>CM071837.1:4800000-7200000 GCA_036507285.1 Trichosanthes cucumerina
GCCTTTCAGGCATGGGGTTCACTTGACTAAGGATCGGTGTCCTAAGACTCCTCAAGATGTTGAGGATATGAGAGCCAGTTCCATATGCTTCTACCAGGGAGCCCGATGTATGCCATGTTGTGTACTAGGCTCGACATCCGTTATGCAAAGAGGAATTGTCGGTGAGATATCACCCAATCCAGAGATTAGATCGGTGAGCGGCGTAAAGGCAATCCTCAAGTATCTTAGGAGAACAAGGAACTACAGCTTAGTGTATTGCAGTGGGGATTTGATCCTTACGAGATACACGAATTCTGATTTTCAAACCGATAAGGATTCTATGAAATCCACTTCGGGGTCAGCCTTCATTCTGAATGGAGGAGCTGTAGTATGGAGAAGCATCAAGCAGGGATGCATCGCTGATTCCACTATGGAAGCAGAGTATGTTGCGACTTGTGAAGCTGCAAAGGAAGCTGTTTGGCTTAGGAAGTTCATGACGGCTTTGGAAGTTGTTCCAAATATGAACTTTACAATCACACTATTCTGTGATAACAGTGGTGCAGTAGCCAACTCACTTGAGCCTCGAAGCCATAAGAGAGGCAAACACATTGAGCGCAATTATCATCTGATACGGGAGATTGTGCACCGTGGAGACGTGACGGTCACGCAGATAGCGTTGGAGGACAACGTAGCTGATCCATTTACAAAGCTCCTCACGGCTAAGGTGTTTCAAGGTCACCTTGAGAGTCTAGGTCTTCGAGAGCTTCCTGACTAGGGCAAGTGGGAGATGTGTAAACGGGTATTCAATGCCCTAGTTGTGCATTAGATATAAGATGCAGAACTCCAAGAAGGGCTTGTTGCCTTTCAGGCATGGGGTTCACTTGTCTAAGGATGAGTGTCCTAAGACTCCTCAAGATGTTGAGGATATGAGACGGATTCCATATGGTTCGGCTGTAGGGAGCCTGATGTATGTCATGATGTGTACTAGGCGCGACATCTGTTATGCAGTAGGAATAATAGTAATTTATTCCTAGCTCTGATACCAATTGAAGGGAATGAGAATCCGCGCGCAGCGGAAGACGATCGAATCGTCATGGTATAATTACGCTACTCGATTTTGTTTAAATGATCTAACTCTTAGATCTAGGCTAAACATGCAAAAGAGGAAGAAAAAGCAGTAAGGAGAAGTTTACTTACTTGTTGTAGACAAAAACTTCAAGGATTCTTCCTCGGTCACGAACACTTCTTGATTTTGGATCTCAACGAACGCTCTCCGCGAACGGATCCCGAACACTACCACTTGGAGTCTCGGTTGTTCTTCCTTTGGAAGGAAGGAAGTTTGTGGGAACTTGTGATCTTTGAAAGGGAGGAGAATTGAGAGAGAGTAGAGAGAAGAAACTCTTCTTTTTGGGTGAGAATCCAAAAAATGAGAGTATGGCTTACATTCCTTCTTGCAAGAAGGGATTATATAGTGGAAAAATCATGGAGTTAAAATCTCCACATTTTTACCACTTTACCACAACCATAGGTTATGCAAATCCACATAATATAAGATATCTCATATCTCATATTGCAAATCTCATTTGCAATAAATGTGGATTAATTAAATTGAATCACATCCAATTTAAATTTCTCTCAATTAATTTCTCCAATTAGCCCTAATTCAACAATTAGGCTAACCTATAGTTTATTATGAATCTCATTCACATTAAACTATATATTATATCATTCATATCTCATATAAATGACATAAATGCCCTTTAAGTGAAATTGAACACTTCAATTTCATACCAAAAAATTAACCCATCTTTTAACCTATATTGAGCCAACCGAGGGACCTAATGGACCTACAGTGACAGGCTCCAATGATCCGAGATTAACCTGTCAAACTCTTTGACTCGGTTAATCAATATTCATTAGCTACGGTAACACTCAACTATAGCCCGTAGTTGCACTCCCGTCAGTGCAGAATATTATGTGTCCACTGATATAACCAATGCCCATGAGTCGATCCTTCACAGGTTGTTCGTAGACACGGCTGGGTCAAATTACCATTTTACCCCTGTGTCGACCTCTTGTTCCTTAAGTCCCCACTGCTCCTCCAATGAACAACATATTGTGATGGTCCAACCATACACAACACACTTCTCGGGCCAGTGAGAAGGTGGGTGTCCGTTGTCCAAGCCCTCTAGTTTCCCTAAAGGCGGGAACGAGTGAATTCCATCTCGCGTGAGTTAAGTTCTCGCTCCTACTTGGTTCTCGTCCACGAGAAGATAGGCATATTGGGCGAGTAATCGTGACCATCCTTTGCTGTACTAGTCAAAGGCGGACCAGTGAGATGGAGTCCGTAACACGCTCGAGGATTCAGGTCGAGTCACTAATGGTCATGTACGAAGTTATTAGTCCTTACTGTCAACGGTGTTACATCAGTAGGTCTCATAATTCACGGTCCGTTCTGGTACAATCTCATTGCACAGGATGCCCCCACTTGAATGTCAACCAGATGAACGAGTCAGATCACCACGTTTGTATCTAATACAAAGTGGGTCGCATCCATAGTGTATCCAGGATTAAGTCTCCAACCCTATCCTTATACTGTAGACCGTTCGAGTCATTAACTCGAACGTGATCCTCCCTGTGTGTCCACTACACACCGTTCAAGTTCTAGTTCTCTCATAAATTCAATGACCCTGGAGCTTAGTTTATTGGAAAAGTTTATAAATATTGCAAGACACAAAGTGATGAAATAAATAACTCTTACTAATTTCAAACAGTAATTTACAAACACGAGATTAGGAAAAAAATGCCAACAAACTCTTATATTAATATTATTTAATGAACGGTGATCATGAGACGGGAGTCAATAGAACACGGATGTTCACACCTGAAGATGAACAACCAGTTGTGTAAACATTACGTGTTGAACATAATATAGCAGAGGAGAAGTCAATAGTAGAGCTTAGTTGTGGAGCTTCGACAACAAACAATTTATGAGGTCGTGAGCACCGGATGTTCACACCTGGAGTAAATGTTTCCAAGTCGACAAGACTTTAAAAATCAAGCTAGTAGCTAGGCATCGAGCAAGGTGAATGTGGGTGGTACCTATAAGAGGCAGAGTCAGAGAGCACCTAGTGAGTGTGCAAGATCAGCAACAAAATCGCAGACAGGGCAAGAGTCTGTTGCCAGTGTAGCAAGGAGAACTCCATGTGCGATTTGTGGCAAGAATCATCGAGGTCATTGTCTTGTGAGTGTTGGTATGTGCTACTAGTGCGGAGAACCAGGACTTGTCAAGAGGGATTGTTCAAGATAAGGGCAATCGCGTAGAGGAACCAGGGAGTTGGGTCCCATAAAGTTGAGCAACCGAGAGTTCCAGTAGCTGCAGGAGAGGGCACCAGTGGTGGAAGATAGAAGGGAGTTTTAGGTAGACCTAGGCAGTAGGGAAAGGTCAACGCTATTACTCAGCAAGAAGCAGAAGATGCACCAGATGTGATTACTGGTACGATTTCTATTTGTAATGTACCTGCACGTGTTTAAATAGATCGAGGTGCCACACATTCTTTTGTTTCTAGTATGTTCTTAACTAAGTTAAATAAGAAGTTAGAAGCTTTATTTGAGAGGTTAGTTTTATACACTACAGTTGGTGATGTTTCACTAGTCAATGCAATGTTGTCGGATTGTGAGGTTTTAGTAGAAGGTCTCAATACGTTAGTGGATTTCTTATTAATTCACTATGCTTCCTTGGATTGCCATAGAAACGAAGTGGTTTTCAAGAAACCAAGTTTGGCTGTGTTGTTTTTCTGGGATGAAAGGAAGAATATTCATACGAGTTTGATTTCAGCATTAAAAGTTGAGAAGTTTTTTAGGAAAGATTGCACGATGTTTCTTGCACACGTAGTGAAGGTGCAGGAGGAAAAGCTAAAACCAGTAAATGTTCTTGTTATGAAAGAATTTCTTGACGTATTTCCAGCCGGTCTGTTAGGGTTGCCACCTGATAAGGAAGTTGAGTTCACTATTGAATTGTTACCAGGAAAAGCACCTATTTCGCAAGCGCCATATAGAATGACTCCAAGTGAGCTAAGGAAGTTGAAGATGCAGTTACAAGAACTAGTTGACAAGGGATACATCAGACCAAGTGTATCGCCTTGGGGAGCTCTAGTATTATTCGTAAAGAAGAAAGATAGTACCCTTAGATTATGCATTGATTATAGACAGTTAAACAAGAGCATCGATGTTCTCTAAAATTGATTTCAGATAAGGATACCATCAGTTAAAAGTTAGGGAATCAGATATTCACAAGACAACATTCAGGACGAGGTACGACCATTATGAGTTTTAGTAATGCCATTCGGTTTAACAAATGCGGGAACAATTTTCATGGACCTCATGACCATGATTTTTCATCAGTATTTTGATCAGTTTCTGATAGTATTCATTTATGACATACTAGTTACTCAGTTGACAGTAAAGCCCATGAGGTACATCGGAGGATTATCCTACAAACACTACGTGATAAACAGTTGTACGCTAAATTAACCAAATGTGAGTTTTGGTTGAATCAGGTAGTAATTTTGGGGCATGTTGTTTCAACAAAGGGAGTTAGTGTAGATCCGCATAAAGTGAAAGTTGTGGTCAACTGGGAGAGACTAGCTAGTGCGACAAATGTACGTATTTTCCTAGGCTTGGCAGGATACTACAAACTGTTTGTTGAGGATTTGTCACGATTAACATTACCCTTAACAAGGAAAAATGCTAAGATTGAATGGTTAGATAAGTGTGAATAGAATTTTCAGGAGCAGAAGAAGAGATTAGTGACAACACCCTACTCATGATCTTTAGCTAGTAGCAGTTTTTTAACATTGCATGTCTGGAGGCATTATTTGTGTTGATGAGAGGTGTGACAGTCTCATAGATCATAAGAGTGTGAAATATATCTTGATCAGAGAGAGTTGAATAGGAGACAGAGAAGATGGTTAGAACTTATTAAAGATTATGATGGTACCATAGCATACCGTACAGGTAAGGCGAATGTAGTAACAGATGTATTAAGTAGGAAGTCGAGACTTCCTAGGGATGCCTTGTATGGTATTCGAGCAACCTTTTTAAGTACTCTAAGGGATTCTAAGGCAGTTCTGACTGCAGAGAATTTAGGGGGCCTTTTAGCTCAATTTCAGATCATATTTTCGATCATAGCATAGATTGTGAAAAGACAGCCAGAGGATAGTAACTTGCATAAAATGTTTGGAAAGTCCAAACAGGGCCCCAGAAGAAAAATCTAACATGTGTTTAGACAGAATCATAGTTAGGCAGGGAAGACTATGTGTCCCAAGTATTAATGAGCTTAAATATGCTATTCTAGAGGAATCTCACAGTTCAACTTACGTTATGCATCTAGGAAGCACCAAGATGTACAAATTTTGACGGAAACGTATTGGTAACCCGTGATGAAGCGGGAGGTAGCTGACTATGTTGATAGATGTTTGATCTGCGAACAGGTTAAACCAGTTAGACAGAGGTCAGGAGGACTCCTTAACCCACTGTCAGTGCCGGAGTGAAAATGGGAGAATATAACTATGAATTTTCTGTTTGGATTACCATGTACTTCTAGTGGACATGATGATATTTGGGTGATAGTGGATAGACTCACTAAGACAACACGATTTATACCGATTAAAGTGGCGTCTACATTTGATCAGCTTGATAAGCTATACGTTGGTAGAATTGTGAGCCAATACAGGGTTCCAGTGTCCATAGTTTCAGACAGGGGCCCGAGATTTACTTATAAGTTTTGGCTTAGCGTACAGAAAGCTATAGGGACAAAGCTGAATTTTAGTATAGCATTCCATCCTCAGACAGATTGTTAGTTAGAGAGGACCATCAAGACATTAGAGGACATGTTCAGAGCATGTGTCCTTCAATTAAAGGGAAGTTGGAATACACATTTATCACTTATGGAGTTCGCTTATAATAACAGTTATCAGTCTAGTATTGGCATAACACCATTTGAGGCTCTGTACCGAAGACCGTGTAGAACACCTGTATGTTGGAACGAGGTAGGAGAGCAAAAGCTAATCGGTCCTGAGTTGGTGCAAGTTACGACGGACAATATTAAGGTAATTAGAGAGAATCTGAAGGTAGCTCAAGATCGTTAGAAGAGTTACGCAGATAAGCGACGAAAGGACATAGAATTCAAGGTCGGAGATCAAGTTTTCTTGAAGTTATCTCCGTGGATAGGTGTCCTTCACTTTGGCAGGAAAGGTAAGATAAGTCCTAGATATACTGATCCTTAGAAGATAATGAAATGACGAGGGCCAGCAGCCTACAGACTTGAGATACCAGCAGAACTATCTCGAGTACATGATGTCTTTCATTTGTTCGTGTTGAGGAAATATATTCCAGATTCGACACATGTGTTGCAAGCACAACCAGTTGAGTTGAAAAAAGACATGAGTTACATAGAGGATGCAGTTCAAATCCTCGACAGAAAAGAACAAGTTTTCAAAAACAAGACGATCCCACTCGTAAAGGTTCGTTGGAAACATCACGGAGTGGAAGAGGCAACCTGGGAGTGAGAGGACCAAATGAGGAAGAAGTATCGGACGATTTTTGTCACACCCCCTCCCGAACTACCTGCTAACTTAGCCCGGCAGACGGCATGAAGCCAACAGTCATTGTTCACCTCTCTAACATTACCTGTTGACCCTGCTTTACCTGATAAGCATACTATACTTGTATAAGAAACACTTTAAACATAACACATCGGAATATTGACAATTACATAACCTACGTAAGGAGTAACCCCACTTAAGACTCTCTGGAAAACTGAAACGTATGTGAACATCACAACCAAAAACATACCCAACCATGGTTTACACAACCACAACCAAGAATGTACACATAAACATAACTTCATAGTCCTTCTTCTATGCATAGAGACTTTCTATACAACTCCACCCACGCATAACATATCGAACTTGTTGAGCTTCCGACAGACTATGGCAGGTTATCAGGCACTAGGAGCTCCATTCTACCTGAAAAGTGGGAAAACACTGAAAGAATGAGCTATGAAGCTCAGTGAGTGACTTGAGTTTAAAAGAAAACTATTAACTCGTAAATCATATCACCTGGCCATCTATGAGCATATGCATCTGTAATGAAATGTTAAAAGTAACTGTGTAATCATAATAGCTTTTCAGGAAAACCAGCAAGTATGTCATGAAATCTCGTAAACCATATGTGTCACACCCCCTCCCGAACCACATGCTAACTTAGCCCGGGAGACGGCATGAAGCCAACAGACATTGTTACCTCTTAACAATACCTGCGACATTACTTTACTGAAACAAACTATGTTCGCATATGGAACACTTTAAACTTAACACAGCGGAATCTGGACATCTATAAGACGTACATGAGGAGAAACTCTTCTTAAGTCTCTCTTGGAAACTAAGATGAGCAAGAACATCGAACCACAAACAGTCAAACCACTAATTAAGCAACCACAACCTCTAAAGCACATACTACTATAACTACATGGTTCTCTTAAAATAATTTCTGAGACATATGGACTTGCTAAACCACACCAACCACGTACAACATATCAAACATGAGAAGCTTCCAGCAGACTATGGCGGTTATCGTGCACCGGAGCTCGATCTCTACACGAAAAGTGGAAAAACACTTTGAAGAATGAGCTATGAAGCTCGATGAGTGACTTGAGTTTAAAAGAAAGCTATTAATTCGTAAATCATATCACCGCCATCTATGAGCATATGCATCCGTAATCAATCGTTAAAAGTAATCGTGTAATCATTCTAGCTTTTCATGAAAACTAGCAAGACACCGTTAAAATCTCGTAAGGCATGTAAATGATATAAACTCTTTTTAAAACATGTCACAATCTACTTTGTTCTCTGATGTAGTGGGGCCCGCCAAAGACTCCCATCGTCTTTGTCGTAGTGGGGCCCGCCCGGCACTCACGACAACACGTTATCACGAGTACACTCAACGCGTCGACAACGAGAATAAGACTGTGTGCACACGGCATTACTACATAGCCTCGGGCTCAATATCTCGAATATCACATGAAAACATTTGAACATGCCACTTATCTTTTCTTTCATAAAACTCAAGCTTACTTAGCTTGTTCATAAAACTGGAAATCTTTAAAACATACTTGCTAGTACATGCTTGTTTGAAATCATCACATTTTCATAAATTTTGGCAACCATTGGACATATGCTCATGTATAAACTTTATAAAGACTTTTAGGCTCATCATGAACACTTTAAAACATTTCTAAGAAATCATGAATGCTCATAAACAAGTGTTCAAGAAAACAATAAACATCTAAACCATTTCGTTTTAGCAAAACCTTGTATTTCATAAGCATAATACAAGCCTATAAACCATTTTCAAGGTTCGTTTTGTCACTCACAGTGTTAGAACTAAAGTCTTCACCCGTACACTCGACCTTTTGTTCTTGGCCTGTCAAACAAACCAAAACCACGTTTTAGAACCTCGAGCTCATGGTTTTAACTTTAAAATTACAAGAAAACACTCCAACAAAAATTCCAGCATTTAACAGATTTTATGCCCTGTATTCAGATACTCATAACTTCTTCATTACTTATCCAAAAATAATGTACGTTATACCAAACTCTTCCTTTTTGAACCCTCTAAAACTCTTATGAAGACATGAAAATGAGATTCCCAATAGATTGGTTCAGAAATACCTCGAAGGCTTCTTTCCCCGGAACCAACTTCTGCTATTCCAGATTCGAATTTCTGCTGCAACCCGAAACTTGACCTGCTATTTACAACATCTTCCAATCATTTTCTAATCACGAATTCTTCACGACAGTTGTAGGAAATTCAATAAGCTTTCCAACCATACCTAATAGAGCTTCTGATTCCAATTCTACAGGTCAGTACAACCAAAACATCAGAGACTTCTCGGATTTGACAGCAAATTCTGTCTTCTGTCTTCCTCTTCACAAAACAGCAACTTAACATCAGAATTGGCTCGAGCTTCCTTCACGACTTTTGTTTAAATATGAGTTAACTTTCATGAAACAAAATTTCAGCTCTTACCTCTTTCTGTGGAGCTCGTGATGAACAAAATAGCAGAACATGGCAGAGTGATTACCTTGCTGTCAAAAAGAATCCTCTTGAGTTCTCTCCCTCTCTTCTGCAAATCCAGCTCCAAAACGACCTTCTTCTTCTTCCTTAAAGCTTCTCCCATGGAAACCCTTGTCTTTACTTCATAAAATGAGGAGATATCGATGGGGAAAGCCTTTTTAAAGAGAGAAAACAAGGTGGGGTCCCACCATCCACCATCCATTCTTTCCTTTCCTTTCTTTTCTTTTCTTTTCTTTTTCCTTCCTTTATCTTTTCATTTCTTATTTTTTCTTTGAAAAACAAGGCAAACTTAGTATATTAAACATTGTTTCATTTCCTTTTCTTCTTTTGTCTTAAAAGCAATCCAAACCAAAATGGTTTAAACTTTTCTTCCTTGTTTTCCTTTTGCCTTTCACTTCATTTCTTTCCTTTTTAAAACAAGGAAAACCAAGTTTTAAGCATTCATTTCTTCCTTTCTTTTGTTGTTTGATAATAAGGAGGTTCCAAAGAAAGATCTCGGGTTTACAACTTACCTCCCCCTTATGAAATTTCGTCCTCGAAATTGAGTAGTCTTAAGGTGAAAATCATCGGATACTTCCTCCTCATTTAGTCTTCTAATTCTCAGGTTGCCTCCTCCACTCTGTGATGCCTCCAACGAACCTTCACGAGTGGGATCGTTTTGTTTCTTAAAACTTGTTCTTTTCTGTCGAGGATTTGAACTGCATCCTCTGCGTAACTCATGTCTTTTTCAGCTCAACGGGTTGTGCTTGTAGCACATGTGTCGATCTGAATATATACTCTCAACATGAACACATGAAAAACATCATGTACTCAAGATAGTTTTGCTGGCAATTCTAGTCTCAGAGGTCTGCCCAACTTGTCCCGTTACTTGATAAGGACCAATATATCTGGAACTTAGCTTACCTTTCTTTCCAAAACTTGATCTCCAACTTGGAATTCTAAGTCTTTTCATTTTTAAATCGCATAACTCTTCTAACGGTCTTGTGCTACTTTCTTTGATTCTCTCGATTACGTTAATATTGTTTGTCATAACTTACACCAACTCAGGACCGATTAGCTTCCGTTCTTCTAGTTCATTCCAATATACGAGCGTTCTACACGGTCTTTTATCCAGAGCCTCAAATGGTGCCATGCCAATATTCGACTGGTAGCTGTTATTGTAAGCAAATTCCATAAGCGATAGGTGTGTATCCCACTCCCCTTAACTTGAAGAACACATGCTTTCAACATGTCTTTTAGGTCCGGATGGTTCTCTCTCGATGACCATCACATGCTGGGAATGGAGCGCTGTACTAAAACTCAACTTTGTCCCCATAGCCTTCTTTAAACTAGGCCAAAACTTAGAAGTAAATCTCGAATCTCTATCTGATACTATGGACACTGGCACTCTGTATTGTCTTACAATTCCGTCGACGTATAGCTTAGCTAGCTGATCAAGCGTAGACGTCGATTTTAATCGGTATAAACCGTGTTATCTTAGTGAGTCTATCCACCATTACCCAAGTACCATCATGTCCATTTGAAGTACGTGGTAATCTAAACAGAAAACCATAGTAATACGCTCCCATTTCCATTCCGACACTAGCAATGGGTTAAGGAGTCCTTTGCTTCTCGCTTAATCGGTTTAACTTGGCGGCGATTAAACATCTATCAACATAATCAACTATCTCCCGCTTCATCCCAGGCCACCAATAAGTCCCATTCATGGTTTTACACATCTTGGTGCTTCCTGGATGCATAGCGTAGCTGAACTGTGAGCTTCTTCTAGAATAGCATTCTTAAGCTCACTAACACTCGGAACGCATAGTCTTCCTTGTTTCTCTATGGCTCCGTCTTATCTCATTTTAAATTTTGCTTCTTGGCCCTATTTGGACTTCCTAAACATCTTTTGCAAGTTACTATTCTCTGATTGTCTTCTCACAATCTCTATTATGAGTGAAGGCCTGATCTGAAATTAAACTAAAAGACCCTCTGAATTCTCTGCAGTTACAACTGCCTTAGAATCCCTTAGAGTACTTAAAAGAAAAAATGTTGCTCGAATACCACACAAGGCATCCCTAGGAAGTCTTGACTTCCTGCTCAATGCATCAGCTACCACATTCACCTTACCAAGATGGTATTATATGGTACAATCACAATCTTTAATCAAATCTAACCATCTTCGTTGTCTCATATTCATCTTCCTCTGATCAAAGATATATTTCAGACTCTTATGATCTGGGTAAATGTGACACCTTTCACCAAACAAGTAATGTCTCCAGGTCTTCAGTGCTAAAACAATTGCTGCTAACTCAAGATCATGGGTAGGGTAATTACATTCGTGCTTTTTCAATTGCCTTGATGCATAAGCTATTACTTTACCCTCTTGCATGAGCACACAACCCAAACCTTGCCTCAAGCATCACAATGAAATTACATACTCTTTTCTCATTACGTGAAGTGTCGAAATAAGTGTTGTAACTAATCTCTTTTTCAGCTCTTGAAAACTTTGTCCACACTTATCTGACCATTCAAACTTAGCATTCTTTCTTGTTATAACTGTTAAGGGTAATACTAATCGTGAGAAGTTCTCAACAAATCATCTGCAGTATCCTGCCAAGCCTAGGAAACTACGTACCTCTGTCGCTTTAGCTGGTCTCATTAAGTTGACCCTAACTTTTACTTTATGTGGACCCATACCAACTCCATTTGTTGAAACAACTTACCTCAAACACTACCTGATTCAATCAAAACTCACCTTTGGTGAATTTAGCGTCAAACCGCTTTATCTCGTAGTGTTTGTAGAATAATACTCATGCGTTCCTCGTGGGCTTTCCTGTCAACCGAATAAGCTAGTATATCATCAATAATTACTATTACAAAGTTATCCAAATACTGGGGAATAACCTGCCCATGAGGTCCATGGAAACTACTAGTACCTTGTTAAACCAAATGGCATTACTAAACACTCGTAATGCTCGTACCTCATTATGAATAACGTCTTAGGAATGTCTGATTCTCTGACCTTTAACTTATGATATCCTGATCTTAAATTAATCTTACAAAACATCGATGCACCTCTTAAACTGGTCATACAAGTTATCTATTCAGAGTACAGGTACTTATTACATATCGTGACTTTGTTTAATTGTCTATAATCAATGCATAATCTACGGGTACCATCTTTCTTTTCACAAATAACACTGGAGCTTTCAAGGCGATACACTAGGTCCGATGTATCCCTTATCAACTAGTCCTTGTAACCGCATCTTTAGCTCCCCGATCTCACTTGGAGCCATTCTATACGGTGCTTGCGAAATAGGTGTTATTCATGGTAACAGTTCAATGGTGAACTCAACTTCCCTATCGTGTGGCAATCTGATAGATCTCGCTAGAAAACAACAAGAAAATTCATTCACAACAAGAACATTTTCTTGTTTTAGCTTTTCTTCCCGCACCTCAACTACATGTGCAAGAAACGTCGTGCAACCTTTCCTCAATAACTTCGAGCTTTGAATGCTGGAAACAAACTCGTAGGGATAGTCTTTCTTTCATCCCATAAAACCACTTCAGCTAATCCTGGTTCCTTGAAAACAACTTCCTTTATATGGCAATCTCTGGAAGCATAATGAGTAAATAGGAAATCCATTCCTAGGATTGCATCTAACACCTGCAACTCTAGTGGAAGAAGATCCACTTAACACATTGAGACCTTCAACTAAGACCTCACAATTCCGCATCACTGAATTGACTAATAAAGCATCACCAACTGGAGTGTATATAACTAACCTTTTACATACAGGTTCTAGCTTCCCATTCAACTTAGTCAAGAACATACTAAAAACAAAGAAATGTGTAGCACCTTGTTCTATTAAAACAGGTGCAGGTACATTTCAAATAGTAATTGTGCCAATAATCATATCTGGTGCATCCTCAGCTTCTTGCTGAGTCATAACCTAGACCTTTCCGTGTTGCCTAGGCCTCCCTAAAACTCTCTTTAGTTTAACACCATCGGTGCCCTCTCTTGCGACTCTTTCAAAACTCTCCTTTGCTCTCAACTAATCGGGACTCAACTCCCTAGTCCTCGGTCTGCGGTACCGCCCATAGTGTGGACAATCCCTCTTGACATATCCTGGTTGTCAGCATTGGTAGCATGTACCAACACTCACAAGACAATGATCTTGATGATTCTTGCAACAGATCACACATGGAGTTTTCCTTGCTATACTGGCATAGACTCTTGCCCTCTTTGCAGTCTTGCTGCTAATCAAACAAACTAATTAGGTTCTTTTTAACCCTGCCTCTGATAGGCACTACCCACAATCATCTGCCTCGATGCCTGGCTACTTGACTACTAGCTTGCTCCTTAAAGTCATATTGACTTGAAACATTTACTCCAAGTGTGAACCTCCGCGCTCCACGACCTTGAAAACTGCTTGTTGTCGAAGCCTTCACAACTAGGCTTCACTACTGACTTCTCCTCTGCTATACTCTGCTCAACACGTAGAGCAGTCTCTACGAGCTGAGAGAAGTCAGTCCACTTAGCAATGCACATGAATCGGAGTGCGTATCTCGTGTCGTAACCCTCTTTCGATTAATCGACACCTATCGCTCTTAGATGCCACAATCACATCAACATACCGCGACAACTCGGTATATCTTCTCTCATACTCACCACCGAAAGTGTATCTTGTTTTAGTTCTAACAAAATTCATCCCTCTCTCGCCTCTCAGAGTGCGTGCTAGGGTAATATTTATCTTCAAGAGGCTTACGAAAGTTTGCGATGTGAAGTACGTGCATCACTACAATCCGGCTAACATCGATCTCCATCATCCTTCCGCTTTCTTTAGTAGCAAGAATGTGGCCAACTTAACATTTCGCTCCTCGTGAGCAACTCATAACATCAAAACATTTATCAAGCTTATTTAGCCAAACCTCGAAACTTCAATCGGATCTTTGGAACCTCAAACACTGTGGGCTCCTAACTCTTTTAGGTGATCTATTCTATATGTCTTATCTGGATTACTTAGCCTCGCTCCTATGGCTTACTTACCTCCTCGTGAGGAATTAGCATGTCGCTTAATTACGGCCCGTGTCTCGAACTCTCGAGCACTAGATCTCCACCGGGATTGATCTTGGGTAGGATCCTGCGTCCCGCCCCGATCTTGCTGCATCGCATCGCTGCTAGTACGTGATGGCATGACTTCTATAACATATTAACATACTAGACATGTAATGAGTACTCAACTCAAATGCACAATTCTAGACTTGTGTTCACATTCTAATCTCGATGGACTTACTCTTGTCCTTACTTGGACCATGCTCTACTAGTTCTATTGAACTAACTCAATAACTTGCTATTTACTTTTGAGTTTCTTCTAGAGCTAACTTGCTCTGTCTCATTCCCATGGAGCTAACTGCTCTGATACCAAGTTGTCACACCCCCTCCCGAACCACATGCTAACTTAGCCCGGAGAGATGGCATGAAGCCAACGGACATTGTTACCTCTAACAATAATACTGCGACATTACTTTACACGAAACAAACTATGTTCGCATATGGAACACTTTAAACTTAACACAATGGAATCGGACATCTATAAGA
The DNA here is from genome assembly GCA_036507285.1 of Trichosanthes cucumerina. Lineage (NCBI taxonomy): Eukaryota > Viridiplantae > Streptophyta > Magnoliopsida > Cucurbitales > Cucurbitaceae > Trichosanthes > Trichosanthes cucumerina. The sequence continues at coordinate 4,814,702 of CM071837.1, forward strand.
GACGTACATGAGGAGAAACTCTTCTTAAGTCTCTCTTGGAAACTAAGATGAGCAAGAACATCAGAACCACAAACAGTCCAAACCACTAATTAAGCAACCACAACCTCTAAAGCACATACTACTATAACTACATGGTTCTCTTAAAATAATTTACAGACATATGGACTTGCTAAACAACACCAACCACGTACAACATATCAAACATGAGAAGCTTCCAGTGATTATGGCGAGTTATCGAGCACCGGAGCTCGATCTCTACGAAAAGTGGAAAAACACTCGGAAGAATGAGCTATGAAGCTCGATGAGTGACTTGAGTTTAAAAGAAAGCTATTAATTCGTAAAATCATATCACCTGCCATCTATGAGCATATGCATCCAGAATCAAGCGTTAAAAGTAATCGTGTAATCATTCTAGCTTTTCATGAAAACTAGCAAGACACCGTTAAAATCTCGTAAGGCATGTAAATGATATAAACTCTTTTTAAAACATGTCACAATCTACTTTGTTCTACGATGTAGTGGGGCCCGCCCAGCACTCCCATCGTCTTTGTCGTAGTGGGGCCCGCCAAAGACTCACACGGCAGTGGCTGTTATCACGAGTACACTCAACGTCGACAACGAGAATAAGACCTGTGTGCACACGGTACTACATAGCCTCGGGCTCAATATCTCGAAATATCACATGAAAACATTTGAACATGCCAAATTATCTTTTTTTCTTTCATAAAACTCAAGCTTACTTAGCTTGTTCATAAAAATCGAAATCTTTAAAACATACTTGCTAGTACATGCTTGTTTGAAATCATCACATTTTCATAAATTTTGGCAACCATTGGACATATGCTCATGTATAAACTTTATAAAGACTTTTAGGCTCATCATGAACACTTTAAAACATTTCTAAGAAATCATGAATGCTCATAAACAAGTGTTCAAGAAAACAATAAACATCTAAACCATTTCGTTTTAGCAAAACCTTGTATTTCATAAGCATAATACAAGCCTATAAACCATTTTCAAGGTTCGTTTTTTGTCACTCACAGTGTTAGAACTAAAGTCTTCACCCGTACACTCGACCTTTTGTTCTTGGCCTGTCAAACAAACCAAAACCACGTTTTAGAACCTCGAGCTCATGGTTTTAACTTTAAAATTACAAGAAAACACTCCAACAAAAATTCCAGCATTTAACAGATTTTATGACCTGTATTCAGATACTCATAACTTCTTCATTACTTATCCAAAAATAATGTACTTTATACCAAACTCTTCCTTTTTGAACCCTCTAAAACTCTTATGAAGCTATGAAAATGAGATTCCCAATAGATTGGTTCAGAAATACCTCGAAGGCTTCTTTCCCCGGAACCAACTTCTGCTATTCCAGATTCGAATTTCTGCTGCAACCCGAAACTTGACCTGCTATTTAAAACATCTTCCAATCATTTTCTAATCACGAATTCTTCACGAAAGTTGTAGGAAATTCAATAAGCTTTCCAACCATACCTAATAGAGCTTCTGATTCCAATTCTACAGGTCAGTACAACCAAAACATCAGAGACTTCTCGGATTTGACAGCAAATTCTGTCTTCTGTCTTCCTCTTCACAAAACAGCAACTTAACATCAGAATTGGCTCGAGCTTCCTTCACGACTTTTGTTCAAATATGAGTTAACTTTCATGAAACAAAATTTCAGCTCTTACCTCTTTCTGTGGAGCTCGTGATGAACAAAATAGCAGAACATGGCAGAGTGATTACCTTGCTGTCAAAAAGAATCCTCTTGAGTTCTCTCCCCTCTCTTCTGCAAAATCCAGCTCCAAAACGACCTTCTTCTTCTTCCTTAAAGCTTCTCCCATGGAAACCCTTGTCTTTACTTCATAAAATGAGGAGATATCGATGGGGAAAGCCTTTTTAAAAAGAGAGAAAACAAGGTGGGGTCCCACACCATCCACCATCCATTCTTTCCTTTCCTTTCTTTTTTTCTTTTCTTTTCTTTTTCCTTCCTTTATCTTTTCATTTCTTATTTTTCTCTTTGAAAAACAAGGCAAACTTAGTATATTAAACATTGTTTCATTTCCTTTTCTTCTTTTGTCTTAAAAGCAATCCAAACCAAAATGGTTTAAACTTTCCTTCCTTGTTTTCCTTTTGCCTTTCACTTCATTTCTTTCCTTTTTAAAACAAGGAAAACCAAGTTTTAAGCATTCATTTCTTCCTTTCTTTTGTTGTTTGATAATAAGGAGGTTCCAAAGAAAGATCTCGGGTTTACAATATGAATGATATAAATCCTTTTTAAAACATGTCACAATCCACGTTGTGTCGGGCACGCTCAGTACAACCAACGTTTACTCTACGATGTAGTGGGGCCCGCCCAGCACTCCCATCGTCTTTGTCGTAGTAGTGGGCCGCCCGGACTCACGACAAAGATTGTTGTCACGGAGTACACTCAACGTCGACAACAAAAAATGACCTGTGTGCACACGGTACCATATAGCCTCGGGCTCAATATCTCAGAAAACATCATTAAAATATTTAACATGTCTGCTTATCTTTTCTTTCATAAAACTCAAACTACTCAAACATTTCATAAAAAACCAAAATCTTTAAATCATACTTGCTAGTACATACTTGCTTGAAATCATTACATTTCCATAAATTTTACAATCAAGAACATATGCTCATATATAAATTTCATCAAGACATTTAGGCTCACAACGAGCACTTGAAATCATTTCATAGAAAATATGAATACTCATAAACATGTGTTTGAATGAAAACTTAAAGCATTGAAATCTTTCATTCTTGCAAAACTTGCATTTCTTAAAGCATTTTTCAAGCATATAGTTCATTTTCGAAGTTCGTTCTGTCACTCACAGTGTTAGAACTAGAACTTTGGCCCGTACACTCGACCTATCTCCTCTTGGTCTGTCAAACAAACCAAATCCACGTATTAGAACCTCAAGCTCATGAATTTTAACCTTAAAATTACAACTACCAAACCATCCAATTTTCCAGCACTTCACAAATTTTATACCCTATATTCAAACACTCATAACTTCTTCATTACTTTGCCAAACAGGGTGAACTTTATACCAAACTCTTCCTTTTGGAACCCTCTAAAACGTATATGAAGACATGAAATTTAGATTCCAAACGGATTAGTTAGAAAATACCTCGAAAACTTCTTCCCCAGGAACTAACTTCTGCTATTCCAGATTCTATTTCCTGCTGCAACCCGAAACTTGACCTAATATTTACAATATCTTCCAATCATTGTCTATTCACGCTTTCTTCACGAAAGTTGTAGGTAATTCAATAAGCTTTCCAAACATACCTATTAGAGCTTCGGATTCCAACTGTATAGATCAGGACAACCAAAACACCAGAGGCTTCTCGGATTTGACAACAAATTCTATCTTCTGCATTCCTCTTCACAAAACAGCAACTTCACATAAGAATTTGCTCGAGCTTCCTCCATGAATTTTGTTCAAATATGAGTTAACGTTCAAGAAAATTAAACCTCAACTCTTACCTCTTCTTGTGGGGCTCGAAATTAGTTATACATCAGAACTGGTCTGAATTGATCAAAGAATTTCCATGGAAGTTGAATGATTCTTTTCCTTTGTTCTTCAACCGCAAACCAAAAATTTCTCCCTTCTTCTTCTCTCAAACCTCTCTCACGAAGCTCTGCCTTTTCTTGGTTGAAAATGAAAACAAAATGGGTTGGAAATGAATTTAAATGGTTTAATAAAGCCAAACGGTGGTTTTTGTCCTTTTGTCTTTTTCTTCTTTTTCTTTTTCCTTTTCTCTTTTCCTTTATCTCTTTATTTTACTTTCTTTTCTTTGCTGTTGTTTTCAAAGAAAAACCAAACCAAAATATATTCCTTTCTTGTTTTCTTTTATTTTCTCTTTTTTTTGTAAGCAAATTCCAAAGAGAGATCTCAGGTTTACAATTTTCACTTAAAGACTACAAAATTTCAAGGACGAAATTTCTTAAGAGGGAGATAAGTTGTAAACCGAAATCTCTCCTTGAAATTTCCTTAAAAGAAAAAACAAAGGAATAAAGAAAAGAACAAGAAAAGAAAAGAGATGTTTTTGCCTTGTTTTGTTTAAAAAAAAAGAAGAAAAGAAAAGGAAATGTTAGAATACAAAGTAAAAAAAAGAAAAAAGAATAAGAAAGGAAAAGAAAAGGTAAATGGGACCGTCCACCGCCAAATACTTTGTTTTAACCCATTTAACCCCATTTTCTACCATTATATCAAAGAAAACCAGAGAGCCCCGTGAGAGGAAGTTGAAAGAAGAAGAAGAAATGGGTTTTTGGTTTAAAGTAGAAGAAGTAAGGGAGAAAGCTCAATCCAACCTCCCATGGCAGCAAGGTGAGTAATTCTGCCCAGTTATGATATTTGAATCATTTCAAGATCCACAATAAGAGGTAAGAGGTGAGGTTTGATTTTCTTGAACGTTAACTCATATTTGAACAAAATTCGTGGAGGATGCTCGAGCAAATTCTGAATCTAAGTTACTGTTTTGATAAGAGGAAGGCAGAGGAAAGATTTTGGTGTTAATTCCGAGAAGCCTTTGGTTTTTGAGTCGTGTTGACCAGTAAGATTCGAATTAGAAGCTCTAAGAGGTATGGTTGGAAAGCTTAGAAATTTTCTATAACTGTCACTAAGAAATCGTGAGTAGAAAACGAATGGATGATGTTTTAAATTTCAGGTCAATTTCTGTGTGCAGCGGGGGAAAGAATCTGGAAATAACATAAGTTTGTTTTCAAGGAAAAGGCTTTCGAGGTATTTTTGAACCAATCCGTAAGGAATTTCAATTTCATTTCTTTAGATGCATTTTAGAGGGTTAAAAAAAAAGAGTTTGGTATAAAGTACATCCTTTTTGGCTAGGTAATGAAAGAGTTATGAATGTTTGAAGTCAGGGTATGAAATCTGTAAAATACTGGAAAAGTAGATGGTGTGTTTTTTTGTAATTTCAAGGTTGAAAATCATGAGCTCGAGATTCTAATGCTTGGTTTTGGTTTGTTTGACAGGCCAAGAGGAAATAGGTCGAGTGTACGGGCCAAGGTTCTAGTTCTAACGTTGTGTGTGACAAACGATTTATATGTTTGTATTATGCTTATGAAAATACAAGATTTTGCGAGAACGAAATGGTTTCAATGCTTGTTGTCCTCCTTTGAACACATACTTATAAGCATTCATGTTTTCCTACAAATGATTTTAAGTTATCGTTATGAGCATAGATGTCCTAATGAATTTATTCGTGAGCATATGTTTATTTATTTCCAAAATTTAGTGAAAATATTAAGATTTCAAACAAGCATGTACTAGCAAGGATTATTAAAGATTTCAAGTTTTATGAAAAAGCTGAGTAAGCTTGAGTTTTATGAAAGAAAAGATAAATAGGCATGTTGAAGTATTTTTATGTGTTTTTCTTATACATGAATGAGTAAGTGATTGAGACATTGAGCCCGAGGTTGTATAGTACAGTGTGCACACTGGTCATTTTCTATTGTCGACGTTGAGTGTAGTCCGTTACAACAATGTTATCGTGAGTGTTGGGCGAGCCCAATATGACAAAGACGATGGGAGTGTTTTGCGGGCCCCACTAAATCGTAGAGTAATCGTTTGGTGTATTGGGCGTGCCCTACACAGCATGGATTTTTATCTGTTTTATAAGGGTTAATATTATTTATATGCCTTACGAGAATTTAACGACATACTTGCTAGTTTTCTGAAAAGCTATTATGATTACACGTTTAGATTTAATGCTTGACGACAGATGCAATATGCTCATAGATGGTCAGGTGATATAATTTACCAGTTTTTAGATTTTAAGCTTTGTCACTCACTGAGCTTCATAGCTCATTCTTTAAGTGTTTTAAACTTTTCGGGTTGAGATCAAGCTCCCAATGCTTGACATCCTGCCATAGTCTTCTGGAAGCTCTAAGAGTCTGATATTTTGTACGTGGATGGAGTTGTATAGCTATGTGTTTTTTGTAGATATTTACTAAGAGGGATTATGTAGCTAGTTTCGTGTGCATTCTAGAGGTTACGGTTGTATAATTCAGGGTGTGTATGTTTTTAGTTGTAGTGCTCCCTATCGGTTTAGTTTTCGAGTGAACATTAAATAGAATTGTTCCTTGCATATGTTTGATATTCTCTTGAGTTATGTTGTGTGGTGTTTAAAGTATTTGATATGCAAGTATTGTGTGCTTATCAGGTAAACAGGGTCAGCAGGTAACGATGTCTGTTGGCTACATGCTGCCTTCCAGGCTAGGTAATGAGAAGTTCGGGAGGGGGTGTGACATCCAAAGTGATTGTAAACCCGAGATCTCTCTTTGAAATTTTCCTTACAAAAAATACAAAAGAAAACAAGAAAGGAAATGTTTAAATATTTAGTCTTCTCTATTAAAAAAAAACGAAGAGAAAAAGGAAGAAAAAAAAAAGAGAAAAAGAAAAAGGGTAAGAGACAAAACCTCCACCACCGCTTGGTTTCTTTTTAAATCATTTACACTCATTTCCTTCTCATTTTTATCAAACGAAAAACAGAGCCTCATGGGGGAGAATTAAAAGAAGAAGAAGGAAGGAATTGTTCTGGTTTTGAGGTTGAAGAAGAAAGGAGAAAGGTCATTCAACTTCCATGGAAATTCTTCGATCAATTCAGTCCAGTTCTGATTTATTAATCATTTTGAGCTCCACAAGAAGAGGTAAGAGTTGAGGTTTGATTTTCTTGAAAGTTAACTCATATTTAAACTAAATTGATGGAGAAAACCTGAACAAATTCGGAAGCTAAGATACTGATTTGTGAAGAGGAAAGCAGAGGAATGATTTTATTGTTAATTCTGAGAAGCCTTTGGTGTTTGGATCGTGTTGATCAATAGGTTTTGAATCCGAAGCTGTAATAGGTATGGTTGGAAACCGTATTAAATTTTCTACAACTTTCAAGAAGAACGTGTGAGTAGAAAATGACTGGATGATGTCTTACATTTAAGGTTAAGTTTGGGGTACAACAGGGAAACGAATCTGGAAATAACAGATGTTTATTTTTTGGGAAGAAGATTTCGAGGTACTCTCAAACAACTTTATTGGGAATCTTAATTTCATTTGTTCAGATGCATTTTAGAGGGTTCAAAAAGGAAGAGTTTGGTATAAAGTACATCCTTTTTGGCTAAGTAATGAAGAAGTTATAATTGTGTGAAGTGAGGGTATGAAATCTTTAAAGTGCTGGAAAATAGATAAAATGTCTTTGTAATTTTAAGGCTGAAAGTCATGAGCTCGAGGTTCTTATGCTTGGTTTTGGTTTGATTGACAGGCCAAGAGGAAATAGGTCGAGTGTACGGGCCAAGGTTATAGTTCTAACGCTGTGAGTGACAAAACGATTTATATGTTTGTATTATGCTTATGAAAATACAAGATTTTGCTAGAACGAAATAGTTTCAATGCTTATTGTTCTCCTTTGAACACATATTTATGAGTATTCATGTTTTCCTAGAAATGATTTTAAGTGCTCGTTGTGAGCCTAGATTTCCCAATTAAATTTATATGTAAGCATATGTTTGTTGGTTACCGAAATTTAGTGAAAATGTTATGATTTCAAGCAAGCGTGTACTAGCAAGAATGATTTAAAGTTTTCCAGTTTTTATGAACAAGCTAAATAAGCTTGAGTTTTACGAAAGAAAAGATAAGTAGACATTTTAAAAAATTTTAATGTGTTTTTCTGAGTCTCGAATGAGTAAATGACTAAGATATTGAGCCCGAGGTTGTATAGTATCGTGTGCACACAGGTCATTTTCTGTTGTCGACGTTGAGTGTACTCAGTGACAACAATGTTGTCGTGAGTGCTGGACGGGCCCCACTTCGACAAAGATGATGGGATTGTTTGGCGGGCCCCATTAAATCGTAGAGTAAATGTTGGTTGTACTGGGTGTGTCCTACACAACGTATATCGTCATACGTTTTTAAATGGTTAGTAGTATCGATATGCCTTGCGAGATTGTAATGACGTACTTGCTGGATTTCTGAAAAGCTATTATGATTACACGTGTATTTTAAACGCTTGATTACAGATGCATATTCTCATAGGTTTCAGGGTGATATGATTTATGAGTTATTAGATCTTAAACTCAATCACTCACTGAGCTTCATAGTTCATTCTTTCAGTGTTTTCAATCTTTTCAGGTAGAGATCGAGCTCCCAGTGCCTGATAACCTGCCATAGTGTGCTGGAAGCTCTACGAATTTGATATTTTCTACGTGGGTGGAGTTGTATAGCAAGTCTATATGTATTGTAGAAGGACTATGTAGTTATGTTTGTATGTACATTCTACGTTGTGGCTGTGTAAACCATGGTTGGGTATGTTTTTTGTTCTGATGCTCATACCCGTTTCAGTTTTCAAGAGAGTCTTACGTTGGTTTCGTAATAGTCAATATTTTGTTGTGTTATGTTTAAAGTGTTTCTTATTCAAGTATAGTATTCTTATCAGTAAAAACAAGGTCAATAGGTATCGTTAGAGAGGTGAACGATTTATGTTGCCTTCACGTCGTCTGTCGGGCTAAGTTAGAAGGTAGTTTGGGATGGGGTGTGACAACTTGGTATCAGAGCAGTTTGCTCCATGGCGAATGAGAAAGAGCAAGTTAGCTCTAAAAAAAACTAAAAAGTCATAGTAAGATATTTAGTTGGTTCAGATAGAACTAGTAGAACATGGTCCAAGTAAGGATTAGAGTAAGTCCAGTTAGGGCTAAAATGTGAATTGAAGGTTAGTATTGTGCATTTGAGTTAAGTATTCATGACATGTATAGTATGTCCATATGTTATGGAAGTCATGCCACCACGTACTAGCAGACGACGCCCGCAGGATGAGGGCGGGACGCAGGATCCTACCCAAGGCCAATCTGAGAGGGGATCTAAACCCTCGAGAGTCCAGATCGAGGCTAGAAATGAGCAGCATGCTAGTTCCTCACAGGAGGTAGGCAGGCCAGAGAGAGCAGGGCCAAGTGATTCAGATAAGACATATGGAATAGAACATCTGAAGAAATTAGGAGACAGAGTGTTCGAGAGTTCCACAGATCTAGCTAATGTCGAGATTTGGCTGAATATCCTTGAGAAATGGTTTCATGTGATGAGTTGTCTTGAGGAGCGGAAAGTAAAGTTGGCCACATTCTTACTGCAGAAGGAGACAGAAGGATGGTGTAAATCAATATTAGCCAGGTGTAGTGATGCACGTACTCTAGACTGGAAATCCTTCAAAAGCATATTTGAAGATAAATATTACCCTAACACGTACCGTGAGGCAAAGAGGGATGAATTTTTAGAATTGAAGCAAGGGTCTCTTTTAGTGGCTGAGTACGAGAGAACGTATACCGAGCTGTCACGGTATGCTAATGTGATTGTGGCATCTGAGAGTGACAGGTGTCGAAAATTTGAAAGAGGATTACGTCCTTAGATACGTACCCCAGTCACAACCATCGCTAAGTGGACTCACTTTTCTCAACTAGTAGAGACTGCCCTACGTGTTGAGCAGACTATAGCGGAGGAGAAGTCAGTAGTGAAGCCTCGTTATGAGGCTTCGACAACAAGCAGTTTTCGAGGTCGTGAGCAGCGAAGGTTCATACCTGAAGTAAATGTTTTCATGTCAATAAGACGTTAAGAATCGAGCTAGTAGCCAGGCATCGAGCAAGATGAATGTGGGTAGTGCCTATTAGAGGCAGAGTTGGAGAACACCTACTTAGTCTGTTAGATCAGCAACAAGACTGCAAAAAGGGAAGTGTCTATTGCCAGTGTAGAGGAATACTCCATCGAGATCATCGAGGTCATTGTCTTGTGGATGTTGCTACGTGCTACCAGTGCGGACAGGCCGGACATGTCAAGAGGGATTGTCCACAGATGAGGGCAGCCGCACAGAGGACAAGGGAGTTGAGTCCTAGACAGTTGAGCAACCGAGGATTCCAGTAGCTGCAGGAGAGGGCACCAGCGGTGCTAGACAGAAGGGAGTTGTAGGGAGACCTAAGCAATAGGGGAAAGGTCTACGCTATGACGCAACAAGAAGCAGATGATGCACCACATGTGATTACTGGTACAATTTCTATTTGTAATGTACCTGAACGTGTTTTAATAAATCCAAGGGCTACACATTCCTTTGTTTCCAATATATTCCTAACTAATTTTAATAGAAAGTTAGAGCCTTTATTTGAGAGGTTAGTTATATACACTCCAGTTGGTGATGCTTTACTAGTCGATGCAGTGTTGCGGAATTGTGATGTCTTAGTAGAAGGTGTCAATATGGTAGTGGATCTTCTTCCACTAGAGTTGCAGGTGTTAGATGCAATCTTAGGGATGTATTTCTTATTTACTCATTATGCTTCCATGGATTGCCATAGGAAGGAAGTCGTTTTTAGGAAACCAGGGTTGGATGAGGTGGTTTTTCAGTGGTGAAAGGATGATTATCCCTGCGAGTTTGATTTCAGCTTTAAAAGCTGAAAAGTAGTTAAGGAAAGGTTGCACGACGTTTCTTGCACTTGTAGTGGAGGTGTAGGAGGAAAAGCTAAAACCAGAAAATGTTCTTGTTGTGAACGAATTTCTTGATGTTTTTCCAGCAGATCTGTTAGGGTTGCACCCTGATAGGGCTAGGAAAAACACCTATTTCGCAAGCGCCGTATAGAATGGCGCCAAGTAAGATCAGGGAGCTGAAGATGCAGTTACAAGAACTAGTTGATAAGTGATACATCAGACCTAGTGCATCGCCTTAGGGAGCTCTAGTGTTATTTGTGAAGAAGAAAGATGGTATCCTTAGATTATGCATTGATTATAGACAGTTAAACAAGGTCACAATACGTAATAAGTATCATTTGACCCCAATAGATGACTTGTTTGACCATTTACGAGGAGCATCAGTGTTTTTCTAAGATTGATTTAAGATCAGGATACCATCAGTTAAAGGTATGGGAATCAGATATTCCTAAGGCAACATTCAGAACGAGGTACGAGCATTATGAGTTTTTAGTAATGTCATTCAATTTAACAAACGCACCACCAGTTTTCATGGACCTCATGAACAGGATTTTCTACCACTATTTGGATCAATTTGTGATAGTATTCATTGATGATATACTAGTTTATTCGGTTGAAAGGAAAGCCCATGAGGAACATTTAAGGATTATTCTGCAAACACTACGTGATAAACAGTTGTACGCTAAATTCACCAAATGTAAGTTTTGGTTGAATCAGACAGTGTTTTTGGGGCATTTTGTTTCAGCAATGTAGTTAGTGTGGATCCGCATAAAGTGAAAGTTGTTGTCAACTGGGAGAGACCAGCTAGTGCGACAGAGGTACGTAGTTTCCTAGGCTTTGAAGGATACTACAGATGATTTGTTGAGGATTTCTCACAATTAGCATTACCCTTAATAAATTTAACAAGGAAGAATGCTAAGATAGTGGAACGAGTTGGGTCAGCAACCTACAAACTTGAGTTGCCAGCAAAACTATCTCGAGTACATGATGTTTTCTTGTGTCCATGTTGAGAAAATATATTCCAGATCCGACACATGTGTTGCAAGCACAACCAGTTGAGTTGAAAGTTGACATGAGTTACATAGATAATATAGTTCAAATCCTCGACAGAAAAGAACAAGTTTTGAGGAACAAGACGATCTCACTAGTGAAGGTTCGTTGGAAACATCATGGGGTGGAAAAGGCAACCTGGGAGTTAGAGGACCAAATGAGGAAGAAGTATCCGACGATTTTCACTTAGGGACTACTAAATTTCGAGGGTGAAATTTCTTAAGGGGGAGGTAAGTTGTAAACCCGAGATATCTCTTTGAAATTTTCCTAACAAAGAAAACAAAAGAAAAGAAGAAAGGAAATATTTTATTATTTGGTCTTCTTTGTTTAAAAAAAAAAGAAAAGAAAAAGGAAGAAAGAGATAAAGGAAGGAAAAAAAAGAAGAAAAAGAAAAAGGGTAAGACACAAAACCTTCACCACCGCTTGGTTTCTTTTTAAATCATTTTAAACTCATTTCCTTCTCATTTTTATCAAAAGAAAAGCAGAGCCTCGTGGGGGAGAATTTAAGGAAGAAGAAGGAAGGAAATATTCTAGTTTTGAGGTTGAAGAAGAAAGGAGAATGGTCATTCAACTTCCATGGAAATTCCTTGATCATTTCAGTCCAGTTCTGATATATAAATCATTTCGAGCTCCACCAGAAGAGGTAAGAGTTGAGGTTTAATTTTCTTGAAAGTTAACTCATATTTGAACTAAATTGATGAAGGAAGCTCGAGCAAATTCGGAAGCTAAGATATTTATTCGTGAAGAGGAAGGGAGAGGAAAGATTTTGTCGTTAATTCCGAGAAGCCTCTAGTATTTGGGTTGTGCTGATCGATAGGTTTCGAATCAGAAGTTGTAGTATGTATGGTTGGAAAGCTTATTACATTTCTTACAACATTAAGGAAGAACGCGTGAGTAGAAAATGACTGGAAGATGTCTTAAATTTCAGGTTAAGTTTTGGGTGCATTAGGGAAACGAATCTGGAAATAGCAGATGTTTGTTTTTAGGGAAGAAGCTTTTGAGGTATTTTCGAACACCTCTGTTGGGAATCCCAATTTCATTTCTTTAGATGATTTTTAGAGGGTTCAAAAATCAAGAGTATGATATAAAGTACATCCTTTTTTGCTAAGTAATGAAGATGTTATGATTGGTTGAAACCAGGGTATGAAATCTATAAAGTGCTGGAAAATTGATAGAATGTCTTTGTAATTTTAAGGTTGAAAGTCATGAGCTCGAGGTTCTTATGCTTAGTTTTGGTTTGATTGACAGGCCAAGAGGAAATAGGTCGAGTGGATGGGCCAAGGTTGTAGTTCTAACACTGTGAGTGAAGGAACGATTTATATGTTTTTATTATGCTTATGAAAATAAATGACTTTGCTTGAACGAAATGGTTTCAATGCTTATTATTCTCCTTTCAAAACATATTCATGAGTATTCATGTTTTCCTAGAAATGATTTTAAGTGCTCGTTGTGAGCCTAGATTTCTCGATGAAATTTATATGTGAACATATGTTTGTTGGTTACCGAATTTAGTGAAAATTTTATGATTTGAAGCAAGCGTGTACTAGCAAGAATGATTTAAGGAATTCCAGTTTTTATGAACAAGCTTAGTAAGCTTGAGTTTTACGAAAGAAAAAATGAGCAGGCATGTTCAAATATTTTTATGTCTTTTTCTGAGACTCGAATGAGTAAATGACTGAGATATTGAGCCCGAGGTTGTATAGCACCATGTGCACAAAGTTCATTTTCTGTTGTCGACGTTGAGTGTACTCCATGACGACAATGTTGTCGTGAGTGCTGGGTGGTCCCCACTACGACAAAAACGATGGGAGTGTTGCACGGGCACAACTACATCGTAGAGTAAGCGTTGGTTGTATTGGTTGTGTCCTACACAACATAGATGGTCATACATTTTTAAATTGTTAGAAGTATCGATATGCCTTGCGAGATTTTAATGACGTACTTGTTGGATTTCTGACAATTTATTATGATTACACGTGTATTTTAAACGCTTGATTACAGATGCATATGCTCATAGGTTTCCACGTGATATGATTTATGAGTTATTAGATCTTAAACTCAGTCACTCACTGAGCTTCATAGCTCATTCTTTCAATGTTTTCTAACTCTTCAGGTAGAGATCGAGCTCCCGGTGCCTGATAACCTGCCATAATGTGTTGGAAGCTCTACGAATTTGATATTTTGTACGTGGGTGGAGTTCTATAGCATGTCTATATGTCTTGTAGGAGGACTATGTAGTTATGTTTGTGTGTATATTCTAGGTTGTGGCTGTGTAAACCATGGTTGGGTATGTTTTTGGTTGTGATGCTCATACTCGTTTCAGTTTTCAAGAGAGTCTTAAGTAGGGTTACTCCTTATGTAGGTTTCGTAATAGTCAATATTCTCCTGTGTTATGTTTAAAGTGTTTCTTATACAAGTATAATATGCTTATCAGGAAAAACAGTGTCAACAGGTATCGTTAGAGAGGTGAACGATGTCTGTTTGCTTCACATCGTCTGTCGGGCTATGTTAGTGTTGGGATTTGTGCCCTAAAACTCGTAGTTTGTAATTATGTTCTAATTAATGTAATAAAGTGTTATTATTTCAATAAAGTGTTATTATTCGTTATCTACGAGTTTGCCTTCATTCAAACCCTAAATCCAATAAACTAAACATCCAAGGTTGTTAAACGAATCTCTAACTGATTGTAATGTACATAAAAAGGATCTCGGTTCGAGATACAGCCTAAAGGGTCTATAGTTATGGGATAAGGTTTGGGTACCTTACGCTGGTTAAACTATGGATTTGGCCCACTTTGTATTTGATGCAAACACTGTGATCCTAACATGTTCATGTAGATGACATGTGAGTGGGGATATCCTAAGTAATGATATTACATAAGACCGGACCACGAAATAGTAACCTTTATTTGTAACTCCGTTGACTAGTTATGTTTCTATTTCACTAGGATGAGCTAGGCAACTTGATCTCAATCCTGAGCATGTTACGAACTCCTGTTCGCGAGGGATTGTCCTTTGACTAGTATGGGTGAGAGTGGCCAGATTCGCCGACTCAATATGCCTACCTTCTTGGGGACAACACCGAGTGAGTGGCTGGGAACTTAATTTAGCAAGATGGAATTCACTTCTTCCCGCCTACTAGGGTAAGTAGATGAATGTTCCCTTAAGTGGTGTCCCCGGGACATGAACAAAGGGCCCGACCCTTACATTGGCCCGAAGGGACTCTGTTTGTTGGTAGGACCACCAATAAATTGTTCATTAGAGGAGCACTGGTACTTAATGTTGGGATTTTTGTCCTAATCTCGTATTTGTAAAATATTGTTTTGAAATTAATAAGAGTTATTATTTTCTTCACTTTGTGTCTCGCAAATATTTTAAACCTTTCCAATAAACTAAGCTCCAAGTATATTGAATATATGAGAAAACTAGAACTTGAACGGTGTGTAGTTGACACACAAGGAGGATCACGTTCGAGTTAATGACCCGAACGGTCTACAGTATAAGGATGGGGTTGGAGACCTAATCCTGGATACACTATGGATGCGGCCCGCTTTGTATTAGATACAAACGAGGTGATCTGACTCGTTCATGTGGTTGACATGCGAGTGGGGGCATCTTGTACAATGAGATTGTACAAGAACGGACGATGAATTATTAGACTTACTGATATAACACCGTTAACAGTAAAAGACTAATAAATTCCTAGATGACCATTAGTGACTCGACCTGAATCCTGAGCGTATTACGGACTCCTGTCTGTCGGGGTCTATCCTTTGATTATTACGGGTGAGGGTGGTCCCAGTCACTCGCCCAATATGGCTATCTTTTCAGGGACAAAACCAAGTAAAGAGCTGGGAACCTAATTACGCGAGATGGAATTCACTCGTTCCCGCCATTAGGGAAACTAGAGGGGTTGTTCCCTTAAGTGCTGTCTCCAGGGCTTGGACAACGGGCGCCCACCTTCTCACTGACCCGAGAAGGGTGTTGTGTTTGGTTGGACCATCACAATATGTTGTTCATTAGAGGAGAAGTGGGGACTTAAGGAACAAGATATAGACACAGGGGTAAAAAGGTTATTTGACCCAGCCGTGTCTATGAACAACCTGTGAAGGGTCGACTCATGAGCATTGGTTATATCAGTGGACACGTAATATTCTACACTAATGGGAGTACAGCTACATGCTTTAGTGGAGTGTCACTGTAGCTAATGAATATTTGTTGACCAAGTCAAAGAGTTTGACTGATTAACCTCGGATCATTGGAGCCCAGTCACTTTGTAGGTCCATTAGGTCCTTGGTTGGCTCAATGCGGGATAAAAGAAGGGTTAAAGTTTTGATATGAAATTGAAGTGTTCAATTTCACTTTAAGAGTAATTATATCATATAGATGATATAATATATAGTTTAATATGAATGAGATTCATAATAAACTATATGTTAGCCTAATTGTTGAATTAAAGGCTAATTGGAGAAATTGATAGAGAGAAAATAAATTGAATGTGATTCAATTTGATTAAATCCACAATTATTGCAAATGAGATTTGCAACATATGATATGAGATATCTTATATTATATAATTATGTGAATGAGATTTACATAACATACGGTTGTGGTAAAGTGGTAATTATGTGAAGTTGTGAACTTCATCATTCCACTATTTAAACCCTTTGTAAGATGGGTTTGGTAAGCCAAGTTGTCATCTTTGGATTTTGACCTAAGAATCCAAAAGTGCTTTCTCTCAATTCTCTCATTTCTCCACCTCTTCCGAAACACAAAGTTCCCACCAACTTCCTTCTCCAAAAGAGAACAACCAAGAAGATTTATTTTTGGTAGTGTTCGGGATTCGTTCGTGGGAAGAGTTCGTGGAGATCGAGGAGCGCGGAGAGTTCGTGATCTGCGAGGAGAAGTTGCTGAATCGATCTACAACAAGTAAGTTAACTTTCTTGTTGTACATTTTTCAGCATGTTTAGCCTAGATCTAATAGGTAGACTTGTTTTAATAAACACGTTGCATGATGATACCATGACGATTCAATCGTCTTCCGCTGCGTGGGGATTCTAATTCCCTTCAAATGGTATCAGAGCCATCTCAATGGTTCTTCATCGATGCACTGTTTTATTAATATTTAGGTGGGTGTTTTACCATGTTTTCATGAGATGCATGTATGGTTTGCAAATTGGATGTTTTCGGTTTTTGGCACTAGATTAGATTTACAATTATGTTGATGAGATCAATGTAAGGGCCCGTGGTTTTGGGCAATTTTATTGTAAATCGAGTCTGTAAGTCCGGGTCGTTCGTGGCAAGAGTTGTCGTGAAGAAATCGGAGCGGAAACAAGCGAAATAACGGGCGGAAAACAGCAAGGATGTTGCTGTCTGTCGATGGCGTTGAGACGCTGCCCAACGGAGTCTCAACGTCGTGCTCGCGGTATTAGGCTAAGCAGCAGCATGGCGTTGCAACGCCGCTGGCGTTGAGGACGCGCCTCAACACTGAAGGCGACAGCGTTGCAACGCTGTAGACGTTGCAGATTGAATGCAGGCGACGTGGGCGTTTTTAATTCGTTATTTTAATTAATTTTTCAGTTTTTTTTATAAAAACATTTTTTAATATATTTTATTAATTATTTTATTAAATATTATTAATATAAATGTTATATTAATTTTATTTAATTAAATAATTACCCCTAGGTGCCAAAAACCGGTCCAATTTTTCTATTTAATTATTTTATGCATGAGATGTATGATTTTAATTAAATTCTATGTGCATAATGGTTGTCATATAGATTTAAAATCCCACCTTAGGTTAAACATAATCATGCATCATGTATATTATAAGAGTTATAATATAGTTTGCATGATAGGTTATATTATAAGAGTTATAATGTAATTAAAGGTATATTTAATTTAATTAATATAAGTGTTATATTTTTTTTTTGATTAAAGTATGCTCATGCATTTATATTCATGTGATGAATGGCGATTATGTTATAGTATATACTTATTCATGTGATGAATGATCAAGCACTATAACATAGAAATGCATGCAAACCTAAGTTAATTATTAGTTTTAAAGTGTTTAGAACTTGAATAATTAGACTTAGATTTTCTAATTTTCTAATAAGATTAGAATTTAAGGAAATCAAATATGATCTTTGAATGGTGACTGATTAGTAACTCTGTCTAAGGAAGGTTTTGTCTATGGCTGGGGTATTTAAGTTGACGCATGCGGAACACCCCTACCTGGAAACCGACCTGGGAGTGAATTCGGTCCGGAGATTCTTAGATTATATTGACGTGAGCGCCGTTAATTAAGTGTTAATTAATTTTCTCACATAGACCTAAGTTAATAATGTGATTATAGACCTAGGCTAAATACCATATAAGAGTTATATTGGTAGACTTAGGTAATTTTTAGCCGATTATCTAGGTCAATCCCTATTAAAAATTAAAGTACTGAGTGGGAGGAAATATAGTGTATAAGATACATTTGTATTTCCAACCACAAATCTCCGTTAAGTCCGCACCGTGAGATCTATACTCGGCCTCGTGGCACAAATGGGAGCGTCCCCCTTCGGATGGCATTTGTATAGATCAATATCATCGTGGATAGAGAGAATACTTATAGTGAGTGGGAGCGGGACTTGTGAAATCGAGACCCACGGTCTCTTCTTTCGATTCACACCGTGAGACACCTATGATCTGCCTGCTAGTTTGGCCTGGACCAGACAATCCCTTCGGAGGGCTTGATCATAGGAGTCGGAACACAGTGAATTCCCGAAAGGGATACAGTTTCCTTTTTGGTTTTCCTTCTTAGATCACCCTTCGGTGACTATTGTTTGGACGGATACTCGGAAACTTAAAGATTGAGGGTGACACTCACAGAATTCGTTAAGT
The DNA here is from genome assembly GCA_036507285.1 of Trichosanthes cucumerina. NCBI lineage: Eukaryota > Viridiplantae > Streptophyta > Magnoliopsida > Cucurbitales > Cucurbitaceae > Trichosanthes > Trichosanthes cucumerina. The sequence continues at coordinate 4,833,147 of CM071837.1, forward strand.
GTTAATGAATTTGACCGAACAATGGTAATTGGATGCCTAATGGAATAAGAGTTATTCTGGGATTAGGGTCTGATCGAGAAAGTCTCGTCCTAGAGGAGGAATGTTCTGTTCACCCTTCGGTGGCAGTCATTCTAAACCTTTAGGGTATCATTGCAAAACTATGAATGACCTAGGGATCATGAAATCATTTTGCTAAAATTTAGATTGATTTTTCAAAAGGTTTTTTGCGAGACTAATACAAAGTTTTTTTTTTTAAATTTCAGCTAAAAATGTCTAGCGCTATTATAGCTTTACTTGCTTCCGATAAGTTAGTGGGAGATAATTACCAGAGCTAGAAAAACAACATCCATACAATTTTGGTGACTGACGACATAAAGTTCGTGTTGTCTGAGGAGTGTCCTCAGATGCCGGGCTCGACCGCATCGCGTCTCGTTCGCGATACGTACGATCGATGGATCAGGACCAATGAAAAGGCCAAGGTCTATATAATTGCCAACATGTCTGATGTTTTGGCAAAGACGCATGAGCTGATGGTTTCTGCTAAGGAAATCATGGATCCTTGCAGGAAATGTTTGGACAACGATCCTTTCAGTCCGGCATGACTCGCTCAAATACATTTTCAACGCTTTCGGATGAAAGAGGGTCGTCTCATCCGTGAACATTTTCTAGACATGATGACCCGCTTTAATCTGGCCGAGATGAATGGGGCTTGAGGCGAGTCGAGCAGTCGATTTTATCATGCAGACTCTTCCGAAGAGTTTCCTTCAGTTTCGTAGCAATGCTGTTAAGAACAAAATTAGCTACAATCTGACTACCCTCCTCAATGAGCTACAGAATTTCCAATCCCTCAACAGGGTCAAGGAATCTGAGGCAAATGTTGCCTACAGGTCTTATCACAGGGGTTCGACCTGCAGGACAAAACTGTTGCTCCTTCACGCCCAAAAGGAAGAGAAGGATGAAGAGGGGTAAAGCCGACCAGAGCCGCGCCGTAAGGTCAAGGAGGTTGCAGAGAAAGGAAAATGTTTCCACTGCAATGGAAGCGGACATTGAAAGAGAAATTGTCCAAAATTCCTGGCCGAGAGGAAGAACCAAGGTAAATGTGATTTACTTAAGGTAGAAACATGTTTAGTGGAGAGTAATGACTCTTCCTTGATATTGGATTCAGGCGCCACTAACCACGTTTGTTCTTCTTTTCAGGGGATTGATTCCTGGCAGGCGCTGCGAGAGGGTGAGGTAACTCTACGGGTTGGATCCGGGGAGCTTGTCTCTGCTGTAGCAATCGACACGGTGAAGCTGAATTTTGGCGGAAAGTACTTATTGTTAGACAATTTGTACATAGTTCCAGGGTTTACTAGAAACCTTGTTTCTATTTCCTGCCTAATTGAACATTGTATTTCCGTTTCATTTGAATTAAATAAAGCGTTTATTTCTTTCAATGGGAATGTTATTTGTTCGGCTTCACTTGAAAATAATCTGTACGTTTTAAAACCCAATTCGATTAAAAGTGTTTTAAATACTGAATTGTTTAAAACTGCGGAAACACGAACTAAGAAAACAAAAATTTATCCAAAAGAAAATGCCCATCTTTGGCATCTAAGGTTAGGCCACATTAATCTCAATAGGATTGAGAAACTGGTGAAGAGTGGACTTCTAAACGAGTTGGAAGAAAACTCTTTACCAGTATGTGAGTCATGCCTTGAAGGCAAAATGACCAAACGTCCTTTTAGTGGAAAAGGATATAGAGCCAAAGAGCTTCTTGAGTTAATACATTCGACCTCTCGTGGTCCGATGAATGTTAAAGCTCGGGCGGTTATGAGTACTTCATATCTTTCATGACGATTACTCGGATATGGGTATATTTACCTAATGCATAAGAAGTCCAAACTCTTGAAAAGTTCAAGGAGTATAAGACTGAGGGTTGAGAACCTCTTAGGTAAATCGCTTAAAACACTTCGATCGGATCGAGGTGGAGAGTACATGGACACCGAATTCGGGGAATATATGATAGAACACGGAATTACGTCCCAACTCTCAAAGACTGTATGCCACGCGAGAATGGTGTATCGGAGAGGAGAAACAGAACCTTGTTGGACATGGTTCGATCGATGATGAGCTATGCTCGTCTCCCCCGATTCTTTTTCGGGAGTGCGATGAGAGATGCGGTTTACATTTTGAACAATGTTCCCTCGAAGAGTGTTTGTGAAACACCTTTCGAGCTCTAGAGTGGACGTAAAGGAAGTTTACATCACTTCAGGATTTGGGGATGCCCAGCCCATGTGTTGGTGTCAAACCCGAAAAAGTTGGAACCTCGTTCGAAATTGTGCCTATTCGTAGGTTACCCTAAAGAGACTAGGGGTGGTCTATTTTACGATCCTAGGGAAAATAGGGTGCTTGTGTCGACCAACGCCACTTTCCTAGAGGAAGACCACATCAGGGATCATGTACCAAGAAGTAAAATTGTATTGAATGAAATGGACAGTTCATCAGCAAGAGTTGTTGATGGGGCTAGTACATCAACAAGTGTTGTTGATCCTAGCACGTCTAGTCAAATCCGTTCCTAAGAGTTGGGAATGCCTCGACGTAGTTGGAGGACTGTGAGACTACCCGATCGCTATATGGGTTTAGCGGAAACCTTAGTTGTCGCTGCTAACGATGACTGTGAGGATCCATTGACCTATAATCAGGCAATGGTTGATGTTGATCAAGACGAGTGGATTAAAGCTATGGACCTAGAAATGGAGTCTATGTACTTCAATTCTGTCTGGGAGCTTGTGGATCAACCGGATGGGGTAAAACCTATTGGTTGCAAATGGATCTACAAGCGTAAACGTGGCGTAGATGGGAAGGTGCAAACCTTCAAAGCCCGACTAGTGGCAAAGGGTTTTACCCAGGTTTAAGGGGTTGACTATGAGGAGATCTTTTCACCTGTTGCCATGGTAAAGTCGATCAGGATCCTTCTGGCCATCGCCGCGTATTATGACTACGAGGTATGGCAGATGGATGTCAAGACGGCCTTTCTGAATGGCAAACTTGACGAGACCATCTACATGGAACAACCCAAAGGGTTCATTGCCCAAGGCCAAGAGAAAAAAGTTTGCAAGCTTGATAAGTCCATTTATGGACTGAAACAAGCTTCGAGGTCTTGGAATATAAGGTTTGATGAGGTAATCAAATCTTATGGCTTTGATCAAAATGTCGACGAACCTTGTGTTTACAAGAAAATCGTTGACAAAACTGTCGCATTTCCGGTGTTGTACGTGGACGATATTCTTCTCATTGGGAATGAGGTAGAATTTCTTACTGACGTTAAGAAATGGCTAGCTTCACAATTCCAAATGAAAGGTTTGGGAGAAGCTCAGTATGTTCTAGGTATCCAGATAGTCCGGAACCGGAAGAACAGAATACTAGCCTTGTCTCAGGCATCTTATATTGACAAGATGTTGTCTAGATATAAGATGCAGAACTCCAAGAAGGGCTTGGAGCCTTTTAGGCATGGGGTTCACTTTTTAAGGATCAGTGTCCTAAGACTCCTCAAGATGTTGAGGATATGAGACGTATTCCATATGCTTCAGCTGTAGGGAGCCTGATGTATGCCATGTTGTGTACAAGACCCGACATCTGTTATGCAGTCGGAATTGTCAGTATATATCAGTCCAATCCAGGATTAGATCACTGGACAGCCATAAAGTCAATCCTCAAGTATCTTAGGAGAACGAGGAGCTACAGCTTAGTGTATGGGTGTGGAGATTTGATCCTTACAGGATACACAGATTCTGATTTTCAGACTGATAAGGATTCTAGGAAATCCACTTCAAGGTCATCCTTCATTTTGAATGGAGGAGCTGTAGTCTGGCGAAACATCAAGCAAGGATGCATTGTTGATTCCACTATGGAAGCAGAGTATGTTGCGGCTTGTGAAGCTGCAAAGGAATCTGTTTGGCTAAGGAAGTTCATGACAGACTTGGAAGTTGTTCCAAATATGAACTTGCCACTCACGTTGTTCTGTACAGTGGTGCAGTAGCCAATTCACGTGAACCTTGAAGCCATAAGAGAGGTAAACACATTGAGCGCAAGTATCATCTGATACGGGAAATTGTGCACCGCAGAGACGTGACAGTCACGCAGATAGCATCGGAACACAATGTAGCTGATCCATTTACAAAGCCCCTCACGGCTAAAGTGTTTGAGGGTCACCTAGAGAGTCTAGGTTTTCGAGAGCTTCCTGACTAGGGCAAGTGGGAGATGTGTAAACGGGTATTCAATGCCCTAGTTTATTGTAATTTTTATTGTAATTCAAATACATTTTGGAAATGTACCTTCTCCACTAGCTTAGTCCAAGTGGGAGTTTGTTGGGATTTTTGTCCTAATCTCGTATTTGTAAAATATTGTTTTGAAATTAATAAGAGTTATTATTTTCTTCACTTTGTGTCTCGCAAATATTTTAAACCTTTCCAATAAACTAAGCTCCATGGTCATTGAATATATGAGAAAACTAGAACTTGAACGGTGTGTAGTTGACAAACAAGGAGGATCACGTTCGAGTTAATGACCCGAACGGTCTACAGTATAAGGATGGAGTTGGAGACCTAATCCTGGATACACTGTGGATGCGGCCCGCTTTGTATTAGATACAAACGAGGTGATCTGACTCGTTCATGTGGTTGACATGCGAGTGGGGGCATCCTATACAATGAGATTGTACAAGACCAGACCATGAATTATTAGACTTACTGATATAACACCGTTAATAGTAAAAGACTAATAAATTCCTAGATGACCATTAGTGACTCGACCTGAATCCTGAGCGTATTACGGACTCCTGTCTGTCGGGGTCTGTCCTTTGATTAGTACGGGTGAGGGTGGTCCTAGTCACTTGCCCAATATGCCTATCTTTTCAGGGACAGAACCAAGTAGAGAGCTGGGAACCTAATTACGCGAGATGGAATTCACTCGTTCCCGCCTATAGGGAAACTAGAGGGGTTGTTCCCTTAAGTGTTGTCTCCAGGGCTTGTAGATCCATTTACAACCAATAGGTTTTAACCCATCCGGTTGATCCACAAGCTCCCAGACAGAATTGAAGTACATAGACTCCATTTCTTGGTCCATAGCTTTAATTCACTCGTCTTTATCAACATCAGCCATTGTCTGATCATAGGTCAATGGATCCTCACAGTCATCGTCAGGGGCGACAACTGAGGTTTCAGCTAAACCCATATAGTGATCGGGCTGTCTCACAGTCCTCCCACTATGTCGAGGCACTCCCAACTCTTGGGAAGGGATTTGACTAGACGTGCCAGGGTCAACAACGCTTGCTGACGTACTAGCCTTATCAACAACTCTTGCTGATGTGTTGTCCATTTCATTTAATACAATTTTACTCTGTGGTAAATGATCCCTGATGTGGTCTTCCTCTAAGAAATTGGCGTTTGTCGACACAAGCACCCTATTTTCCTTGGGATGGTAAAACAGACCACCCCTAGTCTCTTTAGGGTAACCTACGAATAGGCACAATTTCGAACGGGGTTCCAACTTTTACGGGTTTGACACCAACACATGGGTCGGGCATCCCCAAATTCTGAAGTGACGTAAACTGCCTTTACGACCACTCCAGAGCTCAAACGATTTTTCACAAACACTCTTTGATGGAACATTGTTCAAAATGTAAACCACAGTCTCTACTACGTACCGCCAGAAAGAATCAGGGAGAGGAGCATAGCTCATCATCGACCGAACCATGTCCAACAAGGTTCTGTTTCTCCTCTCCGATACACCATTCTGCTGTGGCATACCAGTCTTGAGAGAGTTGGGACGTAATTTAAATGTTCTATCATATAGTCACGGAATTCGGTGTCCATGTACTCACCACCTCGATCCGATCGAAGTGTTTTAAGCGATTTACCTAAGAGGTTCTCAACCTCAGTCTTATACTCCTTGAACTTTTCAAGTGTTTCAGACTGCTTATGCATTAGTTAAATATACCCATATCTGGAGTAATCGTCTATGAAAGACACGAAGTACTAATAACCGCCCGAAGCTTTAACATTCATCGGACCACAGAGGTCAGAATGTACTAACTCGAGCGGCTCTTTGGCTCTATATCCTTTTCCACTAAAAGGATGTTTGGTCATTTTGCCTTCAAGGCATGACTCACATACTGGCAAAGAGTTTTCTTCCAACTCGTTTAGAAGTCCACTCTTCACTAGTTTCTCAATCCTATTGAGATTAATGTGGCCTAACCGTAGATGCCAAAGATGGGCATTTTCTTTTGGAGAAATTTTTGCTTTCTTAGTTCGTGTTTCCGCAGTTTTAAACAATTAAGTATTCAAAACACTTTTAACCGAATTGGGTTTTAAAACATATAGATTATTTTCATGTGAAGCTGAACAAATAACATTCCCTTTGAAAGAAATAAACGCTTTATTTAATTCAAAAGAAACTGAAGTACAATGTTCAATTAAGCAGGAAATAGAAACAAGGTTTCTAGTAAACCCTGAAACTATGTACAAATTGTCTAACAATAAGTACTTCCCGCCAAAATGCAGCTTCACCGTGCCAATTGTTGCAGCAGAGACAAGCTCCCCGGATCCAACTCGTAGAGTCACCTCACCCTCTCGCAGCGGCTGCCAGGAATCACTCCCCTGAAAAGAAGAACAAACGTGGTTAGTGGCGCCTGAATCTAATATCCAGGAAGAGTCATTACTCTCCACTAAACATGTTTCTACCATAAGTAAATCACATTTACCTTGGTTCTTCTTCTCGGCCAGGAATTTGGGACAATTTCTCTTCCAGTGTCCGCTTCCATTGCAGTGGAAACTTTCCTTTCTCTGCAACCTCCTTGACCTTCTTACCCTTCTGGGCGGCAGCTCGGTCAGTTTTACCCTTCTTCATCCTCTTCTTCCCTTTCGGGCGTAAATGAGCAACAGATTTAGTCCCAGAGGTCGAACCCCTGTGATAAGATTTGTAGGCAACATTTGCCTCAGATTCCCTGACCTTGTTCAGGAACTGAAAATTCTGTAGCTCATTGAGAAGGGTAGTCAGATTGTAGCTAATTTTGTTCATAACAACATTGCGACGAAACTAAAGGAAACTCTTCGGAAGAGTCTTCATGATAAAACTGACCTGGCTCGACTCATCGATCGAAGCCCCATTCATCTCAGCAAGATTAAAGCGGGTCATCATGTCTAGAACATGTTCACGGACAGACGACCCCTCTTTCATCCGAGCGTTGAAAATGTATTTAAGCGAGTCATGCCGGACCTGAAAGGACTGTTGTCCAAACATTTCCTGCAAGGACTCCATGATTTCCTTAGCGAAATCCATCAGCTCATGCTTCTTTGCCAAGACATCAGACATGCTAGCAATTATGTAGACCTTGGCCTTTTCATTGGCCCTGATCCATCGATCGTACGTATCGCGAACAACTCGCGATGCGGTCGCGCCCGACATTTGAGGACACTCCTCAGACAACACGAACTTTATGTCGTCAGTTACCAATATTGTATTGATGTTGTTTTTCCAGCTCTGATAATTATCTTCCACTAACTTATCGGAAGCAAGTAAAGCTATAATAGCGCTAGACATTTTTTAGCTGAAAATTTAAGAAAAACTTTGTATTAGTCTCGCAAAAACCTTTTGAAAATTAATCTAACTTTAGCAAAAAATATTTCATGATCCCTAGGTCATTCAAAATTTTGCAATGATACCCTAAAGGTTTAGAATGACTGCCACCGAAGGGTGAACAAAACACTCTTCCTCTAGGACGAGACTTTCTCGATCAGACCCTAATCCCAGAATAACTCTTATTCCATTAGGCATCCAATTACCATTGTTCGGTCAAATTCATTAACACTTAACAAATTCTGTGAGTGTCACCCTCAATCTTTAAGTTTCCAAGTATTTGTCCTAACAATAGCCACCGAAGGATGAACTAAGAAGGAAAACCAACCAGAAAAACTGTATCCCTTTTGGGAATTCACTGTGTTTCGACTCTCATGATCATGCCCTCCGAAGGGATTGTGCGTCCAGCCAAACTAGCGGAGCGCAGATCATGGGTGTCTCACGGTGTGAATCGAAAAAAGAGACCGTGGGTCTTGTTTTCACAAGTCCCGCTCCCACTCACTATAAGTACTCTCTCCATCCACGATGATATTGACCTATACAAATGCCACCCGAAGGGGAACGCTCTCATTTGCGTCACGAGGCCGAGTATAAATCTCACGGTGTGGACTTAAAAGAGATTTGTGGTTGGAAATTGAAAATGTATCTCATACACTATATTTCCTCCCACTCAATAGTTTAATTTTAATAGGGATTGACTTAGATAATCGGCTAAAAAATACCTAAGTCTACCAATATAACTCTTATATGGTATTTTGCCTAAGTCTATAATCACATTATTAACTTAGGTCTATGTGAGAAAATTAATTAACACTTAATTAACAAATACTCACGTAAATATAACCTAAGAATCTCCTGACCGAATTCACTCCTGTGCGGTTTCCAGTGCAGGGTGTTCCACAAGCGTCAATTTAAATACTGACCTTTAGACAAAACCTTCCTTAGACAGAGTTACTAATCGGTCTCCATTCAAACATTATATTTGATTTCCTAAATTTCTAATCTAATTAGAAAATTAGAAAACCTAAGTATAATTATTCAAGTTCTAAACACTTTAAAACTAATAATTAACTTAGGTTGCATGCATTTCTATGTTATAGTGTTTGAACATTCATCACATGAATAACTATATACTATAACATGATAATTATTCATCACATGAATAAAAATGCATGAGCATACTTTAATCTAAAAATATAACACTTATATTAATAAATTAAATATGCATATAATTACATTATAACTCTTATAATATAACCTATCATGCAAACTATATTATAACTCTTATAATATATATGATGCATGAATATGTTTAACCTAAGGTGAGATTTTAAATCTATATGACATACATTATGCACATAGAAATTAATTAAAATCATACATCTCATGCATAAAATAATTAAATAGTAAAATTGGACCGGTTTTTGGCACCTAGGGGTAATTATTTAATTAAATAAAATTAATATAACAATTATATTAATAATATTTAATAAAATAATTAAATAAATTAATTAACAAACATTTTAATTAAAAAAATGAAAAATTAATATATCAACGGTGTAAAAACGTCCCACGTCGCCTACATTTAATCTGCAACGTCTACAGCGTTGCAACGCTGTCGCCTACAGCGCTGAGGCGCGTCCTCAACGCTAGTGGCGTTGCAACGCTACGCCCAGCGTTGCAACGCCATCTTGCTGCAGAGCCTTCTACCGCGGGCACGACGTTGAGACGTCGTTGGGCAGTGTCTCAACGCCATCGACAGACAACAAGCTACTTGCTGGTTTTGTCTCGGTTTTTCACCTGTTTTCGCTTCGATTTCTTCACAGCAACTCTTGCCACGAACGACCCGGACTTACAAACTCGATATACAACAAAATTGCCCAAAACAACGGGCACTTACATTGATCTCATCAACATAATTGTAAATCTAATCTAGTGCCAAAAACCGAAAACATCCATTTCGCAAACCAAACATTCATCTCATGAAAACATGGCAAAATACCCACCTAAATCGTAATAAAACAGTGCATAGATGAATGACCATCGAAATGGCTCTGATACCAATTGAAGGAAATGAGAATCCCCGCGCAACGGACGATGATGGAATCGTCGTGGTATCATCATGCAACATACTTATTAAAATTGATCTAACTATTAGATCTAGGCTAAACATGCTGAAATTTTACCGCAAGAAGAAAAACACTTACTTGTTGTAGACCAATTCAGCAAACTCTCCTTGTTAATCACGAACTCTTCGTGCTTCTCGATCTTTACGAACTCTTCCACGATCAGATCCCAAACACTACCAAATGATCTTCTTGGTTGTTCTCTTTTGGAGAAGGGAAGTTGGTGGGAACTTTTATTTTTGGAAAGAGAGGAGAAATGAGAGAATGGAGAGAGTTCACTTTTGGATTCTTAGGTCAAAATCCAAAAATGAGAACTTAGCTTAACTTAGCTTACCAAACCCATCTTACAAAGGGTTTATATAGTGGAATGATGAAGTTCACAACTTCACATTATTACCACTTTACCACAACCATATGTTATGTAAATCTTATTTACATAATTATATAATATAAGATATCTCATATCTTATGTTGCAAATCTCATATGCAATAATTGTGGATTTAATTAAATTGATTCACATTCAATTTATTTTCTCTCTATCAATTTCTCCAATTAGCCTTTAATTCAACAATTAGGCTAATATATAGTTTATTATGAATGTCATTCATATTAAACTATATATTATATCATCTATATGATATAAATACTCTTAAAGTGAAATTGAACACTTCAATTTCATGGCAAAACATTAACCCTTCTTTTATCCCAGATTGAGCCAACGAAGGGACCTAATGGACCTACAGTGACGGGCTCCAATGATTTGAGGTTAACCAATCAAACTCTTTGACCCGGTCAACCAATGTTCATTAGCTACAGTAACATTCCCTAAAGCCTGTAGTTGTACTCCCATCAGTGTAGAATATTACGTGTCCACTAATATAACCAATGCCCATGAGTCGACCCTTCACAGGTTGTTCGTAGACACGGTTGGGTCAAATTACCGTTTTACCCCTGTGTCTACATCTTGTTCCTTAAGTCCCCACTGCTCCTCTAATGAACAATATATTGTGATGGTCCAACCATACACAATACCCTTCTCGGGCCAGTGAAAAGGTGGGCGCCCGTTGTCCAAGCCCTGGAGACAGCACTTAAGGGAACAACCCATTTAGATTCCCTATAGGCGGGAACGAGTGAATTCCATCTCGCGTAATTAGGTTCCCAGCTCTCTACTTGGTTCTGTCCCTGAGAAGATAGGCATATTGGGCAAATAACTAATACTACCCTCACCCGTACCAGTCAAAGCACAGACCCCTGCAGACAGGAGTCCGTAATACGCTCAGGATTCAGGTCGAGCCACTAATGGTCATCTATGAATTTATTAGTCTTTACTGTCAACGGTGTTATATAAGTAAGTCTAATAATTCACGGTTCGGTCTTGTACAATCTCATTGTACAGGATGCCCCCACTCGCATGTCAACCACATGAACGAGTCAGATCACCTCGTTTGTAACTAATACAAAGCGGGCCGCATCCACAGTGTATCCAGGATTAGGTCTCCAACCTCATCCTTATACTGTAGACCGTTCGGGTCATTAACTCGAATGTGATCCTCCTTGTGTGTCAACTACACACCGTTCAAGTTCTAGTTCTCTCATATATTCAATGACCCTGGAGCTTAGTTTATTGGAAAGGTTTAAAATATTTGCGATACACAAAGTAAAAAAAAGAATAACTCTTATTAATTTCAAAACAATATTTTACAAACACGAGATTAGGACAGAAATCCCAACAAACTCCCACTTGGACTAAGCTAGTGGAGAAGGTAATCCCAACAAGAGTGGCCTGTAGCCGACTTAATAAGCCTACCTTCTAAGGGACAGAAACTCGTAGGTAGGTGGAGACTTAACTGTGCAAGATGGAATTCACTCATTCCTACACTAAGGAATTAGATAGGTTGTTCCCTTAAGAACTGACTCCAGGTCTTGAACAACAGGGCCCCGCCCTCTATGAGGGTACGAGTCTATGGTAGGACCTTAGACTTGTTGTTCATTAGAGGATCAATGGTGCTCAAGGAACAAAGAGCTAATCACAGGGGTAAAACGGTAATTTGTCCCAGTCGTGATACGAAAAACCTGTGAAGGAACAACTCATGGGTAATGATTATATCAGTGGACACAATATAATCTACAGTGAGGAGAGTGCAGCTACAAGTCTATAGTGGAGTGACTTGTAGTTAATGAACATTGATTAACTGGATCAAAGAGTTTGATCAGTTAATCTCACATCATTGGAGCTCATGAACTGTAGGTCCATTAGGTCCCTCCGTTTGCTCAATAAGGTAATATTGAGGGTATGAAGTTAGGAATGAAATTGAAGTGTTCAATTTCATACCTGAGGTGTTATATCAATTATATATGATATAATTGATGCAATATATGGTTTTAATGTGAATTAGATTCACATATAAACCATATAATAGTTGGAGAATATAGGAGAGGATATGATGGTAATTTCCATCCTATTTCCCTATAGATATAGTTGCATGAGATGCAACTAGGTTAAGCAATTCAATCTCTTTGAGAAACCCTAGAGAATTCTCCCACATTGTGTTGGAAAGAGTTCCAACTAGAATCTCACAAACATCTCATCTCACCTAAAGGGAACCCACCTTCCTTCCTCACCTAGAGAACAACAGAGAAGATCCGATGGTAGTGTCGGTGATCGTTCGAGTTTGTGTTGTTGAGATCGTGAATGTGGGAGAAGGAGCACTTGAAGAAAGAGTTCTTCAAAGGTATAATTCTTGTTGTCCATCTTGATATTATATGCTTAATCTAGATAGAATTGTTCTTGAATTTAATTCATGTAACTAAATTAAGAACGCACGATTCACAATCACTTCCGCTGCGGGATTCGATTCCCTTCAATTGGTACCAGAGCCCATTTGCGTTCTTGATTTACGTTCTTGATTTTTCAAGAACGAGGTGAGATTTACTATTTTGCATGTGATGTATGAACGTTTTGCAATTTAGACGTTTTCAATTTTGGCACTTTGATTTACAATTTTTATTGAATCGTTCAATGTAAGGGCCCGGTGTTTTGGGTAATTTTAATTGTAAATCGAGTTTGTATGTCTGTGTCGATCGAGGCAAAGTGGTTGTTGAGAAAAATAGAGCGAAAACGAGCAAGGAATAGAGATTCCACCATGCTGTCTGTGGCAGCGTTGCAACGCCGTTCATTGGCGTTGCAACGCTGCACTTGCGGAAGGAGGCACACATAAGATGATAGCATTGCAACGCTGTTATCAGCGTTGCAACGCCACATGCGTTTCACTCGAAGGAGCAACGGGCAGAAATTCATATTTATGATATATAATAAATATAAAAAATATTTTATATTCATTTATATTTAATTTTAATTAATATAATTATATTATATTAATTAAAATGGGTTTTAGGGTGCCAAAATTTGTATAATTATGCTATTTAAATATGCAATTGTTGTGTAATTATTGTCATGCATAATGTATGCTTTTAATTTAGAAATCCCACCTTAGGGTAAGCATTTCCATGCATCATTTATAATATAAAGAGTTATATTATATAGTTTGCATGATTAATTAATATAAGGTGTTATATTAATTTATGGATAACATAGACATGCATTATATTTCATGAGATGATTATGCTATGTATGTCTTATTATTCATGAAATGAATGGTCAAGCACTATTACATAATATGCATGTCAGCTAAGGTTATCTAGTTCTAATTAGATTAGAATTTGGAACTAAGTGATTTATAAACAATGATTAAAAGAGGAACTCTGTCAAAGGAAAGTTACTGTCTGGTTTGGGTATATTTAAGTGGCGAAAGCGGACACCTTACACGAACCGACCGGTAGTGAAATTTAATCGGAGAGTTTATAAATCATGGTAGCGTCATGAGTTTTATTAAGGGTTAATAAACTAGAAATCCTAGGCTTAATATAAAGAGTTATATTAGCAAACTTAGGATAAAATCAATATAAGAGTTATATTGATTATCGATATGAGAGTTATATTGATAACTTTAAGTAAAACCATTAGCCGAGTTTAGCACAAGTAAGATTCTTATAGATTTAAAGTATCTAGTGGGAGGAAAAGTGTATATGATACATATTTTTCACCTATGTATCTCAGAAGTTCACACCGTGAGACTCATACTTGCCCTCGTGGCGCAAGCAAACGGGCGTCCCCCTTCGGATGGTGTTTGTATGAGTCAATATCAAGGTCAATGGAGAGGGTACTTATAGTGAGTGGGAGCAGGTTTAGTGAAAACAAAACCTATGGTCTGTTCAGCCGGTTTACACCTTAAGATCACTATGGTCAGCCTGCTAGTTTGGCCTGGACAAGACAATCCCTTCGGAGGGCTTGATTATAGGAGATCGAACATAGTAGACACCCGAAAGGGACAAAAATTTTCTTAGTCTATTTTTCAATCTAGTCCTCCCTTCGGCGGATTTTATTGGATGGGGACTCTGGGATCTAAAGACAGAGGGTTACACTCAGAAGGTACATAAAAAGTTTATGTATCCTGACGAAACAATGGTAACTGAAGCCTATAGGAATAAGAGTTATATGGCATTAGGTTTTGGTAAAGAGTGTCTTCATCCAGAGACTAGTGTTTTTTATTACCCTTCGGTGTAATACATTCTAAACCTTTGGCGTATCATTGCAAATTATAAATGACCTACGAATCATTTGATAACTAGCTAAAACATGATTGGATTAGACAATTATAGCAAGAAACTGATACAAGTTTGTTTCTAAATTTTTAGCAAAATGGCTAGCTCTATAATTTCCTTATTGGGTGCGGAAAAGTTAACCGAAGAGAATTTGATGATGTGGAAAAAAAAACTCAACACTATATTGATAGTGGATGATCTGAAGTTTGTGCTAACTGAGGAGTGTCCTCAGGTGCCAGGCTCGAATGCGTCACGAAATGTTTGTGATGCATATGATCGATGGATCAAGGCCAATGATAAGGCCAAGGTCTACATGTTGGCAAGTATGTCTGACATATTAGCCAATAAGCATGAGGGCATGATGGCCGCTAAGGAAATCATAGATTTTGTGTAGGGTATGTTCAGACAACAGTCCACACAGGCTCGACACAATGCCCTCAAGTACATATTCAACTCAAGGATGCCAGAGGGTTCATCTGTTCGGGATCATGTCCCGGATATGATAGTACACTTTAAAATCGCGGAGTCGAATGGTGCTCCATCGATGAATCGAGCCAGGTCAGGCTCCTTCTGCAAACCCTTCCATATAGTTTCCTACAGTTTAGAAGTAATGTTGTTATGAACAAGCTTACTTTAATGTGAACCGTTGAGTTGAATAGTTTCCTACAGTTTAGGGCATTGTGTAAGCTTTCCTACAGAAGGGAGGTAAGGTTAAAAGAAAGCTTGTTCATAACAGCATTACTTCTAAACTGTATGAAACTATCTGGAAGGGTTTCCAGAATGAAGCTGACCTGGCTCGACTCATCGATGGAAGCACCATTCGACTCTGCGATGCTAAAGTGCACAATAATATCCCGGACATGATCCCGAACAGATGTACCCTCTGGCATCCTTGAGTTGAATATGTACTTTAGGGCATTGTGTCGGGCCTGTGTGGACTGTTGTCCAAACATACCTTGCACGGAATCCATGATTTATTTGGCGGTTATCATGCCTTCATGCTTCTTGGATAATATGTCAGACATACTTGCCACCATGTAGACCTTGGCCTTATCATTGGCCATGATCCATCGATCATATGCATCACGAACATTTCGAGATGCATTCGAGCCTGGCACCTGAGGACACTCCTCAATTAGCACAAACTTCAGATCATCCACTACCAATATAATGTTGAGTTTGTTTTTCCAAGTCATCATATTCTCTCCGATTAACTTTTCCGCACCCAATAAGGAAATAATAGAGCTAGACATTGTGCAACAAAATTTACAAACAAACTTGTATGAGTTTCTTGTTATCTAATATAATCATGTTTTAGCTAATTATCAAATGATTCCTAGGTCATTTATAATTTGCAATGATACTCCAAAGGTTTAGAGTGTATGACACCGAAAGGTAATCAATAAACACTCCTCCTCTGGATCAAGACCATCTTGACCAAAA
The DNA here is from genome assembly GCA_036507285.1 of Trichosanthes cucumerina. NCBI lineage: Eukaryota > Viridiplantae > Streptophyta > Magnoliopsida > Cucurbitales > Cucurbitaceae > Trichosanthes > Trichosanthes cucumerina. The sequence goes on from CM071837.1 coordinate 4,848,996, forward strand.
CCTAAAGCCAGAATAACTCTTATTTCTATAGGCTTTAGTTACCATTTTTCTGTCAGGATACATACACATCTTATGTACCTTGTGAGTGTAACCCTCTGTCTTTAGATCCCAGAGTCCCCATCCAATAAAATCTGCCGAAGGGAGGACTAGATTGAAAATTAGACTAAGGAGGTCTTTATCCCTTTCGGGTGTCTTCTGTGTTCGATCCCCTATGATAAGGCCCTCCGAAGGGATTGTCTGGTCCAGGCCAAACTAGCAGGCTGACCATAGTGATCTTACTGATGTGTAAACCGATCAAGAGAGATCATAGGTTTTGTTTTCACTAAACCTGCTCCCACTCACTATAAGTACCTCTCCATTCACCTTGATATTGACTCATACAAACACCATCCGAAGGGGGACGCTCCCGTTTGCGCCACGAGGCCAACTATGAGTCTCACGGTGTGAACTTCCCAGAGATACGTAGGTGGAAAAACATGTATCTCATACACTTGTCCTCCCATTGGATACTTTAGATCTATAGGAATTTTACTTAGGCTAAACCTGGCTAATTGTTTTACCTAAAGTTATCAATATAACTCTTATATCGATAATCAATATAACTCTTATATTGATTTTATCCTAAGTTTGTTAATATAACATTTATATTAAGCCTAAGATTTCGAGTTTATTAACCCCTTAATAAACCCGCTGACGCTACCATGATTTATAAACCTTCTGATTAAATTTCATTCCCAAGTCAGTTCCCAAGTAGGGGTGTTCCGTTTCCGTCAACTTAAATACCCCAGCCTAAACAGAACTTTCCTTAGACAGAGTTCCTCTTTTAATCATTGTTTATAAATCACTTAGTTCCAAATTCTAATCTAATTAGACCTAGATAACCTAAAGTATATTATTTCCAAGTTCAAAACATTTTAAAACTAATAATTAACCTTAGATGACATCATACTATGTTATAGTGCTTGATCATTCATCTCATGAATAATAAGACATACATATCATATTCATCTAATGGAAAAATAATGCATGTCAATGCTATCCATGAATTAATATAACATCTTATATTAATTAATCATGCAAAATATATAATATAACTCTTTATATTATAATGATGCATGGAAATGCTTAAGCTAAGGTGGGATATCTAATTAAAAGCATACATTATGCATGGCAATAATTACACAACAATTGCTTAATTTAAATAGCAATATTAGACCAATTTTGACACCAAAAATTCAATTTTAATTAATATAATCTAATTATATTAATTAAATTTAAATAAATTAAATATACATTAAATATAAAATATTTTTATATTTGATATATAATAAAACAAACGTTTCGGCTCGTTGCTTCTTCGCGTGAAACGCATGTGACGTTGCAATGCTGATGGCAGAGTTGCAACGTTGCGCCTTGTCTTCTTCCGCCTAGCGAAACGCGCCTCAGCTCGAGCGTTGCAACGCTACCGTCTTCCCAGCCGCGCGCTTGCCGCAGTGGCGTTGCAACACTATAGAACAACGTTGCAATGCCATTCACAGAACAATAAGTAGAATCTACATTCCTTGCTCGTTTGCGTTCCGATCTTCTCTGCAACCACTTTGCCTCAATCGACACGGACTTATAGACTCGATTTACATAATAAAATGCCCAAAACAATAGGCCCTTACATTAAACAATTCAACGAAATTATGTAAATCTAAGTGCCAAAATTGAAACCATCTAATTTGCAAACCGTTTACTCATCTCATGAAAAAACAGTAAATCCCACCTTCTTCTTGATAAATCCAAAACGAAAATTAAGAACACAATTGGGCTCTGATACCAATTGACGGGAATCGAATCCTGCAGTGGAGGCGATTGTTAATCGCGCGTTCTTAATTTCATTACATGGATTACGTTCAATAACAAATTAACTAGGTTAAGCATATATATTAAGAGATGGACAACAAGTATAATACCTTTGAAGAACTTTTCTTCGAGTGCTCCTTTCTCCCACGATCACTTTCTCAACAACTGGAACACGAACGGATGAAGACACGACCACTGGATCTTCCCCGTTGTTCTCTAGGTGTGGGAGGAATGTGGGTTTCCTTTAGGTGAGATGAGGTATTTTGTAAAGGTCTAGTTCGAACACTTCCCAAAACCTTTTGTGGGAGAATTGTCTTAGGGTTTCTCAAGAGATGGAATCACTTGCTTGACTTAGCTTCACCTAGTTGCATTTCATGCAACTATATATATAGGAAAATAGGATGAAAATTACCATCCTATCCCTCTTATATTTTCCCACTATTATATGGTTTATATGTGAATCTAATTCACATTAAAACCATATATTATATCACTTACATCATATATAATTGATATAACACATGATGCATGAAATTGAACACTTCAATTTCATTCCTAACTTTATACCCTCAATATAACCATGTTGAGGTAACGGAGGGACCTAATGGACCTACAGTTCATGAGCTCCAATGATGTGAGATTAACTGATCAAACTCTTTGATCCAGTTAATCAATATTCATTAACTACTTGTCACTCCACTATAGACTTGTAACTGCACTCTCCTCACTATAGGTTATATTGTGTCCACTGATATAATCATTACCCATGAGTCGACCCTCCATAGGTCGTTTGTTTTCACGGTTGGGTCAAATTACCGGTTTACCCCTATGATTACCTTTTTGTTCCTTAAGCACCACTGATCCTCTAATGTACAACAAGTCTAAGGTCCTACCATAGACTCATACCCTCATAGTGGGCGGGGCCCCGTCGTTCAAGACCTGGAGTCAGTTCTTAAGGGAACAACCTATCTACCTTAGTGTAAGAATGAGTGAATTCCATCTTGCACAGTTAAGTCCTCAGCTGCCTACGACATTCTGTCCCTGAGAAGGTAGGCTTATTGAGTCGGCTACAGACCACTCTCGCCCAAACTAGTCTAAGGACAAACCCCTATAAGCAGGAGTTCTTGACTTGCTCAGAATTCAGGTCGAGTCACTAATGACCATCTATAAATTATCAGTCTTATCCTATTAACGGTGTTACTCTCGTTAGACTAATAATTTGCAGTCCAGTCTTATATGAACTCTTCATACAGGATGCCCTCACTCACATGTCAACCACATGAATGAGTTGGATTACCTAATTTCTACTAATTACAATGTGGGTCGCATCCATGGTGTTACGAGAATAAGGTTTCCAATCTTATTCTTATACCTTAGACCATTTCGGTTATATTCTTGAACACAATCTAGATAGTGTCCACTACACTGATGTTCAAGATATATTATAACCTTGGAGCTTAGTTTATTTGATTTATAAAGCATGCATATAATTTTATCAAAATAAATAACCCTTTATTTATTTGATCAAAATTACACAAGTTTAGGGCATAAATCCAAACAAAATGTATGTCAAGACACCCTTTTTGAATGACAATCTTGAGGAAAACATCTACATGGACCAACCCAAAGGGTTCATTGAACCAGGACAAGAGCAAATGGTTTGCAGGCTTAAAAGATCAATTTATGGATTGAAACAAGCCTCTAGGTCTTGGAATATAAGATTTGATGAGGCAATCAAATCTTATGGTTTTGACCAGAATGATGATGAACCTTGTGTCTACAAGAAAATCATCAATAGTTTTGTCGCATTCCTAGTTCTATATGTGGATGATATCCTACTCATTGGGAATGATGTAGGATATCTTACTGACATTGCAAATTGGCTAGCTACGCAATTCCAAATGAAAATTTGGGTGATGCGCAGTTGTTCTTGGGATCCATATTGTCCGAAACCGCAAGAATAACACACTAGCCTTGTCTCAGACATCTTACATCGACAAAGTCTTGTCAAGGTTTAAGATGCAAGACTCCAAAAATAGCTTATTTCCTTTTAGACATGGAGTTCATTTGTCTAAGGAACAGTGTCCTAAGACACCTCAAGGAGTTGAGGATATGAGACGGGTTCCTTATGCATAAGCTGTTGGGAGCCTTATGTACGCCATGTTGTGTACTAGGCCTGACATCTGTTTTGCAGTTGGAATGGTCAGTAGGTATCAATCCAATCCAGGAACTGAAAACTGGACAACGGTTAAAACAATCCTTAAGTATCTACGGAGAACAAGGAACTACATGCTTGTGTATGGGGCTAAGGATTTGATACTTACATGATACACAGATTCTGACTTTCAGACTAATAAAGATTCTCGGAAATCTACATCATGGTCAATATTTACTCTTAATGGAGGAGTTGTAGTATGGCGAAGCGTCAAGCAAGGATGCATCGCTCATTCCACCACGGAGGCCGAATATGTAGCAACAAAAGAAGTCGTTTGGTTAAGGAAATTCATGCTAAATTTCGAAGTTGTTCCAAATATGAGTATGCCCATCACGTTGTATTGTCGTAACAGTGGTGTCGTGGAAAATTCAAGGGAACCCCGAAGTCACAAGAGGGGAAAGCATATTGAGCATAAATATCATCTCATACGAGAGATCGTGCATCAAGGAGACGTGATTGTCACGAAGATAGCCTCGGAGCACAACGTTGCTGATCCTTTTACAAAGACTCTCACGGCTAAAGTGTTTGAGAGTCACCTAGAAGGTCTCGGTTTACATGTCTTCCCCAACTAGGGCAAGTGGGAGTATTTTGTACAAAGGGTTTAAATGCCCTAGTTTATTGTATTTACATTACTGTAATGTTTTAGTACTCAACAAGCTTTAGGTCAAGTGGGAGATTGTTGGGATTTATGCCCTAAACTTGTTTAATTTTGATAAAATAAATAAAGAGTTGTTTGTTTTGATAAAATTATATTCTTTCTTTATAAATCCAATAAACTAAGATCCAAGGTTATAATGTAATCTGGAACATTAGTGTAGTAGACACTATTTGGATTATGTTCGAGAGTATAACCTAAATGGTCTATGGTATAAGAATAAGGATGGAAACCTTATTTTGGTAACACCATGGATGCGACCTACTTTGTAATTAGTACAAATGAGGTGATCCAACTCATTCATGTGGTTGTCATGCGAGTGGCGTCATCCTGTATGAAGAGTTCATACAAGATCGGACTGCAAATTATTAAGTCTAATCAGTATAACACCGTTAACAGGATAAGACTCATAATTTATAGATGGTCATTAGTGACTCGACCTCAATCCTGAGCAAGTTAAGAACTCCTGCTTATAAGGGTTTGTCCTTAAACTAGTATGGGTGAGAGTGGCCTGTAGCCGACTCTATAAGCCTACCTTCTCAGGGACAGAACCTTGTAGGTAGCTGGGGACTTAACTGTGCAAGATGGAATTCACTCATTAAAACACTAAGGAATTAGATAGGTTATTCCTTTAAGAACTGACTCCAGGTCATGAACAACAGGGCCCAACTCTCTATTATGGTATGAGTTTATGGTAGGACCTTAGACTTGTTGTTCATTAGAGGATCAATAGTGCTCAAGGAACAAAGAGGAATCACAGGGGTAAAACGGTAAATCGACCCAGCCGTGATTACGAACAACCTGTAAAGGGTCGACTCATGGGTAATGATTATTATATCAATGGACACAATATAATCTATAGTGAGGAGAGTTCAACTACAAGTCTATAGTGGAGTGACTTGAAGTTAATGAACATTGATTAACTGGATCAAAGAGTTTGATCAGTTAATCTCACATCATTGGAGCTCATGAACTGTACGTCTATTAGGTCCCTCCGTTGGCTCAACATGGTAATATTGAGGGTATAAAGTTAGGAATGAAATTGAAGTGTTCAATTTCATCGATGAGGTGTTATATCAATTATATATAATTGATGCAATATATGGTTTTAATGTGAATTAGATTCACATATAAACCATATAACAGTGGGAGAATATAGAAGAGGATATGATGGTAATTTCCATCCTATTTCCCTATATATATAGTTGCATGAGATGCAACTAGGTTAAGAAATTCAATCTCTTTGAGACACCCTAGAGAATTCTCCAACATTTTGTTGGAAAGAGTTCCAACTAGATTCTCACAAACATCTCATCTCATCTAAAGGTAACCCACCTTCCTCCCTCTCCTAGAGAACAACGAAAAAGATCCGGTGGTAGTGTCGGTGATCGTTCGGGTTCGTGTTGCTGAGCTCGTGAACGTGGGAGAAGGAGCACTTGAAGAAAGAGTTTTTCAAAGGTATAATTATTGTTGTCCATCTTGATATTATATGCTTAATCTAGATAGAATTGTTGTTGAATGTAATTCATGTAACTAAATTAAGAACACGCGATTCACAATCGCTTCTGCTGCGGGATTCGATTCCCTTAAGTTCTAAGACTTTATCTACACTTTCAGTTTGGTTTCATTGTGATTTAGAGTGGCTAAAAGTTGTAGCTAGGATTTGATTTGCTTGTTAAAGACTTGTTTGCTTATATATTGAATTATGTTTTATTATTTATTTTTGGCAATTCGTTATTTAATTCTCTGATATTGTTGGCTTAAGCGGACTCGAGAGAAAAAAGCTTAGATTATAGCAAAGTTATCAAAATTCTTAGAAGTCAGGCATGAGAATGACTTAGAAATCTAAGGGAAACACATAAAGAAGTTGCTTAATTTCGTGCATGCTTTAGATTCATATGGAGACTATAAAATTTATTGTGTGTGCGAGGCTCACTAAGAATCCAGAGATTTTCTTGAGTATCTTACTTCGTGTTTATAAATTCATCACATTCGTTCATTGCATGTGTCAAAGAAGTTATTAACTTGTGAAGTCAATTTCCTCCAATTCAATCATATTCGTGTCCCCACTTGTTTGTCTACCGTTTATCTTCACTTTCACCATCTATCCATGTTATGTTACTTTAGCTAAAATTGAGTATTAGAATCTTGGTAATTAATTTATCTAGAAACCTATTCACGAGGAGGATACTTGGAACTCTCAAATCATTCTACTAAAACTTGTCGCATCCACAACGTATCCAGGATTAGGTCTCCAACCCTATCCGTATACTGTTGGTCGTTCGGGTCATTAACTCGAACGTGACCCTCTCCGTCTGCCCACTACACATCGTTCAAGTTCCTAGGTGCCATTTAAGTCCATATGTTGCTATTTAATAATTATGCAATTGTTGTATGATTTTATTATATATTGCATAATTTATGCCATATAATTTAAAATCGTCCCACCATAGCACAAGCATGTTCATGCATCATTTATAATATAAGAGTTATATTATATAGAAATGCATGTTCTAAGTTTTAATTTCCTTAATTAAAATAGTTGTTATATTAATGAAAAGAAATTACATTGTCATGCATATTCATATAATGTTTATTATTATTTATATTTTATCTTTATTATATAAATATGCATGTGATTTTTTTTCTCTTTTTCATGAGTGATTTGATATAAAGTGTTGTATTAAATATATGAAAAATGAAAAGCATGATGCATGACATTACTGAATTTAATATAAAGTTTTATATTAATTAATGTCTAGCATGCTTGATTAATTCATGATTTATTAATTTAAATGTTTGATTAATTTCATGAATTATTTGGTTGGTAAATTAATTAGAATTTGATTGTTAATTTATTATATCATAGAAACATGTCTTAGGTTAATATTAAAAGTTTATAATAGTTATTATGACGCCCGGTAATTTCAGGTAATTTAATATTTCTTTTCGAAGTTAATTTCGGGCTCAGGTTGTGGTTTTTAAAAGCTTTGGGCTAAGAAGTTAGTTGTTGGTTCTTGCAGGGACCCAATTAATTAAGCCTCACCTTTAAATAGGGTTGTTAGCCCCCATTCTTTGGGTACCTAGTGTGTTGGAGAAGGATTTGGGGTAAGCTTCTCTTCCTTGCTTTTCCTTGAGGGTTTTCTTTTGGGTGGTGGTGTTTAAAAAAAGAAAAAAAAAAGAGAAAAGGGAGAGGAGACGCGAGAAGCCGCCGCCCCCCCTCATGTCCTCCTTCCTCGTGCGGTTGCGCTAGCCGCTAAGGGCGTCGGTCGGAGTGGCTCCCTCCCCACGCGTCGAGTTGTGCCAGATTGTCGAGCGACGCCGTCATGCCGCAACCACCCTTCTTCCCATTGTTTCCCCTCTGTTTTTCTCCTCTTGTATGTGTTGTCACTAAGCCTTTCCCCGCCATGTGCATAGCCCCTAGGCGCCACCTCCCTCTCCTCGCCGATTCCCTTCTTTCCGTCAAGCTCCCTCTCCCTCAGGCCCCCTCTTCGCCGATCTCCCTCTCGGATCGATCTCTCTCTCTCTCACCCTCGGTTTTCTCTCTGTCTGTGCTCTCTCTCCTTTGAATCTGAACCGAATTGCCCCTAATCGTATCGTTCTCACTCTTTGTTTTGTGTTCGTTTCGGTGGACAGGAACTAACCCGTTGGCGAAGGAGTAGGTCTTTGGAGGAGATCTCGAGGCTAAGACGGAGCGGAGAACTGGTTCAGCTTGTAACTATGGGTAAGACTCGATCCCGAATCTTTTTGGTTCTGAATTTAAGCTTAGAATTTGTCGGTTCGGCTGTGAATTCCTGTTGGTTAGCAAACGGTGCTTCTGTTAGTTGGGTAGGTTCATTTTTAGAATTGTGCCTTAAGGGTAGAGCCACAAGGTTGGTTCCCAGCTGATCTTGTATCTCGCTTCTGGTGTCGTGTAGGTGCAGTAGGCTACTAGCAACAACAAGGACCATCCGTTGCACTTAAACCGAGGTAAGTAGTCATTTTGTTTAAGCATCAAACTGTGAAGCGATAGAGTTTGTGCATAGGATCGTTTATGGTGTCCTTGGTAACTTGTTGTGTGGATTGTTGTTTTACTGCTTGGTTCATGAGATCCTTATTATCCTCTTCTGGTTGTGTTTAACTCTTGTTGCTTATGACTTGTGGTTGGTTGCTGAGTGAGACTCAAGCCTATGTGGTAGTGCGCGTTGTGTGCCAGACCCTTGAACCGAGCATGATAAGCTGTGTGGTGGTTATGCCAGGGATGGTTGGTTAACCTTGTGGTTGGCCAAAGGTTGTTTGGCGGGTCGTGTGGTTGGCTAGTTAGGCTGATGGTTATGGACTCGGTACCTAAGATGACCATGGAAGGGTTTAGGGGAAAGTCTAGAAGAGGCAAAAGAGTCTAACCTTCTAGGCTAGCATCACCAAAACCACTGAGTGACCCCGAGCGAGACAGAACCTCTAGGCTGGCATCTCTGTGTGGGCATTAGGGTCGAGCGCGCCCTTTTGCGAGCTGTGTGGACATTGGGTTGAGTGCCCTTTGTGATCTCTATGTGGACATTTGGGTTGAGCGCTCCCTTTTTCCAGTTGTGTGGGCATTAGGGTCGAGCGCACCCTTTTGCAAGCTGTGTGGACACTTGGTTTGGCCGCCCTTGTGCGATATGTGTGGGCTTTAGAGTTGAGGCTCTATTGCATTTCTGTGTTGGCATTAGAGTGATCATTCTTTCGCGTTGGGGTGCGTCCCTATCTGTGGCCGCCTAGGTTTCTAGATCGTCGCTGAGTCTCGTGGTGAAGTATGCACAAGGTTTCCTAGTCGTGAGTCCCTAAGATGTTTTTTTTTGTTTCAAACTTTGCTTATCTCTGTGTCTGCAGTTGTTCAATTGTAGCTTGGACGTGAGTGGGCACTTACTGAGTATTCTTATACTCATCCGTCTATTTTAATGTCTTTGGTTGTAGGTAAGAGCAAACAATGAGCTGGAGAGCGACAGTGGCGACATGACGAGACTATGAGGCCACTAATTGTCTTAGTGGAACTTTCATTTTGAACTTAGGTTTTTCATTTGTAACTCTGAGATGATTCATGACCATTGTTTGTGCTTGTTGGTTTACTGAACTCATTGTGTTGCTGAGCATGTTATTTATTCATTTTAGTTCTTGGTTTAGCATGCTCGTTTAATTGTTGTGGGTGGTGTGTGTGCTCTTGTTGTGTGTTGCTCTACTGGAGCCCGACCCTGTTTTGTTGTATTTTGGAGGAGGTCGGGCACTGTGTATATCCTTAGAAGTGTTTCTTGCATAAATTAGGTTATTAAATTTTGGATTCATCCGAATAGCGTCGTTATGATGCCGAAATTTCGACGCAGAGGGTGCTATCTAGTGGCGTCCCTAGTTGGAGTTGGGCTGGAAACTAGGGTCGTTAAAGTTGGTATCAGAGACTTTGGTTTTTAGATTCTGTATACTTGCCTACATCGTAGGTACCTGTCCTCATTGCCTCTCGCAAAAAGTCGCCTCGTCACCTCTAGGTTTCCCTGTTCTTATTTTCTAAAGTATGTCGGGTTTAGTAAGTTGCTTGTCTCTTGATGCTTGAGTTTGTGCTTGCCTAAGATCTTAGTGTTGTGATTTAAAGTTTGTTGTGGTTTAACTCAGTTTATGGCACGTGGGCGAGGACGTGGTAGAGTTCTGGCAGGTGGGCGTGGTCGTGGGGGCCGAAGAGGTTGGGGTCGTGGAGCCCTTTGCCAAGTCCCGATGGTGGACCCATGAATAATACTATACTACAACATACATTCATCACATGAATTAAATGCATGAGCATGCTTTTAATTTAAAAATATAACACTTATATTAAATAAATTAAATCATGCAAACATTATATTATAACTCTTATAATATAATCCTATCATGCATACTATACATTATAACTCTTATAATATAAAAATGATGCATGAAATGTTTAACCTAAGGTGAGATTTTAAATCTATGTGACATACATTATGCATATAGAAATAATTAAATCATACATCTCATGCATAAAATAATGAAATAGCATTATTGGACCGATTTTTTGCACCCTAGGAACATAAAATTAAATTAATTAATATTAATATAACATTTATATTAATATTAATTAAAATAATTTAAAAATACATTTAATAAATACATTTTACAAAGAAAATAAAAATAATTAAATAAAACACGTTGAATGGGTCTCGAACTGCCTCACTCGAAGTCCCCACGAAAGCCACAATCCACGCACGTCTCGCGCAACCGCTGGAAACCGCCCACTACGCGGTAGCATTGCAACGTCGTGGCCAGCATTGCAACGCTGCTGCGTTTAATGCATTCTCAATGCTCGAGCATTGCAACGTTGTGCAAGCAACGCGCCTCCTTCAGCATGGAAAGCGTCAAGACGCCGATGAACAATGTCGAGACGCTGTCGACAGAACAACAAACACTTTGCTCGTTCAACATCGATATTCGCCCGTTCCCGCTCGATTTCTTCACGACATATCATGCCATGAATGACACAGACTTATAGACTGGATTTACATTAAAAAAATGCCCAAAACAGCAGGCCTTTACATTGATCTCATCAACTTTAATGCAAATCTAAACTAAGTGCCAAAACCCGAAAACATCAAAAATTGCAAACCATTAACATTCAAGACATGAAAATTAATGCTACCCACCTAATTTTAAGAATTCACATAATACACAACGAAGAGCAAAACTTGGCTTTGATACCAATTGAAGGGATTTGGAATTCCCGCAGCGGAAGACGTGGTGAAACGTCGTTGATCCGTTGTGTAATTCTATCTTAAAATGGAACCTCTCTCATAGTTCCTAGGTTAAACATGCATAAAAGAAGAGGAAAAACAGTAAGGAATCTCGGTACTTACTTGTTGAAGAACACTTCTTCAAAGCTTTCCTCCTCTGGTCATGATCTCTCTCGAACGGACGATCTCCTCGAACACGAACCTTGATCCGAACAGTAAGACACCTCCACAGGGTCTTCTCGGTTGTTCTCGGGAGGTTGAGGGAGTTAGGTGAGACTCCCTTTGGTTTTGGGTTAGGGGAGATTGTGAGAGATGAGAGAATTGTAGAGAGAAAACCTTTTGCTCTGTTTGGATGAAAATCCAAAAAATGGCAAAAGCACTTGTGAGATGACTTTGAATGCACCAATTTATAATGGTGTATGGTGGAGTTAAATTCTCCACCAATTAACCATTTTACCACAACTATATGATATAGAAATCATATTTGCATATCACATAATATAAGGTATCACATACCTTATTATACAAATCTCATTTGCATAATTGTGGAATTTTTAATTGAATCACATTCAATTTAATTTCTCTCAAATTCAATTTCTCCATTTAGCACTAATTAATTAATTAGGCTAAACTATAGTTTATTATGAATATCATTCACATCAAACTATATATTATGTCATCTATATCTCATATAAACGACATAAATACCCAAATAATGAATTTGAACACTTCAAATTCACACCAAACTGTAAACCCTCAATTTGTCCAATTTGAGCCAACCAAGGGACCTAATGGACCTACACGTGACGAGCTCTAATGATCCGAGACTAACCTGTCAAACCCTTTTACCCAGTTATTCAACATTCATTAGCTACGGTAACATTCCACTAAAACTCGTAGTTGCACCCTCAACACTGCAGGACAAGTTGTGTCCATCGATATAACCAATACCCATGAGTCGACCCTTCACTGGTTGTTCGTAGACACTGTTGGGTGAAATTATCGTTTTACCCCATGTGTCTACCTCTTGCTCCTTAAGTTCCACTGCTCCCCTAATGAACAACTACGTTGTATGGTCGAACCATAAACAAGAACCCACCGAGGCCAATGAGAGAGTTGGGCCCCGTCGTTCAAGCCTTGGAAATAATAGTTAAGGGAACAACCCCTCTAGTTTTCCTAAGTCGGGAACGTGTGAATTCCTTCTTGTGTAGTCGAGTTCCTAGCTCCCCACGTGGTCCTATCCTTGAGAAGATAGGCATATTGGGTGAGCAATAGTGGCCACCCTCACCCGTACTAGTCAAAGGACAGACCCTCGCAGACAGGTGTCCGTAACACGCTCAGGATTAAGGTCAAGTCACTAATGGTCATCTACGAAATTATTAGCCTTATACTGTTAACGGTGTTACATAAGTAAGTCTAATAATTCATGGTCCGGTCTTGTACAATCTCATTGCACAGGATGCCCCCACTCGCATGACCACATGAATGAGTCAGATCACCTCGTTTGTATCTTAATACAAAGCGGGCCGCATCCACAACGTATCCAGGATTACGTCTCCAACCCTATCCATATACTGTAGACCGTTCAGGTCATTAACTCGAACGTGATACTCCCTGTGTGTCCACTACACACCGTTCAAGTTCTAGATCTCTCATTAATACAATGACCCTGAAGCTTAGTTTATTGGATTAAGTTTATGAATTATGTGAGACACAGAGTTCAAATAAATAACTCTTATTTATATCACAAGGCTCAAATAAATAACTCTTATTTATTTAGAACTTGGAATATTACAAACTACACGAGATGAGGACATGTCTCCCAACAAACTCCCACTTGGACTAAGCTAGTGCAGTACATCACACATTTTTCAAATGTACAGTAAAGTAACACAATAAACTAGGGCATTGAATACCCTTTACTCCCACTTGCCCTAGTTAGGAAGCACTCGAAGACCTAGACTCTCTAGGTGATCCTCAAACACCTTAGCCGTGAGGGCCTTTGTAAATGGATCAGCAGCGTTGTGCTCCGAAGCTATCTGCGTGGCTGTCACTTCTCCGCGGTGCCAAATCACGAGTTGGCTAATGCACCACTGTTCTCAAAAAACAGCATGATCGACAATTTCATATTTCGAACAACTTCCAAATCTAGAATGAACTTCCTAAGCCAAATTGTTGGGATTTGTGCCCTAAAACTCGTAGTTTGAAATTAAGTTCTAATTAATGTAATAAAGTGTTATTATTTTAATAAAGTGTTATTGTTCGTTATCTACGAGTTTTCCTTTATTTAAACCCTAAATCCAATAAACTAAACATCCAAGGTTGTTAATGAATCTTTAACTGAATGTAATTTACATAAAAAGGATCTCGGTTCGAGATACAGCTTAAAGGGTTTATAGTTAGGGGATAAGGTTTAGGTACCTTACCCTGGTAAAACTATGGATGTGGCCCACTTTGTATTTGATACAAACGCTGTGATCCTAACGTGTTCGTGTAGATGACATGTGAGTGGGGATATCCTATGTAATGAGATTACATAAGACCGGAGCACGAAATAGTAACCTCTAGCTGTGACTCCATTGACTAGTTAGGTTTCTATTTCACTAGGATGACCTGGGCAACTTGATCTCAATCTCAATGGCAGTTCTGAACGCTGTTGTTCGCGAGGATTGTCCTTTGACTAATATGGGTGAGAATGGCCGATTCGCGACTCAATATGCCTACCTTCTTGGGAGGACAAGACCGAGTGAACGCATCGGAAACTTAACTTAGCAAGATGGAATTCACTCCTTCCCGCCTACTAGGGTAAGTAGAGGAATGTTCCCTTAAGTGGTGTCTCCGGGACTTGAACAAAGGGCCCGACCCTCTCATTGGCCCGAGAGGGACTCTGTTTGTTGGTAGGGCCACAAACAAATTGTTCATTAGAGGAGCACTGATACTTAAGGCACAAGATGTAACTCAGGGGTAAAACGATATTTTGACCCAGCTGGAGTTACGAACATTCGTGAAGGATTGACTTACTGTAATTGGTCAATATCCATGGACACAGAAACATATCTGCAGTGAGAAGAGTGCAGCTGTGGGACTTTAGTGGAGTGTTCCCGCAGTTAACGAATGTTGATTGGGAGGTTAATGAGATTAACCGAGCAATCTCGTATCGTTGGAGCTTCTGATCTGTAGGTCCATTAGGTCCACTTTCTAGCTCGTAAAGGGTTCTTAGATCATTTGAATTTGAAATGTTCAAATTCATTAGGGAATAAATATAATGTATATTGATACGATATAATATATAGTTTTGGAACTATATATTATAAATTGAATGTGAATCGGATTCATATTAAATTGCTTGAGAGAATTAAATATTTGAAAGAGTTTAAATATTAAATTCAAATGTGAATGTGATTCATATGTGAAAACTATAGGTTAAAATTAACCAGTACATTGATAAATAAAACAGAACAAGCATGGAAATTCGAATGTTCGTAACTCCTGCTGGGTCAAAATACCGTTTTACCCCTGGGTTACATCTTCTGCACCTTAAGATGTAACCCAGGATAGAAGGTTTTCCTAGTGTTGTTGTCCAGTTGTAGAAAACCGAGAAGCATCTTGGAAGTTCCTGTGTTGCTGTCTTGTTTGGAGCATGGAGTTGCTGCAAGTTGAAACTATAAGGTATTTTTCTTCCCTTTTGTTTAATTGTTAAACTTAACATATGTTTGCATGTATGCAATCAATCCATGTCTAATAGGATTAGAATTTCCATGCTTGTTCTGTTTTATTATCAATGTACTGGTTTTTGGTTCAATTAAAACAATCAAGCAATTATGATCCCAAACCACGTTTTCGCTTCTCAAGGAGGTCCGATCTCCATCAATTGGTATCAGAGCAATGCTTGATTTTTTTTGTTTTGAAACAAAATTGCATTGATTTGGTGGAAAATACATTTGGTTTGCTGTAAAACTAGATTAGGAATTTTTGGCCTTAGTTTACTTTGATTTTGATCAATTAGTATGTAAAGGCCCCAGCATTTTTGGGCAGAAAGTGCAAAATTTAGTCTGTAATTGAGTTACGAGTCGTTCGGGACAAGTTTCATGCAATTCGGTTGAGAATCGAAGGAGAAATTGAAGAACGAAGCTGTTGTGTTCGTGATTTTTTGCCACTGCTGAAGCAATAGCGTTGCAACGCCATTCTTCAGCGCTGCAACGCTGAAGAATGACGTCGCAACACCAGCGCTCCCTATCGACGCAGGCGCTAAAGGGGTCAGCGGCGTTGCAACGTTGCCCCTCAGCGTTGCAACGCCATCCCGATAGCAGGCGCGCATAAGACAAAAAGGGCGTTGCAACGCTAGCATCAGCGTTGCAACACCGTGGGGCATTCCAGCAGCTGCAGACCGGTTCGACGGGTTCAACTTTTTTGGTATGGTTCGAGCGATTCAAGGCCGGTTCATGTTATTTTTGGAACGGTTTAATGAAATAAATTAATGTAATTTTATTTTTTTGCACTTTATGGGCCAAATTATTTCGGTTTTACAACTATTTATCGTTATGAATGTCGTTTAGATTTTTTCCACATTAGGATAAGCATGTTCATGCATTTTATTTATATAAATGTTATATGAATATGGTTAAATGCATGATTAATTTATTTTTCATGAGTAATTAATTATAATTGTTATGATTAGATTATATGGAAAATAAATTGCACGAAGCATGAAATTACTTAGTTTAAAAATAAATGTTATTTTGTTTAAGTAATTTTATAATTCAATTAGTTGAACTCCTTTTATAATTCCAATTTCAATATTGATTGTTGGATTTATAATATAGCTTCTTTTATAGGTTAATTATTAAATTTATAAAAGTTATAAATTAAAGGGGTTTTGAAACAATTACCTATAATAAAGAAATACATGCAAACATAGGAACTTGAGTTAGAATTTAATTAGTTTTAAGTCGTTTAAAATTCATTTAGACCTAAGTTTTTAATTTATAATAGGATTAGAAATTAGTCTTACGTAGTATTTTAAATAGTTTAAAATATAGTAGGACATTAAGACTTTGGTTATAAGGGAACTCTACCGGTGAAGTTCTGTCTAAGGCTAGGGGTACTTTAGCTGACGGTTAACGGAACATCTCCTACCTGGGAACTGACCCAGAACATGAGTTGAATTAACCTTAGTTCTATTTTATCTCTAGGTAATTAAAATGTTTATTCACCTAGACATAAGGTTTTAAGACCTAGTTATAATAGTTATAATAGGCATAGATTTAGATAGATTCTTTTAGCCAGAATCCAGCTAAGTTAAACCTATACCCTAATTTTAGGAACTTCAATGGGAGAAAACGAGATGTTCGCATCGAGTTTACTCTCACGTCCTCAAGAGTTCACACCGTGAGTTCCATGCTCGGCTACGTGGTGTCAATAGGGCGTCCCCCTACGGTATGTGTTTGCATGGTTCAATACCAAGGTGAATGAGGGAAGTATCCATAGTAAAGGGGAGCAGGATGCGTGTCAACGTATCCTACGGTCTCCTCCATTAGGTCGCACCGTGAGATTTCTATAGTCCGCCTGCTAGGTTGTCCTGGAACAGCCAAACCCTACGGAGGGCCTGACTATAGGGATCGGAACACCACGAACTCTAGAAATGGATAGGGTCTCTTAGGTTGTTTGCCAACAGTTGTCTTTCTTAATAGTAGCCTGTTTGCTCGGGTCTATTGGATCTGAAAATGGTAGGGTCACATTTACGGGATGAGTTAAGTTAGTTAACAAATCCTTGACCAAACAAACGGTAGCTAAGGACCATTGGGACATGAGATGTTCTGGTAGTGAGAATTGGTTGAGAAAGTCTTACTTCAAGGGAGGAATGATTGACCGCCCGACGGAGGCTTTTGTTCTAAACCCTTGAAGTATCGTTGCAAAATTAAAGGTTTAATTTAAACATTGGGTGTAGTTTAAACACTAGGGTTCTTTAATAATTTTGCTTAATTTGATTGGGTTTTACAATGGGTTAAAAGGCATAACTAATTAGAACTATTTTGGATTTTCAACATGTCCTCATATATAGCCTTACTCAGAAAGGAACGTTTAACTGGTGAAAACTTTACTACGTGGAAGTCAAACCTGGATGCGATCCTTGTTATTGACAACCTTCGGTTCATACTAACTGAGGAATGTCCTCAAATTCCTGCTCAAGAAGCACCTCAATCTGTTAAGGATGCGTTTGACCGCTGGGCCAAGGCCTATATCCTGGCTGAGATATCTGATGTTTTAGCCAGGAGATTGGAAGGTATGGTCTCAGCTCGTGAGATCATGGCCTATCTGCAAAATTTATCTGGACAACCGTCTGAACAAATTTGGCACGAAACCATCAAGTACGTTTATAACGCGCGCATGAAGGAGGGAACTTCAGTGAGAGAACATGTTATCGATCTTATAGTTCACTTCAACATGGCCGAAATGAACGGAGCGGTCATAGATGAGCAAATTCAGGTATTCTTCATCCTGGAATCTCTTCCGAAGAGTTTCCTGCCATTCCGTAGAAATGTGGAGTTGAACAAAAAGGAGTATAACCTGACTTCCCTCCTAAATGAACTACAAACTTTCCAGTCTCTTATGAAGAATAAGGGATAGGCTGAAGGAGAGGGAAATTTGTTTGCCCATTCCAGAAGATTCCAGAAGGGTTCATCCTCTTGGACTAAGTCTTGTGGTTCTTCTTCTGGAATTAAGAAGACTCGGAAGAAGAGGAAAGGAGGAAAAGGGAAAGCTTCTGCCACTGCAGACATTGAGCTCAAAGAGAAGAAAGGTAAATCAGATTTACTTGTTCTTGAAATTTGTTTAGTGGAAAATAATGATTTTACCTCGATACTTGATTCAGGAGCCACTAATCATGTTTGCTCTTCATTTCAGGAAACTAGTTCCTTCAAAGAGCTCGAAGAGGGTGAGATGATGCTCAGAGTCGGAGCAGAGACGCGTGCCTCACTGCAAAGTGATGGGAGATGCCAAGCTATTTTTCGGAGATAGATTTCTTTTATTAAAAAATCTGTATATAGTTCCTAAGCTTAAAAGGAACTTAATTTCTATCTCTTGTTTAATAGAACTTTGATATTGCATTTCTTTTTCGATTAATGAAGCGTTCATTTTGAAAGAGAGTGTCAATATTTGTTATGCTAAATTGAAAAATGGCATGTATGTACTGAAACCGAACAAAAAAAAGCAATTTTAAATCATGCGATGTTTAAAAATGCTAACACTCAAAATAAAAGACAAAGAGTTTCTCAAGATAATAATACCTATCTATGGCATCTTAGACATGGTCATATTAATCTCAACCGGATTGAGAGGCTTTCTAAAAATGAACTTCTAAATAAGTTAGAAGATGATTCTTTACCGCCTTGCGAGTCTTGCTTGGAAGGTAAAATGACCAAGCGACCTTTTACTGGAAAAGGTTATAGAGCCGTAGAGCCCTTAGAACATGTGCATTTGGATCTTTGTGGTCCGTTGAATGTTAAAGCTCGAGGAGGGTATGAATATTTCATCTCTTTCATAGATGATTATACTAGGTATGGTTATCTATACCTAATGCATCACAAGTCTGAAGCTCTTGAAAAGTTCAAAGAGTATAAGGCTGAAGTAGAGAATGCATGAGGGAAAACCATTAAAACACTTCGATCCGATCGAGGTGGAGAGTATATGGATTTAAGATTCCAGGACTATATGATAGAACATGAAATTAAATCTCAACTCTCAGCACCTAATACACCACAACAAAATGGTGTGTCAGAAAGGAGAAATAGAACCTTCTTCGACATGGTTCGTTCTATGATGAGCTATGCTCAATTGCCTGCCTCGTTTTGGGGATTCGCAGTAGAGACTGTAGTTCAAATCTTGAATAGTGTTCCATCAAAAGGTGTTTCAGAAACACCTTTTGAACTTTGGAAGGGGCGTAAACCTAGTTTGCAACACTTCAGGATTTGGGGTTGTCCGGCACACGTGCTCGTGACAAACCCAAAGAAACTGGAACCTCGTTCAAGATTGTGCCAATTTGTTGGCTATCCCAAAGAAACGAGAGGTGGTCTTTTCTACGACCCACAAGAAAACAAGGTGATTGTATCGACAAACGCCACGTTCTTGGAGGAAGAACACATGAGGAACCACAAACTGCGTAGTAAATTAGTACTAAATGAAGCTACACATGAACCAACAAGAGTTGTTGATCAAGCTGGACCTTCATCAAGAGTTGATGGAATAACCAGCACCACAAGTCAGTCTCATCCTTCTCAATCGTTAGGAATGCCTCGACGCAGTGGGAGGGTTGTTTCCCAACCTGACCGCTACTTGGGTTTAGCTGAAACTCAAGTTTTCATACGTGATGATGTCGTAGAAGATCCTTTGTCTTATAAATAGGCAATGAATGACGTAGACAAGGACCAATGGATCAAAGCCATGGACCTTGAAATGGAGTCAATGGATTTCAATTCAGTATGGGAACTTGTAGACCAACCTAAAGGGTTAGACCCATAGGGTGTAAATGGATCTATAAGAGAAAGAGAGATGCAGCCGGAAAGGTATAGACCTTTAAGGCTAGGATTGTAGCAAAGGGTTTCACCCAAAGGGAAGGAGTTGACTATGAAGAAACTTTTTCCCCTGTTACTATGCTGAAGTCTATAAGGATTCGCAAGCTTAATCGATCCATTTATGGATTGAAACAATCGTCAAGATCTTGGAAAATAAGATTTGATAATGCGATCAAGTCTTACGACTTTAACCAAAACGTTGATGAGCCTTGTGTTTACAAGAGGATCATCAACGACAAAGTAGCTTTGTTAGTACTTTATATGGATTATATCCTACTCATTGGGAATGATGTAGGATACCTCACTGACATAAGGAATTGGCTGGCGACCCAATTCCAAATGAAAGATTTGGGAGAGGCGCAGTATATTCTTGGGATTCAGATCTTTAGGAATCGCAAGAACAGAACGATAGAACTGTCTCAAGCGACTTATATCGACAAAATGTTGTCCAGATATTCGATGCAGAATTCCAAGAGGGTCTTATTACCTTTCAGGCACAGAGTTCATCTGTCTAGGAACAGTGTCCCAAGAACCTCATGAAGTTGAGGATATGAGACATATTCTCTATGCCTCTGCAGTAGGTAGCTTAATGTATGCTATGTTGTGTACGAGGCCGGACATTTGTTATGCAGTGGGAATAGTTAGTAGGTACCAGTCCAATCCAGGGTTAGACCACTGGCCAACAGTTAAAAATATCCTCAAGTATCTAAGGGGAAAGAGGGACTATATGCTTGTGTATGTGTCTAAGGATTTGATCCTTACTGGATACACTGATTCTGATTTTCAGACCGATATGGATTCTCGGAAATCCACATCAGGATCCGTTTTCACCCTTAACGAGGGAGCTATAGTATGGCGAAGCATTAAGCAAGGATGCATCGTTGATTCCACAATGGAGGCTGAGTATGTCGCTGCTTGTGAAGTAGCTAAAGAGGCTGTTTGGCTAATGAAATTCCTTACTGATTTTGAAGTTGTTCGAAATATGGAATCTCCCATCACCTTATACTATGACAACAGTGGTGCGGTAGCCAATTCGAAGGAGCCTCACAGCCATTAGCGAGGTAAGCACATCGAGAGGAAGTATCACCTGATACGAGAAATAGTGCAACGAGGAGATGTGACAGTCACGAAGATCGCTTGAGAGCACAATATTGTTGATCCGTTTACAAAGACTCTCACGGCTAAAGTGTTTGAGGTCATCTGAAAGTCCAGGTCTCACGAGATATGTACATTGGCTAATCTAGGGCAAGTGGGAGATATGTAATGGGGTATATGGATGCCCTAGTTTATTGTATTTCTATCTCTTGTAACCAATGTTTTAGATTATGATGGACCCCACTAGAGTTTTAGTTCAAGTGGGAGTTTGATGGGATTTGTGTCAAGAAACTCGTAGTTTGTAATTATGTTCTAATTAATGTAATAAAGTGTTATTGTTCGTTATCTATGAGTTTGCCTTTATTTAAACCCTAAATCAAATAAACTAAACATCTAAGGTTGTTAAATGAATCTTTAACTGAATGTAATGTACACAAAAAGGATCTCGATTCGACATACAACCTAAAGGGTCTATAGTTAGGGGATAAGGTTTGGGTACCTTACCCTGGTAAAACTATGGATGTCGCCGACTTTGTATTTGATGCAAACACTGTGATTCTAACGTGTTCGTGTAGATGACATGTGAGTGGGGATATCTTATGTAATGAGATTACATAAGATCGAACCACGAAATAGTAACCTCTAGCTGTAACTCCATTGACTAGTTAGGTTTCTATTTCACTAGGATGACCAAGGCAACTTGATCTCAATCCTGAGCAGGTTACGAACTCCTGTTCGCGAGGGATTGTCCTTTGACTAGTATGGGTGAGAGTGGCCAGATTCGCCGACTCAATATGCCTACCTTCTTGGGAACAAGACCGAGTGAGCGGCTGTGAACTTAACTTAGCAAGATGGAATTCACTCATTCCCGCCTACTAGGGTAAGTAGAGGAGTGTTCCCTTAAGTGGTGTCTCCGGGACTTGAACAAAGGGCCCGACCCTCTCATTGGCCCGAGAGGGACTCTGTTTGTTGGTAGGACCACAAACAAATTGTTCATTAAAGGAGCACTGGTACTTAAGGCACAAGATGTAAGCTAGGGGTAAAACGGTATTTTGACCCAACTGGAGTTACGAACATTCGTGAAGGATTGACTTGCTGTTATTGGTCAATATCCATGGACACAGAAATATATCTGCAGTGAGAAGTGTTTTTGTAGTTTTACCTAACAGGTTCTCAACCTCAGTCTTGAACCCTTTGAAGTTTTCAGGAGTTTCAGACTTCTTATGCATTAGTTAAATGTACCCATACCTCGAATAGTCATCTATGAAAGATACAAAGTATTCATAACCAACTCGTGTTTTAACATTCATCGGACCACAAATGTCAAAATGTATAAGCTCTAGGGGCTCCTTGGCTCTATATCCTTTTCCACTAAAAGGACGTTTGGTCATTTTGCCTTCAAGGCATAACTCACATACCGGTAAAGAGTTTTCTTCCAACTCGCTTAGAAATCCACTTTTCACTAGTCTCTCAATCCTATTGAGATTAATGTGGCCTAACAATAGATGCCAAAGATGGGCACTTTCTTTTGTAGAAACTTTTACTCTCTTAGTTCGCGTTTCTGCTGTTTTAAACAATTCGGTATTCAAAACACTTTTGACCGAATTAGGGTTCAAAACATATAAATTGCTCTCAAGCGAAACAGAACAAATAAAATTTCCATTTCGAGAAATAAACGTTTTATTACTCTTTAAAGTAACGCAAATATTTTGTTCTAATAGGCTGGAAATCGAAACTAGGTTTCTAGTAAACCTAGGATCTATGTACATATTATCCAATAATAGGTACTTCCTGCCAAAGAATAGTTTCACCGTGCCAATTGCTGCAGCTGAGACAACTTCTCCGGATCCAACCCTAGGTGTTATCTCACCCTCTTGTAGCCGCTGCCAGGAACTTAATCCTTGAAAAGAAGAGCAAACGTGGTTAGTGGCGCCTGAATCCAATATCCAGGCAGAGTCATTACTCTCCACTAAACATGTTTCTGTGACAAGTAAATCATATTTACCTGTCATCTTCTTTTCATCAAGGAACTCGAGACAACTTCTTTTCAGGTGTCCGTCCCCTTTGCAGTAGAACACTTTCTCGCAACTTCCTTGATATCTTTGCCTTTAGGGCGACAGCGCGGTCAACCTTATCCTCTTTCAACTTCTCCTTCTTCCCTTTAGGGCGTGAAGAGCCTACAAACTTTGTCCCAGAGGTCATACCCCTGTGAAAAGGACTTAAGGCAACACTTGCCTCAACTTCATACCCCCTAGTTTACACAAAGGACTGGAAGGTTTGTAGATCGTTGAATAGGACAGTTGAGTCGGGCACCTGAGGACCCTCCTCAGTGACCCCAAACTTTTGGTCGTCATTTGCCAAAATCGTGTTAATATTATTTTTCCACGAAAAATTATCGCCGACTAACTTAACGGAAGCTAAAGGCGCATTAAAAGCGTTTGACATTTTGTTGCTGAAAAATGAAAAAAAAAAACTTTGTATTAGTCTCGCAAAAACTTTTGAAAATCCAATCAGGTTTTAGCAAATTTGTATCCTATGATCTCTAAGTCATTAAAAAATTGCAATGATACCCCAAAGGTTTAGCATGACCGCCACCGTAGGGTATACAAACCCACTCCTCCTCTGTGACGAGACTTTCTCGAACAGACCCTAATACCAAAATAACTCTTATTCCATTAGGCATCCAGTTACCATTTTTCGGTCTGAATTCATTAATTCTTAACGAATCATGTGAGTGTCACCCTCAATCTTTAAATTTCCAAGTATCTGTCCAAACAATAGCCATCGTAGGGAGGAGTAAGAAGGAAAACCAACAAGGAAATCGCATCCCTTTCGGGAATTCACGGTGTTCCGACTCCCATGATCAAGTCCCTCCGTAGGGATTGTCTGGTCCAGGCCAAACTAGGAGGTTGATCATAGGCGTCTCACGGTGTGAATCGAAAGAAGAGATCGTGAGTCTCATTTTCACCTGTCCCTCTCCCACTCACTATAAGTACAAATGCCATCCGTAGGGGGACGCTCCCATTTGCGCCACGAGGCCGAGTATGGATCTCACTGTGCGAACATAACGGAGATTGTGGATGGAAAAATAAATGTATCTCATACACTTTATTTCCTCCCATTCAATACTTTAAATTAAACGGGATTGACATAGATAAACTGGCTAAAATTTACCTAAGTCTACCAATATAACTCTTATATTGGATTAGCCTAAGTCTATAATCACATTATTAACTTAGGTCTATGTGAGTAAATTAATTAACTCTTAATTAACGGCACTCACGAGAATATAACCTAAGAATATCCGGACTGAATTCACTCCCAAGTCGGTTCCCAGGTAGGGGTGTTCCGCAAAGCGTCAGCTTAAATACCCCAGCCTTAGCCAGAACCTTCCTTAGAAAGAGTTACTTATCAGTCTCCATTGAAAGGTAATATTTTTATTTCCTAATTCTAATCTTATTAGAACTAGAAAACCCAAATCTAATTATTCAAATTCTAAACATTTTAAAACTAATAATTAACTTAGATTACATGCATTTCTATGTTATAGTGCTTGATCATTCACAACATAAATAATACTATACTATAAGATACATTCATCACATGAATTAAATGCATGAGCATGCTTTAAATTTCAAAATATAATATTTATCTTAAATAAATTAAATCATGCAAACATTATATTATAACTTCTATAATATAATCTTATCATGCATACTATATATTATAACTCTTATAATATAAAAATGATGCATGAACTGTTTAACCTAAGGTGGGATTTTAAATCTATATAACATACATTATGCACATAGAAATAATTAAGTCAAACATCTCATGCATAAAATAATTAAATAGCATTATTGGACTGATTTTTTGCACCCTAGGGACATAAAATTAAATTAATTAACATTAATATAACATTTATATTAATATTAATGAAAATAATTTAAAAAATACATTTAATAAATACATTTGACAAAGAAAATAAAAATAGTTAAATAAAACACGTTGAATGGGTCTCGAATCGCCTCACTCGAAGTCCCCACGAAGGCCACTAACCACGCACGTCTCGCGCAACTGCTGGAAACCGCCCACGACACGATAGCGTTGAAACTTCGTGGCCCGCGTTGCAACGCTACTGCGTTTAGTGCGTTCTCAACGCTGTGCCTGCAGCGCGCCTCATTCAGCATGGACAACATTAAGACGCCGATGAACAACGTTGAGATGCTGTCAACAAAACAACAAACACTTTGCTCGTTCTTCATCGATATTGACCCGTTCCCGCTTCGATCTCTTCACGACATCTCATGCCATGAACGACACAGACAAAAAGACTCGATTTACATTAAAAAAATGTCCAAAACAGCAGGCCTTTACATTGATCTCATCAACATTAATGCGAAACTAAACTAAGTGCCAAAAACCAAAAACATCAAAAATTGCAAACCATTAACATTCATCTCATGAAAATTAATGCTACCCACCTAATTTTAAGAATTCACAGAATACACAATGAAGGGCAAAACTTGGCTGTGATACAAATTGAAGGGATTTGGAATTCCCGCAGTGGAAGACGTTGTGAAATGTCGTTGATCCGTTGTGTAATTCTATCTTAAAATGGAACCTATCTCATAGATCCTAGGCTAAACATGCATAAAAGAAGAGGAAAAACAGTAAGGAATCTCGATACTTACTTGTTGAAGAACACTTCTTCAAAGCTTTCCTTCTCCAGTCACGATCTCTCTCGAACGGACGATCTACTGGAACACGAACCTCGATTCAAACAATAAGACACCTCCACAGCGTCTTCTCGGTTGTTCTCGGGAGGTTGAGGGAGAGTAGGTGGGACTCCCTTTGGTTTTCGGTGAGGAGAGATTGTGAGAGATGAGGGAATTCTAGAGAGAAAACCATTTGCTCTCTTTGGATGAAAATCCAAAAAATGGCAAAAGAACTTTTGAGATGCCTTTGAATACGCCTATTTATAATGGTGTGTGGTGGAGTTAAAATCTCCACCAATTCACCATTTTACCACAACTATATGATATAGAAATCATATTTGCATATCACATAATATAAGGTATCTCATACCTTATTATTCAAATCTCATTTGCATAATTCTGGAATTTTAAATTGAATCACATTCAATTTAATTTCTCTCAAATTAAATTTCTCCATTTAGCACTAATTAATCAATTAGGCTATACGATAGTTTATTATGAATCTCATTCACATCAAACTATATATTATGTCATCTATATCTCATGTGACATAAATACCCAAATAATGAATTTGAACACTTCAAATTCACACCACACTGTAAACCCTCAATTTGTCCAATTTGAGCCAACCGAGGGACCTAATGGACCTACACGTGACGAGCTCCAATGATCCGAGACTAACCTGTCAAACTCTTTGACCCGGTTATTCAACATTCATTAGCTACAGTAACACTCCACTAAAGCCCGTAGCTGCACTCTCAACACTGTAGGACAAGTTGTGTCCATCGATATAACCAATACCCATGTGTCGACCCTTCACTGTTGTTCGTAGACACTACTGGGACAAATTACTATTTTACCCCTGTGTCTATCTCTTGCTCCTTAAGCCCCACTTATCCTCTAATGAACAACTACGTTGTATGGTCCAACCATAAAAACCAACCCTCCCAGGCCAATGAGAGAGTGGGGCCCCGTCGTTCAATCCCTGGAGACAGCACTTAAGGGAACAACCCTCTAGTTTCCCTAAGTTGGGAACAAGTGAATTCCCTCTTGCGTAGTCAAGTTCCCAGCTCCCCACGTTGTCCTGTCTCTGAGAAGATAGGCATATTGGGCGAGCAACAGTGGCTACCCTCACCCGTACTAGTCAAAGGACGGACCCCCGCAGATAGGTGTCCGTAACACGCTCAGGATTAAGGTCAAGTCACTAATGGTCATCTACGAAATTATTAGCCCTATACTGTTAATGGTGTTACATCAGTAAGTCTAATAATTCACGGTCCGATCTTGTACAATCTCATTGCACAGGATGCCCCCACTAGCATGTCAACCACATGAACGAGTCAGATCACCTCGTTTGTATCTTATTACAAAGCGGGTCGCATCCACAGTGTATCAAGGATTACGTCTCCAACCCTATCCATATACTTTAGACTGTTCAGGTCATTAACTCGAACGTGATCCTCCCTGTGTGTCCACTACACATCGTTGAAGTTCTAGTTCTCTCATTAATACAATGACCCTGGAGCTTAGTTTATTGGATTAAGTTTATGAAATATACGAGACACAAAGTTCAAATAAATAACTCTTGTTTATATCACAAGGCTAAAAAAAATAACTCTTATTTATTTACAACTTGGAATATTACAAACTACACGAGATGAGGACATACATCTCAACATGCTTAACCAGGTCACCCAAGTTCTGGGAGTGGTGGCTACCCAAAATCAATGGGCACAAAATAAGAACCAGGCAGTTTTGGCTCAAAACGAGGGAGTTACTGCTCAGGCGCGTGGAGCCACCACAAAGGAGGCCAGGTATCTTCAGACTTCAAGAAGTTTGAGCCACCCCTCTTCGACGGGCAAGGAGTGGACCATGTGGTTGCCGAAGCGTGGTTTGGAATGGTTGAGGAAATTTTTTAGCGCATGTGCTGTCCCGAGCGACAAAGGGTCCAGTGCGCAGTCTACACCCTGAGAGGGTGAGCATATGTTTGGTGGAAGTATGCCTCGCAATCCATTGATGTCAGTGAAAGGTCGATAACCTAGGCGCAGTCCCAGGAAGCATTCTATGAGAAGTTCTACCCGGCTGTTATGAGAATCGAGAAGCAGGCCAAGTTTCTGCATCCGAAGCAAGGATCAAATCAGTCGGTCGAAGAGTATTAGCATGAGTTCACTATGTTGTCTCCGTTTGCTGCACAGTTGGTGGACACGGATAAGAAGAAAATTGAGCGTTTCCTCACAGGTCTGCGCGAAGGTATACGCGGGTCTGTAGCTGCCCACCATCCGAGGACCTAAGTCTGTTTCGATTGAGGTAAGGTTTTCCATAAGGTGTCGATGTGTAGGCAGAGAAAGAAGCCAGACTTGAGAGTGTCTTACATATGCCAGAAGGAGGGCCATGTGGCCTCAGTGTGCCTGGAGAATAGAAATGTTGGAATCCAGGAGGGTCACCAGAGAGAAGGAGCGTTCGCGAATGCTGGCCGAGCCGTGGAGGATGCTGGCAAAGTCGTCACAAGTACCCTGCCTATACTCTGTCATCTTGATTTTGTACTTTTTCATTCTGGCTGTACGCACTCCTTTATTTCTACATTGTTTGTGGGGCAAGCCCAGTTAGAAGTAGAACCTCTAGGTTTTAGCCTGTCAGTTGCAACCCCAGTAGGGTCAAAGTTAGTGACCCGAGAAAAAGTGAAGATCGGTCAGGTCTTGGTGGAAGGTCGCTCGCTGGAAGTGACCCTGATTGTCCTGGAGACGAGTGACTTTGATGTAATTCTGGGCATGGATATGATCAAAAGATACTTTATACATATGTTCAAGCAAACAAGAGATAAATACAAGATTTCTTTTGATTCAAGGAACCAAAAGTACATTTTCAAATAAAATGAATCTATCTCTAAACAACAACTTCACTGCTCTCACGGCTCTAGCTGAGACAACCTCTCCCCTTTCAACCCCGAGAGATATCTCCCCATCAGCAAGCTGCTGTCAGGAACTAGTTTTCTGAAAAGAAGAACAAACATGGTTAGTGGCTCCTGAATCTAGTATCCAGGTAGAATCATCATGTTCCACTAAACATGTTTCAACAACGAGTAAATCATATTTACCGTGTCTTTCTTTCTCAGCTTTCTTTTCTGCAAGGTACTTCGGGCAGTTATTCTTCCAGTGCCCGTCACCACCACAATGAAAACATTTTCCTGTGGCTTTAGCCTTGCGTGTGGGAGCTTGGCCCTTCCCTTTGTCCTTCTTCTTTTGAATACCCTTATTCTTTGTAAAGGAAGGACCAGACTTCGTCCCTGAGGACGATGCTCTTAAGAACTTCTTCGAAGTGACAACATTTGCCTCCTTCTTTTTTCCCTTTGATTTCATGAGGGACTCAAAAGTCTGTAGCTCATTGAGAAGAGTAGTCAGGTTATACTCTATTTTATAAATCACCGCATTGGTGCGAAATTGCAGGGACCTCTTCGGAAGAGATTCCATAATAAAGGTTACCTGACTTTTCTCATCTATGTCATCCTCATTTACTTCAGCCACGTTGAAGTGCAACATCATGTCAAGGACATGTTCCCTAACACAGGTTCCCTCCTTCATACAAGAGTTGTAAACGTATTTGAGAGCATCATAATGGACCGATGAGAACGGTTGTCCGAACATCGCCTGTAACGATCCCATGATCTCCTTTGCGGTGACCATGCTCTTATGCCCCTTAGACAACACATCAAATATGTTGGCTAAGATGTAGACTCTAGCCTTCTTATTAGCCCTAATCCATCTGTCATGTGCATCCCGAACAATTCGGTTTGCTGTCGAGCTTGGAGGGGGAGGACATTCCTCCGTTAAGACGAACCTCAGATCATCAAGAACAAGAATCGTATTCAAGTTTGATTTCCAGGTTCCATAATTGTCGCCGCTATGTTTATTGAAGGCGAGAATCTGGATAAAAGAGCTCGACATGCTGAGAAATAATGAATTCTATTAGCAAAAGTAATAATGTACCCATAAACTCATTATTGTTTTTGCAACGATGGTTCAGTGAGTCAGAGCAACCGCTACCGAGGTGCAGTCAATCACTCATTCACTGAACCAAGACATTCTTGACTAAATGCTAATACCGGAATAACTCTTATTCCTATAGCATTCTAGTTATCGCTACTTTGGTCAAGAATTTACTAACACTTAGCAATTATTGTAAGTGTGACCTGCCATTTTCAGGAATAAACCTGAGAGACCCTATCCATTTCTGGCATTTGAGTTGTTCTAAATCGCATGTTACATCCCTCCGAAGGGATGGTGCTACTTCGGGCAACGTGCAGGTGAAACATGGGAATCTCACAGTCCAACATATTGGAGGAAATCGTAGGATGTGTTGACACACTTTCTTCACCCACTTACTATAAATACTTTCTCCATTCACCTTGCTCTTGATTTATGCAAACACCATCCGAATGGGGATGCCCTATTGATATCACGAGGCTGAGCATAAATCTCACGGTGTAAACTTCGCTGAGAGAGTTAGAGGAAATTGATATATCATATATAGCTTTTCACTCCCACTAAGTATTTTAAACAGTTTGTGCTTAGCCCCACAACCGAATTTTAAAAATTGAAATTCTTTTCTCTCAAAATGTTACAAGGCTTAATTTGAGCTAGTGAGGGGGACCTAATGGACCTGCAGATCCTAAGCTCCAACTATACAAGATTAACCGGTCAAACTCTTTAGCCTAGCTAATCAACATTCGTTAACCATCGGGACACACCACTAAAGCCCAGTTGTTGCACTCTCCTCACTGTAGATATATTTTTGTCCACTCGATATATCCATGCAAATCTAAGGATAATCAAAATAAACAGGAGATTATAAAACGCTCAGGATTATGATCGAGTTAGATAGGTCATCGTATG
Organism: Trichosanthes cucumerina; assembly: GCA_036507285.1. Classification (NCBI taxonomy): domain Eukaryota; kingdom Viridiplantae; phylum Streptophyta; class Magnoliopsida; order Cucurbitales; family Cucurbitaceae; genus Trichosanthes; species Trichosanthes cucumerina. The sequence continues at coordinate 4,879,732 of CM071837.1, forward strand.
AATATAGTCAGTTAAGACAGTAAACAGAGTTATAAAGTCTAAGTGACTATTTTGGGGTCTAGTCTTATGCAAACTCATTGCATAGGACGCCCCCACTCAGACGTCTCCACATGAACGATTTAGGATCACATCGTTTGTACTCTACAAAGTGGGTCGTGTCCATAGTGTCCTCAGGATAAGGTACCCAGGCCCATCCTTATACTATAGATCGTTCTGGCTATAACTTGAACTTGATCCACTTTTATGTCACACATAAATTTCAAGTAATCATCCTATAGCCAAGGGTTCTTTATTAGATTAAGGTTACACAATACACAATTCACTTTATTCAATAACACCTTTACTGAATAAATTTCAATAACAACTTTATTGTGAAATAGAATATACATTCAGTTTACAAAATCACGAGTTTTAGAACATAAAACACAACATTGTTTGTAATGAGTTTAAGACATTGGAACTAATTTTTTTGTTTTCAGTATGTCGTCCTCTATTATCGCTTTGCTCGCTAACGAAAAATTAACTGGGGGTAACTTTGCTATATGGAAGCCCAACGTAAATACAATTCTAATTGTTGACGATCTACGATTCCTTTTAACTGAGGATCGTCCTCAGACCCCTACTCGAAATATGTCCCAAATGGTTAAGGTCGCTTATGACCGTTGGTGTAACAACCATAAATTTGTGACTCACTTTCTCTAAGATCATTACTAAAACATGCATGCATTTAAGGCCATAAATAACATTAAAAAAGTAAAACTTGATAAATAAAATAGTTTTAATTTAGGATCCCATCAAATAAAACATTTAAATAACCATAGTTAAAAAATCTGGCCTCGGGTCTTGAATTTGAAAATGACATTTAGACAAACAATTTTCATCTTAACAGATCATAAAAATAAAACATGCTAGTTACAATTATGCGGAAGACTTGACTTCTATTCTCATGACCATGGTAGCTTGATCTCTCGTCATTCGCCCTGTATGTTCTTGCCTTTACCTGAAAAGCTTTTAAAAGAAAGAGAGAAAACAAAGGAAAGAGGTGACTATTATAAAATAATACCCAGTAAGAGGGGGTTGGGAGATGCAAACAAATGCAACATGACTTTTAAAATCATAAAACTTTCTTTAGTGAGACCTAAAACCGTCTTTCATAAATCATGACTCTTTTCTCTTCGGCTTATTGTGGACAATTAATTCCTCTCAATCCGTTAGGGTCCTCTCAAACCTCTAACTCGTATGAGTCCTCCCAAACCAAACTTTATGTGGAGTCCTCTCAAACTCAAATAAAATTGATTAGGATCCTCTCAAATCCTAAGTCCTGTGGAGTTCTCTCAAACTCAAATTAATTGTCACAACCTTCGAAACCATTTTCATGAACAAATAATGTCCATGAGGTCCCATTCATCTATCACATATATACATGCATAATCATATACCAGTAATGATGCAATATATCACAACAATCATAATAACATAGTCACACTCAAAGTTCAATAATATACTCAACATAGAATCTTAAGGAAATTCCTCATATAAGTAAATATAATAACTTTTACAAAGAGGCATTGGAAATTCTTTTCTAAATTCTTTGAAAATCATTTTACTTGGGGTCCTCTCGAACCCTTTAATCACCTGGAATTCTCTCAAATTCCAAGATAAAATTCTTTTTCAATCACCCTTAAAATTAATTCATATAGGGTCATCTCAAACCCTTCGAATCAATCCCTTTAAAAAATCAAGTCCTTGGAAAAATCTCTGAATATCAATATTTGAAATAACACCTTGAAATTCATCTTTTGGAGTAATCCATGAAAAAACATCTTTTAAACAAATCTTTCAAAAACATATTTACTCCCGCTTTCAAAATAATTAGTAAGAGATCTCTTACCTTGGCTTTAATTTCAAAATCCTTAAAATTTCGTTCTTACTTCAACGTTCAACTCAAACGCATCCCATAACTAAATTTCCTAAATCAAATAAAATTTCCTAATTAGTTCACACATAAATAAGCTTATTTTTGAAACCAATAATAATTAGGTCGAAATACAACAAATGGGAGTCCCGAACGAGCTCGAGAGTCAAATTTGCTAAAGTCCACAAGTTCTTGCGCCGACGCGTGGAGAAATGGTGGCGGCGCGTGAAGCACAAATTTGGAGCGCTCGTTCATAGATGTACTCAAAACTAGTCCAACAAAGGTGAGAGCCGACTCAAACCAAACGACTCGTGGTGGTGGTCAACTAGTGCACGATGGTCGAACTCACGTATGTGACCGGTTGCAACGGACGTCTAGCGCGAATCGCGACTTCGAGCTCCAGCGTTTGGACAGTGTGGACCTAGGCAAGGGTTGCACCACTTGATGCGAGCGGCGTGCGACGACCAACGCAGCTTCTTCGATGGCGAAACTTACACCGTGGATTCAAATCTATAGCTCGGCGAGGCTGAAGTTGACGGCTCGGGCGGTTGGTGAATGGACTGACGAACGTAGAACAACTGAAGTAAAACAAGAAGAAGAAAAAGAAGAAGAAGAAGAAGATGGTGTAGGCAGTTGCTCTTTTTGTGAAGATAGAGGGAAGATGGTGATGATATTGAATTCCGTTGCGGAAGCGATTTGAATCACGTGTTCTTGTAATGTATTACATAAATCAAATAAAAAACTTATATAAAAAGATCAAGCATGCTTATTAGATCATATGGACAACAAGTATGTTACCTTTGTAGACAAAACAACACGTGCTCCTTTGATCCTCACGTTCTCGTGATCTCAACGATCTTGCGTACTCCACAAACTACGAAGTAGTTTTCAATTCGTCTGCTAGATCTTCTCCGTTATATCTCTAGGAGAGGGAAGGTGGTGGAACCTCTTTTGGAGTTGGGAGAGAATTTTAAGAAAACAAGTGCTTTGGAACTTTTCCAACAAAAGCACTTGTCTAAAGAGCATTAGGGTTGTCTTTTGAATTAGGTTAACAAATGTGGATCTCATGCACATATTTATAGAGAAATGGGATGGAAATGACCATCATACCCTTATAGTGCTCTTATGATATATTTCTCATGGATGGAACCATATGTTATATCAATTACATCATATATAATTGACATATCCCTTTAAACATGATATTGAACATTTTAATCTCACTCCAAACTATAAACCTTCTTAAATAAGTCATTCCACAGATCATGAGCTATAAACCTTCCATGTTGAGCCAACGGAGGGACCTAATGGATCTACAGATCATGAGCTCCAATGATACAAGATCAATCGATCAAACTCTTTGATTCAATTAATCAACATTCATTAACTATAAGTCATTCCACTATAGACTCATAGTTACACTTTTCTAACTGTAGACTATGTTGTATCCACTGATATAATCAATACTTGCGAGTCGACCCTTCACGGGTTGTTCGTAGTCACAACTGGGTAAAATTACCGTTTTACCCCTGTGAATACATCTTGTTCATTAAGCTCTACTGATCCTCTAATGAACAATCAGTCTATGGTCCTTCCATAAAATTTATCCTTCTTAAGCTAGTAAGAAGGTGGGGCCCCCAGTGTTGAAGACCTAGATTCAGTTATTAAGAGAACAACCTATCTAATTCCCTAATTCTGGAATGGGTGAATTCCTTCTTGCATAGTTAAGTTCCCAGCTACTTACAAAGTTATGTCCTTAAGAAAGCAGGCTTATTGAGTCGGCTACAGGCCACTCTCACCCATACTAGTCTAAGGACATACCTCATAAGCGGAAGTTCGTAGCTTGCTCAGGATTCAGGTCAAGTCACTAATGATCATATATGAATTATTATTCCTATCTTGGTAACGGTGTTACTCTAGTAGGTTAATAACTTGAAAGGAATGAAATCCCGTGCAGCACAAGGGTGATTGAATCACCGTTGTATCAATGCGAAATCCTTTTTCTTAAAACCATTTCTATCCTATAGAAACTAGGCTAAACAACAAGCAACACTTACTTGTTGAAGAACCGTCTTCAAGTTTTGGTTCTCCGTTCACAAACCCTTCGTGATCACGATCTCAACGTCCTCGATCTCCTCGAACGAACAAGCGAACCGGACACCTCCACACAGTTTTTCGGTTGTTCTACGTTTGGTAGAAGGACAGAAGTGGAACTCCTTTTGGTGAGAGGGGAGGAGAGATTGAGAGAGAGGGTTGAGAGAATTTTGCAATGCTATTTGGTGAGAAATCCAAAAAATGAGCAACAAGCATATGAAATCCTTTTTGCAAAAGGGTTTATATAATAATGATAGGTGGAGTTGAAATCTCCACCTATTTACCATTTAACCACAACCATAGGTTATGCAAATCATATTTGCATAACCATATATAATAAGATATCTCATATCTCATTATACAAATCACATTGGTATAATTGTGGATTTTTAAATTGAATCACATTCGATTTAATTTCTCTCAATCTAATTTCTCCAAATTAGCCCTAATTAGGCAAATAGGGTAACCTATAGTTCATTATGAATCTCATTCACATTAACCTATATAATATGTCATACATATCTCATATAAATGACATAATTACCCTTTAGTGATCTTGAACACTTCAAATTCACACCAAAACTATAAACCACTATATTAATCAAGTTTGCGCGAACCGAAAGACCTAATAGACCTACAGTGACGAGCTCCAATGATCCGAGATCAACCTGTCAAACTCTTTGACCCGGTTAATCAACATTCATTAGCTACGGTAACACTCCACTAAAGCCCGTAGCTGCACTCCTGTCATTGCAAGAGAAGTTGTATCCACTGATGTAACCAATGACCATGAGTTGACCCTTCACAGGTTATTCATAGACAATGTTGGGTCAAATTACCGTTTTACCCATTTGTCTACTTCTTGCTCCTTAAGTTCCCACTACTTCTCTAATGAACAACAACGTTGTAATGGTCCAACCATACACAACACCCCTCTCGGGCCAGTGAGAGGGTGGGTGTCCGTTGTCCAAGCCCTGGAGACAACACTTAAGGGAACAACCATTCTAGTTTCCCTAAAGACGGGAACGGGTGAGTTTTATCTCGCATAGTTAAGTGCCCAACTCCCCATGTGGTCCTGTCCCTGAGAAGGTATGCATATTGGTTGAGTAACTGTGACCACCCTCACCCGTACTAGTCAAAGGGAAGACCCCCGCAGACAGAAGTCTGTAACACGCTCACGATTCAGGTCGAGTCACTAATGGTCATCTACGAAGTTATTATTCCGATACTGTTAACGGTGTTACATCAGTAGGTCTAATAATTCACGGTCCAGTCTTTTACAATCTCATTGCACAGGATGCCCCCACTCGTAAGTCAACCACATGAACGAGTCAGATCACCTCGTTTGTATCTCATACAAAGCGGGTTGCATCCACAACGTATCCTTGATTAGGTCTCCAAGCCTATCCATATATTGTAGACAGTTCGAGTCATTAACTCGAATGTGATCGTCCCTGTGTGTCCACTACACACCGTTCAAGTTCTAGTTCTCTCATAAATTCAATGACCCTGGAGCTTAGTTTATTGGAGAAACTTTGTCACACCCCCTCCCGAACTACCTGCTAACTTAGCCCGAAAGACAGCATGAAGCCAACAGACATTGTTACCTCTTAACAGTACCTGTTGACCCTATTTCACCTAATAAATATACTATGCTCACATATGGAACACTTTAAACTTAACACAGCGGAAACTGGACAACTATTAAACAAACATAAGGAGAAACTCTTCTTAAGTCTCTCTTGGAAACTAAAACGACAAGAGCATCAGAGACAACACAAGACAACCCATTGTTTATACAACCTCTAATTTACAAACAACTACATCTACATAGTTCTCTCAAGATAATTTACAACACATATAGACATGTGATACAACTCTAGCAACGTAGAAAATATCGAACATATGAAGCTTTCACCAGACTACGACAGTATCTCTGGTACCAGGAGCTCGATCTCTACTTGAAAAGTTTGAAAACACTGAAAGAATGAGCTATGAAGCTCAGTGAGTGACTGAGTTTAAAATCCATAACTCGTAAAACATGTCACCTGAAAACTAAGTGCATATGCATTTGTATTCAAGCGCTAAAAGTAAACGTGGAATCATATAGATTTTCAGAAAACAAGCAAGCATGTCGTTTAGATCTCGTAAGGCATATAAATGATATAAACATTTTTAAAACATGTCACAATCCACGTTGTGTAGGGCACGCCCAGTGCAACCAACGTTTACTCTACGATGTAGTGGGGCCCGCCCAACACTCCGATCGTCTTTGTCGAAGTGGGGCCCGCCCAACACTCACGACAACATTGTTGTCACGGAGTACACTCAACGTCGACAACAGAATATGACCTGTGTGCACACGGTACCATAAAGCCTCGGGCTCAATATCTCAGAAAACATCATAAAAATGTTTGAACATGCCGGCTTATCTTTCCTTTCATAAAACTCAAGCTTACTCAGCTTGTTCATAAAACTGAAAATCTTTAAATCATACTTGCTAGTACATACTTGCTCGAAATCTTAACATTTCCATAAATTTCGGCAATCAATAGACATATGCTCATGTAAGAGTTTCATCAAGACTTTTAGGGTCACAATGAATCGTTGAAGCCATATCTAGAAAAATATTTATACTCTTAAACATGTGTTCAAAAAGAAAACTTAAAGCATTGAAATCTTTCATTCTAGCAAAACTTGCATTTCTTAAAGCATTTTTCAAGAATATAGTTCATTTTCGAAGTTCGTTTTGTCACTCACAGTGTTAGAACTAGAACCCTTGGCCCGTACACTCGACGTATCTCCTCTTGGCCTGTCAAACAAACCATGTATTAGAACCTCGAGCTCATGATTTTTAATCTTAAAATTACAAAATCCACACCATCCAATTTTCCAGCATTTCATAGATTTTATACCCTGTATTGAAACAGTAATAAATTCTTCATTACTTATCCAAAAAGGATGTAATCTATACCAAACTCTTCCTTTTTGAACCCTCTAAAACGCATATGAAGAAATGAAATTAAGATTCCCAACGGATTGGTTCAAAAATACATCGATAGCTCTTTCCCTAAAAACAACCTGCTGCTGTTTCCGGATTAAATTTCCTGCTGCACAACAAACTGAACCTGAAATGTAAAACATCTTCCAACCATTTTCTACTCACGATTTCTCAAAAACGTTGTAGGAAATTCAATAAGCTTTCCAACCATACCTATTAGAGCTTATGATTCCAACTCTACAGATCAGGACAACAAAAACACTGAGAGGCTTCTGGATTTGACAAAGAAATTCTCTTTTCCGCCGTCCTCTTCAAAAAAAGAATTTAAGGTCAGAATTGGCTCGAGCATCCTTCACGAACTTTGTTCAAAAATGAATTAGCTTTCGAGAAAGCCAAACCTTAACTCTTACCTCTTTCTGTGGAGTCGAGATGAACATAAAATCAGAACAGGGTTGAGTTGATCACCTTGCTGCTATACAAAAAAGCTTTGAGTTCTCCTCCCTTCTTCTGCAACTCTAACTCACGAAAATCTCCTTCTTCTTCTTCCATTCTCCTTCTCCCACGAAACCCTCAGCTCCTCATTGTTGAAATGAGAAGAAGATGGAAAGAAAACTTGGTTATTTAAAAAAAAAACAAAGGTGGGAGTCCCACCTTCCATTTCCCTTTTTAGTTTTTTTCCTTTTCCTTTCTTTTCTTTTCTTTTCTTTTCTTTTTAAAACAAAACCAACCATAATATATTAACCTTTTCTTTCTAGTTTTCCTTTGTTTTTATTTTTTTTACATTCTTGAATTCCAATGAAAGATCTCGGGTTTACAACTTACCTCCCACTTAAGAAATTTCGTCCTCAAAATTTAGTAGTCTTTAAGTGAAAATCGTCGGGTACTTCCTCCTCATTTGGTCCTCTAACTCCCAGGTTGCCTCCTCCACTCTGTGATATCTCCAACGAACCTTCACGAGTGGGATCGTCTTGTTTCTTAAAACTTGTTCTTTCCTGTCGAGGATTTGAACTGCATCCTCTACGTAACTCATGTCTTCTTTCAGCTCAACGGGTTGTGCTTGCAGCACATGTTTCGGATCTGGAATATATTTCCTCAACATTGACACATGAAAACATCATGTAGTCGAGATAGTTCTGTTGGCAACTCCAGTTTGTAGGTTGCTGGCCCAACTCGTCCCATTACTTGATAAGGACCAATATACCTAGGGCTTAGCTTACCTTTCTTGCCAAAGCGAAGGACACTTCTCCACGGAGATAACTTCAAGAAAACTTCATCTCCGACTTGGAATTGTAAGTTCTTTTGTCGCTTATCTGCATAACTCTTCTGACGGTCTTGAGCTACCTTCAAATTCTCCCTGATTACTTTAATATTATCTGTCGTAACTTGCACCAACTCAGGACCGATAAGCTTCCGCTCTCCTACTTTGTTCCAACATATGGGCGTTCTACATGGCCTTCCGTACAGAGCCTCAAATGTTGCCATGCCAATACTTGACTGATAGCTGTTATTGTAAGCGAATTCCATAAGTGATAGGTGTGTATCCCAACTTCCTTTAAATGGAAGAACACATCCTCTCAACATGTCCTCTAGGGTATGGATGGTCCTCTCTGACTGGCCATCAGTTTGAGGATGGAACGCTGTACTAAAATTCAACTTTGTCCCCATAGCTTTTTGTAAGCTAGGCCAAAACTTAGAAGTAAATCTCGGATCTCTATCTGAAACTATGGACAATGGCACTCCGTATTGACTCACAATTTTGTCGACGTAAAGCTTAGCAAGCTGATCAAGTGTAGACGTCGCTTTAATCGGTATAAACCGTGATGTCTTAGTGAGTCTATCCACTATTACCCAAATACCATCATGTCCACTTGAAGTACGTGGTAATCCAAACAGAAAATCCATAGTGATATGCTCCCATTTCCATTCCCACACTGACAATGGATTAAGGAGTCCTCCTTGTCTCTGTCTAACTGGTTTAACTTGTTGGCAGATCAAACATCTATCAACATAATCAGCTGCCTCCCGCTTCATCCCAGGCCACCAATACTTCCCCTTCAAAGTTTTATACATTTTGGTGCTTCCTGGATGCATAGCGTAAGCTAAACTATGAGCTTCCTCTAGAATAACATCTTTAAGCTCAATAAAACTTGGAACGCATAGTCTTCGCTGTCTCTCTATGGCTCCGTCTGATCTCATCTTAAACTCTTCTTCTGGGCCCTATTTGGACTTTCCAAACATTTTCTGCAAGTTACTACCCTCTTGCTGTCTTTTAACAATCTCTGCTACAAGCGAAGACTTGACTTGGAATTGAGCTAAAAGACTCCCTGAACACTCTAAAGTCACAACTGTCTTAGAATCCCTTAGAGTACTTAGAAATGCTGATCGAATACCACACAAGTCATCCCTTGGAAGTCTGACTTCCTGCTTAATGCATCTGATACCACATTCGCTTTACCATGATGGTATTCTATGGTACAATCATAATCTTTAATCAGTTCTAACCATCTTCTTTGTATCATATTCAACTCTCCATGATCAAAGATATATTTCAGACTCTTATGATCTGTAAAAATGTGACACCTCTCGCCAAATAAATAATGCCTCCATATCTTCAATGCTAAAACAACCGCTGCTAGCTCAAGATCGTGGGTAGGGTAATTACACTCGTGCTTTTTCGATTGCCTTGATGCATTAGCTATTACTTTTCCTTCTTGCATGAGAACACACCCTAAACCATTTGTCACACCCCCTCTCGAACTACCTGCTAACTTAGCCCGAAAGGCGGCGTGAAGGCAACAGACGTTGTTACCTCTTAACAATACCTGCTGACTATGCTTTACCTGATAAACATACTATGTTCACATATGGAACACTTTAAACTTAACACAACGGAAATTGGACAACTATTAAACAAACATAAGGAGAAACTTTTCAGAAATCTCTCTCGAAAAGTAAAACGGGCAAGAACATCAGAACCACAAACAGGCCAAACCACTAATTAAACAACCACAACCTCCAACGCACATATGACTATAACTACAAAGTCCCCTCAAAACTAACTACAAAACATAAGGACTTGCTATACAACACAGCCACGTACAAAATATCAACTCGTGGAGCTTTCAGCAGACTATGGCAGGATGTCAGGTACAAGGAGCTCGATCTCCACCTGAAAAGGTTCAAAAACATCGAAAGAATGAGCTAAAAAGCTCAGTGAGTGACTGTGTTTAAAATCTATAACTTGTAAAACATGTCATCTGAAAACTAATGAGCATATGCAACTGTAATCAAGCATAAAATATAAACTTGTAATCATAATAGCTTTTCAGAAAAACCAACAAGTATATCGTTAAAATCTCGTAAGACATGTAAATGATATAAACTCTTTTTAAAACATGTCACAATCTACGTTGTGTAGGGCACGCCCAGTACAACCAACGTTTGTTCTACGATGTAGTGGGGCCCGCCCAGCACTCCCATCGTCTTTGTCATAGTGGGGCCCGCCCAGCTCTCACGACAGCGTTGTTGTCACGGAGTACACTCAACGTCGACAACATAAATGACCTGTGTGCACACGGTACCATAAAGCCTCGGGCTCAATATCTCAGAAGATCACATGAAAACATTTGAACATGCCTGCTTATCTTTTCTTTCATAAAACTCAAGCTTACTTTGCTTGTTCATAAAACTGGAAATCTTTAAAAACATACTTGCTAAAACATACTTGCTCGAAATCATAACATTTCCATAAACTTCGGAAAATTCAATAAACATATGCTCGTGTATAAATTTCATCAATACATTTAGGTTCATCATGATTACTTTAAAACATTTCTAAGAAATCATGAATTCTCATAAACAAGTGTTCAAGGAAAACAATAAACATCTAAACCCTTTCATTCAAGCAAAACTTGTATTTCTTAAAACATAATTCAAACATATAGAACATTTTTTAAGTTCGTTTTGTCACTCACAGTGTTAAACTAGAACCTTGGCCCGTACACTCGACCTATCTCCTCTTGGCCTGTCAAACAAACGAAATCCATGTATTAGAACCTCGAGCTAATGGTTTTTAACCTTAAAACTACAAGAAAACACTCCAACCAATTTTCCAACATTTCACAGAATTTTTGCCCTGTTTTCAGACAGCCATAACTTCTTCATTACTTATCCACAAAGAATGTAATTTATACCAAACTCTTCCTTTTTGAACCTTCTAAAACTCTTATAAAGACATGAAAATGAGATTCAAAACAGATTTGTTCGAATTTCCCTCGAAAGCTACTTTTTTCAAAACAACTTCCTGCTGTTCCAGTTTCGTTTTTCCTGCTGCACAACAAATTAACCTGAAATGTAAAACATCTTCCAGTCGTTTTCTACTCACGATTTCTCACAAACGTTGTAGGAAATGCAATAAGCTTTCCAACCATACCTATTAGAGCTTTGGATTCAAACTCTACAAATCAGTACAACAAAAACATCAAAGACTTCTCGGATTTGACAACAAATTCTGTCTTCTGTCTTCCTCTTCACAAAACAGCAACTTAAGGTCAGAATTGGCTCAAGCATCCTTCACGAACTTTGTTCAAAAATGAATTAGCTTTCGAGAAAACCAAACCTCAACTCTTACCTCTTCTTGTGGAGCTGGAGATGAACAGAAAACCAGAATAGGATTTAATTGATTAACTTGTTGTTATAAAGACATACCTTTAGTTCTTCTCCTCTCTTCTGAAACTTCAGCTCCAAAAACCACCTTCTTCCTCTTCCTTTTTGCTTCTCCCACGAAAACCCTTGCTCCTCTTTGTTGTAATGAGAAGAAAATCGATGGAATGAGTTAACTTAACAAGACAAATGGTGGAGGGTCCCACCATCCACTTTCCTTTTCCCTTTTTCATTTTTCCTTTTCCTTTCTTTTCTTTTCTTTTGTTTTAATACAAAACAAAAACCAAACATTTCCTTCATTTTCTTTATTCCTTTTGGTTTTTTTTCTTTTCTTACTTTATTTCCAAAGAATGATCTCAAGTTTACAAGTTGCCTCGAGGCATCACAGTAAACCACATACTCTTTTCCCGTTACAGGAAGTGTTAGAATAGGTGATGTAACTAATCTCTTTTTCAGCTCTTGAAAACTCTGTTCACACTTATCTGACCATTCAAACTTAGCATTCTTTCTTGTTAAAGTCATTAAGGGTAATGTTAATCGTGAGAAATCCTCAACAAACCGCTCAGTAGTATCCCCGCCAAGCCTAGAAAACTACGCACTCTCTCGCACTTTTACCGGTCTTTCCCAGTTGACTACTGCTTTCACTTTATTCGGTTCCACACTAACATGCCCAAAAACACTACCTGATTCAACCAAAACTCACATTTGGTGAATTTAGCGTACAACTATTTATCTTGTAGTGTTTGCAGAATAATCCTAAAATGTTCCTCATGAGCTTTCCTGTCAACTGAGTAAACTAGTATATCATCAATAAATACTATCACAAACTGATCCAAATACTGATGGAAAATCATGTTCATGAGGTCCATGAAAACTGTCGGTGCATTAGTCAAACCGAATGGCATTACTAAAACCTCATAATGCCCGTACCTCGTTCTAAATGTTGTCTTAGGAATTTTTTATTCTCTAACCTTTAACTGATGATATCCTGATCTTAAAGCAATCTTAGAAAACATCGATGCTCCTCTTAACTGGTCAAACAAGTCATCTATTCGGGGTAAAGGATACTTGTTACGTATCGTGACTTTGTTTAACTGTCTATAATCAATGCATAATCTAAGTGTACCATCTTTCTTCTTTACAAATAACACTGGAGCTCCCCAAGGCGATACACTAGGTCTGATGTATCCCTTCTCAACTAGTTCTTCTAACTGCATCTTAAGCTCCCTGAGTTCACTTGGAGCCATTCTATACGATGCTTGCGAAATAGGTGTTGTTCCTGGTAGCAATTCAATAGTAAACTCAACTTCCCTATCAGGTGGCAACCCTGACAGTTCTGCTGGAAAAACATCAAGAAATTCGTTAACAACAAGAACATTTTCTGGTTTTAGCTTTTCCTCTTGCACCTCTACTACATGTGCAAGAAACGCTATGCAACATTTCCTCAATAACTTTTCAGCTTTTAATGCTGAAATCAAACTCGTAGGGATAATCTTTCTTTCACCCCTGAAAACAACTTCAACCAACCTTGATTTCCTAAAAACAACTTCCTTTCTATGGCAATCCATTCAAGCATAATGAGTAAATAAGAAATCCATCCCTAAGATTGCATCTAACACCTGCAACTCTAGTGGAAGAAGATCCACTAACATATTGAGACCTTCTACTAAGACCTCACAATCTCGCAACACTGCCTCGACTAGTAAAGCATCACCAACTAGCGTGTATATAACTAATCTCTCAAATAAAGGCTCTAATTTTCTATTCAGCTTAGTTAGGAATTTACTGGAAACAAAGGAATGCGTAGCAGCTGGATCTATCAAAACACGTGCAAGTACATTACAAATAGAAATCGTACCAATAATCACATCTGGTGCATCCTCCGCTTCTTGCTGAGTCATAGCGTAGACCTTTCCCTATTGCCTAGGTCTCCCTACAACTCCCTTCTGTTTTGCACCACTGGTGCCCTCTCCTGCAGCTACTTGAACTCTCGGTTGTTCAACTGTCTGGGACCGAACTCCCTAGTCGCTCTGCGCGGCTGCTCTAAGCTTTGGACAATCCCTCTTAAAATGTCCTGGTTGTCCACACTGGTAACACACACGACACTAACAAGACATTGGCCTCGATGATTCTTGCCACAATTTGCACATGGAGTTCTCCTTGCTGCACTCGCAACAGACTTCTGCATTGTCTGTGGTCTTGCTGTGAATCTGGCAGACTGACTAGGTGCTCTTTGACTCTGCCTTTGATAGGCACCACTAACATTCATCTGCCTCGATGTCTGGCCGCAAGCTCGATTCATAAAGTCCTGACGACTTGAAACATTTACTTCAGGTGTGAATCTTCGCTGCTCACGACCCTGAAAACTGCTTGTCGTTGAAGGCCCACGAGTAGGCTCCACTATTGATTGCGCCTCTGCTATACTCTGCTCAACACGTAGAGCAGTCTCTAACAGCTGAGAAAAATCAGTCACTTACCAATGGTTATAACTGGGGTACGTATCTCAGGTCGTAACCCTCTTTCAAATCTTCGACAACTGTCACTCTCAGATGCCACAATTACTTCAACATACTGCGATAACTCAGTATACTTTCTCTCGTATTCAGCCACGGAAAATGATCCTTGCTTCAGTTTAAAAATTCATCCCTCTTTGCCTCAAATTACGTGCTAGGGTAATATTTATCTTCGAAGATGCTTCTGAAAGTTTGCCAATCTAGAGTGCGTGCATCACTGCGCCTGGCTAGTATTGACTTCCACCATCCCTCTGCTTCCTTCTCTAGCAGGAATGTGGCTAACTTGACTTTTCGCTCTTCAGGGCAACTCATCACGTCAAAACATTTCTCAAGCTTATTCAACCAAACCTCGGCGTCAGCTGGATCTGTGGAACCCTCAAACACTGTGGCTCCTAATTTCTTCAGACGTTCTATTCCATACGTCTTCTCTGGATCACTTGGCCCTTGTCTCTCTTGTCTGCCTACCTCCTGTGAGGAAATGGCATGTTGCTCATCTCTGGCCTTAGTTTGGACTCTTGGGGCACTAGATCCCCTCTCAGATTGGCCTTGGGTAGGATCCTGCGTCCCGCCCTGATCCTTCCTGCGTCGTCTACTAGTACGTGGTGGCATGACTCCTATAACATATCAACATATTAGACATACTGTGGATACTTAACACAAGTACACAGTACTAAACTTCTATTCACATTTTAACCGTGACTGGACTTACTCTTATCCTTTCTTGGACCATACTCTTCTAGTTCAATCTGAACTATCTCAATAACTTGATATGACTTTTTAATTTATTCTTAGAGCTAACTTGCCCTGTCTCATTCCCATGGACCTAACTGCTCTGATACCAAGTTGTCACACCCCCTCCCGAACTACCTGCTAACTTAGCCAGGAAGACAGCATGAAGCCAAAAGACATTGTTACCTCTTAACAATTCTTGTTGACCCTGTTTCACTTGATAAATATACTATGCTCACATATAGAACACTTTAAACTTAACACAGCGGAAACTAGACAACTATTAAACAAACATAAGGAGAAACTCTTCTTAAGTATCTCTTGGAAACTAAAATGACAAGAGCATCAGAAACAACACAAGACAACCCATTGTTTATACAACCTCTAATGTATAAACAACTACAACTACATAGTCCTCTCAAGATAATTTACAACACATATAGACATGTGATACAACCCTATGAAGCTTTAAGCAGACTACGACAGTATCTCAGGTACCAGGAGCTCGATATCTACCTGAAAAGTTTGAAAACATTGAAAGAATGAGCTATGAAGCTCAGTGAGTGACTGAGTTTAAAATCCATAACTCGTAAAACATGTCACCTGAAAACTAAGTGCATATGCATTTGTATTCAACCGCTAAAAGTAAACGTGGAATCATAATAGATTTTTCAGAAAACCAGCAAGTATGTCGTTAAAATCTCGTAAGGCATATAAATGATATGAACATTTTTAAAACATGTCACAATCCACGTTGTGTAGGGCACGCCCAGTACAACCAACGTTTACTCTATGATGTAGAGGGGCCCGCCCAGCACTCCCATCGTCTTTGTCGCAGTGGGGCCCGCCCAACACTCGCGACAGCATTGTTGTCACGGAGTACACTCAACGTCGACAACAGAATATGACCTGTGTGCACACGGTACCATAAAGCCTCAGGCTCAATATCTCAGAAAACATCATAAAAATGTTTGAACATGCCTTCTTTGTTGGGATTTGTGCCCTAAAACTCGTAGTTTGTAATTATGTTCTAATTAACGTAATAAAGTGTTATTATTTCAATAAAGTGTTATTGTTCGTTATCTACGAGCTTACCTTTATCTAAATCCTAAATCCAATAAACTAAACATCCAAGGCTGTTAAATGAATCTCTAACTAAATGTAATGTTCATAAAAAGGATATCGTTTCGAGATACAACCTAAAGGGTCTATAGTTAGGGGATAAGGTTTGGGTACCTTACCCTGGTAAAACTATGGATGTGGGCCCACTTTGTATTTGATACAAACACTGTGATCCTAACGTGTTCGTGTAGATGACATGTGAGTTGGGATATCCTATGTAATGAGATTACATAAGATCAACTACACGAAATAGTAACTCAGTGTAGTCAGAACTCAGCTGACTAGTTAGGTTTCTATTTCACTAGGATGGGTAAGAGTGGCCAGATTCGCCGACTCAATACGCCTACCTTCTTGGTGACAAGACCGAGTGAGCGGCTGGGAACTTAACTTAGCAAGATGCAATTCACTCCTTCCCGCTTACTAGAGTAAGTAAAGGAATGTTCCCTTGAGTGGTGTCTCTGGGACTTGAACAAAGGGTCCGACCTTCTCATTGGCCCGAGAGGGACTCTGTTTGTTGGTAGGACCATAAACAAATTGTCCATTAGAGGAGCACTGGTACTTAAGGCACAAGATGTAACCTAGGAGTAAAATGGTAATTTGATCCAGCTGGTATTACGAACATTCGTGAAGGATTGACTTGCTGTTATTTGTCAATATCCATGGACACAGAAATATATCTTCAGTGAGAATAGTGCAGCTGTGGGACTTTAGTGGAGTGTTCCAGCGATTAACGAATGTTGATTGGGAGGTTAATGAGATTAACCAAACAATCGTATCGTTGGAGCTTCTGATCTGTAGGTCCATTAGTTCCACCTTCTAGCTCGTAAAGGGTTCTTAGATCATTTGAATTTGAAATGTTCAAATTCATTAGGGAATAAATATAATGTATATTGATACGATATAATATATAGTTTTGGAACTTTATATTATAAATTTAATGTGAATAGGATTCATATTAAATTACTTGAGAGAATTAAATATTTGAAAGAGTTCAAATATTAAATTCAAATGTGAATGTGATTCATATTTGAAAACTATAGGTTAATTACGGGACTTTAGTGGAATGACTCGTTAGTTAACAAATGATGATTAATTAGGTTAAAGAGTTTGACCGATTAATCTCGGATTTTTGGAGCCCATGATCTGTAAGTCCATTAGGTCCCCCTGCTAGCTCATATGGATTAAACTTAGAACAGTATGATGAATTAATTCGAATTGTTTGAATTAGGAAAGGTGTTTTAAACCGACAGGTATATGGAACTATTGGTTTTTTATGACACAATATATTCAAATGTGATTTGAATTTCAAAAATATGAATGTGGATTCATGTTAGGGAGGTCAAAATTAGTCAAGAGGGTCAAAATCGTAAAAAGTCATAGGGTTGACTTTTTTGCTCGAGAAAAGTCAAAGTTTGACTTTGACCAAATGGAAAATACTTTTTTACCCTTGACTAGAGTTAGTGGAATTATCCAAGTTTTTCTTAGACAATCCAACTAACTTAAGTGGATTATGTGTAAACATTATAGAATGACACATAGCCCACTTTAGTTAGTGTTTTGTGAGGTGTTGCATTTTGGTGAGCCTTGGCATGCATTTGATGCATGTAATTTCTTTATAAATAGGTTTGCTTTCAAAACAAAGGGTTCCTTTTGCTGAATTTTGAGTTTTTTCAAAAGAAATCTCACCAAAACCTATTTCTTCTCCTTTTCTCACTTAATACTTTGAACCTTCCATTCTTCCTCTTCAATCCTACTTTGAACCTTCCATTCTTCCTCTTCAATCCTTCATTCACCGGGTCCCACAACCCGGTTCAGAGTCCAGAGGATAGTGGAATTATTATTTCTCTATTATTATTATTATTATTATTTTAATAATAAAAATAAGGGAACGTGTCTTCCAGACATGTTCCCACTATCCCCTTCCTTCTCCCTATCGATAGCTTAATAGGTAGAAGGGGTGTGCATTAATCGATCAATTTCTTGATGCAATTGGGGAATTGCTCTCTCTCTCACTCTCTCAATCTTCTAATTCCCTTCATCTTCCAAGGGTTGGTATCCTTCCCACAAAGGTTTTTGTTTCTAAGATCTCATAGGATAGAAGGTTTTCCTCGTGGTGTTGTCCAATTGAAGAAAACAGAGAAGCATCTTGGAAGTTCCTGTGTTGCTGTCTTGTTTGGAGCAAGGAGTTGCTGCAAGTTGAAACTACAAAGGTATTTTTCTTCCCTTCAGTTTAATTGTTAAACTTTATTCATGTTTGCATGTTTGCATTTAATCCATGTCTAATAGTATTAGAATTTCCATGCTTGTTCTGTTTTATTTATCAATGTACTGGTTTTTGTTTCAATTAAAGCAATCAAGCAATTTACGATCCCAAACACGTTTTCGCTGCTCAAGGAGATCAGATCTCAATCAATTGGTATCAGAGCCAGGTTGATTTGTTTTGTTTTGAAACAAAATTGCAATTATTTGGTGGGAAATGCATTTGGTTTGCTGTAAAACTTGTTTAGGAATAAATTGGTCTTAGTTTAGTTCGATTTAGTTCAAATTGTATGTAAAGGCCCCTGCGTTTTTGGGCAAAAAGTACATAATTGAGTTTGTAATTGAGAGTCATTCGGGACCAGTTTCATGCAATTCGGTTGAGAATCGAAGGAGGAATTGAAGAACGAAGCTACTGTGTTCGTGAGTTTCACCATCGACGAAGGCAAATGCAAAGCGTTGCAACACTATCGCCAGCGCTGGTAACGCCGCTTCATCGGGCCATGGTAATGTCAAGAACGACGCCCAATGCCATCGCTCCCTATCGACGCGGGCGCTCAAGGGGTCAGCGGCGTTGCAACGCTGCCCCCTAAGCGTTGCAACGCCATCCCGATACCAGGCGCGCAAGACGACGAAGCGGGCGTTGCAACGTTGTCATCAGTGTTGCAACGCCGTGGGGCATTCCACCAGCTGCAGACCGATTCGACTAGTTCAACGTTTTTGGTCCGGTTCTAGCGGTTCAAGGTCGGTACAGGGTATTTTTGGACCGGTTTCATGAAATAAATTAATCTAATTTTTTTTTTTTTGCACTTTAGGGGCCAAATTATTTCGGTTTAATTGTTTTATGTCTTTATGAATGTCATTTAGATTATTCTCACCTAAGAATAAGCATGTTCATGCATTTTATTTATATGAATGTTATATGAATATGGTTGAATGCATGATTAATTTATTTTTTCATGAGTAATTAATTATAAGTGTTATAATTAGATTATATGGAAAATAAATTGCATGGAGCATGAAATTACTTAGTTTAAAATAAATGTTATTTTGTTTAAGTAATTTTATAATTCAAATAGTTGAATTCCTTTTATAATTCCAATTTGAATATAGATTGTTGGATTTATAATATAGTTTCTTTCATAGGTTAATTATTAAAATTTATAAAAGTTATAAATTAAAAGGGTTTTAGAAACCATAACCTATAATAAAGAAATGCATGCAAACATAGGAACTTGGGTTAAAATTTAAATTAGTTTTAAATTGTTTAAAATTAATTTAGACCTAAGTTTTAATTTCTAATAGGATTAGAAATTGGTCTTACGTAGTATTTTAAATAGTTTAAAATCTAGTAGGACATTAGAACTTTGGTTATAAGGGAACTCTACCGGTGAAGTTCTGTCTAAGGTCAGGGGTACTTAAGTCGACTTGCTAACTAACACCTCCTACCTGGGAATCGACCCAGAACCTGAGTTGAATTAACCTTAGTTTTATTTTATCTCTAGGTAATTAAAATTTTTATTCGCCTAGAAATAAGGTTTTAAGACCTAGTTATAATAGTTATAATAGGCATAGACTTAGATAGATTCTTTTAGCCAGAATCAAGCTAAGTTAAAACTATTCCCTAATTTTAGGAACTTCAGTGGGAGAAAACGAGATGTTCGCATCGAGTTTACTCTCACGTCCTCAAGAGTTCACACCGTGAGTTCCATGCTCGGCTATGCGACGTCAATAAGGCGTCCCCCTACGGTATGTGTTTGCATGGTTCAATACCAAGGTGAATGAGGGAAGTATCCATAGTAAATGGGAGCAAGACGCGTGTCAACGTATCTTACGGTCTCCTCCATTAGGTCGCACCGTGAGATTTCTATAGTCCGCCTGCTAGGTTGTCCTGGAGCAGCCAAACCCTACAGAGTGCCTGACTATAGGGATCAGAACACCGCGAACTCCAAAAATGGATAAGGCCTCTTAGGTTGTTTGCCAGCAGTTGTCTTTCTTAATAGTAGTCTGTTGGCTCGGGCCTATTGGATCTGAAAATTGTACAGTCACATTTACGGGATGAGTTAAGTTAGTTAACAAATCCTTGACCAAACAAACGGTAGCTAAGGACCACTGGGACATGAGATGTTCTGGTAGTGAGAATTGGCTGAGAAAGTATCAATTCAAGGGAGGAATGACTGACCGCCCGACGGAGGCTTTTATTCTAAACCCTTGAAGTATCGTTGCAAAATTAAAGGTTTAATTTAAACATTGGGTTTAGTTTAAACACTAGAGTTCTTTAATAATTTTGCTAAATGTGATCGTTTTTACAATGGGTTAAAAGGCACAACTAATTAGAACTATTTTAGATTTTCAGCATGTCGTCCTCAATAATAGCCTTACTTAAAAGCGACCGTTTAACTAGTGAGAATTTTACTACGTGGAAGTCCAACTTGAATACGATTCTCGTTGTTGACAACCTTCGGTTTGTACTGTCTGAGGAATGTCCTCAGATCCCTGCTCGTAACGCTCCTCAATTTGTTAAGGAGGCATACGACTGCTGGATCAAGGCCAATGACAAGGCCAAGGTCTACATTTTGGCTAGTGTTTCTGATGTTCTGGCCAAAAAGCACGCGGGCATGGTCTCAGTTCGTGAGATCATGATTTCGCTGCAGGAAATGTTTGGACAACCGTCTGGACAGATTCGACACGAATCCCTCAAATACGTTTATAACTCCCGTATGAAGGAAGGGGCATCGGTGAGAGAACACGTTCTTGATCTGATGGTACACTTCAACGTGGTTGAGATGAACAGAGTGATCATTGACGAGCAAAGTCAGGTATCGTTCATCCTGGAATCTCTTTCGAAGAGTTTCCTTCAATTCCGCAGCAATGCGGTGATGAACATGATAAAGTATAACCTGACTACTCTCCTTAATGAACTACAGACTTTCCAGTCTCTTATGAAGAATAAGGGACATGCTGATGGAGAGGCAAATCTGTTTGCCCATTCCAGAAGGTTCCAGAAGGGTTCATCCTCTTGGACTAAGTCCTGTAGCTCATCTTCTAGGCTTATGAAGACCCAAAAGAAGAAAATAGGAGGGAAAGGGAAGGCACCTGTTGCTGACAAGGGCAAGGGGAAAGCCAAGGTTGCAGATAAAGGAAAATGTTTCCACTGCAACGTGGATGGGCATTGGAAGCGAAATTTCCCAAAGTACCTTACTGAGCTCAGAGAAAAGAAAGGTAAATTAGATTTACTTGTTCTTGAAACATGTTTAGTGAAAAATGATGATTTTACCTAGATACTTGATTCAGGAGGCACTAATCACGTTTGCTCTTCATTTCAAGAAACTAGTTCCTTCAAGGAGCTCAAAGAGGGTGAGATGATGCTCAGGGTCGGAACAAGAGACGTCGTCTCAGCTCGTGCAGTGGGAGATGCCAAGTTATTTTTCGGAGATAGATTTCTTTTGTTGAAAAATTTGTATATAGTTCCTAAGCTTAAAAGGAACTTAATTTATATCTCTTGTTTAATAGAACTTGGATATTGTATTTTTTTTTCGATTAATTAAAGTTCATTTTGAAAGACGGTGTCAATAGTTGTTCTGCTAAATTGAAAAATGTCTTGTATGTACTTAAACCAAACAAAACTAAAGCAATTTTGAATCATGAGATGTTTAAAAATGCTAGTACTCAAAATAAAAGGCAAAAAATTTCTCCAAATAATCTCAACCGGATTGAGAGGCTTGGTCATATTAAATCTATGGCATCTTAGACTTGGTCATATTAATCTCAACCGGATTGAGAGGCTTTCTAAGAATTGATAATTCTTTACCTCATTGCGAATCATGCTTGGAAGGTCTAATGACCAAGCGACCTTTTACAAGAGAAGGTTACAGAACCATAGAACCCTTAGAACTTATACATTCGGATATTTGTGGTCCGGTGAATGTTAAAGCTCGAGGAGGGTACGAATATTTCATCTCTTTCATAGATGACTATTCGAGGTATGGTTATCTATATCTAATGCAACACAAGTCTGAGGCTCCTGAAAAGTTCAAAGAGTATAAGGCTGAAGTAGAGAATGCATTAGGGAAAACCATTAAAACACTTCTATCTGATCAAGGTGGAGAGTATATGGATTTGAGATTCCAGGACTATATGATAGAACATGGAATTAAATCTCAACTCTCTGCACCTAATACACCACAACAAAATGGTGTGTCAGAAAGGAGAAATAGAACCTTGTTAGACATGGTTCGTTCTATGATGAGTTATGCTCAATTGTTTGCCTCGTTTTGGGGATACGCAGTAGAGACTACAGTTCAAATCTTGAATAGTGTTCCATCAAAGAGTGTTTCAAAAACACATTTTGAACTGTGGAAGGGGCGTAAACCTAGTTTGCAACACTTCAGGATTTGGCGTTGTCCGATACACGTGCTCGTGACAAACCCAAAGAAACTGGAACCTCGTTCAAAATTGTGCCAATTTGTTGGCTATCCCAAAGAATTGAGAGGTGGTCTTTTCTACGACCCACAAGAAAACAAGGTGATTGTATCGACAAACGCCACGTTCTTGGAGGAAGATCACATGAGGACCCACGTACCGCGTAGTAAATTAGTACTAAATGAAGCTACTCATGAACCAACAAGAGTCGTTGATTAAGCTGGACCTTCATCAAGAGTTGATGAAAGAGCCAACACCTCAAGTCAGTCTCGTCCTTCTCAATCGTTGGGAATGCCTCGACGCAGTGGGAGGGTTGATTCCCAACCTGACCGCTACTCGGGTTTACCTGAAACTCAAGTTGTCATACCTGATGACGGCGTAGAAGATTCATTGTCTTATAAACAGGCAATGAATGACGTACACAAGGACCAATGGATCAAAGCCATGGACCTTGAAATGGAGTCAATGGACTTCAATTTAGTATGGGAACTTGTAGACCAACCTTAAGGGGTTAGACCCATAGGGTGTAAATGGATCTATAAGAGAAAGAGAGATGCAGCCGGAAACGTAAAGACCTTTAAGGCTAGACTTGTAGGAAAGGGTTTTACCCAAAGGGAAGGAGTTGACTATGAAGAGACTTTTTCCCCTGTTGCTATGCTAAAGTCTATAAGCATACTCTTGTCCATAGCCGCGTTTTATGATTATGAAATTTGGCAAATGGACGTCAAGACTGCCTTTTTGAATGGTAATCTTGACGAGAGCATCTATATGTCTCAACCCGAAGGGTTCATAGCCCAAGGTAAGGAGCAAAAAGTTTGCAAGCTTAATCGATCCATTTATGGATTGAAACAAGCGTCAAGATCTTGGAATATAATATTTGATACTGCGATCAAGTCTTACGGCTTTGACCAAAACGTTGATGAGCCTTGTGTTTACAAGAGGATCATCAACGACAAAGTAGCTCAGTTAGTACTTTATATTGATGATATCCTACTCATTGGGAATGATGTAGGATACCTTACTGACATAAAGAATTGGCTAGCGACCCAGTTCCAAATGAAAGATTTGGGAGAGGCGCAATATGTTCTTGAGATTCAGATCTTCAGGAATCGCAAGAGCAGAACGCTAGCATTGTCTCAAGCGTCTTATATCGACAAAATGTTGTCCAGATATTCGATGCAGAATTCCAAGAGAGGCTTATTGCCCTTCAGGCACGGAGTTCATCTGTCTAGGGAACAGTGTCCCAAGACACCTTAAGAAGTTGAGGATATGAGACATATTCCTTATGCCTCTGCAGTAGGTAGCTTAATGTATGTTATGTTGTGAACGAGGTCGGACATTTGCTATGCAGTGGGAATAGTCAGTAGGTACCATTCCAATCCAGGGTTAGACCACTGGACAACAGTTAAAAATATCCTCAAGTATCTAAGGAGAACGAGGGACTATACGCTTGTGTATGGGTCTAAGGATTTGATCCTTAATGGATACACTGATTCTGATTTTCAGACCGATAAGGATTCTCGTAAATCCACATCGGATCGCCACCCTTAACGGGAGCTATAGTATGGCAAAGCATCAAGCAAGGATGCATCACGACTCCACAAAGAGGTTGTTTGGCTAAGGAAATTTCTTTCTGATTTGGAAGTTGTTCCAAATATGGAATCTCCCATCACCTTATACTGTGACAACAGTGGTACGGTAGCCAATTCGAAGGAACCTCGCAGCCATAAGCGAGGTAAGCACATCGAGAGGAAGTATCACCTGATACGAGAAATAGTGCAACGAGGAGATGTAACAGTCACGAAGATCGCATCGGAGCACAATATTGTTGACCCGTTTACAAAGACTCTCACGACTAAAGCGTTCGAGGGTCATTTGGAAAGTCTGAGTCTACGAGATATGTACATAGGCTAATCTAGGGCAAGTGGAAGATAGGTAATGGGGTATATGGATGCCCTAGTTTATTGTATTTCTATCTCTTGTAACCACTGTTTTAGATTATGATGTACCCCACTAGAGTTTTAGTACAACTGAGAGTTTGTTGGGATTTGTGCCCTAAAACTCGTAGTTTGTAATTATGTTTAATTTATGTAATAAAGTGTATTATTTCAATAAAGTGTTATTGTTCGTTATCTACGAGTTTGCCTTTATCTAAACCCTAAATCCAATAAACTAAACATCCAAGGCCGTTAAATGAATCTCTAACTGAATGTAATGTACATATAAAGGATCTCGGTTCGAGATACAACCTAAAGGGTCTATAGTTAGGGGATAAGGTTTCGGTACCTTACCGTGGTAAAACTATGGATGTGGCCCACTTTGTATTTGATACAAATACTGTGATCCTAACGTGTTCGTGTAGATGACATGTGAGTGGAGATATCCTATGTAATGAGATTACATAAGATCGGACAACGAAATAGTAACCTCTAGTCAGAACTCCGCTTGACTAGTTAGGTTTCTATTTCACTAGGATGACCTAGGCAACTTGATCTCAATCTCGAAAGGAGTTACGAACTCCAGCCATGAGGGATTGTCCTTTGACTAGTATGGGTGAGAGTGGTCGATTCGCCTACTCAATATGCCTACCTTCTTGGGGACAAGACCGAGTGAGCGACTGGGAACTTAACTTAGCAAGATGCAATTCACTCCTTCCCGCCTACTAGGGTATGTAGAGGAATGGTCCCTTATGTGGTATCTCCGGGACTTGAACAAAGGAACCGACCCTCTCATTGACCCGAGAGGGACTCTGTTTGTTGGTAGGACCACAAACAAATTGTTCATTAGAGGAGCACTGGTACTTAAGGCACAAGATGTAACCTAGGGGTAAAACGGTAATTTGACCCAGCTGGTGTTACGAACATTCGTGAAGGATTGACTTGCTGTTATTGGTCAATATCCATAGACACAGAAATATATCTGCAGTGAGAAGGGTGCAGCTGTGGGACTTTAGTGGAGTGCTCCCGCGGTTAACGAATGATGATTGGGAGGTTAATGAGATTAACCGAACAATCTCGTATCGTTGGAGCTTCTGATCTGTAGGTCCATTAGGTCCACCTTCTAGCTCGTAAAGGGTTCTTAGATCATTTGAATTTGAAATGTTCAAATTCATTAGTGAATAAATATAATGTATATTGATACAATATAATATATTGTTTTGGAACTATATATTATAAATTTAATGTGAATAGGATTCATATTAACTTACTTGAGAGAATTAAATATTGAAAGAGTTCAAATATTAAATTCAAATGTGAATGTGATTCATATTTGAAAACTATAGGCTAAAATTTAATGTGCACTGGATGTACATTAAAACTAAAGCTTAAAGGGGTAATATGATTAAATGAGATTTAATCTAAATTAAATATATGATATTTAATTTGTATTATTTAAATTAGTAATTAAATTTGATTTAATTATTATTTATCTATTATTACTATTATTATTATTTTAATAATAAAAATAAGGGAACGTGTCTTCCAGACACGTTCCCACTATCCCTTTCATTCTCCCTATCGATAGCTTAACAGGGAGAAGGGGTGTGCATTAATCGATCAATTTTTTGATGCAATTGGTGAATTGCTCCCTCTCTCCCTATCTCAATCTTCTAATTCCCTTCATCTTCCAAAGGTTGGAATCCTTCCTACAAAGGTTTATGTTCTTGGGATTCAGATCTTCTGGAATCGCAAGAACAGAATGCTAGCTCTGTCTCAAGCATCTTATATCGGCAAAATCTTGCCTCGATATTCGATGCAGAATTCCAAGAGGGGCTTATTACCCTTCAACCATGGAGTTCATCTATCTAAGGAACAATGTCCTAAGACAAGTCAAGAAGTTGAGGATATGAGACGTATTCCCTATGCCTCTGCAGTAGGTAGCTTAATGTATGCTAAGTTATGCACGACGTCGGACATTTGTTATGCAATGGGAATAGTTAGTAGGTATCATTCCAATCAAGGGTTAGACCATTGGACAGTAGTTAAAAATATCCTCAACTATCTTAGGAGAACGAGGGCCTATGCGCTTGTGTATGGGACTAAGGATTTGATCCTTACTGGATACACTGATTCTGATTTTCAGACCGATAAGGATTCTCAGAAATCCACATCGAGATCAGTTTTCATCCTTAACGGGAGAGCTATAGTATGGCGAAGCATCAAGCAAGGATGCATCGCTGACTCCACAATGGAGGCTGAGTATGTCGTTGCTTGTGAAGAAGCTAAGGAGGTTGTTTGGCTAAGGAAATTCCTTACTGATTTGGAAGTCGTTCCAAACATGGAATTTCCAATGACCTTATACTGTGACAATAGTGGTGCGGTAGCCAATTCGAAGGAACCACGCAACCATAAGCGAGACAAGCACATCGAGAGGAAGTATCACCTGATACGAGAAATAGTGCAACGAGGAGATGTGACATTCACGAAGACTCTCACGGGTAAAGTGTTCGAGGGTCATCTGGAGAGTCTAAGCCTACGAGACACGTACATAGGCTAATCTAGGGCAAGTGAGAGATATGTAATGGGGTATATGTGTTTCTATCTCTTGTAACCACTGTTTTAGATTATGATCTACCCCACTAGAGTTTAGTTCATGTGGGAGTTTGTTGGGGTTTGTGCCCTAAAACTCGTAGTTTGTAATTATGTTCTATTTAATGTAATAAAGTGTTATTATTATCAAAAAAGAGTTATTGTTCGTTATCTATGACATCACCTTTAATTAAACCCTAAATCCAATAAACTAATCATCCAAGGCTGTTAAATGAATCTTTAACTGAATGTAGTGTACATATAAAGGATCTCTGTTCGAGATACAACCTAAAGGGTCTATAGTTAGGGGATAAGGTTTGGGTACCTTACCCTGGTAAAATTATGGATGCGACCCACTTTTTATTTGTTACAAACACTTTGATCCTAACGTGTTTGTGTAGATGACATGTGAGTGGGAATATCCTATGCAATGAGATTACATAAGACCCGACCACGAAATAGTAAGCTCTAGGTGTAGCTCCGTTGACTAGTTAGGTTTCTATTTCACTAGGATGACCTAGGAAACTTGATCTCAATCCTGAGCAGGTTACGAACTCCTGTTCGCGAGGGATTGTCCTTTGACTAGTATGGGTGAGATTGGCCAGATTCGCCGGCTCAATATGTCTACCTTCTTGGGGACAAGACCGAGTGAGTGGTTGGGAACTTAACTTAGCAAGATGGAATTCACTCTTTCCCGCCTACTAGGGTAAAGTAGAGGAATGTTCCCTTAAGTGGTGTCTCTGGGACTTGAACAAAGGGCCCGATCTCTCATTGGCCTGAGAGGGACACTGTTTGTTGGATGGACCACTGTTGCGTAAAATTATATTGCAATACCGCAGTGTACGGGTCAAGTTTTAGTATAGTGATTTATGAGTCCAAGTATCGTCCTCGGGCATGGGTTTCTAGATTAATTAATTATTAAGGTACTAATTCTCAATTTTAGCTAAAGAAACATAACATGGATAGTTGGTTGAAGTAAATACGAACAAACGAACAAACATGTGGAGACATAGATGGATAGATTTGGGAGAAGTGATTTTACAAGTTAAAGACCTAACTAGCACATGCATTGAACCAATGGGATGAAATTATAAACAAGAAGTGAAATACTCAAGAAAATCTCTCGATTCTTAGTGAGCCTCACACATGCAATAAACTCATAGTCTCCATATGAACCTACAACATGCATGGCATTAAGAAACTTCTTTATGTGTTTCCCTAAGATTTCTAGATCACTCTCGTGCCAGACTTCCAAGGGTTTTGACAATTTTGCTCTAATTCAAGCTTTATCTCTCGAGTCAACTTAAATCAACAAATTAAAAAGTAAAGAACGAATTACCAAAAATAACGACATAACATGCTTCAATACATCACAAGAAAGTCATAACAAGTAATTCAAATCCTAACTACTATGTTTAGCTACTCTAAATCACATGAAAAACAAACTAAACAAGTAGAAAACGTCTTAGAACGCTATTACAAATTGAAAGAAAGAGAAATAAACTTAGGTGTCGATGTCGGTCCTTCGTCTCTGAGCTCCCGTCTTCGATCTCGAACCTCCACGAATGCTTTGACTCCCAAAACCACTCTTTTCCCTCTTCTTACAAGGTATATTTCGAATTTAGGGCAAAACTCTACCAAATTGTGCTCACTTTTGCTCAATTGCATCATGTTGTATTTATAGAAGGAATAGGTGCAGCGTTGCAACGCTAGGGACAAATGTGCAACGCTGCACTTAGCGATCGCGATATGGATATAGTCGATGGCGCTTGCAACGCCGCTACCCTAACGCCGCACGCCTTTGTCGAAATGGCGCTGCGACGCTGCGGCGGCGTTACGGTAACGCCACTGTCGCGGTTCCTCTTGCATGCCTTCTTATCGAGATAGCGTTGCGACGCTGCTTCGCAGCGTTGCAACGCTATCGCCTGGGGTCTTCAACGCGTCTTGGCTGCACATTCGGCGTTGGAATGCTATAAACGGCGTTGCAACGCCATCGCCTCGGGTCCTCATGCTTGGATTCGTTCTTTCTCTTCCAATTGGTATTCTTTTTAGCTCCAAATAGCCTCGTTTTGATCCCGAGTGATCCAAATTGTCTCCAAGAGCTCCGTTTTAGCTCGTCGCCTGAAATTGAATGAATTAAACACGTAAAAGCCCTGAGAATATCATAAAACTAGCAATAATTAAGCCTAAGGATAGCACATTTTGTGTGCTATCAAACACCCCCAAACTTAAACTTTTGCTAGTCCCGAGCAAAAACAGAGTTAAACATTAGGTTGTTCTTAAACATACATTTGATTCAAGCCTAAAAAATTTAAGAGAAAATTTTGCAATCACAGGAAACACTTAAACATAGCACTTCAACAAGTAATTTAAAACTTTTCCTAAGTGTTCCTTCGTGTGTGTGTGATTAGCCTATGTTCCCTTCATTTTTACTAAGCCTGGATCAACTTTATTAGGTTCTCCATTCAACTTCCCCCTACACTGGTCTTAATTACTAATCCTTGAGCCTCCCCACAATCAAGAACTAAATAACTCTACTCAACACTTAATCACTCTTTTGATGCCACTTTTTCTAATTTCTTTTTTTCTATTTCTTTTTTGTGTAAGGACACTAGCTTTCACACATCCACTGCAGGGACCTGTACCCAGAGCACTCGCTCAATGAGTGGCCTAACTGATCACAGTGAAGGTAGCTCTTTTTGTCCTCACAATGTTTTTTTATAACAACAAAAACAGACGACAACCCTTTCACATAATGCACATATTATACAGATTATGTACTTCATATTGTCGTTCACCCTATCCTGCAGTTTCACTCTCAAATCAGTTCTCAGACCTATCGAGGTTACATCAAACTTCTAAACCTAATAACTTTATTCTAAGCATTTCAAAACTACAGGAACACAGGCTATGTGCATATAATGGAGGAAAAACTCAAGAAAATTTTTTAAATTAACTCAAATTCATGTCATGCTTTCAGGTTTCAGCAGAATCACAAAGATTTTTAATTATATCTCATTCTAGGCTATCATACTCATACTTATGTAAAAGATCAACCAACAATTCAAAGCAAGACATACTCAGATACTACAATAAATAAACACAAATAAACACATCCCACCCCCAAACTTAAACTAAACATTGTCTCCAATGTTTGCAGAATTAAGCATAAATTAAGTATAAGGGTAAGAGTGAACAATATTGTCCTGGGTAATGGGGATCTTTCTGAGATTCTTGGATAGCCAAAGTATGTGTGTTAGAGTTCCTCAGAACGGGAGCATGGATTTCAACGAAGAAGGGCATCTCCACAACCTACAAAGAAAAACGACAATTACCTAAGAATTGAAAAAAAAAAAAAAAACAGACAAAGCAAGCTAAAGACAGGAAAACAAAAGTAAGTAAAGCTTGGGTTGCCTCCCAAGAAGCGCTTTGTTTAACGTCTTTAGCTAGACTATACTCCTCAAGGTGTTTCTTTCCTTGCTTGCAAAGGCTCGGAGTGATGTGTTCATTTGGCCAATCTAGGTCTCTATATTCTTTATTGCACTCCATGATCGGTCACAATACCAATACCGAGATAGGCGTGATCGCATTCTCCACCGGTTGGACCGACTTCTTGGATTCAATATGAAGGAGTGCAATGTGTCTTCCGAGATGGTTTCTCTCTCATGATGTAGAAGCATGCCCTGTAGGAGGATTCAACACATTTTTATTGTTAGCATAAGAAAAGTTTTCATGGTACCTCAAACCTGGATTGTAATGTGTTAGGAGGTTATTCTGAGTCTGATTGCCTCCATAGTTGTTGCTCCTGTTGTTCAGGTAGTTCAATTGTTCCATAGTGGATTCTCTATTGGGCTGGGAGCATTGAGAGGACATCCCTTTTTGTGGTGATCCTGAAAAATTATTCAGAGCATGAGTGAGAGATGCCATATGAGATCTAAGAGAAGTTACCTCATCCAGCTTGATACAATCCAAATGCATCGGCTTAGATCTGTCATTGTCTCGTAAGCCACCGGTAGCCGGGCAAAGTGACACTTCCTCAAGGAGGGCGCGTGCTTTCTCGCACGCCGCCATGAAATCCTCCAAAGAAGTGGCATCCGTAATGGTCCCGGTCTTACCTTCCACCCATTATAAAACAAATTGCACTGGAGCCACCAGGTAGCCATGTCAGTGGGCACCTCTTGAGCATGTCCTTGTACCTTTCCTGTGCTTCAAATAACTGCTCTCCTTCTTGCTGCCTGAATGTTCCTATCTCAGTCCTCAACTTTGCAGCTTTAACAGTGGAAAGAATTTGGTCATGAAGGCTTGGGCCAACTCTCCCAAAGTGATACCGCTCGAGGGAAGGGATCCTAGCCATTCTTTGGCTCTACCACAGCAAAGAAAAAGAAAGAAACGTAAGCGAATACTATCAGAGAGATACTGCTTCATTTTAAATGTACCACGATTTCCAAAAATTTTGAAGATGACAATTAGGATCTTCTGTGGCTAGGCCTCTCAAAGCACCTTCGCTAACCATTTGTATCACTGCTTTTAGCTTCAAAGTTATTAGCATTGATAGGGGCATGGACTATTCCAGTCTGCTCAGAATTAAACAAAGGTTGGAAATACTCCCTTATAGGTTTAGGGTTATTGATGAGCTCCTGATCAACTATTTCTTGAGGTTCTGCTCTTCCTTCCCTTAGGAGTCTCCTACAGGTCCTCTCGATCTCAGGATCACAAGGGTGCAAGTCTGCAGCTCTCCCTTTGGGCATACACCTGGAGAAACAAAAAAGAAAGAAGTTAGATTAAAAAAATAAATACCAACAACTAGAAAATAAAACATAAAATAAAGACATAAAACATAGAACTTGGGTTGCCTCCCAAGAAGCGCTTTCTTTAACGTCTTTAGCTAGACGGTGACTTATCAAGGCACATAAAACTGCTCATATTTCTCTGGGCCCTTCTTGCTTGAATCAATGTAGCCCTCTAAGTCTAAAAGGCTATCTTGCTTTTCATGGGCACCAGAGACATAATTATTTTTGGTATTTTTATTTAATAAAATGAAAGAACTGAGATCAAAACAAGACTCGTGAGTGTATGACAATTGGTTATCAACAATTAAGGAAATTTCTTGAGAATAAAGGGAAGAATACTTCTCAACCTCTAACCCTATCACCTGGGTTTCCTCTGTGGAAGTGATTATAATATCGATGTCTACCTCACTAACCTGATTATGGTGTGTCTCAATCTCTCCCAAACTATCCTCACTATCATGTGAACAGACTCCCCTAGGTGGCACCCTCTCAGTGTAAGGATAATAAATTGTTCCTGTAAGGCCTTAAGGGAAATTACTAGCTAGTTAAGATATTGGGTTCTATCCTGTACTATTTCCCACAGTTCTACCACTTTAGCTTCTAACCTATTCAACCTTTCGAACTCTTCATGAACCAAATTTTTAATTTTCAATTCTAAAGTATATTCTCTCAATTGGTCCACAAGAGAAGATTTTTCTATGGGTTGGTCAAGGTACGAAGAACTATGGTTCCAACTGCCTAGATAACTACCATTACATGAATGTTTATCAATTTCAGGTACAAAATGGTAAAAATTAGACAGATGAGATTCAGAGAAATCAGGGTGCACATACCTAGGGTCCTGAGAGGGACAATAGAATGATGGAGAAAAATCATGCAAAGTCATGCTTGAAAAATTACTAATTTAGAACAAGACTTTTACACAATAGCAACACAACCCAAAAACAGGGGACAAAGACTCAAAAACACAAAAAAACTAAAATAAGACAAATAAGGTAACAAACAATCACACAAAAACAAATAAGGAAAGACAAACAAACAACTTTAGTCTAGAATTTTCTAATTTTCTCCTAATATTAATTAATCTAAATAATCCCCATTCCCCGACAACGGCGCCAAAAACTTGTTGCGTAAGATTATATTGCAATACCGCAGTGTACGGGTCAAGTTTTAGTATAGTGATTTATGAGTCCAAGTATCGTCCTCGGGAATGGGTTTCTCGATTAATTAATTATTAAGCTACTAATTCTCAATTTTAGCTAAAGAAACATAACATGGATAGTTGGTTGAAGTAAATACGAACAAACGAACAAACATGTGGAGACACAGATGGATAGATTTGGGAGAAGTGATTGTACAAGTTAAAGACCTAACTAGCACATGCATTGAACCAATGAGATGAAATTATAAACAAGAAGTGAAATACTCAAGAAAATCACTCGATTCTTAGTGAGCCTCAGGCATGCAATAAACTCATAGTCTCCATATGAGCCTGCAACATGCATGGCATTAAGCAACTTCTTTATGTGTTTCCCTAAGATTTCTAGATCACTCTCGTGCCAGACTTCCAAGGGTTTTGACAATTTTGCTCCAATTCAAGCTTTATCTCTCGAGTCCACTTAAATCAACAAATTAAAAAGTAAAGAACGAATTGCCAAAAATAACGACATAACATGCTTCAATACATCACAAGAAAGTCATAACAAGTAATTCAAATCCTAACTACTATGTTTAGCTACTCTAAATCACATGAAAAACAAACTAAACAAGTAGAAAACGTCTTAGAACGCTATTACAAATTGAAAGAAAGAGAAATAAACTTAGGTGTCGATGTTGGTCCTTCATCTCCGAGCTCTCATCTTCGATTCGAACCTCCACGAATGCTTTGGCTCCCAAAATCACTCTTTTCCCTCTTCTTACAAAGTGTATTTCGAATTTAGGGCAAAACTCTACCAAATTATGCTCACTTTTGCTCAATTGCATCATGTTGTATTTATAGAAGGAATAGGTGCAGCGTTGCAACGCTAGGGACAGCGTTAAAATGTTGTACCCTAGTCGGCTGGCAGATATGGAAATAGTCGATGTCATTGCAACGCTGAGGGTAGCGTTGCAACGCCGCTACCCTAACGCGCGCTCTCCTTGTCGAAATGGTGTTGCGACGCTGCGAGACAGCGTTGCAACGGCCGCTGTGCGGTTCCTCGTGCATGCCTTCTTATCGAGATAGCGTTGCGACGCTGCTTCGCAGCGTTGCAACGCTATCGCCTGGGGTCTTCAACGCGTCTTGGTTGCACATTCGGCGTTGCAACGCCATCGCCTCGGGTCCTCATGCTTGGATTGGTTCTTTCTCTTCCAATTGGTATTCTTTTTAGCTCCAAATAGCCTCGTTTTGATCCCGAGTGATCCAAATTGTCTCCAAGAGCTCCGTTTTAGCTCGTCACCTGAAATTGAATGAATTAAACACGTAAAAGCCTTGAGAATATCATAAAACTAGCAATAATTAACCCTAAGGATAGCACATTTTGTGTGCTATCAACCACAAACAAATTGTTCATTAGAGGAGCACTGGTACTTAAGGCACAAGATGTAACCTAGGAGTAAAACGGTAATTTGACCCAGCTGGTGCTACGAACATTCGTGAACGATTGACTTGTTGTTATTGGTCAATATCCGAGGACACAAAAATATATCTGCAGTGAGAAGAGTATAGCTGTGGGACGTTAGTGGAGTGTTCCCGCAGTTAACAAAAGTTGATTGGGAGGTTAATGAGATTAACCGAGCAATCTCGTATCGTTGGAGTTTCTGATCTGTAAGTCCATAAGGTCCACCTTCTAGCTCGTAATGGATTCGTAGATCATTTGAATTTGAAATGTTCAAATTCATAAGGGAATAAACTTAATGTATATTGATACGATATAATATATAGTTTTGGAACTATATATTATAAATTTAATGTGAATATGATTCATATTAAATTACATGACATAATTAAATATTTGAAAGAGTTCAACTATTAAAATTAAAATGTGAATGTGATTCATATTTAAAACTATAGGTTAAAACATAATGTGCATGCGATGTACATTAGACTATAGGTTAAAGGGTAAAATGATTAAATGTGATTTGATCATTTAATTAATATTGCATTTCAATTAAATAAGATTTAATTTAATATAATTAATTGATTGATTTAATTAATTATAATATTAATTGGGAACGTGTCAGGAGGACACGTTCCCACTACTCCCCAACTCCCCCTCGATAGGGAGTGGGGACTTACCAGTGAAGGCCTTCTCCTGGTGAGATAGGCAGGTATGGTGGATTCATTTTATCTGTAAACCCGAGATCTTTCTTTGGAACTTCCTTATTAACAAACAACAAAAAGAAAGAAGAAATGAATGTTTAAATCTTGGTTTCCCATGTTTTAAAAAGAAAAGAAATGAAGTGAAAAACAAAAGGAAAACAAGGAAAGAAAGTTTAAACCATTTTGGTCTGGTTTGCTTTTAAAGATAAGAAGAAAGGGAAATGAAACAAATGTTTTATATATTAAGTTATTTTGTTTTGTTAAGAAAAGAAAAGAAAAGAAAAGAAAAGAAAGAAGATAAAGGAAAGAAAAGAAAAGGAAAAAGAAATGGAAAATGAAAAAGTAAAAGGTGCAAAAGGACAAACCTCCACCGCTTGATTTTTTTTTAAAGAAGTTCTTCTCATTTTCTTCTCTTTCATCACAAACTAAGGCTGAAGCTTCGTGGTTGAAGGAGAAAGGAAGAAGAAGGAGGCCATTTTTTGGTGATTTTGAAGCCGGAGTTGCGTAAAGAAAAGAGGAGACCTCAAGGAAGTCATTATTACAAAGAAGGAAATCAACTCGCATAAGCTCTAATTTTCTGCTCATCTCCAGCTCCACAAGAAGAGGTAAGAGTTGAGCGTTTGTTTCATGAAACTTAACGCATATTGGAACAAAATTCGTGAAGGAACCTCGAGCCAATTCTGATTTTAAGTTGTTGTTTTGTTAAGAGGAATGCAGAAGACAGAATTTTGTTGTTAAATCGAAGAAGTCTCTGATGTTTTGGTTGTTCTGGTCTGTATACTTGGAGTTAGAAGCTCTAATTAGTATAGTTCGAAATCTTATTCAATTTCCTACAAGTTTCATGAAGGAATCGTGAGAAGAAAATGATTGGAAGATGTTGTAATCATCAGGTTAAGTTTTGGGTTGCAGCAGAGGAAGTGAAATCGGAACAATGAAGCAGGATCATTTTAGGGGTTAAGCTACCGAGGTATTTTCTAACCAATACGTTTGGAATCGCATTTTCATGTCTTCATAGGAGTTTTAGGAAGTTCAAAAAGGAAGAGTTTGGTATAAAGTAAATTCTTTTTGGATAAGTAATGAAGAAGTTATGGTTGTCTGAAAACAGGGCAGAAAATCTGAAAATGCTGGAATTTTTGAAAGTGTGTTTTCTTGTAGTTTTAAGGTTAAAAACCATGAGCACGAGGTTCTAATACATGAATTTGGTTTGTTTGACAGGCCAAGAGCAAATAGGTCGAGTGTACGGGCTAAGATTCTAGTTCAAACACCGTGAGTGATAAAAGGAACTTCAAAAGTGTATATATGTTTGAATTATGTTCAAGAAATGCAAGTTTTGCTAGAATAAAAGTTTTCAATGCATTATGCTTTCTTTTGAACACATGTTTATGAGTATTCATGTTTTCCTAGAAATGTTTCAAGTGTTCATTGTGACCCTAAAAGTCTTTATAAAGTTTATACATGAGCATATGTCCAATGGTTGCCAAAATTTATGGAAATGTTATGATTTCAAGCAAGCATGTACTAGCAAGTATGTTTTAAAGATTTCCAGTTTTATGAACAAGCTGAGTAAGCTTGAGTTTTATGAAAGAAAAGATAAGCAGGCATGTTCAACGGTTTTCATGTGATTTTCTGAGATATTGAGCCCGAGGCTTTATGGTACCGTGTGCACACACAGTCTTATTCTGTTGTCGACGTTGAGTGTACTCCGTGACAACAAATACCGTGTGAGTCTTTGGGCGGGCCCCACTACGACGACAAAGACGATGGGAGTCTTGGGGGGCCCCACTACATTGTAGAGTAAACGTTGGTTGTACTGGGCGTGCCCTACACAACGTGGATTGTGAAATGTTTTTAAAAGAGTTTATCTCATTTACATGCCTTACGAGATTTTGATGATATACTTGTTGGTTTTCTGAAAGTCTATTATGATTCTACGTTTACTTTCAATGCTTGAATACAAATGCATATGCTCATAGTTTTCAGGTCACATGTTTTACAAGTTATAGATATTAAACACAATCCACTCACCGAGCTTCATAGCTCATTCTTTCTATATTTTCAAACTTTTCGTAGAGATCGAGCTCCTGCACCGAGTTATCGCTATAGTCTCACTGTGAAGCTTCATAAGTTAAATACTTTGTACGTGGTCGGTTTTGTCTAGCAAGTCTCTATGTTTGTAAATTATTTTTAGAGGACTTTGGTGTTATAGTTGTTTGTACATTAGAGGTTGTATAAACAATGGTTTGTCTTGTGTTGTTTCTGATGCACTAGACTTCTAGTTTCCAAGAGAGACTTGTGAAGGGTTTCTCCTTGTATATGTTTAATAGTTGTCCAGTTTCCGCTATGTCATGTTTAAGTGTTCCATTTTCGAACATAGTATGTTATCAGGTGAATCAGGGTCAACATGTATTGTTAAGAGATAAACAATGTCTGTTGGCTTCACGCCGCCTTTCGAGCTGAGTTAGCAGGTAGTTCGGGAGGGGGTGTGACACTATTAATCAGATTGAATCATATGATTGATTTCTCTCTGTGTAGAGTTTTCTCTCATCTCTTTCATTTTCCAAAAAACCTTCCAATTGTTGGAATTCCTTCCCACCAAAGGAAAAGATCTAAGTAGAACTCAAAGGATAGAGGGTTATCCAAGTGGTAGTGCCCTGGTGGAGAAAAAGTGAGTTTTTGGTGTTGCTGAGTTACTGAAATTTTCTTAAAGCAAGAAGTTGTTGCGAGTCTACAAAGGTAACACTTCTTCTTCTTTTAGCTTAATTGTTAAACTTAGTATGTTTGTATGCAATTATCCATGTCTAATTAGATTAGAATTTTCATTCTTGTTCTGTTTTTCTCAATGTATGGGTTTTTATTTTTTCAAGCAAAACAAACTTGCATATTACGATTCCGAATTCGTTTCCGCTGCTCCAGGGGATCCGATCTCCATTATGGAAACATTTTCCTTTGTCTGCAACTTCTTTGACCTTTTTGCCTTTTTGGGCGGCAACTTTGTCAGCCTGTTTCCCCTTACCAACCTTCTTCATTTTCTTAAAAGTAAGTTTAAAAGTAAGCTTGTTCATAACAACATTACTTCGAAACTATAGAAAACTCTATGGTAGAGTTTCTAGTATAAAGCTGACCTTGCTCGATTCATCGATAGAAGCACCTTCGACTCCGCCGTGTTGAAGTGAACCATCATATCGAGAACATGATCTCGAAGGGATGCCCTCCGCCATTCTAGCGTTGAAGATGTACTTAAGGGCAGTGTGTCTGACCTGAACAGACTGTTAGCCGAACATGCCCTGCAGCGAATCCATGATTTCCTTGGCAGTCATCATGCCCTCGTGCTTCTTGGCTAGTATGTCTGACATACTTGCCAAGATAGACCTTGGCCTTGTCATTGGCCTTGATCCATCTATCGTATGCATAACAAACATTTCATGACGCATTCGATATTGGCACTTGAGGACACTCCTTAGTAAGCACAAATTTTAGATCGTCCACAACCAAGATGATATTATGATTGTTTTTCCAGGTCATCATGTTTTCTCTAGTTAATTTCTAAGTACCCAATAAGGAAAGGATTTAGCTATTCATATTGCTGAAATACAAAAATGTTTGTATTAGTTTCTCGCTAAACCTTTAATTAATCTAATCATTTTTAGCTAATTATCTAATGATTCCTAAGTCATTAATAAATTGCAATGATACTCCAAAGGTTTAGAATGTATGACACCGAAGGGTAATAAAAAACACTTCTCCTCTAGATCAAGACATTCTTGACCAAAACCTAATGCCCGAATAATTCTTACTATAGGCTTTAGTTAACTTTATTTGGTTTGGATATAATTACAACTATTGTATCCTGTGAGTGTAACCCTTTATCTTTGGATTCCAGAGTACCGATCCAACAAAATCCGCCAAAGGGAGGACTAGGTTGGAAAATAAATTAAGGTAATCTTTATCGTTGTTTAGGTGTTCACTGTGTTCCGATCTCTATGATCAAAGCCCTCCGAAGGGATTCTCTGGTCCAAGCGAAACTAGCAGGTTGATCATAGTAATCTCACGGTGTGAACCGATAAAAGAGACCATAGGTTTTATTTTCACTAAGCCAGCTCCCACTCACTATAAGTACCCTCTCCATTCACCTTGCTATTGATCCATACAAACACCATCCGAAGGGGTACGCTCCCGTTTGCGCCACGATGCCAAGTATTGATAACACGGTGTGAATTTTCAAGAGATATGTAGGTGAAAATATATGTATCATATACAGTTTTCCTCCCACTGGATACTTTAACTCTATAGGAAATTTACCTAGGCTAAACGTGACTAATGGTTTTTATTTAAACTTATTAATATAACTCTTATATTAATAATCAATATAACTCTTATATGTATTTTATCCGAAGTTTGCTAATATAACTCTTTATATTAGACCAAGGATTTCTAGTTTATTAACTCATTAATAGACTTGTTGATGCTACTATAATTTATAAACCCTCTGATTAAAATTCATTCCTGTGTCGGTTTCTGTGTAGGGGTGTTCCGCTTCACACTTAAATACCCCAGCCTAGACAGAACCTTCCTTGGACAGAGTTCCTCTTTTAATCATCGTTTATAAATTACATGGTTCCAAATTCTAATCTAATTAGAACTAGATAACCTAAGGTCTATTAATTCCAAGTTCTAAACATTTTAAAAATAATAATTAACCTTAGGTGACATGCATAGTATGTTATATTTGCTTGATCATCCATCACATGAATAATAAACATACATAGCATATCATCTCATGAATTATATTGCATGTCAATGCTGTCCAAAAACTAATATAACTCCTTATATTAATTATACATGCAAACTATATAATATAACACTTTATATTATAAATGATGCATGGAAATGATTAACCTAAGGTGGGATTTTCTAAATAGCATACATAATGTATGGATATTGTTGCGATGTTTGTCCTAATCTCGTTCTGTTTGTAAATATACGTTTGAAATTAATAAAGGTTATTTATTTCATCATTTTGTGTCTCGCATTTATTAAAAACTCTGTCCAATAAACTAAACTCCAGGGTCATTAAATATATGAGAGAACTAGAACTTGAACGGTGTGTAGTGGACACACAGGGAGGATCACGTTCGAGTAAATGACCCGAACGGTCTACAACATATGGATGGGGTTGGAGACCTAATCTTAGATACGCTGTGGATGCGACCCGCTTTGTTTTTAGATACAAACGAGGTGATCTGACTCGTTCATGTGGTTGACATGCGAGTGGGGACATCCTGTACAATGAGATTGTACAAGACCGGACCGTAAATTATTAGACCTACTGATGTAACACCGTTAACAGTATGGACTAATAACTTCGTAGATGACCATTAGTGACTCGACCTGAATCCTGAGCGTGTTACGGACTCTTGTCTGTGGGGGTCTGTCCTTTGACTAGTACAGGTG
Source organism: Trichosanthes cucumerina (assembly GCA_036507285.1). NCBI lineage: Eukaryota > Viridiplantae > Streptophyta > Magnoliopsida > Cucurbitales > Cucurbitaceae > Trichosanthes > Trichosanthes cucumerina. The sequence continues at coordinate 4,920,517 of CM071837.1, forward strand.
AGGGTGGTTACAGTTACTCGCCCAATATGCCTATCTTCTTAGGGACAAGACAAAGTAGGTGTTGGGATGTATGTCCTCATCTCGTGTAGTTTGTAATATTCCAAGTTGTAAATGAATAAGAGTTATTTATTTCAACATTGTGTAATAAATAAGAGTTATTTATTTAAACTTTATGTCTCGCATTTTTTCATAAATTTAATCCAATAAACTAAGCACCAGGGTCATTGCATTATGAGAGAACTAAGAACTTGAACGGTGTGTAGTGGACACACAGGGAAGATCACGTTCGAGTTAATGACCCGAACGGTCTACAGTATATGGATAGGGTTGGAGACCTAATCCTGGATACACTGTGGATGCGGCCCGCTTTGTGTTAGATACAAACGAGGTGATCTGACTCGTTCATGTGGTTGACATGCGAGTGGGGGAATCCTGTGCAATGATATTGTACAAGACCGGACCGTGAATTATTAGACTTACTGATGTAACACCGTTAATAGTATAGAGCTAATAAATTCGTAGATGACCATTAGTGACTCGACCTTAATCCAGAGCATGTTACGAAACCCTGTCTGCGGGGATCTGTCCTTTGACTAGTACGGGTGAGGGTGGCAACTATTGCTCGCCCAATATGCCTATCTTCTAAGGGGAAGGACCACGTGGGGAGATGAGAACTTGACTATGCAAGAAGAAATTCACTCGTTCCCGACTTAGGAAAACTAGAGGGGTTGTTCCCTTAAGTGCTGTCTCCAGGGCTTGAACAACGGGGCCCCACTCTCTCATTGGCCTGTGAGGGTTGTTGTTTATGGTTGGACCATGCAACGTAGTTGTTCATTAGAGGAGCAGTGGGACTTAAGGAGCAAGAGGTAGTCATAGGGATAAAACGGTAATTTGATCCAGCTGTGACTACGAACAACCTGTGAAGGGTCGACTCATGGGTATTGGTTATATCGATGGACACAACTTGTCCTATGGTGATGAGAGTGCAGCTACGGGCTTTAGTGGAGTTTTACCGTAGCTAATGAATGTTGAATAACCAGGTCAAAGAGTTTGACAGGTTAGTCTCGGATCATTGGAGCTCGTCACATGTAGGTCCATTAGGTCCTTCGATTGGCTCAAATTGGACAAATTGAGTGTTTACAGTTTGGTGTGAATTTGAAGTGTTCAAATTCATTATTTGGGTATTTATGTCATTTATATGAGATATAGATGACATAATATATAGTTTTATGTGAATGAGATTCATAATAAACTATAGTATAGCCTAATTGATTAATTAGTGTTAATTGGAGAAATTGAATTGAGAGAAATTAAATTGAATGTGATTCAATTTATAATTCCACATTTATACAAATGAGATTTGTATAATAAGGTATGGATACCTTATATTATATAATATACAAATGTGATTTGTATATTATATGGTTGTGGTAAAATTATGATTTGGTGGAGGTTTTAACTTCATCACACAATAGTATTTAAAGGCTTTGCAAGAAGCATTTGGTGTGCCTTCTTGCCATTTTTTGGATTTTCATCGAAAGAGAGCAAGTGTTTTCTCTCTAGGAACTCTCTCAATTCTCCAAAATTCTCTCCTCACCAAACCCAAAGGGAGTCCCACTCACTCTCCCTCAACCTCCCGAGAACAACTGAGAAGACGTTTTGGAGGTGTCTCCCTGTTCGGATCGAGGATCGAGTTCGAGGAGTTCGTTGGTACGAGAGAGATCGTGACCGGAGAAGGAGAAAACGTTGAAGAATTGTTCTTCAAGAGGTTAGTATCCAATATACTTACTGTTTTCTCTACTTTTTTGAATGTTTAGCCTAGGATCTATGAGATAGATTCAATTTTAAGACACGTTTTACACAACGGATCAACGACGTTTCACAACGTCTTCCGCTGCGAGAATTCTAAATTCCTTCAATAGGGAGCTGGGAACTTAACAACGCGAGATGGAATTCACTAGTTCCCGCCTTTAGGGAAAGTAGAGGGGTTGTTCCCTTAAGTGCTGTCTCCAGGGCTTGGACAACTGGCGCCCACTCTCTCATTGGCACGAGAGGATTGTTGTGTATGGTTCGACCATTACAACGTTGTTGTTCATTATCGGAGCAGTGGAGACTTAAGGGACAAGAAGTAGACACAAGGGTAAAATGGTAATTTGACCCAGCAGTGTCTACGAACAACCTTTGACGGATCGACTCATGGGCATTGGTTATATCAGTGGACACGTAATATCTTGCACTGACGGGAGTGCAGTTACAGGCTTTAGTGGAGTGTTATCGTAGCTAATGAATGTTGATTAACCGGGTCAAAGAGATTTATAGGTTAATCTCGAATCATTGGAGCTCGTCACTCTAGGTCCATAAGGTCCCTCGGTTGGCTCAAACTGGATTAAAAGAAGGTTTACTGGTTTGGTGTGAATTGAAGTGTTCAAGTTCACTAAAGGGCATTTATGTCATTTATATGAGATATGAATGATATAATATATAGTTTAATGTGAATGAGATTCATAATAAACTATGGGTTAGCCTAATTGTTTAATTAGGGCTAATTAGGAGAAATTAGATTGAGAGATATTAAATTGGATGTGATTCAATTTAAAAATCAACAATATTGCAAATATGATTTGTAATGAGATATGAGATATCTGATAATATGTGGTTATACAAATATGATTTGCATAACCTATGGTTGTGGTAAAATGGTAAATAGGTGGAGATTTCAACTCCACCTATCTCCATTATATAAACCCCTTTTGAAAGAAGGGTTGTAAGGCTTTACTCTCATTCATGGAAATCTCACCAAAAGAAGAGTTCTTCTTCTCTCTCGAATTCTCTCTACAATTCTCCTCCCAAAACCAAAAAGGAAGGATCCCACAATCATTCTTCTTCCAAAAGAAGAACAACCGAGAAACTAAGTGGTGGTGTTCGGTCGGTGTTCGTGAGAAGAGTTCGAGATCGTTGAGATCGAAGAAAGCACGAAGAGTTTGTGAACGGAAATTAAGCTTTGAAGAACGTCTTCAACAAGTATGTAGACTTATCTTACTGTTTTCTTTCCATAGAATGCATGTTTAACCTATATAACTATGCGATAGTTGATTTTAACTTAAATTAAGCAGCACAACATCACCACGACGATTCTATTGTCTTCCGCTGCACGGGGTGTTTCATTCCCTTCAATTAGTATCAGAGCCATTCGTTGGTTCTTGTTGTGCACTGATTTTCGTTAAAATTATGTGGGTTTATGCCTTTAGTGAAGGGAATGAGAATCCCGCGCAGTGGAAGACGATTGAATCGTCGAGGTATCAATATGCAACATGATTTTATTAAAAATGATCTAACACTAGATCTAGGCTAAACATGCTTAAAAGAAGAAGAAAAATACAGCAAGATGAGTCCTTACTTACTTGTTCTAGACTTTCTTCAAAATTTCTTCTTCAAATCACGAACACTTCGTGCTACTCGAACTCAACGAACACTCCCACAAAAGGAACTCGAACACAACCAAATAGCCTTCTCGGTTGTTTTCTTTTGGAGAAAGGAAGATGGTGGGATCTTTTGAGTTTTGGAGAGGGAGGAGAATTGAGAGAGAATTGACAGAATTCCTCTTCTCTTCTTTGATGCAAAATAAAAAATGAGAGATTAAGCTTACATCCTTCTTGCAAGAAGGGTTTATATAGTGGAATTGATGGAGTTCAAATCTCCACATTATTACCACTTTACCACAACCATAGGTTATGCAAATCTCATTTGCATAACCATATAATATAAGATATCTCATATCTCATATTGCAAATCTCATTTGCAATAATTGTGGATTAATTAAATTGAATCACATCCAATTTAATTTATCTCAATCAATTTCTCCAATTAGCTCTAATTCAACAATTAGGCTACAGTTTATTATGAATCTCATTCACATTAAACTATATATTATATCATTCATATCTCATATAAATGACATAAATGCCCTTAAAGTGAAATTGAACACTTAAATTTCATACCAAAACATTAACCCTTCTTTTAACCCAGATGGAGCCAACCGAGGGACCTAATGAACCTACAGTGACGGGCTCCAATGATCCGAGATTAACCTATCAAACTCTTTGACCCGGTTAACCAACATTCATTAGCTACGGTAACACTCCACTATAGCCCCGTAGCTGCACTCCCGTCAGTGTAAAATATTACGTGTCCACTGATATAACCAATACCCATGAGTCGACCCTTCACAGGTTGTTCGTAAACACGATTGGGTCAAATTACCATTTTACCCCTATGTCTACCTCTTGTTCCTTAAGTCCCCAATGCTCCTCTAATAAACAACTTATTGTGATGGTCCAACCATACACAACACCCTTCTCGGGCCAATGAGAAGGTGGGCGCCCGTTGTCCAAGCCCTGGAGACAACACTTAAGAGAACAACCCCTCTAGTTTCTCTAAAGGTCGGAACGAGTGAATTCCATCTCGCAGAGTTAAGTTCCCAGCCTCTACTTGGTTCTCACCCCCGAAGATAGGCATATTGGGCGAGTAATCGTGACCACCCTCACCCGTGCTTAGTCAAAGAACAGATCCTCGCATGACAGGAGTCCGTGAACACGGCCGATTCGTGTCGAGTCACTAATGGTCATCTACGGTTATTAGTCCCGATCGATCACAATCTGTTGTTACATCAAGGGTCTAATTTTACTCCTTGGTAAATGATCCCTCACGTGGTCTTCCTCTAGGAAAGTGGCGTTGTCGACACAAGCACCCTATTTCCCAAGGATCGTAAAATGCACCACCCTAGTCTCTTTAGGGTTACCTACGAATAGGCACAATTTCGAACGGGGTTCCAACTTTTTCTGTTTCACACCAACACCGGTCTGCATCCCCAAATCCTCGAAGTGATGTAAACAACCTTTACGCCCACTCCGCAGCTCGAAAGGTGTTTCACAAACACTTTTCGACTTTAACGTTGTTCAAAATATAAACTGCAGCCTCCACCGCGTACACTTCAAAAGAATCGTGAGACGAGCATAGCTCATCATCGACCAAACAATGTCCAACAAGGTTCTGCTTTCTTCTCCGATACACCATTCTCGCTGTGGCATACCAGTCTTTGAGAGTTGGGACGTGAATCTGTTCTATCATATAGTCCTCGAATTCGGTGTCCATGTACTCTCCACCTCGATCCGATCGAAGTGTTTTAAGCGATTTACCTAAGAGGTTCTCAACCTTAGTCTTGTACTCCTTGAACTTTTCAAGAGTTTCAGACTTCTTGTGCATTAGGTAAATATACCCATATTTGGAGTAATCGTCTATGAAAGACACGAAATACTCATAACCGCCCCGAGCTTTAACATTCATCAAACCACAGAGGTCAGAATATACTAACTCAAGAGGCTCTTTCGCTCTATATCCTTTTCCACTAAAAGGACGTTTGGTCATTTTGCCCTCAAGGCATCACTCACACACCGCAAAGAGTTTTCTTCCAACTCGTTTAGAAGTCCACTCTTCACTAGTTTCTCAATCCTATTGAAATTAATGTGGCCTAACCGAAGATGCCAAAGTGGGCATTTTCTTTTGGAGAAACTTTTGCTTTCTTAGTTCGTGTTTCTGCAGTTTTAAACAATTCAGTATTCAAAACACTTTTGACCAAATTGGGTTTCAAAACGTACAGATTATTTTCAAGTGAAGCTGAACAAATAACATTTCCTTTGAAAGAAATAAACGCTTTATTAAATTCAAAAGAAACTGAAATACATTGTTCTATTAAGTAGGAAATTGAAACAAGGTTTCTAGTAAACCTTGGAACTATGTACAGATTGTCCAACAATAAGTACTTCCCGCCAAAGTTTAGCTTCACTGCGTTCGCGATCGCAAAGAGAGAGACAAGCTCCCTGATCCAACCCGTAGAGTCACCTCACCCTCTCAGCATGGCGCCGCCAGAATCAATCCAAAAAGAAGAACAAACGTGGTTAGTGGCGCCTCAATCCAATATCCAGCAGAGTCACTACTCTCCACTAAGCATGTTTCAAATCATAAGTAAATCACATTTACCTTGATTCTTCCTCTCGCCAGAATTTGGGACGCTTTCTCTTCCAAAGGATCGCCCCATTGCAAAGGTGGAAACACTTTCCTTTCTCTCAGAACCTCCTTGACCTTCTTGCCCTTGTGGGCGGCAACACGGTCGGGCTTTTACCCCTCTTCATCCTCTTCTTCCCTTTCGGCGTGAAGGAGCAACAGTTTCGTCCCGCAGGTCGAACCCCGGGATAAGACTCAGAGGCAACATTTGCCTCGCATTCCTTGACTCTGCTCAAGGATTGGAAATTCTGTAGCTCATTGAGGAGGGTAGTCAAAGTGTAGCTCATTTTGTTCATAACAAATTGCTATTTAAATCAAGGAAACTCTTCTAAGAGTCTCCAAAATAAAATCGACTGCTCGACTCGTCGATCGAAGCTCCGCTCATCTCGCCGGATGGAAGTGGGTCATCATGTCTAGAACATGTTCACGGACGCATTTAACCCTCTTAATCCGCGCGCTTAAAACGTATTTGAGCGAGTCATGTCGGACCGGAAGGATCGCCGTCCAAACATTTCCTGCAAGGACTCCATGATCTCCTTAGCGAAACCATCACCATGCTTCTTTGCCAAGACATCGGACATGCCGCGGCAATTATGTAGACCTTGGCCTTTTCATCGGCCCTGATCAAGCGATCGTACACATCGCGAACACTTCGCGACACGGTCGAGCCCGACATCTGAGGACACTCCTCAGATAGCACGAACCTTATGTCTTCTTGTACCAAAATTGTATTAATGTTGTTTTTCCAACTTTGGTAATTATCTCCCACTAACTTATCCGAAGCGAGTAAAGCTATTATTGCGCTAGACATTTTTAGCTGAAAAATAAGAAAAACCTTTGTATTAGTCTCGCAAAAAAAATTTGAAATCCAATCAAGTTTTAGCAAAATTGTTTTATGATCCCTAGGTCATTCAAAATTTTGCAATGATACCCTAAAGGTTTAGAATGACCGCTACCGAAGGGTGAATGTAACACTCTCCTCTAGGACGAGACTTTCTCGATCGCACTTAATCCTGAATAACTCTTATTCCATTAGCGCACAATTACCATTGTTCGGTCGAATTCATTAACACTTAACGAATTCTGTGAGTGTCACCCTCAATCTTTAAGTTTCCAAGCATCCGTCCAAACAATAGCCACCGAAGGGTGAACCAAGAAGGAAAACCAACCAGAAATCAGATCCCTTTCGAGAATTCACGGTGTTCCAACTCTCATGATCAAGCCCTCCGGCGGGATTGTCTCGTCCAGCCAAACTAGCGGCGTGATCATAGGTGTCTCACGGTGTGAATCAAAAGAAGAGACCGTGGGTCTCGTTTTCACAAGTCCCGCTCCCACTCACTATAAGTACTCTCTCCATCCACGATGATATTGACCTATACAAATGTCATCCGAAGGGGGACGCTCCCATTTGCGCCACGAGGCCGAGTATAGATCTCACTAAGTGGACTTAAAGGAGATGTGTGGTTGGAAATTCAAATGTATCTCATACACTTTATTTCCTCCCACTCAACACTTTAATTTTATTAGGGACTGACCTAGATAAACCGGCTAAAATTTACCTAAGTCTACCAATATAACTCTTATATGGTATTAACCTAAGTTTATAATCATATTATTAACTTAGTTCTATGTGAGTAAATTAATTAACACTTAATTAACGACACTCACGAGAATATAACCTAAGAATCTCCTGACCGAATTCACTCCTGTGTCGGCTTCTGTGTAGGGTGTTCATAGCGCCAACTTAAATACCCCAGCCTTAGACAAAACCTTTCTTCGACAGAGTTACTTATCACTCTCCATTCAAAGGTTATATTTGATTTCTTAAATTTCTAATGTTATTAGAAAAATAGAAAACCTAAGTCTAATTATTCAAGTTCTAAACACTTTAAAACTAATAATTAACTTAGGTTGCATGCATTTCTATGTTATAGTGCTTGATCATCCATCACATGAATAATACTATATACTATAACATAATATAATTCATCACATGAATTAAATGTATGGGCATGCTTTTAATTTAAAAAAATATAACACTTATATTTAAATAAATTAAAACATGCATACATTATATTATAACTCTTATAATATAATCCTATCATGCATACTATATATTATAACTCTTATAATATAAATATGATGCATGAAATGTTTAACCTAAGGTGGGATTTTAAATCTATATGACATACATTATGCACATAGAAATTAATTAAAAAATACATCTCATGCATAAAATAATTAAATAGCAAAAATGGACCGATTTTTGGCACCTAGGAGCAATTATTTAATTAAATAACATTAATATAACAATTATATTAATATTATTTAATAAAATAAATAATTACATTTTATAAATAAAACTAAATAAATAAAACGTAAATAACCGCCCCACTAAGTCTTGAACCCACGACCTCGCGAAACCGCCTCCAAAGAATCGCCTCAACGCATGCAAATATTGTAACGCTGCGGCGCTGCGTTGTAACGTTGTCGCCATAAATGCCGAAGAAGCTGCGTTCTCAACGCCACAAGGCGCGTAACGCTACTCTGCGAGAGCGCCTCGCTCATGAGAATGCAAGTGTTGAGACGCCGCTGGGCGCTGGCTCTCAACGCCATCGACAAAACAACAAACACCTTTGTTGTTCTTCATCGAATTTTTGCCTGTTTTCGCTCCGATTTCTTCACAACAACTCTTGCCACCAACGACCGGACTTACAGACTCGATTTACAACAAAAATGCCCAAAACCAACGGGCCCTTACATTGATCTCATCAACATAATTGTAAATCTAAAATGCCAAAAACCGTAAACATCCATTTAAGCAAACTAAACATTCATCTCATGAATTATGGCAACATACCCACCTAATTTTAACAAAACAGTGCATAATTGAAGAACCATCGAAATGGCTCTGATACCAATTGAAGGGGATGAGAATCCCGCGCAGCGGAAGACGATTGAATCGTCGAGGTATCAATATGCAACATGATTTTATTAAAAATGATCTAACACTAGATCTAGGCTAAACATGCTTAAAAGAAGAAGAAAAATACAGCAAGATGAGTTCTTACTTACTTGTTGTAGACTTTCTTCAAAATTTCTTCTTCAAATCACGAACACTTCATGCTACTCGAACTCAACGAACACTCCCACCAAAGGAACTCGAACACAACCAAATAGCCTTCTCGGTTGTTCTCTTTTGGAGGAAGAAAGATGGTGGGATCTTTTGAGTTTTGGAGAGGGAGGATAATTGAGAGAATTTCTCTTCTCTTCTTTGACTCAAAATAAAAAATGAGAGATTAAGCTTACATCCTTCTTGCAAGAAGGGTTTATATAGTGGAATTGATGGAGTTAAAATCTCCACATTATTACCACTTTACCACAACCATAGGTTATGCAAATCTCATTTGCATAACCATATAATATAAGATATCTCATATCTCATATTGCAAATCTCATTTGCAATCATTGTGGATTAATTAAATTGAATCACATCCAATTTAATTTCTCTCAATCAATTTCTCCAATTAGCCCTAATTCAACAATTAGGCTAACCTATAGTTTATTATGAATCTCATTCACATTAAACTACATATTATATCATTCATATCTCATATAAATGACATAAATGCTTTTAAAGTGAAATTGAACACTTCAATTTCATACCAAAACATTAACCCTTCTTTTTAACCTGGATGGAGCCAACCGAGGGACTTAATGGACCTACAAAGGATTCGGCTCCAATGATCCGAGATTAACTCACAAACTCTTTGACCCTGGTTAACCAACATTCATTAGCTATGGTAACACTCCACTATAGCCCGTGAGTCGCACTCCCATCGGTCACGAGTAATATTACGTGTCTACTGATATAACCAATGCCCATGAGTCGACCCTTCATAGGTTGTTCGTAAAACACTACAAGCGTCAAATTACCGCTTTACCCTCAGTGTCTACCTCTTGTTCATTAAGTCCCCTCTGCTCCTCTAATGAACAACATATTGTGATGGTCCAACCATACACAACACCCTTCTCGGGCCTCTGAGAAGGTGGGCGCCCTGGAGACAGCACTTAAGGGAACAACCCCTCTAGTTTCCCTAAAGGCGAGAAAGAGTGAATTTCATCTCGCGTAGTTAAGTTCCCAGCTCCCTACTTGGTTTTGTCCCTAAGAAGATAGGCATATTGGGCGAGTAACTGTGACCACCCTCACCCGTACTAGTCAAAGAACAGATCCTCGCAGATGAGTCCGTAACACGCTCGTGATTCAAGTCGAGTCACTAATGGTCATCTACGGTTATTAGTCCTCATCACAACAGCGGTGTTACATCGCATGTCTAATAAATCACGGTTCGGTCTTGTACAATCTCATTGCACAGATGCCCCCACTCGCATGTCAACCACATGAACGAAGTCGATCACCTCGCTTGTATCGAATACAAAGCGGGTCGCATCCACAATGTATCCAGGATTAGGTCTCCAACCCTATCCATGTACTGTAGACCGTTCGGGTCATTAACTCGAACATGATCCTGCCTGTGTGTCCACTACATACCGTTCAAGTTCTAGTTCTCTCATAAATTCAATGACCCTGGAGCTTAGTTTATTGGAAAAGTTTATAAATATTGCGAGACACAAAGTGATGAAATGAATAACTCTTATTAATTTCAAACAATATATTACAAACACGAGATTAGGACAAAAATTCCAACATTTAATTCATGAGATGAATGTTGGTTTGCAAAATGGATGTTTTCGGTTTTGGCATTGTTTAAGGTTTACATTTTATGTAGATTAGATAAATGTAAGGGCCTGTGTTTTGGGCATTTTTAATGTAAATCGAGCTTGTAAGTGTGGGTCGTTCGTGGCATGGGATACTGTGAAGAAATCGAAGTGGAAACAGGCGAGAATCGACGAAGAACAGCAAGAGGAGCTTGTTGTTCTGTCGACAGCGTTGAGACGTTGTTCATCGGCATCTCACTGCTGCACATGCGGACGGAGGCCTGGCTGCAGAGCAGCATTAGGCGTAGCGTTGCAACGCCACTGCCATGGAGGACGCGGGGCGTGACGCTGGACGCTGCAGAGTTGCAACGTCTACTGCGTAGTGGGAAGTTTTGGCGAAGAACGCGCGCGAAATTGATGGGGCATAGAGGCGTGGGCGGTTTTCTAACGTTTTTATTTTCTTTATTTATAAAAATGTATTTATATTATGTATTTAATTTATTTTATTAAATAATATTAATATAAATGTTATGTTAATGTTATTTAATTAAAATAATTGCCCCTAAGTGTCAAAACCTGTCCATTTCTGTTATTTAATTATTTTATGCATGTGATGTATGATTTAATTAATTTCTATATGCATAATGTATGTCATGTAGATTTAAAATCTCACCTTAGGTTAAACATATTCATGCATCATTTGTCTTATAAGTGTTATAATATATAGTTTGCATGATAGGTTATATTATAAGTGTTATAATATAATTAAATGCATTTTTAATTTAATTAAATATAAGTGTTATATTTTTTAGATGAAAGTATGCTCATGCATTTTAATTTCATGTGATGAATTATTATGTTATAGTATATAGTTATTCATGTGATGAATGATCAAGCACTATAACATACATATGCATGTAACATAAGTTAATTATTAATTTTAAAGTGTTTAGAACTTGAATAATTAGACTTAGGTTTTCTAATTCTAATAAGATTAGAATTAGGAAATCAAAATGTAATCTTTGAGTTGTGACTGCTAAGTAACTCTGACTAAGGAAGGTTTTGCCTAAGGCTGGGGTATTTAAGTTGACGCTTGCGGAACACCCCTACCTGGAAACTGACCTGGGAGTGAATTCGGTCCGGAGATTCATATATTATATTTTTCGTGAGTGCCGTTAATTAAAAGTTGATTAATTTACTCACATAGATCTAAGTAATAATGTGATTATAAACTTAGGCTAAATATCATATAAGAATTATATTGGTAGACTTAGGTAATTTTTAGCAAGTTTATCTAGGTCAATCTCGAACAACATATTGCACCGTTGTCCAGTATTCAATTCCTGGATTGGATTGATACCTACTGACCATTCCAACTGCAAAACAGATGTCTGACCTAGTACACAACATGGCGTACATAAGGCTCCCAACAACTGATGCATAAGGAATCCGTCTCATATCCTCAACTCATTGAGGTGTCTTAGGACACTATTCCTTAGACAAATAAACTCCATGTCTAAAAGGCAATAAACCCTTTTTGCAGTCTTGCATCTTAAACCTCGACAACATTTTGTCTATGTAAGATGTTTGAGACAAAGCTAGTTTTTTATTCTTGCGGTTCTAGACTATCTGGATCCCAAGAACAAACTGTGCATCACCCAAATCTTTCATTTTGAATTGCGTAGCTAGCCAATTCTTAATGTCAGTAAGATATCCTACATCATTCCAAATGAGTAGGATATCATCCACATATAGAACTAGGAATGCGACAGAATCATTGATGATTTTCTTCTAGACACAAGGTTTATCATCATTCTGATCAAAGCCATAAGATTTCATTGCCTCATCAAATCTTATATTCTAGGACCTAGAGGCTTGTTTCAGTCCATAAATTAACCTTTTGAGCCTACAAACCTTTTGCTCTTGTCCTGGTTCAATGAACCCTTTAGGTTGGTCCATGTAGATGTTTTCCTCAAGATTGCCATTCAAAAAGGTTGTCTTGACATCCATTTGCCATACCTCATTGTCATAATATGCAACAATGGCAAGTAGGATACGGATACCATAGCAACAGGTGAAAAGGTTTCCTCATAGTCAACCCCTTCAACCTGGGTATAACCCTTTGCTACTAGTCTAGCTTTAAAGGTTTGCACCTTCCCATCTACACCACGCTTTCTCTTGTTGATCCACTTACAACCTATAGGTTTTACCCCAACAGGTTTATCTACAAGATCCCAAACAGAATTGAAGTGCATAGACTCAATTTCTTGGTCCATGGCTATGACCCATTTGTCATTGTCTTTGTCAACCATCGCTTGATTTTAAGTCGATGGATCCTCACAGTTGTCATCTGGTATAACATCTTGGATTTTAGATAAACCCATTTAGCGGTCAGGTTGCGTTATAACCCTCCAACTACGTCGAGGCATACTTAACTCTTGAGATGGACTCTCTTGACCTGACAAGCTAGTATCAACAACTTTGTTTGACGTACTAGTTTTATTAGCAACCTTTGCTATTTTTTCGTCTAACTCACTCAACACAATTTTACTTCTTTGTTTGTGGTCCCTTATGTTGTCCTCTTCTAAGAAAATGACATTTGTCGACACAAAAACCTTATCATCCTTAGGATTATAGAATAAACCACCTCTTGTTTCTTTTGGGTATCATACGAATAGGCACAATTTTGAACGTGAATCCAACTTCTTTGGATTTGTCACAAGAACATGTGCTGGACAACCCTAAATTCTGAAATGACATAAACTAGCTTTACATCCTTTCAAGAGTTCAAAAGGTATTTCAGAAACACTTTTTCAGGGCACATTGTTCAAAATGTATACCGCAGTCTCTACTACGTAACTCCAAAAGGAACTAGGGAGACGAGCATAAAACATACAACCAATTTGCCAAAGATGAGCATTTTCTTTAGGAGAAATTTTACGTTTCTTAGTTTGTGTGTTTGCAGCTTTAAATAATTCAGTGTTCAAAACCATTTTGATTGAATTAGGCCTTAAAACATACAACCAATTTTCTAATGAAGTCGAACATATTTTCACACCTTTCTTCAAAATAAACACTTAATTCATTGAGAACGAAAAATAAATAAATTGTTCTATAAGGCAAAAAATTGAAATAAGGTTTCTAGTAAACCCTGATATCACTAATATATTGTCTAACAACATATATTTCATGCCAATGTAAAGCTTCATCGTGCCTACTGCTACAACTGAGATGACTTATCCATTTCCGACCTGGAGCGTTATCTCTCCTTTCTGTAGCTGCTGCAAGGAATCAATTCCCTTAAAAGAAGAGCAAACATGATTAGTGGCACCTGATTCAAGTATCCAAGCAGTTTTATCATTATCCCCTAAACAAGCTTCTAAGTAAAGTAAATCATATTTACTTTCCTTCTTTTCTGCAATGTACCTCAGACAGTTCTGTTAGCAATGCCCGTCTTCGTTGCAGTCGAAACACTTTCCATTGTCAACAACTTCTTTGACTTTCTTGTCCTTCTGGGCGGCAGCTTTATCATCTTGTTTCACTTTACCAACCTTCTTCATGTTCTTTTTCTTCCCTTTCAAGTTAGAAGAAGATGAAGCCACTGTTTTTGATCTAGAGGTGGATCCACTATTATAACTCCTACTAGCAACATTTGCCTCACCTTTCGTTCCCTGAATTTTCATCAAAGATTGAAAGATTTGGAGTTCATTCAGAAGGGAGATAAGATTAACAGTAAGCTTGTTCATAACAACATTACCTCTAAACTGTAGGAAACTATCTGGAAGGGTTTCTAGAATGAAGCTTACCTGGCTCGATTCATCGATGGAAGCACCATTCGACTCCGCGATGTTAAAGTGCACCATCATATCCAGGACATGATCCCGAACAGATGTACCCTCTTGCATCCTCTAGTTGAATATGTACTTTAGGGCATTGTGTCCTGTGTGGACTGTTGTCCAAACATACCCTGAAAGGAATCCATGATTTCCTTGGCGGTAATCATGCCCTCATGCTTCTTGGCTAATATGTCAGACATAATTGCCAGCATGTAGACCTTGGCCTTATCATTGGCCTTGATCCATCGATCATATGCATCACGGTCATTTCGTGAAGCATTCGAGCTTGGCACAAACTCTTTGATCTAGTTAATCAATATTTATTAACTACAAGTCACTCCCCTATAGACTTGTAGTTGCACTCTCCTCACTGTAGATTATATTGTGTCCACTGATATAATCATTACCCATGAGTCGACCCTTCACAGGTTGTTCATAATCACGATTGGATCAAATTATCGTTTTACCCCTGTGATTACCTCTTTGTTCCTTAAGCACCACTGATCCTTTAATGCACAACAAGCCTATGGTCCTACCATTGACTCATACCCTCTTATACGGTGGGGCCCCGTTGTTCAAGACCTGAAGTCAGTTCTTAAGGGAACAACCTATCTAATTCCTTAGTGTAGGAATGAGTGAATTCCATCTTGCACAGTTAAGTCCCCAACTATCTACGAGGTTTTGTCCGTGAGAAGGTAGGCTTATTGAGTCGGCTACATGCCACACTCACCCATACTAGACGAAGGACAAACCCCTATAAGCAGGAGTTCTTAACTTGCTAAGGATTCAGGTCGAGTCACTAATGACCATTTATAAATCCTCAGTCTTACCTTGTTAACGGCGTTATACTTGTTAGACTAATAATTTGCTGTCCGATCTTGTATAAACTTTTCATAAAGGATGCTCCACTCGCATGTCAACTACATGAATGAGTTGGATTACCTCATTTGTACTAATTACAAAGTGGGTCGCATCCATGGTGCTACCAGAATAAGGTTTCCAACCTTATTCTTATACCATAGACCATTTAGGTTATATTCTTGAACATAATCCAAATAATGTCCACTGAACTGATGTTCAAGATACATTATAACCTTGAAGCTTAGTTTATTGGATTTATAAAGCAAGAATATAATTTTATCAAAATAAATAACTTTTATTTATTTGAACAAAATTACATAAGTTTAGGGCACAAATCCAAAAAGAAACCATCTACATGGACCAACCCGAAGGGTTCATAACCCAAGGCCAAGAGCAAAAGGTTTGCCGGCTTCGTAGGTCTATTTATGGACTAAAACAAGCCTCGAGGTCCTAGAATATAAGGTTTGATGAGGCAATTAAATCTTATGGCTTTAATCAGAATGTTGATGAGCCTTGTGTTTACAAGAAAATCATCGACAAAACTGTCACATATCTGATATTACACATGGATGATATCCTTCACATTGGGAATGAGGTAGGATTTCTTACTGACGTAAAGAATTGGCTAGCTTCACAATTCCAAATGAAAGATTTGGGAGATGCTCAGTATGTTCTAGGTATCCAGATTGTCCGGAACGGGAAGAACAAAACGCTAGGCATGTCTCAAGCGTCTTATATTGACAAGATGTTGTCTAGATATAAGATGCAGAACTCCAACAAGGGCTTACTGCCTTTCAGGAACGCGGTTCACCTGTCTCAGGATAAGTGTCCTAAGACTCATCAAGAGGTTGAGGATATGAGACGGATCCCCTATGCTTCAGCTGTAGGGAGCCTGATGTATGCTATGTTGTGTACTAGGCCCGACATCTGTTATGCAGTAGGGATTGTCAGTAGGCATCAATCCAATCCAGGATTCGATCATTGGACAGCCGTAAAGGCAATCCTCAAGTATCTTAGGAGAATGAGGAACTTCAGCTTAGTGTATGGATGTGGGGATTTGATCTTTACTGGATACACAGATTCTAACTTTCAGACCGATAAGGATTCTAGGATATCCACTTCGGGGTCAACCTTCATTCTGAATGGAGGAGCTATAGTATGGCGAAGCATCAGGCAGGATGCATCGTTGATTCCAATATGGAAGCGGAGTACGTTGCTGCTTGTGAAGCTGCAAAGGAAGTTGTTTGGCTTAGGAAGTTCATTACCGATTTGGAAATTCTTCCAAATATGAACTTTCCGATCACGCTGTTTTGTGACAACAGTAGTGCTGTAGCCAACTCCAGAGAGCCTCGGAGCCATAAGTGAGGCGAACACATTGAGCGGAAGTTTCACCTGATATGGGAGATTGTGCACCGCGCCACCGTGACAGTCACACAGATAGCGTCGGAGCACAACGTAGCTGATCCATTTACAAAGCCCCTAACGACTAAGGTGTTTGAGGGTCACCTAGAGAGTCTAGGTCTTCAAGTACTTCTTGACTAGGGCAAGTGGGAGATATGTAAACGGCTATTCATTGCCCTAGTTTATTGTATTACTTCATTGTAATTTATGTACATTTCATAAATGTATTTGCTCCACTAGCATAGTCCAAGTGGAAGTTTGTTGGGATGTTTGTCCTAATCTCGTTCTATTTGTAAATATACGTTTGAAATTAATAAAGGTTATTTATTTCATCATTTTGTGTCTCACGTTTATTACAAACGTTGCCCAATAAACTAAGCACCAGAGTCATTTAATATATGAGGGAACTAGAACTTGAACGGTGTGTAGTGGACACACAGGGAGGATCATGTTCGAGTAAATGACCCGAACAGTCTACAACATATGGACGGGGTTGGAGACCTAATCCTGGATATGATGTGGATGCGATCCGCTTTGTATTAAGATTCAAACGAGGTGATCTGACACGTTCATGTGGTTGACATGCGAGTGGGGGCATCCTGTACAATGAGATTGTACAAGACCGGACCGTGAATTATTAGACCTACGATTTAACACCGTTAACAATATGGACTAATAACTTCGTAGATGACCATTAGTGACTCGACCTGAATCCTGAGCGTGTTACGGACTCCGGCCTGCGGGGGTCTGTCCTTTGACTAGTACGGGTGAGAGTGGTCACATTTACTCGCCCAATATGCCTATTTTCTCAAGGACAAGACAAAGTAGGGAGCTGGGAACATAACCACGCGAGATGGAATTCACTCTTTCCCGCCTTTAGGAAAACTAGAGGGGTTGTTCCCTTAAGTGCTGTCTCCAGGGCTTGGACAACGGGCGCCCACCCTCTCACTAGCACGAGAGGGTTGTTGTGTATGGTTGGACCATTACAACATTCTTGTTCATTAGAGTAGCGGTGGGGACTTAAGGAACAAGAAGTAGACACAGAGGTAAAACGGTAATTTGACCCAGCAGTATCTACGAACAACCTGTGAAGGATCGACTCATGAGCATTGGTTATATCAGTGGACACGTAATATCTTGCACTGACGGGAGTGCAGTTATGGACTTTAGTGGAGTGTTATCGTAGCTAATGAATGTTGATTAACCGGGTCAAAGAGTTTGATAGGTTAATCTCGGATCATTGGAGCTCGTGACTGTACGTCCATGAGGTCCCTCAGTTGGCTCAAACTGGATTAAAAGAAGGTTTACTGTTTTGGTGTGAATTGAAGTGTTCAAGTTCACTAAAGGGTATTTATGTCATTTATATGAGATATGAATGAAATAATATATAGTTTATGTTGAGATTTTTGTCCAAATCTCGTGTTTGTAATATATTGTTTGAAATTAATAAGAGTTATTCATTTCATCACTTTGTGTCTCGCAATATTTATAAACTTTTCCAATAAGCTAAGCTCAAGGGTCTTTGAATTTATGAGAGAACTAGAGCTTGAATGGTGTGTAGTGGACACACTGGGAGGATCACGTTCGAGTTAATGACCCGAACGGTGTACAGTATATGGATAGGGTTGGAGGCCTAATCCTGGATACATTGTGGATGTGGCCCGCTTTGTGTTAGATACAAACGAGGTGATCTGACTCGTTCATGTAGTTGACATGCGAGTGGGGGCATCCTGTGCAATGAGATTGTACAAGACCGGACCGTGATTTATTAGACCTACTGATGTAACATCGTTGACAGTAAAGACTAATAACTTCGTAGATGACCATTAGTGACTCGACCTGAATCCTGAGCATGTTACGGACTCCTGTCTTCGAGGGTCTGTTCTTTGACTAGTACGGGTGAGGGTGGTCACAGTTACTCGTCCAATATGGCTATCTTCTCAGGGACAGAACCACGTAGGGAGCTGGGAACTTAACTACGCGAGATGGAATTTACTCGTTCCCGCCTTTAGGGAAACTAGAGGGATTGTTCCTTTGAGTGCTGTCTCCAGGGCTTGGACAACGGGCGCCCACCTTCTTAGTGGCCCGAGAAGGGTGTTGTGTATGGTTGGACCATCACAATATGTTGTTCATTAGAGGAGCAGTGGGGACTTAAGGAACAAGAGGTAGACACAAAGGTAAAACGGTAATTTGACCCAGTCGTGTCTACGAACAACCTGTGAAGGGTCGACTCATGGGTATTTGTTATATCAGTGGACACGTAATATTCTGCAGTGACGGGAGTGCAGCTACGGGCTATAGTGGAGTGTTACCGTAGCTAATGAATGTTGGTTAACCGTGTCAAAGAGTTTGGCAGATTAATCTTAGATCATTGGAGCCCGTCACTGTAGGTCCATTAGGTCCCTCGATTGGCTCCACCTGGGTTAAAAGAAGGGTGAATGTTTTGGTATGAAATTGAAGTGTTCAATTTCACCTTAAGGGCATTTATGTCATTTATATGAGATATTGAGTGATATAATATATAGTTTAATGTGAATGAGATTCATAATAAACTATAGGTTAGCCTAATTGTTGAATTAGGGATAATTGGAGAAATTAATTGAGAGTAAATAAATTGGATGTGATTCAATTTAATTAATCCACAATTATTGCAAATGAGATTTGCAATATGAGATATGAGATATCTTATATTATGTGGTTATGCAAATGAGATTTGAATAATGTATGGTTGTGGTAAAGTGGTAATAATGAGGAGATATTAACTCCCTCATTTCACTATTTAAACCCTTTGCAAGAAGGGATTAGTGATCACATCTCTCATTTTTTAGATTTACACAAAAGAGAAGAAGAAAGTTCTCTCTACTTTCTCTCTAGTCTCCTCCCTCTCTAAAACACAAAAGGTTCCCACAAACTTCCCTTCTACAAAAGAGAACAACCGAGAAGGCCAATTGGTGGTGTTCAAGACCATTCATGGGAAGAGTTCGTTGAGTTCGAGGAAGCACGAAGAGTTCGTGATTTTGAGGAAGAAACTTTGAAGAAAGTCTTCAACAAGTAAGTTCCTTTATTCTTACTGTTCTTCTTCATTTTTCCAGCATGTTTAGCCTAGATCTATGGTAGATCATTTTAATAAAACCATGTTGCATAATGATACCACGACGATTCAATGGTCTTCCGCTGCGCGCGATTCTCATTCCCTTCAGTTTAATGTGAATGAGATTCATAATAAACTATAGGTTAGCCTAATTGTTCAATTAGGGCTAATTAGGAGAAATTAGATTAAGAGATTTCAAATTGGATGTGATTCAATTTAAAAATCCACAATATTGCAAATGTGCTTTATAAAATAAGATATGTGATATCTTATAATATGTCGTTATGCAAATATGATTTGCATAACATCTGGTTGTGGTAAAATGGTAAATAGGTGGAGATTTCAACTTCACCTATCTCCATTATATAAACCCCTTTTGCAAGAAGGGTTGTAAGGCTTTACACTCATTTTTTGAAATCTCACCAAAAGAAGAGTTCTTTTCTCTCAAATTTTCTCTACAATTCTCCTCCCAAAACCAAAAAGGAAGGATCCAATAATCCTCCTTCTTCCAAAAGAAGAACAACCGAGAAACCAAGTGGTGGTGTTCGGTCGGTGTTCGTGAGAAGAGTTCGAGATCGTTGAGATCGAGGAAAGCACGAAGAGTTCGTGAACGGAAAGGAAGCTTTGAAGAACGTCATCAAGAAGTAAGTAGACGTATCTTACTGTTTTCTTTCTATAGAATGCATGTGTAACCTACAACTATGCGATATTTGATTTTAACTTAAATTAAGTAGCACAACATCACCACGACGATTTGATTGTCTTTCGTTGCACGGGGAGTTTCATTCCCTTCAGATATAATTATACAACAATTGTATAAAATTAAATAGCAAAAAATTAGACCATTTTTGGCACCCTAAAAATAATTTTAATTAATATAATCTAATTATATTAATTAAAATAAAGTAAATTAATATTAATTATTATAAAAACGTTTGATATATTAAATAATATAAAAAAACGTTTTTCTGCACGTTGCTACTCTCCGTGAAACGCCTGCCGCGTTGCAATGCTGTCTTTTGTCTGTTTCTGACCATTGAAGTGTGCCTCACCATAAGCGTTACACAATGTCTTCGGCGTTGCAACGCTGTCGCGTTTACAGTCGCGCGCCTGCCATAGTGGCGTTGCAACGCCGTTCACAGAACAAAATTGTAATGACATTTTTTTTGCTCGTGTTTCCTCCGTTCTTCTCAGCAACCACTTTGCTTCGCTCGACACAGACTTACAGACTCGATTTACTATTAAAATTGCACAAAACACAAGGCCCTTACATTGGACAATTCAATGAAAAATTGCAAATCTAAGTGCCAAAAATGTAAACATCTAATTTTGCAAACCTTCATTAATCTGATGAGCAAAATGTAATCCCACCTACGATTTTGATAGATATAGAACAAAAAACAAGAACACAATTGTGCTTTGATACGAATTGATGGGATTGAATCCCATTGCCGAAGTGATTCGAATCGCGTGTTCTTGTAATGTATTACATAGATCAAATCAAAAACTTACATAAAAAGATCAAGCATGCTTATTAGGTCATATAGACAACAAGAATGTTATCTTTGTAGACAAAACAACACGTGCTCCTTTGATCCACACGTTCTCACGATCTCAACGATCTTACGTACTCCACAAACTACGAAGTAGTTTTCAATTCGTCCACTAGATCTTCTCCGTTGTATCTCTAGGAGAGGGAAGATGGTGGAACCTCTTTTGGAATTGGGAGAGAATTTAAAGAAAACAAGTGCTTTGGAACTTTTCCAACAAAAGCACTTGACTAAAGAACACTAGGGTTGCCTTTTGAATTGTTAACAAATGTGCATCTCATGCACATATTTATAGAGAAATGGGATGGAAATGACCATCCTACCCTTATAGTGCTCTTATGATATATTTCTCATGGATGGAATCATATGTTATATCAATTAGATCATATATAATTTACATATCCCTTTAAACAAGAAATTGAACATTTCAATCTCACTCCAAACTATAAGCCCTTCTTATTTCCATGTTGAGCCAACGGAGGGACCTAATGGATCTATAGATCATGAGCTCCAATGATACAAGATTAATCGATCAAACTCTTTGATTCAATTAATCAACATCCATTAACTATAAGTCATACCACTATAGACTCATAGTTGCACTCTCCTCACTGTAGACTATGTTGTATCCACTTATATAATCAATACTTGCGAGTCGACCCTTCACAGGTTGTTCGTAGTCACAGCTGGGTCAAATTACCGTTTTACCCCTATGAATACATCTTGTTCCTTAAGCTCTACTGATCCTCTAATTAATAGTCAGTCTATGGTCCTACCATAAAACTTGATCCTTCTTGAGCTACTAATAAGGAGGGGCCTCATTCTTCATGACCTGGATTCAGTTCTTAAGAGAACAACCTATCTGATTCCCTAATTCAAGAATGGGTGAATTCATTCTAGCATAGTTAAGTTCCCAGCTACTTACAAAGTTATGTCCCTTAGAAGGTAGGCTTATTGAGTCAGCTACATGCCACTCTCACCTATACTAGTCTAAAGACAAACCTCATAAGCAGGAGTTCGTAGCTTGTTCAAGATTCAGGTCAAGTCACTAATGATCATCTATGAATTATTATACCTATCATGATAGCGGTGTTACTCTAGTAGGTTAATAACTCGCGATCCGGTCTTGTATAATCTCATTATACAGGATGCCCCCACTCGCATGTCTACCACATGAACGAGTTGAATTACCTCGTTTGTACCAAATACAAAGCGGGTCGCATTTGTCATGTTATCAGTATAAGGTTCCCAACCCTATGCATGTACGATAGACCTTTTAGGTTATTCTTGAACAACTTAATCCAACTAATGTCAACTACATAAATGTTCAAGATATATCATTATAACCTTGGAACTTAGTTTATTGCATTACATTTATATGCAAGAATATAATAAATAACAACTTTATTTATTGTGCAATGATATTTACAAAACTACACTTGTTTAGGTCATAAATCCTAACAGATGGAGAAGAAAAAGCCTTGGGATGTGTGCGTACTAGAGGAAAAATGATAAACCCTAACTCCCTATCGTATTTATTTTCCAAAAAAGCCCTTCTCTCCCATTTAAACTACAATAATGCCCTGAGATGACCCATATAAAAATAACACAATCCTCTCAACCATTTATTTTATTTGTTTACTTGCTTACTTTGATAATAAACAACCAGCCATGGAATTTTTAACTTGAATTCTAAATTTCATCTTGAATTCTAACTAGATTTTTATTCCAAAATTTATAACCACCAGCCATGGAATTTTCAACTAACAATTAATCAATCCTCCAATAACTTTACTCTAACCTTAAAATTAATCAAAACTAAAATTCTCGGTCATTAGAATCTCCCCTCCTTAAGAACTTTCGTCTCCAGAAGATCCAAATCTTGTAAAACAAAAAACTTAAGATATCTAGCCCGCCTTTCCTCCCCTCATCATAGTTCGAGTTTCCCCTAGTTTGCTTATGCTAACTTGGTTGTAAATTCAAAACTTATGTAAACCTTACTAATGAGACTAAGTTAAAAACTCAACCATTGTAGTG
The DNA here is from genome assembly GCA_036507285.1 of Trichosanthes cucumerina. Lineage (NCBI taxonomy): Eukaryota > Viridiplantae > Streptophyta > Magnoliopsida > Cucurbitales > Cucurbitaceae > Trichosanthes > Trichosanthes cucumerina. Next base: position 4,944,072 of record CM071837.1, read on the forward strand.
GTTAAATAACTCATCCTCGTCGGGTGACGTCAGATAGGGCTTAAAATCGTGCTTCTAGCTCTAGCTAGGCTTATCTCGCCAAACTAATTGAGAAAGCATAGGACCTGAATCAAAATGCTAGAGTAACGTATTTAAGTACTTTAAAGTGTACCTGTGGTTGGTGGATCGAAGCTACCGACATTTCTACTTATACTAGCAAAGACGCTTCCTATCTTGACCGTTCGCTCGAAAGGTCCAACTCCACTTGAATTTGAAGGCTGACTACTTCATTATCCTGGTTGGGATAATACTCAACTTTATGCCCCTCTTTCCTGCATTTGAAGCATACTCCAAGACGAGCCAAACACATTCCCTAATGTTGACCTCCACTTTCATTACATCATGGTTTCTCACCATTATTATGTTGTGATCGATTTTGTTGCCTCTGGTTGGAATCTACACGTGAACCACCTGATGGCCGTGAAGGGTGATATTGCTGGAAAATTAAGCCCTCCTAGTCCCACTTCCGTTTATTATCGTAGAAGGACTGCCCTGGATTTTGGACAACCTGGTTTCCACCCCGTTGTCTATGAAGGGAATGAGAATCCACGCGCAGCGGAAAACGATCAAATCATCGTTGTATCATTGTACAATTCGTTTTGTTAAAATGAAACTATAAAATAGTATTAGGCTAAACCTGCTATTTAGAAGGAAAAATAGTAAGTAAGAACCACTTACTTGTTGAAGAACGTCTTCAATATCCCTTCCTCCGATCACGTACTCTTCGTGTTCTTCTCAACGATCTCGAACTCCTCGAATAATCTAACGAACTGGACACTTCCACTCGATTACTCGGTTGTCCTACGTTTGGTAGAAGGAGAATGGTGGGGTTCTTTTCTTTTGGTGTAGGGAGGAGAGTTTGAGAGAGAATTTCAATTTTCTTTTTGGTGAGAAATCCAAAAATGATCAAATGCCTTCCCTCCCCTTCTTGCAAAAGGGTTTATATAATGGTGATAGGTGGAGTTGAAATCTCCACCTGTTTACTATTTTACCACAACCATAGATTATGCAAATCATATTTGCATAACGACATATAATAAGATATCTCATATCTCATTTTACAAATCACATTTGTATAATTTTGGGTTTTCAAATTGAATAACATTCAATTAATTTCTCTCAATCTAATTTCTCCAAATTAGCTCTAATTCAACAATTAGGCTAACCTATAGTTTATTATGAATCTCATTCATATTAATCTATATAATATGTCATTCATATCTCATATAAATGACATAATTATCCTTTAGTGAACTTGAACACTTCAAATTAACGCAAAAAATGTAAACCTTCTATTAATCCAGTTTGAGCCAACCGAGGGACCTTATGGACCTACAGTGACGAGCTCCAATGATCCGAGACTAACCTGCCAAACTCTTTGACCCGATTAATCAACATTCATTAGCTACGCTAACACTTCACTAAAGCCTGTAGCTGCCCTCCAATCAGTGTAAGACAAGTTGTGTCCACTGATATAACCAATGCCCACGAGTCGACCCTTCACAGGTTGTTCGTAGACACTGTTGGGTCAAATTACCCTTTTACCCCTATGTCTACTTCTTGCTCCTTAATTTACCATTGCTTCTCTAATGAACAACAACATTGTAATGGTCCAACCATACACAAAATCCCTCTGGTGCCAGTGAGAGGGTGGGCGCCCGTTGTCCAAGCTCTGGGGACAACACTTAAGGGAACAACCCCTCTAGTTCCCCTAAAGGCGGGAACGAGTGAATTCCATTTCGCGTAGTTAAGTTCTGAACTCACTACTTGGTCCTGTCCCTGAGAAGATAGGCATATTGGGGGAGTAACTGTGACCACCCTCACCCGTACTAGTTAAAGGACTGACCCCCGCTGTCAGGAGAGCGTAACACGCTCAGGATTAAGGTCGAGTCACTAATGGTCATCTACGAAGTTATTAGTCTCATACTGTTAACGGTGTTACATCAGTAGGTCTAATAATTCACAGTTTGGTCTTGTACAATCTCATTGCACAGGATGCCCCCACTCGCATGTCAACCACATGAACGAGTTAGATCACCTCGTTTGTATCTTAATACAAAGCGGGCCACATCCACAACGTAGCTAGGATTAGGTCTCCAACCCTATCCATATATTGTAGACCGTTCGGGTCATTAACTCGATCGTGAACCTCCCTGTGTGTCCACCACACACCGTTAAAGTTCTAGTTCTCTCTTAAATTCAATGACCCTGGAGTTTAGTTTATTGGACAAAGTTCGTACAATTTGTGAGACACAAAAGGATGAAATAAATAACTCTAATTAATTTGAAATAGTAAATTACAAACTAAACGAGATTAGGACATCCATCCAAACAGTCTAGCTCCTATGACTTCTACTATTCCAATCGTTGAAGCATAGTTGGGAGGTGCTATCGCCTGTACAATGCCTCGAACACCCTCATCAAGACCCATCATAAATCGCTCTGCCTTCTTGGCTTTAGTATCTACCAACTCAGGGGCAAAGCGCATCCGACTTATACATTCTCTCTCACACTCTTTTACGGGTCTCCTATTCTGGCAGAGCTGTAGGAACTCAGCCTGTTTCCTATATGTGGTCGTGGCATGATAGAACTTTTGCCAGAATGCTTCCTTGAAAAGTTTCAACGTCATTGACCCTTCATTGGTGTTCAGGGTTCTCTGCTACAGTGGGATCACCCAAAGATCAATCGAACAGACGTGGATCGTAGTTTTTTTTAATTCTTTCAAGTAGTTAGCCTCAACTGACACATTAGTCCGCATCTGATCCGTTTGGGCTAACTAAGTCACCCTTGTTACTCGTATTAGGGCTTGCATTATTCTAGCATCACAACCATCATGTTAGGGTTCACTTGTCCCGCTATTGGTGTGTCGCAAGGCGATCATTCCCCTAATTACCTAGTTTCTCTTTAGGTGGGTCAGGCATGACAGGGGGATTTTCATTCTGATCTACTTGAATTCCTAGAGGTGGTCCATCTATCCCTCTAATTCCTCGTCTCCTGCCACGCCCCCTACCTCGTCCTCTTCCCCTAGCTCGTTCTCTTGGCGACATCTCACTAATTCACCACAAGATAACATTTTCATCTCAGACCAAATCCCCAGCTAACTAACAGTATGGATCACTTGCAGTTATTCATCTCAAATCTGAAATACATAACCTGGTCATAAATATACATTCATACTTCCACCTATAAATAGTTTTCAAAAACTATAAAGACATCAAATAATTATATAAATATAAATATATATATTTATATATACTTCAGAGGCATATCTGGCGATGACTGAAAACTGTTACTTAGCCATGGGATTACTAATGTTTACGATGTAAGCAAGTCTACAGAACCCATAACCTAGGGCCCTAATACCAACTGCAACGACCCTAACTTTGTAACTCAGTTTCTCTAGGATCATTACTAAACATGCATGCCTTTGAGGCCATAAATAAAATTAAATAAGTAAAACTTTATAAATAAAATCACGTTAATTTTGGATCCCATAAAATAAAACATTTAACAACTATAGTTCAAGAATCTAGCCTCGGGTCTTAAATTCGAAAAAGCCATTTAGACAAACAGTTTTCATCAGAAAAGATCATAAAAATAAAACATGCTAGTTATAATTATGCTGAAGACTTCACTTCAGTTCCCATGGCCATAGTAGCTTGATCCCTCGTCATTTGTCCTATATGTTTTTGCCTTTACCTGAAAACATTTTAAAAAGAACGGAAGAAAACAATGGAAAGGGTGAGTATTATAAAATAATACCCAGTAATTTTTAAAATCATAAAACGTTCATTAGTGGGACCTAAAACCGTCTTTCATAAATCATGACTATTTTCTCTTCGGCTTATTTTTGACATTTAATTCCTCTCAAGCCTCTAACTCATATGGGCCCTCTCAAACCAAACTTTATGTTGAGTCCTCTCAAATTCCAATAAAATTGATTAGGATCCTCTCAAATCCTAAGTCATGTGGAGTCTTCTAGAACTCCAATTAATTTATACAGCCTTCGAAACCATTTTCATGAAAAAACAATGTGCATGATGAAGGGAATGACAATCCCAGCGCAGCAGAAGACGATCAAATCGTCGTGGTATCGTTTTGCAGCTCAATTTCACTAAAATCAACTATTTAATAATTTAGGCTACACGTATAAAAAGGGAAGAAGAACAACAAGTAAATATACACTTACTTGTTGAAGACGTGTTTCGTATCTCCCTTTCCAGTCACGAATCTTCGTGTTCCTCGAACTTCTCGAACCCTTCTCTCGATCAAGAACAAACACCACAAATCGGAATCTTGGTTGTTCTTCTTTTGGAAGAAGGAGAAAGGTGAGATTTAAAGTTTGGTTTAAGGGAGGAGAAAATGAGAGAGTTTGAGAGAAAATTGAATCTCTTATCTCTGGTGAAATCAAAAAAATGAGAGTGTTCCTTACTTTCCTTCTTGCAAGAAGGGTTTAAATAATGGAAAATGATGGAGTTAAAATCTCCAAATTATTACCATTTTACAACAACCATAGGTTATGCAAATCATATTTGCATAACCAGATAATATAAGATATCCCATATCACATCTTACAGATTGAATTTCTATAATTGTGGATTTATTAAATTGAATCACATTTAATTTAATTTCTCTCAAATAATTTCTCCAATTAGCCCTAATTCAATTAGGCAAACCTATAGTTTATTATGAATCTCATTCATATTAAACTATATATTATATTATTCATATCTCATATAAATGACATAAATGCCCTTTTAGTGAAATTGAACACTTCAATTCACTCCAAAACATTAACCTTTCTTTTAACCTAGTTTGAGCCAACCGAGGGACCTAATAGACCTACAGTGACGAGCTCCAATGATCCGAGATTAACCTATCAAACTCTTTGACCCGGCTAATCAACATTCATTGGCTATGGTAACACTCCACTAAAGCTCGTAGTTGCACTCCCGTCAGTGCACAATATTACGTGTCCACTGGTATAACCAATGCCCATGTGTCGACCCTTCACAGGTTGTTCGTAGACACTATTGGGTCAAATTACAGGTTTACCCCTCTGTGTACTTCTTGCTCCTTAAGTCCCCACTGCTCCTCTAAAGAACAACAACGTTGTAATGATCCGACCATACACAACATCTCTCTCGTGCCTGTGAGAGAGTGGGCGCCCGTTGTCCAAGCCCTGGAGACAACACTTAAGGGAACAACCCCTCTAGTTTCCCTAAAGGCAGGAACGAGTGAATTCCATCTTGCGTAATTAAGTTCCCACCTCCCTACTTGGTTCTGTCCTTGAGAAGATAGGCATATTAGGCGAGTAACTGTGACCACCCTCATCCGTACAAGTCAAAGGATAGACCCCCGCAGACAGGAGTTCGTAACACGCTCAGGATTCAGGTCGAGTCACTAATGGTCATCTACGAAGTTATTAGTCCTTACTGTCTACGGTGTTACATCAGTAGGTCTAATAATTCACAGTCCGGTCTTCTACAATCTCATTGTACAGGATGCCCCCACTCGCATGTCAACCATATGAACGATTCAGATCATCTCGTTTGTATCTTAATACAAAGAGGGCCGCATCCACAATGTATCTAAGATTTGGTCTCCAACCCTATCTATATACTGTAGACCGTTCGGGTCATTTACTCGAACGTGATTCTCCCTGTGTGTCCACTACACACAATTCAAGTTCTAATTCTCTCGTGTATTCAATGACCTTGAAGCTTAGTTTATTGGTCAAAGTTGCATAAAATGCGAGACACAAAAATGAAGAAATGAATAACTCTTTATTAATTTCATACAGTAATTTACAAACACGAGATTAGGACAAAAATCCCAACACATGAGGTCCCATTCATCAATCACAGATATACATGTATAATCATATACCAGTAATGATGCAATATATCACAACAATCATAATAACATAGTCACACTCAAAGTTCAAACATATACTCAACATAGAATCTTAGGGAAATTCATCATATAAGTAAATATAATAACTTTTATAAAGAGGCATTGAAAATTCTTTTCTAAATCCTTTGAAAATAATTTTACTTGGGGTCCTCTCAAACCCTTAAATCAAATGGAATCCTCTAATATTCTAAGATGAAATTCTTTTCCAATCCCTCCGAAAATTATTTCATTTAGGGTCCTCTCAAACCCTTCGAATCCATCCCATTAAAATATCAAGTCCTTGAAAAAATATCTGAATATAATTTTTGAAATAAAAAACGTGAAATTCATCTTTTGGGGCAACCATTGAAAAATCATCTTTTAAATAAATCATTCAAAAAACATATTTTCTCCCGCTTTCAAAATAATTAGTAAGAGATCCCTTACATTAGCTTTAGTTTCAAAATTCTTAAAATTTCGTTCTTACTTCAACGTTGCACTAAAGCGTCCCATAATTCAATTTCCTGAATCAAATCAAATTTCCTAATTAATCACACATAAATAAGCATATTGTCGAACCCAATAGTAGTTAGGTCGAAATACAACAAATGGGAGTCCTGAACGAGCTCGAGAGTCGAATTTGCGAAAGTCCAGAAGTTCCTCTGGTGGTTGTTGGAGAAACGACAGCAGTGCATGAAGCACAAATTTGGAGCTCTCGTTCACGGATCTACTCAAAATCGGTCCAACTAAGGTGAGAACCGACTGAAACCAAATGGCTCGTGGTGGCGGTCGACTAGTGCATGGCGGTCGGGCTCATGTATGCGAACTGGTTGCAGCCGACGTCCAACGCGAATCGTGGCTTCGAGCTCTAGCGTTTGGACAACGCAGGCCTAGGCGGTGGCTGCAACACTTGATTCGAGCGGCGTGCAGCGACAAGCGCAACTTCTCCGATGATCGGAACTCACTCGGTGGATTCACGTCTGTAGCTCCGCGAGGCTGAAGTCCACAACTCGAGCAGTTGGTGAATGGATTCACGAACGTAGCACAACCGAAGTAAAACAACAACTGCTGGGATGTATGTCCTAATCTCGTTTTGTTTGTAATTGATAGCACAAAAAATGTGCTATCCTCAGGCTTAATTATTACTAGTTTTATGATAATTTCAAGGCTTTGATGTGCTTAAATCATTGAATTTCAGGTAAAGAGCTCAAACAAGATAATTAGAGACATTTTAGATCACTCGGGATCGAAACGAGGCTATTTGGAGCTAAAAATAACATCAATAGGAAGTAGAAGGATCAATCCAAGGTTGAAGACCTGAGGTGATGCCGTTGCAACGCCATGTAGAGGATTGCAACGCCGAGCGTGCTGCTTAGAGGAGTTGAAGACCACTGCCAATAGCGTTGCAACGGTATTTTGCAACGTCGCAATGCTATATCAATAAGAGAACACGCTGAAGACCCGTGCAGGTAGCGTTGCAACGCTGCCTTGCAGCGTCGCAACGCTACTTCGATAGAGAGGCCTTATACCTTCTTGTTAAGGGAGTCGAATTTGATAGACTTTTGACCGTAATTTTGAAATACCCTCTGTAAGAAGAGAAAATAGAGCATTCTTGAGAGCCAAAGCGTTCCTGGAGGTTTGAGATCGAAGACGGGAGCTCGGAGACGAAGGACCAACATCGACACATAAGTTTAATTTTCTTTTCTTACATATTGTAACTCTGTTTTAAGACGTTTTCTACACTTTTAGTTTGGTTTTCTTGTGATTTAGAGTAGCTAATTGTTTTGGTTAGGATTTTATTTACATGTTAAGACTTATATGCTATGTATTGAAGTATGTTTTGTTCTTTATTTTTAGCAATTCGTTCTTTAACTCTGTGATATTGTTGGTTTAAGTGGACTCAAGAGATAAGACTTAGATTAGAGCAAAGTTGTCAAAACCCTTAGAAGTCTGGTATGAGAATGACCTAGAAGTTTAAGAGAAAGACATAAAGAAGTTGCTTAATGCGGTGCATGTTTTAGATTTCTTAAGGAGACTTAGAATTTATTGTGTGTGCGAGGCTCGCTAAGAATCGAGAGATTTTCTTGAGTATTCTACTTCTTGTTTATAAATTCATCACCTTAGTTCATTGCATGTGTTAATTAAGTTATTAACTTGTGAAGTCAATTTCCTCCAAATCTATCAATTTGTGTCTCCACGTGTTTGTTGTTTGTCTTTACTTTCACCACTTATCCATGTTATGTTTCTTTTGCTAAAATTGAGAATAAGTATCTTGGTAATTAATTCATCTAGAAACCCATTCCCGAGGACGATACTTGGACTCTTAAATCACTATACTAAAACTTGACCCGTACACTTGTGGTATTGGAAAATAATTTTACGTAAAAAGTTTTTGGCGCTGTTGTCGGGGAATGTGACTATTTAGATTAATTAATATTAGGAGAAAATTTGAGATTTTAGACTAAAATATGTTTGTGTTGTGTTTTCCTTGTTTGTTTTATTTGTGTTTGCTATTTGTTTCTTTTTTTTTCTTTTTTTTTTGGCGTATTATAGTTTTGTGTGTTTTTGAGTCTTTGTCCTCTGTTTTGGTTGTGTCGCTATTGTGTAAAAGTCTTGATTTGAATTACTAATTTTCAAGTATGACTTTGCATGATTTTGATTTTTCACCATTCTATTGTCCCTCTCAGGACCCTAAGTATGTGTATCATGATTTCTCTGAATACCATATGTCATAATTTTACCATTTTTTGCCTGAAATTGATGAAAATTCATGTGATGGTAGTTATTTAGGCACTTCGAACCATAATTTCTCGTACCCTGACAAACCTATAGAAAACGTTTCTCTTGTGGATCAATTAATAGAATATACGTTAGAGTTGAAAATTAAAAATTTGGTTCATAATGAATTAGATAGGTTGGATAGGTTAGCAGCTGAGGTGGTAGGACTTTGGGAAATAATATAGGAAAAAGATCATTATCTTAATCAATTAGTAATTTTCCTTAAGACCTTACAGGAACAATTTCTTATCCTTACCACTGAGGAGGTGCCACCTAAGAGGACTTATTCATACGATAGTGAGGATAGTTTGGGGGAGACGGAGACACACCATAATTAGGTTGTGAGGTAGACATTGGTGATACAATCATTTCCACGGGAGAAATTCAGGTGATAGAGTTGGAGGCTAAGAAGTCCCTCCCCCTTTTATCTCCACAAATTTTCTTTAATCTTTATAGCTATTTGTCCTACACTCACGAGTCTTGCTTTGATTTTTGTTATTTCATTTCATTAAACAAAAATACAAAAATAATTCTCTCTCCGATGCCTAGGAAAAACAGGATAGCCTTTTAGACTTAGAAGGATATATCGATTCAAGAAAGAAGGGCCCAAAGAAATTTGATTAGTTTTATGTTCCCTAATAAGTTAACGTCTAGCTAAAGACGTTAAAGAAAGCGCTAGTTGGGAGGCAACCTAAGTTTTATGTTTTATATTCTCTGTTTTTGTGTTTTCCTTCTTTTTATGTTTTATTTCCTTTCATAGTTTTTGTGTTTTTGTCTAATTTCTTTCTGTTCTGGTACCTCCAGGTGTATACCCAAGGGGAGAGCTGCAGACTTGCACCTTATTGATCCTAAGATCGAGAGGACCTGTCGGAGACTCCTAAGGGAAGGAAGAGCAGAACCTCAGACTATGACTGATCAGGAGTTATTCAATAACCCTAAACCCATCAGGGAGTATTTTCAACTTGTGTTAAATTCTAAGCAGGCTGGAATAGTCCATGCCCCCCATAAATGCTAACAATTTTGAACTTAAAACTGGGCTTATATAGATGGTTAGGGAAGGTGCTTTTAGGAGACTAGCCACAGAAGATCCCAATTCACATTTACAAAATTTTTTAGAAATCTATGGTACAATTAAAATGAATGGTATCTCTGCTGATAATATTCGCTTACGTCTCTTTCCTTTCTCTTTGAACGCTAGAGCTAAAGAATGGCTAGGGTCCCATCCCTCAGGCAGTATCACTTCTTGGGAGGAGTTGGGTCAAGCCTTCATGACCAAATTCTTTCCACCTGTGAAAGCTGCAAAGTTAAGATCTGAGATAGGAACATTCAGGCAGTAGGAGGGAGAACAGCTAATTGAGGCCTGGGAACGGTACAAGGACATGCTTAGGAGGTGCCCACAGCATGACTCCTAGATTGGGTCTAGGTATAACTATTCTATAATGGATTGGAAAGTAAGACCGGGACCATTCTGGATGCCACTACTGGAGGGGCTTTCATGGTGAAGACTGTGCTAGAAGCACGTGCCCTCCTCGAGGAATTGTCTACTGCCAGCTACTAGTGGCCTACAAACAATGACAGATCTAAGCTAGTAGCTGGATTGTATCAACTGGATGAGGTAACCTCTCTTAGATCTCATATGGCATCCTCACTCATGCTCTGAATAATTTTGCAGGATCACCCCAAACAGTGATGCCCTCTCAATGCTCCCAGCCAAATGGAGAATCCACTTTGGAGCAATTGCATTATCTGAACAATAGAAGAAACACTTATGGAGGAAACCAGACTCAGAATACCCTTCCAACACATTATAATCCAGGTTTGAGGTATCACGAAAATTTCTCTTATGCTAACAATAAGAATGTGTTGAATCCTCCTATAGGGTATGCTTCTACATCAGAGAGGAAACCATCTCTGGAAGAGACATTGCACACCTTCATAGCTGAATCTAGAAGTAGGTCCAACCAGCTGGAGAATGTAGTCACTAGTCTATCTTCTATAGTGACTAGTCATGGAGCTTCAATAAAGAACATTGAGATCCATATCAGTCAAATGAACACATCACTCCAAGCGCTGCAAGATAGAAAAGAAACACCTTGAGGGAGTACAGTCTAGCTAAAGACGTTAAAGAAAGTGCTTATTTGGAGGCAACCCAAGCTTTACTTATTTTTGTTTTTTGTCTTTAGCTTTCTTTAGTGTTTTTTAGTTCTTAGTTTACTTACTAGTTTGTTTGTTTTGCTTTGTTAGGTTGGGATGATGCCTTCACTCGTTCAAATCTATGCTCTCGTTTGGAGAAACTCCAGCACACATGTTTTGGCTATCAAAGGAACTCAGAAAGATCTCCATAACTCAGGACAGTATTGTTCACTCTTACGCTTATACTTGCTTTGTTCTTATTTTTGCAAACATTGAGAAAAATTATTAGTTTAAGTTTGGGGGTGGGATGTTATTGATATGACGTGTCTGCCCTAAGTATATGCTGAATTGTTGATTGATCTTTTGCATAAGTATGATCATGATAGCCTAGGATGAGATATAATTGAAACTTTTTGTGATTCTGCTGAAACATGAGAGCATGATATGGATTTGAGGTAATTTAAAAATTTTCTTCAGTTTCTCCTGCACTATTATGCACATAGTCGATGTTCTTGTAGTTTTGAAATGTTTAGAACAAAATTATTAGGCTTAGAAGTTTAATGTCACCTCGATAGGTCTAAGAACTTATTTGAGAGTTAAATTGCAGGATAAGGTGAATGACAATATGAAGTCCATGATCTGTATACTATGTGAAATAGTTTATTTTTGTTGTTCTTTTCCTAAAGAAAAAAAATTGGTGAGGGCAAAAAGAGCTACCTTCAATGTGATCAGTTAGGCCACTCATTGAGCCAGTCCTCTGGGTAAGGGTCCCTGCAGTGGATGTGTGAAAGCTAGTGTCCTTACACAAAAAAAGAAGAAAATAGAAAAAGTTATAAAAAAAATCGATTAAGTGCGGAGTAAAGATGTTTATTGCTTGAATGTGGGGAGACTCAAGGATTAGTAATTATGACATGTGTAGGGGGGAAGTTTAATTGAGAGCCTAATAAAGTTGATCCGGGCTTAGTAAAAATGAAGGGAACATAGACCAAATCACACACACGCGTAGGAACACTTGGGAAAAGTTCTAAATTACTCATTGAAGTATTAAATTTGACTGTTTCTTGTGATTTCCAATTTTTTCTCTTAAATCTTTGAGGCTTGAGTCAGATGTATGTATAAGAACAATCTCATGTTTAATTCAGTTTTTGCTTCGAACTAGCAAAAGGTTAAGTTTGGGGGAGTTTGATAGCACACAAAATATGCTTTGCTTAGACTTAATTATTACTAGTTTTATGATCATTTCAGGGCTTTCATGTGCTTAAATCATTGAATTTCAGGAAAAGAGCTCAAACAAGACAATGGGAGTCATTTTAGATCACTCGGGATCGAAACGAGGCTATTTGGAGATAAAAATAACATCAATTGGAAGTAGAAGAATCAATCCAAGCTTGAAGGCTCCAGATGATGGCATTGCAACGCCATGTAGAGCGTTGCAGCGCCGAGCGTGCTGCTTAGAGGCATTGAAGACAATTGTCGATATCGTTGCAACGCTGCTTTGCAGCGTCGCAACGCTATCTCGATAAGAGAACACGCTGAAGACCCGTGCAGGTAGCGTTGCACTTGCAGCGTCGCAACGCTACTTCGATAGAGAGGTGTGCGCGTTATGGTAGCGGCGTTGCAACGCTGCCCTCAGTGTTGCAAGGCCATCGATATTTTCCATATATACCACGCGGTTAGCGTACAACGTTGCAATGTTGTCCCTAGCGTTGCAACGTTGTACCGAAAGTTATTATAAATAGAACCTTATACCTTATTGTAATGGGAGCCAAATTTGATAGATTTTTTACCCTAATTTCGAAATACCCTCTGTAAGAAGAGCAAAGAGAGCATTTTGGTAGCTAAAGCGTTTGTGGAGGTTCGAGATCCAAGACGGGAGCTCGGAGACGAAGGACCGACATCGACACATAAGTTTCATTTCCTTTTCTTTCAGATTGTAACTCCGTTTTAAGACGTTTTCTACACTTTTAGTTTCATTTTCTGGTGATTTAGAGTAGCTAATTGTTGTAGTTAGGATTTGATTTACATGTTAAGACTTATTTGCTATGTATTAAAGTATGTTTTGTTCTTTATTTTTGGCAATTCGTTCTTTAACATTGTGACATTGTTGGTTTAAGTGGACTCGATAGATAAAAGTTAGATTAGAGAAAAGTTTTCAAAACCCTTAGAAGTCTGGCATGAGAATGACCTTGAAGTCTAAGGGAAACACATAAAGAAGTTGCTTAATGTCGTGCATGTTTTAGATTTCTTAAGGAGACTTAGAATTTATTATGTGTGCGAGGCTCACTAAGAATCGAGATTTTTTCTCCAGTATTCTACTTCTTATTTATAAATTCATCACATTAGTTCATTGCATGTGTTAATTAAGTTATTAACTTGTGAAGTCAATTTCCTCTAAATCTATCAATTCGTGTCTCCACGTATTTGTTGTTTGTCTTTACTTTCACCACCTATCCATGTTATGTTTCTTTAGCTAAAATTGCGAATTAGTAATAATAAACTAATCTCGAAACCCATTCCGGAGGACGATAGTTTGACTCTTAAATCACTATACTAAAACTTGACCCGTACAGTTGCGGTATTGCAAAATAATTTTACACAACAATAATTTACCATTTGAAATTAATAAGAGTTATTTATTTTATCATTTTGTGTCTCGCAATTTTTAAAAACTTTGTCCAATAAACTAAGCTCCAGGGTCATTGAATTTATGAGAAACTAGAACTTGAACGGTGATGGAGATCCGATCTCCTTGAGCAGCGAAAACGTGATTGGGATCGTTAATTTCCTTGAATGTTTTGCTAAAAAATAAAAACTAGTACATTGACCAAAATAATACAGAACAAGCATGAATTTCTAATCCTATTAGACATGGATAATAGCATACATGCAAACGTGCTGCAAGTTTAACAATTAAACTAAAGGGAAGAAAAAGAATACCTTTGTAGTTTCTAATTCTCCAGCACAACAAGTCCTTGCTCCTAGCTTTTCAGCAATACAACAGAACTTCTCTGTTTTTCTCCAAGAAAGACAGTACCAATTGGATCAGCTCCTATATCTCTGTGTTCTTAAATCTACCTTGGTGGGAAGGTTTCCAACAATTGGAAGAAGAATGGAATGAGAATGTGAGAGTGAGAGAGAGAGCAATTCTCCAATCGCTTATGCATTTCTGTTGATCGACCGATAGTTCTCACACTCCTTCTCCCTGTTAAGCTATCGATAGGGAGAAGGAAGGGATAGTGGAGAACGTGTCTGAGTGACACGCTATGTCATTTATTATTATAAAAATAATAATAATAATAATATAATATAATATAATTAAATCAAATTTAATTATTCATTTAAATCATATTTAAATAATACAAATTAAATATCATATATTTAATTTGGATTAAATCTCATTTAATCATATTTCCCCTTTAACCTATAGTTTTAATGTACATCCAGTGCACATTAAATTTTAACCTATAGTTTTCAAAAGTGAATCACATTCATATTTAATATAATATTTGAACTCTTTCAAATATTCAATTCTCTCACATAATTTAATATGAATCATATTCACATTAAATTTATAACATATAGTTTCAAAACTATATATTATATTGTATCAATATACATTAAATGTATTCCCTAATGAATTTGAACATTTCAAATTCAAATGATCTAACAACCCTTTACAAGCTAGAAGGTGAACCTAATGGACCTAAAGATCAGAAACTCCAACAATACGAGATTGCTCGATTAATCTCATTAACCTCCCAATCAACATTCGTTAACTGCGGGAACACTCCACTAAAGTCCCACAGCTGCACATTTCTCACTGCAGATACATTTCTGTGTCCATGGATATTTACTAATAACAGCAAGTCAATCCTTCACGAATGTTCGTAGCACCAGCTGGGTCAAGTTACCGTTTTACCCCTGGGTTACATCTTGTACCTTAAGTACCAGTGCTCCTCTAATGAACAATTTGTTTGTGGTCCTACCAACAAACAAAGTCCCTCTCGGGCCAATGAGAGGGTCGGACCCTTTGTTCAAGTCCCGGAGTCACCACTTAAGGGAACATTCCTCTACTTACCCTAGTAGGCGGGAAGGAGTGAATTCCATCTTGCTAAGTTAAGTTCCCAGCCGCTCACTCGGTCTTGTCCCCAAGAAGGTAGGCATATTGAGTCGCGAATCCGCCACTCTCACCCATACTAGTCAAAGGACAATCTCTCATCAAAAGAGAGTTAGTAACTCGCTCGAGATTGAGATCAAGTTGCCTAGGTCATCCTAGTGGAATAGAAACAAAACTAGTCAATGGAGTTACAGCTAGAGGTTACTATTTCGTGGTCCGGTCTTATATAATCTCATTACATAGGATATCCCCACTCACAAGTCATCTACACGAACACGTTAGGATCACAGTGTTTGTATCAAATACAAAGTGGGCCACATCCATAGTTTTACCAGGGTAAGGTACCCAAACCTTATCCCCAACTATAGACCCTTTAAGTCACATATCTCGAACCGAGATCCTTTTTATGTACATTACATTCAGTTAAAGATTCATTTAACAGCCTTGGATGTTTAGTTTATTGGATTTAGGGTTTAAATAAAAGCAAACTCGTAGATAACAAACAATAACACTTTATTGAAATAATAACACTTTATTACATTAATTAGAAGATAATTACAAACTACGAGTTTTAGGGCACAAATCCCAACAAACGATGTGTAGTGGACACACAAGGAGGATGACGTTCGAGTTAATAACTCGAACGGTCTACAGTATATGGATAGGGTTGGAGACCTAATCTTGGATACGCTGTGGATGCGACCAGCTTTGTATTAGATGCAAGCGAGGTGATCTGACTCGTTCATGGGGTTGACATGCGAGTGGTGGCATCCTGTGCAATCAGATTGTACAACACAGGACCATGAATTATTAGACCTACTAATGTAACACCGTTAACAGTATGGGACTATTAATTTCGTAGATGACCATTAGTGACTCGACCTGAATCCTGAGCGTGTTACGGACTCCTGTCTGCGGGGGTTTGTCCTCTGACTAGTACGGGTGAGGGTGGTCACAGTTACTCACACAATATGCTTATCTTTTAGGGCAGGACCGAGTAGGGAGCTGGGAACTTAACTACGCGAGATGGAATTCACTCGTTCTCGCCTTTAGGGAAACTAGAGGGGTTGTTCCCTTAAGTGTTGTCTCTAGGGCTTGGACAACGGGCGCCCACCCTCTCATTGGGACGAGAGGGGTGTTGTGTATGGTTGGACCATTCCAACGTTGTTATTCATTAGAGGAGCAGCGGGGCCTTAAGGAGCAAGAAGTAGACTCAGGGGTAAAACGGTAGTTTGACCCAACAGTGTCTACGAACAACCGGTGAATCACAGTGTTTGTATCAAATACAAAGTGGGCCACATCCATAGTTTTACCAGGGTAAGGTACCCAAACCTTATCCCCTAACTATAGACCCTTTAAGCTGTATCTCGAACCGAGATCCTTTTTATGTACATTACATTCAGTTAAAGATTCATTTAACAGCCTTGGATGTTTTGTTTATTGGATTTAGGGTTTAAATAAAAGCAAACTCGTAGATAACACACAATAACACTTTATTGAAATAATAACACTTTATTACATTAATTAGAAGATAATTACAAACTACGAGTTTTAGGGCACAAATCCCAACAAACGGTGTGTAGTGGACACACAAGGAGGATCAAACATTATCAACATATTCAGCTACCTCCCGCTTTATCCCAGGCCACCAATACGTTCCCTTTCAATGTCTTATACATCTTGGTGCTTCCTGGATACATAACGTAAGCTGAACTGTGAGCTTCTTCTAGAATAACATCTTTAAGCTCGCTAACACTCGGAACACATAGTCTTCCTTGCCTCTCTATGGCTCCATCTGATCTCATTTTAAATTTTGCCTCTGGGCCCTGTTTGGACTTTCCAAACATTTTCTGCAAGTTACTATCATCTGGTTGTCTTCTTTCAATCTCTGCTATGAGCGAAGACTTGACTTGGAATTGAGCTAAAAGACTCCCTGAATTCTCTGCAATCACAACTGCCTTAGAATCCCTTAGAGTACTTAAAAATATCGCTCGAATACCACACAAGGCGTCCCTAGGAAGTCTTGACTTCCTACTTAGTGCATCTTCTACCACATTCGCCTTACCTGGATGATATTCTATGGTACAATCATAATCTTTAATCAGTTCTAACCATCTTCTCTGTCTCATATTCAACTCCTTCTGATCAAAGATATATTTCAGACTCTTATGATCTGTAAAAATGTGACACCTCTCACCAAACAAATAATGTCTCCAAATCATCAATGCTAAAACAACTACTGCTAACTCAAGATCATGTGTAGGGTAATTATACTCGTGCTTTTTTCAATAGCCTTGATGCATAAGCTATTACTTTCCTTCTTGCATGAGCACACACCCTAAACCTTGCCTCGAGGCGTCACAATAAATTACATACTCTATTCCCGTTACAGGAAGTGTCAGAATAGGTGTTGTAACTAACCTCTTTTTCAGCTCTTGAAAACTCTGTTCATACTTATCTAACAATTCAAACTTAGCATTCTTCCTTGTCAAAGTTGTTAATGGTAATGCTAATCGTGAGAAATCCTCAACAAACCGTCTGTAGTATCCTGCCAAGCCTAGGAAACTACGTACCTCTGTCGCACTAACTAGTCTCTCAAAGTTGACCACAACTTTCACTTTATTTGGATCCACACTAACACCATTTGTTGATACAACATGCCCCAAAAATACTACCTGATTCAATAAAAACTCACATTTGGTGAATTTAGCGTACAACTGTTTATCACGTAGTGTTTGCAGAATAATCCTCAGATGTTCCTCATGGGCTTTCCTGTCAACCGAGTAAACTGGTATATCATCAATGAATACTATCACAAACTGATCCAAATACTGATGGAAAATCATGTTCATGAGATCCATGAAAACTGCTGGTGCATTTGTCAAACCGAATGGCATTACTAAAAACTCATAATGCCCGTACCTCGTTCTGAATGTTGTCTTAGGAATTTTTTATTCTCTAACCTTTAACTGATGATATCCTGATCTTAAATCAATCTTAGAAAACACCGATGCTCCTCTTAACTGGTCAAACAAGTCATCTATACGGGGTAAAGGATACTTATTACGTATCGTGACTTGTTTAATCGCTATCATAATCAATGCATAATCTAAGGGTACCATCTTTCTTCTTTACAAATAACATCGGAGCTCCCTAAGGCGATACACTAGGTCCGATGTATCCCTTATCAACTAGTTATTGTAATCGTGTCTTGACTCTTTGAGCTCGCTTGGAGCCATTCCATACGGCGCTTGCGAAATAGGTGTTGTTCCTGGTAGCAATTCAATAGTGAACTCAACTTCCCTATCAGGTGGAAACCCTGACAGACCTGCTGGAAAAACATCAAGAAATTCGTTCACAACAAGAACGTTTTCTGGTTTAAACTTATCCTCCTGCACCTCCACTACGTGTTCAAGAAATGCCATGCAACCTTTCCTCAACAACTTTTCAGCTTTTAATGCTGAAATCAAGCTCGTAGGGATAATCTTCCTTTCACCCCTGAAAACCACTTCATCTAATCCTGGTTTCTTGAAAACAACTTCCTTTCAATGGCAATCCATGGAAGCATAATGAGTGAATAAGAAATCCATCCCTAAGATTGTATCTAACACCTGCAACC
Source organism: Trichosanthes cucumerina (assembly GCA_036507285.1). NCBI lineage: Eukaryota > Viridiplantae > Streptophyta > Magnoliopsida > Cucurbitales > Cucurbitaceae > Trichosanthes > Trichosanthes cucumerina. Next base: position 4,962,653 of record CM071837.1, read on the forward strand.
TTAGTGGAAGAAGATCCACTAACATATTGAGACCTTCTACTAAGACCTCACAATTCTTCAGCACTGCATCAACTAGCAAAGCATCACCAACTAGCGTGTATATAACTAACCTCTCAAATAAAGGCTCTAACTTCCTATTCAAATTTCGGCTTAGGAATATCTCTGAAACAAAGGAATGCGTAGCACCTGAATCTTTCAAAACACGTGCAGGTACATTACAAATAGAAATCGTACCAGTAATCACATCTAGTGCATCCTCCGCTTCATTCACGAACTTTCTTAAAAAATGAGTTAGCTTTCAAGAAAAAGCAAACTTCAACACTTACCTCTTCTTGTGGAGCTCGAAATTACTTATATATCAGAACTAGTCTGGAGTGATTGAAGAATTTCCATGGAAATTGAGTAACCCTTATCTCTTCTTCTTCAAACCCAAGAATCACCTTCTTCCTCTTCCTTTCTGCTTCTCCCACTAAAACCCTCTTCTCCATGTTGAAAATGAAAACCAAAATGGAAGGAAAATGGACTTTAATTGTTTTTAAAAAAACAAACGGTGGTGGAAAAGACAAATTTGTCTTTTTCCCTTTTGTTTTTTCTTTTCTTTTTCCTTTTTAATTTCTCCTTTATCTCTTTCTTTCTTTTCTTTTCTTTTCTTTTCTTTTCTAAACAAAACAAAACATAATATAATATCCATTCCTTTCATTTTCTTTTCTTCATTATTTTTAAAGCAAACCAGACCAAAATGGTTTAAGCTTTTCCTTCCTTGTTTTCCTTTTATCTTTCACTTCATTTCTTTTCTTTTGTTTTTTTATAAGGAAGTTCGAAAGAAAGATCTCGGGTTTACAACTTACCTCCCCCTTATGAAATTTCGTCCTCGAAATTTAGTAGTCCTTAGGTGAAGATCGTCGGATACTTCTTCCTCATTTGTTCCTCTAATTCCTAGGTTGCCTCCTCCACTCCGTGATGTCTCCAACGAACCTTCACGAGTGGGATCATCTTGTTTCTCAAAACTTTTTCTTTTTGTCGAGGATTTGATCTGCATCCTCTACGTAACTCATGTCCTCTTTCAGCTCAACTGGTTGTGTTTGCAAAACATGAGTCGAATCTAGAATATACTTCCTCAACATGGACACATGAAAAACACCATGTACTCGAGATAGTTCTGCTGGCAACTCCAGTCTACAGGCTGCTGGCCCAACTCGTCCCGTTACTTGATAAGGACCAATATATCTAGGACTTAACTTACCTTTCTTGCCAAAACGAATGACACCTCTCCACTAATATAACTTCAAGAAAACTTGATCTCCGACCTTGAATTCTAAGTCCTTTCGTCTCTTATCTGCGTTAATCTTCTGAGGTCTTGAGCAACCTTCAAATTCTCCTTGATTACCTTAATATTATCCGTCGTAACTTGTACAAACTCAGGACCGATAAGCTTTCGCTCTCCTACTTCGTTCCAAACCACCTTCTAACTTAGCCCGGAAACAGGCATGATGCCAACAGACATTGTTTACCTCTTAACAAGATTGCACAGATGACCTGTTTCTACACGATAAACATACTATGCTCGTATATAGTAAACTTTAACATAACACAGCGGAAACTTGATAACTACTAAACATACATAGGGAGAAACATTTCTTAAGTCTCTCATTTGAAAACTTAAATGAGCAATAACATCACAACCCAGAACATGCCAACATTATAAGCTCATAGGTGAATCATAATAATGACAGATTATAAGTAGAAAATAGTTTAACATCTGTTTGTAAACATAAACAAACCATGCTTCCAATTTACAGGTTTAAGTCACCACTTATGCATAGCACACAACTCGAAATGTACTATCATATCGAGGGTAGATAGATCAATAATATAGAAGCTCATAACAATAAAACACATGACATGATACCACATTCGAACCATAGAGGTGGTAGAGTTACATTTATACCAATAAGGTTCATACCTCTCTCTCTCACGTGCACGTGGAATACCTTTGGCCGTTTGGTTTTTCCTAATACCTTCTTTATGTCCTTTAGTATTAAGGTAAAACAATGTACTACCCGAATACCTTCTCATTGTCCTTCAGTATTGGGATATCATGATTCATTCCCCCCTAAGTACCTTCTCGAATGTCCTTCAGTATTAGGGGTTAACCACAAACAAGAACATAATTTGTTTACCATGGAAATCATGTCTTTATAATACATACTTTCATAATTTAGGTTCCATACTTGGATTTATGGTTACAAATTAATTCAAAACATGCTTATTATCCATCATGAACTTATGTTAGAAAACTCCATGAAGCTATACATAATTAGTTCAAACAGGATGTAATGATCAACACTTATGTTTTTGAAGAAAAACATAGGTCGAGAAGAGTTCTAAAAAAGAGTCACCCACAGTATTAGAATTAGAACCTTGGCTTGTAAACTTGACCTATTTTCTCTTGGCCTGTCAAACAAACCAACTCAACCATTAGAACCTCGAGCTCAGGATTTTTGACCTTAAAACTGAAGGAAAACACACTTTCCAATTTCCAGCATTTTCAGATTTTTTGCCCTATTTTCAGACAACCATAACGTCTTCATTACTTATCTAAAAATAATGTAATTTATACCAAACTCTTCATTTTTTAACCCTCTAAATGTCATATGAAGACATGAAATTTAAATTCTAAATGTATTTATTCAGAAATACCTCGAAAGCTACTTTCCTCAAAACAGACTTCTGCTGTTTCCAGATTCGGATTTCCTGCTGCACATTAAATTTAACCTGATATTTAAAACATCTTCTAGACATTTTCTAATCACGATTTCTTCCCGAAAGTTGTAGGAAATTCGATAAGCGTTCGAACCATACCAATTATAGCTTCTAACTCCAAGTATAGAGAGCAGAACAACCAAAATACCAGAGACTTCTCGGATTTAACAGCAAATTTTGTCTTCTGCCTTCCTCTTCAGAAAACAGCAACTTAAAATCAGAATTGGCTCGAGCTTCCTTCACGAACTTTCTTCAAAAATGAGTTAGCTTTCAAGAAAATCAAACTTCAACACTTACCTCTTCTTGTGGAGCTCGAAATTACGTATATATCAGAACTAGTTTGGAGTGATTGAAGAAATTCCATGGAAATTGACTAACCCTTCTCTCTTCTTCTTCAAACCCAAGAATTACCTTCTTCCTCTTCCTTTCTGCTTCTCCCACGAAAACCCTCTTCTCCATGTTGAAAATGAAAACCAAAATGGAAGGAAAATGGACTTTAATTGTTTTAAAAAAATCAAACGGTGGAGGAAAAGACAAATTTGTCTTTTTCCCTTTTGCTTTTTCTTTTCTTTTTCCTTTTTAATTTCTCATTTATCTCTTTCTTTCTTTTCTTTTCTTTTCTTTTCTTTTCTAAACAAAACAAAACATAATATAATATCAATTCCTTTCATTTTCCTTTCTTCATTATTTTTAAAGCAAACCTGACCAAAATGGTTTAAGCTTTTCCTTCTTTGTTTTCCTTTTATCTTTCACTTCATTTCTTTTCTTTTGTTTTTTTTATAAGGAAGTTCGAAACAAAGATCTCGGGTTTACAGTTATTTATTTAATCATTTTTTGTCTCGCAATTTTTACAAACTTTGTCCAATAAACTAAGCTCCAGGGTCATTGAATTTATGGGAGAACTTTAACTTGAACGGTGTGTAGCGGACACACAAGGAGGATCACGTTTGAGTTAATGACCCGAACGGTCTACAGTATATGGATTGGCTTTGAGACCTAATCCTGGAACCGTTGTGGATGCGACGTTCTTTGTATTAGTTACAAACGAGGTGATCTGACTCGTTCATGTGGTTGACATGTGAGTGGGGGCATCCTGTGCAATGAGATTGTACAAGACCAGACCGTGAATTATTAGACCTACTGATGTTACACCGTTAACGGTATGGGACAAATACTTTCGTAGATGACCATTAGTTACTCGACTTGACTCCACTCTACGGGGGTTTGTCCTTTGACAAGTACGGGTGAGGGTGGTCACAGTTACTCACCCAATATGCGTATCTTCTCAAGGACATGACCAAGTAGGGAGCTGGGAACTTAACTACGCGAGATGTAATTCACTCGTTCCCTCCTTTAGGGAAACTAGAGGGGTTGTTCCCTTAAGTTTTGTCTCTAGGGCTTCGACAACGAGCACCCATCCTCTCATTGGCCATAGAGGGGTGTTGTGAAAAGTTGGACCATTACAACGTTGTTGATCATTAGAGGATCAGTAGGGACTTAAGGAGCAAGAAGTAGACACAGGGGATAAACGATAAGTTGACACAGTAGTGTCTACGAACAACCTGTGAAGGGTCGACTCATGGGCATTGGTTATATAAGTGGACGCAACTTGTTTTACACTAATGAGAGTGCAGCTACGAGCTTTGGTAGAGTGTTACCGTATCTAATGAGTGTTGATTAACCGGGTCAAAGAGTTTGACAGGTTAGTCTCGGATCATTGGAGCTCGACACTGTAGGTCCATTAGGTCCCTCGGTTGGCTCAAATTGGATTAATAGAAGGTATACAATTTTGGTATGAATTTGAAGTATTCAAGTTCACTAAAGGGTAATTATGTCATTTATATGAGATATGTATGACATATTATATAGTTTAATGTGAATGAGATTCATAATAAACTATACGTTAGCCTAATTGTTGAATTAGGGCTAATTTGGAGAAGTTAGATTGAGGGAAATTAAATTGAATGTGATTCAATTTAAAAATCCACAATTATACAAATGTGATTTGTAAAATGAGATATGAGATATCTTATTATATGTGGTTATGCAAATAAGATTTGCATAACCTATGGTTGTGGTAAAATGGTAAATAGGTGGAAATTTCAACTCCACCTATCACTATTATATAAACTCCTTTGCAAGGAGTTGAAAAGCTTCTTGCTCATTTTTTGAATTTTTCACCAAAGAGCATAGCATTCTCTGTCAAAATCCCCTCTCAATCTCTCCTCCCCTCTCACCAAAAAGAGACCCACTTCTCTCCTTCTACAAATGTAGAATAACCGAGAAACAAAGTGGAAGTGTCCGGTTTTCACTGTTCGAGGAGTTCGAGGACGTTGAGATCGTGATCACGAAGGGTTCGTGAACAGGAGAAGGAAAACTTGAAGAAGTGTTCTTCAACAAGTATGTAACGTTTTTCTCTTACTTTTTTTCTTCTTAATTGTATGTTTAATCTAGTTTTTATAGGATAGAAATGGTTTTAAGAAAACGGTTTTTGCAACGATACCACGGTGATTCAATCACCCTTCCGCTGCACAGGATTTCATTCCCTTCAACAAGAAGAGGAAGAAGAAGAAGAAAAATAAAAAGAAAAAGAATAAGATTGTGCAGACGGTTGCTCTTGTCGTGAAAATAGAAGGAAGGTGGAGAAGAAGAAGCCTTGGGATGCATGCGTACTAGAGGATAAAATGATAAACCCTAACTCTTTATTGTATTTATTTTCCAAAAAAGCCTTTCTCTCCCATTGAAACTACCATAATGCCCTAAGATGGCCCATATACAAATAACACAATCCCCTTAACCATTTATTTTATTTATTTACTTGCTTACTTTGCAAATAAACAACCCAACATGAAATTCCAAATTTCATCTTTAATTATAACTATATTTTTATTCCAAAATTTATAACCACCAAACATTAACTTTTTAACTCACACATAATCAATCCTCCAATACAATTACCCTAACCTTAAAATTAATCAAAACTGAAATTCTCGGGCATTACAGTTGAACCAAGGCCAATGATAAGGCCAAGGTCTATATCTTAGCTAGTCTATCTAACGTTCTGGCTAAGAAGCACGAGGGCATAGTTTCAGCCCGTGAGATCATGGTTCATTCACGAAATGTTTGGAAAACCGTCTGGACAAGTCTAAAACTTATTTACAACACATGTATGAAATAGAAAAAAAAAGGGAGAACACACTCTTTATATGATGGTCCACTTCAACGTTGCTGAAAGGAACGGGACGGTCATAGACGAGTAAAGTCAAGTCTGGTTCATCTTTAAATCTCTTTCGAAGAGTTTCCTGCAATTCTGCAGCAATGCATTGATGAACAAGATTTAGTATAACCTGACTACCTTCCTGAACGAGCTATAGACTTATCAGTCTCTTATGGAAAATAAGGGACTAACTGAAGGAGTGGCAAATCTATTTGTCCATTCAAAAAAAATCTAGAAGGGTTCACCCTCTGCAACTATGTCTTGGAACTCATCTGTTAATCTTAAGAAGATACAAAATAAGAAGAAAAGAGGAAAGGGGAATGCTACTGCCACTGTTGCAAAAGACAAAGAGAAAGTCAAGGATGCAGATAAAGGAACATGTTTTCACTGCAACATGCATGAGTACTGGAAACACAACTACCCCAAGTACCTGGTCAAGCTCAAAAAGAAGAAAGGTAAATTTGATTACTTATTCTAGAAACTTGTGTGAGTGGAAAATGATAATTCCACATGGATACTTGATTCAGGAGCCATTAATCATGTTTGCTTGTCTTCACAGGGGATTAGTTCCTTCACGCAACTCGAAGAGGATGAGATCACGCTCAGGGTCGGAATGAGTGACGTCGTCTTAGTTCACAAAATTGGAGATGTAAGTTTTTTTTAGAGATAAATTTATGTTTTTGAAAAATATGTATATAGTTGTAGAATTAAGAGGAACTTAATATCTATCTCTACTTTTGTATAACAAAACTATGATGTACAATTTCTTTTAATGAAGTGTTCATTTGTATCAAAGATGTTTTTATTAGTTCAACAAATTTAGAAATTAATCACGTGTATTGAGACGAATCGAACCAAAAGCACTTTTAAATCATGAAATGATTAAAACTACAAATACTCAAAGTAAAAGGCAAAGAATTTCTCCAAATAATGATACCTATCTTTGGCATTCAAGTCCTGGTCACATTAATTTCAATAGAATTGAAAGATTGGTAAAGAATGGACTTCTAAGTTAGTTAGAAGATAATTCATTACCTCCATGTGAATCTTGTCTTGAAGGAAATATGACAAAAATACCTTTTACTTGAAAAGGTTATGGAGCCAAAGAGCCCTTGGAGCTGACACATTCGGATCTTTGTGGTCCAATTAATGTAAAAGCTAGAGGATGGTACAAATATTTTATCTCATTTATAGGTGACTATTCGAGGTATGGTCACTTATGCCTAATGCAACATAAGTTTGAAGTTGTTGAAAAGTTGATAGAGTTTAATACTGAAGTTTAAAATGCATTAGGAAAAAATATTAAACACTTTGATCTGATCGAGGTAGGGTACATGGATTTAATATTCCAGGACTATCTAATAGAACGTGAGATCTAGTCCCAACTCTTAGTACCTGGTACACCTCAACAGAATGATGTATCATAAAGGAGAAATAGAACCTTGTTAGACATGGTTCGTTCCATGATGAGCTATGCTCAATTGCCTGAGTTGTTTTGGGGTCACAAAGTGGAGATTGCATGTCAAATCTTGAACACGATTACATCAAAAAGTGTTTATAAAACACATTTTAAGCTCTGGAAGCGGCGTAAACCACTTCAAGATTTGGGGTTGTCCTGCACACGTGTTAGTGAAAAACCCAAAGAAGTTGGAACCTGACTGAAGATTATACCTATTTGTAGGCTACCCCAAAGAAACGAGAGGTTGTTTTATCTACGACCCACAAGAAAACAAGGTACTTGTATTGACAAATGACACTTTCTTGAGGGATGACCATATGAGGAACCATAAACCACGTAGCAAACTAGTATTAAATGATGCTAATGAAGAGTCAACAGGAGTTGTTGACCTAGCTGGGTCTTCTTCAAGAGTTGATGGAGGAGCCAACTCATCTAGTCAGTCTGGTCCTCCTCGAATGTTGGGAATGAAGGGATTTTGAATTCCCGCAGCGGAAGACGTGTGAAACGTCGTTGATCCGTTGTGTAATTCCTATCTTAAAATTGAATCTATCTTATAGATCCTAGGGTAAACATGCAAAAAGGAGAAGAAAACAGTAAGGAAAAATGGTACTTACTTGTTGAAGAACACTTCTTCAATCCTCATCTCCTCCGGTCACGATCTCTCTCGATCCAACGAACTCCTCGAACACGAACCTCAATCCGAACACGAAGACACCTCGAAAATGTCTTCTCGATTCTTCTCGGGAGGTTGAGGGAGAGTAGGTGGGACTCCTTATGGTTTTGGGTGAAGAGAGAATTTTGGAGAATTGAGAGAGTTCTAGAGAGAAAACACTTGCTCTCTTTGGATGAAAATCCAAACAATGGCAAGAAGTGTCATAAGATGCCTTTGAATGCATCCTTTTATAATGGTGTGTGGTGGAGTTAAAATCTCCACCAATTCACCATTTTACCACAACTATATAATATACAAATCATATTTGCATATCATATAATATAAGGTATCTCATACCTCATTATACAAATCTCATTTTTATAAATGTGGAATTATAAATTGAATCACATTCAATTTAATTTCTCTCAATTCAATTTCTCCAATTAGCACTAATTAATCAATTAGGCTATACTATAGTTTATTATGAATCTCATTCACATCAAACTATATATTATGTCATCTATATCTCATATAAATGACATAAATATCCAAATAATGAATTTGAACACTTCAAATTCACACCAAACTGTAAACCCTCAATTTGTCCAATTTGAGCCAATCGAGGAACCTAATGAACCTACACGTGACGAGCTCCAATGATCCGAGACTATCCTGTCAAACTCTTTGACCCGGTTATTCAACATTCACTAGCTACGATAACACTACACTAAAGCCCATAGCTGCACTCTCATCACTGTAGGAAAAGTTGTGTCCATCGATATAACCAATACACATGAGTCGACCCTTCACAGGTTGTTCGTAGACACGGCTGGATCAAATTACCGTTTTACCCCTGTGTCTACCTCTTGTTCCTTAAGTCCCCACTGCTCCTCTAATGAACAACATATTGTGATGATCCAACCATTCACAACACCCTTCTTGAGACAGTGAGAAGGTGGGCGCCCGTTGTCCAAGCCCTGGAGACAGCACGTGACTTGGCTACTGCACCACTGTTATCACAGAACAGTGTGATCGATAAGTTCATAATTGGAACAACTTCCAAATCTGTCATGAACTTCCTAAGCCAAACAACTTCATTTGCAGCTTCACAAGCCGCAACATACTCCACTTCCATAGTGGAATCAGCGATGCATCCCGACTTGATTCTTCGCCATACTACAGCTCCTCCATTCAGAATGAAGGCTGACCCCGAAGTGGATTTCCTAAAATCCTTATCGGTCTGAAAATCAGAATTCGTGTATCCCATAAGGATCAAATCCTCACTACCATACACTAAGTTGTAGTTCCTCGTTTTCCTAAGATACTTGAGGATTGTCTTTACGGCTGTCCAGTGATCTAATCCTGGATTAGACTGATATCTACTGACAATTCCTACTGCATAACAAATGTCGGGCCTAGTACACAACATGGCATACATCAGGCTCCCTACAACTGAATTATATGGAATCTGTCTCATATCCTCAACATCTTGAGGAGTCTTAGGACACTGATCCTTAGACAAGTGAACCTCATGCATGAAAGGCAGCAGCCCTTCTTGGAGTTCTGCATCTTATATCTAGACAACATCTTGTCAATATAAGATGCCTGAGACAAGGCTAGTATTCTGTTCTTCCGGTTCCGGACTATCTGGATACCTAGAACATATTGAGCTTCTCCCAAATCTTTCATTCGGAATTGTGAAGCTAGCCATTTCTTAACGTCAGTAAGAAATTCTACCTCATTCCCAATGAGAAGAATATCCTCAACGTACAACACCAGAAATGCGACAGTTTTGTCAACGATTTTCTTGTAGACCCAAAGTTCGTCGACATTTTGATCAAAGCCATAAGATTTGATTGCCTCATCAAACCTTATATTCCAAGACCTCGAAGCCTGTTTCAGTCCATAAATGGACCTATGAAGCCGACAAACCTTTTGCTCTTGGCTTTGGGCAATGAACCATTTGGGCTGGTCCATGTAGATGGTCTCATCAAGCTTGTCATTCAGAAAGGTTGTCTTAACGTCCATCTGCCATACCTCGTAGTCATAATACGCGACAATGGCCAGAAGGATCCTGATCGACATTACCATGGCAACAGGTGAAAAGGTCTCCTCATAGTCAACCCCTTCAACCTGGGTAAAACCCTTTGCCACGAGTCGGGCTTTGAAGGTCTGTACCTTCCCATCTACGCCCAGTTTACGCTAGTAGATCCATTTGCAACCAATAGGTTTTACCCCATCCGGTGGATCCACAAGCTCCCATACAGAATTGAAGTACATAGACTCCATTTTCTGGTCCATAGCTTTAATCCATTCGTCTTTGTCAACATCAACCATTGCCTGATCAAAGGTCAATGGATCCTCACAGTCATCATCAGGAGCGACAACTGAGGTTTGAGCTAAACCCATATAGCGATCAGGGTGTCTCACAGCCCTCCCACTACGTCGAGGCATTCCCAACTCTTGGGAACGGATTTGACTAGACGTGCTAGGATCAACAACACTTGTTGACGTACTAGCCCAATCAGCAACTCTTGCTGATGTACTGTCCATTTCATTCAACACAATTCTACTCCATGGTAAATGATCCCTGACGTGGTCTTCCTCTAGGAAAGTGACGTTTGTCGACACAAGCACCCTATTTTCCCTAGCGTAAAACAGACCACCCCTAGTCTCTTTAGTGTAACCTACGAATAGGAAAAATTTTGAACGGGGTTTCAACTTTTTCGGGTTTGACATCAACACGTGGGTCGGGCATCCCCAAATCTTGAAGTGATGTAAAGTGCCTTTACGTCCACTCCAGAGTTCGAAAAGTGTTTCGCAAACACTCTTCGACGGAACGTTGTTCAAAATATAAACTGCAGTCTCCACTGCGTACCCCCAAAATTCTGAAATGACGTAAACTTGTTTTACCACCATGCTATAGTTCGAAAGGTGTTTCACAAACACTTTTCGACGGAACTGTGTTCAAAATGTATATCGCAGTCTCCATTGCGTAACCCCAAAAAGAATCAGGGAGACGAGCATAGCTCATCATCGACCGAACCATGTCCAACAAGGTTATGTTTCTCCTCTCCGATACACCATTCTGCTATGGCATACTAGGTGCTGAGAGTTTGGACGTAATTTCGTGTTCTATCATATAGTCCCGTAATTCAGTGTCCATATACTCTCCACCTCGATCCGATCGAAGTGTTTTAAGCGATTTACCTAAGAGGTTCTCAACCTCAGTCTTGTACTCTTTGAACTTTTCAAGAGTTTCAGACTTCTTGTGCATTAGGTAAATATACCCATATCTCGGGAGTAATCGTCATGAAAGACACGACATACTCATAACCGCCCGAGCTTTAACATTCATCGCACTACCACGAGGTCGAATGTATTAACTCAAGAGGCTCTTTGGCTCTATATCCTTTTCAACTAAAAGGACGTTTGGTCATTTTGCCCTCAAGGCATGACTCACACACCGGTAAAGAGTTTTCTTCCAACTCGTTTAGAAGTCCACTCTTCACTAGTTTCTCAATCCTATTGAGATTAATATGGCCTAACCGTAGATGCCAAAGATGGGCATTTTCTTTATGAGAAACTTTTGCTTTCTTAGTTCGCGTTTCAGCTGTTTTAAATAATTCGGTGTTCAAAACACTTTTGACCGAATTTGGATTCAAAACATATAGATTGCTCTCAAGCGAAGCAGAACAAATCAAATTTCCATTACGAGAAATAAACGCCTTATTACTCTTGAATGAAACAGAAATATTTTGTTCTAATAGGCAGGAAATAGAAACTAGATTTCTCGTAAACCTAGGAACTATATACATATTATCCAATAATAAGTACTTTCCACCAAAGAACAGCTTCACTTTGCCTATTGTTGCAGCTGAGACAACTTCTCCAGATCCAACCGTGAGTGTTATCTCACCCTCTTGCAGCGGCTGCCAGGAACTTAATCCTTGAAAAGAAGAGCAAACATGGTTAGTGGCGCCTTAATCCAATATCCAAGCAGAGTCATTACTCTCCACTAAACAAGTTTCTGTGACAAGTAAATCACATTTACCTATCATCTTCTTTTCATCAAGGAATTTGCGACAACTCCTTTTCAAGCATCCGTCCCTGTTGCTGTAGAAACACTTTCTGGCGACATCCTTGATTTCTTTGCCTTTTAGGGCAGCAGTGCGGTCAACCTTAACTCACCTCAACTTCTCCTTCTTCCTTTTAGGGCCTGAAGAGTCTACAAACTTTGTCCCAGAGGTCATACCCTTGTGAAAAGGTCTTAAGGCAACACTTGCCTCAGCTTCCTGTCTCCTAGTTTGCACCAAGGACGGGAAGGTTTGTAGATCGTTGAATAGGACTGTTGAACCGTGCACCTAAGGACCCTCCTCAGTGAGCGCGAACTCTTGGTCGTCATTTACCAAAATCGTGTTTATGTTGTTTTTCCAACTTTGGAAATTATCTCCCACTAACTTATCGGATGCGAGTAATGCTATTATTGCGCTAGACATTTGTAGCTGAAAAAATAAGATAACTTTTTTTTAATCTCGCAAAAAACTTTTTGAAATCCAATCAAGTTTTAGCAAAATTGTTTCATTATCCCTAGGTCATTCAAAATTTTGCAATGATACCCTAAAGGTTTAGAATGACCGCCACCGAAGGGTGAACAGAACACTCCTCCTCTAAGACGAGACTTTCTCGATCAGACCCTAATCCCAGAATAACTCTTATTCCATTAGGCGTCCAATTACCATTGTTCGGTCGAATTCATTAACACTTAACGAATTTTGTGAGTGTCACCCTCAATCTTTATGTTTCCAAGCATCCGTCCAAACAATAGCCACCGAAGGGTGAACTAAGAAGGAAAACCAACCAGGAAACAGTATCCCTTTCGGGAATTCACGGTGTTCCGACTCCCATGATCAAGCCCTCCGAAGGGATTGTCTGGTCCAGACAAAACTAGCAGGCAGATCATAGGCGTCTCACGGTGTGAATCCAAAGAAGAGATCGTGGGTCTCGTTTTCACAAGTCCCGCTCCCACTCACTATAAGTACTATCTCCATGCACGATGATATTGACCTATACAAATGCCACCCGAAGGGGGACGCTGCCATTTGCGCCACGAGGCCAAGCATAGATCTCACGATGCGGACTTAACGGAGATTTGTGGTTGGAAATTCAAATGTATCTCATGCACTATATTTCCTCCCACTCAGCACTTTAATTTTAATAGGGATTGACCTAGATAAATCGGCTAAAATTTACCTAAGTCTACCAATATAACTCTTTTATGGTATTAACCTAAGTCTATAATAACATTATAACTTAGGTCTATGTGAGTAAATTAATTAACACTTAATTAACTAACTCTCACGAGAATATAACCTAAGAATCTCTCCCGACCGAATTCACTCCCGTCGGTTTTCGTGTAGGGTGTTCATGCAAGCGTCAACTTAAATAGCCCAACCTTAGACAAAACCTTCCTTAGACAGAGTTACTTATCAGTCTCCATTCAAACGTCATATTTGATTTCCTAATTCTAATCTTTTTAGAACTAGAAAACTTATGTCTAATTATTCAAGTTCTAAACAATTTAAAACTAATAATTAAGTTAGGTAACATGCATTTCTATGTTATAGTGCTTGATCATTCATCACATGAATAATACTATACTATAACATACATTCATCACATGAATTAAATGCATGAGCATGCTTTTAATTTAAAAATATAACACTTATATTAAATAAATTAAATCATGCAAACATTATATTATAACTCTTATAATATAATCCTATCATGCATACTATATATTATAACTCTTATAATATAAATATGATGCATGAAATGTTTAACCTAAGGTGGGATTTTAAATATATATGACATACTTTATGCACATAGAAATAATTAAATCATGCATCTCATGCATAACATAATTAAATAGCATTATTGGACCGATTTTTGGCACCCTAGGGAAATAAAATTAAATTAATTAACATTAATATAACATTTATATTAATATTAATTAAAATAATTAAATAAAATACATTTATAAAACCATTTTTACAAAGAAATAAATAAAAAAAGGCAATTGCACTAGCTAGGAATCAAAACGCCGACAACGATCACGTCCCCGAAATTTTGGCACGCTCCACGCACCACTGCGCCACTCGTTGCAACGTTGTTTTAGAGTTGCAACGCTATAATGTATAGCGTTGCGCCCAGCGTTCTCAACGCTGTGGCGTTACTGCAGTACGCTGCAGACCGCAGCGACCTCTCCACGCATGGATGGCGTCATATGACGCCGATGAACAAATCGCCGCAACGCTTATGAACTTCTAGCAAAACCACTTTTGCTGTTTTCCACCGAAATCACCGGTTTTTGCTCCGTTTTCTTCACGACAACTCTTGCCACAAATGACACGGACTTACAGACTCGATTTACATTAAAAAAATGCCCAAAACAACGGGCCCTTACATTGATCTCATCAACTTTAATGTAAATCTAAAAAGTGCCAAAAAATCGTAAACATCCAAAATGCAAACCATTAACATTCATCTCATGAAAATTAATGCTACCCACCTGATTTTAAGAAATCACAGAATACACGACGAAGAACAACGATTGGCTCTGATACCAATTGAAGGAATTTTGAATTCCCGCAGCGGAAGACGTTGTGAAACGTCGTTGATCCGTTGTGTAATTCCTATCATAAAATTGAATCTATCTTATAGATCCTAGGCTAAACATGCAAAAAGAAGAAGAAAACAGTAAGGAAAAATGGTACTTACTTGTTGAAGAACACTTCTTCAATGCTCTTCTCCTCCGGTCACGATCTCTCTCGATCCAACGAACTCCTCGAATACGAACCTCAATCCGAACATGGAGACACCTCCAAAATGTCTTCTCGGTTGTTCTTGGGAGGTTGAGGGAGAGTAGGTGGGACTCCCTTTGGTTTTGGGTGAGGAGAGAATTTTGGAGAATTGAGAGAGTTCTAGAGAAAAACACTTGCTCTCTTTGGATGAAAATCCAATAAATGGCAAGAAGTGCCATAAGATGCCTTTGAATGCATCATTTTATAATGGTGTGTGGTGGAGTTAAACTCTCCACCAATTTACCATTTTTCCACAACTATATAATATACAAATCATATTTTCATATTATATAATATAAGGTATCTCATACCTCATTATACAAATCTCATTTGTATAAATGTGGAATTATAAATTGAATCACATTCAATTTAATTTCTCTCAATTCAATTTCTCCAATTAGCCCTAATTAATCAATTAGGCTATACTATAGTTTATTATGAATCTCATTGACATCAAACTATATATTATGTCATCTATATCTCATATAAATGACATAAATACCCAAATAATGAATTTGAACACTTCAAATTCACACCAAACTGTAAACCCTCAATTTCTCCAATTTGAGCCAACCGAGGGACCTAATGGACCTACACGTGACGAGCTCGAATGATCAGAGACTAACCTGTCAAACTCTTTGACGCTGTTATTCAACATTCATTAGCTACGGTAACACTCCACTAAATCTCATAGTTGCACTCTCATCACTGTAGGACAAGTTGTGTCCATCGATATAACCAATACCCATGAGTCGACCCTTCACAGGTTGTTCATAGACACGACTAGGTCAAATTACCGTTTTACCCCTTTGTCTACCTCTTGTTCCTTAAGTCCCCACTGCTCCTCTAATGAACAACATATTGTGATGGTCCAACCATTCACAACACCCTTCTCGGGACAGTGAGAAGATGGGCGCCCGTTGTCCAAGCCCTGGAGACAACACTTAAGGGAACAACCCCTCTAGTTTCCGTAAAGGCGGGAACAAGTGAATTCCATCTCGCGTAGTTAAGTTCCCACTTCTAAGCTACGTGGTCCTCGCCCCGAGAAGAAGATAAGCATATTGGGCGAGTAATCGTGACCACCCTCACCCGCACTAGTCAAACGACGGACCCTCTGTGAGACGGAGTCCGTAACACGCTCGAGATTCGGTCGAGTCACTAATGGTCATCTACGAAATTATTAGTCCTATCACAACAAAGCGATTGCTACATCGTGAGGTCTAATAATTCACGGTCCGATCTTGTACAATCTCATTGCACAGGATGCCCCCACTCGCATGTCAACCACATGAACGAGTCGATCACCTCGCTTGTATCTAATACAAAGAGGGTCGCATCCATGATGTATATCCAATATTAGGTCTCCAACCCTATCCATATATCATGAGACCGCTTCGAGTAATTAACTCGAACGTGATCCTCCTTGTGTGTCCACTACACACCGTTCAAGTTCTAGTTCTCTCATAAATTCAATGACCCTGGAGCTTAGTTTATTGGAAAATTTTATAAATATTGCGAGACACAAAGTGATGAAATGAATAACTCTTATTAATTTCAAACAATATATTACAAACACGAGATTAGGACAAAAATCCCAGCAGGGAATTCCTCGACCCAGTGGGAAGATTTTCACAACCTGATCACTAATTGGGTTTAACTAAAACTTAGTTGTCATACCTAATGATAGCGTAGAGAATTCATTATCCTATAAACACGCTCAGTAGACAAGGACCAATGGGTCAAAGCCATGGACCTTGAAATGGAGTCTATGCACTTCAATTCAGTATGGGAACTTGTAGGCAAACCTGAAGGGGTAAGACCCATAGGGTGTAAATGGATCTATAAGAGAAAGAGAGATGTAGATGGAAAGGTACAAACATTTAAAGCTAGACTCGTAGCAAAAGGTTTTACCCAAAGGGAAGGAGTTAATAGGATGAAACTTTTTTTCCTGTTGCTATATTGAAGTTTATAAAGATTCTCTTGTCCATAACCACTTTTTATGACTATGAAATATGGAAAATGGATGTAAAGACTGCATTTTTTTAATGGTAATCTGGAAGAGAGCATCTATATGTCTCAACCCGAAGGGTTCATAACCCAAGGTTCGGAGCAAAAAGTTTGTAAGCTTAATCAATCCATTTATTGGTTGAAGCAACCTTCTAGATCTTGGAATATAAGATTTGATACTCCGATCAAGTTTTTTGGTTTTGTCCAAAACGTTGATTAACCTTGTGTGTACAAGAAAATCATCAACAACAAAGTAGCTTTCTTGGTGCTTTATGTGGACGATATCCTACTCATTAGGAATGACGCAGGATTCTTATCTGACATAAAGAAATTCCTGGTAAGCTAGTTCCAAATGAAAGATTTGGGTGAGGCACGAGGTTCACACCATGCGGAATAATTAGAACAGAACACTAGCTTTCTCTCAAGCATCCTCTATCGATAAACTCTTTGATTTAATTAATCAACATTCATTAACTACGAGTCACTCCACAAAGACTCGAAGTTGCACTCTTGTCACTGTAGACTGTGTTGTGTCCATTGATATAATCAATACCTGTGAGTTAACCCTTCACAGGTTGTTCGTAATCACAGCCTTGTGAAATTACCGTTTTACCCCTATGAATACCTCTTGCTCCTTAAGCACTACTGGTCCTCTAATGAACAACAAGTCTATGGTCCTCCCATAAACATAATCCCTCTTATGCCAGTAAGACGGTAGTGCCCTATTGTTCAAGACCTGAATTAAGTTCTTAAGAGAACAACCTATTTAATTCCCTAATTCAGGAATGGGTAAATTCCATCTCGCTGAGATAAATCCCCAGCTACCTACAAGGTTATGTCCCTGAGAAGGTAAGCGTATTGAGTCGGCTACAGGCCACTCTCACCCATACTAATCTAAGGACAAATCCCCATAAGTAGGAGTTTGTAACTTTCTCAGGACTAAGGTCGAGTCACCCATGATCTTTTATAAATTATTAGACCTATCTTGTTAACGGTGTTACTGAATGGATTTGGAATTCCCGCAGTGGAAGACGTTTTGAAACGTCGTTGATCCGTTGTGTAATTCTATCTTAAAATTAAACTAATCAACTTTAATTCTAGGCTAAACATGGAAAAGAAGAGAAAAAACAATAAGGATAAACGATACTTACTTGTTGAAGAACACTTCTTCAATGCTTTCCTCCTCCGGTCACGATCTCTCTCGAACGGATGATCTCCTCGAACATGAACCTCGATCCGAACAGCAAGACACCTCCACAGGGTCTTCTTGGTTGTTCTCGAGAGGTTGAGGGAGAGTAGGTAGGACTCTCTTTAGTTTTAAGTGAGGAGAATTTGTAGAGAGAATTGAGAGAGAATGAGAGAAGGGTGAGAAGCTCTCTTTGGATGAAAATCCAAAAAATGGCAACTACATCACCAAAAGCTTCATGCAAAGCCTTTAAATACTATTGTCTGATGGAGTTAAAATCTCAACCAAATTACAATTTTACCACAACCATATGATATACAAATCATATTTGCATATCACATAATATAAGGTATCTCATACCTTATTATACAAATCTCATTTGCATAAATGTGGAATTTTAAATTGAATCACATTCAATTTAATTTGTCTCAATTAAATTTCTCCAATTAGCACGAATTAATCAATTACGCTATACTGTAGTTTATTATGAATCTCATTCACATCAACTATATATTATGTCATCTATATCTCATATAAACGACATAAATACCCAAATAATGAATTTGAACACTTCAAATTCACACCAAACTGTAAATCCTCAATTTGTCCAATTTGAGCCAACCGAGGGACCTAATGGACCTACACGTGACGAGCTCCAATGATCCGAGACTAACCTGTCAAACTCTTTGACCTGGTTATTCAACAATTATTAGATACGGTAACACTCCACTAAAGCCCGTAGATGCACTCTCATCACTATAGGACAAGTTGTGTCCATCGATATAACTAATACCCATGAGTCGACCCTTCACTGGTTGTTCGTAGACACTGCTCGTCAAATAACCGTTTTACCCTTGTGTCTACCTCTTGCTCCTTAAGTCCCACTGCTCATTTAATGAACAACTACGTTGCACGGTCCAACCATAAACAATAACCCTCTCAGGCCAATGAGAGAGTGGGGTCTCGTTGTACAAGCCCTGGAGACAACACTTAAAGGAACAACCCCTCTAGTGTCCCTAAGTCGGGAACGAGTGAATTCCTTCTTGCGTAGTCAAGTTCTCAGCTCCCCACGTGGTCCTGTACATGAGAAGATAGACATATTGGGTGAGCATCAGTGGCCACCCTCACCCGTACTTGTCAAAAGACAGACCCCCGCAGACGGGAGTCCGTAACACGCTCAGGATTAAGATCAAATCGCTATCGGTCGTATACGAAATTATTAGCCCTATACTGTTAACGGTGTTACATCAGTAAGTCTAATAATTCACGGTCTGGTCTTGTATAATCTCATTGCACAGGATGCCCCCATTCGCATGTCAACCACATGAACGAGTCAGATCACCACGTTTCTATCTAATACAAAGCGGGCCGCATTCACAGTGTATCCAGAATTAGGTCTCCAACCCTATCCTTATGCTGTTGACCGTTCGGGTCATTAACGCGAACGTGATCCTCCCTCTGTGTGTCCCAAACAATTATAGGGGTTTGTCCTTAGACTAGTATAGGTGAGAGTGCCCTGTAGCTGACTCAATAAGCCTACCTTCTCAGGGACAGAACCTCGTAGGTAGCTGGGGACTTAACTACGCAATATGGAATTCACTCATTCCTACACTAAGGAATTAGATAGGTTGTTCCCTTAAGAACTGATTCCAGGTCTTGAACAACGGGGCCCCACTCTCCATGAGGGTATGAGTCTATGGTAGGACCTTAGACTTGTTGTTCATTAGAGGATCAGTGGTGCTTAAGGAACAAATAAGTAATCACATAGATAAAATGGTAATTTGACCCAGCCGTGATTACGAATAACCTTTGAAGGGTCAACTCATGGGTAATAATTATATCAGTGGACACAATATAATCTATAGTGAGGAGAGTGCAGCTACAAGTCTATAGTGGAGTGACTTGTAGTTAATGAATATTGATTAACTGGATCAAAGAGTTTGATCAGTTGATCTCACATCATTGGAGCTCATGAACTATAGGTCCATTAGGCCCCTCTGTTGGCTCAACATGGTAATATTGAAGATATAAAGTTAGGAATGAAATCGAAGTGTTCAATTTCATATATGAGGTGTTATATACGTTATATATGATATAATTGATATAATATATGGTTTTAATACGAATTAGATTCACATATAAAACATATACTGATGAGAGAATGAAGGAGGGATAGGATGGTAATTTCCATCCTATTTCCCTATATATAGTTGCATGAGATGCAATTTTGAATAAGCTCTTTGAGAAACCCTAGAGTATCAGTTAGTTGTGTTGGAAGAGTTCCACACACAATCTTTCTCACAACCTCACACCTTATCCTAAAGGATCCCACCTTCCTCCCTCACCTAGAGAACAACGGAGAAGATCCGGTGGTGCTGTCCGTGGTCGTTCGGATTCGAGTTGCTGAGATCGTGATCGTGGAAGAAGGAGCACTTGAAAAAAGAGTTCTTCAAAGGTAATTTCTTGTAGTCCAATTTCTTAAAGCATGTTTAATCTTAGTTAGATTTGTTCTTGATTGAGATCCATGTAACAAAATTAAGAACACGCGATTAACAATCGCTTCCGCTACGGGATTCGATCCCTTCAGACCATCAAACACCTTAGTCGTGAGGGCCTTTGTAAATCGATCAACAACGTTGTGCTCCGAAGCTATCTGCGTGACTGTCACGTCTCCGCAGTGCACAATCTCCCATATCAGGTGATACTTACACTCAATGTGCTTGCCCTTTTTATGACTCTGAGGTTCTCTCAAGTTGGCTACTTCTCCACTGCTGTCACAAAATAGCGTGATCGGTAAGTTCATATTTGGAACAACTTCCAAATCTAACATGAACTTCCTAAGCCAAATAGCTTCCTTTGCAGCTTCACAAGCCGCAACATATTCGTCTTCCATCGTGGAAACAGCGATGCATCCCTGCTTGATGCTTCACCACACTACACCTCCTCCATTCAAAATGAAGGCTGACCCCGAAGTGGATTTCCTAGAATCCTTATCGATCTGAAAGTCAGAGTTTGTGTATCCCGTAAGGATCAAATCCCCACTCTCATACACAAGGTTGTAGTTCCTCGGTCTCCTAAGATACTTGAGGATTGCCTTTACGGATGTCCAGTGATCTAATCCTGGATTGGATTGATACCTACTGACAATCCCAACTGCATAACAGATGTCGGGCCTAGTACACAACATGGCATACATCAGGTTCCCTACAGCTGAAGCATTGGGTATTCGTCTCATATCCTCAACCTCTTGAGGTGTCTTAAGACATTGATCCTTAGACAAGTGAACCCCATGCCTGAAAGGCAGCAAACCCTTATTGGAGTTCTGCATCTTATATCTAGACAACATCTTGTCAATATAAGACGCTTGAGACATGGCTAGCAATCTATTCCTCCGGTTCCGGACTATCTGGATACCTAGAACATATTGTGCCTCTCTCAAATCTTTCATTTGGAATTGCGAAGCCAGCCATTCCTTGATGTCAGTAAGAAATCCTACCTCATTCCCAATGAGAAGGATATCATCTGTAAACTCGAGATCTCTCTTTGGAATTTTCCTTAAAAATGAAAGAAGAAATGAATGTTTAAGACTTGGTTTTCCTTGTTTTAAAAAGAAAAGTAATGAAGTGAAAGATAAAAGGAAACAAGGAAGGAAAATCTTAAACCATTTTGGTTTTGTTTGCTTTAAAAATAATGAAGAAAAGAAAATGAAAGAAATGTTAATTATATTGTGTTTTGTTTTGTTTAGAAAAGAAAAGAAAAAGAAAAGAAAGAAAGAGATAAAGGAGAGATTAAAAAAAGAAAAAGAAATGAAAAAGGAAAAGCAAAAAGGAAAAAAGACAAAGGTTTGCCTCACCGTTTGGATTTTTTTTTTAAAAAACCATTTTAAGTTCCTTTTAAACTCATTTGTTTCTCATCTTCAACAAAACCAAAAGCCTACCTTCGAGAGGGAGAACTGAAGATAGAAGAAGATGGAGAAAAAGCTCTTGTTTTCAGATTGAAGAAGAAGAGAGAAGAATTACTCAAGTTCTATGGAATTCTGTGATAAATTCAACCATGTCTTGATGTTTTGAACTTTTCGAGCTGCAAAAGAAGAGGTAAGTGTTGACGTTTGCTTTTCCTTAAAGCTAACTCATTGTTAAACAAAGTTCATGGAGGAAGCTTGAGCAAATTCTTATGTTAAGTTGCTGTTTTGTGAAGAGGAAGGCAGAAGACAGAATTTGCTGTCAAATCCGAGAAGCCTCTTGTGTTTTGGTTGTCGTGATCTGTAGCGTTTGAATGAGAAGCTCTATTAGGTATGGTTGGAAAGATTATTGAATTTCCTACAACTTTTGTGAAGTAATCATGAGTAGAAAACGATTGGAATATGTCTTAAATCGCAGGACAAATTTGTTGTGCAGCAGGAAATTGATTCTGGAAATAGCAGCAGGTGGTTTTTAAGGAAAAGGCTTTCGAGGTATTTTCAAACCAATCTGTTGGGAATCTCAACTTTATGTCTTCATATGATTTTTAGAGGGTTGAAAAAGGAAGAATTTGGTATAAAGTTCCCTCTTAGGATTAGTAATGAAGAAGTTATGATTGTTTGAAGACAGGGTATAAAATTTGTAAAATGGTGGAAAATTGGTTGGAGTGTTTTCTTGTAGTTTTAAGGTTAAAAACCATGAGCTCGAGGTTCTAAAACATGGTTTTGGTTTGTTTGGCAGGCCAAGAGGAGATAGGTCGAGTGTACGGGCCAAGGTTCTAGTTCTAACACTGTGAGTGACAAAACGAACCTCGAAAATGGTTTATAGGCTTGTATTATGCTTATGAAAATGCAAGCTTTTGCTAAAACGAAAAGGTTTCAATGCTGATTGTTTTCCTTGAAACACATGTTTATGAGTATCCATATTTCCTAAGAAGTGATTTCAAGTGCTCGTTGTGAGCCTAAATGTCTTGATGAAATTTATATGTGAGCATAAGTTCTTGATTGTCAAAATTTATGGAAATGTTATGATTTCGAGCAAGTATGTACTAGCAAGTATGATTTAATGATTTCCAGTTTTAATGAACAAGTTGAGTACGCTTGAGTTTTACGAAAGGAAAGATAAGCAGACATGTCTAAATGTTTTTATGTGTTTTTCTGAGTCTTGAATGAGTAAATGACCGAGACATTGAGCCCGAAGCTATATGGTACCGTGTGCACACAGGTCATTTTCTATTGTCGACGTTGAGTGTACTCCGTGACAATAATGCTGTCGTGAGTGCTGGGCGGGCCCCACTACGACAAAGACGATGGGAGTGCTTGTTCGGCCCCACTACATCGTAGAGTAAACGTAGGTTGTACTGGGCGTGCCCTACACAACGTGGATTGTAACATGTTTTAAAATGATTTCTATCATTCATATGCCTTACGAAATTTTAACGACATACTTGCTGGTTTTTCTGAAAAGCTATTATGATTACACAGTTACTTTTAACGTTTGATTACAGATGCATATGCTCATAGATGGTCAGGTGATATGATTTACGTGTTAATAGTTTTCTTCTAAACTCAAGTCACTCACTGAGCTTCATAGCTCATTCTTTCAGTGTTTTCCCACTTTTCAGGTAAAGATCGAGCTCCCAGTGCCTGACATCCTGCCATAGTCTACTAGAAGCTCCACGAGCATGATATTGTGTACGTGGGTGGTGTTGTATAGCAAGTCCATATGTGTTGTAGTAAATTTTAAGGGGACTATGTAGTTATAGTTGTATGTATTTTAGAGGTTGTGGTTGTATTATTAATGGTTTGGCCTGTTTGTGGTTCTGATGATTTTTCCCGATTAGTTTTCAAGAGAGACATAAGAAGTGTTTCTCCTTATTTATGCTTAGTAGTTGTCAAGTTCCGTTGTGTTATGTTAAAGTGTTCCATATACGAACATAGTATGTTTATCAGGTATCGTTAGAGAGGTGAACGATGTCTGTTGGCTTCACACCGTCTGCTGGGCTAAGTTAGCAGGTAGTTCGGGAGAGGGTGTGACAACTTGGTATCAGAGCAGTTAGCTCCATGGGGAATAAGACAGATCAAGTTAATTCTAGAAGAAACTAAAAAGTAAATAACAAGTTATTGAGTTAGTTCAATAGAACTAGCAGGGCATGATCCAACTTTCCTGAGATACGTACCCAGTTACAACTATTTCTAAGTGGACTAACTTTCCTCAGCTAGTAGAGACTGCCCTACGTGTTGAACAGACTATAGTAGAGAAGAAGTCGGTAGTAAAGCCTAGTTGTGGGGCTTCGACAACAGGCAGTTTATAAGGTCATGAACAGAGGAGGTTAACACCTAGAGTAAATGTTTGAAGTCGTCAGGACTTAAAGAATCATCGAGGACACTGCCTTGTTGATGTGTGTTACCAGTGCGGACAGGCAGGACATGTTAAGAGGGATTGTCCACACCGAGAGCAAACAAATGCACGTAAGAACCAGGAGTTGGGTCCCAGATAGCTCATTCAGCCAAAGAGAGTTCCAATAGAGTCTGCAGAAGAGGGCACCAATGGTCTTTGGATAGAAGGGAGTTGTAGGGAGACCCAGACAACAGGGAAAGCTCTACGCCATGACTCAGCAAGAAGTGAAGGGTGCACCAGATGTGATTACTTGTACGATTTCTATTTGTAATGTACCTGCACATGTTTTGATAGATCCAGGTGCTACGCATTCCTTTGTTTCTAGTATATTCCTAACAAAGCTGAATATAAATTTAGAGCCTTTATTTGAGAGGTTAGTTACTTACACGCCAGTTGGTGATGCTTTACTAGTCAAGGCAGTGTTGCGAGATTGTGAGGTCTTAGTAGATGGTCTCAATATGTTAGTGGATCTTCTTCCACTAGAATTGCAGGTGTTAGATGCAATCTTAGGGATAGATTTCTTATTCACTCATTATGCTTCCATGGATTGCCATAGAAAGGAAGTTGTTTTCAAGAAGCTAGGATTGGCTGAAGTGGTTTTCAGGGGTGAAAGGAAGATTATACCTACGAGTTTGATTTTAGCATTAAAAGCTGAGAAGTTATTGAGGAAAGGTTGCACGACGTTTCTTGCACATGTAGTAGAGGTGTAGGAGGAAAAGCTAAAACCAGAAAATGTTATTGTTGTGAACGAATTTCTTGATGTTCTTGCAGTAGATTTGTCATGGTTGCCACCTGATAGGGAAGTTGAGTTCACTATTGAATTGCTACCAAGGACAACACCTATTTCGCAAGCGTCGTCTAGAATGGCTCCAAGTGAACTCAAGGAGCTAAAGATGCAGCTACAAGAACTACTTGATAAGGGATACATCAGACCTAGTGTATCACCTTGGGTAGCTCCAATGTTATTTGTGAAGAAAAAAGATGGTACCCTTAGATTACGTGTTGATTACAGACAGTTAAACAAAGTCACGATACGCAAAAGGTATCCTTTACCCCAAATAGATGACTTGTTTGACCAGTTACGAGGAGCATCAATGTTTTCTATGATTAAATTAAGATCAGGATACCATCAGTTAAAAGTTAGTGTATCAGTTAGTGTATCAGTTATTCCTAAGACATTATTGAGAATGAGGTACGAGCATTATGAGTGTTTAGCAATGCCATTCGGTTTAACAATACACTAGCAGTGTTCATGGACCTCATGGATAGGTTTTCCACCAGTATTTGGATAAGATTGTGATAGTATTCACTGATGATATACTAGTTTATTCGGTTGACAGGAAAACCCACGAGGAACACATGAGTATTATTCTACAAACACTACAAGATAAACAGTTGTATGCTAAATTCACCAAATGTGAGTTTTGGTTGAATCATGTAGTGTTTTGGGGCATGTTGCCTCAGCAAATGGAGTTAGTATGGATCCGAATAAAGTGAAAGCAGTAGTCAACTGGGAGAGACCAGCTAGTGCGACAGAGGTACGTAGTTTCCTAGGTTTAGAGGGATACTACAGATGATTTGTTGAGTATTTCCCACGATTAGCATTACACTTAGCAGCTTTAACAAGGAAGAATGTTAAGTTTGAATGGTCAGATAAATGCGAACAGAGTTTTTAGGAATTGAAAAAGAGATTAGTTACAACACCTATTCTAGCACTTCCTGTAACGGGAAAAGAGTATGAAATTTATTGTGATGCTTCGGGACAAGGATTAGGGTGTGTGCTCATGCAAGAAGGAAAAGTAATAGCTTATGCGTCGAGGCAATTGAAAAAGCACGAGTGTAATTGCCTTACTCCCGTTCTTGAGCTGACATCAATTGTCTTAGCATTGAAATTTGGAGGCATTATTGGTTTGGTGAAAGGTGTCACATTTATACAGATCATAAGAGTCTGAAATATATCTTGATCAGAGAAAGTTTATTGTGAGACAGAGAAGATAGTTAGAACAGATTAAAGTTTATGATTATACCATAGATTACCATCCAAATAAGGTGAATGTAGTAGCGGATGCATTAAGCAGGAAGTCGAGACTTCCTAGGGACGCCTTGTGTGGTATTCGAGCAACTTTTTTTTAAGTACTCTAAAGGATTCTAAGGCAGTTGTGACTGCAGAGAATTGAGGGGGCTTTTTAGCTCGATTCCAGATCAAGTCTTCACTCGTAGCAGGGATTGTGTGAAAACAACCAGAGAATAGTAACTTGCAGAAAATGTTTGGAATGTCCAAACAGGGCCCAGAGGCATAATTTAGAATGAGAACAAACTGAACCATAGTTAAGCAGAGAAGACTATGTGTCCCGAGTATTAGTGAGCTTAAAAATACTATTTTAGAGGAAGCTCGCAATTCAGCTTACGCTATGCATCCAGGAAGCACCAAGAAGTATAAAACTGTGAAGGGGACTTATTGGTGGTCTGGGATGAAGCGGGAGATAGTTGACTATGTTGATAGATGTTTGATCTGCCAACAGGTTAAACAAGTTAGACAGAAGCAAGAAGGACTCCTTAACCCATTGCCAGTGTCGGAATGAAAATAACAGCATATCACTATGGATTTTCTATTTAGATTACCACGTACTTCAAGTGGACATGATGGTATTTGGGTAATAGTGGATAGACTCACTAAGATAGCACGATTTATACCGATTAAAGAGACATCTACGCTTGATCAGCTTGTTAAGCTATACGTCGACAGAATTGTGGGTCAATATAGAGTGCCAATGTCCATAGTTTCAGATAGGGACCCGAGATTTACTTCAATGTTTTGGCCTAGCTTACAGAAAACTATGGGGACAAAGCTGAGTTTTAGTACAACGTTCCATCCTCAGACAGATGGTCAGTCAGAGAGGACCATCAAGAGCTTAGAGGACATGTTGAGACCATGTGTCCTTCAAGTTAAGGGAAGTTGGGATACACACCTATCACTTATGGAATTCGCTTACAATAATAGCTATCACTCGAGTATTGGCATGGCACCATTTGAGGCTTTATATGGAAGATCGTGTAGAACGCTTATATGTTGAAATGAGGTAGGAGAGCGAAAGCTAATTGGTCTTGAGTTAGCACAAGTTACTATGTACAATATTAAGGTAATCAGGATGAATTTGAAGGTAGCTCAAGACCGTCAGAAGAGTTATGTAGATAAGCGACGGAAGGACTTAGAATTCCAAGTCGGAGATCAAGTTTTCTTGAAGTTATCTCCGTGGAGAGGTGTCCTTCGCTTCAGCAAGAAAGGTAAGCTAAGTCCTAGATATACTTGTCCTTACCAAGTAACGGGACGGGTTGGGCCAGCAGCCTACAGACTAGAGTTGCCAGCAGAACTATCTAGAGTACATGATGTTTTTCATGTGTCCATGTTGAAGAAGTATATTTCAGATCAGACTCATCTGCTGCGAGCGCAACTAGTTGAGCTTAAAGAAGACATGTGTTACTTAGAGAATGCAGTTCAAATCCTCGACAGTAAAGAACAAGTTTTGAGAAACAAGACGATTCCACTCGTGAAGGTTCGATGGAAACATCACGGAGTGGAGGAGGCAACCTAGGTACTAGAGGATCAAATGTGGAAGAAGTATCCAACGATCTTCACCTAAGGACTACTAAATTTTGAGGACGAAATTTCTTAAGGGGGAGGTAAGTTATAAACCCGAGATCTCTCTTTGGAATTTTCCTTAAAAAGGAAAGAAGAAATGAATTTTTAAAACTTGGTTTTCCTTGTTTTAAAAAGAAAAGTAATGAAGTGAAAGATAAAAGGAAAACAAGGAAGGAAAAGCTTAAACCATTTTGGTTTGGTTTGCTTTGAAAAGAAGGAAGAAAAGAAAATGAAAGAAATGTGTATTATATTGTGTTTTTTTTTTTTTAGAAAAGAAAAGAAAATACAAAAAAAGAAAGAGATAAAGGAGAGATTAAAAAAAGAAAAGGAAAAGAAAAAGCATAAGCAAAAAGGGAAAAAGACAAAGGTTTGCCTCACCGTTTGGATTTTTTTTAAAACAAACCATTTTAAGTTCCTTTTAAACTCATTTCTTTCTCATTTTCCACAAAACCAGAAGCCTAGCTTGGAGAGGGAGAACTGAATAGAGAAGAAGAAGGAGAAAAAGCTCTGGTTTTGGGATTGAAGAAGAAGAGAGAAGAATTACTCAAGTTCTATGGAATTCTGTGATCAATTCAACCATGTTCTGATTTTTTCATCTTTTCAAGCTCCAGAAGAATAGGTAAGTGTTGAAGTTTACTTTTCCTGAAAGCTAACCGATTTTTAAACAAAGTTCATGAAGGAAGCTCGAGCAAATTCTTATGTTAAGTTGCTGTTTTGTTAAGAGGAAGGCAAAAGACAGAATTTGCTGTCAAATCCGAGAAGCCTCTGGTGTTTGGGTTGTCTCGATCTGTAGCATTTGAATCAGAATCTCTATTAGATATGGTTGGAAATATTATTGAATTTTGTACAACTTTTGTGAAGAAATCGTGAGTAGAAAATGATTGGAATATGTCTTAAATCGCAGGACAAATTTGTTGTGCAGCAGGAAATTGATTATGGAAACAGCAGCACATGGTTTTTAAGGAAAAGAATTTCGAGGTATTTTCGAATCAATCTGTTGGGAATCTCAACTTTATGTCTTCATATGATTTTTAGAGAGTTGAAAAAGGAATAATTTGGTATAAAGTACATCCTTTTTGGATTAGTAATGAAGACATTATGACTGTTTGAAGACAGGGTATAAAATCTGTAAAATGCTGGAAAATTGGTTGAAGTGTTTTCTTGTAGTTTTAAGGTTAAAAACCATGAGCTCGACGTTCTAAAACATGGTTTTGGTTTGTTTGGCAGGCCAAGAGGAGATAGGTCGAGTGTACGGGCCAAGGTTCTAGTTCTAACACTGTGAGTGACAAAACGAACCTCGAAAATGGTTTATAGGCTTGTATTATGCTTATGAAAATGCAAACTTTTGCTAAAACGAAATGGTTTCAATGCTTATTGTTTTCCTTGAAACACATGTTTATGAGTATTCTTATTTTCTAAGAAATGATTTCATGTGCTCGTTGTGAGCCCAAATGTCTTGATGAAATTTATATGTGAGCATATGTTCTTGATTGTCAAAATTTATGGAAATGATATGATTTCGAGCAAGTATGTACTAGCAAGTATGATTTAAAGATTTCCAGTTTTAATGAACAAGCTGAGTACGCTTGAGTTTTACGAAAGGAAAGATAAGCAGGCATGTTTAAATGTTTTTATGTGTTTTTCTGAGTCTTGAATGAGTAAATGACTGGGACATTGAGCCCGAGGCTATATGGTACCGTGTGCACACAGGTCATTTTCTGTTGTCGACGTTGAGTGTACTCCGTGACAACAATGCTGTCGTGAGTGCTGGGCGGGCCCCACTACGACAAAGACGATGGGAGTGCTTGACGGGCCCCAGTACATCGTAGAGTAAACGTTGGTTGTACTGGGCGTGCCCTACACAATGTTGATTGTGACATGTTTTAAAAGGATTTCTATCATTCATATGCCTTACGAGATTTCAACGACATACTTGTTGGTTTTTCTGAAAAGCTATTATGATTACACAGTTACTTTTAACGTTTGATTACAGATGCATATGCTCATAGATGGTCAGGTGATATGCTTTACGAGTTAATAGTTTTCTTTTAAACTCAAGTCACTCACTGAGCTTCATAGCTCATTCTTTCAGTGTTTTTCCACTTTTCAGGTAGAGATCGAGCTCCTAGTGCCTGTCATCCTGCTATAGTCTACTAGAAGCTCCACGAGCTTGATATTGTGTACGTGGGTGGTGTTGTATAGCAAGTCCATATGTGTTGTAGTTAATTTTAAGGGGACTATGTAGTTATAGTTGTATGTGTTTCAGAGGTTGTGGTTGTATTATTAATGGTTTGGCCTGTTTGTGGTTTTGATGCGTTTGCCAGATTAGTTTTCAAGAGAGACTTAAGAAGTGTTTCTCCTTATGTATGCTTAGTAGTTGTCAAGTTCTGTTGTGTTATGTTAAAGTGTTCCATATAGGAACATAGTATGTTTATCACGTAAAACAGGGTCTACATGTATTGTTAGTGAGGTGAACGATATCTGTTGGCTTCACGTCGTCTGCTGGGCTAAGTTAGCAGGTAGTTCGGGAGAGGGCGTGACATCATCCACATACAATATTAGAAATGCGACACCACTGTTAACGCTTTTCTTGTAGACACAAGGCCGTCAACATTTTGATTAAAGCCATATGATTTGATCGCCTCATCAAACCTTATATTCCAAGACCTCGAGGCTTTTTTCAGTCCATAAATAGACCTTTTAAGCTGATAAACTCTTTGCTCTTGGCCTTGGGCAATGAACCCCTTGGGCTTGTCCATGTAGATGGTCTCGTCAAGGTTGCCGTTCAGAAAGGCGGTCTTGACATCCATCTGCCATACCTCATAGTCATAATATGCGGCAATGGCCAGAAGCATTCTAATCCACTTCACCATGGCAACAGGTGAAAATGTTTTCTCATAGTCAACCCCTTCCACCTAGGTAAAACCCTTTGCCACTAGTCGTGCTTTGAAGGTCTGCACCATCCCATCTACGCCATGTTTACGCTGTAGATCCACTTGCAACTAATAGGTTTAATCCCATCCGGTTGGTCCACAAGCTCCCAGATTGAATTTAAGTACATTGACTCCATTTCCTGGTCCACAGCTTTAATCCATTCTTCTTTGTCAACGTCTGTCATTGTCTGATCATAGGTCAATGGATCCACACAGTCATCTTCAGGAGTGACGACTTGGGTTTCAGCTAAACCCATGTAAAGTTCAGGTTGTCTCACAATCCTCCCACTACGTCGAGGCATTCCAAACTCTTGGGAACGAACTTGACTAGACGAGTTAGGATCAACAATACTTGTTGATGTTCTAGCACAATCAGCAACTCTTGGTAAGTGATCCCTGATGTGGTCTTCCTCAAGGAAAGTGTTGTTTGTCGACACAAGCACACTATTATTCTTAGGATCATAAAAGAAACCACCCCTATGAAGGGAATTAGAATCCCCGCGCAGCGGAAGACGATCGAATCGTCATGGTATCATCATGCAACGTGTTTACTAAAATTGATCTACCTATTAGATCTAGGCTAAACATGCTGAAAAGATTACAACGGTTAGAATAACTTACTTGTTGTAGATCTATTCAGCAACCTCTCCTTGCAGATCACGAACTCTTCGCGCTCCTCGATCTCCACGAATTCTTCCCACGAACGGATCTCGAACACTACCAAAATCGATTTTCTTGGTTGTTCTTCTTTTGGAGAATGGAAGTTTGTAGGAATTTTGTGTTTTGGAAAGAGTTGAGAAAATTGAGAGAGAAGAGAGAATTTCCCTTAGCCTCCAAAGCTTAGTTTAGGTTCTATTAGGTTACCAAAACCCTTTTGCAAAGGAGTTTAAATAGTGGAATGATGAAGTTCACAACTTCACTTTATTACCACTTTACCACAACCATATGTTATGTAAATCTGATTTACATAATTATATAATATAAGATATCTCATATCTTGTGTTGTAAATCTCATTTGCAATAATTGTGGATTTAATTAAATTGAATCACATTAAATTTATTTTCTCTCTTTCAATTTCTCCAATTAGCCTTTAATTCAACAATTAGGCTAATATATAGTTTATTATAAATCTCATTCATATTAAACTATATATTATATCATCTATATAATATAAATGCTCTTTAAGGTGAAATTGAACAGTTCAATTTCATACCAAAACTTTAACCCTTCTTTTATTCCAGATTGAGCCAACCAACGGACCTAATGGACCTATAGTGACGGGCTCCAATGATGTGAGGTTAATCAGTCAAACTCTTTGACTCGGTCAACCAATATTCATTAGCTACAGTGACACTCCACTAAAGCCTGTAGCTATACTCCCATCAGTGTAGAATATTACGTGTCCACTAATATAACCAATGCTCATGAGTCGACCCTTCACAGGTTGTTCATACACACGGCTGGGTCAAATTACCGTTCTACCCCTGTGTCTATATCTTGTTCCTTAAGTCCCCACTCCTCCTCTAATGAACAACATATTGTGATGGTCCAACCATACACAACACCCTTCTCGGGCCAGTGAGAAGGTGGGCGCCCGTTGTCCAAGCCCTGGAGACAACACTTAAGGGAACAACCGCTCTAGTTTCCCTATAGACGGGAACGAGTGAATGCCATCTCGCGTAATTAGGTTCCCAGCTCTCTACTTGGTTCTGTCCCTGAGAAGATAGGCATATTGGGCGAGTGACTGAGACCACCCTCACCCGTACTAATCAAAAGACGGACCGGCGACGAGTCCGTAATACCCTCGAGGATTCGTGTCGAGTCACTAATGGTCATCTACGAATTTATTAGTCTTTTCTTGTTACATGATGTTATATCGATAAGTCTAATAATTCACGGTTGGGTCTTGTACAATCTCATTGTACAGATGCCCCCACTCGCATGTCAACCACATGAACGAGTCGAGATCACCTCGTTTGTATCTAATACAAAGCGGGCTGCATCCACGATGTATCCGGGATTAGGTCTCCAACCTCATCCTTATCTTTCAGAGACCGTTCGGGTCATTAACTCGAACGTGATCCTCCTTGTGTGTCAACTCCACACCGTTCAAGTTCTAGTTTTCTCATATATTCAATGACCCTGGAGCTTAGTTTATTGGAAAGGT
The DNA here is from genome assembly GCA_036507285.1 of Trichosanthes cucumerina. Lineage (NCBI taxonomy): Eukaryota > Viridiplantae > Streptophyta > Magnoliopsida > Cucurbitales > Cucurbitaceae > Trichosanthes > Trichosanthes cucumerina. The sequence goes on from CM071837.1 coordinate 4,995,900, forward strand.
TTAAAATATTTGCGAGATACAAAGTGAAGAAAATAATAACTCTTATTAATTTCAAAACAATATTTTACAAACACGAGATTAGGACAAAAATCCCAACAAACTCCCACTTGGACTAAGCTAGTGGAGAAGGTACATTTCCAAAATGTATTTGAATTACAATAAAATTTACAATAAACTAGGGCATTGAATACCCGTTTACACATCTCCCACTTGCCCTAGTCAGGAAGCTCTCGAATACCTAGACTCTCTAGGTGACCCTCAAACACTTTAGTTTGTGAGGGCTTTGTAAATGGATCACTACATTGTGCTCGATGCTATCTCTGCGTGATCATCACGTCTCATGGTGCACAATTTCTGTGTCGGATGATACTTGCACTCTATGTGTTTACCTCTCTTATGGCTTCGAGGTTCACGTGAATTGGCTCTTCGCACCATCAAGTATCACGAGAATAACGTGATTGGCAAGTTCATATTTGGAACAACTTCCATGTCTGTCATGAACTTCCTTAGCCAAACAACTTCCTTTGCGACTTCACAAGCCGCAACATACTCTGCTCCCCCATAGTGGAATCAAAGAATGCATCCTGTTTGATGTTTCGCCATACTACAACTCCTCCATTCAAAATGAAGGTGACCACAGAGTGGATTTCCTAGAATCCTTATCGATCTGAAAATCGAGAATCACATATCCCTGTAAGATCAAATCCCTACTACCATACACTAAGTTGTAGTTCCTCGTTCTCCTAAGATACTTGAGGATTGTCTTTACGATCGTCCGGTGATCTAATCTGGATTGGGTGATATCTCACGACAATTCCGATTGCATAATGTATGTCGGGCCTTGTACACAACATGGCATACATCATCGCTCCCTACAATTGAAGCATATGGAATACGTCTCTCATATCCTCAACATCATGAGGAGTCTTAGGACACCGATCCTTAGACAAGTGAACCCCATGCCTAAAAGGCGGCAAGCCCTTCTTGAGTTCTCGCATCTTATATCTAGACAACATCTTGTCAATATAAGATGCCCGAGACAAGGCTAGTATTCTGCTCTTCCTGGTTAGGACTACGGATACCTAGAACATACCGAGCTTCTCCCAAACCTTACATTTGGAATTGTGAAGCTAGCCATTTCTTAACGTCGATGAAAATTCTACCTCATTCCCAATGAGAAGAATATCGATCCACGTGAACACCAAAAATGCGACGCTTTTGTCAACGATTTTCTTGTAGACACAAGGTTAAATCGACATTTTGATCAAAGCCATAAGATTTGATTACCTCATCAAACCTTATATTCCAAGACCTCGAAGCTTGTTCCAGTCCATAAATGGACTTATGAAGTTTGCAAACTTTTTGCTCTTGGCCTTGGGCAATGAACCCTTTGGGCTGTTCCATGTAGATGGTCTCGTCAAGTTTGCCATTCAGAAAGGCTGTCTTGACATCCATCTGCCATACCTCATAGTCATAATACGCGGCGATGGCCAGAAGGATCCTGATCGATTTTACCATGGCAACAGGTGAAAAGGTCTCCTCATAGTCAACCCCTTCAACCTGGGTAAAACCCTTTGCCACTAGTCGGGGTTTGTAGGTTTGCACCTTCCCATCTACGCCATGTTTACGCTTGTAGATCCATTTGCAACCAATAGGTTTTACCCCATCCGGTTGAACCACAAGCTCCCAGACATAATTGAAGTACATAGACTCCATTTCTTGGTCCATAGCTTTAATCCACTCGTCTTTATCAACATCAGACATTGCCTTATTATAGGTCAATGGATCCTCACAGTCATCGTTAGCAGCGACAACTAAGGTTTCAGGTAAACCGATATAGCGATTGGGCTGTCTCACAGTCCTCCCACTACGTCGAGGCATTCCGAACTCTTGGGAACAGATTTGACTAGACGTGCTAGGATCAACAACACTTGTTGATGTACTAGCCCCATCAACAACTCTTGCTGATGAACTGTCCATTTCATTCAATACAATTTTACTTATTGGTACATGATCCCTGACGTGGTCTTCCTCTAGGAAAGTGGCGTTTGTCGACACAAGCAACCTATTTTCCTTAGGATCGTAAAACAGACCACCCCTAGTCTCTTTAGGGTAACCTATGAATAGGCACAATTTCGAACGAGGTTCCAACTTTTTCGGGTTTGACACCAACACATGGGCTGGGCATCCTCAAATCCTGAAGTGATGTAAACTGCCTTTACGTCCACTTTAGAGCTCGAAAGGTGTTTCACAAATACTCTTCGAGGGAACATTGTTCAAAATGTAAACCGCAGTTTCTACTGCGTACCCTAAGAAAGAATCAGGAAGACGAGCATAGCTCATCATCGACCGATCCATGTCCAACAAGGTTCTGTTTCTCCTCTCCGATACACCATACTGTCTGCAGGCATACCAGTCTTTGAGAGTTGGGACGTAATTCCGTGTTCTATCATATAGTCCTGGAATTCAGTGTCCATGTACTCTCCACCTCGATCCGATCAAAGTGTTTTAAGCGATTTACCTAAGAGGTTCTCAACCTCAGTCTTATACTCCTTGAACTTTTCAAGTGTTTCAGACTTCTTATGCATTAGGTAAATATACCCATATCTGGAGTAATCGTCTATGAAAGACACGAAGTACTCATAACCGCCCCGAGCTTTAACATTCATCGGACCACAGAGATCAGAATGTATTAACTCAAGAGGCTCTTTGGCTCTATATCCTTTTCCGCTAAAAGGACGTTTGGTCATTTTGCCTTCAAGGCATGACTCACATACTGGTAAAGAGTTTTCTTCCAACTCGTTTAGAATTCCACTCTTCACTAGTTTCTCAATCCTATTGAGATTAATGTGGCCTAACCGTAGATGCAAAAGATGGGCATTTTTTTTGGAGAAATTTTTGCTTTCTTAGTTCGTGTTTCCATGAGCTTTAAACAATTCGATGTTTAAAACACTTTTAACCGAATTGGGTTTTAAAACGTACAGATTATTTTCAAGTGAAGCTGAACAAATAACATTCCCTTTGAAAGAAATAAACGCTTTTTTTAATTCAAATGAAACGGGAATACAATGTTCAATTAGGTAGGAAATAGAAACAAGGTTTCTAGTAAACCCTAGAACTATGTACAAATTGTCTAACAATAAGTACTTTCTGCCAAAATTCAGCTTCACCGTGTCGATTGTTGCAGTAGAGACAAGCTCCCCGGATACAACCCGTAGAGTTACCTCACCCTCTCGTAGCGTCTGCCAGGAATCAATCCCCTGAATAGAAGAACAAACGTGGTTAGTGGCGCCTGAATCCAATATCCAGGAAGAGTCATTACTCTCCACTAAACATGTTTCTACCACAAGTAAATCACATTTACCTTGGTTCTTCCTCTCGACCAGGAATTTGGGACAATTTCTCTTCCAATGTCCGCTTCCATTGCAGTGGAAACATTTTCCTTTCTCTGCAACCTCCTTGACCTTCTTGCCCTTCTAGGCGGCAGCTCGATCTATTTTACCCCTCTTCATCCTCTTATTCCCTTTCGGGCGTGAAGGAGCAACAGGTTTTGTCCTAGAGGTCGAACCCCTGTGATAAGACCTGTAGGCAACATTTGCCTTAGATTCCTTGACCCTGTTGAGGGATTGGAAATTCTGTAGCTCATTGAGGAGGGTAGTCAGATTGTAGCTAATTTTGTTCATAATAGCATTGCTACGAAACTGAAGGAAACTCTTCGGAAGAGTCTCCATGATAAAACTGACCTGGCTCGACTCGTCGATCGAAGCCCATTCATCTCAGTCAGATTAAAGCGGGTCATCATGTCTAGAACATGTTCACGGACAGGCGACCCCTCTTTCATCCGAGCATTGAAAATGTATTTGAGCGAGTCATGCCGGACCTGAAAAGACTGTTGTCCAAACATTTCCTGCAAGGACTCCATGATTTCCTTAGCAGAAACCATCAGCTCATGCTTTTTTGCCAAAACATCAGTCATGCTGGCAATTATATAGACCTTGGCCTTTTCATTGGCCCTGATCCATCGATCGTACGTATCGCGAACGACACGCAATGCGGTCGAGCCCGGCATCTGAGGACACTCCTCAGACAACACGAACTTTATGTCGTTAGTCACCAAAATTGTATTGATGTTGTTTTTCCAGCTCTGGTAATTATCTCCCACTAACTTATCGGAAGCAAGTAAAGCTATAATAGCGCTAGAAATGTTTAGCTAAAATTTAAAAAAAAAACTTTGTATTAGTCTCGCAAAAAACCTTCTTGAAAAACCAATCTAAATTTTAGCAAAAATGTTTTCATGATCCCTAGGTCATTCATAATTTTGCAATGGTACCCTAAAGGTTTAGAATGACTGCCACCGAAGGGTGAATATAACATTCCTCCTCTAGGACGAGACTTTCTCGATCAGACCCTAATCCCAGAATAACTCTTATTCCATTAGGCATCCAATTACCATTGTTCGGTCGAATTCATTAACACTTAACGAATTCTGTGAGTGTCACCCTCAATCTTTAAGTTTCCGAGTATCCGTCCAAACAATTGTAACCGAAGGGTGATCTAAGAAGGAAAACCAACCAGAAAACTGTATCCCTTTCGGGAATTCACTGTGTTCCGACTCCCATGATCAAGCCCTCCGAAGCGATTGTCTGGTCCAGGCCAAACTAGCAGGCAGATCATAGGTGTCTCACGGTGTGAATCGAAGGAAGAGACTGTGGGTCTCGTTTTCACAAGTCCCGCTCCCACTCACTATAAGTACTCTCTCCATCAATGATGATATGGACCTAAACAAATGCCATCCGAAGGGGAACGCTCCAATTTGCGCCACGAGGCCGAGTATAGATCTCACGGTGCGGACTTATCGGAGATTTGTGGTTGGAAATTTAAATGTATCTTATACACTATATTTCCTCCCACTCAGTACTTTAATTTTTAATAGGGATTGACCTAGATAATCGGCTAAAAATTACCTAAGTCTACCAATATAACTCTTATATGGTATTTAGCCTAAGTCTATGATCACATTATTAACTTAGGTCTATGTGAGAAAATTAATTAACACTTAATTAATGGAGCTCACGTAAATATAATCTAAGAATCTCCGGACCAAATTCACTCCCGTGTCGGTTTCCGGTGTAGGGGTGTTCTCATAAGCGTCAACTTAAATACTGACCTTAGACAAAACTTCCTTAGACAGAGTTACTAATCAGTCACCATTCAAAGATCATATTTGATTTCCTAAAATTCTAATCTTATTAGAAAATTAGAAAACCTAAGTCTAATTATTCAAGTTCTAAACACTTTAAAACTAATAATTAACTTAGGTTTGTATGCATATCTATGTTATAGTGCTTGATCATTCATCACATGAATAAGTATATACTATAACATAATTACTATTCATCACATGAATATGAATGCATGAGCATACTTTAATCTAAAAAATATAACACTTATATTAATTAAATTAAATATGCATTTAATTACATTATAACTCTTATAATATAACCTATCATGCAAACTATATTATAACTCTTATAATATACATTGATCTCATCAACATAATTGTAAATCTAATCTAGTGCGAAAAATCGAAAACATCCAATTTGCAAACCATACATTCATCTCATGAAAACATGGTAAATTACCCACCTAAATTTTAATAAAATAGTGCATCGATGAGAAACCATTGAGATGGTTGTGATACCATATGAAGGGAATTAGAATCCCCGCGCAGCGGAAGACGATCGAATCGTCATGGTATCATCATGCAACGTGTTTACTAAAATTGATCTACCTACTAGATCTAGGCTAAACATGCTGAAAAGATTATAACGGTTAGAATAACTTGTTGTAGATCTATTCAGCAACCTCTCCTTGCAGATCCCGAACTCTTCGCGCTCCTCGATCTCCATGAATTCTTCCCACGAAGGGATTTCGAACACTGCCAATATAGATCTTCTTGGTTGTTCTTCTTTTGGAGAAGGGAAGTTTGTGGGAACTTTGTGTTTTGGAAAGAGATGAGAAAATTGAGAGAGAAGAGAGAATTTTCCTTAGCCTCCAAAGCTTAGTTTAGGTTCTATTAGGTTACCAAAACCCTTTTGAAAAGGAGTTTAAATAGTGGAATGATGAAATTCACAACTTCACTTTATTACCACTTTACCACAACCATATGTTATGTAAATCTCATTTACATAATTATATAATATAAGATATCTCATATCTTGTGCTGCAAATCTCATTTGCAATAATTGTGGATTTAATTAAATTGAATCACATTCAATTTATTTTCTCTCTATCAATTTCTCCAATTAGCCTTTAATTCAACAATTCGGCTAATATATAGTTTATTATAAATCTCATTCATATTAAACTATATATTATATCATCTATATAATATAAATGCTCTTTAAGGTGAAATTGAACAATTCAATTTCATACCAAAACTTTAACCCTTCTTTTATTCCAGATTGAGCCAACCAAGGGACCTAATGGACCTACAGTGACGGGCTCCAATGATGTGAGGTTAATCAGTCAAACTCTTTGACTCGGTCAACCAATATTCATTAGGTACAGTGACACTCCACTAAAGCCTGTAGCTATACTCCCATCAGTGTAGAATATTACGTGTCCACTGATATAACCAATGCTCATGAGTCGACCCTTCACAGGTTGTTCATAGACACGGTTGGGTCAAATTACCGTTTTACCCCTGTGTCTATATCTTGTTCCTTAGGTCCCCACTGCTCCTCTAATGAACAACATATTGTAATGGTCCAACCATACACAACACCCTTCTCGGGCCAGTGAGAAGGTGGGCCCCCGTTGTCCAAGCCCTGGAGACAGCACTTATGGGAACAACCCCTCTAGTTTCCCTATAGGCGGGAACGAGTGAATTCAATCTCGCATAATTAGGTTCCCGACTCTCTACTTGGTTACTCATCCCATGAGAAGATAGGCATATTGGGCGAGTGGATCGACCACCCTCACCCGTACTAATCAAAAAGACGGACCCAATCGAGTCCGTAATACGCTTTCGAGATTGGTGTCGAGTCACTAATGGTCATCTACAAATATATTAGTCTTTTACTGTTAACGGTGTTATATCAGTAAGTCTAATAATTCACGGTCCGGTCTTGTACAATCTCATTGTACAGGATGCCCCCACTCGCATGTCAACCACATGAACGAGTCAGATCACCTCGTTTGTATCTAATACAAAGCGGGTCGCATCCACAGCGTATCCAGGATTAGGTCTCCAACCCCATCCTTATCTCAGTAGACCGTTCGGGTCATTAACTCGAACGTGATCCTCCTTGTGTGTCAACTACACACCGTTCAAGTTCTAGTTTTCTCATATATTCAATGACCCTGGAGCTTAGTTTATTGGAAAGGTTTAAAATATTTGCGAGATACAAAGTGAAGAAAATAATAACTCTTATTAATTTCAAAATAATATTTTACAAACACGAGATTAGGACAAAAATCCCAACACCCTAGTCTCTTTTGGGTAACATACACAGAGGAACAACATTGAACGCGGTTCCAACTTCTTCGAGTTTGAGAACAACACATGGGTCGGGCATCTCCAAATTCTGAAATAACGTAAACTTGTTTTACCACCATGTTATAGTTCGAAAGGTGTTTCACAAACACTTTTCGACGGAACTGTGTTCAAAATGTATATCGCAGTCTCCATTGCGTAACCCCAAAAAGAATCAGGGAGACGAGCATAGCTCATCATCGACCGAACCATGTCCAACAAGGTTCCGTTTCTCCTCTCCGATACACCATTCTGCTATGGCATACCATGGTTGGAATATAATTTCATGTTCTATCATATAGTCATGGAATTCAGTGTCTATATACTCTCCACCTCGATTCGGTCGAAGTGTTTTTATAGTTTTACCTAATAGGTTCTCAACCTTAGTTTTGAACTCCTTGAACTTTTTAAGTGTTTCAGACTTCCTATGCATTAGGTAAATGTACCCATACCTCGAATAGTCATCTATGAAAGATACGAAGTATTCGTAACCACCTCGTGTTTTAACATTCATCCGACCACAGAGGTCATAATGTATAAGCTCAAGGGGCTCTTTGGCTCTATATCTTTTTCCACTAAAAGGACGTTTGGTCATTTTTCCTTAAAGGCATGACTCACACACCGGTAAAAAATTTTCTTCCAACTCGCTTAGAAGTCCACTCTTCACTAGTCTCTCAATCCTATTGAGATTAATGTGGCCTAGCCGTAGATGTTAAAGATGGGCACTTTCTTTAGGAGAAACTTTTAATCTCTTAGTTCGCGTTTCTGCTGTTTTAAACATTTAAGTGTTCAAAACACTTTTGACCGAATTATGGTTCAAAACAAAGGAATTGATCTCAAGCGAAGCAAAACAAATCAAATTTCCATTTCGAGAAATAAACACTTTATGACTCTTGAAAGAAACGGAAATATTTTTTTCTAATAGGCAGGAAATAGAAACTAGGTTTCTCGTAAACCCAAGAACAATCTACATATTATCCAATAATAAGTACTTCCCGCAAAAAAACAGCTTCACCATGCCTATTAATGCAGCTGAGACAAATTCTCCGGATCCAACCCTGAGTGTTATCTCACCCTCTTGCAGCCGCTGCCAGGAACTTAATCCTTGAAAAGAAGAGTAAACATGATTAGTGGCGCCTAACTCCAATATCCAGACAGAGTCACTACTCTCCACTAAACAAGTTTCTGTGACAAGTAAATCACATTTACCTATCATCTTTTTTTCATCAAGGAACTTGAGACAACTCTTTTTCAGGTGTCCATCCTCGTTGCAGTAGAAACAATTGCTCGCAACTTCCTTGATATCTTTGCCTTTTAGGGCGGCAGCGCGATCGACTCCATCCTCATTCAACTTCTCCTTCTTCCCTTTCGGGCCTGAAGAGCCTACAAACTTTGTCCCAAAGGTCAAACCCCTATGAAAAGGTCTTAAGGCAACACTTGTCTAAGCTTCCTGCCCCCTGGTTTGCACTAAGGACTGCAAGGTTTGTAGATCGTTGAATAGGACTGTTGAGTCGGGCACCTGAGGACCATCCTCAGTGAGCGCGAACTCTTGGTCGTCATTTACCAAAATCGTGTTAATATTATTTTTCCAAGAATAATTATCGCCGACTAACTTAACGGAAACTAAAGGAGCGTTAAAAGCGTTTTACGTTTTGTTGCTGAAAAAAAAATGAAAAACTTTGTACTAGTCTTAAAAAAAACTTTTGAAAACCCAATCAGGTTTTAGAAAAATTTTTAATCCTATGATCCCTAGGCCATTCAAAATTTGCAATGATACCCCAAAGGTTTAGAATGACCGCCACCGTAGGGTAGACAAACCCACTCCTCCTCTAGGGCAAGACTCTCCCGACCATACCCTAATAATAGAATAACTCTTATTCAAATACGCATCCAGTTACCATATTTCGGTATGAATCCATTAACTCTTAATGAATCCTGTGAGTGTCACCCTCAATCTTTAAATTTCCAAGTATCCGTCCAAACAATAGCCGTCTTAGGGAAGACAACGAAGGAAAACCAAGAAGGAAATCGTATCCCTTTCGGGAATTCACGGTGTTTCGACTCCCATGATCAAGGCCCTCCGTAGGGATTGTTTGGTCCAGGCCAAACTAGCCGGCGAATCATAGGCGTCTCGCGATGTGAATCGAAAGAAGAGACCGTGGGTCCCGTTTTCAAAGGTCCCACTCCCACTCACTATAAGTACTCTCTCCATTCACGTTGAATATTCAGCCATACAAATGCCACCTATAGGGGGACGCTCCCATTTGTGCCACGAGGCCGAGTATGGATCTCACGGTGCGAACTTAACAGAGATTTGTGGATGAAAAATTTATTTCCTCCCACTCAGCACTTTAAATAAAACGAGATTGACCTAGATAAATCGACTAAACTTTACCTATGTCTACCAATATAACTCTTACATTTGATTAGCCTAAGTCTATAATCACATTATTAACTTAGTCTATGTGAGTAAATTAATTAACTCTTAATTAACGACACTCACGAGAATATAACCTAAGAATCTTCGGACTTAATTCACTCCCAGGTCGGTTCCCAGGTAGGGGTGTTCCACAAAGCGTCAGCTTAAATACCCCAGCCTTAGACAGAACCTTCCTTAGACAGAGTTACTTATTAGTCTCCATTCAAAGGTCATATTTGATTTCCTAATTTTAATCTTATTAGAACTAGAAAACCTAAGTCTAATTATTCACGTTCTAAACCATTTAAAACTAATAATTAACTTAGGTTACATACATTTCTATGTTATAGTGCTTGATCATTCATCACATGAATAATACTATACTATAACATACATTCATCACATGAATTAAATGCATGAGCATGCTTTTAATCTAAGAAATATAACACTTATATTAAATAAATTAAATCATGGTGACATTATATTATAACTTTTATAATATAATCCTATCATGCATACTATATATTATAACTCTTATAATATAAATGATGCATGATATGTTTAACTTAAGGTGGGATTTAAATCTATATGACATACATTATGCACATAGAAATAATTAAATCATACATCTCATGCATAAAATAATTAAATACCATTATTGGACCGATTTTAGGCACCCTAGGGACATAAAATTAAATTAATTAACATTAATATAACATTTAAAATAATATTAATTAAAATAATTAATAAAATACATTTATAAAATACATTTTACAAGAAAATAAAATTAAAAAAATAAAAACCAGCAGTTGCGTCAAGCCAGACTCGAATCGTTGCCCCATGATGCCACTCCCGCGCGTTTCTCGCGTACCATGCTCCACTACGTTGTAGCGTTGCAACGCTGTAGTGTACAACGTCACCCCTAGCATTCTCAATGGTATGGCGTTGCAACGCTACACTGCAGCAGCCTCTCCAGCAGCATGGATGGCGTCGCATCGCTGAAGAACAACATCGCGACACTGATGAATTTCCAGCAAACCACTTTTATTGTTTTTCAGCAAAATCTCCCGTTTTCGCTCCATTTTCTTCACGACAACCCGTGCCATGAACGACACGGACTTACAAACTCTATTTACATTAAAAAATGCCCAAAACACTAAGCCTTTACATTGATCTCATCAACTTTAATGCAAATCTAAACTAAGTGCTAAAAACTGAAAACATCCAAAATTGCAAACCACAATTTCATCTCATGAATTTGAAGCCACCCACCTAATTTTAAGAATTCACAAAAATACACAACGAAGAGCAACGATTGGCTCTGATACCAATTGAAGAGATTTAGAATTTTTGCAGTGGAAGACCTTGTGAAACATCGTTGATCCATTGTGTAATTCTATCTTAAAATTGAACTAATCTACTTTAATTCTAGGTTAAACATGCAAAAGAAGAGTAAAAACAGTAAGGATAAACGATACTTACTTGTAGAAGAACACTTCTTCAATGCTTCCCTCCTCCTATCACGATCTCTCTCGAACGGATGATCTCCTCGAACACGAACCTTGATCCGAATAGTAAGACACCTCCACAGAGTCTTCTCGGTTGTTCTCGAGAGGTTGAGGGAGAGTAGGTGGGACTCCCTTTGGTTTTGGGTGAGGAGAAATTTGAGAGAGAATTGAGAGAGAATGAGAGAAGGGTGAGAAGCTCTCTTTGGATGAAAATCCAAAAAATGGCAATTGCATCACTAAAAACTTCTCGCAAAGCCTTTAAATACTATTGTGTGATGGAGTTAAAATCTCCACCAAATCACAATTTACCACAACCATATGATATACAAATCATATTTGCATATCACATAATATAAGGTATCTCATACCTGATTATACAAATCTCATTTACATAAATGTGGAATTTTAAATTGAATCACATTCAATTTAATTTCTCTCAATTCAATTTCTCCAATTAGCATGAATTAATCAATTAGGCTATACTGTAATTTATTATGAATCTCATTCACATCAAACTATATATTATCTCATCTATATCTCATATAAAGGACATAAATATCCAAATAATGAATTTGAACACTTCAATTTCACACCAAACTATAAACCCTCAATTTGTCCAATTTGAGCCAACCGAGGGACATAATGGACCTACACGTGACGAGCTGCAATGATCCGAGACTAACCTGTAAAACTCTTTGACTCGGTTATTCAATATTCATTAGCTACGGCAACCCTCCAGTAAAGCCCGTAGTTGCACTCTCATCACTGTAGGACAAGTTGTGTCCATCGATATAACCAATACCTGTGAGTCGACCCTTCACTGGTTGTTCGTAGACACTTTTGGGTTAAATTACTGTTTTACCCCTGTGTCTACCTCTTGTTCCTTAAGTCCCACTGCTCCTCTAATGAACAACTACGTTGCACGGTCTAACCATAAACAACAACCCTCTCAGGTCAATGAGAGAGTGGGGCCCCGTTGTTTAAGCCATGGAAACAGCACTTACGGGAACAACTCCTTTAGTTTCCTTAAGTCGGGAACGAGTGAATTCCTTCTTGCGTAGTCAAGTTCCTAGCTCCCCACGTGGTCCTGTCCCTAAGAAGATAAGCATATTGGGCGAGCATCAGTGGCCACCCTCACCCGTACTAGTCAAAAGACAGACCCCCGCTGACAGGAGTCCGTAACACACTCAGGATTAAGGTCGAGTCACTAATGGTCATCTACGAAATTATTAATGTTATACTGTTAACGGTGTTACATCACTAAGTCTAATAATTCACGGTCCGGTCTTGAACAATCTCATTGCACAGGATGCGCCCACTCGCATGTCAACCACATGAACGAGTCAGATCACTTCGTTTGTATCTAATACAAAGCGGGCCGCATTCACCGTTTATCCAGGATTATGTCTCCAAACCTATCCTTATATTGTAGACCGTTCGGGTCATTAACTGGAACGTGATCCTCCCTGTGTGTCCACTACACACTGTTCAAGTTTTTAGTTCTCTCATAATACAATGACCCTGGAGCTTAGTTTATTGGATTATGTTTATGAAATATGCGAGACACAAAGTTCAAATAAATAACTCTTATTTATATCACAAGGCTCAAATAAATAACTCTTATTTATTTACAACGTGGAATATTACAAACTACACTAGATGAGGACATACATCCCAACAGTTACACTAATAGGCTAATAATTTGTAGTCTGATGTTGTTCGATCTTATCGTATAGGATGCCCCCACTCGCATATCTACCAAATGAACGAGTTGGATTACCTCGTTTGTACTGAATACAAAGTGGGTCGCATCCATGGTGTTACGAGAATAAGGTTCCCAACCTCATGTGTATAACATAGATCATTTATGTTATATACTTGAAGATAATCCAACTTGTGTCCACTACACATTTGTTCAAGATGTATCATTATAACCTTGGAGCTTAGTTTATTGGATTTAGTTTTATAAGCGAGAATACAATAATTATCAAAGTAAATAACTCTTTATTTATTTGATTAATAATTTACAAAACTATACAAGTTTAGGGCATAAAACCCAACACTTTGATCATGGTCGAACCATAAACAAATTGTTCATTAGGGGATTAGTGGTACTTAAGGAGCGAGAGGTAATCACAAAGGTAACACAGTAATTTGACCCAGCTGTTGATAACTTTCCAATAAAGAGTTATTTACCTCTATTATTGCTACTAAACTTTGCATTATTACGATTGATGGGTGCCTTTTAGTCTTTTCACTTCCTAAATTCTGCATGATTGCTTGTGTTTTGATCATTACTTGACCTTAGCATTAACAATTAGTGAAATTATAATATTTGTGTTTTAATTGAATTATTTTGCTTGTTTAGGAAGAAGAAAGTTGAAAAGAGAAGCGTTGAGAAAGTTAAAGGTTGTTCTGGAAAACATTGCTTCAGCAACCTGGGAGTTGGCTTTGCTTCAGTAACCTTAAATATTGTGTTTGACAGTTAATGTAGCACATGCACGAGATTTTCTCAAATTAAGCACGAGATTGACCAACTTATCACATCTAACTCTAGTTAAAAACACTTGGGCTTTAGTTAGGGTTGACTTGACTTTGGTTAGGGTTCATTTGAGGCTTATAAAAGCATTGCATTCTATTTATTAAAGTGTGGAGAGACATTCATGTATCATTTGGCTAGGGCTTGTGTTCTAATCAGGAAATCCAAGAAGGAGGCTCAAGAAGAGATTGTGTGGGCTTTAAAGCTTCATTAAATAGGGAGTTCTTACTTAGATCTATCTTTGTATCACTTCCTTTGTCAGAGATTACACTTTCTCTCTTGAACCCTTTCCCTTCTTGTATGAAACCTTGTGGTCGAGAGCCTCTACCTGTGTTAAACTTCATTTCTATCATCTAATTTGTAAAGATTATGTACTTTCATGTTTAATGGTTATGATTAAAGACCTTGTGAAGTTATTTGGTTGTCGTTGGGTGTATGTATGTCTCTAGATGTTGGAAAATTGGTTGCTTTAATTGCTTGAATGTTGGAATTATATTTGGCCAATTTAATCTTCATCTCGTTTCTTTCTTTTTGAAAGAAGAGGATACCGATTTACCATCTCCATTCTAGGATAAAACACTAAGAGTAATCTTGTGTCGAAGAAGGAAAGATTGGGGACGATCTCTCACCTAGAATATTAGCAAGAGCATATTAGGCATTTTGAATAGGAATTCACTTGTTGAAAATTTAGGTAAGTTTTGAGAAAAACAACCATGAAAACTTGTTGTGATGTCAAGAGGTTTGCATAGGCTTAAGAGGAAGCATTTAGATACATAAGAGACCTTTGTTCCCTTTACTTTCCTTGCCATTTATCTTTCTTTCCTTTACTTGCTTTCTTTTATCGCTTTCTTTACTTGTTTTCTTTACTTTTCTTGCATTTACGTTTCTGTCATTTAAATCATTGTCTTTACTTTTTGGTTACCTTAAAATTCACTGTAAAAGACTTGAACTTGACTAAAAATCACATTTAGTTCCTGTGGAGACCATACCCTTATACTTATTACTTGCTACAACAAGACGCTTGCATATTTTTAGGTGTGTTGTAATTAAATTGTAACTTTTCTTTACCACGCACGCAGTGCAATCAACTGTGATTACAAACAACTTGTGAAGGGTTGACTTACAGGCACTGGTTATATCGATGGACACAACTTGTCATACATTAAAGAGATTGCAACTATGAGTCTATAATGGAATGACTCGTAGTTAATGGGTGTTGGTTAACAAGGTCAAATAGATTGATTGATTAACTCCGTATCATTTGAGCTCGTGATTTGTAGGTCCATTGGGTCCCTCTGTTTTCTTAATATGGATTATATGAGGGTATAAAGTTTTGGAGAAAATTTGAAGCGTTCAAATTGGTAAAAGGAATTTTTACATTGGTTATATGTCATAGAATCGATATAATATATAGTTTGATGTTACTATGATTCTGAAGGGATCAAATCTCGTAGCGGAAGCCTTTGAATCGTTTTTGCCTGCAATTACGTTGTTGAATTAAACACAAAAACATAAAAGTAAGGTTAAGCATAAATGGAGAAGAGGAAAAGTTTATCTTTGAAGAAACTTTTTCCAGTGATCTTTCTCTAATCCTATGCTTGCACTCTGTTCTCAACAATCAACCCAAATACCTCCACTAAGGCTTATTCGTTGTTATGTAAGAGAGAAAAGATGGTGGAAATCTCTTTTTGGGTTTGGGAGAGAATTGCTTTTTGGAGAGAATTGGAGAGTTGAGAGAATTTGAGAATTATGGAAATCCCTATTTCCAAACAATGAACCATTAACCTCAATGCATCTACATGCCTCTTTATATAGGGAGTGAGGGTGGAGATACCTTCCTCCAACCATTATCCCACTAAATCACATTTGCATAATTCCATAATATAAAGTATCCCACACCTTATTATGCAAATCATATTTACACAATTGCATTGTTGAATCATATTCAATTTCGCTCTAAATTCAATTATTTCCCCTCACATTTAAAATGAAACGATTTAACAATAAAACTTTATTTGAAAATTAATCCAAATATACTACATAGTTTATTAGGAGTCATATTCACATTAAACTATATATTATATCGATTATATCACATATAATCAATATAACACCCATTTACGAAATTGAACACTTCAAGTTCGCTCTTTTATACCCTTGATATATCCATATTGAGCCAATAGAGGGACCTAATGGACCTACATTTCATGAGCTCCAAGATACGAGGTGAACCGATCAAACGCTTTGACTCGATTGACAAACATTCATTAACTACGAGCCACTCCACTATAGCGTTGTTGCACTCTCCTTACTGGACGACAAGTTGTGTCCATTGATTTATCAAATGCCCGTGAGTCAAACCTTCACAAGTTGTTCCCAATCACAGCTTGGTCAAATTATTGTTTCCCCCATGATTAACTATAGCTCCTTAAGTACCACTGATCCTCTAATGAATAACTTGTTTATGGTTCTTAAGGGAATCGAATCGCGTAGTGGAAGCGATTGTGAATCGCACGTTCTTAATTTAGTTATATGGATTACATTCAAGAACTAATCTATCTAGATTAAGCATATACAAACAAGATGGACAACAAGAATAATACCTTTGAATAACATTTCTTCGAGTGCTTCTTCTCCCACGATCACGATCTCAACAACACGAATGCAAGCGGTCACGGACACTACCACCGGATCTTCTCCGTTGTTCTCTAGGTGAGTGGGGAAGGTGGGTTCCCTTTAGGTGAGATGAGATGTTTGTGAGAGAGATTGTGCTTTGGAACCTTTCCAACAACACAACAAAATTACACACTAGGGTTTTCAAAAAACCTTAGTCAAAGTTGCATCTCATGCAATCATATAAAGGGAAATAAGGTAGAAATTACCATCCTATCCCTCTTTCATTCTCTCATTAGTATATAGTTAATATGTGAATCTAATTCACATTAAAACTATATATTATATCAATTATATCACATATACCTGATATAACATCTCATATATGAAATTGAACACTTCAATTTCATTCCTAACTTTATACCCTCAATATAACCATGTTGACCCAACCGAGGGACCTAATGGACCTACAATTCATGAGCTCCAATGATGTGAGATTAACTAATCAAACTCTTTGATCCAGTTAATCAATATTCATTAGCCACAAGTCACTCCACGATAGACTTGTATATGCACTCTCCTCACTGTAGATTATATTGTGTCCACTGATATGATCATTACCCATGAGTCGACCCTTCACATGTTGTTCGCAATCACAGTTTGGTCAAATTATCGTTTTACCCCTGCGATTACCTCTTTGTTCCTTAAGCACCACTGATCCTCTAATGAACAACAAGTCTAAAGTACTAGCATAGACTGATACCCTCTTAGAGGGCGGGGCCCCGTTGTTCAAGACCTTGAGTCAGTTCTTAAGGGAACAACCTATCTAATTCCTGAGTGTAGGAATGAGTCAATTCCATCTTGCACAGTTAAGCCCCAGCTACCTACGAGGTTCTGTCCCTGAGAAGGTAGGCTTATTGAGTTGGCTACAGGCCACTCTCACTCATACTAGTCTAAGGACAAACCCCTATGAGAATGAGTTTTTAACTTGCTCAGGATTCAGATCGAGTCACTAATGACCATCTATAAATTATCAGTCTTATCCTGTTAACGGTGCTACACTTGTTAGACTAATAATTTGCAGTCCGATGTTGTATGAACTCTTCATACAGAATGCCCCCGGTCGCATGTCAACTACATTAATGAGTTGGATTACCTAATTTGTACTATATACAAAGTGGGTCGCATCCATGGTGTTACCAGAATTCCAACCTTATTCTTATACCATAGACCATTTAGATTATATTCTTGAATACAATCCAAATAGTGTCCACTACAGTGATGTTCAAGATATATTATAACCTTGAAGCTTAGTTTATTGGTTTTATAAAGCAAGAATATAATTTTCTCAAAACAAATAACTCTTTATTTATTTGATCAAAATTACACAAGTTTAGGGCCTAAATCTCAACAATCTCCCACTTGACCTAAAGCTTGCTACTAAAACATTACAGTGATGTAAATACAATAAACTAGGGCATTTAAACCCTTTGTACAAAATACTCCTACTTGCCCTAGTGTGGGAACACTTGTAAACCTAGACCTTCTAGGTGACTCTCAAATACTTTAGCCGTGAGAGGTTTTGTAAAAGGATCAGCAACGTTGTGCCCTGAGGCTATCTTTGTGACAATCACGTCTCCTCGATGCACGATCTCCCAGATGAGATGATATTTCCGCTCAATGTGCTTTTCCCTCTTGTGACTTCGTGGTTACCTTGAATTTGCCACGACACCACTGTTATCACAATACAGAATGATGGCCATACTCATATTTGGAACAACTTTGAAATTTAGCATGAATTTCCTTAACCAATCGACCTCTTTAGCTGCTTCACAAGCTTCTACATATTCGACCTCCATGATGGAATTAGCGATGCATCCCTACTTGACGCTTTGCCATGCTACAACTCCTCCGTTAAGAGTAAATACTAACCCTGATGTAGATTTTCGAGAATCTTTATCAGTCTGAAAGTCAAAATCCGTGTATCCTGTAAGGATCAAATCCTTAGCCCCATACACAAGCATGTAGTTCCTTGTTGTCCGTAGATACTTAAGGATTGTTTTAGCCGCTGTCCAATGTTCAAGTCCTGGATTGGATTGATATCTGGCCTAGTACACAACATCGCGTACATAATGCTCCCAACAGCTGATGCATACGGAATCCGTCTCATATCCTCAACTCATTGAGGTGTCTTAGGACACTGTTTCTTAGACAAATGAACTCCATGTCTAAAAGGCAATAAACCTTTTTTGGAGTCTTGCATCTTAAAGCTCGACATCACTTCATCTATGTAAGATGTTTGAGACAAGGCTAGTGTTTTATTCTTGCGGTTCCGGACAATCTGGATCCCAAGAACAAACTGTGCATCACCCAAATATATCATTTGGAATTGCGTAGCTAGCTAATTTTTAATGTCAGAAAGATATCCTACATCATTCCCAATGAGTAGGATATCATCCACATATAGAACTAGGAATGCGACAGAACCATTGATGATTTTCTTGTAGACACAAGGTTCATCATCATTCTGATCAAAGCCATAGGATTTGATTGCCTCATTAAATCTTATATTCTAGGATCTAGAGGCTTGTTTCAATCCATAAATTGACCTTTTAAGCCTGCAAACCTTTTGCTCTTGTCCTGGTTCAATGAACTCGTTGGGTTGGTCCATGTAGATGTTTTCCTCAAGATTGCCATTCAAAAAGGCTTTCTTGACATCAATTTGCCATACCTCATAGTAATAATATGCGGCAATGGCAAATAGGATACGGATAGAGTTTACCATAGCAATAGGTGAAAAGGTTTTCTCATATTCATCCCCTTCATTGTGAGTATAACCCTTCGCTACTAGTATAGATTTAAAGGTTTGCACCTTCCAATCTACACCACGCTTTCTCTTGTAGATCAACTTACAACCTATAGGTTTTACCCATCAGGTTTATCTACAAGATCCCAAACAAAATTGAAGTGCATAGACTCCATTTCTTGGTCCATGGCTATGACCCATTTGTCTTTGTCTCTGTCAACCATCGCTTGATTATAAGTATCATCTGGTTTAACAACTTGGGTATTAGATAAACCCATGTAACTGTCAGTTTGCGTCGAGGCATACTCAACTCTTGAGATGGACTGTCTTGACTAGACAAGCTAGTATCAACAACTTTTGTTGACGCACTACTTTTATTAGCAACCTTTGTTATTGTTCCGTCTAACTCACTCAACGCAATTTTACTTTTTGGTTTGTGGTCCCTTATGTGGTCCTCCTCTAAGAAAATTGCATTTGTCGATAAAAAAACCTAATCTTCCTTAGGATCATTGAATAAACCAGCTCTTCTTTCTTTTGGATATCCTACGAATAGACACAATTTTTAACGTGAATCCAACTTCTTTGGATTTGACACAAGCACATGTGTTGGACAACCCCAAATTATGAAATGACATAAACTACCTTTACGTCATTTCTAGAGTTCAAAATGTGTTTCAGAAACACCTTTTTGAGCGAACATTGTTCAAAATGTATACCGTAGTCTCTACTGCGTAACCCCAAAATGAACTAGGGAGATGAGCATAACTCATCATTGATCGAACCATGTCCATCAAGGTTCTATTTCTCCTTTTCGATACACCGTTTTGTTGTGGCATACCGGGAGCCGAGAGTTGGGATGTAATTCCATGTTCTATCATATAGTTCTGGAATTTTAAATCCATGTACCCTCCACCTCGATCTGATCGAACCATTTTAATTATTTTAACCAATTGATTTTCAACTTCAGTCTTGAATTCCTTGAACTTTTCAAGTGCTTCAGGCTTATGTTGTATTAGATAAATATGCCTAAATCTAGAATAGTCATCTACAAAGGAGATGAAATATTCATAACCTTCTCTGGCTTTAACACTCATCGGACCATAAAGGTCTGAATGTATAAGCTCAAGAGGTTCTTTGACTCTATAACCTTTTCCACTAAAAGGTCTTTTTGTCATTTTGCCTTCTACGCATGATTCACATACAGGTAAAGTATTTTCTTCTAACTCATTTAGAAGTCCATTCTTTACCAATCTCTCAATCCTATTGAGATTAATATGACCCAATCTAAGATGCCAAAGATGAGCATTTTCTTTAGGAGAAATTTTACGTTTCTTAGTTTGTGTGTTTGCAGTTTTAAATAATTCAGTGTTCATAACCATTTTGACTGAATTAGGGCTTAAAACATACAACCCATTTTCTAATGAAGCTGAACATATTTCCACACCTTTCTTCAAAATAAACACTTTATTCATTTGGAAAGAAACAGAAATACATTGTTCTACAAGGCAAGAAATTGAAATAAGAATTCTAGTAAACCCTGGTATCACTAATATATTGTCTAACAACATATATTTCTTGCAAAAATAAAGCTTCTTCGTGCCTACTGCTACAGCTGAGACGACTTCTCCATTTCAAACCCGGAGCGTTATCTCTCTTTTCTCTAGCAGCTGCCAGGAATCAATTCCTTAAAAAGAAGAGCAAACATGATTAGTGGCGCCTGAATCAAGTATCCAAGCAGTTTTATCATTATCCTCTAATCAAGCTTCTAAGCAAAGAAAATCATATTTACCTTCCTTCTTCTTTTCTACAATGTACTTCGGACAGTTCTGTTTCCAATGCTCGTCTTCGTGCAGTGGAAACACTTTTCTTTGTCAGCAACTTCTTTGACTTTCTTGCCCTTCTAGGCGACATGTTTGTCAGCTCGTTTCCCTTTACCAACCTTGTTCATGTTCTTCTTCTTCCCTTTAAGGTTAGAAGAAGATGAAGCCACTATTTTTGTTCCATAAGTCGAACTACTGTGATATCTTCTACTGGCAACATTTGCCTCACCTTTCGATCCCTGAATTTTCATCAATGATTGAAAGGTTTGGAGTTCATTCAGAAGGGAGGTAAGATTAAAAGTAAACATGTTCATAACAGCATTACTTCTAAACTATAGGAAGTTATCTGGACGGGTTTCCAGAATAAAGCTGACCTGGCTAGATTCATCGATGGAAGCACCATTCGGCTCAGCGATGTTAAAGTGCACCATCATATCCAGGACATGATCCCGAACAGATGTACCCTCTTGCATCCTTCAGTTAAATATGTACTTTAGGGCATTGTGTCGGGCCTGTGTGGACTGTTGTCCAAACATACCCTACACGGAATCCATGATTTCCTTAGCGGTCATCATACCCTCATGCTTCTTGGCTAATATGTCAGACATACTTGTCAGCATGTAGAACTTGGCCTTATCATTGGCCTTGATCCATCGATCATATGCATCACGAAGTTTTCGTGAAGCATTCGAGCCTGGCACCTGAGGACACTCCTATGTTAGCACAAACTTTAGATCATCCACTACCAATATAGTGTTAAGTTTGTTTTTTCACGTCATCATATTCTCTCCGATTAACATTTTCACACCCAATATGGAAATTATAGAGCCAGGCATTTTGCTGAAAATTTACAAACAAACTTGTATGAGTTTCTTGCTATAATTGTCTAATCCAATCATGTTCTAGATAATTATCAATTGATTCCTAGGTCATTTATAATTTGCAACGATACTCCAAAGGTTTAGAATGTATGACACCGAAGGGCAATCAAAAATACTCCTCCTCTTGATTAAGACACTCTTGACCAAAACCTAATGCCAGAATAACTCTTATTCCGATAGGCTTTAGTTACCATCATTCGGTCAGGATACATACACTTTTTATGTACCTTGTGAATGTAACCCTCTGTCTTTAGACCCCAGAGTCCCCATCCAATAAATTTCGCCGAAGGGAGGACTAGATTGAAAAACAGACTATGAAAATCTTTATCCCTTTCGGGTGTCTACCGTGTTCGATCCCCTATGATCAAGCCCTCCGAAGTGATTGTCTGGTCCTGGCCAAACTAGCAGGTTGACCATAGTGATCTTACGGTGTAAACCAACTGAAGAGTCCACGGGTTATGTTTTCACTAAACCTTCTCCAACTCACTATAAGTACCCTCTCCATTCACCTTGATATTGACTCATACAAACACCATCTGAAGGGGGACGCTCCCGTTTGCGCCACGAGGTCAAGTATGAGTCTCACGGTGTGAACTTCCTGGAGATACGTAGGTGGAAAAATATGAATCATATACACTTTTCCTCCCACTAAATACTTTCAATCTATAGGAATCTTACTTAGGCTAAACCCGGCTAATGGTTTTACTTAAAGTTATCAATATAACTCTTATATTGATAATCAATATAACTCTTATATCGATTTTATCCTAAGTTTGCTAATATAACTCTTTATATTATGCCTGGGATTTCTAGTTTACTAACCCCTTAATAAACCCGCCGACGCTACTATGATTTATAAACTCTCTGATTAAATTTCACTCCCAGGTCATATCCTAGGTAAGGGTGTTCTGGTTCTGTCAGCTTAAATACCCCAACCTAGAAAGAACTTTCCTTAGACAGAGTTCCTCTTTTAATCATTGTTTATAAATCACTTTGTTCCTAATTCTAATCTAATTAGAACTAGATAACCTAAGGTATAATATTTCCAAGTTATAAACATTTTAAAACTAATAATTAACCTTAGGTGACATGCATAATATGTTATAGTGCTTGATCATTCATCTCATGAATAATAAGACATACATAGCATAATCATCTCATGAAATATAATGCATGTCAATGATGTCCATAAATTAATATAACACCTTATATTAATTAATCATGCAAACTATATAATATAACTCTTTATATTATAAATGATGCATGAAAATGCTTAACCTAAGGTAGAATTTCAAAATTAAAATCATACATTATGCATGACAATAATTACAGAAGAATTGCATAATTTAAATAGCTAAATTAGACCAATTTTGGCACCCTAAATTTAATTTTAATTAATATAATCTAATTATATTAATTAAAATTAAATAAAGTAAATATAAAACATTTTTATATTTAATATATAATTAAAAAATCCATTTTTCGCTCATTTGACGATTGTTGAAACGCCTTCGGCATTGCAACGCAGATGGCAGTGTTGCAACGCTGCGACTTGTCCGTTTCTGTCCGTGGGAGCGCTTTGCGAAACGTCTTTGGCGTTGCAACACTGATGGCAGCATTGCAACGCTGCCTCTGATGCGCGCCTCCTTCCGCAAGTGCAGCGTTTCACTGCCAATGAACAGTGTTGCAACGCTGCACACAGACAGCATGGTTGAATCTCCATTCCTTGATCGTTTTCACTCAGTTATTCTCAGCAACCACTTTGCCTTGATCGACATGGACTTACAGAATCGATTTACAATTAAAATTACCCAAAATACCGGGCCTTACATTGAACGATTTAATGAAAAATTTTAAATCTAAGAGCCAAAATTGAAAACGTCTAAATTACAAACCATTCATACATCACATGCAAAACAGTAAATCTCACCTCGTTCTTGAAAAATCCAGAACGTTAAATAAGAACGCAATTGGGCTCTTATGCCAAATGAAGGGAATCAAATCCTGCAGTGGAAGCGATTGTGAATCGTAAGTTCTTAATTTAGTTAAATGGATTACATTCAAGAACTAATCAATCTAGATTAAGCATATACAAACAAGATGGACAACAAGAATAATACCTTTGAAGAACTTTTCTTCGAGTGCTACTTCTCTCACGATCACGATCTCAGCAACACGAACCCAAGCGATCACGGACACTACCACCGGATCTTCTCCATTGTTCTCTAGGTGAGGGAGGAAGGTAGGTTCCCTTTAGGTGAGATGAGATGTTTGTGAGGGAGATTGTGTTTTGGAACCATTCCAACAACACAGCAAAATGACACACTAGGTTTTTCAAAAAACCTTTGTCAAAGTTGCATCTCATTCAACCATATATAGGGAATTAAGGTAGAAATTACCATTCTATCCCTCTTTCATTCTCTCATTAGTATATAGTTAATATGTGAATCTAATTCACATTAAAACTATATATTATATCAATTATATCATATATAACTGATATAACATCTCATATATGAAATTGAACACTTCAATTTCATTCCTAACTTTATACCCTCAATATAACCATGTTGACCTAACCGAGGGACCTAATGGACCTATAGTTCATGAGCTCCAATGATGTGAGATTAACTGATCAAACTCTTTGATCCAGTTAATCAATATTCATTAACCACAAGTCACTCCACTATAGACATGTAGCTGCTCTCTCCTCACTGTAGATTATATTGCGTCCACTAATATAATCATTACCCATGAGTCGACCCTTCATAAGTTGTTCGTAATCATGACTGGGTCAAATTACCGTTTTACTCCTGTGATTACCTCTTTGTTCCTCAAGCACCACTGATCCTCTAATGAACAACAAGTGTAAGGTTCTACCATAGACTCATACCCTCTTGGAGGGCGGGGCCACGTTGTTCAAGATCTGGAGTCAATTCTTAAAGGAACAACCTATCTAATACCTTAGTGTAGGAATGAGTGAATTCAATCTTGCACAGTTAAGTCCCCAGCTACCTACGAGGTTTTGTCCCTGAGAAGGTAGGCTTATTGAGTCGGCTACAGGCCACTCTCACCCATACTAGTTTAAGGACAAACCCCTATAGGCAGGAGTTCTTAACTTGCTCAGGATTCAGGTCGAGTCACTAACGACCATCTATAAATTATCGGTCTTATCCTGTTATCGGTGTTACACTAGTTAGACTAATAATTTGCAGTCCGGTCTTGTATGAACTCTTGATACAGGATGCCCCCACTCGCATGTCAACTACATGAATGAGTTGGATTACCTCATTTGTACTAATTAAAAGTGGGTCGCATCCATGGTGTTACCAGAATGAGGTTTCCAACCTTATTTTTATACCATAGACCATTTAGATTATATTCTTGAATACAATCCAAATAGTGTCAACTACACTGATGTTCAAGATATATTATAACCTTGGAGTTTAGTTTATTGGATTTATAAAGCAAGAATATAATTTTATCAAAACAAATAACTCTTTATTTAGTTGATCAAAATTACACATGTTTAGGGCATAATCCCAACAGTCCTACCATAAACAGTGTCTCTCTCAGGCCAGTGAGATGGTGGGGCCCCGTTGTTCAGGACCTGGATTCAACACTTAAGAGAATAACTAATTTATTTTTCCTAGCTCGGGAACGAGTGAATTTCATCTCGCGGAGTTAATTTCCTAGTTCTCTACAAGGTTTTGTACCTGAGAAGGTAGGCTTATTGAGTGGGCAACTCTGACAACTCTCACCCATACTAGCCTAAGGTTAACCCCCCCCCCCCCCATACACAGGAGTTCGTAACTCATTCAGGATTCAGATTGTGTCACTAATGGTCATCTATAAACTATTAAATCTAATCTGTTAACACTGTTACATCAGTAGGCTAATAATTTGTGGTCCGGTCTTGCACGAACGCATCGCACAGGATGCTCCCACTCGCATGTCAACTACATGAAGGAGTTGGATCACTTCGTTTGTATCAAATACAAAGTGGGTTGCATCCATAGTTTTTCTAGGATGAGGTTCCCAACCCTAACCATATACTATAGACCATTTGAGTTACACACTTGAACACGATCCTACCTATGTTTTCTCTACACACTATTAATGTTCTCATAACCATAACCCTAGAGGTTAGTTTATTGTATTTTAACTTTTAAATGCGAGAACACATGAAATGATAAATATTTACTCTTTATTAATTTCATCGAATATTTACAAACTAAACGAGTCTAGGGCATAAAATCCCAACAAATTCAAAATTAAACTATGTATTATATTTTGATTAATTTATAATATTCAATTAATATGAAGTGATTTCATATTAAAAACTATTGGTTAAAAATTAACTCAATTGAGATTCACATTAAAATTATAGGATATATGAGAGATGTGAAAGAATATGATTCAATACATCTTAAATAAAGTATATGATAATTTATTATGAAAATATGATTTGCATTATACAAATTTGGTGGAATAAGTGGGTGAGTGGATGGAGGAAGATATCTTCATCCCCACTCATCAGAAATAAGTGCATTTGGATGCAGTTTTGGTTACTTTTATCTCATTTTTGGTAAATAAGAATTTTTATTACTCTCCGCCAAAAGGCTTTCTTTTAACTATCTCCTTCTCCAAAATTCTCTTTAGAGCATTCTCATATCCTATTACAAAAGGGGAATCCCACATTCCTCCCTCTCTTAGAGAACAACATAGAAAATGTAATGGAGGTGTTTGATCCGTTCGATTGAGATCGAGAATTGTGGAGAACATAAAACACAAAGAGGAAATCTACAAAGGTAATTATTATGTTTTCTCTTCTTCTCTTTTGGAAACCATGTTTAACTTAGTAATGTTTTTATTCAACATAATTGTAACATTGTAACTACAAATTCGATAAGCGATTTAAGCACTCTACATCAAAAATTTGATTACCTTCAAATGTTTCCTCTAGGAATTTTCATAAAGGTTTGACCTCTGGGACAAAATCTAGAGTTTCATCTTCTGGTTCAAAAGGGAAGAAGAAGAAGATTTGGGTGGCAAGGGGAATAAAGTTGACCATGTTGCTGCCGAAATGAAAAAGAAGGCCAAAGTTGCAGATAAAGGAAATTATTTCTACTGTAATGAGGACGGGCACTCGAAGCGAAACTGCCTGAAGTACTTAAGAAACAAAAAAAGGTAAATATAATTTACTTGTCATTGAAACTTGTTTAGTGGAGAATGATGATTCTTCCTAGATAGTTAATTTAGGAGCCACAAATCATGTTTGTTCTTCTTTTTACGGAATTAGTTCCAAGAGGAAATTGGATGTTTAAGAGATGACACTAAGAGTTGGTACTGGAGAGGTTCATCTCGTTGTTGTTGCTGGCAACATGAAGTTATTTTTTTGACAAGAATAGCTATATATTATTAGATCTCGTGTATGCAGTTCCTAAAATTAAAAGGAGCTTGATTTTTATTTCTTGTATACTAGAACAATTGTTGTCAATTTCTTTTATTTTGAGAAATGGTATTAAAATTTGTTAGCTTCCTTAGAGAATAAATTGTATGTACTAAGGTCTACTTTAATTAAAACAACTCTAAATATTGAATTGTTTAAAACACCAAAAGTACTGACAAAAGACAAAATGTGTCTCCAAGAGAAAATACCTATCTTTAGGATTTAAGATTAGGTATGAATGTGGGAAAAGCACACCCACCAAACACCATTTAACAACCCATTTTGTACCCATTTCGTTATCATTCTTGAAAGAAAACCAGAGCACATCGTGGGAGAAGGTTGAAAGAAGAAGAAGAGAGAGTTTGCTGGAAGTTAGAGTTGAAGATGAGAGGGGGAAACTCAACACAAGCTTCCATGGCAGCACAAACTCAACACAAACTCAACATAAGCTTAATTTTAAGGAAGTAATTTTCGAGGTCTTTCGGACACATCTTTTGGGGATTTCAATTTAATTTCTTCAGATAAGTTTTAGAGAGTTTAAAAAGGAAGAGTTTGGTATAAAGTATATCATTTTTGGCCCAGTAATGAAGAAGTAATGTATATGTGAAGTTAGAGTATGAAATTTGTAGAATGCTTCAAAATAGATGGAATGATATTTGTCATCCTAAGTTTTAAATTCATGGGATTGAAGTTCTAATGCTTGGTTTTGGTTTGTTTGACATGCCAAGAAAAAATATGTCAAGTATACGGGCCGAGGATCTAGTTTTAACGTTGTGAGTGAAAAAATGAGTTTTGAAAACGATTTTTATACTTGAATTTATGCTTATAAAAATACAAGACTTTCTAGGAGTGAATTAGCTTAAATGCTTTATGTTTTTTGAACACATACTTATCAGCATACATGGTTTCCTTGGAATGATTTCAGATGCTCGTTGTGAGCTTAGATTCTCCCAATGAAATTTGCATGTGAGCATATGTTTATTGATTTTCTGAAATTTAGTGGAAATGTTATAATTTCAAGCAAGCATGTACAAGCAAGTATTGTTTAAAGATTACGAATTTTCACGAGCAAGCTGAGTAAGCTTGAGTTGTACGAAAAAAAAAGAGATAAACAGGCATGTTCAAGGATTTCCATGTATTTCTCTAAGACTCGAATGAATAAATGGCTAAGATATTGAGCCCGAGGTTGTATAGTACCGTTTGCACACAGGTCATTATCGGTTGTCGACGTTGAGTGTACTCCGTGACAACAATGTTGTCGTGAGTGTTGGGTGGGCCCGACTACGACGAGGACAATGAGAGCGTTGGGCAGATCCACTACATCGTAGAGTGAACGTTGGTTGTACTGGGCATGCCCTACACAACGTAGATTGTCATATGTTTTTAAATTTTAAATATTCTTGATATGGCTTGCGAGATTTTAATGACATACTTGCTGGATTTCTGAAAAAGTTATTATGATTACACGTTTATATTTAACGCCTGATTACAGATGCTTATGCTCATAGATTATCAGGTGATATGACTTGCGAGTTAATGGATTTAGATTATCAGGTGATATGACTTGCGAGTTAATGGATTTAAACTTAGTCACTCATTGAGCTTCATAGCTTATTCTTTAGATGTTTTCCAACTTTTCATGTAGAGATCGAGCTCCCGGTACCTAAAATCCTGCCATAGTCTGGCGAAAGCTCTTAGAGTTTTTATATTTTGTACGTGGGTGGGGTTGTATAGCAAATCCACACATATTATAGATATTTTGAAAGGACTGTATGGTTATGTTCGTGTATGCACTAGAGGCTGTAGTTGTGTAAATCATGGTTGAGTTTGTTTTTTGTTGTAGTGCTCTCTACCTGTTTTTGTTTTCGAGTGAGGTTTAGGTAGAGTTGCTCCTTACGTATGTATAGTAATTTTCAAGGTTTCGTGGTGTTGTGTTTACAGTATTCCATATATAAGTATAGTATGTTTATCAGGCATAGCAGGGTCAACAGGTATCGTTAGAGAGGTAAACGATGTTTGTTGGCTTCACGCAATCTTCCAGGCTAAGATAGCGAGTAGTTCGGGAGGTGGTGTGACAACATTAATCTCAATAGAATTGAGAGATAGAGGACTTCTAAATGAGTTAGAAGATGATTCTTTATCTATTTGTGAGTCATGCTTTGAGGTCAAGATGACAAAAAATCTTTTACTAGAAAATGTTATAGAGCCAAAGAATCCTTAGAGCTTATACATTAAGACATTTGTGGCCGATGAATGTTAAAGCTAGAGGAGTGTATGAATATTTCATCTCTTTTATAGATGATTATTCAAGATATGAGTATATTTACCTAATGCAAAATAAATCTAATGCTCTTGAAAAAGTCAAAGAGTATAAGATTGAATTTGAGAACATATTAGGTAAAAAAACTTACAATGCTTCGATCAGTTCGTGGTGGAGAGTATTTGGACTTAAGATTTTAGGACTTTTTGATAGAACATGGAATAACATCCCAACTTTCAGATCTTGGTATACCATGGCAAAATGGTGTATCAAAAAGGAGAAAGAGAACCCTGTTGGATATGGTTCGTTCAATAATGAGTTATCTCATTTTCCTTACTTGTTTTGGAGTTATGTCGTTGAGACTGCAGTTTATATATTGAATAGTGTTTCGTCGAAAAGTGTTTCTGAAACAGCTTTTCGAGTTATGGAGAGGTCGTAAAAGTAGTTTACGACACTTAAAGATTTCGAGATGTCCAACACATGTGCTAGTGGTAAATCCGAAGAAATTAGAACCTCGTTCTAAAGTACGCCTATTTGTAGTCTATCCAAAGGAAACGAGAAGTGTTTATTTATTGGATCCAAAAAAAATAAATAAATAAACTGTTTGTATCGACAAATACTACTTTCTTAAAAGAAGACATATCAGAGATCATAAACCTAAAGGGATTGAATCCTGAAGCGGAAGCGATTGATCGCTTTGCCCTTGATTATGTTTCATAAAATTTTCCAAAAACAGAAAAAAAAAATAAGTGAAGTATACAATTAGAAAGCAAAATTGAATTAGGGATTACCTTTGAAGTTCGAATTAATTCTTGGCGTAATCCCCTCCTTGTCTACGGTCACTACATACTCAACGATCGAACACCTCCAAATGGTCTTCTCGGTTATTCTCTTGGAGAAGGAGAGAGGTGAGATCTCCTTTTTTGAGAGGAAATGGATTGTTGAGAGAAAACTTGAGAGATGTGAGATTTTGCAACTTTTTCCAAATCTTGCAAATGAGTTAAGTCTCCCAAAATGCATCTAAAAGGATGCTTAGATAGGAAATGTTGGTGGAGACAAAATCTCCACTAATTATTCCATAACTTCCACAATATATGCATTATGCAAATCAATTTGCATAATTGCATAATATAAGGTATCATATACCTTATTATGCAAATCATATTTGCATAATGTGGAACATTAAATTGAATCAAATTCAATTTCATATCTCTCAAATCATATTCACATTGAACTATACATTATATCAATTATATCTATAATTGACATAATTCCCTTAATTGAATTTGAACACTTCAAATTCATTCGAAAACTTTATACCCTCATTCAATTCCATGTTGAGCCAACCGAGGGACCTAATGGACCTACATATCATGAGCTCCAATGGTACGAGATCAACTGATCAAATTCTTTAATGTCGTTAACCAACATCCGTTAACTATGAGTCACTC
Organism: Trichosanthes cucumerina; assembly: GCA_036507285.1. NCBI lineage: Eukaryota > Viridiplantae > Streptophyta > Magnoliopsida > Cucurbitales > Cucurbitaceae > Trichosanthes > Trichosanthes cucumerina. Next base: position 5,027,186 of record CM071837.1, read on the forward strand.
CACTATAGACTCGTACCTGTAGTCTCCTCATTGTAGGACAAGTTGTGTCCATTGATTTAACCAATGCCCGTGAGTTCAACCCTTCAAAGGTTGTTCGTAGTCAAAACTTGGTCAAATTACCGTTTTACCCTTGTGACTACTTTTTGCTCCTTAAGCACCACTGATCCTCTAAGGAAGAACACGTTTATGGTCCGACCATAAACCATGTCCCTCTCGGGCCAGCAAGAGGGAGGGGCCCCGTTGTTCAACACCTGGATTCAGTTCTTAAGGAAACAACCTATCTAGTTACCCTATTCTTGGAACGAGTGAATTCCTTCTTGCGAGGCTAAGTCCCCAGCTCCTTACGAGGTTTCATCCCTGAGAAGGTAGGCATATTGAGTCGGCAGCTGTGGCCACTCTCACGTACTAGTCTAAGGATAAACTCCCGCAGATAGGAGTTCGAAACTCGCTCAGGATTCAGGTTGAGTCACTAATGGTCATCATTGAATTATTAGCCCTAATATATCAACAACGTTACTAGAGTGGTCTAACAATTCTCGGCCCAGTCTTGTACAATCTCATTGCACAATATGCCCTCACTCGCATGTCAACTATATGAATGAGCTGGATCGCCTCGTTTGTATCAAATACAAAATGGGTCGCATCCATACTGTTACCAGGATGAGGTTCCCAACCTAATCCATGTACTATAGACCGTTTCGGTCCACTACTTAAACTTGATCCTTGTTATGTGTCAACTACACATGGTTCAAGATCTCCTTAATTTGACCCTTGAGCTTAGTTTATTGGATTTAAGTTTGTAATTGCGATAATACAAGATTTGAGGAAAAAATAAAACTTTTATTTATTTCCTTGAATAATTACAAATACACAAGTTTAGGGCATAAATTCCAACAAAACCACAAAGTAAAATGGTGCAAATGAAAGTTTCAAGTGAAGCTGACAGTACATCAACAAAAGATGTTGATGATGCTAGAGTATCAACAAGAGATGTTGGTACTCGTATTATCAAGTCAAAAGCATCCGTCTCAAGAGTTGAGAGTGTCTTGACGTAGTGGGAGTGTTGTGATAATTCTCATTTATGAGGAATATTTATACCTAATCTTGGTCATTTTTGTCTATTTTATTGCAATTATTTATGTTGTGGCAAGCTAAAAATATCATTCGTGAGTAAAATTGTTCAAGCTTTTTAAAATTTGTGAAAAATATGAAATGATTGAAAAATAGTGGAAAACAAACTAATTTGATGTGTTTTTTTGAAGGAAAATGAGAGTAGAAAAAATGTATAGGAAATTGCAGACACATTTGAACTAGCAAAGTGACCAGACAAGTGTTGGGATTTGTGCCCTAAGACTCACTCGTAGTTTGTAATTATGTTCTAATTAATGTAATAAAGTGTTATTATTTCAATAAAGTGTTATTGTTCGTTATCTACGAGTTTGCCTTCATTCAAACCCTAATTCCAATTAAGTAAACATCCAAAGAAATTAAATGAATCTCTAACTGAATGTAATGTACATAAAAAGGATCTCGGTTCGAGATACAACCTAAAGGGTCTATAGTTAGGGGATAAGGTTTGGGTACTTTACCCTGGTTAAACTATGGATGTGGCCCACTTTGTATTTGATGCAAACACAGTGATCATAACGTGTTCGTGTAGATGACATGTGAGTGGGGATATCCTATGTAATGAGATTACATAAGACCGGACCACGAAATAGTAACCTCTAGCTGTAACTCCGTTTACTAGTTAGGTTTCTATTTCACTAGGATGACTTAGGCAACTTGATCTCAATCCTGAGCAGGTTACGAACTCCTGTTCGCGAGGGATTGTCCTTTGACTAGTATGGGTGAGAGTAGCCAGATTCGCCGACTCAATATGCCTACCTTCTTGGGGACAAGACTGAGCAAGCGGCTGGGAACTTAACTTAGCAAGATGGAATTCACTCCTTCCCGCCTACTAGGGTAAGTAGAGGAATGTTCCCTTAAGTGATGTCTACGAAACTTGAACAAATGGCCCGACCCTCTCATTGGCCCGAGAGGGACACTGTTTGTTGGTAGGACCACAAACAAATTGTTCATTAGAGGAGCACTGGTACTTAAGGTACAAGATGTAACCAAGGGGTAAAACGGTAATTTGACTCAACTGGTGTTACAAACATTCGTGAAGGATTGACATGCTGTTATTGGTCAATATCCATGGACACAGAAATATATTTAATGTATATGGTTACGATATAGTATATAGTTTTGGAACTATAGATTATAAATTTAATGTGAATATGATTCATATTAAATTATGTGAGAGAATTAAATATTTGAAAGAGTTCAAATATTAAATTTAAATGTGAATGTGATTCATATTTAAAAACTATAGGTTAAATTTAATGTACATTAGATGTGCATTAAAACTATAGGATAGAGGGACAATTCATTAAATGTGTTTTAATATAAATTAAATATAAGATATTTAATTTATTTTGATTATTTAATTAATATGATTAAATAATTCAATGAGGAACGTGTCAGGAGGACACGTTCCCCCTCTCTCCCAACTCCCTATTCGATAGGAAGTGGGAGATGACCTCTACTGGGTTTAACTTTTTCTAGAGAGAAGTGAATGATCGATGATTGTGTGTTAAGCAATTGGAGAATTGTTGTAAAAACTCTCTCTCACTCTCAAATTCCCTTCCTCTTCCAATTGTTGGAATCCTTCCCACAAAGGAAAGATCTAAGCATTCAGAGATATAGGAAGTGATCTATGTTGTTACATAGAGAAAAACAGAGAAGTTCTGCCTTGTTGCTCTTTATCGTGGAGCAAGGAGTTGCTGCGAAAAAGCTACAAATGTAATTTATTTATCTCCCTTCTTAGTTTAATTGTTAAGCTTTAATCACGTTCGCATGTACTATCTCCATGCTCTAATCAGATTAGGATTAGCATGCTTGTTCTGTATATTTTGTCAATGTACTGGTTTTTGCTTCAACCTAAACAATCAAGCAATTACGATCCCAAACCACGTTTCCGCTGCTCAAGGAGATCTGGTCTCCATCAATTGGTATCAGAGCAATGCTTGATTTGTTTTGATTGAAAGAAAATTGCATTGATTTTGGTGGGAATTGCATATGGTTTCTTGTGAAACTTGTTTATGAATTTTTTAGCCTTAGTTTACTTTAATTTTGATCAATTCGTATGTAAAGGCCCCTGCGTTTTTGGGCAAAAAGTGCATTATTGAGTATGTAATTGAGTTACGAGTCGTTCGGGACAAATTTCAAGCAATTCAGTGAAGATTCGAGGGAGAAATTGCATGTTGCAGCTGCTGTGTTCGTGGAAGAAAGTTGTTGCCGGCAAAGAAAGATTGCAACGCTATCGCCAGCCGCGTAACGCGCCGTTCATCAGCGTTGCAACGCTGAAGAACGGCGTCGCAATGCCAGCGTCCCCTATCGACGCGGGCGATCAAGGGGTCAGCGGCGTTGCAACGCTACCCCTCATTTTATTTATATAAATGTTATATGAATATGATCAAATGCATGATTGATTTATTTTTCATGAGTAATTAATTATAATTGTTATGATTAGATTATATGGAAAATAAATTGCATGAGCATGAAATTACTTAGTTTAAAATAAATGTTATTTTATTTAAGTAATTCTATAATTCAATTAGTTGAATTTCCTTTTATAATTCAAATTTGAATATTAATTGTTGGATTTATAATATAGTTTCTTTATCATAGGTTAATAATTAAATTTATTAAAATTATAAATTAAAGGGATTTTAGAAACCATAACCTATTATAAAGAAATGCATGCAAACATAGGAACCTGGGTTAATATTTAAATTAGTTTTAAATCGTTTAAAATTAATTTATACCTAAGTTTTAATTTCTAATAGGATTAGAAATTGGTTTTACGTAGTATTTTAAATAGTTTAAAATCTAGTAGGACGTTGGAACTTTGGTTATAAGGGAACTCTACCGGTGAAGTTCTGTCTAAGGTCAGGGGTACTTAAGTCGACTGTTAATCTAACACCTCCTACCGAACCGACCGAGCCTGATTTGGATTAACCTTAGTTCTATTTTATCTCTAGGTAATTAAAATGTTAATTCACCTAGACATAAGGTTTTAAGACCTAGTTATAATAGGCATAGACTTAGATAGATTCTTTTAGCCAAAATCCGACTAAGTTAAACCTATACCCTAATATTAGGAGCTTCAGTGGGAGAAAATGAGATGTTCGCATCGAGTTTTCTCCCACGTCCTCAAGAGTTCACACTGTGAGTTCCATGCTCCGCTACGTGGCGTCAATGGGGTGTCCCCCTACGGTATGTGTTTACATGGTTTAATACCAAGGTGAATGAAGGAAGTATCCATAGTAAATGGGAGCAAGACGCGTGTCAATGTATCCTACGGTCTCCTCCATTAGGTCGCATCGTGAGATTTCTATAGTCCGCCTGCTAGGTTGTCCTAGAATAGCCAAACCTTACGGAGGGCCTGACTATAGGGATCGAAACACCGCGAACTCCAGAAATGGATAGGGTCTCTTAGGTTGTTTGCAAGCAGTTGTCTTTCTTAATAGTAGCCTGTTGGCTCGGGCCTATTGGATCTAAAAATGGTAGGGTCACATTTACGGGATGAGTTAAGTTAGTTAACAAATCCTTGACCAAACAAACGGTAGCTAAGGACCATTGGGACATGAGAAGTTCTGGTAGTGAGAATAGGCTGAGAAAATCTCAATTCAAGGGAGGAATGACTGACCGCCCGACGGAGGCTTTTGTTCTAAACCCTTGAAGTATCGTTACAAAATTAAAAGTTTAACTTAAACAGTGGGTTTAGTTTAAACACTAGGGCTCTATAATAATTTTGCTAAATGTGATTGGTTTTATGATTGGTTAAAAGGCATAACTAATTAGAACAATTTTTTGGATTTTCAGCATGTCGTCCTCAATAATAGCCTTACGTAAAAGCGACCGTTTAACTGCTAAGAATTTTACTACGTGGAAATCCAACCTGAATACGATTTTGGTTTTTTATGACCTACGGTTTGTACTGTCTGAGGAATGTCCTCAGGTCCCTGCTCTAACGCTCCTCAATCTGTTAAGGAGGTGTACGACCGCTGGATCAAGGCCAATGATAAGGCCAAAGTCTACATTTTGGCTAGTGTTTCTGAAGTTCTGGCCAAAAAGCACGAGGGCATGGTCTCAGCTCGTGAGATCATGAGTTCGCTGCAGGAAATGTTTGGACAACCGTTTGGACAGATTCGGCACGAATCCCTCAAATAACATAACTCCCGTATGAAGGAGGGATCATCCGTAACAGAATAGGTTCTCGATCTGATGGTCCACTTCAACGTGGCTAAGATGAACGGAACGGTCATTGACGAGCAAAGTCAGGTATCGTTCATTCTGGAATCTCTTCCAAAGAGTTTTCTGCAATTCCGCAACAATGCGGTGATGAACAAGATAGAGTATAACCTGACTACTCTCCTTAATGAACTACAAACTTTCCAGTCTCTTATGAAGAATAAGGGTCAGGCTGATGGAGAGGCAAATCTGTTTGCCCATTCCAGAAGGTTCCAGAAGAGTTCATCCTCTAGGACTAAGTCCTATAGCTCATCGTCTGGGCATAAGAAGACCCAAAAGAAGAAAATAGGAGGGAAAGGGAAGGCACCTGCTGCTGACAAAGGCAAGGGAAAAGCCAAGGTTGCAGATAAAGGAAAATGTTTCCACTGCAACATGGATGGGCACTGGAAGCGAAACTGCCCAAAATACCTTGCTGACCCGAAAGAGAAGAAAGGTAAATTAGATTTACTTATTCTTGAAACTTATTTCGTGGAAAATGATGATTTGACCTGGATACTTGATTCAGGAGTCACTAATCACGTTTGCTCTTCATTTCAGGAAACTAGTTCCTTCAAAGAGCTCGAAGAGGGTGAGATGACGCTCAGGATTGGAATGGGAGACGTCGTTTCAGCTCGTGCAGTGGGAGATGCCAGGCTATTTTTCGGAGATAGATTTATTTTATTAAAAAATATGTATAAAGTTCCTAAGCTTAAAAGGAACTTAATTTCTATCTCTTGTTTAATAGAACTTGGATATTGTATTTCTTTTTCAATTAATGAAGCGTTCATTTTGAAAGAGGGTGTCAATATTTGTTCTGCTAAATTGAAAAATGGTTTGTACCTACTGAAACCGAATAAAACGAAAGTAATTTTAAATCATGAGATGTTTAATAATACCTACCTATGGCATCTTAGACTTGGTCATATTAATTTCAACCGGATTGAGAGACTCTCTAAGAATGGACTTCTAAACAAGCTAGAAGATGATTCTTTACAGCCCTGCGAGTCTTGCTTGGAAGGTAAAATGACCAAGCGACCTTTTACAGGAAAAGGTTACAGAGGCATAGAAACCCTAGAACTCGTACATTCGGATCTTTGTGGTCCGGTGAATGTTAATGCTCGAGGAGGGTACGAATATTTCACCTCTTTCATAAATGATTATTCGAGGTATGGTTATCTGTATCTAATGCATCACAAGACTGAGGCTCTTGAAAAGTTCAAAGAATATAAGGCTGAAGTAGAGAATGCATTAGGGAAAACCATCAAAACACTTTGATCCGATCGAGGTTGAGAGTATATGGATTTGAGATTCCAGGACTATATGATAGAACATGGAATTAAATCTCAACTCTCAGCACGTAATACACCACATCAAAATGGTGTGTCAGAAAGGAGAAATAGAACCTTGTTGGACATGGTTCGTTCTATGATGAGCTATGCTCAGTTGCCTGCCTCGTTTTGGGGATACGCAATAGAGACTGCAGTTCAAATTTTGAACAGTGTTCCATCAAAAAGCAGAAACGCCTATTGAACTATGGAAGGGGCGTAACCCTAGTTTACAACACTTCAGGATCTGGGTTGTCCGACACACGTGCTCGTGACAAACCCAAAGAAGTTGGAACCTCGTACAAAATTGTGCCAATTTGTTGGCTATCCCAAAGAAACGAGAGGTGGTCTTTTCTACGACCCATAAGAAAACAAGGTGATTGTGTCGACAAACGCCACGTTCTTGGAGGAAGATCACATGAGGAACCACAAACCGCGTAGTAAATTAGTACTAAATGAAGCTACTCATAAACCAACAAGAGTAGTTGATCAAGCTGGACCTTCATCAAGAGTTGATGGAAGAGCCAACACCTCAAGTCAGTCTCGTCCTTCTCAATCGTTGGGAATGCCTCGATGTAGTGGGAGGGTTGTTTCCCAACCTGACCGCTACTTGGGTTTAGCTGAAACTCAAGTTGTCATACCTGATGACAGCGTAGAAGATCCATTGTCTTATAAACAGGCAATGAATGACGAAGAAAAGGACCAATGGATCAAAGCCATGGACCTTGAAATGGAGTCAATGGACTTCAATTCAGTATGGAATCTTGTAGACCAATCTGAAGAGGTTAGATCCATAGGGTGTAAATGGATCTATAAGAGAAAGAGAAATGCTGCCGAAAAGGTACAGACCTTTAAGGCTAGACTTGTAGCAAAGGGTTTGACCCAAAGGGAAGGAGTTGACTAGAAAGAAACTTTTTCCCCTGTTGCTATGCAAAAGGCTATTAGGATACTCTTGTCCTTAGCCGCGTTTTATGATTATGAAATTTGGCAAATGGACGTCAAGACTGCATTTTTGAATGGTAATCTTGACGAGAGCATCTATATGTCTCAGCCCGAAGGGTTCATAGTCCAAGGTCAGGAGCAAAAAGTTTACAAGCTCAATCGATCCATTTATGGGTTGAAATAGGCGTCAAGATCTTGGAATATAAGATTTGATACTGCGATCAAATCTTATGGTTTTGACCAAAACGTTGATGAGCCTTGTGTTTACAAAAGGATCATCAACGACAAAGTAGTTTTTTAGTAGTTTGTGTGGATGATATCCTACTCATTGGGAATGATGTAGGATACCTTACTGACATAAAGAATTGGATGGCGACCCAATTCCAAATGAAAGATTTGGGAGAGGCACAATATGTTCTTGGGATTCAGATCCTCAGGAATTGCAAGAACAGAACGCTAGCACTGTCTCAAGCGTCTTATATCGACAAAATGTTGTCAAGATATTCGATGCAGAATTCCATGAGGGGCTTATTACCCTTCAGGCATGGAGTTCATCTGTCTAGGGAACAGTGTCCCAAGACACCTCAAGAAGTTGAGGATATGAGACATATTCCCTATGCCTCTGCAGTAGGTAGCTTAATGTATGCTATGCTATGCACGAGGCCGAACATTTGTTATGCAGTGAGAATAGTCAATAGGTACCAGTTCAATCCAGGGTTAGACCACTGGACAACAGTTAAAAATATCCTCAAGTATCTAAGGAGAACGAGGGACTATACGCTTATGTATGGGGTCTAAGGATATGATCCTTACTCGATACACTGATTCTGATTTTCAGACTGATAAGGATTCTCGGAAATCGACATCGGGATCAGTTTTCACCCTTAATGGGGGAGCTATAGTATGGTGAAGCATCAAGCAAGGATGCATCGCTAACTCCACGATGGAGGCTGAGTATGTCGCTGCTTGTGAAGCAGCTAAAGAGGTTGTTTGGCTAAGGAAATTCCTTAATGATTTGGAAGTTGTTCCAAATATGGAATCTCCCATCACCTTATACTGTTACAACAATGGTGCAGTAGCCAATTCGAAGGAACCTCGCAGCCATAAGTGAGGTAAGCACATCGAGAGGAAGTATCATCTGATACGAGAAAGAGTGCAACGAAGAGATGTGACAGTCACGAAGATCGCTTTGGAGCACAATATTGTTGATCCGTTTACAATGACTCTCACGACTAAAGTGTTCGAGGGTCATCTGGAAAGTTTGGGTCTACGAGATATGAACCTAGGCTAAATCTAGGGCATGTGGGAGATATGTAATGGGGTATATCGATGCCCTAGTTTATTGTATTTATATCTCTATCACCAATGTTTTAGATTTTGTTGTACCTCACTAGAGTTTTAGTTCAAGTGGGAGTTTGTTGGGATTTGTGCCCTAAAACTCGTAGTTTGTAATTATGTTCTAATTAATGTAATAAAGTGTTATTATTTCAATAAAGTATTATTGTTCGTTATCTACGAGTTTGCCTTCATTCAAACCCTAAATCCAATAAACTAAACATCCAAGGCTGTTAAATGAATCTCTAACTGAATGTAATGTACATAAAAAGGATCTCGATTCGAGATACAACCTAAAGGGTATATAGTTAGGGGATAAGGTTTGGGTACCTTACCCTGGTTAAACTATGGATGTGGCCCACTTTGTATTTGATGCAAACACAGTGATCCTAACGTGTTCGTGTAGATGACATGTGAGTGGGGATATCCTATGTAATGAGATTACATAAGACCGGACCACGAAATAGTAACCTCTAGTCAGAACTCTCGTTGACTAGTTAGGTTTCTATTTCACTAGGATAACCTAGGCAACTTGATCTCAATCCTGAGCAGGTTACGAACTCCTGTTCACGAGGGATTGTCCTTTGACTAGTATGGATGAGAGTGGCCAGATTCGCCGACTCAATATGTCTACCTTCTTGGGGACAAGACCGAGTGAGCGGCTTGGAACTTAACTTAGCAAGAGAGAATTCACTCCTTCCCGCCTACTAGGGTAAGTAGAGGAATGTTCCCTTAAGTGGTGTCTCCGGGACTTGAACAAATTTCTCGATCCTCTCATTGGCCCGAGAGGGACACTGTTTATTGGTAGGACCACAAACAAATTGTTCATTAGTGGAGAACTGGTACTTAAGGTACAAGATTTAACTCAGGGGTGAAACGGTAATTTGACTCAGCTGGTGTTACGAACATTCGTGAAGGATTGACTTGCTGTTATTGGTCAATATCAATGGAAACAGAAATATATCTGCAGTGAGAAGAGTGCAGTTGTGGGACTTTAGTGCAGTGTTCCCACAGTTAACGAATGTTCATTGGGAGGTTAATGAGATTAACCGAGCAACTAGTATCGTTGGAGCTTCTGATCTGTAGGTCCATTAGGTCCACCTTCTAGCTCGTAAAGGGTTCTTAGATCATTTGAATTTGAAATGTTCAAATTCACTAGGGAATATATTTAATGTATATGGTTACGATATAATATATAGTTTTGGAACTATAGATTATAAATTTAATGTGAATATGATTCATATTAAATTATGTGAGAGAATTAAATATTTGAAAGAGTTCAAATATTAAATTTAAATGTGAATGTGATTCATATTTAAAAACTATAGGTTAAATTTAATGTACATGAGATGTGCATTAAAACTATAGGATAGAAGGATAATTCATTAAATGTGTTTTAATATAAATTAAATATAAGATATTTAATTTATTTTGATTATTTAATTAATATTATTAATTAATTAAATAAGAAACGTGTCAGGAGGACACGTTCACCCTCTCTCCCAACTCCCTATTCGATAGGAAGTGGGAGATGCCCTCTACTGGGTTTAACTTCTCCTGGAGAGAAGTGAATGATCGATGATTGTGTATTAAGCAATTGGAGAATTGCTGTAAAAACTCTCTCTCACTCTCAAATTTCCTTGCTCTTCCAACTGTTGGAATTCTTCCCACTAAGGAAAGATATAAACATTCAGAGATATAGGACGTGATCCAAGTGGTGGTGTCACACCCCCTCTCGAACTACCTGCTATCTTATTCCGAAAAGTGGCGTGAAGCCAACAGACATTGTTTACCTCTTAACAATACCTGCTGACCCTATTTTACCTGATAAACATACTATGTTCGCTTATGGAACACTTTAACATAACACACCGAAAACTTACAACTACTAAACAAGGAGAAACTCTTCATAAGTCTCTCTTGAAAACCTAAACGGAAAGTGCATCAATACTCAAAACACAACAACCACTGTTTATACAACCACTAATGTACAAACAACTATAACTACATAATCTTCTTAAATAAACTATAACACGTAAGGACTTGCTATACAACACCAGCCACGTACAAAGTATCAAGACCTCAAGGAGCTTCCAGCAGAGCTATGGCGGGATATCGTGCACCGTGAGCTCGATCTCTACCTGAAAAGTTTGAAAACATTGAAAAAATGAGCTATGAAGCTCAGTGAGTGACTGAGTATAAAATCTATAACTCATAAATCATATCACCTGGCAACATATGAGCATAAGCATCTGTAGCAAAGTTTTATAAGTAAACGTGTAATCATGGTACCTTTTTTCGAAATCCAGCAAGCATGACATTAAATTTCGTAAGGCATATCGATATTAATAATCCTTATAATAACATGTAACATTCCACACAATGTAGGGCACACCCAGAATAACCACATTTGCTCTACAATGTAGTGGGACCCGCCCAACACTCCCATTGTCTTTGTCGTAGTGGGGCTCGCCCAGCACTCACGACAGCATTGTTGTCACGGAGTACACTCAACGCCGACAACAGGATATGACCTATGTGCACATGGTACTATAAAGCCTCGGACGCAATATCTTAGTTATTTACTCATTCGAGTCTCAGAAAATAACATAAAAATATTTGAACATGCCTGCTTATCTTTTCTTCCCTAAATCTCAAGCTTACTCAGTTCATCGTAAAAACTTGAAATCTTTAATCATACTTACTAGAACACACTTACTAGAAATCATAACATTTCCATAAATTTCGGCAAACAATAAAGATATGCTCATGTATAAATTTCATCAAGACATTTAGGCTCACAATGAGTACTTGAAATCATTTCTAGGAAAATATGAATGCTCATAAGTATGTGTTCAAGAAAAACAAGAAACATTGAAACCCTTTCATTCTAGCAAAACTTGTATTTCTCAAAGCGTATTTCAAGCATATAGATCGTTTCCAAAGTTCGTTTTGTCACTCACAGTGTTAAACTAGAACCTTGGCCTGTACACTCGACCTATCTCCTATTGGCCTGTCAAACAAACCAAATCCATGTATTAGAACCTCGAGCTCATGGTTTTTAACCTTAAAACTACAAGTAAACACTCCAACCAATTTTCCAGCATTTCACATTTTTACTGCTCATATCGACAGCCATAACTTCTTCATTACTTATCCAAAAATAATTTAATTTATATCAAACTCTTCCTTTTTGAACCCTCTAAAACTCCTATGAAGACATAAAAATGAGATTCCAAACGGAATGGTTCGAATTTACCTCGAAAGCTACTTTCCTCAAAACAACTTTCTGCTGTTCCAGTTTCGTTTTTCCTGCTGCACAATAAACCTAACCTGAGATTTAAGACATCTTCCAGACATTTTCTACTCAAGATTTCTTCACAAAACTTGTAGGAAATTCAATAAGCTTTCGAACCATACCAACTAGAGCTTCTGATTCCAACTGTACAGACCCGTACAACCAAAACATCAGAGACTTCTCGGATTTGACAGCAAATTCTGTCTTCTGTCTTCCTCTTCACAAAACAGCAACTTAAGGTCAGAATTGGCTCAAGAATCCTTCACGAACTTTGTTCAAAAATGAATTAGCTTTCAAGAAAACTAATCCTCAACTCCTACCTCTTCCTGTGGAGCTCGAGATGAAAAGAAAACCAGAACCGGGTTGAGTTAATCTCCTTGCTGCTAAACAACCATGCTTTGAGCTCTCCTTCCTTCTTTTGCAACTCTAACTCATGAAAAACTTCTTCTTCTTCTTCCTTTCTCCTTCTCCCACGAACTCCTTGCTGCTCCTTGTTGAAAATGAGAAGGAAATCGATGGATACATGAGTTTTTAAAAAGAAAACTTAAGTGAGGGTCCCACCTTCCACTTTCCCCTTTTTCATTTTTCCTTTTCCTTCATTTTCTTTTCTTTTCTTTTCTTTTCTTTTAAAAACAACAAACCAATAAATAATATCCTTTCCTTTCTTGTTTTCCTTTGTTTTTTTTTTTTGAATTCCAAAGAAAGATCTCGGGTTTACAGGTGGTGTTGTTACACAGAGAAAAACAGAGAAGTTCTGCTTTGTTGTTGTTTATCGTGGAGCAAAGAGTTGCTGCAAAAAAAGATACAAAGGTAATTTATTTATCTCTCTTCTTAGTTTAATTGTTAAACTTTAATCACGTTTGCATGTACTATCTCCATGCTCTAATTAGATTAGGATTAACATGCTTGTTCTGTATATTTTGTCAATGTACTGTTTTTTGCTTCAACCTAAACAATCAAGCGATTACGATCCCAAACCACTTTTCCGCTGCTCAAGGAGATCCGATCTCGACCAACAAGCATACTAAAATGCAAGGAAAAATGTTGGACAAATTGTCATTGCATTTTGGGATTTCCAGACACACGCCGCAAATCTCAGGATTTCGAGATTCAAGGGGATTCTTGTCATTTTTGAAAAAATACAGCTAAGAATCATAACCAAATCACTCCCCAGGAATTAAGGGAAGACTTGGAAGGAAACCCTAACACACAATGGGTATAGAGGAGATCTTCGATTGGTTTATGGGAACGTGTTTTCCTCTTCCTCTCGATCACTCAATGAAATTATAGGATTTCTTTTAGGGTTCAGTACTGTTAATTTCAGTAAGTTCTTCATCTTGATTTAGCTTCTAATAACTTCTCGGTTTGTCCCACTTTTACATAATATTGGAGGTGAAGATTCAAAACTTATACTTGAGTTTGGTAATCGACCAACAAGGGAGTTTTCAAGGTTTTTCTTTGTATTTTACTTACCGTCATTAAAGTTAAAAGCTACTGTGTTTCCATTAATTTCAGTTCAGTTTTGCAAGAGTATTTGGATTCTTTATCAACTTATGCAATTGTATTTTTGTTTAATAAATAAAAGAGAACCCCTTTTCAATTCCCCCGAATAAGTTGGTTTTTTTGCTACTTAATTTTTTTGTGTCTTATGATTTCGATGTTTCTAAATTTAGCACATTAAACTCATGCTTTCCTTAGTTTTTATTATGTGTTTAATCTCTTTTTAGGGATTCAAGTTTTGTATGTCCTAGAAGAGAGATGTGAAGCTTAAAGTAGCAAGGTAATTGTGTTAGCATCTAACCCTAATTTTTGTTTTATTGAATATAATTTGGGCAACCCTAGTCGATCACTAGGTCTTGTTCGTCAAGCATGAACTTGATTCTGAAAGAGTCAATTAAGAGCGGATCTTATAAAATGAACGGAGGAAAGAACTAAGACATAAGATCTTAAACTTCAACCCAAGACATAAGGCGAGATTCCGAGACCAAGAGGGTTGTGCACGAAACAATCTAAGCTCAATTAGCCATTGACATATGATTTTAATTGCTTAGACTCCTAAAGATTCTGGGAGCAAAACTGAATAGGAGTAGCCTACAACCTTTAGGAGTAGAGCCCGGTTTACTTAAGATTTAAGATTGTTGGAACAATTGTAATTGCATTTTCAGCAACATTTTTCTCTGAAGGGGTAGAAGCAACTGGTATCCCTTCATTTTATCATTGCTTTCTTTTAGTTTACAGTAGCTTAGAATACCTTCTCATTAACAAATTTTACAACTTTGGTTACTTCACATGCATCTTTAATTGCAATTATTGTTGTCTCGATTAATGTTGTCAACACTTTCCCTGTGGGTTACCCTAGAGTATTCCAGTGTTATTACTTCGATCACGTGCACTTGCGTGTAGCGTTATCAGGTTGTAACACAACCTGACCGTTACATGGTTGACAGCAGTCCAAGTAATCATAATTAATGATGTCATCATCAATCTATTGACTTCGAGATAGACAATGGTTGATGTTGACATAGATGAATAGGTTAAAGCCAATGATCTGAAATAGAGTCTATGTACTTCAATTAAGTCTGGGATCTTATAAATCAACATAATGGGGTAAAACCTATAGGTTACAATTGGATCTAATAGAGAAACAGAGGTGTAGACAGAAAGGTATAAACCTTTAAGGCTAGACTTGTGGCAAAGGATTAGGAATGAAATGAAACTCCCGCAGCGAAAACGAATTGGAATGTCGTGGTGTTCGTTGTGAAAAACGTTTCTTAAAATCAAACCTATCTCATAGATTCTAGGTTAAACATGCATTTCTAAGAAGGAAAACCAGTAAGAAAAAAGGTACTTACTTGTTAAAGAACGCTTCTTTAAAGTTTCCTCCTCCGGTCACAAACCTCTTTGCAACTACGATCTCTACAAGCACGATCTCTCGAACCAAGAATTTGGACACCTCCAAATTGATCTTCTCGGTTGTTCTCGATCGGTTGAGCGATAGTGGTGGAACCCCCTTTTGTTTAGGGTAGAGAGACTTTGAGTGAGATTGAGAGAATGAGAGAGAGCTTTTGGATTGAATTCCAAAAAATTAGAGATCACTCTCTAAATCCTTCTTGTAAATGTCCTTTTATAATGGTGAGAGGTGGAGTTGAAATCTCCACCTATTTACCATTTTACCACAACCTTATGTTATGCAAATCATATTTGCATAACACATATAATAAGATATCTCTTACCTTATTATACAAGTCAAATTTGTATAATTGTGGATTTTAATTTGAATCCAATTCAATTTAATTCCTCTCAATCCAATTTCTCTAAATTAGTACTAATTAATAAATTAGGCTAACCTATAGTTTAATATGAATCTCATTCATATTAAAACTATATATTGTGTCTATCATATCACGTATAAATGACATAAATACCCTTTTAATGAATTTGAACACTTCAAATCCACACCAAGCTGTAAACCCTCAATTTACCCAGTTTGAGCCAACCAAGGGACCTAATGGACCTACAGATGACGAGCTCCAATGATCCGAGACTAACCTGTCAAACTCTTTGACCAAGTTATTCAACATTCATTAGCTACAGTAACACTCAACTAAATCCCGTAGTTGCACTCCAATCACTGTAGGACAACTTGTGTCCATTGATATAACCAATGGCAGTGAGTCGACCCTTCACAATTTGTTCGTAGACACTGCTGGGTAAAATTACCATTTTACCCCTATGTGTACCTCTTGCTCCTTAAGTCCCACTGCTCCTCTAATGAATAATAACGTTGCATGGTCCAACCATAAACAACAACCCTCTCGAGCCAGTGAGCGGGTGGGCGCCCGTTGTCAAAGTCCAGGAGACAACACTTAATGGAACAATCCCTCTAGTTTCCCTGAGTCGGGAACAAGTGAATTCCATCTTTCATAGTCAAGTTCCCAGCTCCCCACGTGGACCTGTACTTGAGCAGATAGGCATATTGGGTGAGTAATTATGACCACTCTCACCGTACTAGTCAAAGGACATATCCCCGCAGACATGAGTCCGTAACACGCTAAGGATTCAGGTCGAGTCATTAATGGTCATCTACGAAGTTATTAGTCCCATACTGTAAACGATGTTACATCAGTAGGTCTAACAATTCACGGTCCATCTTGTACAATCTCATTGCACAGGAAGCCCTCACTCGCATGTCCACCACATGAACGAGTCAGATCACATCGTTTGTATCTAATACAAAGCGGGTCGCATCCACAACGTATCAAGGATTAGGTCTCCAACCCTATCCATATAATGTAGACCGTTCGGGTCATTAACTCGAACGTGATCCTCTCGGTGTGTCCACTACACACCATTCAAGTTATAGTTCTCTCATAATTCAATGACCCTAAGGCTTAATTTATTGGATAAAGTTTTGTAAATATGCGAGACACAATGTGAGAAAAATTAACCCTTATTTATTTCAGTAAGGAATATTACAAACATATACGAGATTAGGACATACATCCCAACAAACTCCCACTTGGACTAAGCTAGTGGAGTACAAGACACATTTCTCAAATGTACAGTAATAAAACAATGAACTAGGGCATTGAATACCCTTTACAATACTCCAACTTGCCCTAGTTAAGAAGCACTCGAAGACCTAGATTCTCTAGGTGACCCTCAAACACCTTAGCCTTGAGGGCCTTTGCAAATGGATCAGCAACGTTGTGCTCCTGTTGGGATGTATGCCATAATCTCGTACATGTTTGTAATATTCCTATTAAAATAAATAAGAATTTTTTTTATCACTTTGTGTCTCGCATATTTACAAATTTTGTCCAATAAACTTAGCTGCAAGGTCATGGAATTACGAGAGAAGAACTAGAACTTGAACGGTGTGTAGTGGACACACAAGGAGGATCACGTTCGAGATAATGACCCGAACGGTCTGAAGTATACGGAAAGGGTTGGAGACCTAGTCCTCGATACGTTGTGGATGCGACCCACTTTGTAATAGATACAAACGAGATGATCCAACTCGTTCATGTGGTTGACATGCGAGTGGGGGCATCATGTGCAATGAGATTATACAAGACCGAACCGTGAATTAATAGACCTACTGATGTAACACCGTTAAAAGTATAGGACTAATAACTTCGTAGATAACCAATATTGACCAAACCTTAATCTTGAGCGTGTTACAGACTCTTGTCTGCAGGGGTTTGTCCTTTGACTAGTACGTGTGAGGGTGGTCATAGTTACTCGCCCAACATGCCTATCTTCTTAGGGACAAGACCACGTGGGGAGCTGGGAACTTGACTACGCGAGATTGAATTCACTCGTTCCCGACTTAGAAAAACTAGAGGGGTTGTTCCCTTAAGTGTTGTCTCCAAGACTTGGACAACGGGCGCCCACCTTCTCACTGGCCCGAGAAGGGTGTTGTGTATGGTTGGGCCATACAACATTGTTGTTCATTAGAGGAGAAGTGGGGACTTAAGGGGGCAAGAGGTAGACAGATGGGTAAAATGGTAATTTGGCCCAACAGTGTCTTTCAACAACCTGTGAAGGGTCGACTCACGAACATTGGTTATATAAATGGACACAACTGTTGGGATGGATTTCCTAATCTCATTTAGTTTGTAAATTTAACATTTGAAATTAATAAAGGTTATTTATTTCATCACTTCGTGACTCGCAAATTTTACATACTTTGTCCAATAAACTAAGCTCCAGGGTCATTGAATATATGAGAGAACTAGAACTGGAACGGTGTGTAGTGGACACACAGGGAGGATCACGTTCGAGTTAATGACCCGAACGGTCTACAATATATGGATAGGGTTGGAGACCTAATCTTGGATACATTGCGGATGTGACTCGCTTTGTATTAAGATACAAACGAGGTGATCTGACTCGTTCATGTGATTGACATGCGAGTGGGGGCATCCTGTGCAATGAGATTGTACAAGACCGGACTGTTAATTATTAGACCTACTGATGTAACACTGTTAACAGTATGATGGGACTAATAACTTCGTAAATGACCATTAGTGACTCAACCTGAATCGTAAGCGTTTTACGGACTCCTATCTACGGGGATCTGTACTTTGACTAGTACGGGTGAGGGTGGTCACAGTTACTCACTGAATATGCCTATCTTCTCAGGGACAGGACCAAGTACTGAGCTGGAAACTTAACTACGTAAGATGCAATTCACTCGTTCCCGACTTTAGGGAAACTAGAGGGATTGTTCCCTTAAGTGCTGTCTCTAGGGCTTGGACAACGGGTGCCCACCCTCTCGGTGGCACGAGAGGGGTGTTGTCTATGGTTGGACCATTACAACATTTTTGTTCATTAGAGGAGTAGTGGGAACTTAAGGAGCGAGAAGTAGACACAGGGGTAAAACGGTAATTTGATCCAACAATGTTTACAAACAACCTGTGAAGGGTCGACTCATGGGCATTGGTTATATCAGTGGACACATCTTGTCTTACACCGACGAGAGTGCAACTACGGGATTTAGTGGAGTGTTACCGTAGCTAATGAATGTTGATTAACCGGGTCAAAGAGTTTGACAGGTTAGTCTCGGATCATTTGAGCTCGTCACTGTAGGTCCATAAGGTCACTTGGTTTGCTCAAACTAGGTTAATAGAAGGTTTACATTTTTTGTGTAAATTTGAAGTGTTCAAGTTCACTAAGAGGTAATTATGTCATTTATATGAGATATGAATGATATATTATATATTTTAATGTGTATGAGATTCATAATAAACTATAGGTTAGCCTAATTGTTTAATTATGGCTAACTTGGAGCAATTAGATTGGGAGAAATTAAATTGAATGTGATTCAATTTAAAAATTCACAATAATACAAATCTGATTTGTAAAATGAGATATGAGATATCTTATTATATGTGGTTATGCAAATATGATTTGCATACTATGGTTGTGGTAAAATGGTAAATAGGTGGAGATTTCAACTTCACCTATCACCATTATATAAACCCCTTTACAAGAAGGGTTGATCAAGCATTTGCTCATTTTTGGATTTCTCACCAAAAAGACAATTGAATTCTCGCTCAAACTCTCTTCCCTTCACCAAATAGAGAATCCCACAATTCTCTTTCTATCAAAAGTAGAACGACCGAGTAATCGAGTGGAGGTGTTCGTTCGTTGGGATTGTTCGAGAAGTTCGTGATTGTTGAGAAGAACACGAAGAGTTCATAATCGGAGGAAGGAAACTTGAAGTCAGGCTTCAATAAGTAGTACTAACTTACTGTTTTTCCTTCTAAATTTGCATGTTTAGCCTATTATTATTTGATAGTTTGATTTTAAGAAAAACAAATTGCATAACGAAACCACGACAATTCGATCATCTTCCGTTGCGCGAGGCTTCTCATTCCCTTCAACAACTTGTCCTACAGTGATGGGAGTGCAACTACAAGATTTAGTGGAGTGTTACCGTAGCTAATGAATGTTGAATAATCGGGTCAAAGAGTTTTACAGGTTAGTCTCAGATCATTAGAGCTCGTCATTTGTAGGTCCATTAGGTCCCTCGGTTGGCTCAAACAGGATATATAGAGGGTTTACAGTTTGGTGTGGATTTGAAGTGTTCAAATTCTTTAAAAGGGTATTTATGTCATTTATATGAGATATGATTGACATAAAATATAATTTAATGTGAATGAGATTCATATTAAACTATAGGTTAGCCTAATTGATTAATTAGTTCTAATTTAGAGAAATTGGATTGAGAGAAATTAAATTGAATCTGATTCAATTTAAAATCCACAATTATACAAATATGATTTGTATTATAAGGTATGAGATATCTTCTTATATGTTGTTATGCAAATATGATTTTCATAACCTAAGGTTGTGGTAAAATTGTAAATAGGCAGAGATTTCAACTCCAAATATCCCCATTATATAAGCACCTTTGCAAGAAGGTGCGCTTAAAAAATTCTCATTTTTTTGATTTTCCATTCAAGAGAACTCTCTCAAACTCTCTCAATCTCTCTTAAAAATTCTCTCTACTCCTAAACAAAAAGAGTCCCACAACTCTCCCTTTACCGATGGAGAACAACCGAGAAGATCAATTTGAGGTGTCCAATTTGTTCATGGGTCGGGAGATCGTGAACGTAGAGATCGAGATCAGAGAAGGAATTCGTGAAGAAGTGTTCTTCTTCAACAAGTAAGTACTTTTTCTTACTGTTTTTCCTTCTTTTACAACATGTTTAGCCTAAATTCTATAGGATAGATTTGATTTGAAGAAATAATTTTCACAACGAATACCACGACATTTCAAGTCGTGTCCCCTGCGGGAGTTTTCTTCCCTTCAATTGGTACCAGAGCCAATCGTTGGCTTTTCGTTGTGCAAAATTGATTTTCTTTAAATTAGGTAGGTTATGCTTTAATTCATGTTGATGAACTGTGGTTTTGAAAATTGGATGTTTCGATTTTGGCAATTAAATTTAGTTTTACTTTTCTATCAAAGATCAATGTAAAGGCCCATTTTTTTGGGAAATTAGATGGTAAATCGAGTCTGTAAGTCTGTGACGTTCGTGGCAAGAGTTGCTGTGAAGAAATCAGAGCGGAATCGGGTGAAAAACAACGAAGAACAACAAAGTTTGTTGTTCTGTCGACGACGTTGAGACGTTATTCTTCGGGGTCTCAACGTTGTCCACGCGGATGGAGGTTGAGTTGCAGGTCAGTGTTGCAACGCGGGGTGTAGCGTTGCAATGCTGAGGCGCTGGACGCGATGAGCACAAGGCTGCACGATGCAGCGATGCAACGGTGGCCACGACGTTGCAACGGTGCGAGCGTAGAGGGGCAGTTCGCGAGCAGTTCGCTCGAGGAGTGGCGTGATGGCTGTTTTTTCTACGAACGACGTTATTTTTAATATTTTTAATTAATTTTATTTTTTAAAAATGTAATTTAAATTAATTTAATTAATTAATATTAATATAAAAGTTATATTAATATTAATTAATTCAATTAATGTCCCTAGAGTGCCAAAACCGGTCCAATTTTGCTATTTAATTTATTTTATGCATGAGATGTATGAAATCTATTTATTCTATGTGCATAATGTATGTCATATAGATTAAAATCTCACCTTAGGTTAAACATTTCATGTATCATATATATATTATAAGAGTTATAATATATAATATGCATGATAGGATTATATTATAAGAGTTATAATATAATGATTGCATGTTTTAATTTATTTAATATAAGTATTATATTTCTTAGATTAAAAGCATGCACATGCATTTAATTCATGTCATGAATGTACGTTATATAGTTTATTATTCATGTGATGAATGATCAAGCACTATAACATAGAAATGCATGTAACCTAAGTTAATTATTAGTTTTAAAATGTTTAGAACTTGAATAATTAGACTTATGTTTTCTAGTTCTAATAAGATTAGAATTAGAAAATCAAATATGACTTATGAATGGAGACTAATTAGTAACTCTGTCTAAGGAAGGTTCTGTCTAATGTTGGGGTATTTAAGCTGACGTTTTGCAGAACACCCCTACCTGGGAACCGACCTGAGAGTGAATTTGGTCTGAAGATTCATAGGTTATATTATCGTGAGTGTCGTTAATTAAAAGTTAATTAATTTACTCACATAGACCTAAGTTAATAATGTGATTGTAGACTTAGGATAATCTAATATAAGAGTTATATTGGTAGACTTAGGTAAATATTAGTCGATTTATCCAGGTCAATCCCGATTAACATAAAGTGTTGAGTGGGAGGAAATAAAGTGTATAAGATACATTTGATTTTCTGACCACAAATCTTCGTTAAGTCATATCGTGAGATCCATACTCGGCCTTGTGGCGCAAATGGGACCGTCCCCCTTCGGATGGTATTTGTATGGGTCAATATCAACGTGGATGGAAAGAGTACTTATACATAGTGAGAGCGGGACCTGTGGAAACGGGACCCACGGTCTCTTCTTTCGATTCACACTGTGAGACGCATATGATCCGCCTGCTAGTTTGGCCTGGACAAGACAATCCCTTCGGAGGGCCTTGGTCATGGGAGTCGGAACACTGTGAATTCTCGAAAGGGATACAATTTCCTTGTTGGTTTTCCTTCTAGGTTAACCCTTCGGTGCCTATTGTTTGGACGGATACTTGGAAATTTAAAGATAGAGGGTGACACTCACGGGATTCATTAAGAGTAATGGATTCAGACTGAAAAATGGTAACTGAATGCGTAATGGAATAAGAGTTATTCTGGTATTAGAGTCTGGTCGAGAAAGTCTCGTCCTATAAGAGGAGTCTTTCTGTTCACCCTTCGGTGGCGGTCATTCTAAACCTTTGGGGTATCATTGCAAATTTTAATGACCTAGAGAAAAGGATATAATTTTTGCTAAAACATGATTGGATTTTCAAAGTTTTTTGCGAGACTAATACAAAGTTTTTTGTTGTTTTCAGGAAAAATGTCTAGCTCAATTATTGCGCTATTAGCTTCCGACAAACTAGTAGGTCATAACAACCAAACGTGGAAAAATAATATCAACACAATTCTAGTAACTGACGACCTAAAGTTCGTGCTCACTGAGTAGTGTCCGCAGGTGTCGGGCTCGACCGCATTACGAAGTGTTCGTGATGCGTATAATCGATGGATCAGAGCCAATGAAAAGGCCAAGGTCTATATCATTGCTGATGGAGATCTCATCCGCTTGAGCATCGGAAACGTGTTTGGGATCTCAATTACTTGATTGTTTTGCTTAAAACAAAAACCAGTACATTGACCAAAAATACAGAACAAGCATGGTATTTCTAATCCTATTAGACATGGATTAATTGCATACATGCAAACATATATTTAACAATTAAACTAAAGAGAAGATAAAGAATACCTTTGTAGTTTCTAATTCTCTAGTACAACAACTCCTTGCTTCTCTAAAAGAAATCAGCAACACAGGAACTTTCAAAGTTCTTTGTTTTTCTTCAACAGAACACCACCAACAGTGAGCACCTTCTATATCTCTGAGTTCTTAAATCTTTCAAACAATTGGAAGAAGAAGGGAATTTTGAGAGTGAGAGAATTCTCGAGCAACAGCAATTCTCAAAAATGCTTAAATGATCAATCAATCACCTGCTTCTTCCAACTCCCTACACTTAACGATAGGGAGTGGAGAAGAAACTGGTGAATGGGGAACGTGTCATCTACACGTTCCCCTCTTTTAATTAATTAAATAATTAAAAAATAAATATAATCTATTTAAATAATTAATTAAGTCTTAATTAATTAATTTGAATATCTTATATTTCAAATAGATTATATGTATATGATTAAATCACATATAATCATTAACCTATAGTTTTAATGTACATCAAGTGCATATTAAATTTTAAACAATAGTTTTTAAATATGAAACACATTCATATTTATATTTAATATTTGAACTCTTTAAAATATTTAACTCTCTCATATTCACATTAAATTTATAATATATAGTTCCAAAACTATATATTATATCGTATCATTATACATTGAATATATTCCCTAATGAATTTGAACATTTCAAATTCAAATGATCTAAGAACCGTTTACGAGCTAGAAGGTGGACCTAATGGACCTATAGATCAGAAGCTCCAACGATACGAGATTGCTCAGTTAATCTCATTAACCTTCCAATAAACATTCGTTAACTGCGGGAACACTTCACTAATGTCCCACAACTGCAATCTTCTCACTGTAGATATATTTCTGTGTCCATGGATATTGACCAATAACAACAAGTCAATCCTTCACAAATGTTCGTAACACCAGCTGGGTCAAATTACCGTTTTACCCTTGGGTTACATTTTTTACCTTAAGTACTAGTGCTCCTCTAATGAACAATTTGTTTGTGGTCCTACCAACAAACAGAGTCCCTCTCGGGCCAATGAGAGGATTGGGTCCTTTGTTCAAGTCCCGGAGACACCACTTAAGGGAACATTCCTCTACTTACCCTAGTAGGCGGGAAGGAGTGAATTCCATCTTGCTATGTTAAGTCCCCAGCGCTCAATCGGTCTTGTCTCCAAGAAGGTAGGCATATTGACTCGGCGAATCTGGCCACTCTCACCCATACTAGTCAAAGGACAATCCCTCGCGAACAAGTGTTCGTAACCTGCTCAGGATTGAGATCAAGTTGCCTAGGTCCTAGTGAAATAGAAACCTAACTAGTCAACGGAGTTACAGCTAGAGGTTACTATTTCGTGGTCCGGTCTTATGTAATCTCATTACATAGGATGTCCCCACTCACATGTCATCTACACGAACACGTTAGGATTACTATGTTTGTATCAAATACAAAGTGGGCCACATCCATAGTTTAACCAGGGTAAGGTACCCGAACCTTATCCCCTAACTATAGACCCTTTAGGTTGTATCTCGAATCGAGATCCTTTTTATGTACATTACATTCAGTTAAAGATTCATTTAACAGTCTTGGATGTTTAGTTTATTGGATTTAGGGTTTTAAATAAAGGCAAACTCGTAGATAACGAACAATAACACTTTATTGAAATAATAACATTTTATTCCATTAATTAGAACATAATTACAAACAACGAGTTTTAGGGCAGAAATCCCAACAAACTCCCACTTGAACTAAAACTCTAGTGGGGTACAACATAATCTAAAACAGTAGAAATACAATAAACTAGGGCATCCATATACCCCATTACATATCTCCCACTTGCCCTAGATTTAGCCTATGTACATATCTCGTAGACCCAAACTTTTCAGATGACCCTCGAACACTTTAGCCGTGAGAGTCTTTGTAAATGGATCAACAATATTGTGCTCCGAAGCGATCTTTGTGACTGTCACATCTCTTCGTTGCATTATTTCTCGTATTAGGTGATACTTCCTCTCGATCTGCTTTCCTCGCTTATGGCTGCGAGGTTCATTCGAATTGGCTAACGCACCACTGTTGTCACAGTATAAGGTGATGGGAGATTCCATATTTGGAACAACTTCCAAATCAGTAAGGAATCTCCTTAGCCAAACAACCTCTTTAGCTGCTTCACAAGCGACACATACCAACTTTCCTCCATCGTGGAGTCAGCAATGCATCCTTCCTTGATGCTTCACCATACTATAGCTCCCCCGTTAAGGGTGAAAACTGATCCCGATGAGGATTTTCGAGAATCCTTATCAGTCTAAAAATTAGAATTAGTGTATCCAGTAAGGAACAGATCCTTAGACCCATACACAAGCATATAGTCCCTCGTTCTCCTTAGATACTTGAGGATATTTTTAACTGTTGTCCAGTGGTCTAACCATGGATTGGACTGGTACCTACTGACTATTCCCACTGCATAACAAATGTCCGACCTCGTGCATAGCATAGCATACATTAAACTACCTACTGCAGAGGCATAGGGAATATGTCTCATATCCTCAACTTCTTGAGGTGTCTTGGGACACTGTTCCCTAGACAGATGAACTCCGTGCCTGAAGGGTAATAGGCCCCTCTTGGAATTCTGCATCGAATATCTGGACAACATTTTGCCATATAAGATGCTTGAGACAGTGCTAGCGTTCTGTTCTTGCGATTCCTAAATATCTGAATTCCAATAACATACTGCGCCTCTCCCAAATCTTTCATTTGGAATTGGGTCGCCAGCTAATTCTTTATGTCAGTGAGGTATCCCACATCATTCTCAATGAGTAGGATATCATCCACATAAAGAACTAACAAAGCTACTTTGTCGTTGATGAACCTCTTTTAAACACAAGGCTGAACAACGTTTTGGTTAGAGCCGTAAGACTTGATCGCAGTATCAAATCTTATATTCCAAGATCTTGACGCTTGTTTCAATCCATAAATGTATCGATTAAGCTTGCAAACTTTTTGCTCCTGACCTTGGGCTATGAACCCTTCGGGCTAAGACATATAGATGCTCTCGTCAAGATTACCATTCAAAAAGGCAGTCTTGACGTCCATTTGCCAAATTTCATAATCATAAAACGCGGCTATGGACAAGATCCTTATAGACTTCAGCATAGCAACAAGGAAAAAAGTTTTTTCATAGTCAACTCCTTTTTTTTGGGTAAAACCCTTTGCTACAAGTCTAGCTTTAAAGGTTGTAGCTTTCCGGCTGCATCTCTCATTCTCTTATAGATCCATTACACCCTATGGGTCTAACCCATTCAGGTTGGTCTACAAGTTCCTATACTGAATTGAAGTCCATTGACTCCATTTTAAGGTCCATGGCTTTGATCCATTGGTCCTTGTCTACGTCATTCATTGCCTGTTTATAAGACAATGGACCTTCTACGCCGTCATCAGGTATGACAACTTGAGTTTCAGCTAAACCCACGTAGCGGTCAGGTTGAGAAACAACCCTCCCACTGCGTCGAGGCATTCCCAACGACTGAGAAGGACGAGACTGACTTGAGGTGTTGGCTCTTCCATCAACTCTTGATGAAGTTCCAGCTTGATCAACAACTCTTGTTGGTTCATGTGTAGCTTCATTTAGTATTAATTTACTACGCGGTTTGTGGTTCCTCATGTGATCTTCCTCCAAGAACGTGGCGTTTGTCGATACAATCACCTTGCTTTCTTGTGGGTCATAGAAAAGACCACCTCTCGTTTCTTTAGGATAGCCAACAAATTGGCACAATCTTGAACGAGGTTCCAGGTTCTTTGGGTCTGTCACGAGCACGTGTGTCAGACAACCACAAATCTTGAAGTGTTGTAAACTAGGTTTACGCCCCTTCCAAAGTTCAAAAGGTGTTTCTGAAACACATTTTGATGGAACACTATTCAAGATTTGAACTGCAGTCTCTACTGCGTATCCCCAAAACGAGGTAGGCAATTGAGCATAGCTCATCATAGAACGAACCATGCCTAACAAGGTTCTATTTCTCCTTTGTAACACACCATTTTGTTGTGGTGTATTAGGTGCTGAGAGTGGAGATTTAATTCCATGTTCTATCATATAGTCTTGGAATCTCAAATCCATATACTCTCCACCTCGATCGGATCGAAGCGTTTTAATGCTTTTTCCTAATGCATTCTCTACTTCTGCCTTATACTCTTTTAACTTTTCAAGAGCTTCAGACTTGTGATGCATTAGGTATAGATAACCATACCTCGAATGATCATCTATGAAAGAGATGAAATATTCGTACCCTCCTCGAGCTTTGACATTCACTGGACCACAAAGATCCAAATGCACGAGTTCAAGGGGCTCTACGGCTCTGTAACCTTTTCAAGTAAAAGGTCGCTTGGTCATTTTACCTTCCAAGCAAGACTCGCAAGGCGGTAAAGAATCGTCTTCTAAATTTTTTAGAAGTCCATTCTTAGAGAGTCTCTCAATCCGGTTGAGATTAATATGACCAAGTCTGAGATGCCATAGATAGGTATTATTATTTGGACAAATTCTTTGCCTTTTATATTAAGTGTTAGCATTTTTAAACATCTCATGATTTAAAATTGCTTTCGTTTTGTTCGGTTTCAGTACATACAAGTCATTTTTCAATTTTGCAGAACAAATATTGACACCTTCTTTCAAAATGAATGCTTCATTAATTGAAAAAGAAATACAATATTCAAGTTTTATTAAACAAGAGATAGAAATTGAGTTCCTTTTAAGCTTAGGAACTATATACAGATTTTTTAATGAAAGAAATCTATCTCCGAAAAATAGCTTAGCATCTCCCACTGCATAAACTGAGACGACGTCTCCCGTTCCGACCCTGAGCGTCATATCACCCTCTTCGAGATCCTTGAAGGAACTAGTTTCCTGAAATGAAGAGCAAACGTGATTAGTGGCTCATGAATCATGTATCCAGGTCAAATCATTATTTCGCACTAAACAAGTTTTAAGAACAAGTAAATCTAATTTACCTTTCTTCTCTTTGAGCTCAATGTCTGCAGTGGCAGAAGCTTTCCCTTTTCCTCCTTTCATCTTCTTCTGAGTCGAACCACAGGGCTTAGTCCCAGAGGATGAACCCTTCTGGAACCTTTTGGAATGGGCAAACAGATTTGCCTCTCCATCAGTCTGTCCCTTATTCTTAATAAGCGACTCGAAAGTTTGTAGTTCATTTAGGAGGGAAGTAAGGTTATACTCCTTTTTGTTCAACTCCGCATTTCTACGGAATGGCAGGAAACTCTTCGGAAGAGATTTCAAGATGAAGAATACCTGAATTTGCTCATCTATGACCGCTCCGTTCATTTCGGCCATGTTGAAGTGAACTATAAGATCGAGAACATGTTCTCTCACTGAAGTTTCCTCCTTCATGCGGCCGTTATAAACGTATGTGATGTATTCGTGCCGAATTTGTTCAGATGGTTGTCTAGAGAAATTTTGCAGATAGCACATGATCTCACGAGCTGAGACCATACCCTGCAATCTCCTGACGACCTTCGGTTCGTACCCAGCCAAGATATAGGCCTTGGCTTTTTCATTGGCCTTGGCCCAGCGGTCAAATGCATCCTTAACTGATTGAGGTGCGTCTTGAGCAGGAATCTGAGGACATTCCTCAGTTAGTACGAACCGAAGGTCGTCAACAACAAGGATCGCATCCAGGTTTGACTTCCACGTAGTAAAGTTTTCACAAGTTAAACGTTCCTTTTTTAGTAAGGCTATAAATGAGGACGACATGCTGAAAATCCAAAATAGTTCTAATTAGTTATGCCTTTTTAACCCATTGTCAAAACCAATCAAATTTAGCAAAATTATTAAAGAACCCTAGTGTTTAAACTAAACCCATTGTTTAAGTTAAACCTTAAATTTTGCAACGATACTTAAAGAGTTTAGAACAAAAGCCTCCATCGGGCGGTAGTCATTCCTCCCTTGAATTTACACTTTCTCAGCCAATTCTCACTACCAGAACATCTCATGTCCCAATGGTCCTTAGCTACCGTTTCTTTGGTCAAGGATTTGTTAACTAACTTAACTCATCCTGTAAATGTGACCCTACCATTTTCAGATCCAATAGGCCCGAGCCAACAGGCTACTATTAAGAAAGACAACTGCTGGCAAACAACCTAAGAGACACTATCCATTTCTGGAGTTTGCAGTGTTCTAATCCCTATAGTCAGGCCCTCCGTAGGGGTTTGGTACATGCTCTGGACAAACCTAGCAGGAGGACTATAGAAATCTCACGGTGCGACCTAATGGAGGAGACCGTAGGATACGTTGACACGCGTCCTGCTCCCATTTAGTATGGATACTTCCCTCATTCACCTTTGTATTGAACCATGAAAACACATACCGTAGGAGAACGCCCTATTGACGCCACGTAGCCGAGCATGGAACTCACGGTGTGAACTCTTGAGGACGTGAGAGTAAACTCGATGCGAACATCTCGTTTTCTTCCACTGAAGTTCCTAAAATTAGGGTATAGTTTTAACTTAGCTGGATTCTTGCTAAAAGAATCTATCTAAGTCTATTCCTTTATAACTATTATAACTAGGTCTTAAAACCTTATGTCTAGGTGAATAAACAATTTAATTACCTAGAGATAAAACAGAACTAAGGTTAATTCAACTCAGGTTCCGTGTCAATTCCTAGGTAGGAAGTGTTCCGTTAACCGCCAGCTTAAGTACCCCCAGCCTTAGACAGAACTTCACCGGTAGATTTCCCTTATAACCAAAGTCCTAAAGTCGTAATATATTTTAAACTATTTAAAATACTACAGAAGACTTATTTCTAATCCTATTAGGAATTGAAACTTAGGTCTAAATTAATTTTAAACGATTTAAAACTAATTAAATTTTAACCCAAGTTCCTATGTTTGCATGCATTTCTTTATTATAGGTTATGGTTTCTAAAACCCCTTTAATTTATAACTTTTATAAATTTTAATAATTAACCTATGATAAAGAAACTATATTATAAATCCAACAATCAATATTCAAATTGGAATTATAAAGGAATTCAACTAATTGAATTATAAAATTACTTAACGAAAATAACATTTATTTTAAACTAAGTAATTTCATGCTCCATGCAATTTATTTCTCATATAATCTAATTATAACACTTATAATTAATTATTCATGAAAAAAAAAATTAGTCATGCATTCAACCATATTCATATAACATTTATATAAATAAAATCCATGAATATGCTTATCCTAAGGTGGAAAAAAATTAGTCATGCATTCAACCATATCCATAGTCATGCATGCAACGCTGCTAACCCCTTGAACGCCCGCGTCGATAGGGAACGCTGGCGTTGCGACGCCGTTCTTCAGTGTTGCAACGCTGATGAACAGCGTTGCAACGCTGCTGCTTCGACAACGGCTTTCTTCCACGAACACAACAGCTTCAAACTTCAATTTCTCCTTCGATTCTCAACCGAATTGCATGAAACTTATCTCGAACGACTCGTAACTCAATTACAGACTCAATTTTGCACTTTTTGCCCAAAAATGCAGGGGCCTTTACATCCAATTTGAACAAAAACTGAAGTAAACTAAGGCCAAAACATTCTTAAACAAGTTTTACAGCAAACCAAATGCATTTCCCACCAAATCAATGCAATTTTGTTTCAAAACAAAACAAATCAAGCATTGCTCTGATACCAATTGATGGAGATCTGATCTCCTTGAGGAGCGGAAGCGTGTTTGCGATATTAATTACTTGATTGTTTTGCTTAAAGTGAGAACCTTCTATATCTCTGAGTTCTTAAATCTTCCTTGGTGGGAAGATTTCCAACAGTTGGAAGAAGAAGGAAATTTTGAATGATCAATCGATCACCT
Source organism: Trichosanthes cucumerina (assembly GCA_036507285.1). Taxonomy (NCBI): domain Eukaryota; kingdom Viridiplantae; phylum Streptophyta; class Magnoliopsida; order Cucurbitales; family Cucurbitaceae; genus Trichosanthes; species Trichosanthes cucumerina. The sequence goes on from CM071837.1 coordinate 5,058,148, forward strand.
GCTTCTTCCATCTCCCTACACTTAACAATAGGGAGTGGAGAAGAAACTGGTGAATGGAGAACGTGTCATCTACACGTTCCCCTCTTTTAATTAATTAAATAATTAAAAAAACAAATACAATCAATTTAAATAACTAATTAATTCTTAATTAATTAATTTAAATATCTTATATTTAAAATAGATTATATGTATATGATTAAATCACATTTAATCATTAACCTATAGTTTTAATGTACATCCAGTGCACCTAATGGACCTATAGATCAGAAGCTCCAACGATACGAGATTGCTCGGTTAATCTCATTAACCTCCCAATAAACATTCGTTGACTGCGGGAACACTCCACTAATGTCCCACAGTTGCACTCTTCTCACTGCAGATATATTCCTGTGTCCATGGATATTGACCAATAACAGCAAGTCAATCCTTCACGAATGTTCGTAACACCAGTTGGGTCAAATTACAGTTTTACCACTGGGTTACATCTTGTACCTTAAGTACCAGTGCTCCTCTAATGAACAATTTGTTTGTGGTCCTACCAAACAACAGAGTCCCTATCGGACCAATGAGAGGGTTGGCCCTTTGTTCAAGTCCCGGAGACACCACTTGAGGGAACATTCCTCTACTTACCCTAGTAGGCGGGAAGAAGTGAATTCCATCTTGCTAAGTGAAGTCCCCAGCCGCTCACTCGATCTTGTCCCCAAGAAGGTAGGCATATTGAGTCGGCGAATCTGGAAACTCTCACCCATACTAGTCAAAGGACAATCCCTCGCGAACAGGAGTTCGTAACCTGCTCAGGATTGAGATCAAGTTGCCTAGGTCATCCTAGTGAAATAGAAACCTAACTAGTCAACAGAGTTACAGCTAGAGGTTACTATTTCGTTGTCCAGTCTTATGTAATCTCATTACATAGGATATCTCCACTCACATGTCATCTACACGAACACGTTAGGATCACAGTGTTTGTACAAAATACAAAGTGGACCACATCCATAGTTTAACCAGGGTAAGGTACCCAAACCTTATCCCCTAACTATAGGCCCTTTAGGTTGTATCTCGAACCGAGATCATTTTTATGTACATTACATTAAGTTAAAGATTCATTTAACAGCCTTGGATGTTTAGTTTATTGGATTTAGGGTTTTAAATAAAGGCAAACTCGTAGATAACGAACAATAACACTTTATTGAAATAATAACATTTTATTACATTAATTAGAACATAATTACAAACTACGAGTTTTAGGGCACAAATCCCAACAATTGCCAGCTTATCTAAAGTCTTGGCAAAGAAGCACGAGGTGATGATCACCGCCAAGGAGATCATGGAATCCTTGTAGGAAATGTTTGGACAACAGTCCTTTCAGGTCCGACACGATTCCCTTAAACACGTCTTCAATGCGCAGATGAAAGAAGGGACGTCTTTTCATGAACATGTTCTGGACATGATGCCCCACTTTAATCTGCCCGAGATGAATGGGGCTTTGATCGATGAGTCGAGCCAAGTCAGCTTCATTTTGGAGACTCTTCCGAAGAGTTTCCTTCACTTTCGTAGCAATGTTGTTATGAACTTAGCTACACTCTGATCACCCTTCTCAATGAACTACAGAACTTCCAGTCCTTGATGAGGGTCAGGACATCGGAAGCTGAGGAAAACGTTGCCTGTTGGTCCTTTCACAGGGCTTTGACCTTTGGGACAAAATCTGTAGGTTCTTCAGACCTGAAACGGAAGAAGAAGAAGATGAAGAAAGGTAAAGCTGATCGCATTGCCGCCAAAAAGGACAAAAAGGTCAAGGAAGTTGCAGAAAAAGGAAAGGATTTCCACTGCAATGGGAACGGACACTAGAAGCGTAACTGTCCAAAGTTCCTTGCCGACAGGAGGAATGAAGGTCAATGTGATTTACTTGTAACTGAAACTTGTTTAGTGGAGAGTAATGACTATTCCTTGATACTGGATTCACGCGCCACTAACCATGTTTGTTCTTCTTTTCAGGGAATTAGTTCCTGACAGCAACTGCGAGAGGGTGAGATAACACTACGTGTTGGATCCGAGGAGGTTGTCTCTGTTGCAGCGGTCCGCAGGGTGAAGCTCTATTTTGGCGAGAAATACATTTTATTAGATAATATGTATATAGTGTCAGGGTTTACTAGAAACCTTGTTTCTATTTACTGCTTACTTGAACACTGTATTTCTGTCAATTTTTCTAGTAATAAAGCGTTTATTTCTAAAAATAAAAATTTGTTGTCTTCTGCTTAACTTGAGAATAACTTGGACGTTATCAAACCTAATTCAGTCAAAAGTGTTTTGAATACTGAATTGTTTAAAACGGTTGAAACACGAACTAAGGGAGTAAAGGTTTCTTCTAAAGAAAATGTCCATATTTGACATATAAGGTTAGGCCACATTAATCTCAATAGGATTGAGAGACTAGTGAAGAGTGGACTTCTAAGCAAGTTGGAAGAAAACTCTTTACTTGTATGTGAGTCATTCCTAGAAGGAAAAATGACCAAACGTCCTTTTAGTGGAAAAAGATATAGAGCCAAAGAGCCCTTTAAGCTTATATCTGACCTCTATGGTCTGATGAATGTTAAAGCAAGAGGAGGTTATGAATACTTTGAATCTTTTATAGATGACTATTCAAAGTATGGGTATATTTACGTAATGCATAGGAAGTCTTAAACTCTTGAAAAGTTCAAGGAGTACAAGACTAAGGTTGAAAACCTGTTAGGTAAAACAATAAAAACACTTCGATCTGATTGAGGTGGAGAGAATATGGCCCCTGAATTCTAGGACTATATGATAGAACATGGAATTATATCCCAACTCTCAGCACCTAGCATGCCACAGCAAAATGGTGTATCGGAGAGGAGAAACAAAACCCTGTTGGAAATGGTTTGGTCGATGTTGAGCTATGCTCGTCTTCCTGATTTTTTTTTGGGTTTACGTTGTAAGCCCTAAACTGTATTTTCTTTTATCATTTTGCACTCGTACATAATATTTTGAAATATGCAAAATGTTATAGGTTGTACTAAAGGATGTCGTGATCGAATTAGTGAATCTATTGAATTGGGAGCTACAATGTGTTAAAAGCTTCATATGGAGATAGGTAAGCCATTGAAACAAGCATATTAAAAGTTCAATTGAAGTAAGTTAAAAGCATTAGCAAATTGGGGAAATTTTAGGTGCAATATGTATTAAATGGAAGATCATATGCCTCACAAACATATGATAAGTTGACTAAATGCTTAGGGTTTATTTACTTACTTATTTTAGTGTTTTAAAAAAGGGATTCTGATGTAAACATGATAGTAAGAGCTGGCCAAAGGAGGTGAAGCCTTGAAGTTAAATTATCAAGTAGGTGCTGTCAAATTCGTAGGAAAACAACAAGCTGCTGGAAAATGGGTCATCTTCATACGATCATATCTCTTAATTTACTCAGACAAATTCAATGCTTTTTAAGTCAAAATCTCATAAATTGAGTGTAGAATACGAAATTTGGCTTTTGTGAAAATACGAAGAGGAAGAAGGAGAAAAGTACAGAACAGTGAGAGGTGTTCAAAGTTCTCGGTTAGCAGAACAGTGTGAGGAGATCAGTCTCTTTTGAGCTCATGAGGAGGAATTAGAAGCTGAAATTTTGAGATGCAAGGGAAGAACTGCTAGCAAGAGATTGAAGGAGATGTTCTTCCATTTCTATATACTTTACAACCAAGGCACACGGAGATAGGAATAACTTATAATCTTTTGAACTCTTTTGGTAGTTGTAGCAGACGAGTTCTCGATGCTTAGCATTGACAAGAACTGTTTGCCACCACACCGTTTTAGCTCCTTGTATATACACTTTCTTATGTATATGGTTTGTAGTGAAAATATATTAGTTGGGTCGTAATAAACTTGAAGGCTTTATGACTAGCTAAAGAACATATTACTGGAAGTGAATGTGTCGTGCTTATATGTGTATTCAATGTTCAATCTTGCTTGTTCAAACATGTTGTATTGCGTTTAATTTTAGGTTAAGTCTTGGGTTAGTCAGGGAGAGCCAGTAAGAGAGTTGGTTATCTCTGTATTTGCATCTCTTCCTAGGTTAAGCAAGTAAGCTGGGAGGGGGTGTGACAACTTGGTATCAGAGCAAAAGGTTTTTGGAAGGGAACTATGTTCATCCGTTAAACTAGGAGCTTGTTGTCTTAACTATTTTTATAAGAATGTATAATTTAAGACCATGGCTCGAGGTGGCAAACGAGATAGGCAAGTGGAGGCCGGAACTCAAGAAGCTACTGGTGATAGAGGAAGAGAGGTATCAGAGGGAGAGTCTAGTCATCCTCAGCAAGAGGTGAACATGGAGGAACAGATCTTTACGAGGATAACTCAAAGATTAGCTGAAAAAAGTGTTGGATCAACACGAGCAGATCCCGAAAAGAAGTATGGCATTGAAAGACTGAAGGCCTTAGGTGCAACAACATTTGAAGGCACGACAGATCCCACTGATGCTGAGGGTTGGTTAAATCTGATTGAGAAGTGTTTTAGGGTCATGCGATGCCATGAAGACAGGAAGGTCGATTTAGCAGCATTCTTGTTCCAGAAAGGAGCAAATGATTGGTGGAAGATAACAGAGAGCCAAAAAAGGAGAAACTTGGAGCTGGAAAGAGTTTCGAAAGGCCTTTGAAGATAAGTACTATCCGAGATCTTATCGTGATGCAAAGAGGAACGAGTTTCTAGGACTTGTTCAGGGATCGTTGACAGTAATAGAATATGAGAAGAAGTTCACAGAGTTATCAAAGTATGTTAGCACTATTGTTGTAAACGAGATAGATCGATGCAAGAGGTTCGAGGATGGACTGCGAACAGAGATCCGAACGCCTGTGGCAACAAGTTCAGAGTGGGCTGAGTTCTCCACGCTTGTGGAGACGGCATTACGGGTAGAGCGAAACCTAGTAGATGATAGAATGGGAAAAGGAGTTGTAGGTGGTGGTCATACCACTTATTCTATTTGTTTACCACGAGACCGATTCCAACGAGGAGATAATAGGAGATTCACTCAGGTGTTTCTAGAAAAGGGAGCTTTAGACCCCATCGTGGTGGGCGCCTACTCAAGGAGCTGCATGCAGTGGACGTGGGGAAGAATGAGGCGGCGAGGTTCAAGTTTTTACGATGGGATCGCAGGGACTCCGTGCATGAGGCAACCCAGTGAGTCAGTAGCTAGTTCAGCAAGGAAACCTTTGTGCAACACTTGTGGAAAGTATCATTGGGGTCGATGTTTGAGTGGCAAAAATGTATGTTTCAACTGTGGGCAAAACGGTCACTTTAAAAGGGATTGCCCCGAGCTAATGCAAGAAGGCATGATAGGACAGAGAACCACGTCTCAGACCATGAACTAAAAATAAAATACTGGGGTAGCTGGAGGAGAAGGCACTAGTAGTGCTAAGCAGAAGGGACAGGTAGGTCGACCCCGACAACAGGGGAGATTTACGCCATGACACAGCAAGAGGCAGAGGATGCACCAGAAGTTGTTACGGGTACACTTTCTCTTTGTAGTAAACCTACACATGCATTATTAGATCTAGGACCTACACATTCTTTTATCTCTAAAATGTTTGCTGCTAGCATTGTTGCGAAGTTAGAACCTTTATCTGAGGAGCTGTGTATTTATACTCTTATTGGTGATATGTTGATAGTTTGTAGTGTTTATACTAATTGTATGGTGGAAGTGAATGGTATGACTATGACAACTGAACTTATTCCCTTAGATCTTCAAGAGTTCGACGTTATCTTGGGGATGGATTTCTTATCTAGGTATCATGCCTTAATGGACTGTCATAGGAAGGAAGTTGTGTTGAGGAAGCCAGGCGACACTGAGGTTGTGTTTGAGGGGTATAGTAAGATATTACCTACTTCTATGATATCAACTATTAAAGCTAGAAAATTACTGAAGAAAGTTTGTACAACATATCTTGCATATTTACTTTGTGCACTAGTGAGTAAATTGAAACCCGAAGACATTCCAGTAGTATGTGAATATTTAGATGTCTTTCCAGAGGAGCTAACAGGGTTGCCACCTAATCGAGAGGTGGAGTTTACCATAGACATGATGCCAGGAACAACGCCAATTTCTCAAGCCCCGTATAGGATGGCACCGAAGGATTTGAAAGAATTGAAAACTCAGTTGCAGGAGTTGGTGGATAAGGGTTATATTCGACCAAGCGTATCTCCGTGGGGAGCACCTATGTTGTTTGTTAAAAAGAAGGATGGGATATTACGATTATGTATTGATTACCGACAGCTGAATAAGGTAACAATATGTAACAAATATCCTTTGCCCCGCATAGATGACCTGTTCGATCAACTAAAGGGTGCCTCAGTGTTTTCCAAAATTGATTTATGATCAGGTTACCATCAACTGAAGATCAACGATTCTGATGTACCAAAAATAGCTTTCAGGACAAGGTATGGGCATTACGAATTCTTCGTCATGCCATTCGGGTTAACAAATGCCCCAACAACATTCATGGATCTCATGAATTGGGTATTCCATCCTTACCTTGATCAGTTTGTGATAGTATTTATTGATGACATCCTGGTGTATTTAGAAAGTAAAGAGAAGGATGCAGAACATCTCAAAATAGTGCTCTAAACATTACGAAATCGGAAAGTGTATGCTAAATTTAGTAAATGTGAGTTTTGGATGGAACAGGTTGTGTTTTTGTGACACGTAGTGTCAGCAGCTGGAGTTCAAGTGGATCCCCAGAAGACAGAAGCTATAGTTAAGTGGGAACAACCCACTTCAATAACGGAAGTCCGTAGTTTTTTGGGACATGCAGGATACTATCGACGTTTTGTCGAGGGGTTTTCGAAGATAGCTCTTCCATTAACCAGTTTGACAAAGAAGACTACGAAGTTCGAGTGGAGTGAAGAGTGTGAAAAAGGCTTTCAAGAGTTAAAGAACAGAGTTGTCACAGCACCGGTACTAACTCTACCCACCACGAGGAAAGAGTTTGAGGTTTAATGTGATGCCTCACATCAGGGCCTTGGATGTGTACTTATGCAGGATGGGAAAGTGATCGCTTATGCGAAACAGTTGAAAAAGCATGAATGTAATTATCCTACTCATGATCTAGAGCTTGCAGCAGTTGTGTTAGCTTTAAAGATTTGGAGGCATTATCTGTTTGGTGAGAAGTGTTGTATTTACACAGATCATAAAAGTTTAAAATATGTCTTCAAACAGAAAGAGTTGAATTTGAGACAGTGGCGGTGGCTTGAATTGATAAAAGGTTATGACTGCACGATTGATTACCACCCAGGGAAGGCTAATGTTGTAGCTGATGCACTAAGTAGGAAGTCGATGAAACATAGGGGTTCACTTAATGCTGTTAGACTGGCTCTATTTGAGGAACTGAAGAGTTCTAATGAAAAAGTGTATATTGGTGACAAGGGGAATTTGTAAGCTCATTTTTCAGGTAAGACCTGTCTTAATTAATGATGTTATCTCAAGTCAAGCTAAAGACCCTACCCTGAAGAAATTGATAGATAAGGTGAAATTGAGCAGAGAGCAGATTACGAAGTAAGGTGTGATGGAGCGTTGATGAAGTGTGGTAGATTTGGTGTACCTAATGATGAAACTTTGAGAAATGTGATACTAGAGGAAGCACATAGTTAAGCCTATGTGATTCATCCAGGAGGTACAAAGATGTATCGGACCCTAAAGAACCATTATTGGTGCCCAGGAATGAAACGAGAGATAGCAGAGTATGTCTCTAAATGTTTAATTTGTCAGCATGTGAAACCTGAACGACAGAAACTAGGAGGGCTTCTAAATCCACTCCCAATACCTGAATGGAAATGGGAGCATGTAACCATGGATTGTTTATTTGGACTTCCCCGAACACCGAGTGGTTATGAGGGGATTTGAGTGATAGTAGACAGACTGACTAAGACTGCTCGATTCTTACCCGTCAAGGTAACTTTTACTCTGGATAAACTTGCTAAATTATATGTTGACAAGATTGTAAGCCAATACGAAGCCCCATTATCTATTGTGTCGGATATGGATTCGATATTTACTTCCAAGTATTGGTCGAGACTCCAAGAGGCCTTAGGAGCTAAGTTGCACTTTAGTACAACATTTCATTCACAAACCGATGGCCAGTTAGAAAGAACCATTCAGACCCTCGAAGACATGCTTCGAGCATGCTTATTGCAATATAAAGGAAGTTGGGAGACTCACCTGTCGTTGATGGAGTTTGCATACAATAATAGTTATCATCCTAACACTTGAATGGCACCGTATGAAGCCCTATTTGCTGGGGGGAGGTAGGAGAAAAGAAGCTGATAAGGCCAGAGTTGGTCCAAGTTACCTAGGAGAATGCTAAATTTATCAGGGAAAGACTGAAGACAACACAAAATAGACAAAAGAGCTACGCTGACAAACGAAGAAGAGATTTAGAAATCGAAATCGGAGACAAAGTTTTCCTAAGACTATCCCCGTGGAAGGGTATTTTACGGTTCGAAAGGAAGGGAAAACTGAGCCCGAGATATATAGGGCCTTACGAGATTCTGGGCGTGTGGGCCATCGACTTCTGATTAGCTTTTGATAGAATTGTCTCTGGGTATATCTTTGCTTTCCATGTATCAATGTTGAGGAAATACATTTTTGACCCATCACATGTGCTCAAGGTAGAACCAATACAACTTATGGAGAACCTATCCTATGAGGAAGAACCTCTACAAGTACTGGATCGGAAAGAGCAAGTACTTAGGAACAAGTCAATACCATTGGTAAAGGTATTGTGGAGAAATCATGACGTTGAGGAAGCAACATGGGAGAGCGAAGACCAAATGAAAGAAAAGTACCCACAACTTTTCTCGTGCTGAATTTCGAGGTCGAAATCCCTCTTAAGGGCGTAGTAAATTGTAAGCCCTAAACTCTATTTTCTTTTATCATTTTGCACTCGTTCATGATGTTTTGAAATATGCAAAATGTTATAGGTTGCACTAAAGGATTTCGTGATCGGATTTGGGAATCAATTGAATTTGGGAGCTACAATGTGTTAAAAGATTCATAAGAAGATAGGTAAGCCATTGAAATAAGCATGTTAAAAGTTTAATTGAAGTAAGTTAAAAGCATTAGCAAATTAGGGAAATTTTAGGTGCAATATGTATTGAATGGAAGATCTTATACCTCACAAACTTAGGATAAGTTTACTAAATGCTTAGAGTTTATTTACTTACTTATTTTGGTGTTTTAAGAAATCGATTATGATGTAAACATGATAGTAGGAGCTGGCCAAAGAAGGTGAAGCCTCGAAGTTAAATTATCAAGTAGGTGCTGTCAAATTCGTAGGAAAACAACAAGTTGTTGGATGGGTCATCTTCAAACGATCATATCTCTTAATTTAATGAGCCACATTCGATGCCGTTTTAGTCAAAATCTCAGAAATTGAGTGTAGAATACGAAACTTGTCAGCTTTTGTGAAAATATGAAGAGGAAGAAGGATAAAAGTACAGAACAGTGAGAGGTGTTCAAAGTTCTCGATTAGCAGAACAGTGTGAGGAGATCAGTCTTTTTTGAGCTCGTGAGGAGGAATTAGAAGCTGAAAATTTGAGGTGCAAGGGAAAAACTGCTAGCAAGGGATTGAAGGAGATGTTCTTCCATTTCTATATACTTTACAACCAAGGCAAACAATGATAGGAATAACTTTTAATCCTTGGAACTCTTTTGGTAATTGTAGCAGACGAGTTCCCGGTGCTTAGCCTTGACAAGACCTGTTTGCCACCACGCCGTTTTAGCTCCTTGTATATACACTTTCTTATGTATATGGTTTGTAGTGAAAATATATTAGTTGGTTTGTAATAAACTTGAAGGGTTTATGACTAGCTAAAGAACATAGTACTGAAAGTGAAAGTGTCGTGCTTATATGTGTATTCAATGTTCAATCTTGTTTGTTGAAACGTGTTGTGTTGCATTTAATTTTAGGTTGAGTCTTGGGTTAGTCAGGGAGACCCTGTAAGAGTGTTGGTTATCTCTGTCTTTGCATCTCTTCCTAGGTTAAGCAAGTAAGCTGGGAGGGGGTGTGACATACGTAGTGGAGACGGCAGTTTATATTTTGAACAACGTTCTGTCGATGAGTTTTTTTGAAACAACTTTCGAACTCTGGAATGGACGTAAAGGCAGGTTACACCTTTCAGAATTTGGGGATGCCCGAGCCATGTGTTGGTGTCAATCCCGAAAAAGTTGGAACCCCGTTCAAAATTGTGCCTATTTGTAGTTTACCCAAAAGAGACTAGGGGTGGTCTATTTTACGATCCTAAGGAAAATAGGGTGCTTGGGTCGACAAACGTTGCTTTCGTTGAGGAAGACCTCAACACGGATCATTTACCTAGGAGTAAAGTTGTGTTAAACGAATAGACAGTACATCAGCAAGAGTTGTTGATGGGGCTAGTACGTCAACAAATGTTGTTCATCCTAGCTCGTCTAGTCAAGTCCGTTCTCAAGAATTGAGAATGCCTTGACGTAGTGGGAGGGTTGTGAGACAACCTGAACGTTACATAGGTTTAGCTGAAACCCAAGTCGGCACCCCTGATTATGACTGCGAGGATCCATTGACCTATAATCAGGCAATGGTAGACGTTGACGAAGACGAATGGATTAAAGCTATGGACAAGAAAAATGGAGTTGATGTACTTCAATTAAGTGTGGGAGCTTGGGGATCAAGCTGATGGGGTAAAACCTATGGGTTGCAAATGGATCTACAAGTGTAAGCGTGGCGTAGATGGGAAGATACAAACCTTCAAAGCACGACTAGTGGCAAAGGGTTTTACCAAGGTTGAAGGGGTTGACTATGAGGAAACCATTTTGTTTCCATGGTAAAGTCGATCCGGACTCTTCTGGCCATTGTCACATATTATGACTATGAGATATGGCATATGGATATCAAGACAGCCTGTCTGAATGGAAAACTTGACGAGACAATCTACATAGAGCAAAAGGTTTTCCGGCTTCATAGGTCTTTTTATGGACTGAAACAAGCATCGAGGTCTTGGAATATAATGCTTGATGAGGCCATCAAATCTTATGGCTTTAATCAAAATGTTGACGAGCCTTGTGTCTACAAGAAAATCGTCAACAACACTGTTGCATTTTTGATATTATATGTGGATGATATCCTGCTCATTGGGAATGAGGTAGGATTTCTTACTGATGTTAAGAAATTGTTTGCTTCACAATTCCAAATGAAATATTTGGGAGAGACTCGGTATGGTCTAGGTATCCAGATAGTCCAGAACCAGAAGAACAGACCGCTGGCCATTTCTCAGACATCTTATATTGACAACATGTTGTCTAGATATAAGATGCAGAACTCCAAAAAGGGCTTGTTGCCTTTCAGGCATGGGGTTCACTTGTTGAAGGATCAATGTCCTAAGACACCTCAAGAGGTTGAGGATATGAGACGAATCCCCTATGCTTCAGCTTTTGGGAGCCTCATGTATGTCATGTTGTGTACAAGGCCTGACATCTGTTATGCAGTTGGGATTGTCAGTAGGTATCAATCCAATCCAGGATTAGATCACTGGACAACCGTAAAGGCAATCCTCAAGTATCTTAGGAGAACGAGGAACTAAAGCCTTGTGTATGGGAGTGAGGATTTTATCCTTATAGGATACACAGACTCTGACTTTCAGACCGATAAAGATTCTAGGAAATCCACTTCGGGGTCAGCCTTCATTCTGAATGGAGGAGTTGTAGTGTGGCAAAGCATCAAGCAGGGATGCATCGCTGATTCCACGATGGAAGGCGAGTATGTTTCGGCTTGTGAAGCTGCAAAGGAAGTTGTTTGGGTTAGGAAGTTCATGATGGATTTGGAAGTTGTTCCAAATATGAACTTGTCCATTACCCTATTTTGTGACAATAATGGTGCAGTAGCCAACTCGAGAGAACCACGAAGTCATAAGAGGGGCAAGACCATTGAGCGGAAGTATCACCTTATACGGGAGATTGTGCACCGCGGAAACATGGTTGTCACGAAGATAGCGTCGGAGCACAACATTGTTGATCCATTTACAAAGGCCCTCACGGCTAAGGTGTTTGAGAGTCACCTAGAGAGTCTAGGTTTTCGAGTGCTTCCTGACTAGGGCAAGTGGGAGTATTGTAAAGCGTATTCAATGCCCTAATTTATTGTAATTTTACTATACATATTGTCCATTTGAGAAATGTATTTTGTACTCCACTAGCTTAGTCCAAGTGGGAGTTTCTTGGGTTGTATGTCCTAATCTTGTACATGTTTGTAATATTCACTATTGAAATAAATAAGAGTTTTTTTTTATCACTTTGTGTCTCGCATATTTACAAACTTTGTCCAATAAAATAAGGTTCAGGGTCATTGAATTATGAGAGAACTAGAACTTGAACGGTGTGTAGTGGACACACAAGGAGGATCACGTTCGAGTTAATGACCCGAACGGTTTATCTGCGTGACTGTTACGTCTCCGCGGTGCACAATCTCCCGTATCAGGTGATACTTCCGCTCAATGTGCTTGCTCCTCTTATGACTCCGAGGTTCTCTCGAGTTGGCTACTGCACCACTGTTGTCACAAAACAGGGTAATCGACATGTTCATATTTGGAACAACTTTCAAATCCATCATGAACTTCCTAAGCCAAACAACTTCCTTTGCAGCTTCACAAGTTGCAACATACTCAGCTTCCATCGTGAAATGAGCAATGCATCTCTGCTTCATGCTTCGCCACAGTACAGCTCCTCCATACAGAATGAAGGTTGACCCCAAAGTGGATTTCCTAGAACTGTATCGATATGAAAGTCAGAGTCTGTGTATCCTATAAGGATCAAATTCCCACTCTCATACACAAGGTTGTAGTTCCTCATTCTCCTAAGATACTTGAAGATTGCCTTTACGGTTGTCCAATGATCTAATCTTGGATTTGTTTGATACCTACTGATAATCCCAACTGGATAATAGAAGTCAGGCCTAGTACACAGTATGGCATACATCGGACTCCCTACAGCTGAAGCATAGGGGATTCGTCTCATATCCACAACCTCTTGAGGTGTCTTAGGACATTGATCATTAGACAGGTGAACCCCATGCCTGAAAGGAAACAAGCCCTACTTGGAGTTCTACATCTTATATCTTGACAACATCTTGTCAATATATAATGCCTGAGACATGGCTAACGTTCTGTTCTTTCGGTTCCAGACTATCTGGATACCTTGAACATACTGGGTCTCTCCCAAGTCTTTCATTTGGAATTGCGAAGCCATCCATTTCTTAATGTTAGTAAGAAATCTACCTCATTCCCAATGAGAAGGATATCATCCACATACAATATAAGAAATGCGATAGTGTTGTTTACGATTTTCTTGTAGACACAAGGCTCGTCAACATTCTAATCAAAGCCATAAGATTTGATTACCTCATCAAACCTTATATTCCAAGGCCTCGAGACCTGTTTCAGTCCATAAATAGACGTATGAAGCTGACAAACCTTTAGTTGGTCCATGTAGATGGTTTCATCGAGATTGCCATTTAGCAAGGCTGTCTTGAAATTCATCTGCCATACCTCATAGTCATAATATGCGGCAATGGCGAGAAGGATCCTGACCGACATTACCATGGCAACAGGAGAAAAGGTTTTCTCATAGTCAACCCCTTCAACCTGGGTAAAACCCTTTGCCACTAGTCTGGCTTTGAAGGTCTGCACCTTCCCATCTACGTCAGATGTACGCTTGTAGATCCACTTGCAACCAATAGATTTAACCCCATCCGGTTCGTTCACAAGCTCTAGACCGAATTGAAGTACATCGACTTCATTTTCTAGTCCATAGCTTTAATCCATTCGTCTTTGTCAACGTCTGTCATTGCCTGATCATAGGTCAATGGATCATCGCAGTAATCATTAGGGGTGATGACTTGGGTTTCAGCTAAACCAATGTAACGTTCAGGCTGTCTCACAACCTCCCACTACGTCGACGCATTCTATACTCTTGAGGACGGACTTGACTAGACGAGCTACGATCAACAACACTTGTTGACGTACTAGCCCCATCAGCAACTCTTGCTGATGTACTGTCCATATCATTTAACACAATCTTACTCCTTTGTAAGTCATCTTTGATGTGGTCTTCCTCAAGGAAAGTGGCGTTTGTCGACACAAACACCATGTTTTCCTTAGGATCGTAAAACATACCACCCTTAGTCTCTTTTGGGTAACCTACAAAGAGGCACAATATTAAACGAGGTTCCAGCATCTTCGGATTTTATACCAACACATGGGTCGAGCATCCCCAAATCCTGAAATTGTGTAAACTGCCTTTAGGTCCATTCCCGAGTTCGAAAGGTGTTTCATAAACACTCTTCGACGAAACGTTGTGAAGGGAATTAGAGTCCCAGTGCAGCGGAAGATGATCGAATCGTCGTGGTGATGTTGTGCAACTCAATTACGTTAAAACTTTCTATCACATAGAAAAGGCTAAACATTCAATCTATGAAAGAAAAAACAGCAAGTACTTACTCGTTGAAGACGTTCATCAATGTTTCCTTTCCGTTCACGAACTCTTCGTGGTCTCCTCGATTTCAACGACCTGGATCTCTTCACACGAACACCGAACGAACACCTCCACTAGGCTACACGGTTGTTCTACTTTAGGAAGAAGGAGGATTGTGGGATCCTTCCTTTTGGTTTTTCGGAGGAGAAATTTAGAGAGAATTTGAGAGATAAGTAAAGCTTCTTTTGGATTATGAACCCTTCTTGCAAAGGGGTTTATATAATGGTGATAGGTGGAGTTGAAATCTCCACCTATTTACCATTTTACCACAACTATAGATTATGCAAATCATATTTGCATAACAATATATTATAAGATATCTCATATCTCATTTTACAAATCACATTTGCAATATTGTGGATTTTTAAATTGAATCACATCCAATTTATTATCTCTCAATCTAATTTCTCCAAATTACCCCTAATTCAACAATTAGGCTAACCTATAGTTTATTATGAATCACACTCACATTAAACTATATATTATATCATTCATATCTCATATAAATGACATAAATACCGTATAGTGAGTTTGAACACTTTAATTCACACCAAAATAGTAATCCTTCTATTAATCCAGTTGGAGCCAACCGTGGGACCTTATGGACCTACAGTGACGAGCTCCAATGATCCAAGATTAACCTATCAAACACTTTGACCCGATTAATCAACATTCATTAGCTACGGTAACACTCCACTAAAGCTCGTCGTTGCACTCCTGTAAGTGTAAGACAAGATGCGTCCACTGATATAACCAATGCCCATGAGTCGACCCTTCACAGGTTGTTCGTAGACATTGTTAGGTCAAATTACCTTTTTACCCCTGTTTCTACTTCTTGCTCCTTATGTCCCCACTACTCCTCTAATGAACAACAACGTTGTAATGGTCCACCCATACACAACTACCCTCTCGTGCCAGTGAGAGGGTGGGCGCCCGTTGTCCAAGCCCTGAAGACAACACTTGAGGGAACAACCCCTCTAGTTTCCCTAAAAGGCGGGAACGAGTGAATTCCATCTCGCGTAGTTAAGTTCCCAGCTCACTACTTGGTCCTGTCCCTCAGAAGATAGACATATTGGGCGAGTAACTGTGACCACCCTTTCCCGTACTAGTCAAAGGACAGGCCCCCGCAGACTGGAGTCCTAACACGCTCAGGATTTAGATCGAGTCACTAATGGCCATCTACGAAGTTACTAGTCCATACTGTTAAAAGTGTTACATCAGTAGGTCTAATAATTCACGGTCCGCTCTTGTACAACCTGATTGTACAGGATGCCCCCACTCGCATGTCAACCATATGAACGAGTCAGATCACTTCGTTTGTATCTTAATACAAAGCGGGCTGCATCCACAGCGTATCTAGGATTAGGTCTCCAACCTCATCCATATACTGTAGACCGTTTGTGTAATTTACTCGAACGTGATCCTCCCTGTGTGTCAACTACACACCGTTCAAGTTCTAGTTCTCTCATATATTCAATGACCCTTGAGCTTAGTTTATTGGACAAAGTTTGTAATAAATGCAAGAAACAAAATGATGAAATAAATAACCTTTATTAATTTCAAATGTTAATTTACAAAAAGAACGAGATTAGGACAAACATCCCAACACGTTGTTCAAAATATATACTGCAGTCTCCACTACGTAACCCCAAAAAGAATCACGGAGATGAGCATAGCTCATCATCGACCGAACCATGTCCAATAGGGTTCTGTTTCTCCTCTCTGATACACCATTTTGTTGTGGCATACAAGGTGCTAAGAGTTAGAACATAATTCCATGTTCTATCATATAGTCCTGAAATTTAGTGTCCATATACTCTCCACCTCGATTCGATCGAAGTGTTTTTATTATTTTACCTAACAGGTTATCAACCTCAGTCTTGTACTCCTTGAACTTTCCAATAAAAGGACGTTTGGTCATTTTGCCTTCAAGGCATGACTCACAAACCGGTAAAGAGTTTTCTTTTAACTTGCTTAGAAGTCCAGACTTCACTAGTTTCTTAATTCTATTGAGATTAATGTAGCCTAACCTTAGATGCTAAAGATCGACGTATTCTTTAGGACAAACTTTTAATCTTTTAGTTCGTGTTTCTACTGTTTTAAACAATTCAGTATTCAAAACACTTTTGACCTAATTAGGTTTTAAAACGTACAAATTATTCTCAAGTGAAGCTGAACATAACAAATTTCCATTTCTAGAAATAAACGCTTTATTGCAAGAAAATTCAATGGTAATACATTGTTCTATCAGGAAGGAAATTGAAACTGGGTTTCTAGTAACTCTGGAACTATTTACAAATTATCTAATAAAATGTAATTCCTTCCACAAAATAGCTTCACTGTGCCGATTGGTGCAACAAAGACAACCTCCCCGGATCCAACCCGTAGTGTTATCTCACCCTTTCGCAGATGCTGCCAGGAACTAATTCCCTGAAAAGAAGAAGAAACATGGTTAGTGGCGCTTAAATCCAGTATCCAGGCGGAGTCATTTCTCTCCACTAACATAGGTTTCAGTTACAAGGAAATCACATTTACTTTATCCAATAAACAGGTTCGCACGGTAGTGGCGTAAGGGACGTTGAGGGAGCGGTTTCGAGCCCTAGAAGCAACTATTTTTTTAATTTATTTTTTTGTAAAATGAATTTATTTAATTTATTTATTAATTAATATTAATATATTTTTATATTAATGTTAATTAATTAAATTAATGTCACAAGGGTGTCAAAAGTCGGTCCAATTATGCTATTTATTATTTTATGCATGAGATGTATGGAATTTATTTATTCTATGTGCATAATGTATGTCATATACATTAAAATCACACCTTAGGGTAAACATTTCATGCATCATATTTATATTATAAGGGTTATAATATATAGTATGCATGATAGGATTATATTATAAGAGATGATATAATGTTTGCATGTTTTAATTTAATTAATGTATATTATATAGTTTAATTATTCATGTGATGAATGATCAAGCATTATAATATAGAAATGCATGTAACCTAAGTTAATTATTAGTTTTAAATTGTTTAGAACTTAAATAATTAGACTTAGGTTTTCTAGTTCTAATAAGATTAAAATTGGGAAATCAATATGACTTATGAATGGTGACTAATTAGTAACTCTGTCTAAGGAAGGTTCTGTCTAAGGTTGGGGTATTTAAGTTGACGATTTGCGGAACACCCCTACCTGGGAACCGACGTGGGAGTGAATTTGGTTCAGAGATTCATAGGTTAAATTATCGTGAGTGCCGTTAGTGAAGGAAATCAGAATCCCCGCGCAGCGGAAGACGATCGAATCGTCATGGTATCATTACGGTACTCGAATTTTTTCAAAACGATCTGACTATTAGATCTAGGTTAAACATGCAATAGAAGGAAGAAATTTACAGCGAGAAGAATGTACTTACTTGTTGTAGACAATTCTTCAAAATCTTCCTTGATCACGAACACTTCGTGCCTCTCGATCTCAACGAACGCTTCCTTCGAACGGAATTCGAACACTACCAATAGTCTTCTCGGTTGTTCTTCCTTTGGAAGAAGGAGAGTTGTGGGACTCTAATGGTGTTTTGGAGAGGGAGGAGAGTTGAGAGAAAGTGAGAGAGAATTCTCTTCTTTTTGGGTGAGAATTGAAAAATGAGAGATTGGCTTAAATTCCTTCTTACAAGAAGGAATTATAGAGTGAGAATGATGGAGTTAAAATCTCTACATTATTACCACTTTACCACAACCATAGGTTATGCAAATCTCATTTGCATAACCATATAATATAAGATATCTCATATCTCATATTGCAAATCACATTTGCAATAATTATGGATTAATTAAATTGAATCACATCCAATTTAATTTCTCTCAATTAATTTCTCCAATTAGCCCTAATTCAACAATTAGGCTAACCTATAGTTTATTATGAATCTCATTCACATTAAACTATATATTATATCATTCATATCTCATATAAATGACATAAATGCCCTTTAAGTGAAATTGAACACTTCAATTTCATACCAAAACATTGACCCTTCTTTTAACCTAGATTAAGCCAACCGAGGGACCTAATAGACCTACAGTGACGGGCTCCAATGATCCGAGCTTAACCTATCAAACTCTTTGTCCCGGTTAATCAACATTCATTAGCTACGGTAACACTCCACTATAGCCCGTAGCTACACTCCCGTCAGTGTAGAATATTACGTGTCCACTGATATAACCAATGCCCATGAGTCGACCCTTCACAGGTTGTCCGTAGTCACGACTGGGTCAAATTACCATTTTACCCCTGTGTCTACCTCTTGTTCCTTAAGTCGCCACTGCTCCTCTAATGAACAACATATTGTGATGGTACAACCATACACAACACCCTTCTCGGGCGAGTGAGAAGGTGGGCGTCCGTTGTCGAAGCCACAGAGACAAAGACTTAAGGGAACAACCCTCTAGTTTCCTAAAGGCGGAACAGTGAATTCCATCTCGCGAAGTTAAGTTCCCAGCTCCTACTTGGTCCTCGTCCCGAGAAGATAGGCATATTGCGCGAGTAATCGTGACCACCCTCACCCGTACTAGTCAAAGGACGGACCCTTCGCAGACAAGAGTCCGTAACACGCTCGAGATTCGTGTCGAGTCACTAATGGTCATCTATGAAGTTATTAGTCCTTCATCACAACGGTGTTACATCGTGAGGTCTAATAATTCACGGTCCGGTCTTGTACAATCTCATTGCACAGGATGCCCCCACTCGCATGTCAACCACATGAACGAGTCAGATCACCTCGTTTGTATCTAATACAAAGCGGGTCGCATCCATAGTGTATCTAGGATTAGGTCTCCAACCCTATCCATATATTGTAGACCGTTCGAGTCATTAACTCGAACGTGATCCTCCCTGTGTGTCCACTACACACCGTTCAAGTTCTAGTTCTCTCATAAATTCAATGACCCTGCAGCTTTGTTTATTGAAAAAGTTTATAAATATTGCGAGGCACAAAGTGATGAAATAAATAACTCTTATTAATTTCGAACAGTAATTTACAAATACGAGATTAAGACAAAAATCCCAACAAACTCCCACTTGGACTAAGCTAGTGGAGAAAATACATTTCTAAAATGTGGACAAATTACAATGAAGTAATACAATAAACTAGGGATTGAATACCCGTTTACACATCTCCCACTTGCCCTTGTCAGAAAGCTCTCGAAGTCCTAGACTCTCTAGGTGACCCTCAAACACCTTAGCCGTGAGGGGCTTTGTAAATGGATCAACTACGTTGTGCTCCTACGCTATCTGTGTGACTGTCACGTCTCCGCGGTGGAGAATCTCCGATATCAGATCATACATGCGCTCAATGTGTTTGCCTCTCTTATGGCTCCGAGGCTCACGTGAGTTGGCTACTGCACCACTGTTATCACAGAACAGTGTGATTGACAAGTTTATATTTGGAACAACTTCCAAATCCGTCATGAACTTCCTAAGCAAAACAACTTCCTTTGCAACTTCACAGCGAAACATACTCAGCTTGCATAGTGGAATCAGCGATACATCCCTGCTTGATGCTTCGCTATACTACAGCTCCTCCATTCAGAATGAAGGCTGACCCCGAAGAGGATTTCCTGGAATCCTTATCGGTCTGAAAGTCAGAATCCGTGTATCCCGTAAGTATCAAATCCCCACTGCCATACACTAAGCTGTAGTTCCTCGTTCTCCTAAGATACTTGAGGATTTTCTTTACGGTTGTCCAGTGATCTAATCCTGGATTGGACTGATATCTATTGACAATTCCTACTGCATAACAGATGTCGGGCCTAGTACACAACATGGCATACATCAGGCTCCGTACAGCTGAAGCATATGGAATCCGTCTCATATCCTCAACATCTTGAGGAGTCTTAGGACACTGATCCTTAGACAAGTGAACCCCATGCCTGAAAGGCAACAAGCCCTTCTTGGAGTTCTGCATCTTATATCTAGACAACATCTTGTCAATATAAGACGCCTGAGACAAGGCTAGCGTTCTATTCTTCCGGTTCCGGACTATCTGGATACCTAGAACATACTGAGCTTCTCCCAAATCTTTCATTTGGAATTGCGAAGCTAGCCACTTCTTAACGTCAGTAAGAAATTCTACCTCATTCCCAATGAGAAGAATATCGTCCACATACAACACAAAAAATGCGACAGTTTTGTCAACGATTTTCTTGTAGACACAAGGCTCATCGACATTTTGATCAAAGCCATAAGATTTGATCGCCTCATCAAACCTTATATTCCAAGACCTCGAAGCTTGTTTCAGCCCATAAATGGACCTATGAAGCCGACAAACCTTTTGCTCTTGGCCTTGGGCAATCAACCCTTTGGGCTGGTCCATATAGATGGTCTCATCAAGTTTGCAATTCAGAAAGACTGTCTTAACGTCCATCTGCCATACCTCGTAATCATAATACGCGATAATGGCGAGAAGGATCCTGATCGACTTTACCATGGCAACAGGTGAAAAGGTTTCCTCATAGTCAACCACTTCAACCTGGGTAAAAACCTTTGCCACTAGTCGGGCTTTGAAGGTCTGCACCTTCCCATCTACGCCACGTTTACGCTTGTAGATCCATTTGCGACCAATAGGTTTTACCCCATCCGGTTGATCCACAAGCTCCCAGGCAAAATTGAAGTACATAGACTCCATTTCCTGGTCCATAGCTTTAATCCATTCGTCTTTGTCAACATCAACCATTGCCTGATCATAGGTCAATGGATCCTCACAGTCATCATCAGGAGCGACAATTGAGGTTTCAGCTAAACCAATGTAGCGATCGGTCAGTCTCCTCACGCGATCCTCCCACTACGTCGAGGCATTCCCAACTCTTGGGAACGGATTTGACTAGACGTGCTAGGATCAACAATACTTGTTGATGTACTAGCCCCATCAGCAAGTCTTGCTGATGAACTGTCCATTTCATTTAACACAATTTTACTCAATGGTTAATGATCCGTGACGTGGTCTTCCTCTAGGAAAGTGGCGTTTGTCGACACAAGCACCATATTTTCCTTAGGATCGTAAAACAGACCACCCCTAGTCTCTTTAGGGTAACCTACGAATAGGCACAATTTCGAACGGGGCTCTAACTTTTTCGGATTTGACATCAACACGTGGGTTGGGCATCCCCGAATTCTAAAGTGATGTAAACTGCCTTTACGTCCACTCCAGAGCTCGAAAGGTGTTTCACAAACACTCTTCGACGGAACATTGTTTAAAATATAGACCGCAGTCTCCACTGCGTAACCCCAAAAAGAATCAGGGAGACAAGCATAGCTCATCATCGACTGAACCATGTCCAACAAGGTTCTGTTTCTCCTCTCTTATACACCATTCTGCTGTGGCATACCAGGCGCTCAGAGTTGGGACGTAATTTCGTGCTCTATCATATAGTCCTGGAATTCAGTGTCCATGTACTCTCCACCTCGATCTGATTGAAGTGTTTTAAGCGATTTACCTAAGAGGTTCTCAACCTCAGTCTTGTACTCCTTGAACTTTTAAAGAGTTTCAGACTTTCTGTGCATTAGGTAAATATACCCATACCTCGAGTAATCGTCTATTAAAGACATGAAGTACTCATAACCGCCCCGAGCTTTAACATTCATTGGACCAAAGAGGTCAGAATGTACTAACTCAAGAGGCTCTTTGGCTCTATATCCTTTTCCACTAAAAGGACGTTTGGTCATCTTGCCCTCAAGACATGACTCACACACCGGCAAAGAGTTTTCTTCCAACTCGTTTAGAAGTCCACTCCTCAATAGTTTCTCAATCCTTTTGAGATTAATGTGGCCTAACCGTAGATGCCAAAGATGAGCATTTTCTTTAGGAGAAACTTTCGCTTTCTTAGTTCGTGTTTCTGCAGTTTTAAACAATTCAATATTCAAAACACTTTTGACCGAATTATGTTTCAAAACATACAGATTATGCTCAAGTGCAGCAGAACAAATAAGATTACCATTTCTGGAAGTAAACGCTTTATTACCATGAAATGAAACGGAAATACACTGTTCTAAAAGGCAGGAAATAGAAACTAGGTTTCTAGTAAACCCTGGAACTATGTACAAATTGTCGAACAAAATGTAGTTCCTGCCAAAATGTAGCTTCACCGTGTCGATCGCTGCAGCAGAGACAAGCTCCCAGCGGCTGCCAGGAATCAATCCCCTGAAAAGAAGAACAAACATGGTTAGTGGCGCCCGAATCCAATATCAAAGCAGAGTCATTACTCTCCACTAAACAGGTTTCTGTCACAGGTAAATCACATTTACCTTGATTCTTCCTCTCGGCCAGGAATTTGGGACAGTTCCTCTTCCAGTGTCCACCTCCGTTGCAGTGGAAACACTTTCCTTTCTCTGCAACGTCCTTGACCTTCTTGCCCTTGTGGGCGGCAGCTCAGTTAGTTTTACCCCTCTTCATCCTCTTCTCCCCTTTCGGGCGTGAAGGAGCAACAGGTTTCGTCCAAGAGGTCGAACCCCTGTGATAAGACCTGTAGGCAACATTTGCCTCAGATTCCGATGCCTTGACCCTATTCAAGGACTGAAAATCCTGTAGCTCATTGAGGAGGGTAGTCAGAGTGTAGCTAATTTTGTTCATAACGTCATTGCTACGAAACTGAAGGAAACTCTTCGGAAGAGTATCCAAAATAAAACTGACTTGGCTCGACTCGTCGATCGAAGCCCCGTTCATCTCAGCCAGAATTAAAGTGGGTCATCATGTCTAGAACATGTTCACGGACGAAGACCCTCTTTCATCCGTGCGTTGAAGACGATTTGAGCGAGTCATGTCGGACTGAAAGGACTGTTGTCCAAACATTTCCTGCAAGGACTCCATGATCTCCTTGGCGGTGACCATCAGCTCATGCTTCTTTGCCAATACACCAGACATGTTGGCAATGATGTAGACCTTGGCATTTTCATTGGCCCTGATCCATCGATCGTATGCATCGTGAACACTTCGTGACGCAGTCGAGCCCAACATCTGAGGACACTCCTCGGGCATAAAGACGAACTTAATGTCGCCGATTACCAAAATTGTGTTTATGTTGTTTTTCCAACATTGGTAATTATCTCCCACTAATTTATCGGACGCGAGTAGAGCTATTATTGCGCTAGACATGTTTTAAGCTGAAAAGTTAAGAAAACTTTGTGTTAGTCTCGCAAAAAACTTTTGAAAACCAATCAAGTTTTAGCAAAATTGTTTCATGATCCCTAGGTCATTTAAAATTTTGCAATGATACCCTAAAGGTTTAGAATGACCGCCACCGAAGGGTGAACATAACACTCTTCCTCTATGACGAGACTTTCTCGATCAGACCCTAATCCCAGAATAACTCTTATTCCATTAGGCGTCCAATTACCATTGTTCGGTCGAATTCATTAACACTTAACGAATTCTGTGAGTGTCACCCTCAATCTTTAAGTTTCCAAGCATCCGTCCAAACAATAGCCACCGAAAGGTGAACCAAGAAGGAAAACCAACCAGGAAATTGTATCCCTTTCGGGAATTCACGGTGTTCCCCATGATCAGGCCCTCCGAAGGGATTGTCTAGTCCAGGCAAAACTAGCAGGCGGATCATAGGCATCTCACGGTGTGAATCGAAAGAAGAGACCCTAGGTCTCGTTTTCACAAGTCCCGCTCCCACTCACTATAAGTACTCTCTCCATCCACGATGATATTGAGCTATACAAATGCCACCCGAAGGGGAACACTCCCATTTTCGCCACGAGGCCGAGTATAGATCGCACGATGCGGACTTAATGGAGATTTGTGGTTGGAAATTTAAATGTATTTCATACACTTTATTTCCTCCCACTCAGCACTTTAATTTTAATAGGGATTGACCTAGATAAACCGACTAAAATTTACCTAAGTCTACCAATATAACTCTTATATGGTATTAACCTATGTCTATAATCACATTATAACTTAGGTCTATGTGAGTAAATTAAAACACTTTTAATTAGCGGCATCACGATAAGTATAATCTAAGAATTTCTGACCGAATTCACTCCCAGGTAAGTTTTGAGGTAGGGGTGTTCTGCAAGCGTCAACTTAAATACCCCAGCCTTAGACAAAACCTTCCTTAGACAGAGTTACTAATCAGTCTCCATTCATAGACTAAACTTCGATTTCCTAATTTCTAATCTCATTAGAAAAAAGAAAACCTAAGTCTAATTATTCAAGTTCTAAACTCTTTAAAACTAATAATTAACTTAGGTTGCATGCATTTCTATGTTATAGTGCTTGATCATTCATCACATGAATAACTATATACTATAACATAATATAATTCATCACATGAATATAAATGCATGAGTATACTTTAATCTAAAAAATATAACACTTATATTGATTAAATTAAACATGCATTTTAATTATATTATAACTCTTATAATATAACCTATCATGCAAACTATATATTATAACTCCTATAATATAAATGATGCATGAAATGTTTAACCTAAGGTGGGATTTTAAATCTATATGACATACATTATGCACATAGAAATTAATTAAAGTATACATCTCATGCATAAAATAATTAAATAGCAAAAATGGACCGATTTTTGGCACCAAGGGGCAATTATTTAATTAAATAACATTAATATAACTCATATATTAATATTATTTAATAAAATAATTATAAATAAACAAAATACATTTTACATAAAATAAAATAATTAAAAAACCGAAAATAACTACCCCACTAAGCATCGTGCTCCCACTTCTCGCGAAACTAAAGCTGCAACTGCCCACTACGCGTGTAGCGTTGCAACGTCGTGGGCAGAGTTGCAACGCTGCCGCGTCCAGCGTGCTCCACGCTGTGGCGTTGCAACGCTACACCTAGCATTGCAACGCTGCTCTGCAGCCAAGCCAGCGCCCACAAGGATAGCGTTGAGACGCTGATGAACAACGTCTCAACGCCATCGACAGAACAGCAAACACCTTTGCTGTTCTTCACCGATATTTGCCTGTTTCCGCTCCGACTTCTTCACAACAACTCTTGCCACGAACGACCCGAACTTACAGACTCGATTTACAACAAAATGCTCAAAAACAACGAACCCTTACATTGATCTCATCAACATAAATTGTAAATCTAATCTAGTGCCAAAAATCGAAACATCCATTATGCAAACAATCATTCATCTCATGAAATTTAAGGCAATTTACCCACCTATTTTAACAAAAAACAGTGCATAATGAAGAACCATCGAAATGGCTCTAATACCAATTGAAGGGAATCAGAATCCCCACGCAGCGGAAGACGATCAAATCGTCATGGTCTCATTACGCTA
Organism: Trichosanthes cucumerina; assembly: GCA_036507285.1. Lineage (NCBI taxonomy): Eukaryota > Viridiplantae > Streptophyta > Magnoliopsida > Cucurbitales > Cucurbitaceae > Trichosanthes > Trichosanthes cucumerina. Next base: position 5,084,026 of record CM071837.1, read on the forward strand.
CTCGAATTTTGTCAAAACAATCTAACTATTATATCTAGGCTAAACATACAATAGAAGGAAGAAATTTACAGCGAGAAGAATGTACTTACTTGTTGTAGACAATTCTTCAAAATCTTCCTTGATCACGAACACTTCGTGCCTCTCGATCTCAACGAACGCTTCCCTCGAACGGAATTCGAACACTACCAATATCCTTGTCGGTTGTTCTTCCTTTGGAAGAAGGAGAGTTGTGGGACTCTAATGGTGTTTTGGACAGGGAGGATAGTTGAGAGAAAGTGAGAGAGAATTCTCTTCTTTTTGGGTGAGAATCGAAAAAATGAGAGATTGGCTTAAATTCCTTCTCACATCCAATTTAATTTCTCTCAATTAATTTCTCCAATTAGCTCTAATTCAACAATTAGTCTAACCTATAGTTTATTATGAATCTCATTCACATTAAACTATATATTATATCATTCATATCTCATATAGATGACATAAATGCCTTTTAAGTGAAATTGAACACTTCAATTTCATACAAAAACATTAACCCTTCTTTTAACCCATATTGAGCCAACCGAGGGACCTAATGGACCTACAGTGATGGGCTCCAATGATCCGAGATTAACCTGTCAAACGCGTTGATCCGGTTAATCAACATTCATTTGCTACGGCAACACTCCACTATAGGTCGTAGTTGCACTCCCGTCAGTGTAGAATATTACGTGTCCACTGATATAACCAATGCCCATGAGTCGACCCTTCACAGGTTGTCCGTAGTCACGGTTGGGTTAAATTACCGTTTTACCCCTATGTCTACCTCTTGTTCCTTAAGTCCCCACTGCTCCTCTAATGAACAACATATTGTGATGGTCCAACCATGCACAACACCCTTCTCGGGCCAGTGAGAAGGTGGGCGCCCGTTATCCAAGCCCTGGAGACAACACTTAAGGGAACAACCCCTCTAGTTTCCCTAAAGGCGGCAACGAGTGAATTTCATCTTGCGTAGTTAATTTCCCAGCTCCCTACTTGGTCCTGTCCCTGAGAAGAAAGGCATATTGGGCGAGTAACTGTGACCACCCTCACCCATACTAGTCAAAGGGATGGACCCCCGCGCATGCGAGTCCGTGAACACGCTCGTGATTCGTGTCGAGTCATTAATGGTCATCTATGAAGTTATTAGTCCTTCATCACAACGGTGTTACATCGGTGAGGTCTAATAATTCACGGTCCTGGTCTTGTACAATCTCATTGTGCAGATGCCCCCACTCGCATGTCAACCACATGAACGAGTCAGATCACCTCGTTTGTATCTAATACAAAGTGGGCCGCATCCACAGTGTATCCAGCATTAAGTCTCGAACCCTATCCATATACTGTAGACCGTTCGGGTCATTTACTCGAACATGATCCTCCATGTGTGTCCACTACACACCGTTCAAGTTCTAGTTCTCTCATTAATTCAATGACCCTGGAGCTTAGTTTATTGGAAAAGTTTATAAATATTGCGAGACACAAAGTGATGAAATAAATAACTCTTATTAATTTCAAACAGTAATTTACAAATACGAGAGTAGGACAAAAATCCCAACAGTTAATTAAGAGTTAATTAATTTACTCACATAGACCTAAAATAATAATGTGATTATAGACTTAGCCTAATCAAATTTAAGAGTTATATTGGTAGACTTAGATAAATTTTAGCCGGTTTATCTAGGTCAATCCCGATTATTTTTAAGTGTTGAGTGGGAGGAAATAAAGTATATGAGATACATTTAATTTTCCATCCCCAAATCTCCGTTAAGTTCACACCGTGAGAACCATACTAGGCCTCGTGGCGCAAATGGGAGCGTCCCCCTACGGATGGTACTTGTATGGGTCAATATTAAACGTGAATGGAGAGAGTACTTATAGTGAGTGGGAGCGGGACCTGTGAAAACGGGACTAAGAAGGGAATATAAATCCCACGCAGCGGAAGGGTGATCGAATGGTTGTGGTATCGTTGCGAACCATAAGAACACTTACTTGTTGAAAAATGAAACTATCACATAGTATCTAGGCTAAACATGCAATAGAAGAGAAAGACCAGTAAGAACACTTACTTGTTGAAGAACCCTTCTTCACGTATTCCTCCTCCGGTCACAAACCCTTCGTGTTCACGTTCACAACGATCTCTATCTCCTCGAACGAACCAACGAACCGGACACGTCCAAAAAGTTTCTCGGTTGTTCTTCCTTTGGTAGAAGGAGAGTAGTGGGTCTCTTCTTTGGTGTAAGAGAGGAGAGAATGAGAGAAGTGTTGATAGAGAATTCTTGGTGATTTTGGTGAGAAAACAAAAAATGAGACAAATCCACGCCAAAGCCTTCTTGCAAAGGGTTTAAATAATGGTGATAGGTGGAGTTGAAATCTCCACCTATTTACCATTTAACCACAACCATAGGTTATGCAAATCATATTTGCATAACCATATATAATAAGATATTTCATATCTCATTATACAACTTACATTTGTATAATTGTGGATTTATAAATTAAATCACATTCAATTTAATTTCTCTCAATCCAATTTCTCCTAATGAGCGATAATTAGACAATTAGGCTAGCCTATAGTTTATTATGAATTTCATTCGCATTAAAGTATATAATATGTCAATCATATCTCATATAAATGACATAATTACCCTTTAATGAACTTGAACACTTAAAATTCACATCAAAATTGTGAACCCTCTAATAATCCAGTTTGAGCCAACCGAGGGACCTAACGGACCTACACGTGACGAGCTCCAGTGATTCGATTAATCAACATTCATTAGTTACGGTAACATTAAGCTCGTAGCTTCTTGTCACTTTAAGAAAAGTTGTGTCCACTGTTATAACCAATTCCCGTGAGTCGACCCTTCACAGGTTGTTCGTAGACACTGCTGGCTCAAATTACCGTTTTACCCTTGTGTCTACTTCTTGCTCCTTAAGTCTCCACTGCTCCTCCAATGAACAATAATGTTGTAAGGGTCCAACCATACACAACACCCCTCTCGGCCAATGAGAGGGTGGGCGCCTGTTGTCCAAGCCCTGGAGACATCACTTAAGGGAACAACCCCTCTAGTTTCACTAAGATCGTGAACGAGTGAATTCCATCTCGCGTAGTTAAGTTCCCAGCTCCCCACGTGGTTCTGTCCTTGAGAAGATAGGCATATTGGGCGAGTTACTGTGACCACCCTCACCCGTACTAGTCTAAGGACAGACCCCCGCAGACAGGAGTCTGTAACACGCTCATGATTCTGGTCGAGTCACTAATGGTCATCTACGAAATTATTAGTCCCATACTGTTAACGGTGTTACATCAGTAGGCCTAAAAATGCACGGTTCGGTCTTGCACAATCTCATTGCACAGGATGCCCCCACTCACATGTCAATCACATGAACGAGTCAGATCACCTCATTTGTATCTAATACAAAGCGGGTCGCATCCACAACATATCAAGGATTAGGTCTCCAACCCTATCAATATACTGTAGACCGTTCGGGTCATTAACTCGAACGTGATCCTCCCTGTGTGTCCATTACACACTGTTCAAGTTCTAGTTCTCTCATAAATTTAATGACCCTAGAGCTTAGTTTATTGGACAAAGTTTATAAAATTTCGAGACACAAAGTGATGAAAGAAATAACTCTTATTTATTTCAAATGGTAATATTACAAAAAAGAGGAGATTAGGACATACATCCCAAGAAACTCTTACTTGGACTAAGCTAGTGGAGTAATCATACATTTCTCAAATGTACAATAATTACAATAAAGTAATACAATAAACTAGGACATTGAATACCCTTTACAATACTCCCACTTGCCCTAGTCAGGAAGCACTCGAAGACCTAGACTCTCTAGGTGACCCTCAAACACCTTAGCCGTGAGGGCCTTTGTAAATGGATCAACAACGTCGTGCTCCGACGCTATCTGCGTGACGGTCACGTCGCCGCGGTGCAAAATCTCCCATATCAGGTGATACTTTCGCTCAATGTACTTGCCCCTCTTATGACTCCGAGGCTCTCTTGAGTTCGCCATAGCACCACTGTTGTCACAAAACAACGTGATCGACAAGTTCATATTTGGAACAACTTTCAGATCTATCATGAACTTCCTTAGCCAAACAGCTTCCTTTGCACTTTCACAAGTCGCAACGTACTCAGCTTCCATAGTGGAATTAGCGATCCATCCCCGCTTGATGCTTCACCATACTACATCTCCTCCATTAAAAATGAAGGATGACCCAGAAATGGATTTCCTAGAATCCTTATCGGTCTGAAAGTCAGAATCTGTGTATGGCGTAAGGATCAAATGGCCACTCTCATACATTAGGTTGTAGTTTCTCGTTCTCCTAAGATACTTGAGGATTGCCTTTACGACCGTCCAGTGATCTAATCCTGGATTGGATTGATACCTACTGACAATCCCAACTGCATAACAGATGTCGGGCCGAGTACACAACATGGCATACATAAGGCTGCAAACAGCTGAAGCATAAGGGATTCGTCTCATATCCTCAACCTCTTGAGGAGTCTTAGGAAATTGATCCTTAGACAGGTGAACCCCATGCCTGAAAGGCAGCAAGCCCTTCTTGGAGTTCTGCATCTTATATATAGACAACATCTTGTCAATATAAGACGCTTGAGACTTGGTCAGCGTTCTGTTCTTCCGGTTCTGGACAATCTGGATACCTAGAACATATTGTGCTTCGCCTAAATCTTTCATTTCAAATTCCGAAGCCAACCATTTCTTTATGTCAGTAAGAAATCCTACCTCATTCCCAACGAGAAGGATATCATCCACATACAATATCAGAAATGGCAAAAGGTTCGTCAACATTCTTATAAAAGCTATAGGATTTGATCGCTTCATCAAACCTTATATTCTAAGACTTCGAGGCTTGTTTTAGTCCATAAATGGACCTATGAAACTGACAAACCTTTTTCCCTTGGCCTTGGGTTATGAACCTCTTGGGCTGCTCCATGTAGATGGTCTCGTCAAGGTTGGCATTCAGAAAGGCGGTTTTGACATCCATCTACCATACCTCATAGTCATAATATATGGCAATGGCCAAAAGGATCCTGATCGAGTTTACCATGGCAAAAGGTGGAAAGGTTTCCTCATAGTCAACCCCTTCAACTTGGGTAAAACCCTTTTCCACTAGTCGTGCTTTGAAGGTCTGCATTTTCCCATCTATGCCACGTTTATGCTTGTACATCCATTCGCAACCTATAGGTTTTACCCCACCTGGTTGATCCACAAGCTCTTAGACGGAGTTGAAGTACATCGACTCCATTTTCTGGTCCATAGCTTTAATCCATTCGTCTTTGTCAACGTCTGCCATTGCCTGATCATAAGACAATGGATCCTCACAGTCATCATCAAGAGTGACGACTTGGGTTCAGCTAAACCCATGTAACGTTCAGGCTGTCTCACAACCCTCCCACTACGTCGAGGCATTCCCAACTGCTGGGAAGGGACTTGACTAGACGTGCTAGGATCAACAAAACTTGTTGACGTTCTAGCCCCATCAGCAACTCTTGCTGATGTACTGTCCATTTCGTTCAACACGATTTTGCTTCTAGGCAAATGATCTCTGACGTGGTCTTCCTCAAAGAAAGTGGCGTTTGTCGACACAAGCACCCTATTTTCCTTAGGATCGAAAAATAGACCACCCCTAGTCTCTTTTGGGTAACCTACCAATAGGCACAATTTTGAGCAGGGTTCCAACTTCTTCGAGTTTGTCACCAACACGTGGGTCGGGCATCCTTAAATTTTGAAATGGTGTAAACTACCTTTACGTCCATTCCAGAGTTCGAAAGGTGTTTCACAAACACTCTTGGGGCGAACGTGGTTCAGAAAATATACCGTAGTCTCCACTGTGTAACCTCAAAAAGAATCAGGGAGACGAGCATAACTCATCATCAACCAAACCATGTCCAACAGGGTTCTGTTTCTCCTCTCCGATACACCATTCTGCCGTGGCATACCAGGTGCTTAGATTTGGGACGTAATTCTGTGTTCTATCATATAGTCCCTGAATTCTATATCCATATACTCTCCACCTCGATCTGATCGAAGTGTTTTAATCGTTTTACCTAACAGGTTCTCAGCCTCAGTCTTGTACTCCTTGAACTTTTCAAGAGTTTCAGACTTCCTAGGCATTAGGTATATATAACCATACCTTGAATAGTTATCTATAAAAGATAAAAAATATTCGTAACCACCTCGTGCTGTAACACTCATCGAACCACAGAGGTCAGAATGTATAAGCTCAAGGGGCTCTTTGGCTGTATATCCTTTTCCACTCAAAGGACGTTTGGTCATTTTGCCTTCGAGGCATGACTCACACACCAGTAAAGAGTTTTCTTCCAACTCGCTTAGAAGTCCACTCTTCACTAGTCTCTCAATCGATTTGAGATAAATGTGGCCTAACCATAGATGCCAAAGATGACCATTTTCTTTAGGAGAAACTTTCACTCTCTTCGTTCTTGTTTCTGCTGTTTTAAATAATTAAGTATTCAAAAAACTTTTGACCGAATTTGGTTTCAAAACATACATATTAGACTCAAGTGAAGCAGAACATAATAAATTTCCATTTCTAGAAATAAACGCTTTATTACCAGAAAATTGAACGGAAATACAATGTTCTAACAGGCAGGAAATAGAAACTAGATTTCTAGTAAACCCTAGAACTATATACAAATTATCTAATAAAATGTAATTCCTACCAAAATAAAGCTAATTCACTGTGTTGATCGCTGCAGCAGAGACAATGTCCCCGGATCCAACACGTAGTGTCACCTCACCCTCTCGTAGCTACTGCCAGGAACTAATTCCCTGAAAAGAAGAATAAACATGGTTAATGACGCCTGATTCCAATATCAAGGCAAAGTCATTACTCTCCACTAAAAGGGTTTCAGTTACAAGTAATTCACATTTACCTGTATTCTTCCCGTCGGCAAGGAACTCGGGACAGTTACGCTTCCAGTGGTCGTCCCCATTGCAGTGGAAACACTTTCCTTTTTCTGTAACTTCCTTGACCTTTTTGACCGTTTGGGCGACAACTCGGTCAACTTTGCCCTTCTTCATCTTCTTCTTCTTCCCTTTCGGGTGAGAAGGAGCCACAGATTGTTTCCTAGAGGTCGAACCCCTGTGAAAGGACATGAAGGCAACATTTTCCTCAGCTTCCAGTGTCCTGATCCTCATCAACGACTGGAAGTTCTGTAACTCGTTGGGAAGGGTGGTCACAGTATAGCTAATTTTGTTCATAACTGCATTGTTACAAAACTGAAGGAAACTCTTCGGAAGAGTCTCCAGAATAAAGTTGACCTGGCTCGACTCATCGATCGAAGCCCCGTTCATCCCCGCCAGATTAAAGTGGGTCATCATGTCTAGAACGTGTTCACGGACAAACGTCCATTCTTTCATCCAGACGTTGAAGACGTGTTTGAGCGAGTCATGTTGGACCTGAAAGGATATCTATCCAAAAAATTCCTCCAATGACTCCATGATCTCCTTAGCAGTGACCATCAACTCATGCTTCTTTGCCAAAACTTCGTGATCCATCGATCGTACGCATCACGAACACTTCGTGACGCGGTCGAGCTCGACAACTGAGTACACTCCTCAGTAAGCACGAACTTAAGGTCGTCAGTTACTAGAATCGTGTTTATATTGTTTTTCCATGTTTGGAAATTATCTCCCACTAGTTTGTTCGATGCTAGTAATGCTATTATTGAGCTAGACATTTTGCTGAAAAAAAAAAGTTAAGAACTTTGTGGCAGTCTCACAAAACTTTTGAAATCCAATCAAGTTTTAGCAAAAATTTATTATATGATCTCTAGGTCATTAAAAATTTGCAATGATATCCCAAACGTTTAGAATGACCGCCACCGAAGGGTGAATAGAAACACTCCTCCTCTAGGACGAGACTATCCCGACCATACCATAATGCTAGAATAACTCTTATTCCATTAGGAGTCCAGTTACCATTTTTCGGTCAGAATCCATTAACTCTTAATGAATCTCAAGAGTGTCACCCTCAACCTTTAAGAGTTAATTGAATCGAGTCTGTAAGTCTGTTTTATTCGTGGCAAGAGTTGCTGCTGGAGAGGGTGCTGCAGTGCAGGATTGCAATGCCACGACGTTGAGAACGTTAGTCATGACGCTATACACTACAGCGTTGCAACGGTGGTCACGGTATTGCAACGCTGCAGCGTAGTGGAGCATGGTGCGCGAGATTTTCGCGCGGTAGTGGCGTAAGGGACGTTGACGGGGAGCGGTTTCAAGCCCCATAAGCAACTTTTTTTTTAATTTATTTTCTTTTGTAAAATAAATTTTATTTAATTTATTTAACAGATTAATATTAATATATTTTTATATTAATGTTAATTAATTAAATTAATGTCCCTAGGGTGCAAGAAATCGGTCGAATTATGCTATTTATTATTTTATGCATGAGATGTACGAAATTTATTTATTCTATGTGCTTAATATATGTCATATACATTAAAATCCCACGTTAGGTTAAACATTTCATGCATCATATTTATATTATAAGAGTTATAATATATATTATGCATGATAGGATTATATTATAAGAGTTATAATATAATGTTTGCATGCTTTAATTTAATGAATATAAGTGTTATATTTCTTAGATTAAAAGCATGGACATGGATTTATAGATGAGATGTATGTATATTATATAGTTTAATTATTCATGTGATGAATGATCAAGCATTATAATATAGAAATGCATGTAACCTAAGTTAATTATTAGTTTTAAATTGTTTAGAACTTAAATAATTAGACTTAGGTTCTCTAGTTCTAATAAGATTAGAATTAGGAAATAAAAACATGACTAATTAATGGTGACTAATTAGTAACTCTGTCTAAGGAAGGTTCTGTCTAAGGTTGGGGTATTTAAGCTGACGCTTTGCGGAACACCCCTACCTGAGAACCGACCTAAGAGTCAATTTGGTCTGGAGATTCATAGGTTATATTATCGTGAGTGTCGTTAATTAAGAGTTAATTAATTTACTCACATAGACCTAAGTTAATAATGAGATTATAGACTTAGGCTATTCAAATATAAGAGTTATATTGGTAGACTTAGGTAAAGTTTAGCCAGTTTATCTAGGTCAATCAAGATTATTTTAAAGTGTTGAGTGGGGGGAAATAAAGTGTATGAGATACATTTAATTTTTCATCCCCAAATCTCCGTTAAGTTCATACCGTGAGATCCATACTCGGCCTCGTGGCGCAAATGGGAGCGTCCCACTACGGGTGGTATTTGTGTGGGTAAATATTCAACGTGAATGGAGAGAGTACTTATAGTGAGTGGGAGCGGGACCTGTGAATACGGGACCCTGAAGGGAATGAAAATCCCACGTAGCGGAAAGGCAATCGAATCGGCGTGGTATCATTGCGAAAAAAGCATTCTTAAAAATGAAACTATCACATAGTATCTAGGCTAAACATGGAATAGAAGAGAAAAACCAGTAAGAACAGTTGCTTGTTGAAGAATCTTTCTTCACGTATTCCTCCTCCAGTCACGAACCCTTCGTGTTCACATTCTCAACGATCTCGATCTCCTCGAACGAACCAACAAACCAAAAACCTCCAAAAAGTTTCTCGGTTGTTCTTCCTTTGGTAGAAGGAGAGTAGTGGGACTCTTCTTTGGTGTAAGACAGGAGATAATGAATGTAGTGTTGAGAGAGAATTCTTGGTGATTTTGGTGAGAAAACAAAAAATGAGACTAATCCATACCAAAGCCTTCTTGCAAAGGCTTTAAATAATGGTGATAGGTGGATTTGAAATCTCCACCTATTTACCATTTAGCAACAATCATAGGTTATGCAAATCATGTTTGCATAACCATATATAATAAGATATCTCATATCTCATTATACAAACCACATTTGTATAATTGTGGATTTATATATTGAATCACATTCAATTAAATTTCTCTCAATCCAATTTCTCCTAATTAGCCCTAACTAGACAATTAGGTTAACCTATAGTTTATTATGAATCTCATTCGCATTAAACTATATAATATGTCAATCATATCTTATATAAATGACATAATTACCCTTTATTGAACTTGAACAATTAAAATTCACACCAAAACTGTAAACCCTCTAATAATCCAGTTTGTGCCAACCGAGTGACCTAATGCTTCTACACGTGACGAGCTCCAATGATTCGAGACTAACCTGTCAAACTCTTTGACCAGGTTAACCAACATTCATTATTTACGGTAGCATTCCATTAATGCCCGTAGCTGCACTCTCTTTGTTGAAAGACAAGTTGTGTCCATTGATATAACCAATGCCCGTGAGTCGACCCTTCACAGGTTGTTCGTCGACACTGTTGTGTGATATTACTAGAAGTCCCCACTGCTCCTCTAATGAACAACAACGTTGTAATGGTCAAACCATACACAACACCCCTCTTGGGCCAGTGAGAGGGTGGGCGGCTATTGTCCAAGCCATGTAGACAACACTTAACGGAACAACCCCTCTAGTTTTCCTAAGGTCGGGAACGAGTGAATTCCATTTTGCGTAGTTAAGTTCCCAGCTCCTGACGTGGTTTTGTCCCTGAGAAGATAGGCATATTGGGCAAGTTACTGTGGCCACCCTCACCCGTACTAGTCAAGGGACAGACCCCCGCAGACAGGAATGCGTAACACTCTCAGGATTCAGGTCGAGTCACAAATGGTCATCTACGAAGTTATTAGTCCCATACTGTTAACGGTCTTACATCAGTAGGTCTGACAAGTCATAGCCCGGTCTTGTACAATCTCATTGCATAGGATGCCCCCACTCGCATGTGAACCACATGAACGAGTCAAATCACCGCGTTTGAATCTAATACAAAGCGGATCGCATCCAAAGCGTATCCAAGATTAGGTCTCCAACCCTATACATATACTTAGACTGTTCGGGTCATTAACTCGAACGTGATCCTCCGTGTGTGTCCACTACACACCGTTCAAGTTCTAGTTCTCTCATAAATTCAATGACCCTGGAGTTTAGTTTATTGGACAAAGTTTTTAAAATTGTGAGAAACAAAGTGATGAAAGAAATAACTCTTATTTATTTCAAACTGTAGAATTACAAACAGGACGGGATTAGGACATACATCCCAACAGACCCTCGATCTCTTCTTTCGATGTACACCATGAGATGCCTATGATCTGTGATAGCACACAAAATGTGCTATCCTTAGGCTTAATTATTGCTAGTTTTATAATGATTTCAGAGCTTTTATGCATTTAAATTACTCAATTTAAGGTTAAGATCGTAAACAGAACATTTGGAGACAAATTGGATTACTCGGGATCGAAACGAGGCTATTTGGAGGTCAAAATAACATCAATTGGAAATGATAGGACCATACCAAGCTTGAAGACCCGAGGTGATGGCATTTCAACGCCATGAAGAGCGTTGCACCACCAAACGTGCAACCACAATTCGTTCAAGATCCCAAGCGATAGCGTTGCAACACTGCTTTGCAGCGTCGGAACGCTATTTCGATAAGAAGATGGGCAAGAAGGATTGCACAACGGGTGTTGCAACGCTGCCTTGCAACGCCACAACGCCATTTCGATAAGGAGCGCGCGTTAGGGTAGCGGCGTTGCAACGCTGCCGACTGTTTCCTTATTTACCAGCCACCTAGGGTACACCATTGCAACGCTATCCCTACCGTTGCAATGCTGCACTAAATTCCTCTATAAATACAACCTTAATTCTTCTTGCAAAGGGGGGTCGAATGTGGTAGATTTTCTACCCTAATTTCGAACTACACTTTGTAATAAGAGAGAAAATAGCATTTTTGGAGCAAAAGCATCCGTGGAGGTTTGAGATCGAAGGCGGGAGCTCAGAGACGAAGGACCGGCATCGACACATAAGTTTAATTTCCTTTTCTTTCAATTTGTAATAGCGTTCTAAGACGTTTTCTACTTCTTTAGTTGGATTTTCACGTGATTTAGAGTAGCTAAACATTGTAGTTAGGATTTCATTTACTTGTTATGACTTTCTTGCTATGTATTGAAGCATGTTTTGTTCTTATTTTTGGTAATTCGTTCTTTACTTATTAATTTGTTGGTTTAAGTGAACTCGAAAGCTAGAGCTTGACTTAGAGCAAAATTGTCAAAACCCTTAGAAATATGACATGAGAATGACTTAGAAATCTTACGGAAATGCATAAAGATATTGCTTAATGCCATGCATGTCGTTGGTTCATATGGAGACTATGGAGTTTATGGCATGTACGAGGCTCACTAAGAATCGAGAGATTTTCTTGAGTAGTTTACTTCTTGTTTATAAATTCATCTCATTGGTTCATTGCATGTGTTAATTGAGTCATTAACTTGTATAATCACTTCCCTCAATTCTATCAATTCGTGTCTCCACATGTTTGTTTGTTTGCTTGTCTTTACTTTCAACCAACTATCCATGTTATGTTTCTTTAGCTAAAATATAGAATTAGTATCTTAGTAATTAATTATTCTAGAAACTCATTCTCGAGTACGATACTTGGACTCATAAATCACTATACTAAAACTTGACCCGTACACTGCGGTATTGCATATCCATAATTTTACGCAACACGTTTTTGGCGCCGTTGCCGGGGAATGGTGATTATTTAGATTAATTAATATTAGGGGAAATTTTGAAATTTTAGACTAAAGCTTGTTTGTGTGTTTTTCCTTATTTGTTCTTTGTGTGTTTGATTGTTTCCTTATTTGTTTTATCTGAGTTTTGTGTGTTTTTGAGTCTTTGTCCCCTATTTTGGTTGTTTTGCTATTGTGTAGAAATCTTGATCTGAATTATTAATTTTTCAAGCATGACTTTGCATGATTTTGATTCTCCACCATTCTATTGTCCCTCTAAAGACCCTAGGTATGTGCATCATGATTTCTCTGAATTTCATCTGTCTAATTTTTACCATTTTGTACCTGAAATTGATAAACATTCATGTAATGGTAGTTATCTAGTTGGAACCATAATTTTTCGTACCTTAATCAACCCCTAGAAAAATAATCTCTTATGGACCAATTGGCAGAATATACCTTAGAATTGAAATTTAAAAATTTGGTTCATAATGAATTAGAGAGGTTGGATAGGTTAGAAACTAAGGTGGTAGGACTTTGGGAAATAGTACAAGATAGAGCTCAGTATCTTAACAAACTAGTAATTTCCCTTAAGGCCTTACATGAGCAATTTCTTATCCTTACCACTCAGGAGATGCCACCTAGGAGGATTTGTTCAGATGATAATTAGGATAGTTTGGGGGAGACTGAGACACACCATGATCAGGTTAGTGAGGAAGACATTGGTGATACAATTAGTTCCATAGGGAAGATCCAGGTGATAGAGTTAGAGGCTGAGAATCCTACTTTCCTTTTATCCCCAGAAATTTCCTTTATTGTTGATAACCATTTCTCCTATACTCACGAGTCTTGCTTTGATTTCGGTTCTTTCATTTCATTAAAAAAAATACCAAGAATAATTCTCTCTCTGGTGCCCATAAAAAGCTGGATAGCCTTTTAGACTTAGAAGGCTATATCGATTCGAGCATGAAGGGCCCGAAAAAATATGAGCAATTTTATGTGCCCTGATAAGTCACCGTCTAGCTAAAGAAGTTAAGGTAATCGCTTCTTTGGAGGCAACCCAAGTTTTATGTTTCATGTCTTTATTTTTTGTTTTAATTTCTAGTTGTTTGTGTTTTTTGTCTAATTTCTTTCTTTTTGTTGCTCCAGGTGTATGCCCAAGGGGAGAGCTGCAGACTTTCACCCTTTTGATCCTGAGATCGAGAGGACCTGTAGGAGACTCCTAAGGGAAGGAAAGGCAGAACCGCATACTATGGCTGATCAGGAAGTCATCAATAACCTTAAACCTATCAGGGAGTATTTTCAACCTGTGTTTAATTCTGAGGAAGATGGAATAGTCCATGCCCCTATAAATGTTAATAGTTTTGAACTTAAAACACGGCTGATACAAATGGTTAGGGAAGGTGCTTTCAGAGGCTTAGCCACAGAAGATCCTAACTCTCATCTTCAAAATTTCTTAGAAATCTGTGGTACATTTAAAATGAATGGTATCTCTGCACGATAGTATTCGCTTCGCCTCTTTCCTTTCTCTTTGCAGGGTAGAGCCAAAGAATGGCTAGGGTCCCTTCCCTCAGGTAGTATCACTTCCTGGGAGGAGTTGGCCCAAGCCTTCATGACCAAATAGTTTCCACTTGTGAAGGTTGCAAAGTTAAGGACTGAGATTGAAACATTAAGGCAGCAGGAGGAAGAGCAGCTATTCGAGGCATGGGAAAGGTACAAGGACATGCTCAGGAGGTGCCTGACAAAGATGGCTACCTGGATCGCTCCAGTACAATTGTTTTATAATGGACTGGAAGGTAAGACTAGGACCATTCAGGACACCACTGCTGGAGGGGCTTTCATGGCGAAGACTATTCCAGAAGCAGTAGCTGGATTATATCAACTGGATGAGGTAACCTCCCTTACTCATGCTCTGGATAATTTTGCAGGATCACCACAAAAAAGGATGTTCTCTCAATGCTCCCAACCTAATGGAGAATCCACTATGGAGCTATTGCTCTACCTGAACAACAGAAGCAACACCTATGGAGGAAATCAGACTCAGAATAACCTATCAACACATTACAATCCAGGTTTGAGGTATCATGAGAATTTCTCTTATGCTAATAACAAAAATGTGTTGAATCCTCCTACAGGGCATGCTTCTACATCTGACAGGAAACCATCTCTGGAAGACACATTACACTCCTTCATAGCTGAATCCAGAAGTCGGTCCAACCAGCTGGAGAATGCAGTCACCAGTCTATCTGGTATTGTTACTAGTCATGGAGCTGCGATAAAGAATATAGAGACCCAGAGTAGTCGAATGAACACATCACTCCAGGCACTGCATACAAGGAAGGAAACACCTTGAAGGAGTACAGTCTAGCTAAAGACGTTAACCAAAGCACTTCTTGGGAGGCAACCCAACCTTTTTCATTTTTCTCTATTCTCTGTCATTAGTTTGTTGTTTTTCAATTCTTAGTTTATTTACTAGTTGTTGTTTTACTTTGTAGGTTGTGACGATGCCTTTCTTCGTTGAAATCCATGCTCCCGTTCTAAGGAATTCCAACACACATGCTTTGGTTATCGAAGAAACTTAAAAAGATCTCCATTACCCAAGACAGTATTGTTCACTCTTACTCTTATACTTACTTTGTGCTTATTTCTTCAAACATTGGGGACAATGATTAGTTTAAGTTTGAGGGTGGGATGTTGTTTATTTGTTGTGACTATCATGAGTATGTGCTGATTTATTGATTGATCTTTTACATAAGTATGATCATGATAGCCTAGGATGAGATTTAATTGGAAATTCTTGTGATTCTGCTGAAACTTGAGAGCATGACATGAATTCGAGTTAATTTAAAAAATTTTCTTGAGTTCTTCCTATACTATTATGCACATAGTCTGTGTTCCTGTAGTTTTGAAATGCTTAGAACAAAGTTATTAGGTTTAAAAGTTTGATGTCACCTCGATAGGTCTAAGAACTGATTTAAGAGTTAAACTGCAGGATAGGGGGAATAACAATATGAAGTGCATGACCTGTATAATATGTGAATTAGTTTGTTTTTGTTGTCTGCTAAAGAAAAAAAAATCATGAGGGCAAAAAGAGCTACCTTCATTGTGATCAGTTAGGCCACTCATTGAGCAAGTGCTTTGGGTAAGGGTCCCTGCAGTGGATGTGTGAAAGCTAGTGTCCTTGCACAAAAAAAAAGAAAAAAATAGAAAAAGTGATAAAAAGTGAGTAAGTGCTGAGTAGAGTTAGTTAATTATTGAATGTGGGGAGGCTCAAAGATTGGTAATTAAGACCAGTGTAGGGGGATATTGAATGGAGAGCCTAATAAAGTTGATCCGGGCTTAGTAAAAATGAAGGGAACATAGGCTAATCACACACACACGTAGGAACACTTAGGAAAAGTTTTAATTTGCTTTCTAAAGTGTTATGTTTGAGTGTTTCCTATGATTACCAGATTTTCTCTTAAATTTTTTAGGCTTGAATCAAATGTATGTTTAAGAACAATCCGATGTTTAATTATGTTTTTTTCTCGGGACTAGCTTGTTTAAGTTTGGGGGTGTTTGATAGCACACAAAATGTGTTATCCTTAGGCTTAATTATTGCTAGTTTTATAATGATTTCAGAGCTTTTACGCGTTTAAATTACTAAATTTCAGATTAAGAGCGTAAACAGAACATTTGGAAACAAATTGGATCACTCGGGATCGAAACGAGGCTATTTGGAGCTCAATATAACATCAATTGGAATTGAAAGGACCAAACCAAGCTTGAAGACCCGAGGTGATGGCGTTGCAACGCCGAACGTGCAGCCAAAATGCGTTGAAGACCCCAGGCAATAGCGTTGCAACGCTGCTTTGCAGCGTCGCAACCCTATTTCGATAAGAAGATGCGCAAGAACAACCGCACAACGGGCGTTGCAATGCTGCCTTGCAGCGTCACAACGCCATTATGATAAGGAGCGCGCGCGTTAGGGTAGCGACATTGCAACGCTTGTTCATTGCATGTGTTAATTGAGTCATTAACTTGTATAATCACTTCCCTCAATTCTATCAATTCGTGTCTCCACATGTTTGTTTGTTTGCTTGTCTTTACTTTCAACCAACAATCCATGTTATGTGTCTTTAGCTAAAATTGAGAATTAGTATCTTAGTAATTAATTAATCTAGAAATCCATTCCCAATGACGATACTTGGACTCATAAATCACTATACTAAAACTTGACCCGTACACTGCGGTATTGCATATCCATAATTTTACGCAACAATCTGCCTGCTAGTTTGGCCTGACGAGACAATCCCTACGAAGGGCCTTGATGATGGGAGTCAGAACACCGTGAATTCCCGAAAGGGATACGATTTCCTTTTTGGTTTTCCTTCGTAGTCCTTCATGCGACGGCTATTGTTTTGACGGATACTTGCAAATTTAAGTATTGAGGGTGACACTCACATGATTTGTTAAGTGTTAATGGATTCATACCTAAAAAGGGTAACTGGATGCCTAATGGAATAAGTGTTATTCTTGTATTAGGGTTTGGTCGAGAAAGTCTCGTCCTATAGGAGAAGTGGCTTTGTCTACCCTACGGTGGTGGTCATTCTAAACCTTTGGGGTATCATTGCAATTTTTAATGACTAGGGATCATAGGATATAAATTTGCTAAAACCTGATTGGATTTTCAAAGTTTTTTGCAAGACTAATACAAAGTTGTTCATTTTTTTCAGCAACAAAATGTCACACTTTTAATGCTCTTTTAGCTTTCGATAAGTTAGTTGGCGGTTTTTTTCAAACATGGAAAAACAATATTAACACGATTTTGGTAAATGACGACCTAGAGTTCGCACTCACTGAGGAGGGTCCTCAGCTGCCCGGTGCAGTTGTAAACCCGAGATCTCTCTTTGAAATTTCCTTAGAAAAAAAAAACTAAAGAAAAGAAGAAAGGAAATGTTTGTTATACTTGGTTTGCTTTGTTTACAAAAAAAAGAAAAGAAAAAGGAAGAAACCTATCAAGCTCTGGTTGTGCCAGGTACGATTCTAAGGTAACACAATACTTTTTCAGGTTACTTCAACCTTAGGCACGAACCTATCAAGCTCCTTCTTGAGGGAACAAACATCCATCCCCAGGTTACCATAGAAACATGTACAAAACTATCAAGCCCCTACTTGAGGGAACAAACATCCATCCTCATACTAGCACACTCATAACAAACATCACAAACTTACATTGATGCTACAAGATACAATCACATTCAAACACAAAGGAATAACAAACAAACCAAACTTTGATCTAGCATGCACGGTATTTCAACACAGATAAACATAAAAAATAAACAGGTGAACTTAAATCTAGGCACAACAGCGAACATCACATCCTAACATGCTACTACAAGTTTAGAACCGATTAATTCTACGATCTTGACGGTACGCTACCAAGTTCCCAATCATTCTATCTCTAACAGTTAATTGCATGCAATGGTGCCTCTAAGCCCTACACTTAGGGGTTGTATAGTCCAAATGACTACCTCCCTCGAGTCAGAGTCCCACTAACTTAACCATCCCTTTCTAACTAAAGGTACACCTGCCCACCAACACGTGCCAAGAGAACTACATCTCACCTGACCCTTCGGACGTGTGACTATTTTGGGCTCGATGGTTCACCAAACCTTTCTGAACCCCAAACGTCGATGTCAGTAAAAAATTTTGGGCACCTGTCCAGCTAGAGTTTACTTGAGACTCACAATCACCGAATACAAACCTCGAGTTGGAACCCGATCCTAGTACCACCTTTCAACAACATCGGTCTCAGACCCACAGTGTTCTTCTCAGCTTATTACAATCAATGGCTTTATGTCTCACCCTTTACTTGAAGCCTTAAGCCCCTATGTCCACAACAACTACTTCCTTAGTCCATTCATAATCTATACAACACTTGCACAAACTCAATATCAATAGTATGCAGCAAAACACCATTTCAACACATTAAATCAACTTTCACGAATTACCATAATCAAACAAGCAACTGATAACATTAGGGGCTTAATCCAACTGACTACTTACAGATATCCAAAGATCCGAAAAATCGATCCCGAGTTCCACGCGCTTCCTTAGTACGTTTCAAGCCCCTAATAGACAACAAAGAACCTAAAAGTGAAATTCTAACACCCAAACAAATTTAATTCGCTTGAAAGCAACAACTAACACATGGAGGCTTAAAACGGGATCGAGAAAACGATGGCGGACAATGGTACCTATCCATCGGCGGCGACAGCGACGACGGCGGATAGTTGAGCACCGATCTGGGATGCCCGTTTGTCGATCTATTCGAAACCAACACCCATTTTATGAGAATCAAACTAAAACCTCATGAACCGATTGAACCAAAACTCAAAGGGTCTTTGCAAGAAGCTTACCAACGAGGCTACGGTGATCGAAAAGGGGCGTCGACCAAGGAACAGGGAATCGAAACTGGCGAGAAGCCGGCGAAGAGCGTTGAATCGGTCGAAGAACGTGCAGAACTCAACCGACTGCTCGACGGCGGCGAAACTCGAGGGTGACGAAGTATCGTGACTGAAGAAGACAAAAAAAATGACGGTGGCGAGTCGCTGTTGGTCGAAGAAGGAAAGAGAGAGGGTTGGTGGCGAGGGCTATCGGCGAACAGACGGTGAAGAGTTGGGTGTGAACACAGTAAGGAGAAGAAGAAGAAAAAATCAAGAAGAGGGTCGCACGTTCCATCCAGCGAAGGCCCCTTCTCTTTTTTTTTTTTGTTAAACAAAACATTAATAACTAAAGAATAAAATACTTTCCTTTTCTAAATAAAATATTTTCTTTTCTTTTCTTTTATTCCTTTCAAAACTTAATTCCTTATTTACTATAACTTATTTCCAAAACCGAAAATAAGCCCAAATTAAAACTCGAAAAATTTAAGAAAAATTCTCTCAAAAAATTTTCGGGTGTCACATCCTCCCCACCTTAAGAACTTTCATCCTCGAAAGTGGCTAGTTCTCGAAAAACTCCAGGTAGTTCGCCCTCAGCTCGTCCGCACGCTCCACAGTAGCTTCCTTGAACTAATGGTTTTGCCAGTTGACCTCGACAAGGTCGATTTCTTTGTTTCTCAACATTTTCTCTCACATGCTATGATTTTCACAAATCTTTCCTCGTAGCAAAAATCCTAATCGTCCTGCAGTGGCTCGAAATCTATGATGTGGGATGCATCTGTCAAATACCCTCAAAACATTGACACAAGGAACGCGCCGTGTAGAGCGCTAGAGACAATGGCAAGGCCAAAAGGTACGCCACCGGGCGAATCCGCTCCAAGATCTCTTACCATGCAAAGTCTCATAGCGTGCCATACTTATTGTCGCCTAATTACTGTTGCTATACGCAAACTCCATTAGATGGAGATGCATCACTCAACTACCTGCAAACTCCAAAACTCAAGCTCGAAGCATGTCCTCTAAGATTTGATTCAATCCTCTCACTTTAATCGTCTATTTGTTGGTGGAACGTCGCGTTGAAACTACACTCAACACCCAAGGCTCTCTGAAACCTCAACGAAAAACTAGATGCGAAACGGGATTCCATGTCCGAGACTATCTTAACTGGAACTCCATGCAACCTGACAATGTCTTCCATAAACGACTTCGCCCGCTTTTCTACTGTATAAGTCAGCTTCCCTGAAAGAAAAAGCGTCGACTTAGTCAACCTGTCCACGATAATCCAAATCACTATAATTCCTTTAACTTTTTAGAGACAGTAGAAATGAAATCCATCGGAATCTCTTTCCATTTCCACTATGGTACCTCTGAGGAGTACGACTCTCGATCTCGTAATCTTTTGCTAGCTCCAGCCATCCGTGTAGTCTCATACTTAGCCCCTTCTAAGAAACCAAGTAATTCAAGCTCTTGAGATCTGCATACATGTGGATTTTCTCGCCGTAAAGATAGTGTAACGAACTTTCAAAGAAAAGACCAGAACAACTAGTTTCAAGTCATGTGTCGGGTAGTTCCGCTCATTGTCCTTCAACTAATCGAGAGTTAAAGGCAGTAAACTTCCCATTCTGAATCAAAACGCAACCCAAACTCTTCTTTGAAGCATCACTGTACACTACAAAACCTCCTGAACCATCTGACATTGTGAGCATCGGCGCTGGGATCAATCTTTACTTCAAATTATAGAAACTCAACTCACACACGACACTCCACACAATAGCATTCCCCTTTCGGGTTAACTGGATGAGAGGTGTAGCAATCTTGGAGAAGTCTTTAACGAATCGTCGGTAATTACCAACCAAGCCTAAGAAACTGTGAACTTTAGTGACGCTTTTGGGTCGAGGCCATTCTGAAACTACTCCCACCTTTGTCGGGTCTACTAGAAAGGTCGCCTGATGCAAAAAAAAATCGCACTTGGAGAACTTAATATACAACTTATTCTCTCTCCAAGCAATCAAGACTTTCCTCAAGTTGCCCTCGTGCTTCTCACTCGACCTTGAATATATCAAGATGTCATCAATAAACACGATACGATGGTGTCCGAGAACTCCTTAAACACTCTATTCATCGGGTTCATAAACACAACCAGAGCGTTTGTCAAACTAAACGACATCACGGTGAACTCGTGGTGTCCAAACCTTGATCTGAATGTTGTCCTCGGGATGTCCTTCTCTCTTATTCTCAAATGGTGGTAGCTCGAGCGCAAAACGATCTTGGAGAACATTGTTGCTCCCTGTAACTGGGTCTCGAGTTCTTTTACTCAAGCTCGATACAAAAATCCTCCTCCCTAACTCGAGGTAAACATTGTAAATCCTCGGCAAACGCATCCACACACTCTCTGGCTACTGGGACTGCTGACACGCCCCCTTTCTCGTTCCTCAGGGCTGACACTCCTGCAAAGAAGGTCCAAGCTCCTTGGCTAACCAACCTGCTTGACTTTGGGGCTGAAATAACCTTTGGGACTATTCCGGACTCGGTCCCCTTGAACTTGAATCTTCGTTCGGACGGGGTTTAAACATGACCGCCCTGCGGTGACCGTCAAGGTGGGCATGAATGTCAACAAGCCAAACCATACTAGATGATGTCCACGACCTCTAGGACCATGACCTCTCTGACCACCCCGACCATGTCTGCCAGTGGTTGGCCCTCCACGACCCCTTTCACAGGCCATTCGCCTGAATTTCAAGTCCGCAAGCAAGCATCTCACAACTACCCACCTTAAGAGTGAGGTCAACGTATAACAATGAAAGAACTATAAGATGAGCAAACACGTATTTGTCCCTATCTACTTTACTAATTAGTTAACAGATACAAAACCTGGCAGTGACGAGATGACTCCCCTGCGAGAGGCTGTGAAGGATAGGAAGCTCACGACGTGAGCGAGTCTACATAATCTAGAACTTGTCTCTGATACCAACTGTAACGACCCTAAAATTTGAGACGAACCTATGATTGGGAAGTTACTCCACCACACCGTTCGTGCTGAAATTTCAGTAGCATAACTACATAGCAAGGAGAAAACCAAAAAATTTCCTATAACCTATTAAGCAGAAAACACTTCAAAGAGTTTCAAGGAATGCCCAACCCCCACCAAACATCAATCAGAAAATGGGTTGGGCAATAACCAGAGTTCCAATACAATTTCTCAGCTAGATATACATGCAGCAGAATCTTACCTAAGACAAAGAGAACCAACACCTATGAAACAACACAGAAAAGAGAACAGGACTGTCGAACAACTAATTGAACAAGCAATGACAAGGATAAACTAATGAAAGTAAACTAAACCTAAAAACAAGAAAAAGAAGTGTTCACAGCCTCGCCAGGTTGTCGTCGTCGTCAACAACCTCAGAATTTCTTACCTGCAACCAAATCATCAAAGTAAACGGGTGAGTATAAAAGTACTCAGTAAGCAACTCACTTTGTCCAAGCACAAATAGAACAAAAGAACATGTCTAGACCTAGCAAGACAATACACCTAGTCGCCACAAAACTTCCACATGCACCCCAACCCTAATCTCGCTCAGATTCTCAGTCTTGTCCTACCCTTAGCTTCTGAAATAGGTTGGCACAACCGTCCACGAGGCTCATTCTCGGGTCTGCACTAATGAGAATGATTGTATCCAACCCCTCTAATTCTAGGAATCGTTTCCCTAGTCGCACATATGGATGGGGGACGATCCACCACATCCCATATCAACATAAAATGTTGTACTACCGCGCACAACCGACCACGGGCTCATACTTAGGCCTGCACTAGGGCGAACGATTGTATCCAACCCCTTTGACTCTGGGAATCATTTCTCGAGCCGCACATCTGGATGGGGGACAGACCGCCACATCCTATAACATCATTATCATCTTGCCAACCTCGAGTCTCAGCCTGCTAAGGGTTACACAGACTTTGGCCTACACTAGGACTCGTTGTGCTAGCTACGATTCTAAGGCCACACAACACTTTTCAGCTTACTTCAACCTTAGGCACGAACCTATCAAGCTCCTTCTTGAGGGAACAAACATCCATCCCCGGGTTACCATAGAAATGGGTACAGAACTATCATGCCCCTACTTGTGGGAACAAACATCTATCCTCATACTAACACGCTCATAATCATCACCACCAACTTACATCGATTCTACCAGATACAATCACATTCAAGCACAAAGGAATAACAAACAATCAAAACATCGATCTAACATGCACGGTATTTCAATATAGATAAACATAAAACATAAACAGGTGGACTTAAATTCAGGCACAACAGCGAACATCACATCCTAACATGCTACTACAAGTTTAGAACCGACTAATTCTACGATCTTGACGGTACGCTACCAAGTTCCCAATCATTCAATCTCTAAACAGTTAATTGCATGCAATGGTGCCCCTAAGCCCTACACTTAGGGGTAGTATAGTCCAAATGACTACCTCCCTCGAGTTTGAGTCTCACTAAATCAACCATCCCTTTCTAACTGACGGCAAACCTGTCCACCAACATGTGCGAAGAGAACTAAATCTTTCACTACCCTTCGGGCGTGTGACTCTTTTTGGCTCGACGGTTCATCAAACCTTTCTGAACCCCAAACGTTGATGTCAGTCCAAAATCTTGGGCATCGGTCCAGCTAGAGTTTACTCGTGACTCACAAACTCCGAATACAAACCTCGTGACTCACAAACTCTGAAAGAGAGATGGGTGGCAGCGAGGGCTCTCGGCGAACACACGGTGAAAAGATGAGCGTGAATATAGTAAGGTGAAGAAGAAGAAAAAATCGAGAGGGGTGTCGCACGTTGCATCAAACGAAGACCCCTTTTCTATTTTTTTTTTAAACAAAACTTTTATAACTAAAGAATAAAATACCTTCCTTTTCTAAAAAAAATATTTTCCTTTCTTTTCTTTAATTCCTTTCAAAACTTAATTCCTTATTAACTTTAACTTATTTCCAAAAACGAAATAAGCCCAAATTAAACTCGAAAAATTTAAGAAAAATTCTTTGAAAAAAATTTCGGGCATCACATCCTCTCCACCTTAAGAACTTTCGTCCTCGAAAGTGGCTAGTTCTCGAAAAAAACTCTGGGTAGTTCGTCCTCAGCTCATCCTCACGCTCCTAGTAGCTTCCTTGAACTGATGGTTTTGCCACTTGACCTCGACAAAGTCGATTTCTTTGTTCCTCAACACTTTCCCTCACAAGCTAAGATTTTCACTGGTCTTTCCTCGTAGCTCAAATCCTAATCATCCTGCAGTGGCTCGAAATCTATCAGGTGGGATGCATTTGGCACATAACCTCACAACATTGACCCAAGGAACACGCGGTGCACGGCTGCTAGAGACGATAGCAAGGCCAAAAGGTACGCCACCGGGCCAATCCGCTCCATGTTCTCGAATGGCCTGATGAACCTAGGGCTCAACTTTCCTTCCTTGCCAAACCTTAACACGCCTTTCATAGGTGCAACTTTCAGAAAAGCGTAGTCTCACACTACAAACACAAGAACTTTTCGCCTCACATTGACGTAACTCTTTTGTATGCTTTAATCTATCAACATCCTTGCTCTGATCTTCTGTACGACCTCACTTTTGACTTGGACCAACTCGGGTCCCAAGAGCTTACGCTCACAAACCACGCCGTAAAATGCTAAGGACCTGCCTCTCTTACCATGGAAAGTCTCATAGGGTGTAGTACTGATTGTCGCCTAATAACTGTTGCTATAAGCAAACTCCATTAGATGGGGATGCATAACCCAACTACCTACAAACTAAAAAACTCAAGCTTGAAGCATGTCCTCTATAATTTGATTGAATCCTCTTTGTCTAATCGTCTATCTATGGGCGAAACATCGCTTTGAAACTACACTGAACCCCTAAGGCTCTCTGAAAACTCAACCAGAAACTAGATGCGAAACGGGATTCCCTGTCGGGGACTATCTTAACTTGAACTCCGTTCAACCTGACAATCTCTTCCATAAACGACTTCGCCCGCTTTTCTACTGTGTAAGTCAGTTTCCCTGGAAAGAAAAAGCGTCGACTTAGTCAACCTGTCCACGTAACCCAAATAACTATGAATCCTTTAACTGTTCAGAGAAGGCTAGAAATGAAATCCATCAGAATCTCTTTCCATTTCCACTATGGTACCTCTGAGGAGTACAACTCTCGATCTCGTAATCTTTCACTAGCTCCAGCCATCCGTGTTTTCTCATACTCAGTCCCTTCTAAGAAACCAAGTAATTCAAGCTCTTGAGATCCACATACATCTGGATTTTCTCAACGTAAAGATAGTGTCACGAACTTTCAAAGCAAAGACCAAAACAACTAGTTTGAAGTCATGGGTCGGGTAGTTCCACTCATAGTCCTTCAACTAATCGGAAGATAAAGGCAATAAACTTCCCATTCTGCATCAAAACGCAATCCAAACTCTTCTTCGAAGCATCCCTGTACACTACAAAACTCGACCCACACACGACACTCCACACGAAAGCATTCCCCATTCGGGTTAACTGGATGAGAGGTGTAGCAATCTAGGAGATGTCTTTCACGAATCGTCGGTAATAACATACCAAGCCCAAGAAACTGTGAACTTCAGTGACGGTTTTGGGTGGAGGCCATTCTGAAACTACTCCCACCTTTGTCGGGTCTACTAAGACACCTTCCTTAGATACAACGTGCCCTAGAAAGGTCGCCTGATGCAACCAAAACTCGCACTTGGAGAACTTAGTTTACAACTTATTCTCCCTCAAAGCAATCAAGACTTTCCTCAAGTGGCCTTCGTGCTTCTCACTCGACCTTGAATAGATCAAGATGTCGTCAATTAACACAATACGAAGGTGTCCAAGAACTCCTTGAACACTCTATTCATCGGGTTCATAAACACAAATGTTGGGATTTGTGCCCTAAAACTCGTAGTTTGTACTTATGTTCTAATTAATGTAATAAAGTGTTATTATTTCTGTAAACCCGAGATCTTTTTTTGGAACTTCCTTATTAACAAACAACAAAAAGAAATGAATATTTAAAACTTGATTTCCCACGTTTTAAAAAGAAAAGAAATGAAGTGAAAGACAAAAGGAAAACAAGGAAAGAAAGTTTAAACCATTTTGGTTTGCTTTGCTTTTAAAGACAAAAGAAGAAAAGGAAATGAAACAAATGTTTTATATATTAAGTTATTTTGTTTTGTTAAGAAAAGAAAAGAAAAGAAAAGAAAAGAAAGAAAGAAGATAAAGGAAAGAAAAGAAAAGGAAAAAGAAATGGAAAATGAAAAAGCAAAAGTGCAAAAAGACAAAGGAATACCTCTTCCACCGATTGATTTTTTTTTAAAAAGGGTTTTCTCTCCATTTTCTTCTCTTTCATCACAAACTAAGGCTGAAGCTTCGTGGTTGAAGGAGAAAGGAAGAAGAAGGAGGTCATTTTTGGTGATTTTGAAGCTGGAGTTGCAGAAGAAAAGAGGAGAACTCAAGGAAGTCAATATTACAGCAAGGAAATCAACTCAGACAAGCTCTGATTTTCTGTTCATATCGAGCTCCACAAGAAGAGGTAAGAGTTGAGCTTTTGTTTCATGAAAGTTAACTCATATTGGAACAAAAGTCGTGAAGGATGCTTGAGCCAATTCGGATTTTAAGTTGCTGTTTTGTTAAGAGGAAGGCAGAAGACCTAATTTTGCTGTCAAATCCGAGAGGTTTCTGATGTTTTGGTTGTTCTGATCTATATACTTGGAGTTAGAAGCTCTAATTGGTATGGTTCGAAATCTTATTGAATTTCCTACAAGTTTCGTGAAGGAATCGTGAGAAGCAAATGATTGGAAGATGTTGTAATCATCAGGTTAAGTTTCGGGTTGCAGCAGGAAGTGAAATCTGGAATAGCAGCAGGATCATTTTAGGGGTTAAGCTACTGAGGTATTTTCTAACCAATACGTTAGGAATCTCATTTTCATGTCTTCATACGCGTTTTAGAGGGTTCAAAAAGGAAGAGTTTGGTATAAAGTACATTATTTTTGGATAAGTAATGAAGAAGTTATGGCTGTCGAAAACAGGGCGGAAAATCTGAAAATGCTGGAACTTTTGAAAATGTGTTTTCTTGTAGTTTTAAGGTTAAAAACCATGAGCTCGAGGTTCTAATACATGAATTTGGTTTGTTTGATAGGCCAAGAGCAAATAGGTCGAGTGGACGGGCTAAGATTCTAGTTCAAACACTGTGAGTGATAAAAGGAACTTCAAAAGTGTATATATGCTTGAATTATGTTCAAGAAATGCATGTTTTGCTAGAATAAAAGTTTTCAATGCATTATTCATTCTTTTGAATACATGTTTATGAGTATTCATGTTTTCCTAGAAATGTTTCAAGTTTTCATTGTGACCCTAAAAGTCATTATAAAGTTTATACATGAGCATATGTCCAATGGTTGCCAAAATTTATGGAAATGTTATGATTTCAAGCAAGCATGTACTAGCAAGTATGTTTTAAAGATTTCAAGTTTTATGAACAAGCTGAGTAAGCTTGAGTTTTATGAAAGAAAAGATAAGCAGGCATGTTCAAATGTTTTCATGTGATTTTCTGAGATATTGAGCCCGAGGCTTTATGGTACCGTGTGCACACAGTCTTATTCTCGTTGTCGACGTTGAGTGTACTCGTGACAACAGCCGCTTATCGTGAGTCTTTGGGCGGGCCCCACTACGACAAAGACGATGGGAGTCTTTGGGCGGGCCCCACTACATCGTAGAGTAAACGTTGGTTGTACTGGGCGTGCCCTACATAACGTGGATTGTGACATGTTTTTAAAAGAGTTTATCTCATTTACATGCCTTACGAGATTTTGATGATATACTTGTTGGTTTTCTGAAAGTTTATTATGATTCTACGTTTACTTCAATGCTTGAATACAAATGCATATGCTCATAGTTTTTAGGTCACATGTTTTACAAGTTATAGATATTAAACACAGTCACTCACTGAGCTTCATAGCTCATTCTTTCTATGTTTTCAAACTTTTCAGGTAGAGATCGAGCTCCTGGCACCTGAGTTACTGCCATAGTCTACTGAAGCTTCATATGTTAAATACTTTGTACGTGGCTGGTTTTGTCTAGCAAGTCTCCATGTTTGTAAATTATTTTGAGAGGACTTTGGTGTTATAGTTGTTTGTACATTAGAGGTTGTATAAACAATGGTTTGTCTTGTGTTGTTTCTGATGCACTAGACTTTTAGTTTCCAAGAGAGACTTGTGAAGGGTTTCTCCTTGTATATGTTTAATAGTTGTCCAGTTTCCGCTATGTCATGTTTAAGTGTTCCATTTTCGAACATAGTATGTTTATCAGGTGAATCATGGTCAGCAGGTATTGTTTAGAGATAAACAATGTTTGTTGGCTTCACGCCGCCTTTCGAGCTGAGTTAGCAGGTAGTTCGGGAGGGGGTGTGACAATTTCAATAAAGTGTTATTGTGCGTTATCTATGAGTTTGCCTTTATTGAAACCCTAAATCCAATAAACTAAACATCCAAGGTTGTTAAATGAATCTTCAACTGAATGTAATGTACATAAAAAGGATATTGGTTCGAGACACGACCTAAAGGGTCTATAGTTAGGGGATAAGGTTTGGGTACCTTACCCTGGTTAAACTATGGATGTGGCCCACTTTGTATTTGATACAAACACAGTGATCCTAACGTGTTTATGTAGATGGCATATGAGTGGGGATATCCTATGTAATGAGATTACATAAGAGCGGACCACGAAATAGTAACCTCTAGCTGTAACTCCGTTGACTAGTTAGGTTTCTATTTCACTAGGATGACCTGCAACTTGATCTCAATCTCGAAAGCAGTTCACGAACTCCTGCTCGCGATGGATTGTCCTTTGACTAGTATGGGTTAGAGTGGCCAGATTCGCCGACTCAATATGCCTACCTTATTGGGGACAAGACCGAGTGAGCGGCTGGGAACTTAACTTAGCAAGATGGAATTCACTTCTTCCCGCCTACTAGGGTAAGTAGAGGAATGTTCCCTTAAGTAGTGTCTCCGGGACTTGAACAAAGGGCCCGACCCTCTCATTGGCCCGAGAGGGACTCTGTTTGTTGGTAGGACCACAAACAAATTGTTCATTAGAGGAGCACTGGTACTTAAGGTAAAAGATGTAACCCAGGGGTAAAACGGTAATTTGACCCAGCTGGTGTAACGAACATTCGTGAAAGATTGACTTGCTGTTATTGGTCAATATCCATGGGCATAGAAATATATCTGCATTGAGAAGAGTGCAGTTGTGGGACTTTAGTGGAGTGTTCCCGCACTTAACGAATGTTGATTGGGAGGTTAATGAGATTAACCGAACAATCTCGTATCGTTAGAGCTTCTAATCTGTAGGTCCATTAGGTCCACCTTCTAGCTCGTAAAGGGTTCTTACATAATTTGAATTTGAAATGTTCAAATTCACTAGGGAATATATTTAATGTATTTAGATACGATATAATATATAGTTTTGGAACTATATATTATAAATTTAATGTGAATATGATTCATATTAAATTATATGAGAGAATTGAATATTTGAAAGAGTTGAAATATTATATTAAATGTGAATGTGATTCACATTTGAAAACTATAGGTTAAAATTTAATGTGCACTGGATGTACATTAAAACTATAGATTAAAAGGGTAATATGATTAATTGAGATTTAATCCAAATTAAATATATGATATTTAATTTGTATTATTTAAATATGATTTAAATTAATAATTAAAATTGATTTAATTATATTATTATTATTATTATTATTATTTTAATAATAAAATAAGGGAACGTGTCATCCAGACACGTTCCCACTAGCCCCCCACTTCTCCCTATCGATAGTACATCAAGGGGAAGGGGGTTGCTTTTGGCGATTGATCGATCATAGGATCATTCTTCTTGCAATTGGAGAATTGCTGCAAGAATACTCTCTCTCTCACACTCTTATTCCCAAAAACCTTCCAATTGTTGGATCCTTCCCACCAAGGAAGATCTAAGAATTTAGAGATATAGAAGGTGCTCACTGTTGGTGGTGTTCTGTTGGTGAAAAACAGAGAACTTTTGAAGTTCTTGAGTTACCGAACACTGGAGCAAGGAGTTGTTGTTCAGCGAAACTACAAAGGTAATAATTCCTTCTTTTTCTCTTTAGTTTAATCGTTAAACTTAGTATGTTTGTATGTAATTAATCCATGCCTAATTAGATTAGAGTTAATTATATGCTTGTTTTGTATGTTTGTCAATGTACTGGTTTTTGTTTTTTCAAACAAAACAATCTTGCAATTACGATCCAAAATTCGTTTCCGCTGCTCAAGGAGTTTCGATCTCCATCAACAACAAGAGCGTTTGTCAAACTGAACGACATCATGGTGAACTCGTTGGGTCCAATCCTGGATCTCAATGTTGTCCTCAGGATGTCCTCCTCTCTTATTCTCAATCGGTGGTAGCTCGAGCCCAAAACGATCTTGGAGAACATTGTTGCTCCCTGTAACTGGGTCTCGAGTTCTTTTAACTCGAAAGGGGTCATTTGACACAGGACTTTTCATAGAGTTGTGGTGCCTGACTCCATCTCGATACAAAAATCCACCTCTCTAACTGGAGGTATACCAGGTAAATCCTCGGCAAACGCATCCACACACTCTACGGCTACTGGGACTGCTGACACGTCCCCTTCCTCGTTCCTCAGGTCAGGCACACCTGCCAAGATGGTTCAAGCTCCTTGGCCAACAAACCTACTTGACTCTGGGGTTGAAATAACCCTTGGGACCGTTGCGGACTCGGTCCCTTTTAACTTGAAGGTTGGTTCTAACGGAGGTTTAAACACGACCTCCCTGCGGTGACGGTCAACGTGGGAATGGATCGCAACAAGCCAAACCATACTAGATTATGTTAGCGACCTCTACGACCATGACCTCTCTGACCACCCTGGCCACGTCTGCCAGTGGTTGGCCCTCCACGACCCCTTCCACAAGCCATTCGCCTTAATTTCAAGTCCGCAAAAGCATCTCACAACTTCCCACCTTAAGAGCGAGGTTAGCGTATAACAATGAAAGAACAGTAAGATGAGCAAACATGCATTTGTCCCTATCTACTTTACTAATTAGTTATCAGATACCAAACCTGGCAGCGACGAGACGACTCCCCTGCGAGAGGCTGTGAATGATAGGAAGCTCACAATGTGAGCGAGTCGACAGAATCTAGAACTTGTCTTTAATTCCAACAGTAACAACCCTAAAATTTCAGACAAACCTATGATAGGGAAGTTACTCTGCCACACCGTTCGCGCTGAAATTTCAGTAGCATAACGGCATAACAAGGAGAAAACCAAAAATTTTCCAGGAACCTATTAAGTAGAAAACACTTCAAAGAGTTTCAAGGAATGCCCAACCCCCACCAAACTTCAATTAGAAAATGGATTGGGCAACAACCAGAGTTCCAATACAACTTCTCAGCTAGATATACATGCAGCGGAATGTTACTTAAGACAAAGAGAACAAACACCCATGAAACAACACAGAAAAAAAAACAGGATTGTCGAGCAACTAATTGAACAAGCAATGACAAGGATAAACTCAAGAAAGTAAACTAATCCTAAAAACCAGAAAAATAGTGTCCACAGCCTCGCCAGGTTGTCGTCGTCGTCAACTGCCTCGGAGTTTCTTACCTACAACCAAAATATCAAAGTAGACGGGTGAGTATAAAAATACTCAATAAGCAACTCACTTTGTCCAAGCACAAATAGCACAAAAGAACATGCCTAGCTCTAGCTAGACACGACACCTAGTTGTCACACAACTTCCACATGCACCCCGACCCTAATCTCGCTCAGATTCTAAGTCTTATCCTACCCTTAGTTTCATAACTAGGTTGGCACAACCGACCACGAGACTCATTCTTGGGTCTGTACTAGGGGGAAGGACTGTATCCAACCCCTCTGACTCTAGGAATCGTTTCCCGAGTCGCACATCTGGATGGGGGACGGATCACCACATACCATATCAACATCAAATGCGGTACTACCACACACAACCGACCACGGGCTCATTCTTGGGCCTTCACTAAGGCAAAGGACTGTATCCAACCTCTCTGACTCTAGGAATCACACCCCTCCGACTCTAGGACTTGTTGTGCTAACTACGGTTCTAAAGCCATGAAGGGAATGAAATCCCGTGCTGCGGAAGGGTGATTGAATCACCATGGTATCGTTGCGAAATTCGTTTTCTTAAAATCGTTTCGATCACATAAATACTAGGCTAAACATAAAAATAAGATGAAAAACAACAAGTCTGTTTACTTGTTGAAGAACCGACTTCAAGTTTTCCTCCTCCGTTCACGAACCCTTCGTGATCATGATCTCAACGTACTCGATCTCCTCATACAGTGAGTGACCGGACACTTCCACACAGTTTCTCGGTTGTTCTACTTTTGGTAGAAGGAGAGTTGTGGGACTCTTCCTTTTGGCGAAAGGGAAGAGATATTCAGAGAGAATTTGAGAGAAAATGCAAGTGCTCTTTTGGTGAGATTTCCAAAAAATGAACAAAAGCCTTAAGAAATCCTTCTTGCAAAGGGTTTATATAATGGTGATAGGTGGAGTTGAAATCTCCACCTATTTACCATTTAACCACAACCATAGGGCAAATCATATTTGCATAACCACATACAATAAAATATCTCATATCTCATTATACAAATAACATTTGTCTAATTGTGGATTTTAAAATTGAATCACATTCAATTAAATTTCTCTCAATCCAATTTCTCCACATTAGCCCTAATTCAACAATTAGGCTAATCTATAGTTTATTATGAATCTCATTCACATTAAACTATAAAATATGTCAGTCATATCACATATAAATGATGGAACACGAGACATACGCAGCGGAATAAGGATCTAATGACACTCTAATTGCATCTAACTTAATAGAAATTAACATGCCAACATACAAAAAACGGTAAACTAAAAAAAGTGAAGAATATACAACCTTTGTAGCTAAATTTCTTCTCTCCTCCTTGCCAAAGCAAAAACCGAACACAACTGGACCACCACTAGAGCTTCCCGCTATCCTCTGGACTCGGAGGCAACTTGTGGGACCCATGGATGAAGGATTGAAGAGGAAGAATGAGAGGTTCAAAGTATTAAGTCAGAAAAGGAGAAGAAATAGGTTTTGGTGAGATTTCTTTTGAAAAAACTCAAAATTCATCAAAATGAACCCTTTGTTTTCAAAACAAACCTATTTATAAAGAAATTACATGCATCAAATGCATGTCAAGGCTCACCAAAATGCAACACCTCACAAAACACTAACTAAAGTGAGTTATGTGTCATTCTATAATGTTTACACATAATTAAGTTAGTGGGATTGTCGAAGAAAAACATGGATAATTCCACTAACTCTAGTCAAGGGTAAAAAAGTCTTTTCCATTTGGTCAAAGTCAAACTTTGACTTTTCCTAAGCCAAAAAGTCAACCCTTTGACTTTTTACGATTTTGACCCTCTTGACTAATTTTGACCTCCCGAACATGAATCCGCATTCATATTTTTAAAATTCAAATCACATTTTTGTTGGGTTGATGTCCTAAAACTCGTGAGTTTGTATTCTATTTTGCAATAAAGTTATTATTGAGATTTATTCAGTAAAGGTGTTATTGAATAAAGTGAATTGTATATTTTGAAACCCTAATCCAATAAAGAATCCATGGCTATAGGATGTATACTTGGACTTTATGTGTGACATAAAAGTGGATCAAGTTCAAGTTATAGCCACAACGGTGAATAGTATAGGGTTAGGGTTGGGTACCTTATCCTAGGGACACTATGGACGCGACCCACTTTGTAAAGTACAAACGATGTGATCCTGAATCGTTCATTTGGAGACATGCGAGCGGGGGCGTCCTATGCAATGAGTTTGCATAAGATCAGACAGAAATAGTCACTTAGACTTTATAACTCCGTTCTTGTCTTAATCGACTATATTCATACGATGACCTAGGTAACTCGATCATAATCCTGAGCGTGCCATGAACTCCTGTTTATTCAGATTATCCTTAGATTTGCATGGGTGAGAGTGGTCTCAGATTGCCGACTCAATAAGCCTCCAATTTCAGGGATAAAACTGGGTAGATAGCTAGGAACATAGTTCTGCAAGATGAAATTCACTCCTACCCGCTTTAGGGATTAGTAGAGAGGTCGTTCCCTTAAGTGCTGACTCGAGGTCTTGAACAAAGGGCCCACCCCTCTCATTGGCCCGAGAGGGATTCGGTTTGTTGGTTGGACCACAAACCAAACGTTCATTATAGGATCAGTGGGACTTAAGGAACAAGAAGTAATTACAGGGGTAAAACGATAATTTTGACCCAGCTCTAAATACGAACGACCTGTGAAGGATCGACTTACTAATCATGGTTATATCGAGTGGACAGAAATATATCTACAGTGAGGAGAGTGCAACCACTAGGCTTTAGTGGAGTGTCCCGGTGGTTAACGAATGTTGATTAGCTAGGCTAAAGAGTTTGACCCGTTAATCTTGTATTGTTGGAGCTCATGATCTGTAGGTCCATTAGGTCTCCTTATTAGCTCGGACTAAGCCTTGTAATATTTTGAGAGAAGAGAATTTGAATTGTTCAAATTCGGTTTTGGGAGAAAACGTTAATTATATGTGATATACTTAACGTGTCACAGTTTAATTATGAATTAAACTATAATAAAGAAGAGGTGGAATATTTAAATGTGATTTAAATATTTGTTCGGTTTATAACATGAATAGGGATTCATGTTTAAACGATCGATTTAAGAAATCATGAATGGTCCAATTATTTAATTTAATATTTGATATTAAATTAAATAAATTATTTAAAATTAATTAATTAAATTAATAAATTTATTTTTAATTTAAAATTAATTTTATATTAATTTTGAATTAAAATTAAATGAAAATTTAAATTTTCATTTTGAATTTCAATTGGACCAAAGGAAAAAGCATGAGCAAGCTTACTCCTTTTTCAAATTCACACAAATTGAGCACCTCCTTCTTGTTTAATCCTTCTCATCTTCTTGTTGTCATCTTCTCCTAGCTTGAAGAAGGTTTTGGTTTCTTTAATTGAAGAAGAAACCATTAGATTATAAAGGATTTATCAGAAATTTTATATTTCACGTTTTTCAGACCTTTCTCCCATCTCTCTTCAAATTCTCTCTATCAAAGTTCCCACAATCTGTTCCAAGGCCTGAGGATAGTACGGAAGACACTAGAGGTTGCCCACAAAGTGTTTGCTACAAGAAATTACCCACGGATTAGAAGAATTTTGAACAACAAAGGTATGTGTTCATACTCTCTGGTTTTCCAGTTTGAGCATGCTTTTTATTTCGTAAAATTTATCAACTTATAGTGTTCAAGATCAATTATTGCTTCCGCTTTCTTAATCTACACTCTTTCAATTTGAATATATTGTGTCATAAAAAACCAATAGTTATATCACATATACCTATCGGTTTATAACTCCTTTCCTAATGAACAATTCGAATTAATCCATCATACTGTTCTAAGTTTAATCCATATGAGCTAGCAGGGGGACCTAATGGACCTACAGATCATGGGCTCCAACAATCCGAGATTAATCGGTCAAACTCTTTAACCTAATTAATCAACATTTGTTAACTAACGGGTCACTCCACTAAAGTGTCGTAGTTGCACTCCCCTCACTTTGTAGATATATTTACGCCCACCGATATAACCGTAACCAGTCAGTCAATCCTTCACAGGTTGTTCGTGGTCTCGGTAGGGTTAAAATACCGTTTTACCCCCGAGAACACTTCTTGTTCTTCAAGTCCCACTGAACCTCTATAGAACAATTAATTTGTGGTCCAACCAACAAATCTAGTCCCTCTCAGCCTAGTGAGAGGGTGAGGCCCCTTGTTCTAGTTCCAAAGTCAGCACTTAAGGGAACAACCTCTCTACTATCCCTAAAGTTGGGTAGGAGTGAATTCCGTCTTGCACCCTATGTCCCCAGCTATCTACCCGGTCTTAGCCCTGAAATGGGAGGCTTATTGAGCCAGCGCTGTTGAGTTGCTCTCACCCATGCAGATCTAAGGATATTCCCGATAAAAAGGAGTTCATAGTTTGCTCAGGATTGAGATTGAGTTACCTAGGTCATCAAAATTGAATTAGCTTGATTTTATACAATGAAATGATGTTATAAAGCAAAAGTGACTAAGTCGTGGTCCAGTCTTATACAAACTCATTGCATAGGATGCCCCCACTTACATATCTCTATATGATTGATTCAGGATCACATCTTTTGTACTAACTACAAAGTAGGCGGCATCCATAGTGTCCCCAGAATAAGGCGCCCAACCTTATCCCTATACTATAGACCATTTTAGGCTATATACTCGAACTTGATCCATGTTTTATGTCATCACATAAAGTTCAAGTCTACATTAAATAGCCTCGGGACCTTAGTTTATTGGATTCAAGATTATGGTATACTAATTCAATAACAATTTTATTGAAGAAGAAACATGAAAAAAGTTTTATCAATTACAAACTACGAATTTTGGGACATAAAATCCAACAATAAAAGACATAATTACCCTTAAATGAACTTGAACACTTCAAATTCACACCAAAACTGTAACCCTCTATTAATCCAGTTTGAGCCAACCGAGGGACCTAATGGACCTACAGTGACGAGCTCGAATGATCCGAGACTAACCTGAAAAACTGTTTGACCCAGTTAATCAACATTCGTTAGCTTTAGTAACACTCCACTAAAGTCTGTAGCTGCACTCATGTCACAGTAAGATAAGTTGTGTCCACTAATATAACCAATGCCCATGAGTCGACCCTTCACAGGTTGTTCGTAGACACTGTTGGGTCAAATTATCGTTTTACCCCTATGTCTACTTCTTGCTCCTTAAGTTCCCATTGCTCCTCTAATCAACAACAACGTTGTAATGGTCCAACCATACACAACACCCCTCTCGGGCCAGTGAGAGGGTGGGCGCCTGTTGTCCAAGCCCTAGAGACAACACTTAAGGGAACAACCCTCCTAGTTTCTCTAAGGTCGGGAACGAGTGAATTCCATCTCGCGTAGTTAAGTTCCTAGCTCACAACTTTGTCCTTTCCCTAAGAAGATACGCATATTAGGTGAGTAACTATGACCACCCTCACCCGTACTAGTCGAAGGACAGACCCTCACAGATAGGAGTTTGTAACACGCTTAAGATTCATGTCGAGTCACTAATGGTCATCTACGAAGTTATTAGTCCCATACTGTTAACGGTGTTACATTAGTAGGTCTAATAATTCATGATCCGGTCATGTACAATTTCATTGCACAGGATGCCCCCACTCGCATTTCAACCACATGAACGAGTTAGATCACCTCATTTGTATCTAATACAAATCAGGCCACATCCACAGCGTATCAGGGATTAGGTCTCCAACCCTATATATACTATAGACCGTTCGGGTCATTAACTCGAACGTGATCCTTCTTGTGTGTCCACTACACACCGTTCTGTTGGGATTTATGCCCTGAACTTGTGTAATTTTGATAAATTAAATAAAGTGTTATTTGTTTTGATAAGATTACTGTCTTGCTTTTATAAATCCAATAAACTAAGCTCCAATGTTATAACATTTATCTTGAAATCAGTGTAGTGGACACTATTTGAGTTGATTTCAAGATTATAACCTAAATAGTCTATGGTATAAGAATAAGGTTGGAAACCCCATTCTGGTAACACCATGGATGCGACCCACTTTGTAATTAGTACAAGTGAAGTAACCCACTTTGTAATTAATGAACAACAACTTTGTAATGGTCCAACCATACACAACACCCCTCTCGGGCCAGTGAGAGGGTTGGAGCCCGTTGTCCAAGCTCTGGAGACAACACTTAAGGGAGCAACCCCTCTAGTTTCCCTAAGGTCGGGAACAAGTGAATTCCATCTTGCGTCGTTAAGTTTCCAGCTCCCAACTTGGTCCTGTCCTTGAGAAGATAGGCATATTGGGTGAGTAACTGTGACCACCCTCACCCGTACTAGTCAAATGACAGAAACCCCGCGGACAGGAGTCTGTAACATGCTCAGGATTCAGGTCGAGTCACTAATGGTCATCTACGAAGTTATTAGTCCCATATTATTAACGGTGTTACATCGGTAGGTCTAATAATTCACGGTCCGGTCTTGTACAATCTCATTGCACATGATGTCCCCACTCGCATGTCAACCCCATGAACGAGTCAGATCACCTCGTTTCTATCTAATACCAAGCGGGTCGCATCCACAGCGTATCCATGATTAGGTCTCCAACCCTATCCATATACTGTAGACCATTCGGGTCATTAACTCAAACTTGATCTTCCCTGTGTGTCCACTACACACTGTTCAAGTTCTAGTTCTCTCATAATTCAATGACCCTGGAGCTTAGTTTATTGGACAAAGTTTGTAAAATTGCGAGACACAAAATAATAAAAGAAATAACTCTTATTTATTTCAAATAGTAATGTTACAAACAAAACAAGATTAGGACATACATCCCAAAAGGCCACACAACACTTTTCCGGGTTACTTCAACCTTAGGCACGAACCTATCAAGCTCCTTCTTGAGGGAACAAACATTCATCCCCAGGTTACCACAGAAACAGGTACAAAACTATCAAGCCTCTACTCGAGGGAACAAACATCCATCCTCATACTGGCATGCTCATAACCATCATAACAAACTTACATCGATGCTACTAGATAAAATCACATTCAAGCACGAAGGAATAACAAACAATCCAAACTTTGCTCTAGCATGCACGGTATTTCAACACATATAAACATCAAACATAAACAGGTGAACTTAAATTGAGGCACAACAACGAACATCACATCCTAACATGATACTACAAGTTTAGAGCCTATTAATTCTACGATCTTGTTGGTACTCTACCAAGTTCTCAATCATTCCATCTCGAAACAGTTAATTACATGCAATGCTACCCCTAAGCCCCACACTTAGGGATAGTATAGTCCAAATGACTACCTCCTTCGAGTCAGAGTCCCACTAACTCAACCATCCCTTTCTAACTAAAGGCAAACCTGCCCACCAACATGTGCCAAGAGAACTAAATCTCACCTGACCCTTCGGACGTGTGACTATTTTGGGCTCGACGGTTCACCAAACCTTTCTGAACCCCAAACGTCGATGTCGGTCCAAAATCTTGGGCACCATTCCAGCTAGAGTTTACTCTTGACTCACATACTCCGAATACAAACCTCGAGATGGAACCCGAGCTAAGTACCACCTTTCAACCACATCGGTCTCAAACCCACTATGTTCGTTCTCAGCTTATTACAATCAAAGGCTTTAAGTCTCACCCTTGACTTCAAGCCTTAAGCCCCT
Source organism: Trichosanthes cucumerina (assembly GCA_036507285.1). Classification (NCBI taxonomy): domain Eukaryota; kingdom Viridiplantae; phylum Streptophyta; class Magnoliopsida; order Cucurbitales; family Cucurbitaceae; genus Trichosanthes; species Trichosanthes cucumerina. Next base: position 5,123,509 of record CM071837.1, read on the forward strand.
ACCTCCACAACTACTACTTCCTTTGTCCATTCATAATCTATACAACACTAGCACAAACTCAATATCAACAGTAAGCAACAAAACACCATTGAACACATTCAATCAACTTTAACGAATTACCATAATCAAACAAGTAACTGATAACTTTAGGGGCTTAATCCAATTGACTACTTACAGATATCTGAAGATCTGAAAAAACCGATCCCGAGTTCCACGCGCTTCCTTAGTACGTTTCAAGCCCCTAATAGACAACAAAGAACCTAAAAGTCAAATTCCAACCCAAACCAATTGAATTCGCTTGAAAGCAACAACTAAGGCATGAAGGCTTAAAATGGGATAGAGAAAATAAGGCGAACAATTTTACCTATCCAACGACGCCGGCCCCTGCGACAACGACGACGGTAGCAAGTGGAGCCTAGATTCGGGATTCCCATTGGCCGATTTACTCGAAACCAACACCGATGTTATGAGAACCAAACTAAAAACCAATGAACCGATTGAACCAAACCTCAAAGGGTCTTTTCGAGAAACTTACCGACGAGGCTACGATGACTGGAAAGGGGCGGCGACAAAGGGAGAGGGAATCAAAACTGGCGAGAAGCTGGCGAAGAGCATTGAATCAGCCGAAGAACGTGCAGAACCCAACCGGTTGCTCGACGGTGGCTGAACCCGAGGGTGACGAAGTAGTCGCGACTGATGAAGACGAAACGGATGATAGTGGTGATTCGCTGCTGGTCGGAGAAGGAAAGAGAGACCGTTGGCGGCGAGGGCTATCGGCGAACGGACGGTGAAGAGTGGGTCGTGAACACACTAAGGAGAAGAAGAAGAAAAAATCGAGAGGGGGGGTCACACGTTGCATCTAACGAAGACCCCTTCTCTTTTTTTTTTTTTTAACAAAACTTTAATAACTGAAGAATAAAATTCCTTCCTTTTCTAACAAAAATATTTTCCTTTCTTTTCTTTAATTCCTTTCAAAACTTAATTCCTTATTTACTTTAGCTTCTTTCCAAAAATGAAATAAGCCCAAATTAAAACTCGAAAAATTTAAGAAAAATTCTCTGGAAAATTTTCGGGCGTCACAAATTAACTTAATTAAAATTATAAATTAATTAATTTATAAATTAAACATCATATATTTAATTTAGGTTATTATGATTAAATCATATTTAATAATTTTTCCTTAACCTATAGTTTTAATGTACATCTTATGTGCAATAAAATTTAATCTATATATTTGAATATGAATCCTATTCACATTAAAACAATATTTGAACTTTTTCAAATATTTAATTCGCTCACAAATTATTTTTGAATCATATCCATAATCAAATTTATATAATAAAGTTTTAATCAACATAAAAACTTTATATTATAATGTATTTTCACACATTAAATTAATTTCCAAAGTGAATTTGAACATTTCAAATTCCAATTAAGATCTAGCAACCTTAGAACCCTTTACGAGCTAGGAAGTGGACCAAATGTACCTACAGATCAGAAGCTCCAACGAAAAAAGATTCATTTGCGAATCTCATTACCCGCTTAATCAGTATTCGTTAACTGTAGGTACGCTACACTAAAGAGCTGCAACTCCACTCTTCTAATTACAGATATTTTTCTGTGTCCACGGATAAAGATCAATAGTAGCAAGTTGATCCTTCACAAGTGTCTGTAACACCAGCTAGGTCAAATTATCGTTTTACCTCTAGGTTACATCGATAACCTTAAGTACTAGTGTTCCTCTAAGAACAACTTGTTTATGGTCAAACCAATAAACAGAAACCCCTCTCGGGCAAATGAGAGGGTAAAGCCCTTTGTTCAAGTCTCGGAGGCACCACTTAAGGGAACACTCATTTACTTACACAAAGTTGGGAATAAGTCAATTCCTTCTTGTAAAGTCAAGTTCCAAGCTACCCACACGGTTTTGTTTTCAAGAAGGTAAGCTTCTTGAGTCGGCGTCTCGGGCCACTCTCCCCATATTAGTCAAGGGACAACCCAGCGCAGATAAGAGTTCGTAACTTGCTCGGGATTAAGATCAAGGTCCAGTCTTATGCGAACTCATCACACAGGATACCTCCACTCGCATGTTACCTATACAAATGCGTTAGATCATTGTGGTTGTATCGAATACAAAATGGGTCGTATTCATAGTGTCACCAGGATAAGGTACCCAACCTCATCCCTATATTATTGACCCTTTAGGTTGTTTCTTGAACCTTGATCCCCGTATGTATTCACATACAGTTAAAGACACATAACACAACCTGGGATATTTGTTTATTGGATTTAGGGTTATTTTAAGGCAAACTACATAAAATTAATTCAACAACATTTGAATGAATAGTGTCAATAACATTTTATTGATAAAAATTGGAGCAAATTACAAATTTATAAACTACGAGATTTAGGGCATAAAACCCAACAGTATCTGGATAATATCTTACTCATTGAGAGTGATGTAGGATTTCTCACTGACATTAAAAAGTGGCTATCTACACAATTCAAAATGAAAGATTTGGGAGGAGTACAACATGTTATTGGGATCCAAATAGTCAATAACCTCAAGAACATAACGTTGGCCTTGTCTCAGGCATCATAGATTAACAAGATACTTGTTGCTCAATTTTATAAGTACATGAATTGTTACAAGGAAGGTGAGTACTAGTATCGTTATCAACCGAGAATGAATTATACTAATTTCCAAATTCGTTAACCTTAATTTTGTCTGAGTATTGATTAATTGATAATGGATGAAATTGAAACCAACAAAAGAATTAAATAAGTTATAAAATTAACAATATGAAATGAATGATTAAGTTTAATGGTAAAATTGTAATGACCCTAATTTTTAGACCCGAGATCTCTAGGGAAGTTACTAAGCAACTGCTGGGATTTATGCCCTAAACTTGTGTAATTTTGATCGAATAAATAAATGGTTATTTGTTTTGATAAAATTATATCCTTGCTTTATAAATCCAATAGACTAAGCTCCAAGGTTATAATATATCTTGAACATCAATGTAGTGGACACTATTTGGATTGTGTTCAAGAATATAACCAAAATGGTCTATGGTATAAGAATAAGGATGGAAACCTTATTCTGGTAATACCATTGTTGCGACCCACTTTGTAATTAGTACAAATGAGGTAATCCAACTCATTCATGTTGTTGACATGCGAGTGGGGGCATCCTGTATGAAGAGTTTATAGAAGACCGGACTGCAAAATTATTAGTCTAGCAAGTGTAACACCGTTAACAGAATAAGACTGATAATTTATAGATGGTCATTAGTGACTCGACATGAATCATAAGCAAGTTAAGAACTCCTGCTTATAAGGGTTTGTCCTTAGAGTAGTGTATGTGTGAGAGTGGCCCGTAGCCGACTCAATAAGCCTACGTTCTCAAGGACAGAATCTCGTAGGTAGCTGGGGACTTAACTGTGTAAGATGAAATTCACTCATTCCTACACTAAGGAATTAGATAGGTTGTTCCTTTAAGAACAGACTCCAGGTCTTGATCAACGGGACCCCGCCTTCTATGAGGGTATGAGTCTATGGTAGGACCTTTGACTTGTTGTTCATTAGAGGATCAGTGGTGCTTGAGGAAGTAAGAGGTAATCACAGGGGTAAAACGATAATTCGACACAACCGTGATTATGAACAACCTGTGAAGGGTCGACTCATGGGTAATTATTATATCAGTGGACACAATATAATCTACAGTGAGGAGAGTGCAACTACAAGTCTATAGTGAAGTGACTTGTATTCAATGAATATTGATTAACTGGATCTAAGTGTTTGATCAGTTAATCTCACAACATTGGAGCTCATGAACTGTAAGTCCATTAGGTCCCTCCGTTGGCTCAACATGGTTATATTGAGGGTAAAAAGTTAGGAATGAAATTGAAGTGTTCAATTTCATATATGATATGTTATATTAGTTATATGCGATATAATTGATATAATATATAGATTTAATGTGAATTAGATTCACATATTAACTAAATACTAAAGAGAGAATGAAAGAGGGATAGGATGGTAATTTCCATCCCTATCTCCTTATATATATATAGTTGCATAAGATGCAATTAGGTTATGTCAATCTCAAGATTAACAAACCTAAACCCATGTTGTGTTATTGGAAAAGTTCCAAAACACATGAAGGGAATCGAGTCCGCAGCGGAAGCCACTACTACAAATTTAGCCTTTATTGACGCGGGACTTTTTTGAATTGTTGACAGTTGAAATAAAAAACGTCAATAAAAGGTTAATTTTAATTCTAAAATTAATTAATTAATTTAGGAATGCATATATTGACGGGTTTCAAATGTCAAAAAAGCTTTCCATTTAAGTTGAGGCTATTAACCGTCAAAATAGGGAGATTTATTGACGGTATATTCGTAAAATTCACGTCAAAAATCGTAAAAACGCGTGTTTTGGGTTTCTTGACGGTCTGTGACTGTCAAGTATGTTATTTTTGTTGACGGTTATTGACCGTCAACGTATGTAGGTTTTATTGACGGTTCCTGACCGTCAATACAACACCTTTTAAGGACGGTGAAAAACCGTCAACGTAGAAGATTTTTTTAATCCATCATCCAAACGACAACGTTTTGAGTATTTATTATTAAAAAAAATAACACCTAAAACAATTTGGAAACCCTCAGCTCGAAAATAAATCGAGATTCAACCCTTTCTTCAGCCGTCGTAAGCTTCGAATCAGCGGGTTAACGTTTTCTCCATCGTTGGCGACTGGTCGAGTTCTCTGTCTCCGGTGACTTATCTTCCATCGTCTCCGACGTCCTTTCTTTGTTCTCTGTCTCTGGCATCATTTGATCTCCTGCCCCTCTATGTCGATCACCGGTATCTTGCATCGTGAAGATTTGAGAAACCCCCTGTGTTGTCGCCGCTCTTTGTCGATTGTCGTCGTCGACCCGATTGCTGCTAGCTCCAGTCGTCGCTCCAGTCACCGCTAGCTGCAGTCGTCGCCCCGATCGCCACTTGCTTCAGCAGTTTATCGCACACCCTTTTGCTCCAAAGTTTTACCCGCCTGCCGAACCCAATTTTCTCAGGTTCAATCTTCACCCACCTTGCCTGATATCCTTAATCCTACAAAATTGTATTTCAATAATAAATTTTAGACATTTTGGGTATACTGGTTTATTGAATTATGGCATTTTAATGTGAACTTGCTCCATTGGTACTAATACTAGATATAAAAGTAATGTCAAATTTTTATCAATGATACAAAATATTGATCTTTCTTTACTTTTAAAACCCAGTTCAGAGACACATATGCATAATTATTTTGCTATGATAATATATGATGGTCCATTTTTGTTATGAAAACTTGATGCCAGACACAGATTTACTATTTTATGGGGAAAACCTCCATATAAGATGTTTCTTTTGATGCAGGAATTTCTACTAAGAAAAATGAGCCAAGGTATTATCTGGCTCACCACCATCTGTGCATAAAAATTAATTTGGAAGGAAACTTCCTGCTTGCCTGCTTAGCTTCATCTACATATATCATCATCCTGATTTTTCTTCAATCAATCATTCGTCATTCATCTACCTCATCACTTAAGTTGCAATCCACCAGAATCGTCTTAAAGGGTTGATCTTTATCTCATGCCTCGTCAATTAAGTTGCAATTCACCAGAATAGTCTTAATGGATTGATCTATACCTCTTGCCTTGCCTACCTATCACCACTGATCATAGGACATCACTGAAATATATGGTCATGCCTTCCATATGATAATAGTGTGGTTGAATGAAATCTGTCATGCCATGCCTTCCATTTCTGAACTCGTGTTGTGTGAAAGGCAAAGCATGGTTGAAATTAAGAAAAAAAACCTTTAGTATGCAACAATTTTAGTTCATCATGCAACGACTCTATCGCTACATGTGCATCAGTCCTCCCATATTTCCAGGTGTTGTATTTCTTATGGGCTATCCCAGGGAATGAAATCATGAGGTTGAGTGACAATACCTGCTAAATAGATAATACTTTAACATCTTACCAAGTTTTATATATCTAATTGTTCTATTTTGCAGGTTTTGCTTTTGTTTACTTTGAAGATGAGAGGGATGCGGAAGATGCCATTCGTGGCCTTGATAACATGTCATTTGGTTATGATAGACACAGATTGTTTGTGGAATGGGCTAGGGTAGACCTCTCTCCCTTCTTCTCTGCCCCCTTTTTGGGTCTGTGCATCTTAGAAGCTGGTTTATTTCATGTTTTGAAGAAGTTTCTTTCTTTCCATATATGCCAATCAATAGGTGATTTTAACTCTAGCTTTTTGTTCTGTTGGGTTAGGGTGAACGAGGGCGTCATGATGTTTGATTTCAAGTTTCATTATTCTTCATATGCATTATTTAGGAATTATTCCAAAAAAATTGAACTGTGTTGTTAGCTACTTCAAGTTTCATCATTCGAATGCATTTAATTAGGAATCTAATATAAATAGAAGATATGTTGATGGAATGTATGCATGGATTAGTCTTTGACAAAAATTGAACTGTGTTACTGGGGATCATTTCGAAGGAAATAAATCAATGAATATTTGAACATAAGGCGATTAATGAGGATACTTTTATATCTAATGTACAACATACTTCTCTTGGTGGTGCTTAAAACACAAGAAATACTTTAATCCCTAAAGTCTTCTTCTTAAGATTAGAATTGTTTGGGAGACTCCTTTGTAATTCTTGGGTTGTTAATGAGGATACTTCTAATGTATATCATATTTCTTCTTGGTGGTGCTTAGAGTACAAGAAATTATTTTCTAACTAAAGCCTTCTTCTAAAGATTTTAATTGATTGGAAGGCTCCTTTGTTATTCTTGGACGGTTAATGAGGATACTTCTAGTATACATCATACTTCCTCTTGGTGGTGCTTAAAGTAGAAGAATTTCTTTTGTAACTAAAGTCTTCTCTTGTTAAAATTTTATTTGATTGGAGGACTCATCTGTACTTCTTGGGAAGTTAATTAGTAAACTTTTAGGTATAATGTACATCATACTCATTCTTGGTGGTGCTTAAAGCATAAGAAAATCTTTTGTAACTAAAGTTTTCCTCTTAAAATTTTAATTGATTGGAATCCTCCTTTTTAATTCTTGGGCAGGAGATATGAAAGTGATTGTTTGAGAAACTGAGATCACAATACTTGATCTGATATGTTAGAATGTATTGAATTTTGGTATTGTTATAATTATGTTGTTATGCGCCGAAATTTTCGGGACATAAGGGTAGTAAGTTTAGTAACATTTCCTTAGATTTTGCTCAAATTTAGGGATGCTACAAGGTTTTATCATATATTAAATTTCATTGTACCATTTTAAACTTTAATATTTTTTATTTATTGTTAGGTATACTTATGCCATTCCGAACCGATCATATTAGAACAATATGCATTCCTTCAACCATCCTTGATTTCACATGGCTCTGGACCTGAAGAGCAACATTATCGATTCCTATGTAATAGGTTACGAGAGACTAAGAATAAACTATTGATTTGTCCTTGTAATTCAGGGTACGTAAAACATGTCCTTATTAATTTACTTGTATTTTTTATATATTCCTTGTAAACCCGAGATCTTTCTTTGGAACTTCCTTATTATCAAACAACAAAAGAAAGGAAGAAATGAATGTTTAAAACTTGGTTTCTCATGTTTTAAAAAGAAAAGTAATGAAGTGAAAGACAAAAGGAAAACAAGGAAGAAAAAGTTTAAACCATTTTGGTTTGGTTTGCTTTTAAACACAAAAGAAGAAAAGGAAATGAAACAAATGTTTTATAATAAGTTATTTTGGTTTTGTAAAGAAAAGAAAAGAAAGAAAGAAGATAAAGGAAAGAAAAGAAAATGAAAAAGAAATGAAAAAGCAAAAGTGCAAAAAGACAAACTTTTCCACCGATTGACTTTTATTAAAAAGGGTTTCTCTCCATTTTCTTCTCTTTCATCAAAAGCTAAGGCTGAGCTTCGTGGTTGAAGGAGAAAGGAAGAAGAAGGAGGCCATTTTTGTTGATTTTGAGCTGGAGTTGCAGAAGAAAAGAGGAAAACTCAAGGAGATTCATTTTTACAGCAAGGAAATCAACTCAGACAAGCTCTGATTTTCTGTTCATCTCGAGCTCCACAAGAAGAGGTAAGAGTTGAGCTTTTGTTTCATGAAAGTTAACTCATATTGGAACAAAATTCGTGAAGGAAGCTCGAGCTAATTCTGATGTTAAGTTGCTGTTTTGTTAAGAGGAAGGCAGAAGACAGAAATTTGCTGTCAAATCCGAGAGGTCTCTGATGTTTTGGTTGTTCTGATCTCTATACTTGGAGTTAGAAGCTCTAATTGGTATGGTTCGAAAGCTTATTCAATTTTCTACACGTTTTGTGAAGCAATCGTGAGAAGAAAATGATTGGAAGATGTTGTAATCTTCAGGTTAAAATTCGGGTTGCAGCAGGAAGTGAAATCTGGAACAGCAGCAGAATCAATTTAGGGGTTAAGCTTCTGAGGTAATTTCTAACCAGTACGTTAGGAATCTCATTTTCATGTCTTCATAAGAGTTTTAGAGGGTTCAAAAAGGAAGAGTTTGGTATACAGTACATTCTTTTTGGATAAGAAATGAATAAGTTATGGCTGTCTGAAAACAGGGCAGAAAATCTGAAAATGCTGGAATTTTTGAAAGTGTGTTTTCTTGTAGTTTTAGGGTTAAAAACCATGAGCTCGAGGTTCTAATACATGAATTTGGTTTGTTTGACAGGCCAAGAGCAAATAGGTCAAGTGTACGGGCTAAGATTCTAGTTCAAGCACTCGTGAGTGATAAAAGGAACTTCAAAAGTGTATATATGTTTGAATTATGTTCAAGAAATGCAAGTTTTGCTAGAATAAAGTTTTCAATGCATTATGCTTTCTTTTGAGTACATGTTTATGACTATTCATGTTTTCCTAGAAATGTGTCAAGTGTTCATGTGACCCTAAAAGTCTTCATAAAGTTTATACATGAGCATATGTTCAATGGTTGCCAAAATTTATGAAAATGTTATGATTTCAAGCAAGCATGTACTAGCAAGTATGTTTTAAAGTTTTCCAATTTTATGAACAAAATTTGAGTAAGCTTGAGTTTATGAAAGAAAGATAGGCGTGCATGTTCAAATGTTTTCATGTGAAATTCTCGAGATATTGAGCCCGGCTTTATGGTACCGTGTGCACACAGGTCTTATTCTCGTGTCGACGTTGAGTGTACTCGTGATGACAACAATGTGTTGCTCGTGAGTGTCTTTGGGCGGGCCCCACTCGACAAAGACGATGGGAGTCTTTGGGCGGGCCCCACTACATCGTAGAGTAAACGTTGGTTGTCTTTGGGCGTGCCCTACACAACGTGGATTGTGAAATGTTTTGAAAAGAGTTTATTTCATTTACATGCCTTACGAGATTTGATGATATACTTGTTGGTTTTCCTCAAAGTCTATTATGATTCCACGCTTACTTTCAATGCTTGAATACAAATGCATATGCTCATAGTTTTCGTGTCACATGTTTTACAAGTTCTGAGATATTTAACACAGTCACTCACCGAGCTTCATAGCTCATTCCTTCTATGTTTTCAAACCTTTCGTGTAGATCGAGCTCTGCACCGAGTTCTTGCCATAGTCTGCTTTGAAGCTTCATAAGTTAAATACTTTGTGCGTGGTTGGTTTTGTCTAGCAAGTCTCTATGTTTGTAAATTATTTTGAGAGGACTTTGGGGTTATAGTTGTTTGTACATTAGAGGTTGTATAAACACCGGGTTTGTCTTGTGTTGGTTCTGATGCTCTAGACTTTTAGTCTTCAAGAGAGACTTGTGAATGGTTTCTCCTTGTGTATGTTTAATAGTTGTCCAATTTCCGCTATGTCATGTTTAAGTGTTCCATTTTTGAACATAGTATGTTTATCAGGTGAATCAGGGTCAACAGGTATTGTTAAGAGATAAACAATGTCTGTTGGCTTCACACCGCCTTTAAATCTTTGAGTTAGCGGGTTGTTCGGGAGGGGTGTGACAACTTGGTATCGAGAAAATTAGCTCCATGGGAATGAGACAGGGGCAAAGCTAGCTCTGAGAATAAAGTAAAAGTTATAGCATGTTATTGAGTTAGTTCGAGATCGAACTAGTGGAGTATGGTTTAAGTAAGGGTAAGAGCAAGTCCAGTTAGGGCTAAAATATGAATAGAAGTTTAGTAGTGTGTATTTGAATTAAGTATCCATAGCATGTCTAATATTTTGATATGTTATAGGAGTCATGCCACCACGTACTAGCGAGCGCAGCCGAGCGGGGATCGGGCGGGACACGGATCCTACCCAAGGCCAATCGAGAGGGGATCTAGTGCCCGAGAGTCCAAACGAGGCGAGATCGGCAGCATGCCATTTCCTCACAGGAGGTAGGCGAGCGGAGAGTGCGAGGCCAAGTGATCCGAAAAAGGCGTATGGAATAGAACGTCTGAAGAAATTGGGAGCCACAGTTTTGAGGGTTCCACAGATCCAAATGATGCTTAGGTGTGGTTGAATAAACTTGAGAAATGTTTTGACGTGATGAGTCGCCCGAGGAGCGTAAAGTCAAGCTAGCCACATTCCTGCTAGAGAAAGAAGGCGAGGATGGTGGAAGTCAATTTTAGCCGACGGAGTGATGCACGCACTTTAGACCGCAAAACTTTCGAGGCAGGCATATTTGAAGATAAATATTACCACGGCACATACTCGCTGCGAAGAGAGAGATGAATTTTTAGAATTAAAGCAAGGGTCATTATCAGTGGCTGAATACGAGAGAAGGTATACCGAGCTGTCACGGTATGCTGAAGTAATTGTGGCATCTGAGAGTGACAGTGTCGACGATTTGAAAGAGGGTTACGACCGAGATACGTGACTCCGATTCTGACCATTGCTAAGTGGACCGACTTCTCTCACCGGTAGAGACCGCTCTACGTGTTGAGTAGAGTATAGCAGAGGCGCGATCGATGAGTGGAGCCTACTCGTGGGCCTTCAACGACGGGTAGTTTTCGGGGTCGCGAACAGCGAAGATTCACACCTAGGGTGAATGTTTCAAGTCGTCAGGACTTTAAGAATCGAGCTGGCGGCCAGATATTGAGGCAGATGAATGTTAGTGGTGCCTATCAGAGGCAAAGTCAAAGAGCACCTAGTCAATCTGCCAGATCCACAGCAAGACCACAGACAATGCAGAGTGCATTGCGGTGCAACAAGGAGAACTCCATGTGCAAATTGTGGCAAGAATCATCGAGGCCAATGTCTTGTTGGTGTCGGTGTGTTATTACCAGGTGTGCAGCGGCGGGGGCATTTCAAGAGGGATTGTCCACAGCTTAGAGCCGCCGCACAGAGGGACCAGGGAGTTGGGTCCCAGACAGTTGAGCAGCCGAGAGTTTCAGTAGCTGCAGGAGAGGGCACCAGTGGTGCAAAACAGAAGGGAGTTGTAGGGAGACCTGGCAGCAACAGGGAAAGGTCTACGCTATGACTCAGCGAGAAGCGAGGGATGCACGGATGTGATTCATCGGTACGATTTCTATTTGTAATGTACTGCTTGTGTTTTGATAGATCCAGGTGCTACGCATTCCTTTGTTTCCAGTTTATTCCTAACTAAGCTTAGTAGGAAGCTAGAGCCTTTATTTGAGGAGTTAGTTATATACACTCCAGTTGGTGATGCTTTACTAGTCAATTCAGTGTTGGGAGACTGTGAGGTCTTAGTAGAAGGTCTCAATATGTTAGTGGATCTTCTTCCACTAGAGTTGCAGATGTTAGATGCAATCTTAGGAATGGATTTCTTATTCACTCATTATGCTTCCATGGATTGCCATAGAAAGGAAGTTGTTTTTAGAAAACCAGGGTTGGCTGAAGTGGTTTTCAGGGGTGAAAAGAAGATTATTCCTACGAGTTTGATTTCAGCATTCAAAGCTCGTGGTTGTTGAGAAAAGGATGCACTGCGTTTCTTGCTCACGTAGTGGAGTGCAGCAGGAAGAAAAGTTAAAACCGTAAGATGTTCTTGTTGTGAACGAATTTCTAGATGTTTTTCCAAAGCAGATCTGTCGGGGTTGCCACTGATAGGGAGGTAGAGTTCACTATTGAATTTCTACCAGAATGCAGCACTATTTTCACAGACAGCCGTATAGAATGGCTCCAAGTGAGCTCAGAGAGCTGAAGATGCAATTACAAGAACTAGTTGATAAGGGATACATCAGACCTAGTGTATCGCCTTGGGGAGCTCCAGTGTTATTTGTAAAGAAGAAAGATGGTACCCTTAGATTATGCATTGATTACAGATAGCTTAAACAAAGTCACGATACGTAACAAGTATCCTTTACCCCGTATAGATGACTTGTTTGACCGATTCCACGAGAGCATCGGTGTTTTCTAAGATTGATTTAAGATCGGATACCATCGATTAAAGGTAAGGGAATCGAGATATTCCTAAGACAAAGATTCGTGAAACCAGTGCGGGCATTATGAGTTTCTAGTAATGCCGTTCGGTTTGACGAATGCACCAGCGATTTTCATGGACCTCATGAACAAAGTTATTCCACCATGTTTGGATCGATTCGTGATAGTATTTATTGATGATATACTAGTTTACTCAATTGTGAGAAAGCTCATGAGGAACATTTGAGGATTATTCTCGCAAACACTACGAGATAAACAAATTTATACGCTAAATTCACCAAATGTGAGTTTTGGTTGGATCGTAGTAGTGTTTTTGGGGCATGTTGTCTCAAAGAAATGGTGTTAGTGTGGATCCAAATAAAGTTAAAGTCGTAGTCAATCGGGAGAGACCAACGGTCGACAGAGGTACGTGAGTTTTCCTAGGCTTGGCGGGGATACTACAGAGCGGTTTTGTTGAGGATTTCTCACGATTAGCATTACCATACCAACAGCTTTGACAAGGAAAAATGCTAAGTTCGAATGGTCGGACAAGTGCGAACGAGTTTTCGTGGAGCTGAAAATGAGATTAGTTTCACGACCTATTCGACACTTCCTGTAACGGAAAAGAGTATGTGATTTACTTTGTGATGCCTCGAGACAAGGTTTAGGTGTGTTACGATGCAAGAAGGAAAAGTAATAGCTTATGCATCAAGGCAATTGAAAAAGCATGAATGTAATTACCCTACCCACGATCTTGAGTTAGCGGCAGCATTGTTCTATGCAATCAAGATCTGAGACATTACTTGTTTGGTGAAAGGTGTCACATCTACACGCATCATAAGAGTCTCAAGTATATCTTTGATCAAAGGGAGTTGAATATGAGACAGAGAAGATGGTTAGAATCGATTAAAGATTACGATTGTACTATAGAATACCATCCCAGGTAAGGCAAATGTGGTAGCAGATGCTTTGAGCGAAGTCAAGACTTCCTAGGGATGCTTTGTGTGGTATTCGAGCAACATTTTTAAGAACTCTAAGGGATTCTAAAGCAGATTGTGAATGCAGAGAGTTCAGAGTCTTTTAGCTCGCCTGTGTCAGTCTTCACTCAGTAGCGAGAGGTTGTGAGAAGACAAGCGAGAGGATAGTAACTTGCGAGAAAATGTTTGGGAAGTCCAAACAGGACCCGACGAGTTTAAGATGAGATCGATTTGAGCCATAGAAAGGCAAGGAAGACTATGTGTTCAAATTTAGTGAGCTTAAAGATGCTATTCTAGAGGAAGCTCACAGCTTCAAACTTATGCTATGCATCCAGGAAGCACCAAGATGTACAAAACTTTGAAGGGAACGTATTGGTGGCCTGGGATGAAACGAGAGATAGCCGATTATGTTGATAGATGTTTGATCCGCCAACAAAGTTAAACCATTGAAGCAGAGGCCGGAGGACTCCTTAATCCATTTGCAAAGTCTTGGAGTGGAAATGGGAGCATATCACTATGGATTTTCTGTTTGGATTACCACGTGCTTCAAGTGGGCATGATGGTATATGGGTAATAGTGGGCGGACTCACTAAAACAAAGACGGTTTGTACCGATCAAAGCGACGCCTCACGCTTGATCGACTTGCTAAGTTGTACGTCGGCGGCAATTGTGAGTCGATGACGGAGTGCCGGTGTCTATCGTTTGAGATAGAGATCCAAGATTTACTTCTAAGTTTTGGCCTAGTTTACGTAAAAGCTTTGGGAACAAAGTCAAGTTTAGTCAAACATTCCATCCTCGAGACGGATGGGCGATCGAGAGAGGACCATCCAGGACCTTAGAGGACATGTTGAGAGCATGTGTCCTTGATTTAAAGGGAGTTGGGATACTCACCTATCGCTTATGGAATTTGCTTACAATAATAAACTACCAATGAGTATTGGTATGGCACCATTTGAGGCTCAGATGGAAGATCATGTAGAACGCCCGTATGTTGGAATGAAGTTGGAGAGCGAAAGCTAATCGGCCCCTGAGTTGGTACAAGTTACTACCGACAATATTAAGGTAATCAGAGAAAATTTGAAGGTAGCACAAGACCGTCGGAAAGAGTTACGCAGAGAAGTTTACGAAAGGACTTAGAATTCCAAGTTGGAGATCAAGTTTTCTTGAAGTTATCTCCATGGAGAGGTGTCCTTCGTTTTGGCAAGAAGGGTAAACTAAGCCCTAGATATATTGGTCCTTATCCAAATGAACGGGACGAGTTGGGCGACACCTCTGATTTGGAGTTGCCAGTGCAGAACTATCTCGAGTACATGATGTATTTCATGTGTCCATGTTGAGGAAGTATATCCCGATCCGACACATGTGTTGCAAGCACAACCAGTTGAGTGAAAGAAGACATGAGTTACGTTGAGGATGCAACAAATCCTCGACAGAAAGAACAAGTTTTAAGGAACAAGACAATCCCACTCGTGAAGGTTCATTGGAGACATCACGAGTGGAGGAGGCAACCTTACAGGAGTTAGAGGATCTAATGAGAAGGAAGTACCCAATGATTTTCACTTAAAGACTACTAAATTTCGAGGACGAAATTTCTTAAGGGGAGGTAAGTTGTAAACCCGAGATCTTTCTTTGGAACTTCCTTATTATCAAACAACAAAAGAAAGGAAGAAATGAATGTTTAAAACTTGGTTTCTCATGTTTTAAAAAGAAAAGTAATGAAGTGAAAGACAAAAGGAAAACGAGGAAGAAAAAGTTTAAACCATTTTGGTTTGGTTTGCTTTTAAACACAAAAGAAGAAAAGGAAATGAAACAAATGTTTTATAATAAGTTATTTTGGTTTTGTAAAGAAAAGAAAAGAAAGAAAGAAGATAAAGGAAAGAAAAGAAAATGAAAAAGAAATGAAAAAGCAAAAG
This sequence comes from Trichosanthes cucumerina, assembly GCA_036507285.1. NCBI lineage: Eukaryota > Viridiplantae > Streptophyta > Magnoliopsida > Cucurbitales > Cucurbitaceae > Trichosanthes > Trichosanthes cucumerina. The sequence continues at coordinate 5,138,790 of CM071837.1, forward strand.
TGCAAAAAGACAAACTTTTCCACCGATTGACTTTTATTAAAAAGGGTTTCTCTCTATTTTCTTCTCTTTCATCAAAAGCTAAGGCTGAGCTTCGTGGTTGAAGGAGAAAGGAAGAAGAAGGAGGCCATTTTTGTTGATTTTGAGCTGGAGTTGCGAGAAGAAAAGAGGAAAACTCAAGGAGATTCATTTTTACAAAGAAGGGAAATCAACTCAGACAAAGCTCTGATTTTCTGTTCATCTCGAGCTCCACAAGAAGAGGTAAGAGTTGAGCTTTTGTTTCATGAAAGTTAACTCATATTGGAACAAAATTCGTGAAGGAAGCTCGAGCTAATTCTGATGTTAAGTTGCTGTTTTGTTAAGAGGAAGGCAGAAGACAGAAATTTGCTGTCAAATCCGAGAGGTCTCTGATGTTTTGGTTGTTCTGATCTCTATACTTGGAGTTAGAAGCTCTAATTGGTATGGTTCGAAAGCGTATTCAATTTCCTACACGTTTTGTGAAGGAATCGTAAGAAGAAAATGATTGGAAGATGTTGTAATCTTCAGGTTAACATTAAGGTTGCAGCAGGAAGTGAAATCTGGAACAGCAGCAGAATCAATTTAGGGGTTAAGCTTCTGAGGTACTTTCTAACCAGTACGTTAGGAATATCATTTTCATGTCTTCATAAGAGTTTTAGAGGGTTCAAAAAGGAAGAGTTTGGTATAAAGTACATTCTTTTTGGATAAGAAATGAATAAGTTATGGCTGTCTGAAAACAAGGCAGAAAATCTGAAAATGCTGGAATTTTTGAAAGTGTGTTTTCTTGTAGTTTTAGGGTTAAAAACCATGAGCTCGAGGTTCTAATACATGAATTTGGTTTGTTTGACAGGCCAAGAGCAAATAGGTCAAGTGTACGGGCTAAGATTCTAGTTCAAGCAATCGTGAGTGATAAAAGGAACTTCAAAAGTGTATATATGTTTGAATTATGTTCAAGAAATGCAAGTTTTGCTAGAATAAAGTTTTCAATGCATTATGCTTTCTTTTGAGTACATGTTTATGACTATTCATGTTTTCCTAGAAATGTGTCAAGTGTTCATTGTGACCCTAAAAGTCTTCATAAAGTTTATACATGAGCATATGTTCAATGGTTGCCAAAATTTATGAAAATGTTATGATTTCAAGCAAGCATGTACTAGCAAGTATGTTTTAAAGTTTTCCAATTTTATGAACAAATTTGAGTAAGCTTGAGTTTATGAAAGAAAAGATAGCGGGCATGTTCAAATGTTTTCATGTGAAATTACGAGATATTGAGCCCGGCTTTATGGTACCGTGTGCACACAGGTCTTATTCTGTTGTCGACGTTGAGTGTACTCCGTGACAACAATTGTTGCCGTGAGTCTTTGGGCGGCCCCACTACGACAAAGACGATGGGAGTCTTTGGGCGGCCCCACTACATCGTAGAGTAAACGTTGGTTGTATCTTGGGCGTGCCCTACACAACGTGGATTGTGAAATGTTTTGAAAAGAGTTTATTTCATTTACATGCCTTACGAGATTTGATGATATACTTGTTGGTTTTCCAAAGTCTATTATGATTCCACGCTTACTTTCAATGCTTGAATACAAATGCATATGCTCATAGTTTTCGTGTCACATGTTTTACAAGTTACGAGATATTTAACACGATCACTCACCGAGCTTCATAGCTCATTCCTTCTATGTTTTCAAACCTTTCAGGTAGAGATCGAGCTCCTGGCACCTGAGTTACTGCCATAGTCTGCTGAAGCTTCATAAGTTAAATACTTTGTACGTGGTTGGTTTTGTCTAGCAAGTCTCTATGTTTGTAAATTATTTTGAGATGACTTTGGGGTTATAGTTGTTTGTACATTAGAGGTTGTATAAACACTGGTTTGTCTTGTGTTGGTTCTGATGCTCTAGACTTTTAGTCTTCAAGAGAGACTTGTGAATGGTTTCTCCTTGTGTATGTTTAATAGTTGTCCAATTTCCGCTATGTCATGTTTAAGTGTTCCATTTTTGAACATAGTATGTTTATCAGGTGAATCAGGGTCAACAGGTATTGTTAAGAGATAAACAATGTCTGTTGGCTTCACGCCGCCTTTCGTGCTGAGTTAGCAGGTTGTTCGGGAGGGGGTGTGACATTCCTAACTCTTATTTGTTGTTAACTCTATATTTAGAAACCATTGGTCGTTTGTGGTTATCTCATTGAGAACTTCTACAGTTTGGTTGATTGACTCCGTAGGACATGACATTTGCGATTATGTGAAAAATATAATACTTAATATGTAAGTATTATGAAACTTCTACCATTGATATATTTCTGATTGAAAAAGTTATTCACTTATTTTTATGTATTTGTACTTGTATAGGGCTATTAGGATGTTCTATGCTCAAGAAAACGCTAGAAGTCCAACTCTTAATTGGATAGTTGTTCAGGTAATCATTTCAAATCTACCATTTTTTACTACCATTTTGTTTATTTATTTGAGTCTTGCTTATTATATGTTTTAATCTATTTATATAGTGTGTTAAGCAACCAAGGAGTACAGAGTGTGGGTACTATACCATGAAATTTATTCGAGATATAGTAACACAGAGAAGTCGAGTGATTACGGACGTGATAATACTTTGATCTTATTTTATGTGTGTTTACAATTTCTTGATTTATTCAATTTTTTAATATATGTACACTTATTTGTTTGCAGTTGACGAGAAAAGATAAGTACACTCAAGATGAGTTGGACGAGATGAGAGTTGAGTTATGTGAATTTGTATCTCAGTATTTATGAACATTTTTGTTATCATACTTCATTTATGTGATTTTCAGAAGTTAGTATTATGTTTTTTAACAGCTTGCTTTGAACGATATGTAATTTTAACTTATTAGTTAGTCAATGGAACTTTGCTTAGTTCATTTGTTATTATGTTTTATTTTGACAAAATTTATACTTTATATAGTTTGACAATTGTTAAGTCCCAATTACATTGTTGCATAGTTTTATGTGAATTACATGTTGATAATGACTAGCTTAATGAAAAAAATGTGAATTGATAGAGTTGTTCATATAGATGTAAGTGGTAGATGATGGGTAGATAATATCCAATTTTTTTATTTTTTATACATAATTATAGTTGACGGCTAAAAAACGACATTAAAAGCGGCATTATTGACGGTTCAAAACTTTCAACATATATGTAATAGTCAACCATGCAAAACGTCAAGTATAGTTATAGATGACAATTAAAATACGTCAAGATATATTTATATTGACAAGCAACAAGTGGCAATAAAAGAGGTATTATTGACGGTTGGCTAAAAATATTGACGGTTAAAAAATCAACTATACCTGATGTTGACGACTCACAGATGTCAATAAAGTAGTTATTGTTGACGCTTTGACCTAAATATTGACGGCTCAGAGCCATCAATTATACCCTATGTTGACGACACATAAGTGTCAATAAAGAAGTTTGTGTTGACACTTTCACCTAAATATTGACGGTTAAAAACCATCAACTATACCCTATGTTGACGGTACATAAGTGTCAATAAAGAAGGATTTGTTGACGGATTTACGTTATAGTTGATGGCTAATAAGTGTCAACATTCATATTATTAACAGTTAAAATCCGTCAATAAAGACATAATCATTGACGTTTAACGACCGTCAACTATCAACTTAAAGTTGACGCTTAGATTTACTGACACCGCTTTCAATGACGGTCAAAAAATGTCAACTGAAGTGAATGTTGACAGTTTTTAGCTGTCAATAAAGACCAAAATTGTAGTAGTGAGCGATTGTGAATCGTGTGCTCTGGATTTAGTTACAAAGAGTACATTCAAGAACGAAACTAACTAGATTAAGCATAAAATAGTATTTGGACAGCAAGAAATATTACCTTTGAAGAACCTTTCTTCAAGTGCTCCTCCTCTCTCACGAACAAGATCTCAGCAACACGAACCACGAACGGAATAAGACACGACCACTGGATCTTCTCCCTTGTTCTCTAGGTAAGGAGGAATGTGGGTTCCTTTTAGGAGATATGAGATATTGTGAGAGAGATGTTTGTGTTTTGGAACCTTTCCAACAACACAACAAAGGTTTGGAATCACTTAACCTAGTTGCATCTCATGCAACCATATATATAGGGAAATAGGATCGAAATGACCATCCCACCCCTCATTTGTTCTCTCTTTAGTATATGCTTTATTTATGAATCTAATTCACATTAAAACTATATATTATATCAATTATATCATATATAATTGATATAACACCTTATGAAATTCAACACTTCAATTTCATTCCTAACTTTATACCCTCGATGTTATCATGATGAGCCAACGGAGGGAACTAATGGACCTACAGTTCATGAGCTCCAATGATATGAGATTAACTGATCAAACTCTTTGATCTAGTTAATCAATATTCATTAACTACAAGTCACTCCACTATAGACTTGTAGCTGCACTCTCCTCACTGTAGATAATATTGTGTCCACTGATATATTCATTACCCATGAGTCGACCCTTCAAAGGATGTTCGTAATCACGGCTGGTTCAAATTACCGTTTTACCCCTATGATTACTACTTTGCTCCTTAAGCACCACTGATCCTCTAATGAACAACAAGTCTAAGGTCCTACCTTAGACTCATACAGTCATAGAGGGCGGGGCAACGTTGTTGAAGACCTGGACTCAGTTCTTAAGGGAACAACCTATCTAATTCCTTACTGTAGGAATGAGTGAATTCCATCTTGCACAGTTAAGTTCCCAGCTACCTACGAGGTTCTGTCCCTGAGAAGGTAAGATTATTGAGTCGGCTACAGGCCACTCTCACCTATACTAGTCTAAGGACAAACCTCTATAAGCAGGAGTTCTTAACTTGCTCAAAATTCAGGTCGAGTCACTAATGACCATCTATAAATTACTTATCTTATCCTATTAACGGTGTTACACGGGTTAGACTAATAATTTGCGGTCCGATCTTGTATGAACTCTTCATACAGGATGCCCCCACTCGCATGTCAACTACATGAATGAGTTGTATTACCTCATTTGTACTAATTACAAAATGGACCGCATCCATGGTGTTTCTAGAATGAGGTTTCCGACCTTATTCTTATACCATAAACCATTTAGGTTATATTCTTGAACACAGTCCAAATAGTGTCCACTACACTGATGTTCAAGATATATGTTATAACCTTGGAGCTTAGTTTATTGGATTTATAGAGCAAGACTGTAATTCTATCAAAACAAATAACCCTTTATTTAATTAATCAAAATTACACATGTTTAGGGCATAAATCCCAACAATATCCCACTTGACCTAAAGCTTGTGGAGTACTAAAACATTATAGTAAACTAGGGCATTTAAACCCCTTTGTACAAAATACGCCCACTTGCCCTAGTTGGGGAAGACTCGTAAACCTAGACCTTCTAGGTGACTCTAAAAAACATTAGCTGTGAGAGCCTTTGTAAAAAGATCAGCAATGTTGTGCTCTGAGGCTATTTTCGTGACAATGACGTCTACTCTATGCACGATCTCCCAGATGAGATGATATTTTCGCTCAATGTGCTTTCCCCTCTTGTGACTTCAGGGTTCCCTTGAATTTGCCACTGCACCGCTGTTATTGCAATACATTGTGATGGGCAAAGTCATATTTGGAACAACTTCCAAATTTAGCATGAATTTCCTTAACCAAACGGCTTCTTTAGTTGTTTCACAAGCTACTACATATTCGACCTCCATGGTGGAATCAGCGATGCATCCTTGCTTGACGCATCGTGTCACACCCCCTCCCGAACCACCTACTAACTTAGCTCGGAAGACGGCATGAAGCCAATAGACATTGTTACCTATACCTGCTGACTCTGCTTTACCTGATAAACATACTATGCTCACATATGAAACACTTTAAACTTAACACAGCGGAAACTGGATAACGATTAAACATACATAAGGAGAAACTCTTCTTGAGTCTCTCTTGGAAACTAAAACGACAAGAGCATGAAAAACAACACAAGACAACCCATTTTTTATACAACCTTTAATGTACAAACAACTATAACTCCATAGTCCTCTCAAGATAATTTACAACACATATAGACATGCGATACAACTCTAGCCACGTACAAAATATCAAACTTATGAAGCTTTCAGCAGACTATGGCAGGATGTCAGGTATCGAGCTCGATCTCTACCTGAAATGTTTGAAAAACATTGAAAGAATGAGCTATGAAACTCAGTGAATGACTGTGTTTAAAATCTATAACTTGTAAAACATTTCACCTGAAAAACATATGAGCATATGTATTTGTAGTCAAACGTTAAAAGTAAACATGGAATCATAATAGATTTTAAGAAAACCAACAAGTATGTCGTTAAAATCTCGTAAGGCATATAAATGATATAAACCTTTTTAAAAACATGTCACAATCCACGTTGTGTAGGGCACGCCCAGTACAACCAACGTTTATTCTACGATGTAGTGGGCCCGCCCAGAACTCCCATCGTCTTTGTCATAGTGGAGCCCGCCCATCACTCACGACAACATTGTTGTCACGGAGTACACTCAACGTCAACAACATTACATGACCTGTGTGCACACGGTACTATAAAGCCTCAGACTAAATATCTCAGTCATTTACAGATTTCATGCCCTATTTTCAGTCACTCATAACTTCTTCATTACTTGGCCAAACAGGGTGTACTTTATACCAAGCTCTTCCTTTTTAAATCATCTAAAACTCATAAGAAGAAATGAAATTGAAATTCCCAACGGGTTTGCTCGAAAATACCTCAAAAGAAGCTTCTCCAAAAACAGACTTATGTTGTTTCCAGACTTGATTTCCTCCTGGACCACAATTTTTTTTTGAGATTTAAGACATATTCCAATCGTTTTCTACTCACGCTTTCTTCATGAAAGTTGTAGGAAATACAATAAGCTTTCCAACCATACCTATTAGAGCTTCTGATTCAAACTCTACAGATCAGGACAACCAAAAGACTAGAGGCTTCTTGGATTTCACAACAAATTTCTATCTTCTGCCTTCCTCTTCACAAAACAGTAACTTAAGTTCAGAATTGGCTCAAGCTTCCTTCACAAACGTTGTTCGAAAATGAATTAACTTTCAAGAAACCAAACCTCAACTCTTACCTCTTCTTTTTGAGCTCGAAATGATCAAAATATCAGAACAGGGTTGAATTCAACATTGAATTTCCATATAAATTGGATTGAACCTTTCTCCTTCCTTCTTCAAACTCAAAACCAGAAAATTCCCTCTCTTCTTCTTCCCACAATTCTTCCCCACGAAAGCCTCTGCTTGGTTTGTGAAAAAAATGAGTTTAAAAATGAGTTTAAAATAATTTTAAATAAAACCATGCGGTGGAGGCATGTTTTGTCATTTTCCCTCTTGCTTTTTTTTTTCTTTTTTTTTCTTTCCTTTATCTCTTTCTTTCTTTTCTTTTATTTTATTTTCTTTTCTTTTCAAAACAATACAAAATATTTAAACATTTCTCTTTTTTTTCTAAGGAAAATGTCAAAGAGATATCTCGAGTTTACAACTTACCTCCCCTTAAGAAATTTCGTCCTCGAAATTTAGTAGTCCTTAGGTGAAGATCATCGGATACTTTCTCCTCATTTGGTCCTCTAACTCCCAGGTTGCCTCCTCCACTCTGTGATGTTTCCAAAGAATCTTCACAAGTGGGATCGTCTTGTTTCTCAAAACTTGTTCTTTCCAGTCGAGGATTTGAACTGCATCCTCTTTGTAACGCATGTCTTCTTTCAACTCAACTAGTTGTGCTTGCAACACATGTGTCGGATCTGGAATATACTTCCTCAACATGGACACATGAAAAACATTATGTACTCGAGATAGCTCTACTGGTAACTCAAGTTTGTAGGCTGCTGGCCCAACTCGTCCCGTTACATGATAAGGACCAATATACCTAGGACTTAGCTTAACTTTCTTGCCGAAACAAAGGATACCTCTCCACGGAGATAACTTCAAGAAAACATGATCTCCGACTTGGAATTCTAAGTCCTTCTGCCGCTTATCTGCATAACTCTTCTGACGGTCTTGAGCTACCTTCAAATTCTCCTTGATTATCTTAATATTATCTGTCGTAACTTGCACAAACTCAGGACCGATAAGCTTCCGCTCTCCTACTTCGTTCCAACATATGGGCGTTCTACATGGTCTTCCATATAGAGCCTCAATTGGCGCCATGGCAATACTGGATTGATAACTATTATTGTATGCGAATTCCATAAGTGATAGGTGTGTATCCCAACTTCCCTTAAATTGAAGGACACATGCTCTCAACATGTCCTCTAGGGTCTAGATGGTCCTTTCTGACTGCCCATCTGTTTCAGGATGGAATGTTGTACTAAAATTCAGCTTTGTCCCCATAGATTTCTGTAAGCTAGGTCAAAACTTAGAAGTAAATCTCGGATCTCTATCTGAAACTATGGACACTGGCACTCCGTATTGACTAATAATTTTGTCAACGTATAGCTTAGCAAGCTGATCAAGTGTAGTTGTCGCTTTAATTAGTATAAACCGTGTTGTCTTATTGAGTCTATCCACTATTACCCAAATACCATCATGTCCACTTGAAGTACGTGGTAATCCTTAGAGAAAATCCATAGTGATATGCTTCCATTTCCATTCCGGCATTGGCAATGGATTAAGAAGTTGATAGCACACAAAATGTGCTATCCTTAGGCTTAATAATTGCTAGTTTTATAATGATTTCAAGGCTTTTACGTGTTTAATTCATTCAATTTCAGGTTAAGAGCTTAAACGGAGCTAATGGAGATAAATTGGATCACTCGGGATCGAAACGAGGCTTTTTGGAGCTAAAAATAATATCAATTGGAAGTGAAAGGAATAAACCAAGCTTGAAGACCAGAGGAGATGGCGTTGCAACGCCATATATAGCGTCGCAACGCCGAGCGTGCTGTGAAGCTGTATTGAAGACTACAGGCGATGGCGTTGCAATGCTGCTTTGCAGCGTCGCAACGCTATATCAATAAGGTCGCACGCATAAGAAGCCGCACACAGGGCGTTGCAACGCTGCCTTGCAGCGTCGCAACGCAAGATCGATAAGGGCGCGCGCGTTAAGGTAGCGCGCGTTGCGATCTTTGTCGCCCGTGCGCTGCAACGCGCCGATAGTTTCCATATTTACCACGCGTTTAGGAGTGCAGCGTTACTGCAACGCTCCCTAAGCGTTACTGCGCCCCCCATTGAAACCTATAAATACAACCTTATGATTCTTGCAAAAGGGGAGCACAATTTGGTAGAGTTTATCCCTAAATTCGAAATACACCTTGTAAGAAGAGAGAAAAGAGTGATTTTGGGAGCCAAAGCATTCGTGGAGGTTCGAGATCGAAGACAGGAGTTCGGAGACGAAGGACCGACATCGACACCTAAGTTTATTTCTCTTTCTTTCAATTTGTAAAAGCGTTCTTAGACGTTTTTCTACTTGTTTAGTTTGTTTTTCATGTGATTTAGAGTAGCTAAACATTGTAGTTGGATTTGATTTACTTGTTATGACTTTATTGCTATGTTTTGAAGCATGTTTTGTCCTTATTTTTGGCAATTCGTTCTTTACTCCTTAATTTGTTGGTTTAAGTGGACTCGAGAGATAAAGCTTGAATTAGAGCAAAATTGTCAAAACCCTTGGAAGTCTGGCACGAGAGTGACCTAGAAATCTTTGGGAAACACATAAAGAAGTTGCTTAATGCCATGCATGTTGTAGGTTCATATGGAGACTATGAGTTTATTGCATGTGTGAGGCTCACTAAGAACCGAGAGGTTTTCTTTAGTAATTTACTTCTTGTTTATAAATTCATCTCATGAGGTCAATGCATGTGTAGTTAGGTTATTAACTTGTGAAATCACTTCCTTTAATTCTATCAATTCGTGTCTCCACATGTTTGTTTGTTTGGTTTTCCTATTTGTCAAACACCTATCCATGTTTTGTTGCTTTAGCTAAATTTGAGAATTAGTATCTTAGTACTTAATTAATCTAGAAACCCATTCCCGAGGACGATACTTGGACTCATAAATCACTATACTAAAACTTGACCCGTACACTTGCGGTATTGCAATATAAAATATCATGCAACAGGAGCCCTCCTGGCCTCTGTCTAACTGGTTTAACCTGCTGGCACATCAAACATCTATCAACATAATCAGCTATCTCCCGCTTCATCCCGGGCTTCCAATACGTCCCCTTCAAAGTTTTATACATCTTGGTGCTTCCTGGATGCATAGCGTAAGCTGAACTGTGAGCTTCCTCTAGAAGAGCATCTTTAAGCTCACTAACACTCGTAACACATAGTCTTCTCTGCCTCTCTATGGCTCCGTCTGATATCATTTTAAATTCTGCTTCTGAGCCCTGTTTGGACTTTCCAAACATTTTCTGCAGGTTACTATCATCTGGTTGTCTTCTCACAATCTCTGCTACGAGCGATGACTTGACTTGGAATTGAGCTAAAAGACTCCCTGAACTCTCTGCAGTCACAACTACCTTAGAATCCCTTAGAGTACTTAAAAATGTTGCTCGAATACCACTCAAGGCATCCCTAGGAAGTCTTTACTTCCTGCTCAATGCATCTGGTACCACATTCGCCTTACCAGGATGGTATTCTATGGTACAATCATAATCATTAATGAGTTCTAACCATCTTCTCTGTCTCATATTCAATTCTCTCTGATCAAAGATATGCTTCAAACTTTTATGATCTGTAAAAATGTGACACCTCTCACCAAACAAATAATGCCTCCAGATCTTCAATGCTAAAACAACCGCTGCTAGCTCAAGATCGTGGGTAGGGTAATTACACTCGTGCTTTTTCAATTGGCTTGACAAATAAGCTATTACTTTTCCTTCTTGCATGAGAACACACCCTAAACCTTGTCTCGAGGCATCACAGTAAATCACGTACTCTTTTCCCGTTACATGAAGTGTTAGAATAGGTGTTGTAACTAATCTCTTTTTCAGCTCCTGAAAACTCTGTTCACACTTATCTGATCATTCAAACTTAGCCTTTCTTGTTAAAGCTATTAAGGGTAATGTTAATCGTGAGAAATCCTCAACAAACCGTTTGTAGTATCCTGCCAAGCCTAGGAAACTACGTACCTCTGTCGCACTAGTTGGTCTCTCCCAGTTGACTACTACTTTTACTTTATTCGGATCCACACTAACTCCATTTGCTGAGACAACATGCCCCAGAAACACTACCTGATTCAACCAAAACTCACATTTGGTGAATTTAGTGTACAACTGTTTATCTCGTAGTGTTTGCAGAATAATCCTCAAATGTTCCTCATGGACTTTCTTGTCAACTGAGTAAACTAGTATATCATCAATAAATACTATCACAAACTGATCCAAATACTGATGGAAATTCCTGTTCATGAGGTCCATAAAAACTGTTGGTGCATTTGTTAAACTGAATGGCATTACTAAAAACTCATAATGCTCGTACCTCGTTCTGAATGTTGTCTTAGGAATATCTGATTCTCTTACCTTTAACTGATGGGAACCACGTCTTAAATCAATCTTAGAAAACACTGATGCTCTCCGTAACTGGTCAAACAAGTCATCTATTCGGAGAAAAGGATACTTGTTACGTATCGTGACCTTGTTTAACTGTCTATAATCAATACATAATCTAAGGGTACCATATTTCTTCTTCACAAATAACACTGGAGCTCCCCAAGGCGATACACTAGGTCTGATGTATCCCTTATCAACTAGTTCTTGTAACTGCATCTTCAGCTCCTTGAGCTCACTTGGAGCCATTCTATATGACGCTTGCGAAATAGGTGTTGTTCCTGGTAGCAATTCAATAGTAAACTCAACTTCCCTATCAGGTGGCAACACTGACAGATCTGCTGGAAAAACATTAAGAAACTCGTTCACAACAAGAACATTTTCTGGTTTTAGCTTTTCCTCCTGTACCTCCACTACGTGTGCAAGAAACGTCGTGCAACCATTCCTCAATAACTTCTCAGCTTTTAATGCTGAAATCAAACTCATAGGAATAATCTTTCTTTCACCCCTGAAAACCACTTCAACCAACCCTGGTTTCCTGAAAACAACTTCCTTTCTATGGCAATCCATTGAAGCATGATGAGTAAATAAGAAATCCATCTCTAAGATTGCATCTAACACCTGCAACTCTAGTGGAAGAAGATCCACAAACATATTGAGACCTTCTACTAAGAGCTCACAATCTCGCAACACTGCCTCGACTAGTAAAGCATCACCAACTGGCGTGTAAATAACTAACCTCTCAAATAAAGGCTCTAACTTTCTATTCAGCTTAGTTAGGAATATACTGGAAACAAAGAAATGCGTAGCACCTGGATCTATTAACACACATGCAAGTACATTACAAATAGATATCGTACCAGTAATCACATCTTGTGCATCCTCCGCTTCTTGCTGAGTCATAGAGTAGACCTTTCCCTGTTGCCTAAGTCTCCATACAACTCCTTTATGTCTTGAACCACTGGTACCCTCTCCTGCAGCTACTGGAACTCTCGGCTGCTCAACTGTTTGGGACCCAACTCCTGGTCCTCTCTGTCTTTTTTCTCTCTCACCGTGGACAATCCGTCTTGAAATGCCCTGCCTGTCCACACTGGTAACAAACACCGACACCAACCAGACATTGACCTCGATGATTCTTGCCATAATTTGCACATGGAGTTCTCCTTGCTACACTTACAACAGACTCCTGCATTGTCTGTGGTCTTGTTGTGGATCTGGCAGACTAACTAGGTGCTCTTTGACTCTGCCTCTGATAGGCACCACTAACATTCATCTCCCTCGATGTCTTGCCGCCAGCTCGATTCTTAAAGTCCTGGCGACTTGAAACATTCACTCCAGGTGTGAATCTTTGCTGTTCACGATCCCAAAAACTGCTCGTCGTTGAAGGCCCACGAGTAGGCTCCACAACTGATTGTGCCTCTGTTACACTTTGCTCAACACATAGAGTAGTCTCTACCAGCTGGGAGAAGTCAGACCACTTAGCAATGGTTGTGACTGGGGTACATATCTCAGGACGTAATCCCCTTTCAATTCTTCGACACCTGTCACTCTCAGATGCCACAATAACATCAACATACCGTGATAGCTCGGTATACCTTCTCTCGTACTCAGCCACTGATAGTGACCCTTGCTTCAATTCTAAAAATTCATCCCTCTTTGCCTAACGATACGTGCTAGGGTAATACTTGTCCTCGAATATGCTTCTGAAAGTTTGCCAATCTAGAGTGCGTGCATCACAGTGCCTGGCTAGTATTGACTTCCACCAACCCTCTCCTTCCTTCTCTAGCAGGAATGTGGGCAACTTGACTTTTCGCTCTTCAGGGCAACTCATCACGTCAAAACATTTCTCAAGCTTATTAAACCAAACCTCGGCGTCAGTTGGATTTAGGGAACCCTCAAACACTGTGGCTCTTAATTTCTTCAAACGTTCTATTCCATACGTCTTCTCTGGATCACTTGGCCCTACTCTCTCTGGTCTGCCTACCTCCTGTGAGGAACTAGCATGTTGCTCATTTCTGGCCTCAGTCTGGACTCTCCGGGCACTAGATCCCTTCTCATATTGGCCTTGGGTAGGATCTTACGTCCTACCCTGATCCTGCCTGCGTCGTCTGCTAGTACGTGGTGGCATGACTCCTATAACATATCAACATATTAGACATACTATGGATACTTAACACAAGTACACAGTACTAAACTTCTATTGACATTTTAGCCCTAACTAGACTTACTCTTATCTTTTCTCGGACCATACTGTACTAGTTCAATCTGAACTAACTCAATAACTTGCTATGACTTTTAAATTTATTCTCATAGCTAACTTGCCCTATCTCATTCCCATGGAGCTAACTTCTCTGATACGAAGTTGTCACATCCCCTCCCGAACTACCTACTAACTTAGCCCAGAAGACGACATGAAGCCAACAAACATTGTTACCTCTTAACAATACCTGTTGACTCTGCTTTACTTGATAAACATATTATGCTCACATCTGGAACACTTTAAACTTAACACAGCGGAAGCTGGACAACTATAAACATACATAAGGAGAAACTCTTCTTTAGTCTCTCTAAGAAACTAAAATGACAAGAGCATCAGAAACAACACAAGACAACCCATTGTTTATACAACCTCTAATGTACAAACAACTACAACTGCATAGTCCTCTCAAGATAATTTACAACACATATAGACATGCGATACAACTCTAGCCACAGTAGACTATGGAAGGATGTCAGGTACCAGGAGCTCGATCTCTACTTGAAAAGTTTAAAGAACATTGAAAGAATGAAGTATGAAGCTCAGTGAGTGACTGTGTTTAAAATCTACAACTTGTAAAACATTTCACCTGAAAAACATATGAGCATATGTATTTGTAATCAAGCGTTAAAAGTAAACATGGAATCATAATATATTTTCAGAAAACCAACAAGTATGTCGTTAAAATCTCGTAAGGCATATAAATGATATAAACCCTTTTAAAAACATGTCACAATCCACGTTGTGTAAGGCACGCCCAGTACAACCAATGTTTATTCTACGATGTAGTGGGTCCCGCCTAGCACTCCCATCGTCTTTGTCCTAGTGGGGCCCGTCCAGCACTCATGACAACATTGTTGTCACGGAGTACACTAAACGTCGACAACAGTACGTGACCTGTGTGCACACGGTACTATAAAGCCTTGGGCTCAATATCTCAGTCATTTACAGATTTCATGCCCTGTTTTCAGACACTCATAACTTCTTCATTACTTAGCCAAAAAGGGTGTACTTTAAAGAAGTTTCTCCAAAAAACAAACTTCTGCTGTTTGCAGACTTAATTTCCTGCTGCACAAAAAATTTCTCCTGCAATTGAAGACATATTCCAATCGTTTTCTACTCACGTTTTCTTCATAAACGTTGTAGGAAATTCAATAAGCTTTCCAACCATACCTATTAGAGCCTCTGGTTCCAACTCTACAGATCAGGACAACCAAAATACCAGAGGCTTCTCAGATTTCACTGTAAATTTCTATCTTCTGTTTTCCTCTTCACAAAACAGTAACTTAAGTTCAGAATTGCCTCGAGCTTCCTTCACGAACTTTGTTAAAAAATGAATTAACTTTCAAGAAACTAAACCTCAACTCTTACCTCTTCTTTTTGAACTCGAAATGATCAAAATATCAAAACAGGGTTGAATTCAACATTGAATTTCCATAGAAATTGGATTGAACCTTTCTCTTTCCTTCTTCAAACTCAAAACGAGAAACTTCCCTCTCTTCTTCTTCCCTTAATTCTTTCCCACGAAGGCCTCTTCTTGGTTTGTGAAAAATGAGTTTAAAAATAATTTTAAAATGATTTTAAAGAAAACCATGCAGTGGAGGCAAGTTTTGTCATTTTCCCTTTTGCTTTTTCTTTTCTTTTTCTTTTTTATTTCTTTCCTTTATCTTTTTCTTTCTTTTCTTTTATTTTATTTTCTTTTCTTTTCAAAACAAAAAAAAATATTTAAACATTTCTTTTTTTTTTCTAAGGAAAATTTCAAAAGAGAGATCTCGGGTTTACACTTCGCCATACTACAGCTCCTCCGTTAAGAGTGAATACTTACCCTGATGTAGATTTCCGAGAATCTTTATCAGTCTTAAAGTTAGAATCCGTGTATCCCGTAAGGATCAAATCTTTAGTCCCATACACAAACATTTAGTTCCTTGTTCTCCGAAGATACTTAAGGATTGTTTTAACCGTTGTCCAGTGTTCAAGTCCTGGAATGGATTGATACCTACTGACAATTCCAACTGCAAAACAGATGTCAGGCCTTGTACAAAACATGGCGTACATTAGGCTCCCAACTGCCGATGCATAAGGAATCCATCTCATATTCTCAACTCCTTGAGGTGTCTTAGGACACTGTTCCTTAGACAAATGGACTCCATGTCAAAAAGGCAACAACCCCTTTTTGGAGTCATGCATCTTAAACCTTGACAACACTTTGTCTATGTAAGATGCTTGAGACAAGGCTAGTGTTTTATTCTTGCGATTCCAGACAATCTGGATCCCAAGAACAAATTGCGCATCACCCAAATATTCCATTTGAAATTGCGTAGCTAGCCATTGCTTGATGTCAGTAAGATAACCTACATCATTCCCAATGAGTAGGATATCATCCACATAGAGAATCAGGAATGCGACAGAACTATTGATGACTTTCTTGTAGACACAAGGTTCATCATCATTCTGATCAAAGCCAAAAGATTTGATTGCCTCATCAAATCTTATATTCCAGGACCTAGAGGCTTGTTTCAGTCCATAAATTGACCTTTTAAGCCTGCAAACCTTTTGCTCTTGTCCTGGTTCAATGAACCCTTTGGGTTGGTCCATGTAGATGTTTTCCTCAAGATTGTCATTCAAAAAGGTTGTCTTGACATCCATTTGCCATACATCATAGTCATAATATGCGACAATGGCAAGAAGGATATGAATAGACTTTACCATAGCAACAGGTGAAAAGGTCTCCTCATAGTCAACCCCTTCAACCTGGGTATAACCTTTTGCTACCAGTCTAGCTTTAAGGGTTTGCACCTCCCCATCTACACCACGCTTTCTCTTGTAGATCCACATACAACCTATAGGTTTTACCCTATCAGGCTTATCTACAAGATCCCAAACAGAATTGAACCATTTTTTGGTCCATGGCTATGACCCATTTGTCTTTGTCTTTATCAACCTTTGCTTGATTATAAGTCAATGGATCCTCGCAATTGTCATCTGGTATAACAACTTGGGTTTCAGATAAACTCATGTAACGGTCAGGTTGTATTATAACCCTCCCACTACGTCGAGGCATACTCAACTCTTGAGATGGACTCTCTTGACTAGACAAACTAGTATCAACAACTCTTGTTGACGTACTAGTTTTATTAGCAACCTTTTCTATTGTTCCGTCTAACTCACTCAACACAACTTTACTTTTGGTTTGTGGTCCCTTATGTGGTCCTCCTCTAAGAAAATGGCATTTGTCGACACAAAAACCTTATCTTCCTTAGGATCATAGAATAAACCACCTCTTGTTTCTTTTGGGTATCCTACGAATAGGCATAACATTGAACGTGAATCCAACTTCTTTGGATTTGTCACAAGCACATGTGCTGGACAACCCCATATCCTGAAGTGACATAAACTACCTTTACGTCCTTTCCAGAGTTCAAAAAGTGTTTCATAAACACTTTTTGAGGGCACATTATTCAAAATGTATACTGCAGTCTCCACTACGTAACCCCAAAAGGAACTAGGGAGATGAGCATAACTCATCTTTGATCGAACCATGTCCAACAAGGTTCTATTTCTCCTTTCTGATACACCGTTTTGTTGTGGTGTGTCGGGAGCTGAGAGTTGGGATGTAATTCCATGTTCTATCATATAGTTCTAGAATTTTAAATCCATGTACTCTCCACCTCGATCTGATCGAAGTGTTTTAACAGTTTTACCTAATTGATTTTCAACCTCCGACTTGAATTCCTTGAACTTTTCAAGTGCTTCAGACTTGTGGTGCACTAGGTAAATATGTCCAAATCTAGAATAATCATCTATAAAATAGATGAAATATTCATATCCTCCCCTTGATTTAACATTCATCGGACCACAAAGGTCTGAATGTATAAGCTCTAGAGGGACTTTGGCTGTATAACCTTTTCCACTAAAAGGTCTTTTAGTCATTTTTCCTTCTAGGCAGGATTCACATACCGGTAAAGAGTTTTTTTCTAACTCGTTTAGAAGTCCGTTCTTTACCAACCTCTCAATCCTATTGAGATTAATGTGACCCAACCTAAGATCCCAAAGGTGAGCATTTTCTTTAGGAGAAATTTTACGTTTCTTAGTTTGTGCGTTTGCAGTTTTAAATAATTCAGTATTCAAAACAATTTTGACTGAATTAGGCCTTAAAACATACAATCCATTTTCAAATGAAGCTGAACATATTTCTATTCCTTTCTTCAAAATAAACACTTTATTCATTGAGAATGAAACAAAAATACATTATTCTATGAGGCAAGAAATGGAAATAAGGTTTCTAGTAAACCCTGGTATCACTAATATGTTGTCCAACAATACATATTTCTTGCCAAAATAAAGCTTCATCGTGCCTACTGCTACAGCTTAGACGACTTCTCCATTTCCAACCCGGAGAGTTATCTCTCCTTTCTATAGCTGCTGCCAAGAATCAATTCCCTGAAAAGAAGAGCAAACATGATTAGTGGCGCCTGAATCAAGTATCCAAGCAGTTTTATCATTATCCACTAAACATGCTTCTAGGCAAAGTAAAACATATTTACCTTCCTTCTTCTTTTCTGCAATGTACTTCAGACAGTTCAGTTTCCAATGCCCGCCTTCGTTGTAGTGGAAACACTTTCCTTTGTCAGCAACGTCTTTGACATTCTTGCCCTTATGGGCGGCAGCTTTGTCAGTCTTCTTCCCTTTACCAACCTTCTCTATATTCTTCTTCTTCTCTTTCAGGTTAGAAGAGAATGAAGCCACCATTTTTGTCCCAGAGGTCGAACCTCTGTGATAACTCCTACTGGCAACATTTGCCTCATCTTTCGATCCTTAAATTTTATCAAAGATTGAAAGGTCTGGAGTTCATTCAGAAGGGAGGTAAGGTTAAAAGTAAGCTTGTTCATAACAACATTACTTCTAAAATGGAGGAAACTATCTTGAAGGGTTTACAAAATAAAGCTGATCTGGCTCGACTCATCGATGGAAGCACCATTTGACTTCGCGATGCTAAAGTGCACCATCATATCCAGGACATGATCCCGAACAGATGTACCCTCTTGCATCCTTGAGTTAAATATGTACTTTAGGGCATTATGTCGGGCTTGTGTGGATTGTTGTCGATACATAGCCTGCATAGAATCCATGATTTCCTTGGCGGTTATCATGCCCTCATGCTTCTTGGCTAATATGTCAGACATACTTGCCAGCATGTAGATCTTGGCCTTATCATTGGCCTTGATCCGTCGATCATATGCATCACAAACATTCATGACGCATTCGAGCCTGGCACTTGAGGACACTCCTCAGTGAGCACAAACTTCAGATCATCCACTATCAATATAGTGTTGAGTTTGTTTTTCCAAGTCATCATATTCTCTCCGGTTAACTTTTCCGCACCCAATAAGAAAATTATAGAGCTAGACATTTTTGCTGAAAATTTAAAAAAAAACTTGTATGAGTTTCTTGCTATAACTCTAATCCAATCATGTTTTAGGTAATTATCAAAATGATTCCTAGGTCATTTATAATTTGCAATGATACTCCAAAGGTTTAGAATGTATGACACCGAAGGGTAATAAAAAACACTCCTCCTCTGGATCAAGACGCTCTTGACCAAAACCTAACTTATGTACCCCATGAGTGTAACCCTCTGTCTTTAGATCCCAGAGTCTCCATCTAATAAAATCCGTCGAAGGGAGGACTAGATTGAAAAACAGTCTAAGGAAATCTCTATCCCTTTCGGCTGTCTACTATGTTCGATCCCCTACGATCAAGCCCTCCGAAGGGATTGTCTAGTCCAGGCCAAACTAGCAGGCTGACCATAGTGGTCTAACGGTGTAAACCAACAAAAGAGACCGTAGGTTTTGTTTTCACTAAACCTGCTCCCACTCACTATAAGTACCCTCTCCATTCACCTTGATATTCACACATACAAACATCATCCGAAGGGGGACGCTCTTGTTTCCGCCACGAGGCCAAGTATGAGTCTGACGGTGTGAACTTTCCGGTGATAGCGTAGGCGGGAAAATATGTATCTCATACACTTTTTCTCCCACTAAATACTTTAAAGTTATGGGAATCTTAGGCTAAAACACGGCTAATGGTTTTACCTAACTCTATCAATATAACTCTTATGTTGATTTTATCCTAAGTTTGTTAATATAACTCTTTATAATAAACCTAGGATTTCTAGTTTATTAACCCCTTAATAATATTGCTGACGCTATTGTAATTTATAAACTCTCTGATTAAATTTCACTCCCATGTCAGTTTCAGTAGGGTGTTCTGCTTTAACACCTTAAATAAATACTGACCTAGACAGAACTTTCATTAGACAGAGTTCCTCTTTTAATCATAGCTTATTAATTACTTTGTTCCTAATTCTAATCTAATTAGAACTAGATAACCTAAGGTCTATTATTTCAAAGTGATAAACAATTTAAAACTAATAATCAACCTTAGGTGACATGCATACTATTTTATAGTGCTTGATCATTCATCACATGAATAATCAGACATTCATAGCATAATCATCTCATGATATATAATGCATGTCAATGTTGTCCATAAATTAATATAACAACTTTATATTAATTAATCATGCAAACTATATAATATAACTCTTTATATTATAAATGATGCATGAAAATGCTTAACCTAAGGTGAGATTTCTAAAATTAAAAGCATACATTATGCATGGCAAAAATTACACAACAATTGCATAATTAAAATAGCAAAATTTAACAAATTTTGGCACCCTAAAATTAATATTAATTAATATAATTATATCATATTAATTAAAATTAAATAATTAAATATAAAATAAATATACGTTTTTTGTCCGTTTGATACTGCTGAAAAACGCCTCTAGCGTTGCAATGCCGATGGCAGCGTTACAACGCTGCGCTTTGTTCGTTTCTGCATGTTGGAGCGCGTTGCGAAATGCCTTCGGCGTTGCAACACTAAAGGCTGCGTTGCAACGCTGCCTCCTATGCGCGCCTCCTTCCGCAAGTGCAGCGTTGCAACGACAATGAATAGCGTTGCAATGCTACAACACACAGACAACAAAGAAAATGCTTCATTTCTTGCTCGTTTTCGCTCTGATCTTCTCAGCAACCACCTTGCCTCGATCGACACAGACTTACAGACTCGATTAACATAATAAAATGCCCAAAACAATAGGCCCTTACATTGAACAATTCAACGAAATTATGTAAATCTAAGTGCCAAAATCGAAACTATCTAATTTGCAAAATCGTTCATGCATCTCATGCAAAACAGTAAATCCCACTTCATTGTTGAAAAATCCAGAAAGTAAATCAAGAACGCAATTGGGCTCTGATAACAATTGAAGGGAATCGAGTCCCGCAGCAGAAGCGATTGTGAATCGCGTGCTCTCGATTTAGTTACAAAGATTACATTCAAGAACGAAACTAACTAGATTAAGCATCAAATAGTATTTTGACAGCAAGAAATATTACCTTTGAAGAACCTTTCTTCAAGTGCTCTTCCTCTCTCACGATCAAGATCTCAGCAACACGAAACACGAACGGAATAAGACACGACCACTAGATCTTCTTCGTTGTTCTCTAGGTGAGGGAGGAATGTGGGTTCCCTTAGGAGATATGCGATCTTGAGAGAGAGACGTTTGTGTTTTTGAACCTTTCCAACAACACAACAAAGGCTTGAAATCACTTAACCTAGTTGCATCTCATGCAACCATATATATAGGGAAATATGATGGAAATGACCATCCTACCCCTCCTTTATTCTCCCTTTAGTATATTGTTTATATATGAATCTAATTCACATTAAAACTATATATTATATCAAGTATATCATATATAATTGATATAACACCTCATGTATGAAATTGAACAAATCAATTTTGTTCCTGACATTATACCCTCAATGTTACCATGTTGAGCCAACGGAGGGACCTAATGGACCTACAGTTCATGAGCTCCAATAATATGAGATTAACTGAGCAAACTCTTTGATCCAGTTAATCAATATTCATTAACTACGAGTCACTCCACTATAGACTTGTAGCTGCACTCTCCTCACTGTAGATAATATTGTGTCCACAGATATAGTCATTACCCATGAGTCGACCCTTCACAGGTTGTTCATAATCACTACTGGGTCAAATTATCGCTTTACCCCGCGTGATTACCTCTTTGCTCCTTAAGCACCACCGATCCTCTAATGAACAACAAGTCTAAGGTCCTACCTTAGACTCATACCCTCATAGAGGGCGGGGCCCCGTTGTTCAAGACCTGGAGTCAGTTCTTAAGGGAACAACCTATTTAATTCCTTAGTGTAGGAATGAGTGAATTCCATCTTGCAGAGTTAAGTTCCCAGCTACCGACGAGGTTCTGTCCTTGAGAAGGTAGACTTATTGAGTCGGCTACAGGCCACTCTCACCCATACTAGTCTAAGGACAAACCCCTATAGGCAGGGGTTATTAACTTGCTCAGGATACAAGTCGAGTCACTAATGACCATCTATAAATTACTAGTCTTATCCTTTAACGGTGTTACACTAGTTAGACTAATAATTTGCGGTCCGGTCTTGTATGAGCTCTTCATACAGGATGCCCCCACTCGCATGTCAACTACATGAATGAGTTGGATTACCTCATTTGTACTAATTACAAAATGGGTCGCATCCATGGTGTTTCCAGAATGAGGTTTCCAACCTTATTCTTATACCATAGACCATTTAGGTTATATTCTTGAACACAATCCAAATAGTGTCCACTACACTGATGTTCAAGATATATGTTATAACCTTGGAGCTTAGTTTATTGGATTTATAAAGCAAGACTATAATTCTATCAAAACAAATAACCCTTTATTTAATTCATCAAAATTACACAAGTTTAGAGCAAGACTGATACCAGCGTTGTAACGCTGCGCTTACGGAAGGACGCGCGCAGAAGACGACAGCGTTGCAACGCTAAGGCGTTATGAAACGCTGCTGCTGAGGCGCGTCTCAACCGGCAGAAGAGGACAAACCGCAACATTGCAACGCTGGTATCAGCGTTGCAACGCCACAAGCGTTTCACGCGAAGGAGCAACGGGCAGAATTCGATTTTATTATATATAATAAATATAAAAAGGTTTTATATTTATTTATATTTAATTTATTTAATTTTAATTAATATAATTAGATTATATTAATTAAAATTATTTTTAGGGTGCCAAAAGTGGTCTAATTTTGCTATTTAAATTATGCAATTGTTGTGTAATTATTGACATGCATAATGTATGCTTTTAATTTAGATATCCCACCTTAGGTTAAGCATTTTCCATGCATCATTTATAATATATAGAGTTATATTGCATAATTTGCATGATTAATTAATATAAAGTGTTATATTAATTTATGGATAACATTGACATGCATTATATATCATGAGATGACTATGCTATGTATGTCTTATTATTCATGAGATGAATGATCAAGCACTATAACATAGTATCTATGTCACCTAAGGTTAATTATTAGTTTTAAAATGTTTAGAACTTGAAAATAATATCCCTTAGGTTAAGTAGTTCTAATTAGATTAGAATTAGAAACCAAGTGATTTATAAACAAAGATTAAAAGAGAAACTCTGTATAAGGAAAGTTTTGTCTAGGTTGGGTATTTAAGCTGACGAAAACGGAACACCCTTACCTGGAAACTTACCAAGGAGCGAAATTTAATCAGAGAAGTTTATAAATCATAGTAGCGTCAGCGGGTTTATTTAGGGGTTAATAAACTAGAAATCTTAGGCTTAATACAAATTTTATATTATCAAACTTAGGATAAAATCAATATAAGAGTGTTGGATTTTATGTCCTAAAACTCGTAGTTTCTAATTGATAAACATTTTTTCGTGTTTCTTCTTCGATAAAATTGTTATTGAATTAGTATACCATAATCTTGAATCCAATAAACTAAGGTCTCGAGACTATTTAATGTAGACTTGAACATTATGTGATGACATAAAACATGGATCAAGTTCGAGTATATAGCCTAAAATGGTCTATAGTATAGGGATAAGGTTGGGCGCCATATTCTGGGGACACTATGGATGCGGCCTACTTTGTAATTAGTACAAACGATGTGATCCTGAATCGTCCATATAGAGATATGTAAGTGGAGGCCTACTATGCAATGAGTTTGTATAAGACTGGACCACGACTTAGTCACTTTTGCTTTATAACACCGTTTACTGTATAAAACTAACTAATTCAATTTTGATGACCTAGGTAACTCGATCTCAATCCTGAGCTAACTATGAACTCCTGTTTATTCGCGATTATCCTTAGATCTGCATGGGTGAGAGCAGCTCAACAGCGCTGGCTCAATAAGCCTCCCATTTAAGGGGTAAGACCGGGTAGATAGCTGGGGACATAGGGTGCAAGACGAAATTCACTCCTACCCGACTCTAGGGATAGTAGATAGGTTGTTCCCTTAAGTGCTAACTTCGAAACTAGAACAAGGGGCCACACCTTGTCACTAGGCTGAGTGAGACTAGATTTGTTGGTCAGACCACAAATGAATTGTTCTATAGAGGCTTAGTGGGACTTAAGAACAAGAAGTGTTCTCGGGAGTAAAACAATTCTTTGACCCAACCGAGACCACGAACAACCTGTGAAGGATTGACTTACTGGTTACGGTTATATCAGGTGGATAGAAATATATTCATAGTGAGGGGAGTGCAACTACGGGACTTTAGAGAAATGACCCGTTAGTTACCAAATGTTGATTAATTAGGTTAAAAAGTTTGACCGATTAATCTCGGATTGTTGGAGCCCATGATCTGTAGGTCCATTAGGTCCCCCTGCTAGCTCATATGGTTTAAACTTAGAACAGTATGATGGATTAATTCGAATTGTTCGAATTAGGAAAGGAGTTTTAAACCGACAAATATATGTGATATAGCTATTATTTTTTATGACACAATATATTGAAATTGGATTTCAATTTCAAAAATATGAATGCGGATTCATGTTCGGGAGGTCAAAATTAGTCAAGATGGTCAAAACCGTAAAAAGTCAAATAGTTGACTTTTTTAGCTCGGGAAAAGTCAAAGTTTGACTTTGACCAAATGAAAAAGACCATTTTACCCTTGACTAGAGTTAGTGGAATTATCCAAGTTTTTCTTGGACAATCCCACTAACTTAAGTGGATTATGTGTAAACATTATGGAATGACACATAGCCCATTTTAGTTAGTGTTTTGTGAGGTGTTGCATTTTGGTGAACCTTGGCATGTATTTGATGGATGTAATTTCTTCATAAATAGGTTTGTTTTCAAAACAAAGAGTTCCTTTTGATGAATTTTGAGGTTTTTCAAAAGAAGTCTCACCAAAACATATTTCTTCTCCTTTCCTAACTTAATACTTTCAACCTCCCACTCTTCCTTTTCAATCCTTCATTCACCAGGTCCCACAACCCGGTTCTGAGTCCAGAGGATAGCGGGGAAGCTCTAGTGGTGGTCCGGTTGTGTTCGGTTTTTGCTTTGGCAAGGAGGAGAGAAGAAATTGAGCTACAAAGGTTGTATATTCTTCCTTTTTTTAGTTTACCGTTTTTGGTATGTTGGCATGTTAATTTCTATTAAGTTAGATGCAATTAGAGTGTCATTAGATCCCTATTTCCGCTGCGAATGTCTCGTGTTCCATCAAAGAGTTATATTGATTATCGATATAAGAGTTATATTGATACCTTTAGGTAAAACCATTAGTCGAGTTTAGCCTAAGTAAGAGTCCTATAAATTTAAAGTATCCAGTGGAAGGAAAAGTGTATATGATACATATTTTTCCACCTATGTATCTCCAGGAAGTTCACACTGTGAGGCTCATACTTGGCCTCGTGGCGCAAACGAGAGCGACCCCCTTCGGATAGTGTTTGTATGAGTATATATCAAGGTGAATGGAGAGGTTACTTATAGTGAGTGGGAGCAAGTTTAATGAAAACAAAACCTATGGTATCTTCAGTCGGTTTACGCCGTAAGATCACTATGGTCAGCCTGCTACTTTGGCAAGGACCAGACAATCCCTTCGGAGGGCTTGATCATAGGGGATCAAACACAGTAGACACCCGAATGGGATAAAGATTTCCTTAGTCTATTTTTCAATCTAGTCCTCCCTTCGGCGGATTTTATTGGATAAGGACTCTGGGATCTAAAGACAGAGGGTTACACTCACAAGGTATATAAGGTGTGTATGTTACCTGACCGAAAAATGGTAACTAAAGCCTATAGGAATAAGGGTTATTATGGCATTAGGTTTTGGTTAAGAATGTCTTGATCTAGAGGAGGAGTGTTTTTTTATTACCCTTCGGTGCCATACATTCTAAACCTTTGGAGTATCATTGCAAATTATAAATGACTTAGGAATCATTTGATAATTAGCTAAAACATGATTGGATTAGACAATTATAACAAGAAACTCATACAAGTTTTGTTTGTAAATTTTCAGCAAAAATGTCTTGCTCTATTATTTCCTTATTGGGTGGGGAAAAGTTAACCGGAGAGAATATGATGACGTGGAAGAACAAACTGAACACTAT
The DNA here is from genome assembly GCA_036507285.1 of Trichosanthes cucumerina. Classification (NCBI taxonomy): domain Eukaryota; kingdom Viridiplantae; phylum Streptophyta; class Magnoliopsida; order Cucurbitales; family Cucurbitaceae; genus Trichosanthes; species Trichosanthes cucumerina. The sequence goes on from CM071837.1 coordinate 5,165,162, forward strand.
ATTGGTAGTGGATGATCTGAAGTTTGTGCTAACTGAGGAGTGTCCTCAGGTGCCAGGCTCGAATGCGTCACGAAATGTTCGTGATGCATATGATCGATGGATCAAGGCGAATGATAAGGCCAAGGTCTAAATGCTGGCAAGTATGTCTTACATATTAGCCAAAAAGCATGAGGGCATGATAACCGCCAAGGAAATCATGGATTCTGTGCAGGGTATGTTTGGACAACAGTCCACACAGGCCCAACACAATACCCTAAAGTACATATTCAACTCGAGGATGCCAGAGGGTACATCTGTTCAGGATCATGTCCTTGATATGATGTGAACTTTAACATCGCGGAGTCGAATGGTGCTTCCATCGATGAATCGAGCCAGGTCAGCTTCATTCTGGAAACCCTTCCAGATAGTTTTCTAAAGTTTAGAAGTAATGTTGTTATGAACAAGCTTACTTTTAATCTTACCTCCCGTCTGAATGAACTCCAGACCTTTCAATCTTCGATGAGAATTCTAGGATCGAAAGGTGAGGAAATTGTTGCCAGTAGGAGTTATCACAGAGGTTCGACCTCTAGTACAAAAACAGTGGCTTCATCTTCTTCTAACCTGAAAGGGAAGAAGAAGAACATGAAGAAAGTTGGTAAAGGGAGATGTGCTAACAAAGCTGCCGCCTAGAAGGGCATGAAAGTCAAAGAAGTTGTTGACAAAGGAAAGTGTTTCCACTGCAACGAAGACGGGCATTGGAAGCGGAACTGTCCGAACTACATTGCAGAAAAGAAGAAGGACGGTAAATATGATTTACTTTGCCTAGAAGCTTGTTTAGTGCATAATGATAAAACTGCTTGGATACTTGATTCAGACGCCATTAATCATGTTTCCTCTTCTTTTCAGGGGAATTGATTTCTGGCAGTAGCTACAGAAAGGAAAGATAGCGCTCCGGGTTGGAAATGGAGAAGTCGTCTCAGCTGTAGCAGTAGGCACGATGAAGCTTTACTTTGGCAAGAAATATATGTTGTTGGACAATATATAAGTGATACCAGGGTTTACTAGAAACCTTATTTCAATTTCTTGCCTTATAGAACAATGTATTTTTGTTTCTTTCTCAATGAATAATGTGATTATTTTAAAGAAAGGTATGGAAATATGTTCGCTTCATTAGAAAATTGGTTGTATGTTTTAAGGCCTAATTTAGTCAAAATGGTTTTGAACACTGAGTTCTTTAAAACTGCAAACGCACAAACTAAGAAACGTAAAATTTCTCCTAAAGAAAATGTTCATCTTTGGCATCTTAGATTGGGTCACATTAACCTAAACAGGATTGACAGATTGATAAAGAATGGACTTCTAAATGAGTTAAAAGAAAATATTTTACCTGCATGTGAATCTTTCCTAGAAGGCAAAATGACTAAAAGACCTTTTAGTGGAAAAGGTTATAGAGCCAAAGAACCTCTTGAGCTTATAAATTCAGATCTTTGTGGTTCGATGAGTGTTAAAGCCATAGGAGGTTATGAATATTTCATTTCATTTGTAGATGATTATTCCAGATTTGGGCAGATTTACCTAATACAACATAAGTCTGAAGCACATGAAAAGTTCAAGGAATTCAAGACTGAGGTTGAAAGTCAATTGGGTAAAACAATTAAAACACTTCGATCAGATCGAGGTGGAGAATACATGGATTTAAAATTCCAAAACTATATGATAGAACATGGAATTACATCCCAATTCTCGGCTCCCGGTACACCACAACAAAACGGTGTATCGGAAAGGAGAAATAGAACCTTGTTGGACATGGTTCGATCAATGATGAGTTATGCTCATCTCCCTAGTTCATTTTGGGGTTACGTAGTGAGACTGTGGTATACATTTTGAATAATGTGGCCTCAAAAAGTGTTTCTAAAACACCTTGTGAACTCTGGAAAGGACGTAAAGGTAGTTTATATCATTTCAGAATTGTGGGTTGTCTAGCACATGTGCTTGTGACAAATCCAAAGAAGTTGGATTCACGTTCAAAATTGTGTCTATTCGTAGGCTACCGAAAAGAAACAAGAGGTGGTTTATTCTAAGATCCTAAGGAAGATAAGGTTTTTGTGTCAAAAAATGTCACTTTCTTAGAGGAGGACCACATAAGGGACCACAAACTAAGAAGTAAAATTGTGTTGAGTGAGTTAGACGAAAAAATGGAAAAGTTTGCTAATAAAACTAGTACGTCAACAAAAGTTGTTGATACTAGCTTGTCTAGTCAAGAGAGTCCATCTCAAGAGTTGAGAATGCCTCGACGTAGTGGGAGGGTTATAACACGACCTGACCGTTACATGGGTTTATCTGAAACCCAAGTTGTTATACCAGATGACAACTGCGAGGATCCATTGACTTATATTGAAGCGATGGTTAACAAAGACAAAGACAAATGGGTCATAGCCATGGACCAAGAAATGGAGTTTATGCACATCAATTCTGTTTGGGATCTTGTAGATAAACCTGATGGGGTAAATCCTATAGGTTGTAAGTGGATCTACAATAGAAAACGTGGTGTAGATGGGAAGGTGCAAACCTTTAAAGCTAGACTAGTAGCAAAGGGTTATACTCAGGTTGAAGGGGTTGACTATGAGGATACTTTTTCACCTGTTGCTATGGTAAAGTCTATCCATATCCTACTTGCGATTGGCGCATATTATGACTATGAGGTATGATAAATCGATGTTAAGACAACATTTTTGAATGCCAATCTTGAGGAAAACATCTACATGGACCAACCCAAAGGTTCATTGAACCCGAACAAGAGCAAAAGGTTTGCAGGCTTAAAAGGTCAATTTATGGACTGAAACAAGCCTCTCGGTCCTGGAATATAAGATTTGATGAGGCAATCAAATCTTATGGTGTTGACCAGAATGATGATGAATCTTTTGTCTACAAGGAAATCATCAATAGTTCTGTCGCATTCCTAGTTCTATATGTGGATGAAATCCTACTCATTGGGAATGATGTAGGATATCTTACGGACATTAAAAATTTCCTAGCTACGCAATTCAAAATGAAAGATTTGGGTGATGCACATTTTGTTATTGGGATCCAGATTGTCCGGATCCGCAAGACTAAAATACTAGCCTTGCCTCAAACATCTTACTTAGATAAAGTGTTGTCAAGGTTTAAGATACAAGACTCCAAAAAGGGCTTATTGCCATCCAGACATTGAGTTCATTTGTCTAAGGAACGGTGTCCTAAGACACCTCAAGGAGTTGAGGATATGAGACGTATTCCTTATGCATCAGTTGTTGGGAGCCTGATGTACGCCATGTTGTGTATTAGGACTGACATTTGTTTTGCAGTTGGAATGATCAATAGGTATCAATCCAATCAAGGACTTGAACACTGGACAGCGGTTAAAACAGTCCTTAAGTATCTACGGTGAACAAGGAACTACATGCTTGTGTATGGGGCTAAGGATCTGATCCTTACAGGATACACGAAATATGACTTTCAGACTGATAAAGATTCTCAGAAATCTACATCAAGGTCAGTATTTACTTTTAACGGAGGAGCTATAGTATGGCGAAGCGTCAAGCAAGGATGCATAGCTGATTTCACAATGGAGGCCGAATATGTAGCAGCTTGTGAAACAACTAAAGAGGTCGTTTGGTTAAGGAAATTCATGCTAAATTTTAAAGTTGTTCCAAATATGTCATTGTCCATCACGCTGTATTGTGATAAGAGTGGTGCAGTGGCAAATTCGAGGGAACCCCGAAGTCACAAGAAGACAAAGCACATTGAGCGGAGATATCATCTCATCCGGGAGATCGTGCATAGAGGAGACGTGATTGTCACGAAGATAGCCTTAGAGCACAACATTGTTGATCCTTCTACAAAGGCTCTCACGCCTAATGTATTTTAGAGTCACCTAGAAGGTCTAGGTTTACAAGTCTTCCCCAATTAGGGCAAGTGGGATTATTTTGTACAAAGGGTTTAAATGCCCTAGTTTATTGTATTTACATTAGTGTAATGTTTTAGTACTCCACAAGCTTTAGGTCAAGTGGGAGATTGTTGGGATTTATGCACGAAACTTGTGTAATTTTGATCGAATAAATAAAGGGTTATTTGTTTTGATAAAAGTATATCCTTGCTTTATAAATCAAATAAACTAAGCTCCAAGGTTATAATATATCTTGAACATCACTGTAGTGGACACTATTTGGATTGTGTTCAAGAATATAACCTAAATGGTCTATGGTATAAGAATAAGGTTGGAAACCTTATTCTGGTAACACCATGGATGTGACCCACTTCGTAATTAATACAAATGAGGTAATCCAACTCATTCATGTAGTTGACATGCGAGTGGGGGCATCCTGTATGAAGAGTTCATACAAGACTTGATCGCAAATTATTAGTCTAACAAGTGTAACACCGATAACAGGATAAAACTAGTAATTTATAGATGGTCATTAGTGACTCGACCTGAATCCTGAGCAAGTTAAGAACTCCTACTTATAGGGGTTTGTCCTTAGACTAGTATGGGTGAGAGTGGGTTGTAGCCGACTCAATAAGACTACCTTCTCAAGGACAAAATCTCGTAGGTAGTTGGGGACTTAACTGTGCAAGATGAAATTCACTCATTCCTACACTAAGGAATTAGATAGGTTGTTCCCCTCAGAACTGACTCCAGGTCTTGAACAACGGGGCCCGCCCTCTATGAGGGTATGACTCTATGCTAGGACCTTAGACCTGTGTAGGGTCGACTCATGGGTAATGATTATATTAGTGGACACAATATAATATACAGTGAGGAGAGTGCAACTACAAGTCTATAGTGGAGGGACCTGTAGTTAATGAATATTGATTAACTGAATCAAAGAGTTTGATCGGTTAATCTTACATCATTGGAGCTCATGAACTGTAGGTCCATTAGGTCCCTCCGTTGGTTCAACATGGTTATATTGAGGGTAAAAAGTTACGAATGAAATTGAAGTGTTCAATTTCATATATGAGATGTTATATCAGTTATATGTGATATAATTGATATAATATATAGTTTTAATGTGAATTAGATTCACATATTAACTATATACTAAAGAGAGAATGAAAGAGGGATAGGATGGTAATTTCCATCTCTATCTCCTTATATATATATAGTTGCATCAGATGCAATTAGGTTAAGCCAATCTCAAGATTAACAAACCTAGGCCCTTGTTGTGTTGTTGGAAAAGTTCCAAAACACAAACTCTGTCACAACATCTCATCACACCTAAAAGGGAACCCATATTCTTCCCTCACATAGAGAAAAACTGAGAAGATCTGGTGGTAGTGTCGGTGAACATTCAGGTTCGTGTTGCTGAGATCGTGAATGTGGGAGAAGGAGCACTTGAAGAAAGACTTCTTCAAAGGTAATATCTCGTTGTCCATATTGTTAATATATGCTTAATCTAGGTAGAATTGTTCTTCAATGTAATCTTTGAAACGAAATTAAGAACGCGCGATTCATAATCGCTTTCGGTGCGGCATTCGATTCCCATCAGCAACACCATTAGCACCGAAAATTTCGGCAGCATAATGGCGCTACCAAGACAAAACTAAAATTTTTCCTGACCTGTTATAAGCATAAAAGCACTCCAAAAGGTTTACAAAACACCCAACCTCCTCCAAACTACACTCAACAATAGGTTGGGTTCCCAACAAATCATAAAGTAATCAACTAATTTAGAGAATGCCACCTAATTACAACTTTGACATTGACTATCACCTATATGCAATTAATAACACCGAAAGGAGAGGAATAAGAAAACCCGTAACTAAAGGTACAAACGTACAACATAATTTAGAAGGATGAATAAGAGACTGACTTCACATTCAAGCAGAATGAGAAGACAACCTACGAGTTAATCAACCAAGAACCTAATAACAATTAAGGTTCTGATCTATTAAGAATATGCAATGGAAACGTAAAATGAAAGAATAACCCCCTATGAGCTAAAAGACTTTAACAAACGTCCTCATAGGCTCATCAGGTTGTCACCGTCGTCATCCATCTAGAATCTAACTTTTACCTGTAAAAAATAACATAGAAAGAAACGAGGAGTTTAAAGAACTCAGTAAGTAGCCCACTTACAACCAAACATATCTCAGCAAAAACAAACAACAACACTCATCACCTAGACTCATTCAACCCCAAATAGGTCTCTCTTTTTGGCACACTTCACCCTGAGCCGCCTGTAATAATAACTCGAGCTCTACCTTCAGTCCTGGAACTTGATTGATGACGGTATGAGAGGATACAACTCTCACGCCACAACACGCTGGCATAGAGTAGTGAAGGTTCGAACCAACACACCGTTGTTGAGGTGTATGCCCTAATCTCGTGCAGTTTGTAATATTCCATGTTGTAAATAAATAAGAGTTATTTAGTCGAACTTTGTATCTTGCATATTTTATAAACTTAATCCAATAAACTAAGCTCTAGGGTCATTGCATCATGAACTAAGAACTTGAACAGTGTGTAGTAGACACACAGGGAGGATCACGTTCGAGTTAATGACCCGAACGGTCTACAATGTACGGATAGGGTTAGAGACCTAATATTTGTTACGTTCTGGATGCGGACCGCTTTGTATTACATACAAACAAGGTGATCCAACTCGTTCATGTGGTTGACATGCAAGTGAGGGCATCCTATGCAATGAGATTGTATAAGACCGGACCGTGAATTATTACACTTACTGATGTAACACCGTTAATGGTATAGGACTAATAACTTCGTAGATGACCAATAGTGTCTCGTCCTTAATCCTGAGCGTGTTACGAACTCTTGTCTGCGGGGGTTTGTCGTTTGACTAGTACGGGTGAGGGTGACCACAGTTGCTCCCCCAATATGCCTATCTTCTTAGGGACAGGACCACGTGGGGAGCTGGAAACTTTACTACGCGAGATGAAATTCACTCGTTATCGAATTAGGGAAACTAGAGGGGTTGTTCCCTTAAGAGTTGTCTCCAGGGCTTTAACAATGGGGTCCCACCCTCTCACTAGCCCGAGAGGGTTGTTGTTTATGGTTAGACGATGCAACGTAGTTGTTCATTAGAGGAGCAGTGGGACATAAGGAGCAAGAGGTAGACACAGGGGTAAAATAGTAATTTGACCCAGTTGTGCCTATGAACAACCTGTGAAGGGTCGACTCACGGGCATTAGTTATATCGATTAACACAACTTGTCCTACAGTGATGGGAGTGCAGCTACGAGTTTTAGTTGAGTGTTACCGTAGCTAATGAATATTGAATAACCGGGTCAAAGAGTTTGACAGGTTAATCTCGCATCATTGGAGCTCGGCATTTGTAGGTCCATTAGGTCCCTCGGTTGGCTCAAATTGGATAAATTGAGGGTTTACAGTTTGGTGTGGATTTGAAGTGTTCAAATTCATTAATTAGGTAATTATGTAATTTATATGTGATATAGTGGACATAATATATAGTTTGATGTGAGTGAGATTCATAATAAACTATAACATAGCCTAATTGATTAATTAGTACTAATTGGAGAAATTGAATTGAGAGAAATTAAATTGAATGTTATTCAATTTAAAATTCCACAATTATACAAATGTGATTTGTATAATAAGGTATGAGATGTCTTATTATATGTGTTATGCAAATATGATTTGCATAACATAAGGTTGTGGTAAAATAGTGATTTAGTGGAGATTTCAACTCCACATCTCACCATTATTTAAAGGCTTGGTGAGAAGCTTTTGGTAAAGGTTGATCTTATTTTTTGGAAATTCAAGTTCCAAGTGTTGGGATGTTTGTCCTAATCTCGTACTGTTTGTAAATATATTTGAAATTAATAAAGAGTTATTCATTTCTTCATTTTGTGTCTCGCATTTTATACAAACTTTGACCAATAAAATAACCTCCAAGGTCATTGAATTGATGAGAGAACTAGAACTTGAACGGTGTGTAGTGGACACACAGTGAGGATCACGTTCGAGTAAATGACCAAGTAGATAGCTGGGAACTTAACTACGCGATACTGAATTGACTTGTTCCCGCCTTTAGGGAAACTAGAGGGGTTGTTCCCTTAAGTGTTGTCTCTAAATCTTGGACAACGGGCGCCCACTCTCTCACTGGCACGAGAGAGTTGTTGTGTATGGTTGGACCATTACAACGTTGTTGTTCATTAGAGGAGCAGTGGGGACTTAAGGAGCAAGAAGTAGACACAGAGGTAAAACGATAATTTTATCCAGCAGTGTCTACGAACAACCTGTGAAGGGTCGACTCATGGGCATTGGTTATATTAGTGGACACGTAATATTCTGCACTGACGGGAGTGCAGCTACGGGCTTTAGTGGAGTGTTACCGTAGCTAATGAAGGTTGATTAATCGGGTCAAAGAGTTTGATAGGTTAATCTCGGATCATTGGAGCTCGTCACTGTAGGTCCATTAGGTCCCTCGGTTGGCTCAATCTGGGTTAAAAGAAGGGTTAATGTTTTGGTGCGAATTGAAGTGTTCGAGTTCACTAAAAGGGCATTTATGTCATTTATATGAGATATGAATAATATAATATTAGTTTAATGTGAATGAGATTCATAACAAACTATAGCTTAGCCTAATTGTTGAATTAGGGCTAATTGGAGAAATTAGGTTGAGAGATATTAAATTGGATGTGATTCAATTTAATAAATCACAAATATTGCAAATGTGATTTGTAATTTGAGATATGAGATATCTTATAATATATGGTTATGCAAATATCATTTGCATAACCTATAGTTGTGGTAAAATGGTAAATAGGTGGAGATTTCAACTCCACCTATCTCCATTATATAAACCCTTCTTGCAAGTAGGAAGTGAAGTAACTCTCTCATTTTTTGATTTTCACCAAAAGAAGGTATTACTTTTTTCTCAAATTCTCTCTAGCTTTCTCCTCGCAAAAACGAAAACACAAAAGTTCCCGCAAACTTCCTTCTTCCAAAAGAAGAAGATCCAAGAAGTCGAAGAGTTGTGTTCGATCTTTGTTCGAGAGAAGGGTTCGAGATCGTTGGGAGAACACGAAGAGTTGGTGAACGGAAAGGAAAAATCGAAGCGCGTCTTCAACAAGTAAGTACATACTGATTTTTCTTTCCATTTAAGCATGTTTAGCCTAGGTCTAATTGTTAGATCATTTTAATGAACTCAATTGCCCAACTTCACCATGATGATTCAATCATCTTCCGTTGCGTGGGAGTTTCATTCACTTCAATTGGTATCAGAGTCATACGTTAGTTCTTCATTGTGCATTGTTTTTCATTAAAATTAGGTGGGTATTGCCTTAATTTATGTGATAAATTGTTGGTTTGCATAATGGATGTTTACAATTTTGGCTCTAGTTTAGATTTACAATTTATGTTGATTAGATCAATGTAAAGACCCGTTGTTTTGGGCATTATGTTGTAAATCGAGTCTGAAAGTCCGAGTCGTTCGTGGCAAGAGTTGCTGTGAAGAAATCAGAGTGGAAACGGGCAAGAAACGACGAAGAACAGCAAGAGGAGCTTGTTGTTCTGTCGACAGCGTTGAGACGCTTCTCATAGGCGTCTCAACGCTGCGCATGCTGGAGCAAGGCGCGCTGCAGGACAGTGTTGCAACGTTGCTGGCGTTGGGAACGCTGGCACAACGTTGGATGTTGCAGTGTTGCAACGCTGCCCATGGCGTTGCAACACTGCGAGCGTTAGTGGGCAGTTCGCGAGGCTGATTCGCAAGTCGTGGGCGTGGAGTTTTGGGCAAACGTGGGCAGTTATTTTCAATTAATTTTATTTGAATTTCTTTTGTAAAATATATTTTTATTTATTAATTTATTTATTTTATTAAATAATATTAAAATAAAAATTATATTAATGTTATTTAATTAAATAAATGCCCCTAGGTGCCAAAACAGGTCCATTTTTGCTATTTAATTATTTTATGCATGTGATATATGATTTAATTAATTTTCTATGTGCATAATGTATGTCATAGATTTAAAATCCCACCTTAGGTTAAACATTTCATGCATCATTTATATTATAAGAGATATAATATATAGTTTGCATGATAGGTAATATTATAAGAGTTATGATATAATTACATGCATGTTTTAATTTAATTAATATAAGTGTTATATTTTTTTAGATTAAAGTATGCTCATGCATTTATATTGATGTGATGAATTATTTTTTTATAGTATAAAGTTATTCATGTGATGAATGATCAAGCACTATAACATAGAAATGCATGCAACCTAAGTTAATTATTAGTTTTTAAGTGTTTAGAACTTGAATAATTAGACTTAGGTTTTCTAGTTCTAATAAGATTAGAATTAGGAAATCAAAATGTAATCTTTGAATGGTGGCTGATTAGTAACTCTGTCTAAAGAAGGTTTTGTCTAAGGCTGGGGTATTTAAGTTGACGATTGCGGAACACCCCTACCTGAAAACCGGCATGGGAGTGAATTCGGTCCGGAGATTCTTAGATTATATTTTTTCGTGAGTGCCGTTAATTAAAAGTTGATTAATTTACTCACATAGACCTAAGTAATAATGTGATTATAAACTTAGGCTAAATACCATTAAAGAGTTATACTGGTAGACTTAGGTAAATTTTAGCCGGTTTATCTAGGTCAATCGCGAAATTTATAAAGTGTTGAGTGGGAGGAAATATAGTGCATGAGATACATGACCATAAATCTCCTTAAGTCTGCACCGTGAGATCCATACTCGGCCTCGTGGCGCAAATGGGAGCGTCCCCCTTCGGATGGTATTTGTATGGGTCAATAACAAAGTGGATGGAAAGAGTACTTATAGTGAGTAGGAGAGGGACCTATGAAAATGGGACCCACGGTCTCTTCTTTCGATTCACAGCGTGAGACCCCTATGATCTGCCTACTAGGTTGGCCTAGACCAGACAATCCCTTCGGAGGGCCTTGATCAAGGGAGTCGGAACACCGTGAATTCCCGAAAGGCATACAGTTTCCTTGTTGGTTTTTCTTCGTGGTTCACCCTTCGGTGGCTATTGTTTGAACGGATACATGGAAACTTAAAGATTGAGGGTGACACTCACAAAATTTGTTAAGTGTTAATGAATTCGACCAAATAATTGTAACTGGACGCGTAATGGAATAGAGTTATTCTGGGATTAGGGTCTGGTCGAGAAAGTCTCGTCCTAGAGGAGGAGTGTTTTTGTTCATCCTTCGGTGGCGGTCATTCTAAACCTTTAGGATATCATTGCAAATTTTAAATGACCTAGGGATCATAAGATTAAATTTTGCTAAAACTTGATTGGTTTTCAAAAAGTTTATGCGAGCCTGACACAAAATTTAATTTGATTTTTTCAGCTAAAAATATGTCTAGCAAAATAATCGCTTTACTAGCTTCCGACAAACTAGTGGGAGATAACTTCCAAACTTGGAAGAATAATATTAACACGATTTTAGTAACTGACGACCTGAAGTTTGTGCTTGCTGAGGAGTGTCCTCAGTTGCCGAGCTCGACTGCAACACGAAGTGTTCGTGATGCTTACGATCGATGGATCAGGGCCAATGAAAAGGCCAAGGTCTACATCATTGCCAGCTTGTCTGAAGTATTGGCAAAGAAGCATGAGTTGATGGTCACCGCTAAGGAGATCATGGAGTCCCTGGAAGACATGTTTGGACAACAGTCCTTTAAGGTCAGGCACGATTCGCTCAAACAGGTCTTCAATGCCCAGATGAAAGAAGGGACGTCTGTCTGAGAACACGTTCTAGACATGATGACCCACTTTAATTTGGCGGAGATGAACGGACTTCAATCGATGAGTCGAGTCAGGCAAGCTTTATCTTGGAGACTCTTCCGAAGAGTTTCCTTCAGTTTCATAGCAATGTTGTTATGAACAAAATTAGCTACACTCTGACTACCCTCCTCAATGAGCTACAGAATTTCCAGTCCTTGATGAGGATCAGGGCACCGAAAGCTGAGGCAAATGTTGCCTATAGGTCTTATCACAGGGGTTCGACCTCTAGGACTAAACTTGTTGCTCCTTCTTGCACGAAAGGGAAGAAGAAGATGAAGAGGGGTAAAGCTGACCGAGCTGCCGCCCAAAAGGGCAAGAAGGTCACGGAAGTTGTAGAGAAAGGAAAGTGTTTCAACTGCAATGGGGACGACCTCTGGAAGAGAAACTGTCCCAAGTTCCTTGCTGAGAGGAAGAATCAAGATAAATGCGATTTACATGTAACTTAAACTTGCTTAGTGGAGAGTAGTGACTCTGCCTGGATTTTAGATTCGGGCGCCACTAACCACGTTTGTTCTTTTTTTTCAGGGAATTGATTCCTGGCAGCCGCTACGAGAGGGTGAGGTGACTCTACGGGTTTGACCCGGGGAGATAGTCTCTGCTGCAGCAATCGGCAAAGTGAAGCTCTATTTCGGAAGGAATTACTTATTGTTGGACAATATGTATATAGTTCCAGGGTTTACTAGAAACCTTGTTTCCATTTCCAGTCTTATTGAACACTGTATCTCAATTTCCTTTGATAATAATAAAGCGTTTATTTCTTTCAAAGGTAATTTGATTTGTTCAGCTTCACTTGAGTCTAACTTGTATGTTTTAAAGCCAAATTCAGTCAAGAGCGTTATGAACACTAAGTTATTTAAAACTGCAGAAACGTGAACTAAGAGAGTTAAAATTTCTCCTAAAGAAAATGCTCATCTTTGGCATCTATGGTTAGACCACATTAATCTCAATCGGATTGAGAGACTAGTGAAGAGTGGACTTCTAAGTCAGTTGGAAGAAAACCCTTTACTTGTGTGTGAGTCATGCCTCGATGGTAAAATGACCAAACGACATTTTGGTGGAAAATGATATAGAGCCAAAGAGCCCCTTGAGCTTATACATTCTAACCTCTGTGGTCCGATAAGTGTTAAAGCACGAAGAGGTTATGAATACTTCGTTTCTTTCATTGATGATTATTCGAGGTATGGGTATATTTACCTAATGCATTGGAAGTCTGAAACACTTGAAAAGTTCAATGATTACAAGACTGAGGTTGAAAACCTATTAGGTAAAACCATAAAAACACTTCGATCGTATCGAGGTGGAGAGTATATGGACACTGAATCCCAGGACTATATGATAGAACATAGAATTATGTCTCAACTCTCAGCACCTGGTATACCACAGAAGAATGGTGTATCGGAGAGGGGAAACAGAACCTTGTTGGACATGGTTCGGTCGATGATGAGCTATGCTCGTCTCCCTGATTCCTTTTGGGGTTACGTAGTGAAGACTACGATTTATATTTTGAACAACGTTCCATCAAAGAGTGTTTGTGAAACACCTTTCGTACTCTGGAATGGGCGTGAAGGTAGTTTACACCACTTCAGAATTTGGGGATGCCCGACCCACATGCTGGAGTCAAACCCGAATACGTTGGAACCTCGCTCAAAATTGTGTCTATTCGTAGGTTACCCAAAAGAGACCATAGGTGGTCTATTTTACGATCATAAGGATAATAGGGTGCTTGTGTCGACAAACGCCACTTTCTTTGAGGAAGACCATATCAGGGATCATTTGCCTAGAAGCAAAATCGTGTTAAACGAAATGGACAGTACATTAACAAGAGTTGATGATGGGGCTAGTACGTCAACAAGTGTTGTTGATTAGGGCATATCAAGTCAAATTCGTTCTCAAGAGTTGGGAATGCCTCGACGTAGTGGGAGGGCTGTAAGACAGCCTTAACGTTACATGGGTCTAGCAGAAACCCAAGTCGTCAGTCCTGATGATGACTGCGAGGATCTATTGACCTATGATCAGGCAATGGCTGATGTTGACAAGGACAAATGGATTAAACCTATGGACTAGGAAATGGAGTCGATGTACTTCAATTCTGTCTTGGAGCTTGTGGATAAACCGGATGGGGTAAAACCTATAGGTTGTAAATGGATCTACAAGCGTAAACGTGACGTAGATGGGAAGGTGCAGACCTTCAAAGCACGACTAGTGGCAAAGGATTTTACTCAGGTCGAAGGGGTTGACTATGAGGAAACCATTTCACCTGTTGCCATGGTAAAGTCGATTAGGATCCTTCTGGCCATTGACGCGTATTATGACTACGAGGTATGGCAGATAGATGTCAAAACCGCCTTTCTGAATGGCAACCATGACGAAACCATCTACATGGACCGGCCCAAGGGGTTCATTTCCCAAGGCCAAGAGCAAACGGTTTGTCGGCTTCATAGGTATATTTATGGACTGAAACATGTTTGGATTTATGCCCTAAACTTGTCTAATTTTGATCAATTAAATAAAGTGTTATTTGTTTTGATAAGATGACATTCTTTCTTTTATAAATCTAATAAACTAAGCTCCAAGGTTATAACATTTATCTTGAAATCAGTGTAGTGGACACTATTTGGGTTGAGTTCAAGATTATAACCCAAATAGTCTATGGTATAAGAATAAGGTTGGAAACCTCATTCTGGTAACACCATGGATGCGACCCACTTTGTAATTAGTACAAATGAGGTAATCCAACTCATTCATGTAGTTGACATGCGAGTGGGGGCATCCTGTATGAAGAGTTCATACAAGACTAAATCGCAAATTATTAGTCTAACTAGTATTACACCGTTAACAGGATAAGACTAGTAATTTATAAAAGGTCATTAGTGACTAGACCTGAATCCTGAGCAAGTTAAGAACTCCTGCTTATAGGGGTTTGTCCTTAGACTAGTATGAGTGAGAGTGGCCTCATGAGTGCACTCAATAAGCCTACCTTCTCGGGACGTAACCTCGTAGGCGCACCGAGAACTTAACTGTGCAAGATGGAATTCACTCATTCCTCTACTGAGGAATTAGATAGGTTGTTCCCTTAAGAACTGACTCCAGGTCTTGAAAAACGGGGCCCGCCCTCTATGAGGATATGAATCTAAGGTAGGACCTTGGACTTGTTGTTCATTAGAGGATCAGTGGTGCTTAAGGAGCAAAGAGGTAATCACAGAGGTAAAACGGTAATTTGACCCAGCTGTGATTACGAACAACTAGTGAAGGGTCGACTCATGGGTAATGACTATATCACTGGACACAATATTATCTACAGTGAGGAGAGTGCAGCTACAAGTCTATAGTGGAGTGACTTGTAGTTAATGAATATTGATTAACTGGATCAAATTGTTTGATCAGTTAATCTCACATCATTGGAGTTCATGATCTGTAGGTCCATTAGATCCCTCCGTTGGCTCAATATGGTAATATTGAGGGTATAAAGTTAGGAGTGAAATTGAAGTGTTCAATTTCATACATGACGAGTTATATCAATTATATATGATATCATTGATATAATATATAGTTTTAATGTGAATTAGATTCATATATAAATTATATACTAAAGAGAGATTAAATGAGAGGTAGGATGGTCATTTCCCTCCTATTTCTCTATATATATGGTTGCATGAGATGCAACTAGGTTAAGGTTTTGGAAAAGCTCTTTTGTTGTTGTTGGAAGAGTTCCAAGACAACAGAAACATCTCTCTCTCAAAATACCTCACATCTCCTAAAGGGAACCCACCTTACTCCCTCACCTAGAGAACAACGGAGATGATCCGGTGGTCGTGTCTTCGCACGTTGGAGTTCTTGTTGTTGCGATCGTGACCGTGGAGAGAGGAGCACTTGAAGAAAGGTTCTTCAAAGGTAAATTCTTGTTGTCCATTTCACTTATGCTTAATCTTGTTTTGTATGTTCTTGAATTTATCGTTGTAACTAAATCAAGAGCGCGTGATTCGCAATCGCTTCCGCTGTGGGGACTTCAATTCCCTTCAATTGGTATTAGAGCCCTTGCGTTCTTGATTTATGTTTGGGATTTTTCAAGAACAAGGTGGGATTTACTGTTTTTGCATGAGATGTATGAACGATTTTTGCGAAATTAGATGTTTTCAATTTTTGGCACTTAGATTTACAATTTCCATTGAAATGTTCAATGTAAGGGCCCAGTGTTTTGGGTATATTTGATTGTAAATTGAGTCTGTAAGTCTGTGTCGATCGAGGCAAGGTGGTTGCTGAGAAGATTGGAGCGAAAACGAGCTGAAAACAATGGAGATTGTTGTTGTCGTCAGGTGCGTAGAGCAATGTCGCTTCATCGGCGTTGTAAATCGCAGCTGCTTGCTTGGAGAAGGCGCGCGCAGGAGGCGATGTTACCACAACGCAGCCTCTAGCGTTACAACGCTTGTGGCGTTGCGCGTCTTCGGCGAAAATGACAAAAGCAAATACGTTAACGCGGATACGTTTCACGCAAGGAGCAACGGGCAGAAACATTTTTTTTTATTATTTATATTAATTATAAAAATATTTTATTTTAATATATTTAATAATTTTAATTTTAATTAATATAATTAGATTATATTAATTAAAATTATTTCTAGGGTGCCAAAATTGGTCTAATTTTTGTTATTTTAATTATGCAATTGTTGTGTAATTATTGCCATGCATAGTGTATGCTTGTATTTTAGAAATCCCACCTTAGGTTAAGCATTTTCATGCATCATTTATAATATAAGGAGTTATATTATATAGTTTGCATGATTAATTAATATAAGGTTGTTATATTAATATTTGGACAGCATTGACATGCATTATTTTTCATGAGATGAATATGCTATGAATGTCTTATTATTCATGTGATCAATGATCAAGCACTATAACATAGTATGCATGTCACCTAAGGTTAATTATTAGTTTTAAAGTGTTTAGAACTTGGAAATAATAGTCCTTAGGTTATCTAGTTCTAATTAGATTAGAATTAGGAACCAAGTAATTTATAAGCTATGATTAAAAGAGTAACTCTGTCTAAGGAAAGTTCTGTCTAGGCTTGGGTATTTAAGCTGTCGGAAACGGAGCACCCCTACCCAGGAAACTGACCTGGGAGTGAAATTTAATCAGAGAGTCTTAAAAATTACAGTATCGTCAGCGGGTTTATTAAGGGGTTAATAAACTAGAAATCCTAGGTTTAATATAAGGAGTTATATTAACAAACTTAGGATAAAATCAATATGAGAGTTATATTGATCATCAATATAAAGAGTTATGTTGATAGAATTAGGTAAATCCATTAGTTGGGTTTTAGCCTAAGAGAGATTCCTATATTTATCCACCTACGCTATCTTCGGGAAGTTCACACCGTGAGACTCATTCTTGGCCTCGTGGCGCAAACAGGAGCGTCCCCCTTCGGATGGTGTTTGTATGAGTTAATAACAAGGTGAATGGAGAAAGTACTTATAGTGAGTCGAAGCAGGTTTAGTGAAAACAAAACCTACGGTCTCTTTTATCAGTTTACACCGTTAGACCACTATGGTCAGCCTGCTAGTTTGGCCTGGACTAGACAATCCCTTCGGAGGGCTTGATCATAGAGGCTCTAACACAGTAGACACCCGAAAGAGATAAAGATTTCCTTAGACTATTTTCCAATCTAGTCCTCCCTTCGGCGGATTTTATTGGATCGAGACTCTGGGATCTAAAGACAAAGGGTTACACTCACGGGGTACATAAGTTGTGTATGTATCTAGACCAAAAAATGGTAACTAAAACCTATAGGAATAAGAGTTATTCTGGTATTAGCTTTTGGTCAAGAGCGTCTTGATCTAGACGAGGAGTGTTTTTTATTACCCCTCGGTGATATACATTCTAAACCTTTGGAGTATCATTGCGAATTATAAATGGCCTAGGAATCATTTGATAATTAGCTAAAACATGATTGGATTAGAGTTATAGCAAGAAACACAGACAAGTTTGTTTGTAATTTTTCAGCAAAAATGTCTAGCTCTATAATTTCCTTATTGGGTGCAGAAAAGTTAACCGGAGAGAATATGATGACATGGAAAAGCAAACTCAACACTATTTTGGTAGTGGATGATCTGAAGTTTGTGCTAACTGAGGAGTGTCCTCAGGTGCCAAGCTCGAATGCGTCACGAAATGTTCGTGATGCATATGATCGATGGATCAAGGCCAATGATAAGGCCAAGGTGTACATGCTGGCAAGTATGTCTGACCTATTAGCCAAGAAGCATGAGGGCATGATTACCGCTAAGGAAATCATGGATTCTGTGCAGGGTATGTTTGGACAACAGTCCACACAAGCCCGACATAATGCCCTAAAGTACATATTCAACTCGAGGATGCCATAGGTTACATCTGTTCGGGATCATGTCCTGGATATGATGGTGCACTTCAACATCGCGGAGTCGAATGGTGCTTCCATCGGTGAGTCGAGCAAGGTCAGCTTCATTCTGGAAACCCTTGCAGATAGTTTCCTGCAGTTTAGAAGTAATGTTGTTATGAACAAGCTTACTTTTAATCTTACCTCCCTTCTGAATGAACTCCAGACCTTTCAGTCTTTGATGAAAATTCAGGGATCGAAAGGTGAGGCAAATGTTGCCAGGAGGAGTTATCACAGAAGTTCGACCTCTGAGACAAAAACAGTGGCTTTATCTTCTTCTAACATGAGAGGTAAGAAGAAGAACATGAAGAAGGTTGGTAAAGGAAACAGTGACAAAGTCACGCGGGAAGAGGCGAGAAAGTCAAAAACGTTGCTGACAAAGGAAAGTGTTTCCACTGCAACGAAGACGGACGTTGGAAATGGAACTGTCCGAAGTACATTGCAGAAAAGAATAAGGAAGGTAAATATGATTTACTTTGCCTAGAAGCTTGTTTAGTGGATAATGATAAAACAACTTGGATACTTGATTCAGGCGCCACTAATCATGTTTGCTCTTATTTTCAGGGAATTGATTCTTAGCAGCAGCTACAATAAGGAGAGATAACACTCCGGGTTGGAAATGGAGAGGTCGTCTCAGCTGTAGCAGTAGGCACAATGAAGCTTTATTTTGGCAAGAAATATGTATTGTTGGACAATATATTAGTGATACCAGGGTTTACTAGAAACCTCATTTCCATTTCTTGCCTTATTGAACAATGTATTTTTGTTTCCTTTTCTATAAATAAAGTGTTTATTTTAAAGAAAGGTTTAGAAATATGTTCAGCTTCATTATAAAATGGATTGTATGTTTTAAGGCCTAATTTAGTCAAAATTGTTTTCAACACTGAATTATTTAAAATTGCAAACGCACAAACTTAGAAACGTAAAATTTCTCCTAAGGAAAATGCTGATCTTTGGCATCTAAGATTGGGTCACATTAATCTCAATAGGATTGAGAGATTGGTAAAGAACGGACTTCTAAACGAATTAGAAGAAAATTCCTTTCCAGTATGTGAATCCTTCCTAGAAGGCAAGATGACTAAAAGATCTTTTAGTGGAAAAGGTTATAGAGCCAAAGATACTCTAGAGCTTATACATTCAGACTTTTGTGGTCCGATGAATGTTAAAGCCAGGGGAGGATATGAATATTTCATCTCTTTTATAGATGATTATTCCAGATATGGGCATATTTACCTAATGCACCACATGTCGGAAGCACTTGAAAAGTTGAAGGAATTCAAGACTGAGGTTGAAAATCAATTAGGTAAAAGAGTTAAAACACTTCAATCGGATCGAGGTGGAGAGTACATGGATTTAAAATTCCAGAACTATATGATAGAACATGGAATTACAACCCAACTCTCAACTCCCGACAAACCACAACAAAATGGTATACCGGAAAGGAGAAATAGAACCTTGTTGGACATGGTTCGATCAATGATGAGTTATGCTCATCTCCCTAGTTCCTTTTGGGGTTATGCAGTGGAGACTGCAGTATACATTTTGAATAGTGTGCCCTCCAAAAGTGTTTCTGAAACACCTTTTGAACTCTGGAAAGGACGTAAGGGTAGTTTATGTCACTTCAGAATATGGGGTTGTGCAGCACATGTGCATGTGACAAATCCAAAGAAGTTGGATTCACGTTCAAAGTTGTGCCTATTCGTAGGATACCCAAAAGAAACAAGAGGTGGTTTATTCTATGATCCTAAGGAAGATAAGGTCTTTGTGTCGACAAATGCCACTTTCTTGGAGGAGGACCACATAAGGGACCACAAATCAAAAAGTAAGGTAGTGTTGAGTGAGTTAGACGGAACAATAGCAAAGGTTGCTAATAAGAATACTAGTACGTCAACAAGAGTTGTTGATACTAGTTTGTCTAGTCAAGAGGGTCCATCTCAAGATTTGAGTATGCCTCGACGTAGTGGGAGGGTTGTGATACAGCCTGACCGTTACATGGGTTTAGCTGAAACCCAAGTTGTTATACCAGATGACAACTGCGAGGATCCATTGACTTATAATCAAGCAATGGTTGACAAAGACAAAGACAAATGGGTCATAGCCATGGACACAGAAATGGAGTCTATGCACTTCAATTCTGTTTGGGATCTTGTAGATAAGCCTGATGGGGTAAAATCTATAGGTTGTAAGTGGATCTACAAGAGAAAACGTGGTGTAGATGGGAAGGTGCAAACCTTTAAAGCTAGACTAGTAGCAAAGGGTTATACCCAGGTTGAAGGGGTTGACTATGAGGAGACCTTTTCACCTGTTGCTATTGTAAAATCTATTCATATCCTTATTGCCATTGCCGCATATTATGACTATGAGGTATGGAAAATGGATGTCAAGACAGCCTTTTCGAATGGCAATCTTGAGGAAACCATCTACATGGACCAACCCAAAGGGTTCATTAAACCAGGACAAGAGCAAAAAGTTTGCAGGCTTAAAAGGTCAATTTATGGACTGAAACAAGCTTCTAGGTCCTGGAATATAAGATTTGATCAGGCTATCAGATCTTATGGTTTTGATCAGAATGATAATGAACCTTGTGTATGCACTAAAATCATCAATAGTTCTGTCGCATTCCTAATTCTCTATGTGGATGATATCCTACTCATTGGAAATGATGTAGGTTATCTTATTGACATCAAGGAATGGTTGGCTACGCAGTTCCAGATGAAAGATTAGGGTGATGCGCAGTTTGTTCTTGGGATCCGTTGTCCTAAGCAAAGAAGAATAAAACACTAGCCTTGTCTCAAGGATCATACATTGACAAAGTGTTGTCAAGGTTTAAGATGCAAGATTCCAAAAAGGGCTTGTTGCCTTTTAGACATGGAATCCATTTGTCTAAGGAACAGTGTCCTAAGACAACTCAAGGACTTGAGGATATGAGACGGATTCCTTATGCATCAGCTGTTGGGAGCCTGATGTACGCCATGTTGTGTACTAGGCCCGACATCTGCTTTTGCGCTTGGAAGGGTCGATGAGGTATCAATCCAATCTCGGACTTGAACACTGGGCGCGGTTTAAAACAATTCTTAAGTATCTTCTGAGAACAAGGAACTACATGCTTGTGTATGGGGCTAAGGATTTGATCCTTACAGATACACGATTACGACTTTTCGGATGATAAAGATTCTCGTAAATCTACATCCGGGTGGGGCCACTCATAACAGAGGAGTTGTAGTATGGTGAAGCGTCAAGCAAGCATGCATCGCTGATTCGACCATTGAGGCCGAATATGTAGCGACTTGTGAATCAATCTAAGGAGGTCGTTTGGTTAAGGAAATTTATGCTAAATTTGGAAGTTGTTCCAAATATGACTTTGCCCATCACGTCAGTATTGCGATAATGGTGGTGCGATGGCAAATTCGAGGGAACCCCGATGTCACAAGAGGGGAAAGCATATAGAGCAGAAGTATCATCTCATCCGGGAGATCTTGCATAGAGGAGACGTGATTGTCACGAAGATAACCTCAGAGCACAACATTGCTGATCCTTTTACAAAGGCTCTCACGGCTAAAGTTTTTTAGAGTCACCTAGAAGGTCTAGGTTTACACGTCTTCCCCAACTAGGGCAAGTGGGAGTATTTTGTACAAAGGGGTTTAAATGCCCTAGTTTATTGTATTTACATTACTGTAATTTTTTGTACTCCACAAGCTTTAGGTCAAGTGGGAGATTGTTGGGTTTTATGCCCTGAAGTTGTGTAATTTTTATTAATTAAATAAAGTGTTATTTGTTATGATAAGATTACAGTCTTGCTTTTATAAATCCAATAAACTAAGCTCCAAGGTTATAACATTTATCTTGAAATCAGTGTAGTGGACACTATTTGGGTTGAGTTCAAGATTATAACCTAAATAGTCTATGGTATAAGAATAAGGTTGGAAACCTCATTCTGATAACACCATGGATGCGACCCACTTTGTAATTAGTACAAATGAGGTAATTCAACTCATTCATGTAGTTGACATGCGAGTGGGGGCATCCTATATGAATAGTTCATACAAGACTGGATCGCAAATTATTAGTCTAACTAGTATAACACCGTTAACAGGATAAAACTAGTAATTTATAGATGGTTATTAGTGACTTGACCTGAATCCTGAGCAAGTTAAGAACTCCTGCTTATAGGGATTTGTCCTTAGACTAGTATCGGTGAGAATGGCATGTAGCCGACTCAATAAGCCTACCTTCTCAGGGACAGAACCTCGTAGGTAGCTGAGAACTTAAGTGTGCAAGATGGAATTCACTCATTCCTCTACTGAGGAATTAGATAGGTTATTCCCTTAGAACTAATTCCAAGTCTTGAACAACGGGGCCCCGCCCTCTATGAGGGTATGAGTCTAAGGTAGGACCTTGGACTTGTTGTTCATTAGAGGATCAGTGGTGCTTAAGGAGCAAAGAGGTAATCAAAGGGGTAAAACGGTGACCCAGCTGTGATTACGAATAACCTTTGAAGGGTCGACTCATCGGTAATGCCTATATCAGTGGACACAATATTATCTACAGTGAGGAGAGTGCAGCTACAAGTCTATAGTGGAGTGACTTGTAGTTAATGAATATTGATTAACTGGATCAATGAGTTTGATCAGTTAATCTCACATCATTGGAGCTCATGATACTAAAGTGAGATTAAATGAGGGGTAGGATGGTCATTTCCATCCTATTTCTCTATATATATGGTTGCATTAGATGCAATTAGGTTAAGGTTTTGGAAAAGCTCTTTTGTTGTTGTTGGAAGAGTTCCAAGACAACAAAAACATCTCTCTCTCAAAATACCTCACATCTCCTAAAGGGAACCCACCTTCCTCCATCACCTAGAGAACAACGGAGAAGATCCGGTGGTTGTGTCTTCTCACATTTGAGTTCTTGTTGTTGAGATCGTGACCGTGGAGAGAGGAGCACTTGAAGAAAGATTCTTCAAAGGTAAATTCTTGTTGTCCATTTTATTATATGTGCTTAATCTATGTTTTACGTTCTTGAATTTTCCGTTCTAACTAAATGAAGAGCGTGCGATTCGCAATCGCTTCCACTGCGGGGACTTCGATTCCCTTCAAAACAAGCCTCGAGGTCTTGGAATATAAGGTTTGAGGAGGCAATCAAATCTTATGGCTTTGATCAGAATGTTGATGAGCCGTGTGTTTACAAGAAAATCGTCGACAAAACTGTCGCATTTCTGATATTATACATGCATGATATTCTTCTCATTGGGAATGAGGTAGAATTTCTTGCTGACGTAAAGAAATGGCTAGCTTCACAATTCCAAATGAAAGATTTGGGAGAAGCTCAGTATGTTCTGGGTATCCAGATTGTCCGAAACCGAAAGAACAGAACGCTGGTCATGTTCAAGCGTCTTATATTGAAAAGATGTTGTCTACATATAAGATGCAGAACTCCAATAAGGGCATGTTGCCTTTCAGGCACGGGGTTCACCTGTCTAAGGATCAGTGTCCTGAGACTCCTCAATAGGTTGAGGATATGAGACGGATCCCCTATGCTTCAGCTGTAGGGAGCCTGACGTATGCCATGTTGTGTACTAGGCCCGACATCTGTTATGCAGTAGGGATTGTCAGTATGTATCAATCCAATCAAGGATTAGATCACTAGACAGCCGTAAAGGCAATCCTCAAGTATCTTAGGAGAACGAGGAACTACAGCTTAGTGTATGGTGGTGGAGATTTGATCCTTACGAGATACACACATTCTGACTTTCAGACTGATGAGGATTCTAGAAAATCCACTTCGGAGTCAGCCTTCATTCTGAATGGAGGAGCTGTAGTATGGTGAAACATCAAGCAGGGATGCATCGCTGATTCCACTATGGAAACGAGTACGTTGTAGCTTGTTAAGCTGCAAAGGAAGCTGTTTGGCTAAGGAAGTTCATGACAAATTTGGAAGTTGTTCCAAATATGAGCTTGTCGATCACGTTGTTTTGTGACAATTGTGGTGCAGTAGCCAACTCGAGGGAGCCTCGGAGCCATAAGAGAGGCAAAGACATTGAGCGGAAGTATCACCCGATACGGGAGATTGTGCACTGCGGCGACGTGACAATCACGCAGATAGTGTCGGAGCACAACGTAGCTAATCCATTTACAAAGCCCCTCACGGCTAAGGTGTTTGAGGGTCACCTAGAGAGTCTAGGTCTTCGAGTACTTCCTGACTAGGGCAAGTGGAAGATATGTAAACGGGTATTCAATGTCCTAGTTTATTGTATTACTTCATTGTAATTTATGTACATTTCAGAAATGTATTTGCTCCACTACCTTAGTCCAAGTGGGAGTTTGTTGGGATGTTTGTCCTAATCTCGTACTGTTTGTAAATATATTTGAAATTAATAAAGAGTTGTTCATTTCTTCATTTTGTGTCTCGCATTTTATACAAACTTTGACCAATAAACTAAGCTCCAGGGTCATTGAAGTCATGAGAGAACTAGAACTTGAACGGTGTGTAGTGGACACACGGGAGGATCACGTTCGAGTTAATGACCCAAACGGTCTACATTGTATGAATGGGGTTGGAGACCTAATCTTGGATACACTGTGGATGCGACCGGCTTTGTATTAAGATACAAACGAGGTGATCTGACTCGTTCATGTGGTTGAAAGGGAAGACACCTACTGCTGACAAAAGGCAAGGGAAAAGCCAAGGTTGCAGATAAAGGAAAATGTTACCACTGCAACGTGGATGGGCACTGGAAGCGAAACTGCCCATACCTTGTTGAGCTCAAAGAGAAGAAAGGTAAATTACATTTGCTTATTCTTGAAACTTATTTAGTGGAAAATGATTATTTTACCTAGATACTTGTAAACCCGAGATCTTTCTTTGGAACTTCCTTATTAACAAACAACAAAGAGAAAGAAGAAATGAATGTTTAAAACTTGGTTTCCCATGTTTTTAAAAGAAAAGAAATGAAGTGAAAGACAAAAGGAAAACAAGGAAAGAAAGTTTAAACCATTTTGGTTTGGTTTGCTTTTAAAGACAAAAGAAGAAAAGGAAATGAAACAAATGTTTTATATATTAAGTTATTTTGTTTTTTTTTAAGAAAAGAAAAGAAAAGAAAAGAAAGAAAGAAGATAAAGAAAAGAAAAGAATAGGAAAAAGAAATGAAAAATGAAAAAGTAAAAAGGTGCAAAAAGACAAACCCTCCACCGTTTGATTTTTTTTCAAAAAAGAAGCTCTCTCCATTTTCTTCTCTTTCATCACAAACTAAGGCTGAAGCTTCGTGGTTGAAGGAGAAAGGAAGAAGAAGGAGACCATTTTTTGGTGATTTTGAAGCTAGAGTTGCAGAAGAAAAGAGGAGAACTCAAGGAAGTCATTATTACAGCAAGGAAATCAACTCAGACAAGCTCTTATTTTCTGTTCATCTCGAGCTCCACAAGAAGAGGTAAGAGTTGAGCTTTTTTTTCATGAAATTTAACTCATATTGGAACAAAATTCGTGAAGGAAGCTCGAGCCAATTCTGATTTTAAGTTGCTGTTTTGTTAAGAGGAAGGTAGAAGACATAATTTTGCTGTCAAATCCGAGGGGTCTCTGATGTTTTGGTTATTCTGACCTGTATTCTTGGAGTTAGAAGCTCTCATTGGTATGGTTCGAAAGCTTATTGAATTTCCTACAAGTTTCGTGAAGGAATCGTGAGAAAAAATGATTGGGAGATTTTGTAATCATCAGGTTAAATTTCGGGTTGCAGCAGGAAGTGAAATCTGGAACAACAGTAGGATCATTTTAGGGGTTAAGCTACTGAGGTATTTTCTAACCAATACGTTAGGAATCTCATTTTCATGTATTCATAAGCGTTTTAGAGGGTTCAAAAAGGAAGAGTTTGGTATAAAGTACATTCTTTTTGGATAAGTAATGGAGAAGTTATGGTTGTCTGAAAACATGGCAGAAAATCTGAAAATGCTGGAATTTTTGAAAGTGTGTTTTCTTGTAGTTTTAAGGTTAAAAACCATGAGCTCGAGGTTCTAATACATGAATTTGGTTTGTTTGACAGGCCAAGAGCAAATAGGTCGAGTGTACGGGCTAAGATTCTAGTTCAAACACTGTGAGTGATAAAACGAACTTCAAAAGTGTATATATGCTTGAATTATGTTCAAGAAATGCAAGTTTTGCTAGAATAAAAGTTTTCAATGCATTATGCTTTCTTTTGAACACATCTTTATGAGTATTCATGTTTTTCCTAGAAATGTTTCAAGTGTTCATTGTGACCCTAAAAGTCTTTATAAAGTTTATACATGAGCATATGTCCAATGGTTGCCAAAATTTATGGAAATGTTATGATTTCAAGCAAGCATGTACTAGCAAGTATGTTTTAAAGATTTCGATTTTATAAACAAGTTTGAGTAAGCTTGAGTTTTATGAAAGAAAAGATAAGCGAGGCATGTTCAAATGTTTTCATGTGATTTTCTCGAGATATTGAGCTCGAGGCTTTATGGTACCGCAGTGCACACAGTCTTATTCTGTTGTCGACGTTGAGTGTACTCGTGACAACAGCCACTGTCGTGAGTCTTTGGGCGGGCCCCACTCACGACAAAAGACGATGGGAGTGTTGGGCGGGTCCCACTACATCGTAGAGTAAACGTTGGTTGTACTGGGCGTTCCCTACACAACGTAGATTGTGACATGTTTTAAAAGAGTTTATCTCATTTACATGCCTTACGAGATATTGATGATATACTTGTTGGTTTTCTCGAAAGTCTATTATGATTCTACGTTTACTTTCAATGCTTGAATACAAATGCATATGCTCATAGTTTTCAGTCACATGTTTTACAAGTTATAGATATTAAACACGATCACTCACTTTGAGCTTCATACCTCATTCTTTCTATATTTTCAAACTTTTCGTGTGTAGAGAGATCGAGCTCCCGGCACTGAAAGTTCTTGCTATAGTCTGCTGAAGCTTCATAAGTTAAATACTTTGTACGTGGTTGGTTTTGTCTAGCAAGTCTCTATGTTTGTAAATTATTTTGAGAGGACTTTGGTGTTATAGTTGTTTGTACATTAGAGGTTGTATAAACAATGGTTTGTCTTGTGTTGTTTCTGATGCACTAGACTTTTAGTTTCCAAGAGAGACTTGTGAAGGGTTTCTCCTTGTATATGTTTAATAGTTGTCCATTTTCCGCTATGTCATGTTTAAGTGTTCCATTTTCGAACATAGTATGTTTATCAGTGTGAATCAGTATCAATGGTATTGTTAAGAGATAAACAATGTCTGTTGGCTTCACGCCGCCTTTCGAGCTGAGTTAGCAGGTAGTTCGGGAGGGGGTGTGACAATACTTGATTCAGGAGCCACTAATCATGTTTGCTCTTCGTTTACGGAAACTAGTTCCTTCAAGGAGCTCGAAGAGGGTGAGATGACGCTCAGGGTCGGAATGGGAGACGTGTCTCAGCTCGTGTAGTGGGAGATGCCAATCTATTTTTTAGAGATAGATTTTTATTTTTAAAAACTCTGTATATAGTTCCTAAGATTAAGAGGAACTTAATTTCTATCTCTTGTTTAATAGAACTTGGTTATTGTATTTCCTTTTCTTTGAATAAAGCGTTCATTTTAAAAGAAGGTGTCAATATTTGTTCTGCTAAATTGAAAAACGGCTTGTATGTACTTAAACCGAATCAGAATAAAGCCATTTTAAATGATGAGATGTTTAAAAATGCTAATACTCAAAGTAAAAGACAAAGAATTTCTCCAAATAATAATACCTATCTATGGCATCTTAGACTTGGTCATATTAATCTCAACCGGATTGAGAGACTCTCTAAGAATTGACTTCTAAACAAGTTAGAAGATGATTCTTTACCTCCTTGCGAGTCTTGCTTGGAAGGTAAAAGGACCAAGCGACCTTTTTCTGGAAAAGGTTACAGAGCCATAGAGCCCTTAGAAATTGTACATTCGGATCTTTTTGGTCCGGTGAATGTTAAAGCTCGAGGAGGGTACGAATATTTCATCTCTTTCATAGATGATTATTCGAGGTATGGTTATCTATATCTAATGCATCACAAGTCTGAGGCTCTTGAAAAGTTCAAAGAGTATACGGTGGAAGTAGAGAATGCATTAGGGAAAACCATTAAAACACTTTGATCTGATCGAGGTGGGGAGTATATGAATTTGAGATTCCAAGACTATATGATAGAACATGGAATTAAATCTCAACTCTCAGCAACTAATACACCACAACAAAATGGTGTGTCAGAAAGGAGAAATAGAACCTTGTTGGACATGGTTCGTTCTATGATGAGCTATGCTCAATTGCCTGCCTCGTTTTGGGGATACGCAGTAGAGACTGTAGTTCAAATCTTGAACACTGTTCCATCAAAGAGTGTTTCATAAACACATTTTGAGTTGTGGAAGGGGCATAAACCTAGTTTACAACACTTCATGATTTGGGGTTGTCTGGCACATGTGCTAGCGACAAACCCAAAGAAATTGGAACCTCGTTCAAGATTGTGCCAATTTGTTGGCTATCCCAAGGAAACGAGAGGTGGTCTTTTCTACGACCCACAAGAAAACAAGGTGATTGAATCGTCAAACGCCACATTCTTGGAGGAAGATCACATGAGGAACCACAAACCGTGTAGTAAATTAGTGCTAAATGAACCTACAGATGAACAAACAAGAGTTGTTGATCAAGCTGGACCGTCATCAAGAGTTGATGGAGAAGCCAGCACCTCAAGTTTGTCTCGTCCTTCTTAATTGTAGGGAATGCCTCGACGTAGTGGGAGGGTTGTTTCCCAACCTGACCGCTACTTGGGTTTAGCTGAAACTCAAGTTGCCATACCTGATGACGGCGTAGAAGATCCATTGTCTTATAAACATGCGATGAATGACGTAGACAAGGACCAATGGATCAAAGCCATGGACCTTGAAATGGAGTCAATGGACTTCAATTCAGTATGGGAACTTGTAGACCAACCTTAAGGGTTAGACCCATCGGGTGTAAATGGATATATAAGAGAAAGAGAGATGCAACCGGAAAGGTACACACCTTTAAGACTAGACTTGTAGCAAAGGGTTTTACCCAAAGGGAAGGAGTTGATTATGAAGAAACTTTTTCCCATGTTGCTATGCTGCAGTCTATAAGGATACTCTTGTCCATAGTCGCGTTTTATGATTATGAAATTTGGCAAATGGGCGTCAAGACTGCCTTTTTGAATGGTAATCTTGACGAGAGCATCTATATGTCTCAACCTGAAGGGTTCATAACCCAAGGTCAGGAGCAAAAGGTTTGCAAACTCAATCGATCCATTTATAGGTTGAAGCAAGCATCCAGATCTTGGAATATAAGGTTTGATACTGCGATCAAGTCTTATGGCTTTGACAAAAACGTTGATGAGCCTTGTGTTTACAAGAGGATCATCAACGACAAAGTAGCTTTATTAGTATTTTATGTGGACGATATCCTACTCATTGGGAATGATGTAGGATACCTTACTAACATAAAGAATTGATTGGCGACCCAATTCATAATGAAAGATTTGGGAGAGGCGCAATATATTCTTGGGATTCAGATCTTCAAGAATCACAAGAACAGAACGCTAGCACTGTCTCAAGCTTCTTATATCGAAAAAATGTTCGATATTCGATGCAGAATTCTAAGAGGGGCTTGTTGCCCTTCAGACATGGAGTTCATCTGTCTAAGGAACAGTGTCCTAAGACACCTCAAGAAGTTGAGGATATGAGGTGTATTCCCTATGCCTCTACAGTAGGTAGCTTAATGTATTCTATGTTGTACACAAGGCCAGACATTTGTTATGCAGTAGGAACAGTCAGTAGGTACCAGTCCAATCAAGTATCTTAAGAGAACGAGGGACTATACGCTTGTGTATGGGACTAAGGATTTGATTCTTATTGGATACACTGATTTTGATTTTCAGACCGATAAGGATTCTCGAAAATCCACATCAGGATCAGTTTTCACCCTTAATGGGGGAGCTATAGTATGGTGAAGCATCAAGCAAGGATGCATCGCTGACTCCACGATGGAGATTGAGTATGTCGCTACTTGTGAAGCAACTAAGGAGGTTGTTTGGCTAAGGAAATTCCTTACTGATTTGGAAGTCGTTGAAAATTTAGAATTTCCCATCACCTTATACTGTGACAACAGTGGTGCAGTAGCCAATTCGAAGGAACCTCACAGCCATAAGCGAGGCAAGCACATCGAGAGGAAGTATCACCTGATACGATAAATAGTGCAACGAGGAGATGTGACAGCCACGAAGATTGCTTCGGAGCACAATAGTGTTGATCCATTTACAGAGACTCTCACGGCTAAAGTGTTCGAGGGTCATTTGGAGAGTCTAGGCCTACGAGACATGTACATAGGCTAATCTAGGGCAAGTGGGAGATATGTAATGGGGTATATGGATGCCCTAGTTTATTGTATTTCTATATCTTGTAACCACTGTTTTAGATTATGATGTACCCCACTAGAGTTTTAGTTCAACTGGGAGTTTGTTGGGGTTTGTGCCCTAAAACTCATAGTTTGTATTTCTGTTCTAATTATTTGTAATAAAGTGTTATTATTGCAATAAAGAGTTATTGTTCGCTGTCTTTGACATTGCCTTTATTTCAACCCTAAATCCAATAAACTAAACATCCAAGGCTGTTAAATGTGTCTTTAACTGAATGTAGTGTACATATAGAGGATCTCGGTTCGAGATACAGCCTAAAGGGTCTATAGTTAGGGGATAAGGTTTGGATACCTTACCCTGGTAAAACTATGGATGTGGCCCACTTTGTATTTGATACAAACACTGTGATCCTATAGTGTTCGTGTAGATGACATGTGAGTAGGGATATCCTATGTAATGAGAGTACATAAGACCGGACCACGAAATAGTAACCTCCAGATGTAACTCCTTTGACTAGTTAGGTTTTATTTCACTAGGATGACCTAGGCAACTTGATCTCAATCCTGAGTAAGTTACGAACTCCTGTTCGCGAGGGATTGTCCTTTGACTAGTATGGGTGAGAGTGGCAAGATTCGCCGACCCAATATGCCTACCTTCTTGGGTACAAGACCGAGTGAGCGACTGGAAACTTAACTTAGCAAGACGGAATTCACTCCTTCCCGCCTACTAGGGTAAGTAGAGGAAGGTTCCCTTAAGTGGTGTCTCCGGGACTTAAACAAAGGGCCCGACCCTCTCATTGGCCCGAGAGGGATTCTGTTTGTTGGTAGGACCACAAACAAATTGTTCATTAGAGGAGAACTGGTACTTAAGTCACAAGATCTAACCTAGGTGTAAAACGGTAATTTGACCCAGATGGTGTTACGATCATTCGTGAAGGAATAACTTCCTGTTATTGGTCAATATCCGTGGACACAGAAATATATCTGCAGTGAGAAGAGTGCAGCTGCGGGACTTTAGTGGAGTGTTCCCGCAGTTAACGAATGTTGATTAGGAGGTTAATGAGATTGACCGAGCAATCTCCTATCGTTGGAGCTTCTGACCTGTAGGTCCATTAGGTCCACCTTCTAGCTCGTAAAGGGTTCTTAGATCCTTTGAATTTGAAATGTTCAAATTCATAAGGGAATAAACTGGATGTATATTGATACGATATAATATATAGTTTTGGAACTATATATTATAAATTTAATGTGAATATGATTAATATTAAATTTCATGAGAGAATGGAATATTTGAAAGAGTTCAAATATTAAATTCAAATGTGAATGTGATTCATATTTGAAAACTATAGGTTAAAACATAATGTGTATGAGATGTACATTAAACTATATGTTAAAGGGTGAAATGACTAAATATGATTTAATCATTCAATTAATATTATAGTTGAATTAAATATCATTTAATTTGATATAATTAATTAATAATTGATTAATTAATTTAATATTAATTGGAAACCTGTCAGGAGGACACGTTCCCACTACTCCCTAACTCCCCCCGATAGAGAGTGGGGAGTTACCCTATGAAGTCCTACTCCTTGTGAGAAAGACAGATGGAATCGAAAAATTCAATCGACTGATTTGCTCTGAGCAAGAATTCTCTCTCTCACACACACTCTCATTCTCTCATACTCTCTTCCAATTTCTTAGAATTCCTTCCCACCAAAGGAAAAGGTCTAAGCAGAACTTAGAGGATAGAGGGTTTTCCTCGTGGTAGTGCCCTGTTATAGAAGTAGAGAAGCAGAGAAGTTCATGTGTTGCTGAAAAAGCAGCAAGGAGTTGCTGGAAAAACTACAAAGGTATTCCTTCTTTCCTATTTAGTTTAATGGTTAAACTTTAGCATATTTGTATGCAATTAATCCATGCCTAATTAGATTAGATTTCTATGTTTGTTTTGTTTTATCAATGTATGGGTTTTTGCATTTAAAGCAAAACAAAACTTGCAAATTACGATTCCCAATTCGTTTCCGCTGCTCAAGAGGATTCGATCTCCATCAATATAAACCCTTCTTGCAAGAAGGAAGAGAAGTAACTCTCTCATTTTTGGATTTTCACCAAAAGAAGAGATTACTTTTCTCTCAAATTCTCTCTAGCTTTCTCCTCTCAAAAACCAAAACACAAAAGTTCCCACAAACTTCGTTCTTCCAAAAGAAGAACAACCGAGAAGCCGAAGGGTTGTGTTCAATCTTTGTTCGAGAGAAGGGTTCAAGATCGTTGGGAGAACACGAAGAGTTCATGAATGGAAAGGAAAAATCGAAGCGCGTCTTCAACAAGTAAGTACATACATATTTTTCTTTCCATTTAAGCATGTTTAGCCTAGGTCTAATTGTTAGATCATTTTAAAGAAATTCAATTACACAACTTCACCAAGACGATTCAATCGTCTTCCGCTGCGTGGGAGTTTCATTCCCTTCACCAAGAGATCTCCAAATTTTCTCAAAACTCTCTCAACTCTCTCTACCTCTTCTCCAAATCCAAAACCAAAGGGAGTCCACACACTCTCCCTCAACCTACCGAGAAGAACCGAGAAGTCCTTTCGGAGATGTCCGTGTTGTTCGGTGCGAGGAAAGGAGATCGTTGAGATCGTTGGTACGAAGTAGTTCGTGATCAGAGGAGAAAAGTATTGAAGAAGAGTTCTTTAACAAGTAAGTAACAAGTTACTCTCTGTTTTTCTTCTCTTTATGCATGTTTAGCCTAGAATTTATGTGATAAGTTCGATTTTAAGAAATGAATTGCACAACGAAAACTACAACGTTTCATATCGTTTTTTGCTGTAAGAATTTCAATCCCTTCAATTGGTATCAGAGCCAATCGTTTGCTATTCGTTGTGCATTTTCAATTTCTTAAAATTAGGTGGGTTTGCCTTAATTTCATGACATGAATTTTGGTTTTCCATATTGGATGTTTCGGTGTTTGGCACTTAAATTTAGATTTACTTTTCTGTTGATTTGATCAATGTAAAGGCCTAGTGTTTTTGAGAATTTTAGAAAGTAAATCGAGTCTGTAAGTCCGTGTCGTTCGTGGCATGAGATGTTGTAAAAAGACGGAGCGAAACGGCGGGTTGGCAAAAAAATGCAAGTCGTGTTCTTGCCGAGAATCGATAGCGTTGCGACGCTGTTCTTCAGCGTCGCAACTCCATCGGTGCGGGAGATAGCCTTGCTGCAGATTAGCGTTGGGAACGCTAGCTTGACGCTGGTCACAGCGTTCCAATGCTGCAACGTAGTAGAGTAGTTGTGCGAGGAAATTCCGCAGGTGTAGCATGATGGGGCGATTTTCTTCAGATATTTTATTTATTTTTAATTTGTAAAATATGTTTTTTGGTAAATTTTATTAATTAATATTAATATAAATGTTATATAAATGTTAATTAATTAAACTAGAGTTTTTAGGGTGCCAAAACCGGTCTGATTTTCCTATTTATTTTTATGCAAGTGTTGTATAATTATTCTATGTGCATAATGTATGTCATATAGATTAAAATCTCACCTTAGTTTAAACATTTCATGCATCATTTTTATATTATAAGAGTTATAATATATAGTATGCATAATAGGATTATATTATAAGTGTTATAATATAATGTTGTCTTTTTAATTTAATTAATATAAGCGTTATATTTCTTAGATTAAAAGCATTGTCATGCATTTATACATGAGATATATGTATATTATATAGTTTAATTATTCATGTGATGAATGATCAAGCATTATAATATAGAAATGCATGTAACCTATGTTAATTATTAGTTTTAAATGGTTTAGATCTTGAATAATTAGACTTTGGTTTTCTAGTTCTAATAAGATTACAATTAGGAAATCCAATATGACTTATGAATGGTGACTAATTAGTAACTTTGTCTAAGGAAGGTTTTGTCTAAGCCTGGGATATTTAATCTGACGCTTTGCGGAACACCCCTATTTGAGAACCGACCTGGGAGTGAATTTTGTCAGGAGATTCATAGGTTATATTCTCGTGAGTGTCGTTAATTAAAAGTTAATTAATTTACTCACATAGACCTAAGTTAATAATGTGATTATAGACTTAGGCTAATCCAATATAAGTGTTATATTGGTAGACTTAGATAAACTATAGTCGGTTTATCTAGGTCAAACCCGATTATTTTTAAGTACTTAGTGGGAGGAAATAAAGTGTATGAGATACATTTAATTTTACATCCACAAATCTCCATAAAGTTCACACGGTAAGCTCCATACTCGACCTCGTGGCGCAAATGAGAGCATTCCCCTACGAATGGTATTTGTATTGGTCAAAATTCAACGTGAATGGAGAGAGTACTTATTGTGAGATGGAGCGAGACCTGTGAAAACGCAACCCACGGTCTCTTCTTTCGATTCACACCGTGTGACGCCTATGATCTGCCTTCTAGTTGGGCATGGACCAGACAATCTCTACGGAGGGCCTTGATCATAGGAGTCGGAACACCGTGAATTCCCGAAAGGGATATGATTTCCTTGTTGGTTTTCCTTTGTAGTCCTCCCAACGGCGGCTATTGCTTGGACGAATACTATGAAAATTTAAAGATAGAGGGTGACACTCACAGAATTCATTAAGAGTTAATGGATTTTGACAAAAAAAATTGTAACTGGATGCCTAATGGAATAAGAGTTATTCTGGTATTAGGCTTTGGTCGAGAAAGTCTCGTCCTAGAGGATGAGTGGCTTTGTCTAACCTACGGTGGCGGTCATTCTAAACATTTGGGGTATCATTTAAATTTTTTAAATGGCCTAGGGATTATAAAATTAAAATTTGTTAAAACCTGATTGGATTTTCAAAGTTTTTGCGAGACTAATAAAAAGTTTTTCATTTTTCAGCAAACTAGTTATCAAACGCTTTTATAGCCCTGTTAGCTTCCGATAAATTAGTCAACATTAATTTTCAAACATGGAAAAACAATATTGACACGATTTTGGTAACTAACGACCTAAAGTTCGCGCTCACTTAGGAGTGTCCTCAGGTGCCCGATCGAACAACCCTACTCAACGAACTACAAACCTTCCATTCCTTGATGCAAGTAAAGGGGAAGGAAGCTAAGGCAAGTGTTGCCTTTAGATCTTTTCATTGGGGTTCGACCTCTAGGACAAAGTCTGTAGGTTCTTCAGGCCCGAAAGCAAAGAAGAAGTTGAAGGAGGTTAAGATTGACTACGCTTCCACCCGAAAGGGAAAAAAGATCAAGGAAGTTGCAAGAAAGTGTTTCTACTGCAACTGGGGCGATCACCTGAAAAAAAATTGTCCCAAGTTCCTTGTCGAAAAGAAGAAGGCAGATAAATGTGATTTACTTGTTACAGAAACTTGTTTAGTGGAGAATAATGACTCTGTCTGGATACTGGATTTAGGCGCCACTAACCATGTTTGCTCTTCTTTTTAGGGAATAAGTTTCGGGCAATGGCTGCATGAAGGTGGGATAACACTCATGGTTGGATCCAGAGAAGTTGTCTCAACTGCAACGATCGGCACTTTGAAGCTGTTTTTTGGCGGGAAGTACTTATTATTAGATAATATGTACATAGTTCCAGGGTTTACTAGAAACCTAGTTTCTATTTCTTCCTATTAGAACAAAATATTTATGTTTCTTTCCTGAGTAATAAAGCGTTTATTTCTCGCAATGGAAATTTGTTATGTTCTGCTTCGCTTGAGAGTAATTTGTATGTTTTAAAGTCGAATTCGTTCAAAAGTGTTTTGAATACTGAATTATTTAAAACAGTAGAAACACGAACTAAGAGATTAAAAGTTTCACCAAAAGAAAGTGCCCATCTTTGGCATCTAAGGTTAGGCCACATAAATCTCAATAGGATTGAGAGACTAGTGAACAGCGGACTTCTAAGCGAGTTGGAAGAAAACTCTTTACCGGTTTGTGAGTCATGCCTTGAAGGCAAAATGATCAAACGTCCTTTTAGTGGAAAAGGATATAGGGCCAAAGAGCCTCTTGAACTTATACATTCTAACCTCTGTGGTCCAATGAGTGTTAAAGCACGAGGAGGTTACGAATACTTTGTATCTTTCATAGATGACTTTTCGAGGTATGGGTACGTTTACCTAATGCATAGGAATTCTGAAACTCTTGAAAAGTTCAAGGAGTTCAAGACTGAGGTTGAGAACCTGTTAGGTAAAACAATCAAAACACTTCGATCGGATCGAGGTGGAGAGTACATGGACACTGAATTTCAGGACTATATGATAGAACAAGGAATTACGTCCCAACTCTCAGCACCCGATATGCCACAACAGAATTGTGTATCGGAGAGGAGAAACAGAATCTTGTTGGACATTGTTCGATCGATGATGAGTTATGCTCGTCTCCCTGATTCTTTTTAGGGTTACCAATGAAGACTGCATTATACATTTTGAACACAGTTCCGTCCATGATTGTTTGTGAAACACCTTTCGAACTCTGCTATGGTCGTAAAATAAGTTTACGGCATTTCAGAATTTGGGGATGTCCGACCCATGTGTTGGTGTCAAACTCGAAGAAGTTGGAACCCCGTTGAAAGTTGTGCCTTTTCGTAGGTTACACAAAAGATTCTAGGGGTGGTATGTTTTACGATCCTAAGGATAATAGAGTGCTTGTGTCGAGAAACGCCACTTTCCTTGAAGAAGACCACATCAGGGATCACTTACAAAGAAGTAAGATTGTGTTAAACGAAATGGGTAGTTCATCAGCACAAGTTTCTAATGGGGCTAGTATGTCAATAAGTGTTGTTCATCCTAGCTCGTCCAGTCAAGTCTGTTCTCAAGAGTTGAGAATGCCTCGACGTAGTGGGAGGGTTGCGAGACAGCCTGAACGTTACATGGGTTTAGCTGAAACCCAAGTCGTCACCCCTGATGATGACTGCGAGGATCCATTGACCTATGATAAGGAAATGGAAAACTTTGGCAAAGACGAATGGATTAAAGCTATGGACCAAGAAATTGAGTCGATGTACTTCAATTCCGTCTGGGAGCTTGTGTACCAACCAGATGGTGTTAAACCTATTGGTTGCAAGTGGATCTACAAGCGTAAACGTGGCGTAGATGGGAAGGTACAGACCTTCAAAGCCAGACTAGTGGCAAAGGGTTTTACCCAAGTTGAAGGGGTTGACTATGAGGAAACCTTTTCTCCTGTTGTCATGGTAAAGTCTATCAGGATCTTTCTAGCCATTGCCGCATCCTATGACTATGAGGTATGGCAGATGGATGTCAAGACAGCCTTTCTGAATGACAATCTTGATGAGACCATATACATGGACCAGCCCAAAGGGTTCATTGCCCAAGGCCAAGAGAAAAAGGTTTGCCGACTTCAAAGGTCTATTTATGGACTGAAAGAAGCCTCGAGGTCTTTGAATATAATGTTTGATGAGGCGATCAAATCATATGGCTTTGATCAGAATGTTGATGCGCCTTGTGTTTACAAGAAATTCATCAACAACACTATCCCATTTCTGATATTGTATGTGGATGATATCCTGTGCATTGGGAATGAGGTAGGATTTCTTACTGACATTAAGGAATGGTTGGCTTCGCAATTCCAAATGAAAGATTTGGGAGAGGCTCAGTATGTTTTAGGTATCCAAATAGTCTGGAAACGGAAGAACACAATGCTAGCATGTCTCAAGCATCTTACATTGACAAGATGTTCCTCGGTATAAGATGCAGAACTCCAAGAAGGGCTTGTGAATCGCGCATTCTAAATTTTATTACATGGATTACATTCAAGAACTAATCTATCTAGATTAAGAATATAATAACAAGATGGACAGCAAGATTAATACCTTTGAAGAACTTTTCTTCGAGTGCTCCTTCTCCCACGACCACGATCTCAGCAACACGAACCTAAGCGATCACGGACACTACCACCGGATCTTCTCCATTGTTCTCTAGGTGAGGGAGGAAGGTGGGTTCTTTTTAGGTGAGATGAAATGTTTGTGAGAGAGATTGTGTTTTGGAACCTTTCAAACAACACAACAAAATGACACACTAGGGTTCTCAAAAGCCCTAGGTCAAAGTTGCATCTTATGCAACTATATATATAGGGAAATAAGGATGGAAATTACCATCCTATCCCTCTTTCATTCTCTCTTTAGTATATAGTTAATATATGAATCTAATTCACATTAAAACTATATATTATATCAATTATATCACATATAACTGATATGACATCTCATATATGAATTTGAACACTTCAATTTAATTCCTAACTGTATACCCTCAATATAACCATGTTGAGCCAACGGAGGGACCTAATGGACCTACAGTTCATGAGCTTCAATGATGTGAGATTAACTGATCAAACTCTTTGATCCAGTTAATCAATATTCATTAACAACAAGTCACTCCACTATAGACTCGTAGCTGCACTCTCCTCACTGTGGATTATATTGTGTCCACTCATATAATCATTACCCATGAGTCAACCCTTCACAGGTTGTTA
The DNA here is from genome assembly GCA_036507285.1 of Trichosanthes cucumerina. Lineage (NCBI taxonomy): Eukaryota > Viridiplantae > Streptophyta > Magnoliopsida > Cucurbitales > Cucurbitaceae > Trichosanthes > Trichosanthes cucumerina. The sequence continues at coordinate 5,204,195 of CM071837.1, forward strand.
GTAATCACGGCTGGGTCAAATTACCATTTTACCCCTGTGATTACCTCTTTATTCCTTAAGCACCACTGATCCTCTAATGAACAACAAGCCTATGGTCCTACCATAGACTCATACCCTCATAGAGGGCGGGGCAAGACCTATAGTCAGTTCTTAAGGGAACAACCTATTAAATTCCTTAGTGTAGGAATGAGTGAATTTCATCTTGTATAGTTAAGTCCCAAGCTACCTACGAGGTTCTGTCCCTGAGAAGGTAGGCTTATTGAGTCGGCTACATGCCACTCTCACCCATACTAGTCTAAGGACAAGCCCCTATAAGCAGGAGTTCTGAACTTACTCAGGATTCAGGTCGAGTCACTAATGACTATTTATAAATTATCAGAATCCTGAGTAAGTTGGTCATTAGTGACTCGACCTGAATAGTCATTAGTGAACTCTTCATACAAGATGCCCCCACTCGCATGTCAACAACATGAATGAGTTGGATTACCTCATTTGTACTAATTACAAAGTTGGTCGCATCCATGGTGTTACCAGAATGAGGCTTCCAACCTTATTCTTATACCATAGACCATTTAGGTTATATTCTTGAACACAATCCAAATAGTGTCCACTACACTTGTGTTCAAGAATATTATAACCTTGGAGCTTAGTTTATTAGATTTATAAAGAAAGAAAATAATTTTATCAAAACAAATAACTCTTTATTTATTTGATCAAAATTACACAAGTTTAGGGCACAAATCCCAACAATCTCCCACTTGACCTAAAACTTGTGGAGTATTAAAACATTACAATAATGTAAAAATAATAAACTAGGGCATTTAAACCCTTTGTACAATATACTCCCACTTGCGCTAATTGGGGAAGACTTGTAAACCTAGATCTTCTACGTGACTCTAAAAAACTTTAGCTGTGAGAGCCTTTGTAAAGGATCAACAACGTTGTGCTCTGAGGCTATCTTCGTGACAATCATGTTTCCTCTATGCACAATCTCCTGGATGAGATGATATTTCCACTCAATGTGCTTACCCCTCTTGTGACTTCGGGGTTCCCTCGAATTTGCCACTGCACCACTGTTATCGCAATACAGTGTGATGGACAAACTCATATTTGAAACAACTTCCCAATTTAGCATGAATTTCCTTAACCAAACGGCCTCTTTAGCTGCTTCACAAGTTGCTACATATTCGACCTCCATGGTGGAATCAACGATGCATCCTTACTTGACGCAGCGCCATACTACAACTCCTCTGTTAAGAGTAAATACTGACCCTGATGTAGATTTTCGAGAATCTTTATCAGTCTGAAAGTCAAAATCCGTGTATCCTGTAAGGATCAAATCCTTAGCTCCATACACAAGCATGTAATTCCTTGTTCTCCGTAGATACTTAAGGATTGTTTTAACCGCTATCCAGTGTTCAAGTCCTGGATTTGATGGATACCTACTGACCATTCCAACTGCAAAACAGATGTCAGGCCTAGTACACAACATGGCGTACATCAGGCTCCCAAAAGCTGATGCATAAGGAATCCGTCTCATATCCTCAACTCTTTGAGGTATCTTAGGACACTGTTCCTTAGACAAATGAACTCAATGTCTAAAAGGCAATAAGCCCTTTTTGGAGTCTTGTATCTTAAACTTTGACAACACTTTGTCGATGTAAGATGTCTGAGATAGGGCTAGGGCTTTATTCTTGCGATTCCGGACAATCTGGATCCCAAGAACAAACTGCGCTTCACCCAAATCTTTCATTTGGAATTGCGTGGCTAGCCAATTCTTAATGTCAGAAAGATATCCTACATCATTCCCAATTAGTAGCTTATCATCCACATATAGAACTAGGAAGGCGACAGAACTATTGATCATTTTCTTGTAGACACAAGGTTCATCATCATTCTGGTCAAAACCATAAGATTTCATTGCCTCATCAAATCTTATATTCAAGGACCTATAGGCTTGTTTCAGTCCATAAATTGACCTTTTAAGCCTGCAAACCTTTTGCTCTTGTCTTCGTTCAAGATTTCCATTCAAAAATGTTGTCTTGACATCCATTTGCCATACCTCATAGTCATAATATGCGGCAATGGAAAGTAGGATACGGATAGACTTTACCATAGCAACAGGTGAAAAGGTTTCCTCATAGTCAACCCCTTCAACCTGGGTATAACCCTTTGCTACTAGTCTAGCTTTAAAGGCTTGCACCTTTCATCTACACCACACTTTCTCTTGTAGATCCACTTACAACCTATGGGTTTTACCCCATCAGGTTTATCTACAAGATCGCAAACAAAATTGAAGTGCATAGACTTCATTTCTTGGTCCATGGCTATGACCCATTTGTGTTTGTCTTTGTCAACCATCGCTTGATTATAAGTCGATGAATCCTCGCATTTGTCATCTGGTATAACAACTTGGGTTTCAGATAAACTCATGTAACTGTCAGGTTGCGTTATAACCCTCCCACTACGTCGAGGCATACTCAACTCTTGAGATGGACTCTCTTGACTAGACAAGCTAGTATCAACAACTTTTGTTGATGTACTAGTTTTATTAGCAACCTTTGCTATTGTTCTGTCTAACTCACTCAACAAAATTTTACTTCTTGGTTTGTGGTCCCTTTTGTGGTCCTCCTCTAAGAAAATGGCATTTTTCGACACAAAAACCTTATCTTCCTTAGGATCATAGAATAAACCATCTCTTGTTTCTTTTGGGTATCCTACAAATAGGCACAATTTTGAAGGTGATTCCAACTTCCTTGGATTTGTCACAAGCACATGTGCTGGACAACCCCAAATTCTAAAATGACATAAACTACCTTTACGTCCTTTTCGGAGTTCAAAAGGTGTTTCATAAACACTTTTTGACGGCACATTGTTCAAAATGTATACCGTAGTCTCTATTGCGTAACCCCAAAATGAACTAGGGAGATAAGCATAACTCATCATTGATCGAACCATGTCCATCAAGGTTCTATATCTCCTTTCCGATACACTCTTTTGTTGTGGTGTACCGGGAGCCGAGAGATGGGATGTAATTCCATGTTCTATCACATAGTTCTAGAATTTTAAATCCATGTACTCTCCACCTCGATCTGATCGAAGCGTTTTAATTATTTTACCCAATTGATTTTCAACTTCAGTATTGTATTCCTTGAACTTTTCAAGTGCTTCAGACTTATGTTGTATTATGTAAATATGCCCAAATCTAGAATAATAATCTACAAAGGAGATGAAATATTCATATCCTCTTTTGGCTTTAACACTCATCGGACCACAAAGGTCTGAATGTATAAGCTCAAGAGGTTCTTTGGCTCTATAACCTTTTCCACTAAAAGGTCTTTTAGCCATTTTGCATTCTAGGCAGGATTCACATACAGATAAAGTATTTTCTTCTAACTCATTTAGATGTCCATTCTTTACAAATCTCTCAATCCTATTGAGATTAATGTGACCCAACCTAAGATGCCAAAGATGAACATTCTCTTTAGGAGAAATTTTATGTTTCTTAGTTTGTGTGTTTGAAGTTTTAAATAATTCAGTGTTCAAAACCATTTTGACTGAATTATGCCTTAAGACATTCAACCCATTTTCTAATGAAGCTGAACATATTTTCACACCTTTCTTCAAAATAAACACTTTATTCATAGAGAAAGAAACAGAAATACATTGTTCTATAAGGAAAGAAATTGAAATAAGGTTTCTAGTAAACCCTGGTATCACTAATATATTGTCTAACAAAATATATTTCTTGCAAAAATAAAGCTTCATCGTGCCTACTGCCAAAGCTGAGACGACTTCTCCATTTCCATCCCGGGGTGTTATCTCTCCTTTCTGTAGCTGCTGCCAGGAATCAATTCCCTAAAAAGAAGAGCAAACATGATTAGTGGAGCCTGAATCAAGTTTCCAAGAAGTTTTATCACTATCCACTAAAGAAGCTTCTAAGCAAAGTAAATCATATTTACCTTCCTTCTTCTTTTTTCTGCAATGTACTTCGGACAGTTCCGTTTTCAATGCCCATCTTCGTTACTGTGGAAACACTTTCCTTTGTCAACAACTTCTTTTACTTTCTTGCCCTTCTGGGCGGCAGCTTTGTCAGCTCGTTTCCCTTTACTAACCTTCTTCATGTTCTTCTTCTTCACTTTCAGGTTAAAAGAAGATGAAACCATTTTTTTTTATCCAGAGGTCGAACCTCTATGATAACTCCTACTGGCAACATTTGCCTCACCTTTCGATCCCTGAATTTTCATCAAAGATTGAAAGATCTGGAGTTCATTCAGAAGGGAGGTAAGATTAAAAGTAAGCTTGTTCATAACGACATTACTTCTAAACTGTAGGAAACTATCTGGAAGGGTTTCCACAATGAAGCTGACTTGGCTCGATTCATCGATGGAAGCACCATTCGACTCTGCGATGTTAAAGTGCACCATCATATCCAAGACATGATCCTCAGAAGTACCCTCTGGCTTCCTCGAGTTGAAAATGTACTTTGGGGCATTGTGTCGGGCCTGTGTGGACTGTTGTCCAAACATACCCTGCACTGACTCCATGATTTCCTTAGCGGTCATCATGCCCTCATGCTTCTTGGCTAATATGTCAGACATACTTGCCAGCATGTAGACCTTGACCTTATCATTGGCCTTGATCCATCGATCATATGCATCACGAACATTTCGTGACGCATTCGAGCGTGGCACCTGAGGACACTACTCAGTTAGCCCAAACTTCAGATCATCCACTACCAATATAGTGTTGAGTTTGTTTTTTCCATGTCATCATATTCTCTTCGGTAACTTTTCCGCACCAAATAAAAAAATTATAGAGCTAGACATTTTTGCTGAAAATTTACAAACAAAATTTGTATGAGTTTCTTGGGATAATTGTCTAATCAAACCTTGTTTTAGCTAATTATCAAATGATTCCTAGGTCATTTATAATTTGCAATGATACTCCAAAGGTTTATAATCTATGACACCGAAGGGTAATCAAAAACACTCCTACTCTGATCAAGACACTCTTGACCAAAACCTAATGACAGAATAACTCTTATTCCTATAGGCTTCAGTTACCATTGTTTGGTCAGGATACATAAACTTCTTATTTACCTTGTGAGTGTAACCCTCTGTCTTTAGATCTCAGAGTCCCCATCCAATAAATTTCGGTGAAGGGAGGACTAGATTGAGAAGCAGACTAAGGAATTCCTTATCCATTTTGGGTGTCTACTGTGTTTGATCCCCTATGATCAAGCCCTTCGAAGGGATTGTCTGGTCCAGGCCAAACTAGCAGGCTGACCATAGTGATCATACGTTGTAAACCGACTGAAGAGACCATAGGTTTTATTTTCACTAAACCTGCTCCCACTAGCTATAAGTACTCTCTTCATTCACCTTGATGTTGACTCATACAAACACCATCCGAAGGGGGACGCTCCCGTTTGTGCCACGAGGCCAAGTATGAGTCTCACGATGTGAACTTTCCGGAGATACGTAGGTGGAAAATATGTATCATATACACTTTTCTTCCCACTGGATACTTTAAATCTATAGGAATCTTACATAGGCTAAACCCGGCTATGATTTTACCTAAAGTTATAAATATAACTCTTATATCGATAATCAATATAACTCTTATATTGATTTTATCCTAAGTTTGCTAATATAACTCTTTATATTAAGCCTAGGATTTCTAGTTTATTAACTCTTTAATAAACCCGCTGACGCTACTACGATTTATAAACTATCTGATTAAATTTCACTCCCAGGTCAGTTCCCAGATAGGGGTGTTCCGTTTCTATTAGCTTAAATACCCCAGCCTAGATAGAACTTTCTTTAGACAGAGTTTCTCTTTTAATCATTGTTTATAAATCACTTGGTTCCTAATTCTAATCGAATTAGAACTAGATAACCTAAGGTATATTAATTCTAAGTTCTAAACATTTTAAAACTAATAATTAACCTTAGGTGACATGCATACTATGTTATAGTGTTTGATCATTCATCTCATGAATAATAAGACATACATAGCATAATCATCTCATGAAATATAATGCATGTCAATGTTGTCCATAAATTAATATAACACCTTATATTAATTAATCATGCAAACTATATAATATAACTCTTTATATTATGAATGATGCATGGAAATGCTTAACCTAAGGTGGGGTATCTAAATTAAAAGCATACATTATGCATGGCAATAATTACACAACAATTGCATAATTTAAATAGCAAAATTAGACCAATTTTGGCACCCTAAATTCAATTTTAATTAATATAATCTAATTATATTAATTAAAATTAAATAAATTGAAATAAATTAAATATAAAATGCTTTTAGATTTAATATATAATTAAAAATACGTTTCTGCCCGTTGAAGCCTTCTGTGAAACGTCTGTGGCGTTGCAATGCTGCTCTTTTGTTTTGACTCATTTTTTATCCATTATTCTTAGCGTCTGTGGCGTCTGTGGCGTTACAGAACAACAACAGTCTCCTTTGTTTTGACTCATTTTTTATCCATTATTCTTAGCAACCACCTTGCCTCGATCGACACAAACTTACAGACTCGATTTACAATTAAAATTGCCCAAAACACCGGGCCCTTACATTGAACGATTCAATGCAAAATTGTCAATCTAAGTGCCAAAATTGAAAACGTCTAAATTGTAAACTGTTCATACATCACATGCAAAACAGTAAATCTCACCTTGTTCTTGAAAAATCGAGAACGTAATTTAAAACGTAATTGGTCACGGATACCCATTGTTGGGAATCGAATCCCGCAGCGAAAGCGATTGTGAATTGCGCGTTCTAAATTTCATTATATGGATTACATTCAAGAACTAATCTATCTAGATTAATCATATAATAACAAATAGACAACAAGAATAATACCTTTGAAGAACTTTTCTTCGAGTGCTCCTTCTCCCACGACCACGATCTCAGCAACACAAACCCAAGTGATCACGGACACTACCACCGGATCTTTTCCGTTGTTCTCTAAGTGAGGGAGGAAGGTGGGTTCCCTTTAGGTGAGATGAGATGTTTGTGAGAGAGATTGTGTTTTGGAACCTTTCCAACAACACAACAAAATGACACACTAGAGTTCTCAAAAGTCTTAGGTCAAAGTTGCATCTCATGCAACTATATATATAGGGAAATAAGGATGAAAATTACCATCCTATCCCTCTTTCATTCTCTCTTTAGTATATAGTTAATATGTGAATCTAATTCACATTAAAACTATATATTATATCAATTATATCACATATAACTTATATGACATCTCATATATGAAATTGAACACTTCAATTTCATTCCTAACTTTATACCCTCAACATAACCATGTTGAGCCAACGGAGGGACCTAATGGACCTACAGTTCATGAGCTCCAATGGTATAAGATTAACTTATCAAACTCTTTGATCCAGTTAATCAATATTCATTATCTACAAGTCACTCCACTATAGACTTGTAGCTGCACTCTCCTCACTGTAGATTATATTGTGTCCACTCATATAATCATTACCCATGAGTCAACCCTTCAAAGGTTGTTCGTAATCACAGTTGGATAAAATTACCATTTTACCCCTGTGAGTACCTCTTTGCTTTTTAAGCACCACTGATCCTCTAATGAACAACAAGTCTAACGTCCTACCTTAGACTCATACCCTCATAGAGGACGGGGCCCCGTTGTTCAAGACCTGGAGTCAGTTCTTAAGGGAACAACCTATCTAATTCCTTAGTTTAGGAATGAGTGAATTGCATCTTGTATAGTTAAGTCCCCAGCTACCTACGAGGTTTTGTCCCTGAGAAGGTAGGCTTATTGAGTCGGCTATAGGTCACTCTCACCCATACTAGTCTAAGGACAAACCCCTATAAGTAGGAGTTCTTAAATTACTCAGGATTTAGGTCGAGTCACTAATGACCATCTATAAATTATCAGTCTTATCCTATAAACGGTGTTACATTGGTTAGACTAATAATATGTAGTCCGGTCTGTTATGAACTCTTCATACAGGATGCCTCCACTCGCATGTCAACCACATCAATGAGTTTGATTACCTCATTTGTACTAATTACAAAGTAGGTCGCATCCATGGTGTTACCAGAATGAGGTTTCCAACCTTATTCTTATATCATAGACCATTTAGGTTATATTGTTGAACACAATCCAAATAGTGTCCACTACAATGAGGTTGAAGATATATTATAACCTTGGAGCTTAATTTATTAGATTTATAAAGCAAGAATATAATTTTATCAAAACAAATAACTCTTTATTTATTTGATCAAAATTACGCAAGTTTATGGCATAAATCCCAACATTTCAAGCATGTTCACATGTGTAAGGATCAATGTCCTAAGACGCCTCAAGAAGTTGAGGATATGAGACGAATCCCCTATGCTTTAGCTGTAGGGAGCCTCATTTATGCCAAGTTGTGTACTAGGCCCAACATCTGTTATGTAGTTTGGATTGTCAATAGGTATCAATACAATCAAGGATTAGATCACTGAACGGTCGTAAAGGCAATACTCAAGTATCTTTGGAGAACGAGGAACTACAACCTTGTGAATGGAAGTGGGGATTTGATCCTTACGGGATACACAGACTCTGACTTTCAGACCGATAAGGATTTAGGAAATCCACTTTGGGGTTTGCGTTCATTCTGTATAGAGGCCTTGTAGTGCGGCGAAGCATCAAGCAGGGATGCATCGCTGATTCCACGATGGAAGCCGAATATGTTGCGGTTTGTGAAGCTGTAAAGGAAGTTCTTTGGCTAAGGAAGTTCATGCTTGATTTGGAAGTTGTTTCAAGTATGAACTTGCCAATTGCCTTGTTTTGGGACAACAGTGGTGCAGTAGCCAACTCGAGAGAACCTCGGAGTCATGAGAGGGGCAAGCATATTGAGCTGAAGTATCACCTGATACGAGAGATTGTCACCTCAGAGACGTGATAGTCACGCAGATAGCGTCGGAGCACAACGTTGCTGATCCATTTACAAAGGCCCTCACGGCTAAGGTGTTTGAGGGTCTCCTAAAGAGTCTAAGTCTTCGAGTGCTTCCTGACTAGGGAAAATGGAAGTATTGTAAAGGGGTATTCAATGCCCTAGTTTATTGTATTACTGTACATTTGAGAAATGTATTTTGTACTCCACTAGCTTAGTTCAAGTGGGAGTTTGTTGGGGTGTATGCCCTAATCTCGGGTAGTTTGTAATATTCCATGTTGTAAATAAATAAGAGTTACTTATTCGAATTTTGTATCTCGTATATTTTATAAACTTAATCCAATAAACTAAGCTCCAGAGTCATTGCATCATGAGAGAACTAAGAACTTGAACGGTGTGTAGTGGACACATAGGGAGGATCACATTCGAGTCAATAATTCGAACGGTCTACAGTATACAGATAGGATTGGAGACCTAATCCTGGTTACGCTGTAGATGTGGCCTGCTTTGTATTAGATACAAACGAGGTGATCCAGATTGTTCATGTGGTTGACATGCGAGTGGGGGCATCCTGTGCAATGAGATTGTACAAGACCGGATCGCGAATTATTAGACTTACTGATGTAACACCGTTAATAGTATAAGACTAATAACTTTGTAGATGACCAATAGTAACTCGTCCTTGATCCTTGCGTGTTTCGGACTCCTGTCTGCGGGGGTCTGTCCTTTGACTAGAGTTGCTCACCCAATATGCCTATCTTCTCAGGGACAGGACCACGTGCGGCGCTGGGAACTTGACTATGCGAGACAGAATTCATTCGTTCCTGAATTAGGGAAACTAAAAGGGTTGTTCCCTTAAGTGTTGGCTCGAGGGCTTGAACAATGGGGCCCCACCCTCTCACTGGCCCTAGAGGGTTTTTGTTTATGGTTGGACCATGCAACGTAGTTGTTCATTAGAGGAGCAGTGAGACTTAAGGAGCAAGAGGTAGACATAGGGGTAAAACGGTAAATTGACCTAGTGTTGGCTATGAACCACCTGTGAAGGGTCGACTCACGGGCATTGGTTATATCGATGGACACAAATTGTGCTCTAGTGATGGGAGTGCAGTTACGGGCTTTAGTGGAGTGTTACCGTAGCTAATGAATGTTGAATAACCGGGTCAAAGAGTTTGACAGGTTAATCTTGGATCATTGGAGCTCGTTATCTGTAGGTCCATTAGGTCCCTTGGTTGGCTTAAACTGGATAAATTGAGAGTTTACAGTTTGGTGTGGATTTGAGGTGTTCAAATTCTTTAATTGGGTAATTATGTCATTTATATATGATATAGTTGTTATAATATATAGTTTGATGTGAATGAGATTCATAATAAACTATACCATAGCCTAATTGATTAATTAGTGCTAATTGGAGAAATTGAATTGAGAGAAATTCGATTAAATGTGATTCAATTTAAAATTCGACAATTATACAAATGTGATTTGTATAATAAGGTATGAGATACCTTATTATATGTGTTATGGAAATATGTTTTGCATAACATAAGGTTGTGGTAAAATGGTGATTTAGTGGAGATTTCAACTCCACATCTCACCATTATTTAGAGGTTTGGTGAGAAGGTTTTGGTAAGCGTTGATCTCATTTTTTGGAAATTCAAGTTCGAAGAGATCTCCAACTTCTCTAAAAACTCTCTCAACTCTCTCTACCTCTTCTCCAAATCAAAAACCAAAGGAAGTCCCACACTGTTGGGATGTATGTTCTAATCTCGTTTTGTTTGTAATATTACCATTTGAAATTAATAATAGTTTTCATCTCTTTGTGTCTCGCAATTTTACAAACTTTGTCCAATAAACTAAGCTCCAGGGTCATTGAATTTATGAGAGAACTAGAACTTGAACGTGTTGGGTTTTATGTCCTAAAACTCGTGGTTTTGTAAACTGAATGTATATTCTATATCACAATAAAGTTGTTATTGAAATTTATTCAGTAAAAGTGTTATTGACTATTGTGTATTGTGTAACCTTAATCCAATAAAGAACCCTTGGCTATAGGATGTATACTTGAACTTTATGTGTGACATAAAAGTGGATCAAGTTCAAGTTATAGCCAGAACAGGCTATAATATAAGGATAGGGTTGGGGACCTTATCCTGGAGACACTATGGACGCGGTCCACTTTGTACAGAACAAACGATGTGATCCTTAATCGTTCATGTGGAGACATGTGAGTGGGGGCGCCCTATGCAATGAGTTTGCATAAGACTGGACCGCGTAATAGTCACTCAGACTTTATAACTCCGTTTACTGTCTTAACTGACTTTATTCATCCGATGACCTAGGTAACTCGATCTTAATCCTTAGCGTTCTATGGACTCCTGTTTATTCGAATTATCCTTAGATTTGCATGGGTGAGAGTGGCTCGAGACTGCCGACTCAATAAGCCTGTCATTTCAGGGATAAAATCGGGTAGATAGCTGGGAACATAATTCGGCAAGATGGAATTCATTCCTACCCGCTTTAGGGATTAGTAGAAAGGTTGTTCCCTTAAATCATCGACTCGGGTCTTGAACAATGGGCCCATCCTCTCATTGGCCCGAGAGGGATTTGGTTTGGTTTGGTTGGACCACAAACCAATTGTTCATTAGAGGATCAAGTGGAACTTAAGGAACAAGAGGTAATTACAGGGGTAAAACGGTAATTTTGACCCAGCTATAATTACGAATGACCTGTGAAGGATCGACTTACTAATCATGGTTATATCGAGTGGACATAAATATATCTACAGTGAGGAGAGTGCAGCCACTGGGCTTTAGTGGAGTGTCCCGGTGGTTAACGAATGTTGATTAGCTAGATTAAAGAGTTTGGCCTATGATCTCGTGATCGTTGGAGCTCATGATCCAGTAGGTCCATTAGGTCCTCCTTACTAGCTCAAACTTAGCCTTATAACTTTTTGAGATAAAAGAATTTGAATTGTTCAAATTCAAGTTTGGGAGAAAGCGTTATTTATATGTGATATATTTAACGAATCATAGCTTAATTATGAATTAAACTATGATTAATAAGAGGTGGATATATTTAAATATGATTTAAATATTGAGATCGGTTTATAGCATGAATAAGGATTCATGTTCAAAAAATCGATCGAGATCGGGCAATTTATTTAATTTAATATTTGATATTAAATTAAATTAAAAAATTAATTAATTAAATTAATTTTGAATTATTTAATTAATTATATTAATTTTAATTAAAATCAATTTAATATTGATTTTTGAATTAAAATTAAATGTAAAATGAGGGTTTTTCATGATTTTCATGAAAAACAAGTTGCCAACTTGCCCAATCTTACTCATCTTCAAAATTCACCAAAATTGGCCACCTCCATCTCAAAGCATCCTCATCACCCTTGAGTTGTCACTCCATTGAAGTTTTTTGAAGCTTTATATAATCGTGATTTGAGGTGTTTTGGGAGAATGACATAGAAAATTCAATATTCCCGAATTAGTGACCTTTGAGGTCTTTTCTTCCAAATTCTCTCAACCAAGGATCCCACAATCCGTTCTAAGGCCTGAGGGTAGTAGGGAAGACTCTAACGGTTGTCCACGAAGTGTTCGTGCCTTGAAAACCATCAACCGGGTGAAGAGAATTTGATCTTCAAAGTTGAGTTTTCTATCCTCTGCTGCTTTTCCACTTTGAGCATGTTTTTATTTTACAAAATTGATCAACTTAGAGTGTTCAAGATCCAAAATTGCTTCCGCTTTCTTAATCTAGACTCTTTCAATTGGTATCGTGAGCAATTTTGAGCACTCAATTTGATCAATTGTGTTCTGTGGTGGGTGTTTTATGAAATACAATTTTTCTGGGCATCTAAAGTGTTCTTCTGACTTTGGCATTTAAATTGAGCATCTATTTGTGCTTTATTTTCAAATTGCTCAAGTGTGTTTGAGCATTAATGTGTGTAGAATAAGCTGTAAAAATTTCGGATCGATCGGAGTTCGGGAAGGCCTTCAATTTGAAGAGAGAAGCTCGAAAGGTCAAAGAAAACTCAAAACAGAGGCTGTTTTTTTTAATTTTCAATTTGCTACAGTAATTTTACAGATTCAGCCCGTGTTTTTAAAAAAAGGAAGAAGAAGATGCTGACCGTTGACTTTGACCATTGACCGGCTCGTTGACTTTGACCGGTTCAATGTTTTTTGGACCGGTTCGGCTCGATTTTGGTCCGGTTCGGTTGTTTTTAGACCGGTTCTAACTATTTCGAGCCCGATTTTTCCATTTTGGAGGTCCGTTTTACCAATTGGAGGCCCGGTTCAGCCTTTTACAGCCCGATTTAACCTTTTGAAGGTCCGGTTCACACATTTGCAAGCCGGTTCGACCCAAATTCGAAGAGTTCGAAGTGGCTCGATGTTAATTCTAGATTATTATTGTAATAATTTAGTAGTTTGCTTGCATTAGATGCCAAAACAAGTCCACTTTAGTGTGTTTAATTAATTATGCATTGTGAATGTATGTTTTAATTAAAATCCCTGATTATATGTGCATAAAATATGCCATATAGATTTTAAAATCCCACCATAGGAAGCATGCTCCATGCATTGAAAGTATGTTATAAGTGTTATAATATATTATATGCATGTTTATTGGTTTTCATAAGAATTAATGTAAGTGTTATATTAATTTATGAAACAAAAATTATATGTTTTAATTATAATTAATATAAGGGTTATATTAATTAAAAATTAAACATATAATTGCTATGCATTTTTCATATGATGGATTTGTTATAAATGTATGTTTATTCATGTGATGAATATTTAATCTGCTTTATAACATAGAAATGCATGTAACCTAAGGTTAATTAATTAGTTTTAAAATGATTTTAGAACTGAAATTAATTAGACCTTAGGTTATCTAGTTCTAATAAGATTAGAATTAGGAAACCAATAATTTATAAACTTTGATTAAAGAGGGACTCTGACTAAGGAAGGTTCTGGCTAGGTTGGGGTATTTAAGCTGACGGAAACGGAGCACCCCTACCTGGGAACTGACCTGGGAGTGAATTTAATCCATAGGTTTATAAATTATCTTTCGTGAGTGGACGTTTATTAAATGTTAATAAATCAAACTCATAGACCTAGGTTTATTAAAAAGGTTAATAGACTTAGGTAATTCCAATATAATTGTTATATTGGTAAACTTAGGTTATATTGTTTTAGCCGAAATATGCCTAAGTAAAAGTATACCCAAACTGTTTAAAATACTTAGTGGGAGTGAAAAGGTATATATGATATATCAATTTCCTCTTACGCTCTCCACGAACTTCACACCGTGAGATTTATGCTCGGCCTCGTGATGTCAATAGGGCATCCCCATTCGGATGGTGTTTGCATAAATCAAGATCAAGGTGAATGGAGAAAGTATTTATAGTAAGTGAGTAAAGGAAGTGTGTCAACACATCCTACGGTCTCCTCCATTAGGTTGGACCGTGAGATTCCCATGTTGCGCCTGCAGGTTGCCCGAAGTAGCACCATCCATTCGGAGGGATGTAACATGGGATTCGGAACAACTCAAACTCCGAAAATGGATAGGTCTCTTAGGTCCATTCCCGCCTTTGTTTCTCCAGTTCGGTAGCATTGTTGGGGCCGACCTCTGAGGTCTGAAAATGGCGGGTCACACTTACAAGAATTGCTAAGTGTTAGTAAGTTCTTGACCAAAGTAGCGATAACTAGAATGTTAGAGGAATAAGAGTTATTCGGTATTAACATTTAGTCAAGAATGTCTTGGTTCGATGAAGGAGTGATTGACTACCACTCTGGTGAATGGTTGCTCGACTCACTGAAGTATCGTTAAAAAACAATAATGAGTTTGTGGGTACATTATTACTTTTGCTAAATTCTTAAATTGGATAGGTTACAAACAATTCACTAATAGAATTCATTCTTTTTCAAAGATGTCAAACTCTTTTATCCAATTACTCGCCTTCAATAAACTTAGCGCGATAATTATGGAACTGAAATCAAACTTGAATACGATTCTTGTTCGGATGATCCGAGGTTCGCCTTAACTAAGAATGTCCTTCCTCCCAAATCATCGCAAACCGAATTGTTCGGGATGCCTATGACAGATGGGTTAGGGCTAATGAGAAGGCCCGAGTCTATATCTTAGCCAAAGATATCCGATGTGTTGTCTAAGAAACATGAGACCATGGTCACCGCAAAGGAGATCATGGGATCGAATTCTGAGCGATGTTTGGACAACCGCCCTCATCGGTCCATTATGATGTCACAAATACGTTTACAACTCCCGTATGAAGGAGGGAGCCTCATTAGGGAACATGTCCTTGACATGATGACCCACTTCAACGTGGCTGAAGTAAATGGGGCAGTCATTGATGAGAGAAGTCAGGTAACCTTTATTATGGAATCTCTTCCGAAGAGTTTCCTGCCATTCCGCACAAATGCGGTGATGAGTAAAATAGAGTATAACCTAACTACTCTCCTCAACGAGCTACAGACTTTTGAGTCCCTCGTGAAATCAAAAGGAAAAGAGAAGGAGGCAAATGTTGTCACTTGAAGAAGTTCCTAAGAGGATCGTCCTCCGGGACTGTCAGTCCTTCCTTTTCTAAGAATAAGGGTATTCAGAAAAAGAAGAAGAAGGACAAAGGGAAGGGACAGGCTCCCGCACGCAAGGCCAAGGCCACAGGAAAATGTTTCCATTGTGGTGCAGACGGGCACCTTTGGAAGAGGAACCGCCAAAATACCTTGCGAGAAAGAAAGGCGAGAAAGAAAAACAAGGTAAATATGATTTACTCGTTATTGAAACATGTTTAGTGGAACATGATGATTCTCGCTGGATATTAGATTCGTGGAGCCACTAACCATGTTTGTTCTTCTTTTCGTGAAACTAGTTCTGGCAAAGAATTGTTGATGGGGAGACATCTCTCGTGGTTGGAACGGAGAGGTTGTCTCACCAAAGCGATGGGGAGCATGAAAGTCATTGTTTAGAGATAGATTCGTTTTATTAGAAAATGTACTTTTGGTTCCCCGAATCAAAAGAAATCTTGTATCTATCTCTTGTTTGCTTGAACATATGTATAAAGTATCTTTTGATCATAATGAAGCGTTCATTTGCAAAAAGAGTGTGTACGAATATGTTCTGCTAAACTTGAAAACAACTTATATGTGTTAAGACCAACAGAGTAAAAGCTATTTTGCACACCGAGATGTTTAAAATAAATTGATACTCAAAATAAAAGGCGAAACTTTCTCCTAGTACCTATCTTTGGCACTTGAGACTAGGTCACATTAATCTCAATAGGATTGGGAGATTGGTCAAGAGTGGTCTCCTAAGTCGGTTAGAGGACAACTCTTTACCACCATGTGAGTCCTGTCTCGAAGGAAAATGACTAAAAGACCTTTTTCAAAAAAAGGTTATAGAGCCAAAGAGCCCTTGCAACTTGTGCATTCAGACCTTTGTGGTCCTATGAATGTCAAGGCACGAGGAGGGTATGAATACTTCATCGCTTTTATTGATGATTATTCTAGGTATGGTTATCTTTACCTAATACATCATAAATCCAAACCCTTGAAAAGTTCAAGGAATATAAGGCGTGAAGTTGAGAATACATTAGGTAAAACGATTAAAACACTTCGATCGGATCGAGGTGGAGAGTATATGGATTTGAGATTCCAAGACTATATGATAGAACATGGAATCGTATCCCAACTCTCAAAGACACAGTACACCTCAAATGTAATGGTATATCTCGAGAGGAGAAATAGAACCGTGTTAGACATGGTTCGATCCATGATGAGCTACGCTCACGCCTAGTTAGTTTTGGGGATATGCAGCTTGAAGTCTGCGCATATATTTTGAACATGGTTCCCTCAAGAGTGTTTGAAAACACCCTATGAGTTATGGAAAGGGCGTAAAGGTAGTTTACGTCACTTGAGATTTGGGGATGTCCTAAGCACATGTGCTAGTGTCCAATTCAAAGAAACTGGAACATCGTTCAAAATTATGCCTATTCGTAGGATACCCCAAAGAAACGAAAGGTGGTCTGCTTTATGATCCTCAAGAGGACAAGGTGATTGTGTCGACAAACGCCACGTTCTTAGAGGGAAGACCACATGAGAGATCATCGACCTCGTAGTAGGATTGTCTTAAGTGAAATTTTCAAGGAAGCTACGGATAAATCAACAAGAGTTGTTGATAAAGTGGTCCTTCTCAAGAGTTGAGAATGCCTCGACGTAGTGGGAGGGGTGTTAGACAACGTGGCTGCTTACATGGGTTTAATCAAACCCAAGTCGTCATACCGATGATGGCGTTGAGGATCCATTGACCTATAAACAGCAATGAATGATATAGATAGGGACGAGTGGATTAAAGCCATGGACCTTGAAATGGAGTCAATGTACTTCAATTCAGTCTGGAAACTTGTAGATCAACCAGGTGGTGAAAAACCTATCGGTTGCAAGTGGATCTACAAGAGGAAACGAGATCAAGCCGGTAAGGTGCAAACCTTTAAGGCTCGACTTGTGGCAAAGGGTTATACCCAAAGGGAAGGGGTGGACTATGAAGAAACCTTCTCCCTGTTGCCATGCTTAAGTCCATTAGAATACTCTTGTCCATTGCCACGCTTTATGACTATAAAATTTGGCAAATGGATGTCAAGACGACCTTTCTAAATGGCAATCTTGAAGAGAGTATCTATATGGATCAACCGAGAAGGTTCATAGTTCGGGGTCAAGAGCAAAAGGTTTGCAAGCTTAAACGATCTATCTATGGATTGAAACAAGCTTCTAGATCTCGGAATATAAGATTTGATCTCGCGATCAAATCTTATGGCTTTGAAACGAGAATATTGACGAGCCTTGTGTTTACAAGAAGATAGTCAATACCACTTTGTAGCTTTCTTAGTTCTATCGTAGAGCGATATCTTGCTCATTGGGAATAATGCGAGATTCTCGATCAAGCGTTAAGCAATGGCTAGCGACCCAATTCCAAATGAAAGATTTGGGAGAGGCTCGATTTGTTCTTGGAATCCAAATTGTTCTAATCGCAAGAACAAAACGCTAGCATTGTCACGAGGCATCTTATATTGACAAGATGTTGGTTAGATATAAGATGCGAAATTCCAAGAAGGTTTATTACCTTTCGGGCATGGAATTCATTTGTCTAAGGAACAGTGTCCTAAGACACCTCAAGAAGTTGAGGATATGAGACGCATTCCCTATGCATCCGCATGCGGTGTCGATGTATGTATGCCATGTTATGTACTCGACCCGACATATGCTATGCGGTGGGGAATAGTCGTGAGATATCGATCTAATCCGTGATATGATCACTGGATCGCCGTTAAGAACATCCTCAAATATCTTAGGAGAACGAGGGACTATATGCTTGTGTATGGTGCAAAGGATTTGATCCTTGCGAGGATACACCGACTCGATTTTGATCGATGTGGATTCGAGGAAATCCACATCGGGATCGATGTTCACTCTTAACGGAGGAGCTATAGTATGGAGGAGTATAAAGCAAGGTTGTATTGCTGACTCCACCATGGAGGTTGAGTACGTCGCAGCTTGCGAAGCAGCGAAGGAGGTCAGTATGGCTTAGGAAGTTCTTGACCGATTTGGAAGTTGTTCCAAATATGAATTTGCCTATCACCCTTTATTGTGATAATAGTGGTGCGATGGCAAATTCAAAAGAACCTAGAAGCCATAAGCGCGGAAAGCACATAGAGCGCAAATATCATCTCATCGGGAGATTGTGCAACGAGGAGACGTGATTGTCACGCGAGATCGCCGAGCACAACATTGTTGATCCGTTTACAAAGCCCCTCATGGCTAAAGTGTTTGAGGACACCTAGAGAGTCTAGGACTACGGGTTGTATAGTAGGGCAGTTTTTCTTTGCTCAGCATGTTTTACCCACAGACGTTTAAGTCCAAGTGGGAGATTGTTGGGTTTTATGTCCTAAAACTCGTGGTTTTGTAAATCAATGTATATTCTATATCACAATAAAGTTGTTATTGAAATTTATTCAGTAAAAGTGTTATTGACTATTGTGTATTGTGTAACCTTAATCCAATAAAGAACCCTTGGCTATAGGATGTATACTTGAACTTTATGTGTGACATAAAAGTGGATCAAGTTCAAGTTATAGCCAGAATACTTATAGTATAAGGATAGGGTTGGGGACCTTATCACGGAGACACTATGGACGCGGTCCACTATGTACGTAACAAACGATGTGATCCTTAATCGCTCATGTGGAGACATGTGAGTGGGGCGCCTGGCGCAATGAGTTTGCATAAGATCGATCGCGTAATAGTCACTCAGACTTTATAACTCCGTTTACTGTCTTAACTGACTTTATTCATCCGATGACCTAGGTAACTCGATCTTAATCCTTAGCGTTCTATGGACTCCTGTTTATTCGAATTTTCCTTAGATTTGCATGAGTGAGAGTGGCTCGAGACTGCCGACTCAATAAGCTCCCCATTTCGGGATAAAATCGGGTAGATAGTCGGGAACATAGTTCGGCAAGATGGAATTCATTCCTACCCGCTTTAGGGATTAGTAGAAAGGTTGTTCCCTTAAGTCATCGACTCGGGTCTTGAACAATGGGCCCATCCTCTCATTGGCCCGAGAGGGATTTGGTTTGTTTGGTTGGACCACAAACCAATTGTTCATTAGAGGATCGGTGGAACATAAGGAACAAGAGGTAATTACAGGGGTAAAGCGGTAATTTTGACCCAAATTTAATTACGAATGACTCGTGAAGGATCGACTTACTAATCATGGTTATATCGAGTGGACATAAATATATCTACGAAGTGAGGAGAGTGCGACCACCGGGCTTTAGTGTAGTGTCCTTGGTTAACGAATGTTGATTAGCTAGATTAAAGAGTTTGGCCGGTTGATCTCGTATCGTTGGAGCTCATGATCTGTAGGTCCATTAGGTCCTCCTAACTAGCTCGGACTTAGCCTTATAACTTTTTGAGAGAAAAGAATTTGAATTGTTCAAATTCAAGTTTGGGAGAAAGCGTTATTTATATTTGATATATTTAACTAAATCATAGCTTAATTATGAATTAAACTATGATTAATAAGAGGTGGATATATTTAAATATGATTTAAATATTGGGATCGGTTTATAGCATGAATAAGGATTCATGTTCAAAAAATCGATCGAGATCGAACAATTTATTTAATTTAATATTTGATATTAAATTAAATTAAAAAATTTAATTAATTAAATTAATTTTGAATTATTTAATTAATTATATTAATTTTAATTAAAATTAATTTAATATTGATTTTTGAATTAAAATTAAATGTAAAATGAGGGTTTTTCATGATTTTCATGAAAAACAAGTTATAACTTGCCCAATCTTACTCATCTTCAAAATTCACCAAAATTGGCCACCTCCATCTCAAAGCATCCTCATCACCCTTGAGTTGTCACTCCATTGAAGTTTTTGAAGCTTTATATAATCGTGATTTGAGGTGTTTTGGGAGAATGACATAGAAAATTCAATATTCCCGAATTAGTGACCTTTGAGGTCTTTTCTTTCAAATTCTCTCAACCAAGGATCCCACAATCCGTTCTAAGGCCTGAGGGTAGTAGGGAAGACTCTAACGGTTGTCCACGAAGTATTCGTCTTTGAAAACCATCAACCGGGTGAAGAGAATTTGATCTTCAAAGTTGAGTTTTCTATCCTCTGCTTTTCCAAACTTTGAGCATGTTTTTATTTTACAAAATTGATCAACTTAGAGTGTTCAAGATCCAAAATTGCTTCCGCTTTCTTAATCTAGACTCTTTCAATTGGTATCAGAGCAATTTTGAGCACCCAATTTGATCAATTGTGTTCTGTGGTGGGTGTTTTATGAAATACAATTTGTTCGTAGACACTGCTGGATCAAATTACTATTTTACTCCTGGTTAATCAACCTTCATTATCTACAGTAACACTCCACTAAAGCCCGTAGCTGCACTCCCGTCAGTGCAGAATATTACGTGTCCACAGATATAACCAATGCCCATGAGTCGACCCTTCATAGGTTGTTCGTAGACACTGCTGGATCAAATTACTATTTTACTCCTGTGTCTACTTCTTGTTCCTTAAGTCTCCACTGCTCCTCTAATAAACAACAACGTTGTAATGGGTCGACCATACACAACAACTCTCTCGTGTCAGTGAGAGAGTGGGCGTCCCTTGTCCAAGCCTTGGAGACAACACTTAAGGGAACGACCCCTCTAGTTTCCCTAAAGGCGGGAACGAGTGAATTCCATCTCGCGTAGTTAAGTTCCCAGCTCCCTACTTGGTCGTGTCCCTAAGACGATTGGCATATTGGGCGAGTAACTATGACTACCCTCACCCGTACTAGTTAAAGGACAGACCCCCGCAGATAGGAGTCTGTAACACGCTAAGGATTCAGGTCGAGTCACTAATGGTCATCTACGAAGTTATTAGTCCATACATTCAACGGTGTTACATCAGTAAGTCTAATAATTTATGGTCTGGTCTTGTACAATCTCATTGCACAGGATGCCCCCACTCGCATGTCAACCACATGAACGAGTCAGATCACCTCGTTTGTATCTAATACAAAGCGGGTCGCATCCACAACGTATCTAGGATTAGGTCTCCAACCTCATCCATATACTGTAGACCGTTCGGGTCATTTACTCGAACGTGATCCTCCCTGTGTGTCCACTACACGTCCTTCAAGTTCTAGTTCCCTCATATATTCAATGACACTGGAGTTTAGTTTATTGGTCAAAGTTTGTATAAAATACGAGACACAAAATGACGAAATGAATAACTTTTTATTAATTTCAAATAGCAATTTACAAACAATACGAGATTAGGACAAACATCCCAATAGTTTAAAACTGCAAATACTCAAACTAAAATGCAAAGCATTTCTCCAAATAATAATACCTATCTTTCGCAACTTAGACTTGATCATATAAATCTCAACCGGATTGAGAGACTATCAAAAGAATGGACTTCTAAATTGAAGGGAATCGAAGTCCCCGCAGCGGAAGCGATTGCGAATAGCGCGCTCTTGATTTAGTTACAACGATAAATTCAAGAACATACATAACAAGATTAAGCATAAAATGAGAATGGACAACAAGAAATTACCTTTGAAGAACCTTTCTTCGAGTGCTCCCCTCTCCCACAATCACGATCTCAGAAACAGAAATTCCAACGTGCGAAGACACGACCACCAGATCTTCTCCGTTGTTCTCTAAGTGAGGGAGGAAGGTGGGTTCCCTTTAGGACAGGTGAGTTATTTTAAGAGAGATGTGTATTTTTGAAACTCTTCCAACAACACACCAAAGAGCTTGTAATTCTTTTATAATTCCTTAACCTGGTTGCATCTCATGCAACCATATATATAGAGAAATGAGATGGAAATGACCATCATACCTCTCTTTTAGTCTCTCTTTGGTATATAGTATATTTATGAATCTAATTCACATTAAAACTATATATTATATCAATTATATCATATATAATTGATATAACTCCTCATGTATGAAATTGAACACTTCAATTTCACTCCTAACTTTATATCCTCAATATTACCATGTTGAGCGAACGGAGGGATCTAATGGACCTACAGTTCATGAGCTTCAATGATGTGAGAATAACTGATCAAACTCTTTGATCGAGTTAATCAATATTCATTAACTGCAAGTCACTCCACTATAGACTTGTAGCTGCACTCTCCTCACTGTAGATATTATTGTGTCCACTGATATAGTCATTACCCATGAGTCGACCCTTCACAGGTTGTTAGTAATCACAATTGGGTCAAATTATCATTTTACCCCTGTGAGTACCTCTTTGCTCTTTAAGCACCACTGATCCTCTAATGAACAACAAGTCTAAGGTCCTACCTTAGACTCATACCCTCATAGAGGGTGGGGCCCCATTGTTCAATACCTGGAGTCAGTTGTTAAGGGAACAACCTATCTAATTCCTTAGTGTAGGAATAAGTGAATTCCATCTTGCACAGTTAAGTTCCCAGCTACCTACGAGGTTCTTTCCCTGAGAAGGTAGGCTTATTGAGTCGGCTACAGGCCACTCTTACCCATACTAGTCTAAGGACAAACCCCTATAAATAGGATTTCTTAACTTGCTCAGGATTCAGGTCGACTCACGAATGACCATCTATAAATTACTAGTCTTATCCTGTTAACGGTGTTACACTGGTTAGACTAATAATTTGTGATCCAGTCTTGTATGAACTCTTCATACAAGATGCCCCCACTCGCATGTCAACTACATGAATGAGTTGGATTACCTCATTTGTACTAATTACAAAGTTGGTCGTATCTCTTGTGTTACCAGAATGAGGTTTCCAACCTTATTCTTATACCATAGACTATTTAGGTTATAATCTTGAACTCAACCCAAATAGTGTCCACTACACTAATTTGAAGATAAATGTTATAACCTTGGAGCTTCGTTTATTGGATTTATAAAATCAAGACTGTAATCTTATCAAAACAAATAACACTTTATTTAATTGATCAAAATTACACAAGTTTAGGGCATAAATCCCAACAATCTCCCACTTGACCTAAAGCTTGTGGAGTACTAAACATTACAGTAATGTAAATACAATAAACTAGGGCATTTAAACCCTTTTGTACAAAATACTCCCATTTCCCCTAGTTGGGGAAGACTTGTAAACCTAGACCTTCTAGGTGACTCTCAAATACTTTAGTCGTGAGGGCTTTTGTAAAAGGATCAACAATGTTGTGCTCTGAGCCTATCTTCGTGACAATCACGTCTCCTCTATGCACGATCTCCCGAATGGGATGATACTTCCGCTCTATGTGCTTTCCCCTCTTGTGACTTCGGGGTTCCCTCGAATTTGCCACTGCACCACTGTTATCGCAATACAGCGTGATGGACAAAGTCATATTTGGAACAACTTCCAAATTTATCATGAATTTCCTTAATCAAACGGCCTCCTTAGCTGCTTCATATTCGACCTCCATGGTGGAATCAGCGATGCATCCTTGCTTGATGCTTCGCCATACTACAACTCCTCCGTTAAGAGTGAATACTGACCCTGATGTAGATTTTCGAGAATCTTTATCAGTCTAAAAATCAGAATCCGTGTATCTTGTAAGGATCAAATCCTTAGCCCCATCACAAACATGTAGTTCCTTGTTCTCCGAAGATACTTAAGGATTTTTTTAACCGTTGTCCAGTGTTCAAGTCCTGGGTTGGATTGATATCTACTGACCATCCCAACTGCAAAACAGATGTCGGGCCTAGTACACAACATGGCGTACATCAGGCTCCCAACAGTCGATGTATAAGGAATCTGTCTCATATCCTCAACTCTTTGGGGTGTCTTAGGACACTGTTCCTTAGACTAATGGATTCCATGTCTAAAAGGCAACAAGCCCTTTTTGGAATCTTGCATCTTAAACCTTGACAACACTTTGTCTATGTAAGATGCTTGAGTTAAGGCTAGTGTTTTATTCTTGCGGTTCCGGACAATCTGGATCCCAAGAACAAACTGCGCATCACCCAAATCTTTCATTTGGAACTGCGTAGCTAGTCATTCCTTGATGTCAGTAAGATAACCTACATCATTCTCAATGAGTAGGATATCATCCACATAGAGAATTAGGAATGCGACAGAACTATTGATGATTTTCTTGTAGACACAAGGTTTATCATCATTCTAGTCAAAACCATAAGATCTGATAGCCTCATCAAATCTTATATTCCAGGACCTAGAGGCATGCTTCAGTCCATAAATCGACCTTTTAAGCAGGCAAACCTTTTGCTCTTGTCCTTGTTTAATGAACCCTTTGGGTTGGTCCATGTAGATGGTTTCCTTAAGATTGCCATTCAAAAAGGTTGTCTTGACATCCATTTGCCATACCTCATAGTCATAATATGCGGCAATGGCAAGAAGGTTTGCACCTTCCCATCTACCCCTCCTTTAGTCTCTCTTTAGTATATAGTATATATATGAATCTAATTCACATTAAAACTATATATTATATCAATTATATCACATATAATTTATATAACTCCTCATGTATGAAATTGAACACTTCAATTTCACTCGTAACTTTCTACCCTCAATATTACCATGTTGAGCCAACAGAGGGATCTAATGGACCTACAGTTCATGAGCTCCAATGATGTGAGATTAACTGAACAAACTCTTTGATCCGGTTAATCAATATTCATTAACTACAAGTCACTCCACTATAGACTTGTAGTTGCACTCTCCTCATTGTAGATATTATTGTGTCCACGGATATAGTCATTACCCATGAGTCGACCCTTCACTGGTTCTTCGTAATCACAGTTGAGTCAAATTACCGTTTCACCCCTGTGAGTACCAATTTGCTCCGAAAGCACCACTGATCCTCTAATGAACAACAAGTCTAAGGTCCTACCTTAGACTCATACCCTCATAGAGGGCGGGGACCCGTTGTTCAAGACCTGGAGTCAGTTCTTAAGGGAACAACCTATCTAATTCCTTAGTGTAAGAATGAGTGAATTTCATCTTGCACAGTTAAGTTCCCAGCTACCTACGAGGTTGTGTCCCTGAGAAGGTAGGCTTATTGAGTCGGCTACAGGCCACTCTCACCCATAGTAGTCTAAGGACAAACTCCTATAAGCAGGAGTTCTTAACTTACTCAGGATTCAACTCGAGTCACTAATGACCATCTATAAATTACTAGTCTTATCCTGTTAACGGTGTTACACTGGTTAGACTAATAAATTGCGATCTAGTCTTGTATGAACTCTTCATACAGGATGCCCCCACTCGCATGTCAACTACATGAATGAGTTGGATTACCTCATTTGTACCAGAATGAGGTTTCCAACCTTATTCTTATACCATAGACTATTTAGGTTATAATCTTGAACTCAACCCAAATAGTTTCCACTACACTGATTTCAAGATAAATGTTATAACCTTGGAGCTTGGTTTATTGGATTTATAAAAGCAAGACTGTTATCTTATCAAAACAAATAACACTTTATTTAATTGATCAAAATTACACAAGTTTAGGGCATAAATCCTAACACAAGCCCTCCGAAGGGATTGTTTGATCCAGGCCAAACTAGCAGACTGACCATAGTGGTCTAACAGTGTAAACCGACAAAACTGACCGTAGGTTTTGCTTCCACTAAACTTGCTCCCACTCATTATAAGTACCCTCTCCATTCACCTTGATATTGACTCATATAAACACCATCCGAAGGGGGACACTCCCGTTTGCGCTACGAGGCCAAGTATGAATCTCACAGTGTGAACTTCCCGGAGATAGCGTAGGTGGAAAAATATGTATCTCAGACACTTTTTCCTCCCACTAAATACTTTAAAGTTTATAGGGATCTTACTTAGGCTAAAAACCCGACTAATGGTTTTTCCTAACTCTATCAATATAACTCTTATATTAATTTTATCCTAAGTTTGTTAATATAACTCCTCATATTAAACATAGGATTTCTAGTTTATTAACCCCTTAATAAACCCGCTGACGCTACTGTAATTTATAAGACTCTCTGATTAAATTTCACTCCCAGTCGACTCCCGGTAGGGGCGTTAGTTTAGTTAGCTTAAATAATTCAACCTAAATGAGAACTTTCCTTAGATAAAGTTCCTCTTTTAATCATAGCTTATAAATTACTTGGTTCCAAATTCTAATCTAATTAGAACTAGATAACCTAAGATCTATTATTCCCATGTTCTAAACATTTTAAAACTAATAATTAACCTTAGGTGACATGCATACTATATTATAGTGCTTGATCATTCATCACATGTATAATAAGACATTCATAGCATATTCATCTCATGATATATAATGCATGTCAATGTTGGTCATAAATTAATATGACAACCTTATATTAAGTATATTAAATATAAACGTTTTATAATTAATATATATAAATAAAACAGTTTTTCGCCTGTTGCTGAAATTCGCGAAACGTCTCTGGCGTTGCAACGCTGCTTCTTGTCGTTTTTTGTCGAGCGTTGCAACGCTGCTTCCTGTGCGTGCCTTCTCCCGCAAGCGCAGTGTTGCAACGTCGTTGAACAGAGTTGCAACGCTGCACACAAACAACAATGTGAATCCACTATTCTTTGCCAGTTTTCGCTCCGATCTTTTCAGCAACCACTTTGCCTCGATCGACACGGACTTACAGACTCGATTTACAATTAAAAATTGCCCAAAACACCGGGCCCTTACATTGAACAAATTCAATTGAAATTGTAAATCTAACTGCCAAAGATGAAAACATCTAATTTTGCAAAATCGTTCATACATCTCATGCAAAAACAGTAAACCCCACCTTGTTCGTGAAAAATCCATAATATAAATAAATAACGCAATTGGGCTCTGATACCAATTGAAGGGAATCGAAGTCCCCGCAGCAGAAATGATTGCGAATCGTGTGCTCTTGATTTAGTTACAATGATAAATTCAAGAACATACATAACAAGATTAAGCATAAAATCAGAATGGACAGCAAGAAATTACCTTTGAAGAACCTTTCTTCGAGTGCTCCTCTCTGCCACGATCACAATCTCAGAAAACGGAATTCTAACGTGCGAAGACACGACCACTGGATCTTCTCCGTTGTTCTCTAGGTGAGGGAGGAAAGTGGGTTCTCTTTAGGAGAGGTGAGGTATTTTGAGAGAGATGTGTGTTTTCGAAACTCTTCCAACAACACACCAAAGAGCTTGTAATTCTTTTAGAATTCCTTAACCTAGTTGCATCTCATGCAACCATATATATAGAGAAATAGGATGGAAATGACCATCCTACCCCTCCTTTAGTCTCTCTTTAGTATATAGTATATATATGAATGTAATTCACATTAAAACTATATATTATATCAATTATATCATATATAATTGATATAACTCCTCATGTATGAAATTGAACACTTCAATTTCACTCCTAACTTTATACCCTCAATATTACCATGTTGAGCCAACGGAGGGATCTTATTGACCTACAGTTCATGAACTCCAATGATGTGAGATTAACTGATCAAACTCTTTGATCCAGTTAATCAATATTCATTAACTACAAGTCACTCCACTATAGACTTGTAGTTGCACTCTCCTCACTGTAGATATTATTGTGTCCGTTCATATAGTCATTACCCATGAGTCGACCCTTCACAGGTTGTTTGTAAACACAGCTAGGTCAAATTACTGTTTTACCCCTGTGAGTACCTCTTTGCTCCCTTAAGCACCACCGATCCTCTAATGAACAACAAGTCTAAAGTCCTACCTTAGACTCATACCCTCATGTAGAGGCGGGGCCCCGTTGTTCAAGACACGAGTCGATTCTTAAGGAAACAACCTATCTAATTCCTTAGTGTAGGAATGAGTGAATTCTATCTTGCAAAGTTAAGTTCCCGGCTACCTACGAGGTTGTGTCCTCGAGGTAGGTAGGCTTATTGAGTCGGCCACAGTGCCACTCTCACCCATACTAGTCTAAGGACAAACCCCATAAGCGGGAGTTCTTAACTTGCTCAGATTCAGTCGAGTCACTAATGACCATCTATAAATTACTAGTCTTATCCTGTTAACGGTGTTACACTGGCTAGACTAATAATTTGTGATCCAGTCTTGTATGAACTCTTCATACAGGATGCCCTCACTCGCATGTCAACTATATGAATTAGTTGGATTACCTCATTTGTACGAATTACAAAGTGGGTTGCATCCATGGTGTTACCAGAATGAGGTTTCCAACCTTATTCTTATACCATAGACTATTCAGGTTATAATCTTGAACTCAACCCAAATAGTGTCCACTACATTGATTTCAAGATAAATGTTATAACCTTGGAGCTTAGTTTATTGGATTAATAAAAGTAAGACTGTAATCTTATCAAAACAAATAACACTTTATTTAATTGACCAAAATTACACAAGTTTGGGCATAAATCCCAACATAAATATGTTAGAAGATGATTCTCTACCTCCTTGGGAATCATGCTTGGAAGGTAAAATGACTAATCAACCTTTTTGTGGAAAACGTTATAGAGCCAAAGAACCCTTGTAGCTTATACATTCGGATCTTTGTGGTCAGGTGAATGTTAAAGCTCGTGGAGGGTAAGAATATTTCATCTCTTTCATAGATGATTATTCGAGGTATGGTTATATATACCTAATGCATCATAAGTCTGAGGCTCTTGAAAAGTTTTAAGAGTATAAGGCTGAAGTAGAGAATGAAGGGAATCGAAGTCCCCACAGCGGAAGCGATTGTGAATCGCGCGCTCTTGATTTAGTTACAACGGAAAATTCAAGAACGTAAAATATAGATTAAGCAGATATAATAAAATGGACAGCAAGTATTTACCTTTGAAGAACCTTTCTTCAAGTGCTCCTCTCTCCACGGTCACGATCTCAGCAACAAGAACTCCAACGTGCGAAGACACGACCACCGGATCTTCTCCGTTGTTCTCTAGGTGAGGGAGGAAGGTGGGTTCCCTTTAGGAGATTTGAGGTATTTTGAGAGAGAGATGTTTTTGTTGTCTTGGAACTCTTCCAACAACAACAAAAGAGCTTTTCCAAAACCTTCACCTAGTTGCATCTCATGCAACTATATATATAGAGAAATAGGATGGAAATGACCATCCTACACTTCGTTTAATCTCTCTTTAGTATATAGTTTATATATGTATCTAATTCACATTAAAACTATATATTATATCAATTATATCATATATAATTGATATAACTCCTCATGTATGAAATTGAACACTTTAATTTCACTCCTAACTTTATATCCTCAATATTACCATATTGGGCCAACAGAGGGATCTAATGGACCTACAGATCATGAGCTCCAATGATGTGAGATTAACTGATCAAACTCTTTGATCTAGTTAATAAATATTCATTAACTACATGTCACTCCACTATAGACTTGTAGTTGCACTCTCCTCACTGTAGATAATATTGTGTCTACTGATATAGTCATTACCCATGAGTCGACCCTTCACAGGTTGTTCATAATCACAGTTGGGTCAAATTACCGTTTTACCCCTCTAATTACCTCTTTGCTTCTTAAGCACCACTGATCCTCTAATGAACAAGTCTAAGGTCCTACCTTAGACTCATACCCTCATAGAGGGCGGGGCCCCGTTGTTCAAGACCTGGAGTCGGTTCTTAAGGGAACAACCTATCTAATTCCTTAGTAGAGGAATGAGTGAATTCCATCTTGCACAGCTTAAGTTCCCAGCTACCTCACGAGGTTCCGTCACCCGAGAAGGTAGGCTTATTGAGTCGACCATGTGCCACTCTCTCTCACCCATACTAGTCTAAGGACAAACCTCTATAAGCGAGTTCTTAACTTGCTCATGATTCGTGTCGAGTCACTAATGACCATCTATAAATTACTAGTTTTATCCTCATTAACGGTGTTATCTTTGGTTAGACTAATAATTTGCGATCCATCTTGTATGAACTCTTCATACACAGATGCCCCTCTCGCATGTCAACTACATGAATGAGTTGGATTACCTCATTTGTACTAATTACAAAGTGGGTCGCATCCATGGTGTTTACTGCAATAAGGTTTCCAACCTTATTCTTATATCATAGACTATTTAGGTTATAATCTTGAAGTCAACCGAAATAGTGTCCACTACACTGATTTCAAGATAAATGTTATAACCTTGGAGCTTAGTTTATTGGATTTATAAAAGCAATCATCAGAATCTTATCAAAACAAATAACACTTTATTTAATTGATCAAAATTACACAAGTTTAGGGCATAAATCCCATCAGAGAATGCATTAGGGAAAATCATTAAGACACTTCGATCCGATCGAGGTGGAGAGTATATGAATCTAAGAATCCAGGACTATTTGATAGAACATGGAATCCAATCTTTACTCTCGGCACCTAATACACCTCAGCAGAATGGTGTATCTGAAAGGAGAAATAGAACCTTGCCGAGCATGGTTCGATCTATGATGAGTTATGCTCAATTGCCAGCCTCGTTTTGGGGTTACGCAGTAGAGACTGCGGTTCAAATCTTGAACACTGTTCCATCAAAGTGTGTTTCAGAAATACCTTTTGAGTTATGGATGGGGCGTAAACCTAGTTTACAACACTTCAGGATTTGAGATTATCCGGCACACGTGCAGGTTTACAACACTTCAGGATTTTAGATTGTCCAGCACACATGCTGGTGAAAAAACTTAGGAAATTGGAACCTCGTTCAAGATTATGCCAATTTTTTGGCTATTCCAAAGAAACGAGAGGTGGTCTTTTCTACGACCCACAAGAAAATAAGGTGATTGTATTGACAAACGTTATTCTCTTAGAGGAAGATCACATGAGGAACCATAAACCACGTAGTAAGTTAGTATTAAATGAACCTTCACATGAGTCAACAAGAGTTGTTGATCAAGCTGGACCTTCATCAAGGGTTGATAAAGAACCCGACACATCAGTCAATCTCGTCCTTCTCAATCGTTGGGAATGCCTCGACGTAGTGGCAGGGTTATTTCCCAACCTGATCGCTACTTGGGTTTAGCCGAAACTCAAGTTGTCATACCTGATGACGGTGTAGAGGATCCATTGTCCTATAAACAGGCAATGAATGACGTAGATAAGGACCAATTGATCAAAGCCATGGACTTTGAAATGGAGTCAATGTACTTCAACTCAGTTTGGGAACTTGTAGACCAACCTGAAGGGGTAAAACCTATAGGGTGCAAATGGATCTATAAAGAAAAAGAGATGCAGCGGGAAAGGTACAGACTTTTAAGGTTAGACTTGTAGCAAACGGTTTTACCCAAAAGGAAGGAGTTGACTATGAGGAAACTTTTTTCGCAGTTGCTATGCTTAAGTCTATAAGGATACTCTTGTCCATAACCACTTTTTATAATTATGAAATTTGGCAAATGGACGTCAAGACTGCCTATTTGAATGGTAATCTTGACGAGAGCATCTATATGTCCTAGCCCGAAGGATTCATATCCCAAGGTCAGGAGCAAAAAGTTTGCAAGCTCAATCGATCCATTTATGGGTTGAAACAAGCATCCAGATCTTCGAGCATAAAATTTGATACTGCGATCAAGTCTTATTACTTTGACTAAAACGTTGATGAGCCTTGTGTTTATAATAGGATCATCAACGACAAAGTAGCTTTCTTATTACTTTATGTGGACGATATCCTACTCATTGGGAATGATGTAGGATACCTAATTGACATAAAAAAATGGTTGGCGACCCAATTCCAAATGAAAGATTTGGGAGAGGCGCAGTATGTTCTTGGGATTCAGATTTTCAGGAATCGCAAGAAAAGAACGCTAGCTCTGTCTCAAGCGTCTTATATCGACAAAATGTTGGCCCGATATTCAATGCAGAATTCAAAGAGGGGCTTATTACCCTTCAAGCATGGAGTTCATTTGTCTAAGGAACAATGTCCTAAGACACCTCAAGAAATTGAGGATATGAGGCGTATTCCCTATGCCTCTGTAGTAGGTAGCTTAATGTATGTTATGTTGTGCACGAGGCGAGACCTTTGTTATGCTATGGGAATAGTCAGTAGGTACCAATTCATTCCGGTGTTAGACCACTGGAAAAATATCCTCAAGTATCTTAGGAGAACGAGGGACTATACGCTAGTGTATGGTACTAAGGATTTGATCCTTACTGGATACACGGATTCTGATTTTCAGACCGATAAGGATTCTAAGAAATCCACATCGGGATCAGTTTTCACCCTTAACGGGGGAGCTATAATATGGCGAAGCATCAAGCAAGGATGCATCGCTGACTCCACGATAGAGGTTGAGTATGTCGTTGCTTGTGAAGAAACCAAAGAGGTTGTTTGGCTAAGGAAATTCCTTAATGATTTGGAAGTTGTTCCAAATATTGAATTTCTCATCACCTTATACTGTGACAACAGTGGTGCGGTAGCCAATTCGAAGGAACCTCGCAGCCATAAGCGAGGCAAGCACATCGAGAGTAAGTATCACCTGATACGAGAAATAGTGCAACGAGGAGATGTGACAGTCACAAAGATCGCTTCGGAGCATAACATTGCGGATTTGTTTGCAAAGACTCTCACGGATAAAGTGTTTGAGGGTCATCTGGAAAGTCTAGGTCTACGAGATATGTACATAGGCTAATCTAGAGAAAGTGGGTGATATATAATGGGTATATGGATGCCCTAGTTTATTGTATTTGTATCTATGTAACCACTGTTTTAGATTTTGATGTACCCCACTAGAGTTTTAGTGCAAATGGGAGTTTGTTGGGGTTTATGCCCTAAAACGCGTAGTTTGTAATTTTGTTCTAATTATTGTAATAAAGAGTTATTGTTCATTACATACGATATTGCCCTTTATATTCACCCTAAATCCAATAAACTAAACATCCAAGGCTGTAAAATGTCTCTTGAACTGAATGTAGTGTACATATAAAGGATCTCGGTTCGAGATACAACCTAAAGGGTCTATAGTAAGGGGATATGGTTTGGGTACCTTACCCTGGTAACACTATGGATGTGACCCACTTTGTATATGATACAAAACTGTGATCCTAACGTGTTCGTGTAGATGACATATGAGTGGGGATATCCTATGTAATGAGATTAAATAAGACCGGACCGCGAAATAGTAACCACTAGATGTAACTCTGTTGACTAGCCAGGTTTCTATTTCACTAGGATGACCTAGGCAACTTGATCTAAATCCTGAGCAGGTTACGAACTGTTTGCGAGGGATTGCCTTTTGACTAGTATGGGTGAGAGTGGCAAGATTCACCGACTCAATATGCCTACCTTCTTGGGGACAACACCGAGTGAGCAGTTGGGGACTTAGCTTAGCAAGATGGAATTCTCTCCTTCCCGCCTACTAGGGTAAGTAGATGAATGTTCCCTTAAGTGGTGTCTCCGAGACTTGAACAAAGGGCCCGACCCTCTCATTGGTCTGAGTGAGACTTCTTTTTGTTGGTAGGACCACAAACAAATTGTTCATTAGAGGAGCACTAGTACTTTAGGTATAAGATGTAACCTAGGGGTAAAACGGTAATTTGACCCAGCTGATGTTACGAACATTCGTGAAGGATTGACTTGCTGTTATTGGTCAATATTCGTGGACGCCAAAATATATCTGCAGTAAGAAGAGTGCAGCTCTGGGACTTTAGTGGAGTGTTCCCGCAGTTAACGAATGATGATTAGGAGGTAAGTGAGATTAATCGAATAATTTCGTATCGTTGGAGCTTCTGATTTGTAGGTCCATTAGGTCCACCTTCTAGCTCGTAAAGGGTTCTTAGATCGTTTAAATTTTAAATGTACAAATTCATTAGGAATAAATTTAATGTGTATAGATACGTTAGAATATAAAGTTCCAATTTTGGAACTTTATATTATAAATTTAATATGAATATGATTCATATTAAATTGTGTGAGAGAATTAAATATTTGAAAGAGTTCAAATATTATTTTAAATGTGAATGAGATTCGTATTTGAAAAATATAGGTTAAAATTTAATGTGCATAAGATGTGCATTAAAACTATATGTTAGAGGGGAAATTGATTAAATGTGATTTAATCTAAATTAAATATATTTCTTTTAATTTAATTTAATTTAATGAGATTTAATTGGTTTATTAACAATTAATCTGATTAATTATTAATTAAATAATTAAAATAAAAAAAAGGGAACGAGTCAGGATGACACGTTCCCCATGTCTCCCAAATCCCTATCGATAGGGAGTGTGAGTTTCCCTCTTGTAGTGGAATAACTTCTCGTTAGACAGAAGTTTGGGATTGATCGATCAATTTGTAAAATTGTTGTCACAATTCTCTCTAAAAAATTCACTCTCTCCTTTCCAAATTGTTGGAAGCTTTCCCACAAAAGCTTAGATCTAAGTTTCCCAGAGGATAGAAGGTTTTCCTCGTGGTATCGTCCTGTTGGAGAAAGCAGAGAAGATTTTTCACTTGTTGTATTGTTGTGCAATTGGAGCAAGGGTTGTTGGATTGATAAACTACAAAGGTAAATCATATCTTTCATTTGTTAGTTTAATCTTTTTCAGCATATGTTTGCATGTTTTAGTTTCATGCCTAATTAGATTAGATTATTCTTATTCTGTATGTTTTACCAATATACTGGTACTTCTAGTAAACCAAAACAATCAAGCAAATACGATCTTAAAACACGTTTTCGCTGCTCAAGGGGATTAGATCTCCATCAATTCGCCGACTCAATATGCCTACCTTCTTGGGGACAAGACCGAGTGAGCGCCTGGGGACTTAACTTAGCAAGATGGAATTCACTCTTTCCCGCCTACTAGGGTAAGTAGATGAATGTTCCCTTAATTAGTGTCTCCAAGACTTGAACAGAGGGCCCGACCCTCTAATTGGCCCGAGAGGGACTTCTGTTTGTTGGTAGAACCACAAATAAATTGTTCATTAGAGGAGCACTGGTACTTAAGGTAAAAGATGTAGCCTAGAAGTAAAACTGTAATTTGACCCAGCTGGTGTTACGAACATTCGTGAAGGATTGACTTGTTGTTATTGGTCAATATCCGTGGACACAGAAATATATCTGCAGTGAGAAGAGTGCAGTTGTGGGACTTTAGTGGAGTGTTCTCGCAGTTAACGAATGGTGATTAGGAGGTTAATGAGATTAACTGAACAATTTCGTATCGTTGAAGCTTCTGATCTATAGGTTCATTAGGTCCACCTTCTAGCTCGTAAATGGTTCTTAGATCGTTTTGAATTTGAAATGTTCAATTTCAATTGTGGAATAATCATTAATGTATATAGATACATTATAATATAAATTTTTGGAACTTTATATTATAAATTTAATGTGAATATGATTCATATTAAATTATATGAGAGAATTAGATATTTAAAAGAGTTCAAATATTAATTTAAATTTGAATGACATTCATATTTAAAAACTATAGATTAAAATAGTATATGCATGAGATACGCATCACAACTATAGGTTAGAGGAGATATAGACTAAATATAATTTGATCTTAAATAAATATATGATATTTAAAGATTAATTAAATATATGATATTTAATTAAAAAATTAATTAAGTTTGATTTAATTTATTAATAATTAATTAATTAATTAATGGAAATGTGTCAGGAGGACGCGTTCCCCTCTTCCCATCTCACTCCCTATCGATAGGTGGTGGGGAAGGTCTCCTCTTGCTTAACTCCTCAAGGCAGAGGAGTTTTGGTAGATCGATCGATCATTTTGTGCAATTGTGGAATTGCCCTCTCAACTCTCTCTATCAATTCCCTTATCCTTCTCTTCTAATTGTTGAATCCCTTCCCACAAAGGGTAGATCTAAGTTTCTCATAGGATAGAAGGTTTATCCAAGTAGTGGTGTCTTGTTGGAGGAAAAGAACAGAGGAAGTTCTTGTTGTTGTGTTGTTGTACAATTGGAGCAAAGGGTTGTTGTGTTAAAACTACAAAGGTAATTTTGAATTTCCTTTTAGTTTAGGAAACATTTACAGCATATGTTTGCATGTCTAAATTCCATACTCTAATTAGATTAGTTGAATTGCTTGTCTCTGAATTTTTAACCAATGTACTGGAATTTGAAGTAAACCAAAACCATAAATTATTTGATCCATAAAAACACGTTTCCGCTGCTCACGAGGATCAGATCTCCATCAATATGGATGCCCTAGTTTATTGTATTTTGTATCTCTATAACCATTGTTTTAAATTGTAATTTACCCCACTAGAGTTCTAGTTCAAATGGGAGTTTGTTGGGATTTCTGCTCTAAAATTCGTAGTCTGTAAATTTTGTTCTAATTAATATAATAAAGAGTTATTGTTCATTATTTACAATATTGCCCTTTTTTTAACCCTAAATCCAATAAACTAACATCCAAGGTTGTAAAATGTCTCTTGAACTGAATGTAGTGTACATATAAAGGATCTCAGTTCGAGATACAGCCGAAAGAGTATCCTTATAGACTTAAGCATAGCAACGAGGGAAAATGTTTCCACATAGTCAACTCAACTCCTTCCCTTTGGGTAAAACCTTTTGGTACAAGTCTAGCCTTAAAGGTCTGTACTTTTTCGGTTGCATCTCTCTTTCTGTGATAGATCCATTTTCACCCTATGGGTCTTACCCCTTCAGGCCGGTCTACAAGTTCCCAAACTGAATTGAAGTACATCGACTCCATTTCAAGGTCCATGGCTTTGATCCATTGGTCCTTATCTACATCATTCATTGTCTATTTATAAGACAATGGATCCTCTACACCGTCATCAGGTATGACAACTTGAGTTTCAGCTAAACCCAAGTAGCGGTCAGGTTGAGAAACAACCCTCCCACTCCGTCGAGGCGTTCCCAACGATAGAGAAGGACGAGACTGACTCAATGTGCCAGCTTCTTCACCAACTCTTGATGAATGACCAACTTGATCAACAACTCTTTTTGACTCATTTGTAGCTTCATTTAATACTAACTTACTACGTGATTTATGGTGCCTCATGTGATCTTCCTCCAAGAAAGTGGCATTTGTCGATACAATCACCTTATTTTTTGTGGGTCGTAGAAAAGACCACTTATCGTTTCTTTGGGATAGCCAACAAATTGGCATAATCTTGAACGAGGTTCCAATTTCTTTGAGTTTGTTACCAGCACGTGTGTCGGACAACTCCAAATCTTAAAGTGTTGTAAACTAGGTTTACGTCACTTCCACAACTCAAAAGATGTTTCTGAAACACTCTATGATGGAATAGTGTTCTAGACTTGAACTACAACCTCTATTGTGTAACCCCAAAACGAGGCATGCAATTGAGCATAGCTCGTTATAGATCGAACCATGTCCAACAAGGTTTTATTTCTCCTTTGAGATACACCATTCTGTTGTGGTGTATTAGGTGTCGTGAGTTGAGATTAGATTCCATGTTCTATCAAATAGTCTTGGAATCTTAAATCCATATACTCTCCACCTCGATCGGATCGAAGTGTCTTAATGGTTTTCCCTAATGCATTCTCCACTTCAGCCTTATACTCTTTGAAATTTTCAAGAGCCTCAGACTTATGGTGCATTAGGTATAAATAACCATACCTCGAATAATCATCTATGAAGGAGATGAAATATTCGTACCCTTCTCAAGGTTTAACATTCACCAGACCACAAAGATCCCAATGTATAAGGTCTAAAGGGTCTTTGGCTCTATAACCTTTTCCAGTAAAAGGTCGCTTAGTCATTTTACCTTCCAAACATGATTCGCAAGGAGGCAGAGAATCATCTTCTAACTTGTTGAGAAGTCCATTCTTAGATAATCACTCAATCCGGTTGAGATTTATGTGACCAAGTCTAGAATGCCAAATATAGGTATTATTATTAGGAGAAATTCTTTGCATTTTACTTTGAGTATTTGTAGGTTTAAACATCTCATGATTTAAAATTGCTTTAGTTTGGTTCGGTTTAAGTACGTATAAGCCATTTTGTAACTTAGTTGAACAAACATTGACACCATTTTTCGAAATGAACGCTTCATTAATAGAAAAGGTAATACAATAACCATGTTCAATTAAACAAGAGATAGATATTAAGTTCCTCTTAATCTTGGGAACTATGTACAAATTTTCTAAAAATAAAAATCTATCTCTAAAAAATAGCTTAGCATCTCCCACTGCACGAGATGAGACGACGTCTCTCGTTCCGACCCTGAGCGTCATCTCACCCTTTTCAAGCTCTTTGAAGGAACTAGTTTCCTGTGAGCAAACGTGGTTAGTGGCCCTTGAATCAAGTATCCAGGTAAAGTCATTACTTTTCACTAAACAAGTTTCAATAACGAGTAAATCATATTTACCTTTCTTCTCTTTGAGTTCAGCAAGGTTCTTTGGGCAGTTTCGCTTCCAGTACCCATCCATGTTGAAGTGGAAACATTTTCCTTTATCTGAGACTTTGGTTTTTCCCTTACTATTGTCTGCAGCGGTGGGTGCCTTCCCTTTCCCTCCTTTCTTCTTCTTTTGGGTCTTCTTAAGCCAAGAAGATGGACTGCAGGACTTAGTCCCAAGGATGAACCCTTCTGGAACCTTCTGGAATGTGCAAACAGATTTGCCTCTCCATCAGCCTGTCCCTTATTCTTCATAAGGGACTGAAAATTCTGCAGTCCATTGAGGAGAGTAGTCAGGTTGTACTCTATCTTGTTCATCACTGCATTGATGCGGAATTGCAGGAAACTCTTCGAAAGAGATTCAAGGATGAAGGACACCTAACTTTGCCCGTCGATGACCGCATCGTTCATTTCTGCCACGTTGAAGTAGACAATCAGATCAAGAACATGTTCTCTCACTCAAGTCCCCTCCTTCATACGGGAGTTATAAACGTACTTGAGGGATTTGTGACGAAGTTGTCCACACGGTTGTCCAAACATATTCTGCAACGAACTCATGATCTCACAAGCCGAGACCATGCCCTCGTGCTTTTTGGCCAAAACTTCAGAAACACTAGCCAAAAGGTAGACCTTGGCCTTGTCATTGACCTTGATCCAACGGTCATACACATCCTTAATAGATTGAGGAGCATTTCGAGCAAGGATCTGAGGACATTCCTCAGTCAGTACAAATCATAAGTCGTCAACAACCAGAATCGTATTCAGGTTGGACTTCCACGTAGTATAATTCTTGCCAAATACATGTTCGCTTTTTAGTAAGGCTATTATTGAGGACGACATGCT
Organism: Trichosanthes cucumerina; assembly: GCA_036507285.1. Lineage (NCBI taxonomy): Eukaryota > Viridiplantae > Streptophyta > Magnoliopsida > Cucurbitales > Cucurbitaceae > Trichosanthes > Trichosanthes cucumerina. The sequence goes on from CM071837.1 coordinate 5,243,868, forward strand.
GAAATTTCAAAAATAGTTCTAATTAGTTATTGCCTTTAACCCATTACAAACCAATCAATTTTAGCAAAAGTATTAAAGAACTCTAGTGTTTAAATTAAACCTTTAATTTTGCAATGATACTTCAAGGGTTTAGAACAAAAGCCACCGTCGGGTGGTCAGTCACTCCTCCCCTGAACTGAGACTATTTAGCTACTTCTCACTACCACAACATCTCATGTCCCAATGATTCTTTGCTACCGTTTGTTTGGTTAAGGACTTGTTAACTAGCTTAACTTATCCCGTAAATGTGACCCTACCATTTTCAGATCCAATAGGTCCGAGCCAACATGCTACACTTAAGAAAGACAACTGTTGGAAAATTACCTAAGACACCCTATCCATTTATGGAGTTAGAGGTGTTCCAACCCTTATAGTCAGGCACTTCGTAGGGATTGGTTGTTCAAGGATAACCTAGCAGGCGGACTATAGAAATCTCACGGTCTCCTCCACATTGACACGTGTCTTGCTCCCATTTACTATGGATACTTCTCTCATTCACCTTGGTATTGAACCATGCAAACACTTACCGTAGGGGGACGCTCTATTGACGCCACGTAGCCGAGCATGGAACTCACGGTGTGAACTCTTGAGGACGTGAGAGTAAACTTGATATGAACATCTCGTTTTCACCCACTTAAGTTCCTAAGGTTAGGGTGTAGGTTTAACTTAGTCAGATTCTGGCTAAAAGAATCTATCTAAGTCTATGCCTATTATAACTATTATAACTAGGTCTTTTAACTTTCTGTCTAGGTGAATAAACATTTTAATTATCTAGATATAATACAGGACTATGGTTAATTCAACTCAAGCTCTAGGTCATTTCCCAGGTAGGAGGTGTTCCGTTAACCATCACCGTACCCCCAACCTTAGACAGAACATCGCCGACAAAGTTCCCTTATAACCAATGTCCTATTGTCCTACTATATTTTAAACTATTTAAAATACTATGTAAGACTAACTTCTAATCCTATTAGAAATTAAACTTAGGTCTAAATTAATTTTAAACAATTTAAAACTAATTTTATTTAACCCAAGCTCCTATGTTTGCATGCAGTTCTTTGTTATAGGTTATGGTTTCTAAAACCCATTTATAACTTTTATAAATTTTTTTAAAAAATAACCTATGACGGCGGACTATATTATAACTCCAATAAACAATTTCTAATTGGAAGTACATTCAACTACTTGAATTAAGAAAATTACTCAAATAAAATAACACTTTATTTTAAACTAAGTAATTTCATGCTCCATGCTATTTTTTTATATATATAATCTTATTATAACAATTATAATTAATTACTCATGAAAAATAAATTAAATCATGCATTTCTATCAAATTTATATAACAATTATACAAATAAAATGCATGAACATGCTTATCCTAAGGTTGAAAAAATTCTAAATGACATTCATGAAGAAAATAGTCGTAAAACCAGAAAAATTTGGCTCCTAAAGTACAAAATATAATAAAATCACACTAATTTTATTACAAAATCGGTCCAAAACACTTTAAACCAGGCTCAGACCCTCGAACCAGACCATCCTCGACCAGAATCGCTCGAACCGCCATTGAACTAGTCTGCTTCTTCAAGATTCTGTCATGGTGTTGCAACACTCTGCTTCCACCTTCTCACGCTCGTGTCAGGCATCGGGGTAGCGTTGCAACACCATGAGACGGTGTTGCAACGCTGCTGACCCCTGGATTCCTTATCGATAGGGAGTGCTAGCGTTGTGACGTCGTTCTCCAGTGTTGCAGTGCTGATGAACGACATTGCAACGCTACTGGTTCTACCAGTTGCTTCTTCCATCGAAAGCAACAGCTTCTTCTTGCAATTTCTCACTCGAATCTCGTCCGAATTGCTTCAAACTTGTCACGAACGACTCAAAACAATATTACAGACTCGATTATGCACTTAATTGCCCAAAACGCAGGGGCCTTTACATTATTTGGTCAAATCAAAATTAAAACTAAGGCCAAAATTTCCTAAACTAGTTTTACAACAAACCAAATGCAATCCCCACCTAACCAATGCAAATTTGTTTCAACCTAAACAAAACAAGCATTGCTCTGATACCAATTGAAGGGAATCTGATCCCTGTGAGCAACGAAAACGTGATTTAAAGATCGATTTGCTTGATTATTTTGGTTTACTTCAAATACCATTATATTGCCAAAAATATAGAGAATAAGCAGTATAATCTAATCTAATTAGGTATGGATTTAAACATGAAAACATGTTGTACAAATCTTTAAATTAAAAGGGAATTCGAAGTTACCTTTGTAGTTTCAATTTCCAGCATAACAACTCCTTGCTCCAAATTTGCACAGCAACACAGCAGCAACGCTTTCCTCTGTTATATCAACAGGACGCTACCACTCAGCAAACCTCCTATTCTCTGAGTTTGCTAGATCCAACCTTGGTGGGAAGGATTCCAACTTTTTGGAGAGGTTAGAGAATATGTGTTAGGGAGAGAAAACATCAACAATTCCTCTAATTGCACAGGATTCATCCATTCAACTCCTACCCATTGGAGAAGAGTATATCGAGGGATAACTTCCCCCACTCCTATCGATAGGGAGATGGAGGAAAGTGGGGAACGTGTACTCCTTACACGTTCTCATTTATTTAATATTAAAAAATTAAAAAAATTAATAATAATTAATCTAATTAATTATTATATATATTAATTAAATCATATTTAATTAATCATAAATTAAATATCATATATTTAATTTAGATTAAATCACATTTAATCAATTTTTCCCTCTAATCTATAGTTTTAATGCACATCTTGTGTACATTAAATTTTAACCTATAATTTTCAAATATGAATCTCATTCACATTTAAATTAATATTTGAACTCTTTCAAATATTTAATTCTTTCACATAATTTAATATGAATCATATTCACATTAAATTTATAATATAAAGTTCTAAAACTTTATATTATAATGTATCTATATACATTTTATTCCCTAATTGAATTAGAACATTTCAAATTCAAACGATCTAACAACCATTTACGAGCTAGAAGGTGGACCTAATGGACCTATAGATCAGAAGCTCCAACGATACGAAATTATTCAGTTAATCTCATTAACCTCCTAATCACCATTCATTAATTGCGGGAACACTCCACTAAAATCTCGCAGCTGCACTCTTCTCACTATAGATATATTTCTGTGTCCACGTATATTGACCAATAACAACAAGTCAATCCTTCACGAATGTTCGTAACACCAGCTGGGTCAAATTACCGTTTTACCCCTGGATTACATCTTTTACCTTAAGTACAAGTGCTCCTCTAATGAGCAATTTGTTTGTGGTCCTACCAAGAAACAGAAGTCACTCTCGGGCCAATGAGAGGGTCGGGCCCTTTTTCAAGTCTTGGAGACACCACTTAAGAGAACATTCCTCTACTTACCCTAATTGGCGGGAAGGAGTGAATTCCATCTTGCTAAGTTAAGTCCCCAGTGAAGGGAATGAGAATCCCCGTGCAGCGGAAGACGATCGAATTGTCGTGGTATCATTATGCAATTCGATTTGTTAAAATTAAACTATCTAATAGTATAAGGTTAAACATGCAAACTAGAAGGAAAAAAAGCAAGGACAATGTTACTTACTTGTCGAAGACCGTCTTCAAATTTCCTTCTTCTGATGATCACGAACTCTTCGTGTTCTTCTCAACGATCTCGATCTTCTCACACGAACAACGAACGGGACACCTCCATTTAGTTACTCAGTTGTTCTACCTTAGGTAGAAGGAGAATGGTGGGATTCTACTTTTGGTTTAGGGAGGAGAGTTTGTGAGAGAGCTTTGAGAGAGAAATTCTATTACTTCTTTTGGTGAGAATTCAAAAAATAAGCAAATGACTTACCTCCCCTTCTTGCAAAGGGGTTTAAATAATGGTGATAGGTGGAGTTGAAATCTTCACCTATTTACCATTTTACAACAACCATAGGTTATACAAATCATATTTGCATAACCACATATAATAAGATATCTCATATCTCAATTTACAAATCACATTTGTATTATTGTGGATTTTTAAATTAAATCACATTCAATTTAATTTCTCTCAATCTAATTTCTCCAAGTTAGCCCTAATTCAACAATTAGGCTAACCTATAGTTTATTATGAATCTCATTCAAATTAAACTATATAATATATCATTCATATCTCATATAAATGTCATAATTACCCTTTAGTGAACTTAAACACTTCAAATTAACACTAAAAACGTAAACTTCTATTAATCCAGTTTGAGCCAACCGAGGGAACTTATGGACCTACAGTGATGAGCTCCAATGATCTGAGACTAACCTGTCAAACTCTTTGACCCAGTTAATCAACATTCATTAGCTACGATAACACTCCACTAAAGCCCGTAGCTGCACTCCCGTCAGTGTAAGACAAGATGTGTCCACTGATATAACCAATGCCCATGAGTCGACCCTTCACAGTTTGTTCGTAGATACTGTGGGTCAAATTACCATTTTACCCCTATGTCTACTTCTTGCTTCTTAAGTCCCCACTGCTCCTCTAATGAACAACAACGTTGTAAGGGTCCAACCATACACAACAACCCTCTCGTGCCAGTGAGAGGGTGGGCGCCCGTTGTCCAAGCCCTGGAGACAACACTTAAGGGAACAACCCCTCTAGTTTCCCTAAAGGTAGGAACGAGTGCATTCCATCTCGCGTAGTTAAGTTCCCAGCTCCCTACTTGGTCCTGTCCCTGAGAAGATAGGTGATAAGAAATTTTAAGAGAAATTCGAAAAATCTAATCTACCTTGTTAACAACAAACAAGACAATTAGATCACAAAACCAAAAATCTCAAAATTAAAATGAAATCAAAGAATCCAAAGATTCTAATGTCAAAATGTTAAGTAACCATTGACAATTGGATCTAACAACCTTGGTTAAAGAAACAAGGCCTTTAGATAACTTAATCTCAAAGACTCCAACTCAAGGAAAGTAAAATCGGATTACCATGTCGATCAAACATCTCAAGGCAAGAGAACTTGTATGAGATCCGAATCACTCCACAAGCTAGATTGATCAAGTCAAGCTTGAATGATTCTAAGCATGCAACCTAATCTACATAGGATTGCAAAGAAACATAGCACTAGGCTAAAAGAAAGCTCAAGGCTCCTTTTGATTACATTTTCCAATCTTTTCTTTTTTCCATGAATTGAATGTGTTGCTATTTATAGCCTTCAAAATTAAACCCTAAAGATAACCTATGGAAATTTAAGGGTTGTAACTTACATCCCCATCAATACCATAATGTCCACTAGCTATTTTGTAACCTAAAACATTGAAAACAAGACTTTAAAACTAAAAATTACATCAAATTAGCCATAAATCTGAGAATGATGCCTCTTTGTTAGCTTTGTAACTCTTTGTAACCATCCAAGAGTAAGTGAAGCACAACTTGAAGTATCTTGAAGCTCTTGTTCCATATATGAAGCTTGTTGTTCTTTAATAAATGATGAGTTGCACTTGGGTTCATTAAATGCAACTTATGTTAAACTTTCATGAATTTGACTTCGTTTAATGTGACTTCATGAGATGCCTTGGTTCATATCATTCTCCCCTTCTTAAAAAAGATTCGTCCTCGAATCTACTTGTGAAACATTACTGGAAAACCATGTTAAGAAAACACAAAAGACCTCACAATACTTTCTCACATGTTTACACTCAAGGAAATGTAGATCACTTGTGTTTGCACTCATTGTCACAAATCAATCTATATAAGCTCTCATTCTTCCCTCTCAATTTTTTTTTTGAAGTATAGAAGCCAAGATTTGAAATTCCATGGATAGTAGCATGCGTTGAATACAAACAAGCAAAACTAGACTTATGAAAAGAAAAATTCAGAATGATGAACCTATGGAAATTTTATCTAAGGGTAGAAAAATTAAGAACAAGAATGTAACTCTCACAAATTAAGAACAATGGTTGGAATTTTAAATACAAGAGTCACTATTTAAAACCAACGATTGGACTTTTAAAATACATGAGTTACAATTTGAAACTAATGACTAGAAAATTCAATGTGCAGAAATGTAACTGCCCATTTTTAATACGTAACCACCAACTTTACAAACTTTCAAAGTGTAACACTAAGATTGAATGCCAAATGGTTAAATTTAAACATAATGATCATATCTAATTGGAAATTTTTGGATTGAGCATGCTTTAGAGGCAAAAACAGCAAGAACAAAACAAGAACTCATGCTCTCGGGTATATAGTTTTTAAAGAACCAGTTGTAAGAATACATACTTTTAGCCCTCAAGAAAGCTGCATTAGAAAATCTTATAGAAGACAAACTTCAAGCTTAGACCCAGGTATACAATAATGATGAAGACATCCAGATGAAAAAAATTTCAGAAATATGAATTTTTGGTGCTTTTTCAGAAACTACGAAAACTGGACAGTTTACAAAACAAAAAAAAATAAAACATGAAAATTTAAAACACATTCAATATAAACGCAAAGGAAACATATATCCGATCTTGAGCCTAAGGCTCTGATACAAAATGATAAGAAATTTTAAGAGAAATTCGAAAAATCTAATCTACCTTGTTACCAACAAACAAGACTATTAGATCACAAACCTTAAAAATCTCAAAAATCAAAATGAAATCAAAGAATCCAAAGATTCTAATGTCAAAAATGTTAAGTAACCCTTGACAATTGTATCTAACAACCTTGCTTAAAGAAACAAGACTTTTAGATATCTTAATCTCAAACACCCCAAAACAAATTTTGAAAATCAACTCAAGGAAAGTAAAATCGGATTACCTTGTCGATCAAACATCTCAAGGAAAGAAAACTTGTATGAGATCCGAATCACTCCACAATCAAGATTGATCAAGTCAAGCTTGAATGATTCTAAGCATGCAACCTAATCTACATAGGATTGCAAAGACTCATAACACTAGGCTAAAAGAAAGCTCAAGGCTCCTTTTGATTACATTTTCCAATCTTTTCTTTTCTCCATGGATTACATGTGTTGCTATTTATAGCCTTCAAAATTAAACCCTAAAGATAACCTATAGAAATTTAAGGGTTGTAACTTACATACCCATCAATACCATAATGTCCACTAGCTATTTTGTAACCTAAAACATTGAAAACAAGACTTTAAAACTAAAAATTACATCAAATTAGCCATAAATCCGAGAATGATTTCTCTTTGTTAGCTTTGTAACTCTTTGTAACCATCCAAGAGTAAGTGAAACACATCTTGAAGTATCTTGAAGCTCTGGTTTTATATATGAAGCTTGTTGTTCTTTAATAAATGATGAGTTGCACTTGGGTTCATTAAATGCAACTTATGTTAAACTTCCATGAATTTTACTTCGTTTAATGTGACTTCATGAGGTGCCTTGATTCATATCAATAGGAATATTGGGCGAGTAACTGTGACCACCTCACCCGTACTAGTCAAAGGACAGACCCCCGCAGACAGGAGTCCGTAACACGCTCAGGATTCAAGTCAAGTCACTAATGGTCATCTACGAAGTTATTAGTCCATACTGTTAACGGTGTTACATCAGTAGGTCTAATAATTCACGGTCCGGTCTTGTACTATCTCATTGTACAGGATGTCCCCACTCGCATGTCAACCACATGAACAAATCAGATCGCCTCGTTTGTATCTAATACAAAGCGGGCCGCATCCACTGCGTATCCAGGATTAGGTCTCCAACCTTATCCATATACTATAGATCGTACGGGTCATTAACTCGAACGTGCTCCTCCCTGTGTGTCCACTACACACCGTTCAAGTTCTTGTTCTCTCATACATTCAATGACCCTGGAGCTTAGTTTATTAGACAAAGTTTGTAAAATTTGCGAGACACAAAATGATGAAATAAATAACTCTTATTAATTTCAAATGGTAATTTACAAACTAAACGAGATTAGGACATACATCCCAACACCCAGTTGCTCACTTGGTCTTGTCCCCAAGATGGTAGGGATATTGAGTCGGTGAATCTAGCCACTCTCACCCATACTAGTCAAAGGACAATCCCTCACAAACAGGAGTTCGTAACCTGCTCAGGATTGAGATCAAGTTACCTAGGTCATCCTAGTGAAATAGAAACCTAACTAGTCAACGGAGTTACCCTAGTGGTTACTATTTTGTGGTCCTGTCTTATGAAATCTCATTAAATAGGATATCCCCACTCACATGTCGTCTACACGAACACGCTAGGATCACTGTGTTTGTATCATATACAAAGTGGGTCATATCTATAGTATTACCAGGGTAAGGTACCCAAACCTTATCCCCTTACTATAGACCCTTTAGGTTGTATCTCAAACTGAGATCTTTTATATGTACGCTACATTCAGTTCAAGAGACATTTTACAGCCTTGGATGTTAGTTTATTGGATTTAAGGTTAATAAAAAGGACAATATTGTAAATAATGAACAATAACTCTTTATTGAAAATAATAACTCTTTATTACATTAATTAGAACAAAATTTACAAACATGAGTTTTAAGGCACAAACCCCAACAAGACTGGGCAGGCAGCTGGAGACTTAACCTAGCAAGAAGTTATTCACTCTTTCCCGCCTATTAGGGTAAGCATATGAATGTTCCCTTAAGTAGTTTTTTCGGGACTGGAACAAAGGATCCGACCCTCTCATTGGCCCTAGAGGGACTTCTATTTGCTGGTAGGACCACAAACAAGTTGTTCATTTGAGTAGCACTGGGACTTAAGGCAAAAGATGTAACCCAGGGGTAAAACGGTAATTTGACCCAGCTAGTATTACGAACATTTGTGAAGGATTGACTTGTTGTTATTGGTCGATATCCGTGGACAGAGAAATATATCTGCAGCGAGAAGACTGCAACTGCGGGACTTTACTAGAGTGTTCCCGCAGTTAACGAATGTTGATTAGGAGGTTAATGAGATTAGCTGAATAATCTTGTATCGTTGGAGCTTCTGATCTGTAGGTTCATTAGGTCCACTTCCTAGCTCGTAAAGGGTTCTTAGATCATTTGAATTTGAAATGTTCAAATTCAATTACGGAATAAGCATAATGTATGGAGATACATTTTAATATAAAGTTTTTATGTGCTTTAGAACTTTATATTATAAATTTCATTTGAATATGATTCATACTAAATTAATTGAGAGAATTAAGTATTTGAAAAAGTTCAAATATTATTTAAATGTGAATAAGATTCATATTTAAAACTATAGGTTAAGATTTAATGTACATGAGATGTGCATTAAAACTATATGTTAGAGGGAAAAGTGATTAAATGTGATTTAATCATAATTAAATATACGATATTCAATTTTATTTTATTTTACTTAAATATGATTTAATTAAACCTAATATTAATATAATTAAATTAGATTTATTTATATTAATTACATTAATTAATTAAAAGTGGGAACGTGTCATCATGATACGTTCCCCACATCTCTCTCAACTCCCTCTCGATAGGGAGTGGGAAATTCCTTTTTCCCTTCCATAATTCCTTATTGACGAGATCAGTGTGGTATTAATCAAGAACTTTGATTTTGGAAATCATTGAAAACTCTCTCAACTCTCAAATTTCGTTCTACCAAATTTTTATAGGCTTCCACCAAGCCAAGATCTAAAAGTTTAGAGATATAGGAGGTGAACACAGTGGTAGTGTCCTATTGAGAAAGAGAAAGAAACAGAGTTGTTGTGTGTTGTGTACAAGTTGGGAATTTGCAAAAGGTTGCTCAAATTGAAACCACAAAGGTAAACGTGTTTTCCTTTTAGTTTAGGAACTCACAACATGTTTTAATTATGTTTGTATGCTTATCTCTGTTTTATCGCCAATGTATGAGTTTTTGAAGTAAACCAAAAATAAAACAAGCAATTACGATTTAATTCACGTTTCCGCTGCTCAAGAGAATTCGATTTCCTTCAATACTTACTCTGATTTTCAGACTGATAAGGATTCGAGGAAATCCACATCGGGATCGGCATTCACCGTCAACGGAGGAGCAATGGTATGGCGAAGTATCAAGTAAGGATGCATAGGAGACTCCACGATGGAGGATGAATATGAAGCTGCTTGTGAAGCAGCTAAAGATGTTGTTCGGCTCCAGAAGTTCTTAATCGATTTAGAAGTTGTTCCAAATATGGAATTGCCTATCACCTTATACTGTGACAACAGTGGTGCTGTGGCAATTTCAAAAGAACATCGTAGCCACAAACGAGGAAAGCACATCGAAAGGAAATATCATCTCATTCGAGAGATAGTGCAAAGAGAAGATGTGATTGTCACCAAGATCGCTTCGGAGCATAACATTGTTGATTCTTTTATGAAGACTCTCATGGCTAAAGTGTTTGAGGATGATCTAGAGAGTCTGGTTCTACGAGACATGTACATAGAATAATTTAGGGTAAGTGGGAGTTATGTAATGGGTATAAGGATGCTCTACTTTATTGTATTTATTGTACCCCTACTGTTTTGGATTGTATGTACACTACAAGAAAAACCACATTTCTTGACGCTTGCATCTTTTAATTACTTGATGTTTTTATGAGAAAATGTCAAGTAAAATGGATTTAAAAAAAAAACGTCAAGAAAATGAAAAAAAGGCAGAGGTTGACAGAGTTTTTCAGATTTTTCACGTTATGATAAAACTTAACACTTTAAAAATGTCAAGTTTGTGTTAATAATAAGCGCGTCGAATACCCTTTCTATTTTTTCATTTATCTTTAAAAAAGAAAAGTAAAGAAATTCAGGTATTTTTTCGTCTTTCTTCTCTTCCCCTCGATTTCCCTCTCTCCCTCGTCAATGTTATAAGAAACTGTGATACCCTGAAAGCTCTCTCTCTCGTCGACCTTCTTCTTCGTGTCGCCGTTCATTCCTCCGTTTGTTGTTCAGGCCATCGCAGTTCCTCGTGCAACGTCAAAATTCAGAATTTTGTGTTTGTGTTAATACTTGAGTTTCTATCAGAGTTTTAAATTTGGGATTCTCTTCTTCTATTTGGGTGTAGTGGTTTTGTAGCTTGCTTGACGTTTGATTGCCATTTGGGGGAGTTCATGAATGTGTTCGGAGCTCAACAGCTCTCTATTGTTGCCTTCAGAGGCTTTTGGAGAAGCTATGTTACTGCCTCCACGGCTTTCGCAAACGAGAATAAAGAGTCCTTGTTCTCATTTCTATTGGGAAAAAAACCTCCAACCACTAGGAATATGCAGAAATAAACTAAGAAACCAACAATATAAGAGACACAAGAATTTACGTGAAAAAACTCAAAACCCGGAGAAAAAAAACCACGAACAGAAAGAAATTCCACTATGTGAAAAATTGTTACAATCACATAAAATTCTCTCCCCGACCCCAATTACAAAAACACTCTCCCAAAGCTTATACCACTCACACTATTTTCCTCACTCTCAGACCAGAGAATATAAAGAGGGAATTTAACCAGAGCTAGTACTTCAAGTTTAAAGTATTTCTAATTGGGATGCTTTGAAACCAAAGGCATACACTCCTTTTATAGTGCCAGGAGCCCATCACTTTCTTCCACCTTTCAGATGTGGGACAATTTCACTTCCAATATATTGCCAAAAACTCAACAATTTCCACCTTGGCAAGATATTTGAAGAATCCACATCTCTTACTGCGTCATTATCTTTACCGACAATCATAATCCTCAACACAGAGAATTATAACCTACTTCACCATAAAAGTAGACCACTTGGAATGTCACCTCCCAAGACTTTTCTTTTTCGTCACATGCCGATATACCCAGCTGAAATTTATGGTGCAACTTCCACCTACTTGGCTCACCAGGAAGTTCTTCAGCCATCGACATAACTTCCACCACACACCTTGCATAGCCGCCAAGTCAATGCCCGTGTGCAAACTTGTGGAACCGCTAACATCACATCCTCTATCATGACAAAGCAGACACACCATGAGGATGAATTCTGTCTTTCTTCAGACACAGTCAAAGAGAGACCACGTTAGCATCCGACCCAGAGCCTTTTGACGAACTTACTCTGTTAGGACAATTTCTTTTCATGTGTCCAGACTGTCTGCATTGCCACCAACCTTTCTTTTGCATAGAGTCTTTCTTCTTCCAATTGCTAGCTACCAGTGTTGAATCCTCTGGTGAAGTACGCCCACCACTCTTCAACCTTCTTTCCTCTAATAGAAGTTTGCTAGTAGCTTCCGCAAAATTCAAAGTCTCATTGCCATGCATCAAGATTGGCTTCATGTGTTCGTAAGAAGGCGAAAGTGACAAGATCATCCTAAGAGCCTTATCATCATCCTCTATCTTCACTCTGATCACCTCCAGCTCAGAGACGATGCCATTGAGAACACTCAGATGATCTGAGATTTTCATAACTTCCTCCATTCGCAGCGTGTGAAACTGCTCCTTCAGGTACAACCGATTTGAGATGCTTTTTGTCTGATACACCGCTTCAAGCTTCTCCTAAAGCTCTTTGGCTGTCGAAATTTCATGCACATTTGCAAGAATATTCTTAGCAAAATTTAGTCTGATTTGTAAACCCGAGAATCATTCTTTGGAATTTTCTTTTAAAGAAAAACAAAAGAAAAGAAGAAATGAATGCTTAAAACATGGTTTTCCTTGTTTTAAAAAGAAAAGAAATGAAGTGAAAGATAAAAGGAAAACAAGGAAGGAAAAGGTTAAATCATTTTGGTTTGGTTTGCTCTAAGAATAATGAAGAAAAGAAAATGAAAGGAATGGTTATTATATTATGTTTTGTTTCGGAAAGAAAAGAAAAGAAAAGAAAAGAAAGGAAAAAGGAAAAGAATGAAAAAGAGAATGTGGGAGGTGGGACCCCCACCTTTGTTTTCTTTTTAAAAACACTTCCTCCATCGATCTTCTTCTTCATTTATCAAAAGGAAAGCAAGGGTTTTCATGGGAGAAGCCTAAAGGAAGAGGAAGAAGGTGGTTTTTGGTGCTGAAGTTGCAGAAGAGAAGAGAAGAACTAATGGTATGTCTTTATAACAGCAAGCTAATCAATTCAATCCTATTCTGGTTTTTTGTTCATCTCGAGCTCCACAGGAAGAGGTAAGAGTTGAGGTTTTGTTTCATGCAAGTTAACTCATATTTAAACAACATTCGTGAAGGAAGCTCGAGCAAATTCGGATCTTAAGCTACTGATTTGTGAAGAGGAAGGCAGAAGACAGAATATCCTGTCAAATCCGAGAAGTCTCTGATGTTTTGGTTGTACTGATCTGTAGAGTTGGAATCAGAAGCTCTAATAGGTATGGTTGGAAAGCTTATTGACTTTTCTACAGTTCTCGAGAAGAAATCGTGAATAGAAAATGATTGGAAGATATTGTAAATATCAGTTCAAGTTTCGGGTTGCAGCAGAAAATGGAATCTGGAATAGCATAAGTTGGTTCCTGGGAAAGAAGACTTCGAGGTATTTTCGAACCAATCAGTTAGGAATCTCAACTTCATGTCTTCATATGATTTTTTAGAGGGTTCAAAAGGAAGAATTTGGTATAAAGTACATCCTTTTTGGATAAGTAATGAAGAAGTTATGAGTATTTGAATACAGGGTATAAAATCTGTTAAATGCTGAAATTTTTGTTGGAGTGTTTTCTTGTAGTTTTAAGGTTAAAAACCATGAGTTCAAGGTTCTAAAACATGGTTTTGGTTTGTTTGGCAGTCCAAGAGGAGATAGGTCGAGTGTACAGGCCAAGGTTCTAGTTCTAACACGGTGAGTGACAAAACGAACTTCAAAAATGTTCTATATGCTTCAATTAAGTTTTAAGAAATATAAGTTTTGCTTGAATGAAAAGGGTTTAGATGTTTATTGTTTTCCTTGAATACTTGTTTATGAGCATTCATGATTTCTTATAAATGTTTTAAAATGTTCATGATGAGCCTAAATGTCTTGATGAAATTTATACACGAGCATATGTTTATTGAATTTTCCGAAGTTTATGGAAATGTTATGATTTCGAGCAAGTATGTTTTGGCAAGTATATTTTTAAAGATTTCCAGTTTTATGAACAAGCTAAGTAAGCTTGAGTTTTATGGAAGAAAAGATAAGTAGGCATGTTCAAATGTTTTCATGTGAACTTCTGAGATATTGAGTCTGAGGCTTTATAGTACCGTGTGCACACAGGTCCTTTCTGTTGTCGACGTTGAGTGTACTCCGTGACAACAATGTTGTCGTGAGTGTTGGGCGGTCCCCACTACGACAAAGACGATGGGAGTGCTGGGCGGGCCCCACTACATCGTAGAATAAACGTTGGTTGTACTGGGCGTGCCCTACACAACGTAGATTGTGATATGTTTTAAAAAGAGTTAATATCATTTACATGCCTTACGAGATTTTAACGTTATACTTGTTGGTTTTCATGAAAAGCTATTATGATTACACAGTTACTTTTAACATTTGATTACAGATGCATATGCTCATAGATGGCCAGGTGATATGATTTATGAGTTAATAGCTTTCTTTTAAACTCAAGTCACTCACTGAGCTTCATAGCTCATTCTTTCAGTGTTTTTCCCACTTTTCAGGTAGAGATCGAGCTCCCGGTGCCTGATAACCTGCCATAGTCTGCTGGAAGCTTCACAAGTTTGATATGTTGTACGTGGGTGGAGTTGTATAGAAAGTCTATATGTATAGAAGAAGGACTATGAACTTATGTTTATGTGTACATTTTAGGTTGTGGTTGTGTGATCCATGGTTGGGTATGTTTTTGGATGTGATGTTCATATCTCTTTCAGTTTTCCAGAGAGTCATAAGTAGGGTTACCCCTTACGTAGGTTACGTAATTGTCAATATTCCGATGTGTTATGTTTTACTTGTTTCTTATACAAGTTTAGTATGCTTATAAGGTAAAATAGGGTCAACAGGTATCGTTAGAGAGGTGAACGATATCTGTTGGCTTCACACCGCCTCACCGCTAAGTTAGCGGAGTAGTTCGGGAGGGGTGTGACAACTTGGTATCAGAGCAGTTTGCTCCATGGGAATGAGACAGAGCAAGTTAGCTCTAGAAGAAACTGAAAAGTAAATAGCAAGTTATTGAGTTAGTTCAGATCGAACTAGTAGAGTATGGTCCAAGTAAGGATAATGGTAAGTCTAGTCAGGACTAGAATGTAAATACAAGTCTAGAACTGTGCATTTGAAAGTATTCATTACATGTCTACTATGTTGATATGTAATAGAAGTCATGCCACCACGTACTAGCAAACGATGTAGGCAGGATCAGGACGGGACGCATGATCCTACCCAAGGCCATTCTGAGAGGGGATCTAGTGCCCTGAGAGTCCAGATAGGGGCCAGAATTAAGCAGCATGTTAATTCCTCACAGGAGGTAGGTAAGCAATAGAGAGCAGGGCTAAGTAATCCGGACAAGACATATAGAATAGATCACCTAAAAGAATTAGGAGCCACAGTGTTTGAGGCTTCCAAAGATCCAGCTGACGCTGAAGTTTGGCTGAATAAGCTTGATAAATGTTTTAATGTGATGAGTTGTTTTGAAGAGCGAAATGTTAAGTTGGCCACATTCTTGCTGCTAAAAAAGGCAGAAGGATGATGGAAATCGATGTTAGCCAGTTGTAGTGATGCACGTACTTTAGACTGGCAAACTTTCAGAAGTATATTTGAAGATAAATATTACCCTAGAACGTACCGAGAGGCAAAGAGGGATGAATTTTTAGAACTAAAACAAGAGAAACTTTCAGTGGTTGAGTATGAGAGAAGATATACCATGTTGTCGCGGTATGTTGATGTGATTGTGGCATCTGAGAGTGACAGGTGTCGAAGATTTGTAAAACGGTTACGTTCTGAGATACGTACCCCAGTTACAACCATTGCTAAGTGGATTGATTTCTCCCAGCTGGTAGAGAATACTCTACGTGTTGAGCAGAGTATAACAGAGATAAAATTAGTAGTGGAGCCTAGTTATCGGCCTTCGACAACAACAAACAGCTTTACGAGGTCGTGAAATGAGAGGAGGTTCACACCTAAAGTAAATGTTCTAAGTCGTCAGGACTTAAAGAATCAATAAGATCACTTTCTTGTTTGTGTTGATGTGTGTTACCAGTGCGGACAACCAGGACATGTCAAGAGAGATTATCCACAGCTGTTGACAGCCGCACAAAGGGACTAGGGAGTTGAGTCCTAGACAGTTGAGCAACCGAGAGTTCCAGTAGCTGCAAGAGAAGGCACCAGCAGTGTTAGACTAAAGAGAGTTGTAGGAAGACCGTGTAGAACGCTCGTATATTGGAACGAACTAGGAGAGCAGAAGTTAATTGGTCCTGAGTTAGTACATGTTACTATGGACAATATTAAGGTAATCAAGGAGAATTTGAAGGTAACTCAAGACCGTCAGAAAAGTTATGCAGGTAAGCGACAAAAGGACTTAGAATTCCAAGTCAGAGATCAAGTTTTCTTGAAGTTATCTCCGTGGAGAGGTGTCCTTCGTTTTGGCAAGAAGGGTAACTAAGCCCTAGATATATTGGTCCTTATCAAGTAACAGGTCGAGTTGGGCCAGCAGCCTATAGACTAGAGTTGCCAGTAGAACTATCTCGAGTACATGATGTTTTTCATGTGTCCATGTTGAGAAAGTATATTCCAGA
This sequence comes from Trichosanthes cucumerina, assembly GCA_036507285.1. Lineage (NCBI taxonomy): Eukaryota > Viridiplantae > Streptophyta > Magnoliopsida > Cucurbitales > Cucurbitaceae > Trichosanthes > Trichosanthes cucumerina. The sequence goes on from CM071837.1 coordinate 5,260,512, forward strand.
TCCGACACATGTGCTGCAAGCACAATCCGTTGAGCTGAAAGAAGACATGAGTTACGTAGAGGATGCAGTTCAAATCCTCGACAGAAAATAACAAGTTTTGAGAAACAAGATGATCCCACTCGTGAGGGTTCATTGGAAACATCACGGAGTAGGGAAGACAACCTGGGAGTTAGAAAACCAAATGAGGAGGAAGTATCCGATGATTTTCACCTAAGGACTACTAAATTTCGGGGACAAAATTTCTTAAGGGGGAGGTAAGTTGTAAACCCGAGAATCATTCTTTGGAATTTCCTTTTAAAGAAAAAACAAAAGAAAAGAAGAAATGAATACTTAAAACTTGGTTTTCCTTGTTTTAAAAAGAAAAGAAATGAAGTGAAAGATAAAAGGAAAACAAGGAAGGAAAAGCTTAAACCATTTTGGTTTGGTTTGCTCTAAGAATAATGAAGAAAAGAAAATGAAAGGAATGGTTATTATATTATGTTTTGTTTCGGAAAGAAAAAAAAAGAAAAGAAAAGAAAGGAGAAAGGAAAAGAATGAAAAAGAGAATGTGGGAGGTGGGACCCCCACCTTTGTTTTCTTTTTAAAAACACTTCCTCCATCGATCTTCTTCTTCATTTATCAAAAGGAAAGCAAGGATTTTCGTGGGAGAAGCCTAAAGGAAGAGGAAGAAGGTGGTTTTTGGTGCTGAAGTTGCAGAAGAGAGGAGAAGAACTAATGGTATGTCTTTATAACAGCAAGCTAATCAATTCAATCCTATTCTGGTTTTTTGTTCATCTCGAGCTCCACAGGAAGAGGTAAGAGTTGAGGTTTTGTTTCATGCAAGTTAACTCATATTTAAACAACATTCGTGAAGGAAGCTTGAGAAAATTCGGATCTTAAGCTACTGATTTGTGAAGAGGAAGGCAGAAGACAGAATATCCTGTCAAATCCGAGAAGTCTCGATGTTTTGGTTGTCTTGATCTGTAAAGTTGGAATCGTAAGCTCTAATAGGTATGGTTGGAAAGCTTATTGACTTTTCTACGCTTCTCGAGAAGAAATCGTGAATAGAAAATGATTGGAAGATATTGTAAATATCGAGTCAAGTTTCGGTTTGCGTGAGAAAATGGAATCTGGAATAGCATAAGTTGGTTCCTGGGAAAGAAGACTTCGAGGTATTTTCGAACCAATCTGTTAGGAATCTCAACTTCATGTCTTCATATGATTTTTTAGAGGGTTCAAAAAGGAAGAATTTGGTATAAAGTACATCCTTTTTGGATAAGTAATGAAGAAGTTATGAGTATTTGAATACAGGTATAAAATCATTAAAATCTTTGAAATTTTTGTTGGAGTGTTTTCTTGTAGTTTTAAGGTTAAAAACCATGAGTTCGAGGTTCTAAAACATGGTTTTGGTTTGTTTGGCAGTCCAAGAGGAGATAGGTCGAGTGTACAGGCCAAGGTTCTAGTTCTAACACGGTGAGTGACAAAACGAACTTCAAAAATGTTCTATATGCTTCAATTAAGTTTTAAGAAATATAAGTTTTGCTTGAATGAAAAGGGTTTAGATGTTTATTGTTTTCCTTGAACACTTGTTTATGAGCATTCATGATTTCTTATAAATGTTTTAAAGTGTTCATGATGAGCCTAAATGTCTTGATGAAATTTATACACGAGCATATGTTTATTGAATTTTCCGAAGTTTATGGAAATGTTATGATTTCGAGCAAGTATGTTTTTAAAGATTTCCAGTTTTATGAACAAGCTAAGTAAGCTTGAGTTTTATGGAAGAAAAGATAAGCAGGCATGTTCAAATGTTTTCATGTGAACTTCTGAGATATTAAGCCCGAGGCTTTATGGTACCGTGTGCACCACTACAAGAAAACTGACTATTTTCGAAGGTCATAACCTTCGAAAAAGTATTAAACAAACCTTCGATAAATCTTTTTTCGAAGGTTTATAGAACCTTCAAAAAGTGTCGAAATAGATCCCGTCGAAAAAACTTTTTTCAAAGATACATTGACCTTCGAAAATTATTATTATTTTTCAAAGGTTGTAAACCTTCGAAAATTATTAAAATATATATCGATAATTGTTTATTGTCAATTATCTTTTCAAGGTTTTGTTATTTTTAAAGGCTTATAATACTATTTTCAAGGATTTTAATGCCTTCGAAAATACTTCTTTATTGACCTTTGTAAATTGTTTGAAAACCTCTTACAAAAATCTTTCGCATTTGAATACAATAGCATAAACCAAATTACACCTATTTTCAACCTACTATTGGCAAATTTTAAAATGTTCTCTACTAATCTACTTACCTAGAACTCATAAACAAGTCATAACAAGCCATAGGAATAAATCAACAAATAGAAACCACTACTCTTAGTTTAAAACAAAAGAGCTTTATTTATCTCGTGTTATCAGTATCATTTAAATTAATGAAATGATTGTACAAAACAAATAACATTTCTTATGTACCTTCATGAAATATCTGGGAAGCAAAGGGTCTCATATATGAGAAACGTGATCCTTCATTTCATATCCAAAATCACCTTTTTGTCTGTCAAGAAAAAAAAGACAACTTGTGACTGTCTTTTAAGAAAAAAACTAAACCAGAATCATCCACAGAAAATATTAGGAAAGCATGGCTACAACTTAGAGCAATATACTATTTGTTCACTCTCATATCCAACATCCAACTTGATCTATAGAAATGGACAAAAATTTCAAAGGACAAAAGAGATAAAATGTTAGAGGAAGAGGATAACTGATACCATAAATCGTCCACGCCGCTCTGGTATCATAAGTTGTGTCCCTGAGAACAACAAGAAAGAGGCTCAATCAAACAATCATTTGTAAGTTGAGATATTACAATCTAAATGGAGTTATATTCTTCCCATTTCCTACAGATTAGAGAGTTGACAAATGTGAATAGTAGTTTATCAAAAAGAATCTCTAATGACAATAAAACTATGCCCCTTTTTTTTTATTACAATCTAGAACACAACCAAGAGACACAATAAAACTATGACCCTAAATTTTGGGGGGAAACCTAACTAGGCCGTTACTTAAGACACACCGTTAGATGTGAAAAAACTTATACACAAACATATACGACATTACTAGGACTTTTCCAAAACTTTTCAGACACTGTTTAAACATCATAAACACTTCTAAAACAAAACATTCTTTCCAATGAACAACAATGAACAACAACTAACTTATTAAACAATGAACAACTAACTTATTAAAAAGAACTTAGAAACATAACACTTACTAATTATAACCACTATAACAACATCACATTAGAACACAATATTCTTTTCTTTTTAAAAAAAGACAACAAATTATGGCTACCATACTGTAGGATAGCCATAAATACAATATTTAAAAATTAAAATAAAAAAGTATATATATTATAGTAGAGGGTTTTTTCGATGAAATGTTTGACTTGACAAGATTAGTTACACAAAAAGGTCACAAACACCCATCAAACAAACATTTCTAATGTAAATTTCAAAACAAAACACTCACTAACATTCAATCAATTTAGCTCGTGGATTGGGCACTCAATACAAGGAGTTCAGAATTGTTATGCTATCAATAACACCATATCCTACATTCAATCAATTTACCTTGGCATTGAAGCCTCGTGAACAGTTACACCTCCTTGAAGTTGAAAAAGAAAAGTGTCTTAAAAGAGCTTAAGCATTCTTAAGGTCAAAAACTAACTCAAAATGACAAAAGCTTCTACTTTGCCCCTTGGAACCTACAAAGTAGCCAAAAATTGGCTAAATAGAGTTTAAGTGTCATTTTCACTCTTAAAAAACTTAGAAATTTCCTAAAATGAAACTTAAGCACAGAACCAAAATCTCAAACATTGAGACAAATAAAAGTCCAATGTCCATAACAACACTCTATCTACCTATGCAACAAAATTGAACAACAACTAAATGCAACTAACCAATGGTAAAAGAATAACAATCTAAACACAACATAACAACAAGATTAAACAAAGAAAACATAATGTAAACTACGTTATACTTTGAATGGAGAAAATGAGTGAAAAACAATCAAAGAAACAATAAAGACCAACCAAAAGTTTAAACTCTGTTACTAAGTTTTTATGACATTTCAACTAAGATTACAATTCTCATATTTCTTTCAGTTAGAGAAGATATTTCAACTAAGATATAATCCACAGAGTCTAGAATCCAGTTAAAACCTTAGGCCTAAACGTTATGTAATCAAAACTTAATAAAATCCATCCAAAACTTACCCAAAATATCCATTAGCTCCTGTTGTACGGACCCTGACAAAACCTCTATTGACCCAAAAATGATCCTTCATAAGCAGTGAGTAACTTGTACAAATTAACCCGACAAACAATGACATTTTAAATGACCATTTGATAAATAAAGTTGCATTTATAAGTCAATCCCTCCTAACACATTTGGTAGAACATACCGAAATTGAGCAAAGTCGGGAATGGTTTACAGTACAGAAACCTTGTTGGATAATGGATAACATATCCCCAAATCCAAGAAATGAAGTGCCAAATTTCTTGTCCCAGAATTCAATTGAAGTCGGAATGAATACACAATGTTCTTCAACTCTATGCAAGCAGAACTACAATCCAACATGTTTAGAGTTTTAAAAGAAACTCTAATCAAGCTCCAAAATACACTCCAATTGCTTTGAAGGTTCTCATATTCCAATATAGCAACGATAAGTTCAGACTTTTAACCCATCTGCCATAACTTACACCAAATTCTGGTTTGCTATGTTTTTCGTTACCCAGGGTTCAAATTTCAAATGGAAATTCCCAATGTGCATCCATTTCCCTTTTTGGTGAACTCTCTCCGTTGCCGAGGAATTCGGCTTTTGATAACCTTTGCGTCTCGTCGTTCGATTGTTCGGTGAGTTCCGGTGCTTATTCGGCCTCGAATTGTTCTCTTACGATCTCTGATTACTTCAATCTCGATGAAATTTTCGAATTCTCCTCTAATTTCATGCAAAGCGAGTCATCGATGTCGTCAAACGATGATTTTTTTGGATTCGAGATGAAACCTAACGTCATCGATCTAACCACGTCGAAATTGGCAAAATCGATCGAATTCGATACGAAACCCATTGTTTTCAAGGATTCGAGTTCGAGTTCGAATTCTCTGTACAGTAATAGTTCATTCGAAGTTGAATCAAAGGATAATTTGATGAACCAGGCGGAGAATTCGAATCGGAGATGAGCGAATTTGAAAATTTCGCTTCCAAATATGGCGACGTAATGGGTGAATTTCGACGCGACGGAGAAGAAGAATCTGGGTGTGGTATAGAGGAGTAAAGATCTGGAGGCCGCTGAAGAGGAGGAAGTGGTTGAAGAGGATGAAGAAGGAAGTTGTCTTGGTAATTTACTTGTCTAAAGAGGCCGAAGAGGAGGGCGTCACACTGGGTTCGAAATGCAATATTCTTTTTGCAAAACCCTAGGCCACTTGTATTCTCCAAAATGCCCCTCTCTTTCCAAATAACTACAAAAGTGCCCTTAAACAAAATAAAAACTCCAATTTACTTTAACTTTTCCTCACCTTGCTCAAAATTAAATAATAATAAAAAAAATAGTCTTCAAGGCCTTATTTAATATTTAAATATAATATTTAATATTTTTCAATAATTTAATATAATATATTTTTCAAGGGTTTTCAATAACCTTCGATAAAAGGTTAAACATAATACATTTTTCAAGGGTTTTTAAGAACCTTCCATAAAAGGTTAAATATAATATTTTTTTAAAAGGATTTTTAAGAACTTTCGATAAAAAGTTAAATATAATACCTTTTTCAAGGAGTTTTAAGAACCTTTGATAAAAAGGTTAAATATAATACCTTTTTCCAATATACAATATCTTTATCAAAGGTTTTTAATAACTTTTGATAAAGAGTTTAATTTTTCAAAGGTTTTTTAAATACCTTCGATAAAGGATCATATTATTTTCAAAGGTTTTTAGTTACCTTTGATAAATACAATATCTATTTCAAAGGTTTTTAATAACCTTTGATAAAGAGTTGATATTTTTCAAAGGTTTTTAAATACCTTCGATAAAGGATCATATTATTTTCAAAGGTTATTAGATACCTTTGATAAATACAATATATTTTTATATTATTTTCAAAGGTTCTTAGTTTCCTTTGATAAATACAATATATTTTTCAAAGGTTTTTAATAACCTTTGATAATAGTTGATGTTTTTCAAAGGTTTTTTAAATTCCATCGATAAAGGATCATATTATTTTCAAAGGTTCTTAAATATCTTCGATAAATGATCATATATTTTTCAAAGGTTCTTAGTTTCCTTTGATAAATACAATATATTTTTCAAAGGTTTTTAATAACCTTTGATAAAAAGTGGATATTTTTCAAAGGTTTTTTAAATACCTTTGATAAATGTATATATTTTTCAAAGGTTTTTTAGAACCTTCGATAAAAAATCGTCGAAATAGGTCAACTTTTTTGTAGTGCACACAGGTCATTTCTGTTGTCGACGTTGAGTGTACTCCATGACAACAGCGCTGTCGTGAGTGGTGGGCGGGCCCCACTACGACAAAGACGATGTGAGTGTTGGGCGCCCCTACATATCGTAGAATGAACGTTGGTTGTATCTTGGCGTGCCTACTCTACACAACGTAGATTGTGATATGTTTTAAAAAGAGTTAATATCATTTACATGCCTTATGAGATTTTAACGTTATACTTGTTGGTTTTCATGAAAAGCTATTATGATTACACGATTACTTTAACATTTGATTACTGATGCATATGCTCATAGATGGCGGGTGATATGATTTACGAGTTAATAGCTTTTTTTTAAACTCAAGTCACTCACCGAGCTTCATAGCTCATTCTTTCAGTGTTTTTCCCACTTTTCGAGATCGAGCTCCCGTGCTGATAACTTTGCCATAGTCTGCTGGAAGCTTCACAAGTTTGATATGTTGTACGTGGGTGGAGTTGTATAGAAAGTCTATATGTATAGAAGAAGGACTATGAACTTATGTTTATGTGTACATTTTAGGTTGTGGTTGTGTGATCCATGGTTGGGTATGTTTTTGGATGTGATGTCCATATCTATTTCAGTTTTCCAGAGAGTCATAAGTAGGGTTACCCCTTACGTAGGTTACGTAATTGTCAATATTCCGATGTGTTATGTTTTAGTTGTTTCTTATACAAGTTTAGTATGCTTATAAGGTAAAATAGGGTCAACAGGTATCGTTAGAGAGGTGAATGATATCTGTTGGCTTCACGCCGTCTACCGGGCTAAGTTAGCATGTAGTTCGGGAGGGGGGTGTGACATGATTGCACTTGCAGCTCTCAAATCTAATTCATCCCATTCTTCATCGCTCATGCTGGACTTCTTAGAACCTCTGCTGGAATCACCACTGGACTTCGTTGGATCACCATCACCGCTTAACTTTTTCAGGAACACCACAACTTGGTCCTCCCTTCAAAGCCTTGTGTAACCCAGATTGTATCAGCACATCTTTGACTTGCACTTGCCACAGGCCAAAGTTCATCTTTCCGTCAAGTTTCTCCACATCAATCTTTACTGGACTCATAAAGCTTGACATATTTGCTTTCCTCCTAGTGAATCTGCAAATAGTGAACAACTATAGCCCGTTTCAAGAAATCTTTTCTGATGTGGAAGCTCAGACAATGTTGCAACCACAGAGCATACTCAGAAACTCAAGAAACTACAAACCTAAAGCTCTGATACCACTTGTTGGGAAAAAAACCTCCCACCACTAGGAATAAGTAGAAATAAACCGAAAAATTAAAAGAAACCAACAATATAAGAGACACAAGAATTTACGTGGAAAAACTCCAAACCCGAGAAAAAAAAACCACGAACAGAAAGAAATTTCACTATGTGAAAAATTGTTACAATCACATAGAATTCCCTCCCTGACCCCAATTACTCCCTGACCCCAATTACAAAAACACTCTCCCAAAGCTTATACCACTTACACCTTTTTCCTACTCTCAGACCAAAGAATATAAAGAGGGAATTTAACCAGAGCTAGTAGTTCAAGCTTAAAGTATTTCTAATTGGGATGCTTTGAAACCAAAGCCATAAACTCCTTTTATAGTGTCAGGAGCCCATCACTTTCTTCCACCTTTTAGATGTGGGACAATTTCACTTCCAATACATTGCCAAAAACCCAACAATTTCTTTCTTTTTTTCTTCCAGATTATGTCAGATATTGCGAAGTGGAGGATGAATTTTGTGGTTTTTTTCTGTTTGTTCTTGTCGGTTTGTAATTGTTGGTGGCGGTAATGTTTTTGGTTATGCGACTCGTACTTCGTCGAGCACAGCATGGTCGATGGATGACTTTCTATAGTGTCTAAAAGAGGTGATTCGGTTTCGTGCTAGTGTAAATTCTAAAATATAGACAAAGAAGTTGTCGAATTAGCTTGTTTTCCCCCTTTCAAATTATGAACTTATAGTTCAGTACCTTTTTGGGACTAGTTCTATTGCAGGCATGTGCACCGTACGAACATCTGGCTCTAACAAAAGGTTACTTGTGTCCTCTTGATAAAAAACAAGCTCACTTTCCTGTAAGATATAATTCTTCTTGGATATTACGGTTTACATTTGCTGTCAATCTTTCGGACATAATTTGCGATTTCTTTGTTTATATGTTCTTATCTTGGCCATTTAGTGAACTATGGAATTTATCGAGGACATATAGTTAAGTTGAACTCTGTACTTCATTGTTTAACTTATTTAATTTAAATTCAATCTTCTTATTGGCCCTTTCTTGAGGTAAAGCAGACTACATTTCATTTTACTTTTGTCAAAGGGATTTCATACTTCTGTTGGATTTTGTGGGGGAAAGACACACTCCGGAATGGTACAAGGATAAATATATTGAGTTAATTGTCATATTTTATTTTCTGATGGAGAGATGGGGTTATGATTATTTTTTATTATTGTTAATTGATGATGAATTTAGTTACAATTTTGTTAAAGAATGCTTTGTTTTCTAAAAATTTGCAGCCAATTCACCATTGTTATAGCTTTGTGTGAATGGTCTATTTTGTTGATATTTCTTGCTCATAATGTGTTTGTTAAAATGCCAACAAGCTTTGCTTGGGTATGGTAAATGTTTTTAAAAATAAAAAAGAAAGAGAAAGTTGAAGAACGGTGATTGCAAAAAAATGAACTTGGTTCCATATTTTGTAGGAAGGAAAAAAAGGAAAATCCTAAGCCAACAAGCTTTGCTTAGGCATCCTAAGGCTTATGTCCTCAATATTTCTTTAATGGTTAGTTCTAGACAAAAATAGAATTACTTTATTATTGTTGGGGTGTATGTCCTAATCTTGTGTAGTTTGTAATATTTCATTGTTGTAAATAAATAAGAGTTATTTATTCGAACTTTGTGTTTCGCATATTTCATAAACTTAATCCAATAAACTAACCTCCAGGTTTATTGTATTATGAGAGAACTATAACTTGAATAGTGTGTAGTGGACACACGGAGAGGATCACGTTCGAGTTAATGACCCGAACGGTCTACAGTATACGGATATGGTTGGAGACCTAATCCTGGATACACTGTGGATGCGACCCACTTTGTATTAGATACAAACGAGGTGATCCAACTTGTTCATGTGGTTGACATGCGAGTGGGGGCATCCTGTGCAATGAGATTGTACAAGACCGTACCGTGAATTATTAGACTTACTGATGTAACACCATTAACAGTATAGGACTAATAAATTCGTAGATGACCATTAGTGACTTGACCTTAATCCTGAACGTGTTACGGACTCCTGTCTGCGGGGTCTGTCCTTTGGCTAGTACGGGTGAGGGTGGTCACAGTTACTCGCCCAATATGCCTATCTTCTCAGGGACAAGACCACGTGGGGAGCTGGGAACTTGACTATGCAATAAGGAATTCACTCGTTCCTAATTTAGGGAAACTAGATGGGTTGTTCCCTTAAAGTGTTGTCTCTAGGGCTTGAACAACGGGGCCCCACCCTCTCACTGGCCCGAGAGAGTTGTTGTTTATGGTTGGACCATGCAACGTAGTTGCTCATTAGAGAAGCAGTGGGACCTAAGGAGCAAGAGGTAGACATGGGGGTAAAATGGTAATTTGACCCAGTTGTGACTACGAACAACCCATGAAATTTTTGAACCTTTGGAATGGAGGGGAAACTCTCTCTTTATAGAGCTTTCCAAGACGTGTGGGCTTGGGCCTGAGTGGCTTTTGGGCCCAACCACTTGGATTTGGGCTTCATTGGCTTTGGGCCTAGTCATTTGGATTTGGGCTTTACTAAATTTGACCAATTCCATATAGCTCAATCACTTAACTTGTCCAATTTTATAAATCCAATTTGACCAAATTAAATTTAATTATTTAGTCAAATTATCATAAGGAAGACATGTAACATTTTAATTTTTAGAACTTGCCAATTTTTTTGTCTCCAAATTAAATTTAGGACACGTGTCAACTTATAATCGGTCCCAAATTTAATCATTTACAACTTCGTCATTAATTTGAATAACGACGTGACAACTGAGGATTGGCCAAAATTTCTATGTCAACAGTTATGAATTTTGAAGTTTGATATTTTAATTTTATGTGATTTTAGTTATTAATTCAAGAAAAAAATATTTTAAATAATTAAAAAATATTATAAAAATAAAAAATTAACCCGACAACCATATTGGGTTGAGTTGGGTTGGGTTACTCTCATGAATAGGGTTGGTTGGGTTAAAGGAATGGCTAACCCGAATTTCCAGGTTGGTCCAAAAAACTCTCCCAACTCAACCCAACCCGACTTATCTACACCCCTAGTCAGTACCTGCATTGGTCCACCCATATAAATACCAAGAAAGTATATGAAGTTTACTTGGAAATAGTCAAATTTGAGTATAACTTAATTGATAACACATCTATTATCATATTAATAATCTTTTTCTCATTCTCGCACTATAATTTTATTGTTATAGGATATTTATTGTTTTCAATAGACCATACATAATTTTTTAAAAAGATACTGAAGTGACAAACGATAAATAGAAGGGAGTATGATACTTCCATAGCTTAAAAAATTTTATCGCGTGCAATTATTTTAAAACTCAATAACAAAAGAGCTCACGCTAACAAGAGCATAGCTCAACTTGTTAGCTTTACGAGATTCAATCATACGACTATATGTTTTGATGATAAAAAAATTAAATTACTAATAATTTCAGTGTTTTAAAGTGTCCACAGTGTAGAGCTCGAAGAGACGATTCCAACACATTTTGAATTGCTCAAATCGGACTTCAAACGAGAAAGTTATGACCAAAAGAAAATGGTGAAAAACTGTTGTTTTGCAAGTGACGCGAACGAATTACATAACGACACGTGGCTTTTTTTTAAGACCGTTGGAAAGAATTTAAAATTATTCTTTTAGTCCTTCTTTTTCCATTTTTATCCCAAATTAGCTCTACCCTTGATCCATCTTAACCTAGATCCAATGACCCAAATTTTACCCTAATTTTAAACCTTATTTAAACATCATTTTCCCTCTCATTTGAAAAAGAACTCTCATCTCCAAGTCGCTGAAATTTTCTCTCCAACATTCTCCATTCTTGATTATTCTTCAAAGTTACATCATTTTCTATTCTTCTTATGAGAGAATTTTATATGAGAGATTAGATTGTATCTTTAGAGCTTAAAATTGTGTATCTACTCTTGTGAGAGATCTTTATTTGTGAGATTTGTATTTCATATTTTAAATTGAGTGTTGTATTAAGGTGTGGGTACACCTTAGGATTTTGAGTGAGCGGTTTAATCCTGAATCGGAAAAAGGATTTGTAGAGGTTTAATCCTGAACCCGAAAAAGGATTTGTAGTGGTTTGATCCTGAACCCGTTCAAAAGGATCATACTGGTTTGATCTTGAACCCATTTAAAAAGATCGATATAGGTTGGATCCTGAACCTGCAAAAGGATCGGTGGGGGGTTTACTCTTGAACCTTAAAAAGAGTGAGAAATCGGTTTAGTGCTCACCCATAAGAGAACTGTCACAGTAAAATACCCAAGAAGGCGTCTTGGGGAATGGAGTAGGGATTTCCGAACCACTATAAAAATCTTCGATTTCATTTCTTCCTCTCTGCTCTTTTACTTTGCTTTGTTCAATTATTTATTTGAGTAGATTGCATGCTTAGAAAATTTGTTTTATATTTCTAGAATTTTTAGGGTGCTTATTTTGATCTATTTAAGATATTAATATAGTTTAATTCCTAAAAAATAATTTTTTAAGCAACCCTATTCACCCCTCTAGTGTTGTCATACGATCCTACACAACTGACATCAAGTAAGACTTATGATCAAGAGATCATGAGTTCGAATCCACTTACTTTTAATTGTTAATGTACTCAAATAAAAAATAAATAACAAAAGAGCTCACATGCGAGCAGTCATAAAAATGAGATTGGAGGCAACTGACTCTAAGCTTTAGGGTAAACTGAAAACACAACTACAATATGAACTAATGGTCGACGTGACGCAACATACGTTCCTATTTCAAAAACTATTAAACGAAGTTTCTCTCAGTTTTATTTTTATATATTGTTTTCCTATTATTCATCAAAACTAGAGATGTCCACGGGGCGGGGTGGGGTCCCGGGGCAGAGATTCCCGCGGCGATCCCCGCGGAGAATAATTCTCCGTTTAGAATTTTATCTTTCTAAATTTTATTAACTAATTTCTTTTTGTTTTTTGAAAATTTGTATTTAAATGGTTAATTATTCTTTAGAGATTTCTAATTAAGAGGCATTTTTCATTTTTTTTTAGAAAAATAAAATGATATTTTATAAAATTTTAGACTTATGGTTTATTAGATGTAGACAAATATATATATTTAAAATTAAATATATTAATCGGGGCGGAGACGAGGTCGAGGTCGGGGACGGGGAATGTACTCCCCGTCCCCTTCCCCGGAGAAATTTCATCCCCACTCCCTCTCCCATTCCCCGCTTCGGGGCGGGGAAAATGGACATCTCTAATCAAAACACGTCATTACTGCGTTTTCTCTAGCCACCGTCTTCCACCCTTCCATTTCACGTTCCAGGTTCGAAGCCTGCGGAGAGTTATTTGGTTTTCATTATTTTATTTCTTAACTTGGATATATATATATTAAAATTTTGCAATAGGTACATTTATTTATCATTTTAATTTATTTCTTAATTTTTCAATATTTATATTTATATATTATTTTAATTTAAATCTGCAATAAATATACTACATGAATGCGCGCATATATTTATATATATAAATTTTAAATTTTAAATTTTGCAATAGGTACATTTATATATTATTTTCATGTATTTCTTAACTTTTTCATATCTATGTTTATATATTATTGTAATTTATTTCTTAATTTTGCAATATGTATATTTATATATTATTTTAACTTCGAAATTTAAATTTTGCAATATATATAATTATATATTATTTAAATTTCAAATTTTAAATTTTGCAATATGTATATTTGTGCATAATTTTAATTTTGGATTTTGAACATTGTTTACATATTATATGCATCTGCCTCTAACTTAAGTTTCTTGTAGTGTTATATATTCTTTATATTATATACTAAATTATAATTAAACTATAAATACTGAATAAAAAAAGAGAAACAAAAAAAGAAAAGATTATAAAACAAGTTTTTGTTTTTTCTTTCAAAAAAACAAGAAACAAAATATAGGTACCAAACATATTCTTCTTTCTAGTTGTTAAGAAATAAGAAAAAGGAAACATAAAACAAAAACATTATCAAATGGGCCTACATTTCTCTGTCTATTTAATTGACATGATAATGGTTTACTTTAGAAGAAATTAGCTATTTGATTATGAATTCTCACAACTCATTCATGGATGGCATCTTTCCATTCTTCAACCATAATTTTCATTTTCTTAGACTATCATCAAGAATCTTCTACCACAATATCTCACTAGAAATCTAATACCCATTTATTATTATTACTATTTAATATTTTTTTTATCTTTTTCTTAAAAAAAAGATTAAGTTTAATAGATTGGAATTGCCAATTTACTATAGAAAACAAACCACTAACGTCTTTGTATTGTCAGTGACAATTTAATACAAAAAAGAAAAAAACCACAAATGACATTTCTTTGTCCATTTAATTAATATGGCAACTATTTACTTTACACGTAAATTAGCTATTTAGTTATGAAAGCTCATAATTCATTCACTTATGGCATCTTTCTATTCCTCAACAATAATTTTCTTGGACCATCATCAAGAATCTTCTACACTAGAAAACTAATACCCTTTCATTATTAATATCATTAACTTAAAAAAAAAAAAGACTAAGTTTAATCGGTTGGAATTGCCAATCTACCAAAGAAAACAAACCACAAACGTCTTTGTGTTTTTAGTGATAATTTTATACAAAAAAAAAAGAAAAAGAAAAAAAACCACATTTTGGTTGACCTACATTTCTCTTTCGACTAGTAACAGTTTACTTTAATTGTAAATTAGCTATTTGACTAGGAACGCTTATAATTTATCCACTTCTTTCCATTCCTCAATAATTATTTTATTGGACTATATCTATTAGACACTTTTAAAATTTAATGACTTAAATAGATATTGTTTTATAGTTTAGAAACCTATTAGACACAATCTTGAGAATTGAGAGGTTACGGACTCGTTTGATAACGTTCCTTGTTTTTGATTTTTGTTTCTCATTTTGTAAGAAACAGACTTGTTTTATTTCTGATTTTTGTTTCTCATTTGATAAGAAATAGACTTGTTTTATAATTTATCTCATTTCTTGTTTCTAAAATTTAAAAAACGTTTCTAAAATTGGATCTAAATTTTAGAAACTACACAGAGTAGTTTCTTTGTGTTTGTTTCTTTTTAAACATAAATGTTTCTCAAATAAATCAAATATATTTGTTGGCAAAATGCGCTCAGATGGTGGCCTCTGCTTTCCAAGTCTTGAGTTTGAGTCACATGGTGGAAGAAAATATGCTTTGTTCTTTTTAATTCCGAATTTTTCAACATATATATATTCTTTTAATTTTTATAAATATTATTATTATTATTATTTATTATTATTGATATATAAATTTATATTTTTTATTTTATTTCTTAATTTTACTATATTTGTATTATTTTAATTTATAGTTGAAAATTGTGTTCTGCATCTCGAGTTCAAGCCTCACCGTGGAAGATAATATGCTTTGTTTTTTTTGTTAATTCCGAATTTTTCAACATATATATATTCTTCTAATTTTTATAATGGCTAAATTATAGAAAATGCCCATAAACTATGGAGTTTGTGTCAAAAATACCCTTAAACATTAAAAAGTTTCAAAAATACCCTTGGACTTTCAAAGATGTTCAAAAATACCCTTGCCGTTAAATTTTGGATGGTAACCGTTAAAGTTTTGTTTAAAAAATACCCCCAAACTTTTAAAAAGTTTCAAAAATACCCTTGGCCTTAAAAAACTTAAAAAAAAAATATTTTTCAATAATTTCTTTAGTATTTAATGGAATTCTTTGAGATTTCATTTAATTAATCTATTAGAAATTTTAAAAATTTACCCGGACCTCACCCAATAATGATGTGGAAGATCCAAAACATCCACTTGCTTTCGTAAAAGGTAATCTTAACTTTTGTCTTCCTGACTTATGAAATATTTGCATGTCAATTTTATTTGTGTTGAGCCCTGTTTGATAACTATTTGGTTTTTAGTTCTGGTTTTTGAAAATGAAGCCTAAAAATACCACTTCTATCAATAAGTTTCTATGTATTCTTATCTACTATGTACCTATGTTTTAAAAAATCAAGCTAAAATTTGAAAACTAAAAAAGTAGTTTTCAAAAACTTGTTTTTGTTTTTGAAATTTTGCTAGAAACTTAAATGGTACCTCAAGAAAGATAGAAATCATTATAGAGAATATGAAAAGAAATTGTAAAAAAAACAAGCATGATTTTCAAAATCCAAAAATCAAAAACTAAATTATTATCAAACACAGCTTTAGTTTTTAAAACTTAGTTTGGTTTTTGAAAACATAGGTACAAAGTAGAAAAGAAAATATAGAAACTTATTGATAGAAGTGTTATTTTTAGGCTTCATTTTCAAAAACCAGAACTAAAAACCAAATGGTTATCAAACGGGGCTCAACACAAATAAGATTGACATGCAAATATTTCATAAGTCAGGAAGACAAAAGTTAAGATTACCTTTTACGAAAGTAAGTGGATGTTTTGGATCTTCCACATCATTCTTGGGTGAGGTCCGGGTAAATTTTTAAAACTTCTAATAGATTGATTAAATGAAATCTCAAAGAATCCCATTAAATACTAAAGAAATTATTGAAAAACATTTTTTTAAAAGTTTTTTAAGGCCAAGGGTATTTTTGAAACTTTTTAAAAGTTTGGGAGTATTTTGAAACAAAACTTTAATCTGATTACTATCCAAAACTTAACTACATGAGTATTTTTGAACATCTTTGAAAGTCCAAGGTATTTTTGAAACTTTTTAAAGTTTAAAGGTATTTTTTTGACACAAACCTCATAGTTTAGGGGCATTTTCTATAATTTAGCCTTTATAAATAATAATAATATTATTATCATTATCATTTATATATAAATTTATATTTTTTTATTTTATTTCTTAATTTTACCATATGTATATTTGTATTATTTAAATTTAAAGTTTTACAATTTTGTATTATTTTAATTTTTGAGTTTTAAATTTTGAAATATTTATATTTATTTATTATTGTAATTTTGAATATATATATATATTATTTTTATTTTGAATTTTAAATTTTTCCATACATATATTTACATATTATTTTAATTTTTAATTTTAGAATGAATAAATAAATAAATATATATATATAAAATTTTAATTTTGAATTATAGAGTTTTTTTATGTGTATTTATATATATTTTTTAATTTTTAATTTTGGGGTTTGCAATATATATTATTTTAGTTTTTAGGACAAAAACCCCTTAGAATTTTGTAATAAATAAATTTTGTTTACTAAAACATGCATTTAGCCTCATTCTAATATTTTAGAACCACAACATTTAGCAATATAATTGAGCTTGATATGAATCAACATCATTTAATACAAATGAATTGAGTATAGTTAACATTACATATCAAATTTGGATAATATTTGAAATATAAAATAATTTTATTTATTTACCTTTATTATTGTTGTTAATTCTGCGTAAGTCTTTTGGTATTAGATAATGTAATTTTTTTATAATTAATTGTATTTTTATATATTTTAATGCATGTTATAATATTTTATATTATATAACTAAAATCTTTTAAAACTATAAGAAATGAGAAACAATAAAAAGAAGAAAAGCATTCCAGAACAAGAAACAAGAAATAGTTATCAAACAGAATTCTGTTTCTATTTATTGTTTTCAAGAAACAAGAAACAAAAATAGTTATCAAAACATGTTCTTGTTTCTTATTCTTACAAAATGAGAAACAAAACGTTTGCTACATTTTGAATTTAAGTAGTATATGTAGGGGAGAGTTTTGAGTAGGAGAACCATTTATACTCAAAAGATGTGGAGGCTTAAGTTGGGAGGGGAAGCAAATGAGCCTTACTTATTCAGCACGAACAACTTCATTGGCAGGCAAATATGGGAATTTGATCCTAATGCAGGCACAACGGAAGAGCGAACTGAAGTGGAAGCAGCACGTCAAAGATTTTACCAAAACCGCAATCATCTCAAATGTAATAGTGATTTGCTTTGGAGATTTCAGGTTTTAATTTCTTTGTTAAATCTCTCAACTTCCATTTCTCAATCTCATAATAATAATTATTATTTCTCCTTTCCAGTTTCCTTTTAAGATTTTAACAAACATGCACTTAGTAATTATTCTTGTTTTTTGTTTCTGATTTTTATTAAAACGTTTTCAGACCTGTATACAAATTTTGAATACAATATAAAATCAAATTTCCAGTTTCCTGTTTCATTTTTTCCTCAAAACATAAATAAAAACATCAGTATATCAATATTCTTGATTTATAAAATGAAGAATAAATATAACATCAAAATCTTGAATATTTAATTTGAATTTACAAAATGTACTTTTTTAAATTAAAATTTTAAAGAACAAGAAACACGAAAAATGGTTATCAAACGTCGTGTTTGATCATTAGGAGTAGTGCGTGATTGATTGAAGTCTATCACTAATACAAGTATATATGTTAATTGCTAGAATCTCTCTCTTGTGAAGTTACTATAATTTTGAATCTTGAATCCTAGTGTTAATATAGGTTAATTTTCATCTCGAATAAGTTAGGGTGTCATGTCTATTACTAAGATGTTTATTTCATATATCATTATGATAAAAGTCTATCATTGATAGACTCCTGATTATAATAAAAATATACCGCTATATTACTCAAAGCCTTGCACACTACTCCAAACCATCTTACTTCAGTTTTGTAGTCTATTAGAGTCTATTATCACTGATAGACTTCAAATTATGATAAGAGTTTGTCAGTGATAGATGTCTATAATCGATAGACTTCTAACCTTGATAAAAAATCTACCAACCTACTTCTTGTATTGCATTCCATTAATGATAGACTTCTAACTAGCTATGGTAAGAGTCTATCACTGATAGACGTTTATCACTGATAAAATCCTAATTGTGATAAGAGTCTATCAGTGATAGAAGTCCATCTCAGCGAAAGAACCCTAACTATGATGAAAGTCTATCAACCTACTCCAAGCTTTGCTTCAGTATTGAATAATACCATATTCAATCGCTCATAAATTTCTAACTGTGATAAAAATCTATTAATACTAATAGACTCCTAGCTGTAATAAGAGTCGTTTAGCATGACTCCAATCTTTCTGATAGAGTTCTAACCGTGATATGAATCTTTCATGGACAGAAGTCTATCACTGATTGATTCTGAATTGTCATTAAAGTCTATCAACTTCAATCAAGGATAAAACGGGAATTAAAAACGTTATTTAAAATATTTGTTATATTTGAATTTTTTTTTAAAAAAATTGTTATTTGCAAGTAAGAACCCATGTTTTACTGCCCATTACAATTTTCCTTTTCTTTTGTATACAAGAGAAAATGAGAAATAAAAAAAAAAATGAAGCAAGAAACAAGAAAATAAAGGAGAACCTCACAAAAAGAAACGTAAATTGTTTTTAAATTTAGGTTGTTCATAATTTTCTTTATTTTTGGTGGTGCAGTTTCTACGAGAGAAAAATTTCAAACAAACAATTCCAAAAGTGGTAATGGAAGAAGGAAAAACTATTGATAAAGAAATAATAAGGAAGAATGAAATTGTTAACAGTGCAATGAGAAGAGCTGCAAGTTTCTTGGTAGCCTTGCAAAGCAATCATGGGCATTGGCCTGCAGAAAATGCTGGCCCTTTATTCTATTTACCTCCTCTGGTACGTTTAATTCTTTTAATTCAATATTATCTATTAATTTGTAATTTTATACTTTCTAATTCATTTATTTGTTCCCACCATGTGATGTTGTACATAAATAGTGACCATCTTTATACTTTTTATTTTTGGAGAAAGGTATTTGCACTGTACATCACAGGACATCTGAGTACTATATTATCTAAAGAGCATCAGAAAGAAATCCTTCGGTATGCTTATTGTCATCAGGTAAAAATTTAGCGACTAGTTTCATTAATATGGATGTTTACTTTGATAAACTTTTTTTTTTTTTTTAATTTCAATGTCCACTCATTTATTAAATATAATAGATAAATTAATTAATAGAAATAATAGATTCATGTGAAAAAAGTAATTAAGTAGGAGTTTATAATTGTTACAGAATGAAGATGGTGGATGGGGATTAGATATTGTACAAAAAAGTTGCATGCTTTGTACTGTTCTAAACTACATTGCATTGCGTTTGCTTGGAGAAAGATCTGAGATGGATGCATGTGATAGAGCTCAAAAGTGGATTCTTGATCACGGAGGTGCCCTTTACATACCTTCTTGGGGAAAGATTTGGCTTGCAGTGAGTAGTACTCATTTTTTTTTTTATTTTTTTTTTTTATTTTTTACTTTTTTAATAAGTTAAACTTACTAGTACTCTAATTCCATGATATAGATTCTAGGTGTGTACGAGTGGGAGGGAGCAAACCCAATGCCACCAGAATTTTGGTTGTTTGGAGATATACTACCTATGATTCCATCAAGTCTCTTTTGTTATTGCCGGTTGACATACCTTCCTATGTCCTATTTATATGGCAAGCGATTTGTAGGGCCCCTTACTCCTCTCATTTTACAACTACGGAAAGAAATCTATACTCAATCTTACAACAACATCAAATGGAGTCCCGCACGACACTACTGTGCAAAGGTATCAAGTTTTATTAAAGAGCATGAAAGTAATCTTTTTTTTCAACTAATAGCATTAAGTAATTATACGTGAAAGATGATAGGGCCAAAATAGTATAACAACAACCCACCAAGATCTCTTCCAACACAATCAACCAAAAATAACACTCCAATATACAACAAATTATTCACCAAATAATTACCAAACTATCAACCAACAATGGACAATAATAAGCTATCAAAAATGCAGAAGACTAAATGCAATCAACACACGAAATTATACGTGAAAATTTATTTCGATGTGAAGAGTAAAAACCACGGGATTTGTGAGGAGTGCACTCTTGTAACATTCTCTTATTATTATAAAATTGAGGGAAAAAGAACCCAAATCAGTCATACAAACGTTCACAACCCATCAACAGTTGCATACATAAGACAATAACAATTGAGCGATATGAAAGACGAAAAATATCACCCAATTTTGTAGGTTATGTCCGTCAGCAATTTCTGATAAACCAAAGCTTAAAACGAAAACCTAATCGTTCAAAACGCAATCTTGGGTGTACCCAACAAGCTAAAAAGTTTCAACAAAATCCAACAGTTGAAACTCTCGCACTTGGCAACTTTGTGAAAGTCGTTTGTGAAAAATCGAATTGCACTGATCTCCCAATATTTTATATATTTTCCTTCCGTTTGTTTCTTCTTTTTTAGGTCATCCCCCTAAGAAACCCCTAGACTTTCTAGATAAGCCAACATGTGTTAGCTACAAATGGGATAAACGTATAACCCAACATTTTGGGACCCACAAATATAAGAAAACTCCTTGTTTGTCTAACAAATGGGTTGGACACCCATAACAATCTCCCCCTTCAACCCCATTACGGGGAAGACACAATCACATCCATGATCACTTGAACCTCATCCCGACAAGCTTACTGCAACATTTGTCTTTACACAAATAGCACCTAACCCAATAATGCTAGCTGAGCTTTTGTTTCTCATCTTCACCCTACCAAAATCACCAAATTGATAGTTCATGAAATACTTTTTTTTAGAACACAATGATATGAAGCAATTGAATCTACCAGCCACTTTGTGTCTGAAACTTTCTACTTGATGACACTCACTAGTTGCACAAATCAAAGGGACATCATCATCACTCGTAGTAGCGGTTGCTGCAGTAATTTTATCATCTCCCTCTTTTTGTGAGTCTTGCTTCTTACCTTGTTCTTTCTTCCCACGGTAGTAAAACATTTTGATATTGTCAAGCTTGTTGCAGTAATAACATTTCCTAGTCTCTTTATCTCTATACTTGGACCTCTCCTTTGAGTTACCACGACCTTTGCATCCTTTACTCTTGCTTCTTCTACGATTCTCAACAAGAAGATCATTCGAATTATCAACTACCATCTCCTTTCTTCTTATCTCTTCATTGAACATGCTTTCTTTCATCATATTCAAAGATAAAACACCTTCTAGAGTAGAGTTACTAATAGTCACAACTAAGGTTTCCCAACTGTTTGGCAAAGAACTCAACAAGAACAAAGCCTGCAATTCATCATCCAAAACAATCTTCATAGTAGTCAACTTGTTAATAATATCCTGGAAGTCACTCAAATGTTCAGAAACACACTTCCCACCCTTCAATTTTAAATTAGCAAGTCTCCTGATTAATGAAGCTTTATTGTGTGCAACCTTCCTTTCATAATGATCTTCCAATTTCTTCCACAAATCATATGGGTCGAACTCTTTCGACACATGGTTGAAAATGCTAAGATCAACCCACTGCCTAATAATCCCCAAAGTCTTCCTCTTTAACTTTGCCCAATCTTTCTCTTCCATTTTCTCTGGTTTTGAAGGTTTAGAAATTGTTTTATCAACTTCTATGGTTGTTTCAATTGGATCGTACAAATCTCTACAAAACAGTAAATCTTCCATCATTGATCTACATATGGAATAATTGGTTGATGTCAGTCTTAACAATTGAATTACCTCCACTACCACTAGTAGACTCCACAACAATGATTAAATTAAGTATTGTCTCTAATACCAACTAATAGCGCCAAAATAGTATAACAACAACCCACCAAGATCTCCTCTAAGACAATCAACCAAAAATAATACTTCAATACAATAGACAACAAATTATTCACCAAATAATTATCAAGCTATCAACCAACAATGGACAACAATAAACTATAAAAAATATTGCAGAAGGCTAAATGCAATCAATACACGAATTATACGTGGAAACCCCCTTTAATGTGAAGAGTAAAAATCACGGGATTTGTGAGCATCCTGCCATTGTCACCTTCTCTTATTATGATAAAATTGAGGAAAATAACCCAAATAAGTCATGCAAAGGTTCACAATCCACCAACAGTTGCATACATAAGAGAACAACAATTGAAAGATGAAAGATGAAAAATATGACCTAGTTTTTTGTTCTGTCTCTCAGCAAAGCTCAAAACGACGATACTACCATTCAAAACGAAGCCCTGTGTGTCACCAACAAGCTGACAAAATTGGAGCAAAATTCAATGGTTGAAACTCCAACAATTGACAACTTTGTGAAAGTCTTATGTGAAAAACTGAACTACACTGATCTCTCAATATTTTCTATATTTTCCTTCCAATTTTTTTTTTCTTCTTTTTTTTTTAAGTCATCCTCTTACAAAACTCCTAGGCTTTCTAGATAAGCCAACATGTTTAACTCCAAGTGGGCTAAACGTATAACCCAACATTTTGGGGCACACAAACATAAGAAAAAACTCTTATTTGTCTAATAAATGGGTTGGACACTCATAACAAACCAAAGAGATTAAAAATGAAGGACACAACAATTAAACGTAGTTAGCAGAGTAACCTTGCATTATAGAACTTACACGTTGACTTATGGTTAGGTGGTGAAGCATGTTTATCTGTCATAATTAAAAATTAGTTTTGGAATGATTTTTTAAGTACTTACCAAAGTGTTTTTAACCGAAAAGAAAAGAAATATATTGTAAGCACTAAAAAAGTGATTCTATACCGACCCTTAAAAGAGGTCCATTCCATTAAGTAGACTCATAAATGTATAAAGGAGAAAAAATATTTTTTTTTTAATTTATATCAACTTAATTGCTCTCAACCTCTATCCTAACCATTGTTTATGTGAGCATGCATTGCATTGTAATTATTGTGAATTCTCTCATATGAAAATTTTAACCCTATATTAAGATACTTTGTATATTTGTTAGTTTAGTTGATAAACTCCAGCTAGATATTCCTTTAACTCAGGGTAGTTAACCTTTGCTTACTCACGTCTTCTTTATATTCTTCTTTATATTTAAGAGGGAGAACTCTATGTAATTCATAAGAAAAAGGGTAAGAGGTTTAATAATAGAAAGTCCTTCCCTCTCAACTGATTTCCTCATTTTTAGTTGTGATATGGTATCAGAGCTTAATTCCTAAATTTTCTTTTGCAATCTTTCATCAATTGCATGCTTGCGATTTTTTTTCGATCGCACTTCTTTGCAATTTCTTTCGATAGTGCTTCTTGAGTCGATTCATTTCACAAAGATTCATCACAATCCTTTGATTGATCTTATTGATTTATTTCATGGTGAGTTCTTCGATTATTGAGATCGATGCTTTAGCGATTGAGTCACAACTCAATCCTTTTCTCATTCACCATTCGATTGATTGGACTATAGTTCTGGTTATTCAACAATTGGTTGGCGTGAGCAATTACAATTCTTGGAGCAAAACGATGTTAATAGCTCTTTCTGGTAAGAATAAATTAGGCTTTATTAATGGCACTCTCAAGAACCGACTGGTTCTCTTCTCACTGCATGGAAGTGCAACAACAATGTCATTGCTCCTTGAATCATGAATTCTATTCCAAAAGGTATTGCTGCAAGTATTTGTTGGGGGTTATGTCCTAAACAAGTGTAGTTTTGTAAAATGTTATTCAAATAAATAAAGAGTTATTTATTATATTCTCGCACATAAACCTAAATCCAAGAAACTAAGTTCCAAGGTTATAATGATAGATCTTGAACAAATGTGTTGTGGAAATGTTCAAGTATATAACCTAAAAGGTCTATGGTATACGCATGAGGTAGGGAACCTTATACTGGTAACAACATGGATGCGACCCGCTTTGTATTTAGTACAAACGAGGTAATCCAACTCGTTCATGTGGTAGACATGCGAGTGGGGGTATCCTGTATGATGAGATCATACAAGACCGGACTGCAAATTATTAGCCTATTAGTGTAACACCGTTAACAAGATAGGTATAACAATTTATAGATGATCATTAGTGACTTGACCTGAATCCTGAGCAAGTTAGAACTCATGCTTATGGGAGTTTGTCCTTAGATTAGTATGGGTGAGAGTGGCCTGTAGCCGACATGCCTACCTTCTCAGGGACAAAACCTTGTAGGTAGTTGGGGACTTAACTCTACAAGATGAAATTCACTCATTCCAGAATTAGAGAATCAAATAGGTTGTTCTCTTAAGAACTGAATCCAGGTCTTGAACAACGGGGCTCCGCCCCCTTACTGGCCTAAGAGGGATTAAGTTTATGGTAGGACCATAGGCTTGTTGTTCATTAGAGAATCAGTAGTGTTTAACAAGTAAGAGGTAATCACAGGGGTAAAATGGTAATTTTACCCAGCTGTGATTACAAACAACCTGTGAAGGGTCAACTCACAGGTATTGATTATATCAATAGACACAACACAGTCTACCGTGAGGAGAGTGAAACTACGAGTCTATAGTGGAGTGAATCATAGTTAATGAATGTTGGTTAATTAGATGAAAGAGTTTGGTCTGTTAATCTCGTATCATTGGAGCTCATGATCTGTAGGTCCATTAGGTCCCTCCGTTGGCTCAACATGGAAACATTGAGGGTCTAAAGATTGGAGTGAAATTGAAGTGTTCAATTTCATATATGAGGTGATATATCAATTATATGTGATATAATTGATATAATATAGTTTAATTTGAATTTGATTCAGAATAAACTATACACTAAAATGTGAGATACCTTATAATTATGTAAATATGAAAATATGATTTGCAAATATATAATAAGAGCACTATGGAGTTAGGATGGTAATTTCCATCCTATTTTCCTATAAATATATGCATGAGATGCACATTATGGGCATGCAATCCTAAGAAGAGAAACCCTAGTGCTCTCCACATTTTCACTCATTCTCTCAACGGAAAAGACCTAGTGGTGAGATCAATTGCGTCGGGATCGTTGAGAACGTGAGATCGTAAGGAGCAAGGAACACTAGAAGATTAGATCTATAAAGGTAATAATATGATGTCCATATCTTTACTTATATGCTTAATCGTTGTAGTTTCGTGTTTTTGATTTGATCTACGTAACAAAGTTCAAGAACACGCGATTCAATTTACTTCCGTTGCGGGATCCGATCCTATCAATATTGTTTATACTGATAGTGCGAAGAATGTTTGGGATAAATTAAAGAGTGTTTCTCTCAATGCAACAGACCACAAATCTTTCAATTACGGAAAGAATTAGTTACCATAACTAAAGGTTCTTCTTCTATTGAAGAATATGATACAAAATCAAAATTATTTGGCAATTGCTTATTGAATATCGACCTACGACTACATGTACTTGTGGAGGAATGAAAACACTCATCACTTATATGGATTCTGAGTATGTTATGGTTATCCTCATGGGCTTAAATGACTCATATGTTGCACTTCGTACTAAAATTCTTTTGATGGATCCTGTTCCATCTATGAACTAGGTATTTTCGCTTATTATCTAAGAGGAGCACCAACATATTGTATGAAATTTAAACTCTTCTATTGAACCTGTTACGTTATTAGCAGTTGATTCCTTGAAGAAGCAACCTCCTGATCGATCACGGAAGATAGATTGGAAACACTGAAATTGTTCTCACTGTGGAATTAAATTGCATGTTGTTGATAGATGTTACAAGCTGCATGGATATCCTCTGAGATAAAAGTTCAACCGTTCCACCTCTACTAGTCACTCCAACTTGCCTTCTACTTTTGTCAACAATCATATCTCTAACGCAACTGTTGATCCAACTACAACGTCTGCATCTCACTCAATTTTCTTTCATAGCCTGAATACCAATCAATATTCTCAATTAATGAAAATGTTGCAAAGCCATTTATCTGCAACTAAAACAAAAGCCATCAAGCCTCAAAATTCTGTTTCTCATGTAGCACGTATTGCTTATTCAACTAGCTCTGCCTCTTACACACATGCATCTATGACTTGGATTATTGACTCGGGGGCTTTCTAGTGATGTTTGTTATGACCAGTCTGCTTTCTTGAATTTCATGCTTCTTTTTTAAGATTTATTTTATGCATGCAAAAAGATAAATTGATACCCTTAATGTCTACTATTGTCTATCCAATTACTCCTTTATGTCTAACAAGCACCTACATTAAAGAAGATTCATCTTCAACAGTGAGTGAGGTAGAGATAATTGTTGGCAATATTTTATCTTTGCCTATGAAAATGTATTTCAAGTGGATGAGGGGGGAGGGGAAAGTCTTTGAGTTCTAATTCAAGTGGTTCAATGATCGAGGGTTGAATGGGTGCCACTTTGTCTTTTGGATTTCTAAGTGGATTGATTCCTTCCAAGAATGTTGTAGTTTCCCACTGATTTTCGTCACAACCTTATTCTTTATCCAATTCATGTTCTTTTAAGCTTTCTTGGAGACCGTATAGGTGTATTGCTTTTGCAATTTCTATCTTCGAACATTCCTAAAAGTCTCAAGGGTACCTTAATGCTTTTAGTACATTAAATGTGATTTGCTGATTGTTGACACACGGTGTAAGTTCTTCCACTTGAGGATCAATTATTGTGCACCTTGTTGCTAAGAATTGTTTTCCTAAGATGATTGAGACATAGCGATCTACTTCGTAATCCAATATTATGAAATATGCTGGAAACACAAACTTGTCGACCTTTACTAGTACATCCTTAATTTTTTCTATTAGGCGAGTTACGGATCTGTCTGCCAGTTGTAATGTGACAATTGTGGGTTGTCCCTCTCTGATTCCCAATTTCTGAAAACGGAAAGGAGCATCAGATTGATGCTAGCTCCAAGGTCACACAAGTCTCATCCAACATCAGTTCCACCAATGATGCACGTGATAGTGAAACTTCTAGGATCTTGTAGCTTTAGTGGCATCTTTGTAGTCAATAATGAGGTACAATTTTCAGTAAGTGTCACCATCTCGAACTCCCCTAGCCTCCTTTTCTTGGCCAGGATATTCTTGAGGAACTTTATGTAGTTTTACATCTGTTCCAATGCTTCCTCTAATGGGATGTTGAATTGGGTATCCTAATTTTTCCTTTTAAACCTTTGTAGGAAAGGCGAAAGTAGTCTATTGATCTGTTCAACTATCTTTGTTCCTAATGCTTCCTTGCCTTTCATTAATTGTTAGGTTTCAATTGTCCTTTTCTCTTATACTGACAATTTTGGTGTTTGTGTTTCATCATTCTTATTTTCCTTTCTTACTTCTTCTGTTCTTGCAAATTTTCATAGCCTTGCACTGCTCCTTGCCTTCTGTTTGTGGATTTTCATACTTGGCAGTATCCTTTAAGGTCTATTCTTTTGTATTGTAGTCAATTGTCCTCCTTGTACTTACTAGTTGCGTAGAGATGTTGTTTGACTATAAATAATGGATTCATTCTTTATCATGTATTCCTTCATCAATGTTTCCAATGATGAATTTTATCTTATTGAATGAGACTTTCCTTGTGCAACATTCTATTGCACGTATTGTTGTTGTTGCTGATTATTAAACTTCGAATGTCCTCTTCCTTTAGCGTATTGTGTTGCGACAGATGTAGTTGCATTCTGCCCTCCCATAAATAGTTGGGGCGCTGCCTCCGGCCTGGGTTGTACTGTATTTGAATAGGGGTTCCCCTATTTTGTCCTACATAACATATAGATGAAGGATTGTAAGGATAACTATCAGTGTGGTGATTCTCATTACAGTAAATACAAATTGAAGTTTTTTGATTCATAATAGCAATAGGGGTCTGATTCACCGGAATGAGATTTTGCAGCGTATTGTTTCTTTGTTGGTATTTGGACGTTTAAGGCTGCTATGGGATTGACGCCATGCTTCCCTGCAACACCTCGAGTGTCGTGCATTTCTTCTTCACCTCATTGGTTGTTATTGGAGACCATGGCATCTCATAACTTATTTGCTTAATCAACTGTTTTATTGAGCAACTATCAATTTGTAGATATATTCACTGTTAAAATTGTTGGGAGTGCGACCAAAGTCACAAATTTTCTATATAAGGGGAAGATCATATATTAATAAGTAGGGGACAACATCTCCATTGGTATGAGACTTTTCGGGTAAAATAAAAAATAAAGCTATGAGGACTTATGCGGAAAGTGGGTAATATTATACCAATGTGGAGATCTATCAGAATCGGTTGTCAAACAAGTGGTACCAGAGCCATGCGTCGACGTAATCATGTCGGTAGAATCCTCTGATGTCAAACAAAGAAGTTATGAGCCTCAAAGACGTAGTCATGGTGTAGATTCATGATTGACCTCTATCGGACTAGCAGTTTTCTATAAGAGCTAAACATATAGATGACTATTTGAAGAGGGGTTCGGTGGTACTTTATTCAAAGGGAGTTGTTAGAATTGTTGGGAGTACGACCAAAGTCTCACATTGGCTAGATAAAGAGAAAATCATGGGTTTATAAGTGTGGGACATCTCCATTGGTATAAAGCCTTTTGCGTAAAACAAAAAACAAAGTCATCAGGGCTTACACCTAAATTAGACAATATCGATATATCATACCAATGTAGAGATTTGTTAGAGTCGGTTGTTCCTAACATTCACTAGGTTTTTAAGGCTTGAGTGAGTCCATTATACAAATACACAAGCAGGAGATATACAGGAAACCCATGGTGAGGGCATTTCTTCACTAACTTTTTAAATATTTCCCACGTGATATCTACTCCTTCATTGGCGACCTTTTTGAATGTGATGATTTCTCCTTTGATCCGAGTGTTCTTTGGAGGAGGAAAGTATTTCAACAAGAATTTTTCTGCAATGTCTTCTCATGTAGCAACTGAATCTGGTGGGAAATAATCAAGCCAAGCTTCTTCATTAACCTTCAACGAAAAAAAGAATAACTTCACTAGGGATCCCATTCAATTTAAAGGAGGTGCATATTCTCAAGAATGTCTTGTTATGTTTATGTGGATCTTCATTTGGCAGCTCTGCAAATTGTCCCATTCCGTCAACATCTAGCACATGATCAGTTTGAGTTCAAAATGCTTTACCTTAATGTTGGGGTTTGCAATGCAAGTATTCAGGTTCTGGAAGGTTGTTGCAGCATAGTCCTTGATTGCTCTATTTCGGGCCTCTATAATGAAAATGGGGTTTATTGGTAGATTTGCTTGTTGTTGTGGCATATTGCAAATTATATTGTCTTGTCTTCCATTTCCTTGAGGGTTAACTTGAGGTCTTTCCCTGGGTGGATCCATTGGTGATTCCTACAAAACAGTTTCAACAGAATCTTCCCAAGTGTTCAACTATAGTTTCTCCCCTTCTTTTTCCTTTATGTGTTGTGACGTTTATGGCAGGTCCTTTCGATTCTAGGATCTAACTCAAATAAGTGAAGTCCTTTAGCATGCACTATCTCTATCCTTGGAATTTTGCAAGCTAGATTCGGATTATTCTGTAACAAAAAAGATTGATGTTGCAGTTGTCTGGCAATCTATATTACACAATGATAAGAAATTAATATTAAGGAATTGAAATCTAACAACCTTGTTAACAAACAAGACCTTTAGATCACAAACCAAAAAATTCTGAATCTAAATGAAATCAAAGAAGCCAAAGACTTTGATGTCAACATGTAAAGTAACCTTTGACAATTGAATTAACAACCTTGCTAAAGAAACAAGACCTTTAGAACTCAATCTAAAAGACCCCAAAATGAATTTTGAATATCAACTCAAAGGAAGTAAAATTAGATTACCTTGTTGATCAAACATCTCAAGGTAAGAAATTTGTATGAGATTCGAATCACTCCAGAAGCAAAATTGATCAAGTGAAGGTTGAATGATTCTAAGCAGGCAACCTAATCTACATAGAATTGTAAAGAAATAACTCTAGGCTATGATAAAGCTCCAAGGCTCCTTTTTATTACATTTTTTAGTCTTTGTTTTTCTCCTCCCTTACATACAAGTTACATAGATATAGCCTCAAAATCAACCTTAGAGTAACCTATGGTAAATTGAAGGGTTGTAAGATTCATTCTCATCAATACCATAATGTCCACCGGCCAAAATGTAACCTAGAACATTGCAAAACAAAACTTTAGAACTCAAAATTACATCAAAATAGTCATAAATCCTAGATTCGAGTTCATTAGTTATCTTGAAAGAGTTTGTAACCTCCCATATATAAATGAAGCTTCACTTGATTTATTTTGAAACCCTTGTTGCATAAATGAAGGTTGACTTGTCTTTAATGAAGCATTTATTGCACTTGGGTTGATTAAATGCATCTTTAGTTCGTCATAAATGAAACTTGACAATATTTAATTCAACTCCATTTTGAAGCATTTCTTTAGTCTTGAATTGCATGGTTGGATTCATATCAGTCTCCCTTGTTCAAGAAGATTTGCTCTCGAATCTAAGGATGTCCTTGTAATGAAACTTGTAATTATTTCAACCTTTAGTCTTGCTCTTTTGGATTTCTTCTTTGTATCTTTTGGTCATCCAATGAATTTAAATGATTTGTGGAACATGCTGCAAAAGAAATTAAAGTGACAAGAAAATGTATATTTCCTCACTCCCTTACGTGTTTGCACTCGAAGAGACACTCAATTTCACAAATCACTCAATATTTTCTCTTTATCTAACCTCTCAAATTTGGAAAAGTGAAGCTCGATAATTTACAATCCAATGTATGTTGCAAACTTTGACACCTTAACTTGACTTATGGAAAGATTCAAGAAATCAAACAAGTAACAACATGAACATATTAAAAAAAATGATGGACAAGGATTGGACTAAGACAGTACTTTAAGGCAAATTCAATGTTGGGCAAAAAATGAGGGTACAAATGACACTCCATTGGAACATGTATAAACTATATATGATAAAGAAGTTTCAATGTTGTATTCAAGCAATGTGGAGTTACAAAAAGGTTGAAAACAAAACAACTCATTTCATTCAAAACGAATAGTGTATCTGACAAGTAATTAACGCAAAATGTTTGGTTCATAAAAAAATATATTTTAACCGACATCAATGAATTGAAAATGGCTAGATCTAAACAAAATTGAGAAATTTTAGTCGTGAAAAAAGAAGATCTAACACATACGTTTTTCAAGAACAAAGCAAGAACAAATTTAGAACATTATGAGCAAGCTCTCGGGTTTGACAGTCTTTTTGGACAAATTGTTGAAACTTGAATGTTTGACCAACAAACACTTCAAATTAGTAGATTTTAAAGAAGACAAAAATGTAGATAAGACCTTGATCTACAATATTGAAGAAGACTTTAAATTGAAAGAATAAACGTAAATTTATGTTTTTTTGTATTTTTTGATCGAATATAAAAATTGGACAGATTACACACACACAAAAAAAAACTAGAACATGAAAATTAAAATCAATTTCAATAAAAATTCATTGAAAACATATATTTGATCTTGAGCCTAAGGTTCTGATACCAAATATGAGTAAGTCTTGAAGGAATTGAATCTAACAACCTTGTTAACAAACAAGACCTTTAGATCATAAACCCAAAACCAAATTTAAATGAAATCAAAGAAGCCAAAGATTCTGATGTCAAAATGTTAAGTAACCTTTGAAAATTGGATCTAACAACCTTGCAAAGAAACAAGACTTTTAGACCTCAATTTCAAAGACCCCAAAACAAGTTTTAAAAATCAACTCAAGGAAAGTAAAATCGGATTACCTTGTCGATCAAACATCTCAATACAAGAAACTTGTATGAGATTCGAATCACTTCACAAGCAAGATTGCAATTAAAGCTTGAATGATTCTAAGCATGCAATCTTATCTGCATAGAATTGCAAAGAAATAACTCTAGGATATGATAAAACTTAAAGATTCCTTTTGATTACATTTTTCAGACTTTTCTATTTTTTTCTCCTCCCCTGCATACAAGTTACATACATATAGACTCAAAATCAAACCTAGAATAACCTACGGTCAATTGAAGAATCATAAGATTCATTTCCATCATACCATAATGCCCACTAGCCAAAATGTAACCTAAAACATTGAAAACAAAGTTCATTAGATGTCTTGAAAGTCTTTGTAACATCCCATATATAAATGAAGCTTCACTTGATTTATTTTGAAACCCTTGTTGCATAAATGAAGGTTGGCTTGTCTTTATTGATGCATTATTCCACTTGAGTTCATTAAATGCATCTTTAGTTCGTCATAAATGAAACTTGACAATATTTAATTCAACTTCATTTTGAAGTTTTTCTTTAGTCTTGAATTGCATGGTTGGTTTCATATCACACAATTTTTTTTAGCTTTTGTTGTCTCTTGGCAATGACGCCAAAAACTTTGTGCGGTGAAATTTGTGGCTAAATTTAATGAGAGTTAACCTGAACCCTAAGTGCAAGTATACACTACCAATCTAAGTAATAATTAAAGTATTCCAAGTTATGAAATTCCAAGAAGACAGATACTACAAATTTAAAATGTAAAGATTGCAAATAATAAGAACTTTGGTAACCAAAATATAAAACACAAATATTTGTGAGTGTGATGGTAGAAATGAAGAATAAAACTTAAAACTGATTGAAAAGACTCTAAGAAATAATGCATGGATTCAAGTTCATTCCTACCTGTTGGCAAAATTGCCAACCAACTGCTACAACAATCAAATATTTTAGTGCACCAATTGTCAACAAATTTCTACAATAATTAGACATGTCATAAGAACCAATTGCACTTCAATTGCAACAACAATCAGTTATTTTAGAGAAATGTGGTAAACATAATTAACTCTCATTCAATTTTGATTCAAAATTTTAAGCAGACTGCACATTAAATTTATATGTTTATGGTCAGTCATAATTAGGTCCTTGAGATCACATTCTTGACTTTGAGGGTCGTTCTATTTCTAGGATCATGCTAGATTTATATCTAAGCTTTTCCTCATTGCATTTACGAAATTTGTCTTCTTCTAATCCTTCTTAGGATTAGATTACATAAAACAAACCTAAGTAGATCATTTAAGAGTTCCACGAAGAAAAAAATTCAGTAAAAACAAACCATGTTTAAGTTCATGTTGACTACTTAAGTTTATTGGCTATGCATCCTTAGCTTAGAGCATTCATTGTTGTTGAATCATTTAGAAGGTTTAGCTCATAATTAAAAATGTAACATCATTGAACTAAGTAGGTAGCATGGAAGCAATAAAAAGATGAATACTTGAAAAACTACGAGGCAGAAACTAAAGAACTGCACTCCGAAAGGAAATCAATATTGAATCAGTTTATTACTCAATGATAAAGATAAAACAGTACAGTTGAAATTGTTGTTTCTAGGAAGGTAATGCAGAATTGTTGAAGAACAAGAAGAAAATGAACTACTGTGTTATTAAAAAACTCAAAGCATTACAATATTTATAGTGTCAAAAACACAACCCACTAATCCATGATCCTAAACTTGCTCCAATTATCAAGCATGAATAACAAACCAACTAATTTCTAAAGAATAGAAACAACTACTAATTCCTAAAGAATAGGAACAAACTTTGAAAAAATCAACTAACACATTGGACTTGATTTAGTCCTAAAGCAGTTTCTTAACACTCCTCCTTGCTTTAGGAGCGGCAAATACCAAGTCTTGACCTCAGAAGCTCGAACTTGGAAGCAAGCAATGGCTTAGTAAAAATGTCTGCAACTTGATCTTCTGTTTTGCAGTAGACAAGAGTCACATCTCCATGTTTTTGAACTTCCCTTAGGAAGAATAACTTGATGTTAAAATGTTTAGTCTTCCCATGAAATACAGGATTGTGAGAGATAGCAATAACAGCTTGGTTGTCAACAAAGATTTTTGTGCTTTCCTTTTGCTCTAGATCAAGATCAAGTAAAATTTTTCTTAGCCATAAAGCTTGATTAACAGTAGTTGTTGCAGCAATAAATTCTGCTTCGGCAATGGATTGGGCTACAGTTTCTTGTTTCTTCGAGCTCCATGAGAAAACACCAGAGTCAAGAGTGAAACAATAGCCTGAAGTACTTTTCATATCATCAATGGAACCTCTCCAGTCACTGTCAGAAAAACCAACTAGCTTGAACTCCTTACTCCTTGTGAACTTAACACCTAAATCGCTTGTGCCTTTGACATATCGAATTACTCTTTTGGTAGCCTTGAGATGTAATTCACTTGCGCAATGCATGAATCGAGACAAAATACTTACAACATTTAAAATATCAAGTTTGGTTGCTGTGAGATACATTAAGCAACCAATCAAGCTTCTGAAATATCCTTCATCAACTTTGTCAGTACCATCTTCTTTGCACAACTTTTCTTTTTGATTCATTGGAGTGTTTGCTGCCTTACACTCATCCATCTGAAACTTCTTTAGTATTTCCTTTGCATACTTTTTCTGACATATGAAAACTTCACCTTGTCCTTGCTTGATCTCCAAGCCAAGGAAGTAGGACATGAGTCCGAGATCTGTCATTTCAAACACCTTCATCATCTCCTGTTTGAAATTTTGAATATGATCTGTATTGTTTCCTGTAACTAGTAGGTCATCAACATATAGTGAAACAATAAGAAGATCAGTACTATTGTGCTTGACATATAAAGTTGTTTCTGATAGACTTTTCATAAATCCCAAATTCAACATATGTTCATCAATTTTGCTATACCAAGCTCTTGGGGCTTGTTTTAGTCCATAAAGTGCCTTCTTGAGAAGATAAACTTTATCTCTTTCACCTTCCTTCACAAAACCTTGGGGTTGCGCAACATAAATTTCTTCCTGTAAGACACCATTTAAAAAGGTTGATTTTACATCTAACTGGAACACTTTCCAACCCTTTTGTGCAGCTATTGCAAGTAGTAACCTGATTGTGTCCAATCTAGCAACATGAGCAAAAGTGTTAGAGTAATCAACACCAATGATTTGGGCATACCCTTTAACCACAAGTCTGGCTTTGTGCTTGTTGATCGAGCCATCGGCGTTAAGCTTGGTTCTGAACACCCACATAACTCCAATTACCTTCCTGCCTTGAGGTTTGTCCACAAGAATCCAAGTCTTGTTCTTCTCAATCATTGACAACTTCTCCTCCATTGAAACTATCCACTTTTGATCCTTTTTTGCTTCTAGATAGTCAACAGGTTCACACACAGCAACATTGCACCTTTCATAGATATTTGAGAGTAACCTTGTTCCTCTCACGGGAACATCATCCACTATTTCATTCTGCCAGTCATCTTCTTCTTCCATGCTTGAACTAGAAAATTTGAGTTTCAGCTCTGCCATGGTCTGACCTTCGTTTTCTTTATCATCCCAGTTCCACTCTTCATCCTCCACGAAGTGAACATCCCTGCTAACAACAATATTTCCAGTTTGTGGCTGGAAAATTTTATAGGCCTTGCTAACAATACTATAGCCTATAAAGATACCTGGTGAAGCTCTCCTATCAAGCTTGTCACGCTTGCTCTGTGGAATATGAGTGAAACACACACAACCAAATACTTTAATGAATTTTAGAGATGGTTTGTAACCATACCATTCTTCAAATGGTGTTTGATCCTTCACTGCCTTTGTGAGAAGCCTATTTTGATGAAACGCAGTTGTATTTGCTGCCTCTGCCCAAAACTTCTTAGGCAAATTCTTCTCATGCAGCATGCATCTTGACATCTCCATGATATATCTGTTTCTCCTCTCACTAACTCCATTTTGTTGAAGTGTGTAAGGGGTCGTAAGTTGATGTTCTATGCCTGAATCTTCACAAAACTTGTCAAATTCTGCTGAAGTGTACTCTCTCCCATTGTCAGATCTTACAATCTGAATTTTACTGCCACTTTCATTTTCAACTCTTGCCTTGAACATCCAAAAGACTTGAGCTACTTCTGATTTAAACTTCAAGAAAAAAATCCAACACATCCTGGTGAAGTCATCAATAAAGGCAATATAATAAAGACAATATAATAAAGGCTACCTTTTAAAGAAGGCGTTCTTTGAGGGCCTGCAACATCCGTGTGGATGAGTTGCAGCTTGTGAGTGGCTCTCCAGGTTGACTTCGGGAATGGCTTCCTATTTTGGTTTCCAAACTGACACGCTTTGCAGCTTGAGATTGCATCACTAAGCTTGGGAACATCAAGTGCCAACTTCTTTTCTCTTAGTTGCAGTAGCCCCTTATGATGATAGTGTCCAACTCTCTTGTGCCAAATCTGTGTGACATCCTCTTTGAGAAGAAAGACAGATTGCTTCTCCTCTAAAGGATTGAGTGAAAAACTCTTTCCTTTCATTTTTACTCTAAAGATATCTTGATTATCTGCATCTTTAATCATACAACATTCATCTTCGAAAATAACTTTAAAGCCTTTTTCAATAAGTTGACCCACACTCAACAGATTTTGGTCAATGTCAGGAACAAAAAGAACATCCTGAATATGTTTTTTACCTGTGCAACTTGCAATTGCATTAGTTCCCTTTCCTTTGACAGAGATGTAATCCCCATTGCCAATTCTGACTTTGGTGATGTTAGTTGGCTTCAAGTCTCTAAATAACTCCTTGTCATTAGTCATATGGTTGGTGTAACCACTGTCAATCAACCAACTTTCATTTGATTCAATGCCCATGAAGCATGTAGCCACAAACAGTTGATCTTCCTCCTCCTGATCAGCAATCTTAGCCTCTTCACCTTGTTGTTGATTCTTGCTTCTGCAAATTACAGCTTCATGCCCCATTTGGTTACATTTTGTGCATTTGGCGTCTGGTCTTCTCCAACATTTGAAAGGAGGATGACCCTTTCTATCACAATGTTGACATGGAGGGTAGGATCCTTTCTTCTCTCCTACTTTGTTGTTGGCTGAAGATTCTCTAGCAGTATTTTGATTCTTCTTGAAAAATTTTTCTTCTTGTTGTTCTTTGCAATCTCATGATGCTTGGCTGGTAAGGCTCCTTCAACAACACCTTCTTGCCTCATGGCTCTTCTTTGCTCTTGTGCTTGCAAAGCATTGAGAATCTCAACAAGTGTGATTTGAGTCAAATCCTTGGTATTTTCTAAGGTTGAAATGGATGCCTCAAATTTTTCAGGCACTGTTACAAGAATTTTTTCAACAATTCTTGAATCCTTGAACACAAAACTAAGTAATCCGATTCGGTTTGCAATGTCCAATAACCTATCAGAATACTGTTTAATTGATTCTGTTTCCTTCATCTTCTGCAACTCAAACTCTCGAATCAAGTTTAGCACACGCATTCCTTTGATTCTTTCATCTCCCTCGTACTCTAACTTGAGATAATTCCATATCTCATATGTTGACTTCATAGTCATAATCCGAGTGAAGATAGTAGATGAGACAGTAGCAAACAAACAAGCCTTTGCCTTGAATTTCTTTGTTTTCTTCTCTTTCTGCAATTTGATTTTTTCCATGGTGGGATTGTTTGGGAGATCAGGAATTTCAATAATCCTCTTCCATAGCTTCCCAAATATCCATAGCTTCCATATATGCCTCCATACGAACTGCCCAAACCTGGTAGTTATCTCCATCAAACACCGGTGGAGAAATTGACGAGAAACCGGATCTTGCTTCGATGTCCATGGCACAACAACCTCACACTTACAGATCCCTTAAGAATAAGACTCTGATACCAAGTGTTGTTTCTAGGAAGGTAATGCAGAATTGTTGAAGAACAAGAAGAAAATGAACTACTGTATTATTAAAAAACTCAAAGCATTACAATATTTATAGTGTCAAAAACACAACCCACTAAATCCATGATCCTAAACTTGCTCCAATTATCGAGCATGAATAACAAACGAACTAAATCCTAAAGAATAGAAACAACTACTAATTCCTAAAGGATAGGAACAAACTTTGAAAAAATCAACTAACACATCGGACTTGATTTAGTCCTAAAGCAGTTTCTTAACAGAAACAACTCAAAAACTAAAAATTAAATTTAAGCTATTCTTCATAAAATAAAAGACAAAAATAGAAAAGAAACACTAATGTAGAACAACCATAAACCGAGAAGCACTTAGTCGATTCACCTCTTTCTTTTTCGAGTGAGAGAAAATCTTCAAAATACAAGAAGTGTGACCTTCGATTGGACTTTGGATTTTCTCAAGAGTTGAACTGAAACGAGTGTCGATGAACGTCAAAAAGGAAAAAAAAAAAACCGCATTGAGGAGGTCAAGACCAAATGGCAAGCGAAACTAGTGAAAATGATACTCGATAAATTGAGGGTGACTAATCTGAAACGAGTGCAGATTTATTTCATTGATCCCATGTTAGAGTAAATTGAGGAAGAAAAATAATACTACTCATTGTATTAATCATTCCCACAAGTATATTTATACACGATATATATGAGGGTTACTAATCAACCCAAGTTCAATACCAGAGATTAACACACTCCAACTACTTCCTCTCTGTATAAAATACAATATATAACCAACTTCAACTAATGATAAAACTAGTAGATCACATCAAAACATTTTTATTTTATATATTGATTTAAACGTTAAATGAAGACTTATTTCTGTGAAACGAATATGCTGACTTAGTTTGCCCTACTTTATTATGTCCTCCCTATTTCAATACATTTATATATTATAGTTGTACTTTTCTAGAAGAACTACAAATAAATTGATATATTGCTAACATAAATGTAGATCTATTGAGTTAGTTCTAGCAATTCTGAATTCGTTTTTTGTTATAAAAATGAATACTTTTGATTGAAATTTTACATATTTACCATTAATTTAGCTCACTAAAGTAATTATGATTAAACCTATTTTTTATCACTAAGTTTTTAAAACTGAATGCAGACCAAATTCATGATTTCTCATATATTTATATATATATATATATATATTGAACTTTGGAAATAAATTATCACTATCTTAGTAATTTATGGGTAAATGTTATAGAAAAGTTAACTTATGATCGTAACAACTTGAATGTTTATGGGTATAATGGATCAAATTAAAACTTAAAAAATAACATTATAACAATCATATTAGTTTAGCAGAGCAATTTTGAATTGATTCAATATTATATATCATAGAGCTCTTAATGCATCTTGATTGCATTGAATAATATAGGAGGACAAATGCTTTGACCGTCCATTGATTCAAAAGTTAGCATGGGATGGTCTTCAATACTTGGGAGAACCTCTTTTTAGTAGTAGACCATTTAAAAGAGTAAGAAATCGTGCAATGCAGATAACCAAGCGCTACATTGATTATGAAGATCATTGTAGTCGTTACATCACTATTGGATGTGTGGAAAAGGTTCACTCTTTTAACTTAATTAATTTGTTGGTTGGTTACTTTAATTACTACAATAGTTAAATAAATATAATGATATATATATATTAACATGCAGCCGTTATTCCTTGTGGCTTGTTGGGCTGACGATCCAAGTGGAGAAGCTTACAAGAAGCATCTTGCTAGGGTCAAAGATTACTTATGGCTTTGTGAAGATGGAATGACGATGCAAGTTAGTATTATTCCTTAATAGGTTTTTATAGAATGTTATATATATAAACATGCACACACACACACACACTAGTTCTTCATATTTCTCACTTTTATTTGATTTATATGTGTTTATGATTTATACATATCTATTCACGTGAGCAGAGTTTTGGTAGCCAATCTTGGGATGTTTCTTTTGCCATTCAAGCAATTCTTGCTACTAATCTTCACCATGAATTCTCAGACACACTAAAGAAAGGGCATGACTTCATAAAAAAATCACAGGTATCCAATTTTTTCACAGATGAACGATTAGTAGCTAAGTGTGTGTAACTAGTTAACATTGTCTTTACTGGTTTTAAATAAATAAATATTATTGTATTACTTGGTTTTGCTTTTGATACACATCAAGATCAAAGAGAATCCTTATGGTAACTTCCAAAGCATGTATCGTCATATATCAAAAGGAGGATGGACATTCTCGGATCAAGATCATGGATGGCAAGTTTCTGATAGTACAACAGAAAATTTGATGGTAATGTGCAATACCTTTTTCTTTAACATGCATAAAATATAAAATTTTAAAAGATAATTTGCTAATTCAATATTTATAAATGATGTTTCAGTGTTGTTTGTTATTCTCAACAATGCCTTCAGACATGGTTGGCAATCCTATGGAACCGCAATGCTTTTTTGATTCCGTCAATATCATACTTTCATTACAGGTAGTAATTCTAATTCATAATATTTCAAATTGTAGGTTTGTTTTCATATTTCTATATATGATCAAATTAATTAAAAATTATAATAAAGATCTCTATTCCAATTACCACTTAACGTTATATTCCGCCATCATGTAATTTTTTTTTTTTCATTTATCACGTCTATTACTTAGTGATACAAACTCTTAGAAGGACCAAATACTGACCTTTGTTCTTAACATATTAAATAGGCAAAAAATGGTGGAATGGGAGGTTGGGAGCCAACTGGCACTATGCCTTCATGGTTAGAGGTAAACAAATAATTTGTTAGATAATTATTTGATAATTTCAAAAAAAAAAAAACCAAACTTTTTGGTTTAATTATTTGATAGATGTTATACTATTTTCAGAAATTAAATCCAGTGGAATTCTTAGAGTACACAGTATTGGAGCGTGAGTAAGTAAATATAATTGATGTTATTGTATGGAAAATATAACTGATAGTTGAATATTTAATTTGACCATTGTTGAAATATGATTAGATATGTAGAATGTACATCATCAGCAATACAAGCACTAGTGCTATTTAAGAAGCTATTTCCAGGTCACAGGAGAAAAGAGATGGAAACTTTTATAGAGAGAGCATTAAATTACATAAAAGAAACACAAAAAGGGGATGGATCATGGCATGGAAATTGGGGAATTTGTCACTTATATGGTACATACTTTGCAATAAAAGGATTAGTGGCAGCTGGAAACACTTACCATAATTGCTCTGCAATAAGAAGAGGTGTAGATTTTCTGCTTAAAATTCAATGTGGAGATGGTGGATGGGGAGAGAGTCATGTTTCATGTGCAAGAAAAGTATATACCCCTCTTCCGGGCAATACTTCCAACTTAGTTCAAACTTCTTTTGCTTTAATGGCTTTGATCCATGCCCAACAGGTTACATTTATTCTTTTCATTAAACTGTAAATATTCAAATTTAAAATTTAAAAAAATTAAAATAAATAAATGATTTCAGGCAAGGAGAGATCCAACTCCTCTTCACCGTGCTGCTACACTCCTAATTAACTCTCAATTGGAAGATGGTGATTACCCTCAACAGGTGCGTTTCCTTATTTAATATTTTCAATAATTAATTAATTAATTAATTATAAACTAACAATGATTTCTTACGTAACAAAGTTGTTTATATGGCAGGAGATAACAGGAGTTTTTATGAACAATTGCATGCTACACTATGCATTATACAGGAATGTATATCCACTATGGGCACTTGCAGAGTATTGCAATCTCATTTCATATTAATAGCATTGTGTTTATGCAAAATAATTCTGAATCATTTTTATATTTTGCCTCTTTTTATCTTGTATCTTTCATTTGTCTAAGGGAATTGTAATGGTAGTAATAAATATATATTACAATATCTAAAAATATATCGATGATTTTTTAGATTCGCAAACATAGGACAAATTTTTAAATTTGATTTGATTTGATTTTTTTTTTTTGAATTTTACTCTTATTGTTGTATTAGCATGTATACATGATATATTTTATATTTGCTATATCAATCAACTGATACACCAAATATAAAGTATTATACAACTGCATACAAGAGCATTACTCTACTGAGATGAGTATGGCTTTTTGGTGTAACGCGCCTAACTTTTGGGACTCACATCCTAGAGACTTTTAGCTAATTATGAAATTAAGGCTAAGTGGGAGAAATTAATTTGAAACAAGTAAAATTGAATGTTATTCAATTTTAATTTCACATTATGCAAATGAGATTTGAATAATAAGGTATGTGATACCTATCTGCATATTATATAGTTGTGGTTAAATGGCAAATAGGTGGAGAATTTGTCTCCACCACATACCACTGTATAATGATGCTGGTGGAAGCATGTCATAAGACAATTAGTCAATTTTTGGATTTCACTCTAAATCCTCTCTCAAATTCTCTCTACCCAAATCTAAAGGAATCCCACCATTCTCCCTCATCCGTCAGAGAACAACCAATAAGATTTAGTGGAAGTATTTGTTCTACTTCTCTTACTTTGTGGATCAAGTTCGTTGAGGAGATCGAGATCACTAGAGGAGGAAAAAAAGAAGAAAGATTCTTCAAGAGGTTACTGTTTTTCTTTCTCCCTTTGCTTAACCTAGTCTATTTTTCAATCTAGTCCTCCCTTCGGTGGATTTTATTGGATGGGGACTCTGATATCTAAAGACAGAGGTTTACA
The DNA here is from genome assembly GCA_036507285.1 of Trichosanthes cucumerina. Lineage (NCBI taxonomy): Eukaryota > Viridiplantae > Streptophyta > Magnoliopsida > Cucurbitales > Cucurbitaceae > Trichosanthes > Trichosanthes cucumerina. The sequence continues at coordinate 5,303,549 of CM071837.1, forward strand.
CTCACAAGGTACATAAGGTGTGTATATATCCTGACCGAAAAATGGTAACTAAAGCCTATAGGAATAAGAGTTATTATGGCATTATGTTTTCGTCAAGAATGTCCTTAACCAGAGGAGGAGTGTTTTTTGATTACCCTTCGGTGTCATACATTCTAAACCTTTGGAGTATCATTGCAAATTATAAATGACCTAGGAATCATTTGATAATTAGCTAAAACATGATTGGATTAGACAATTATAGCAAGAAACTCATACAAGTTTTGTTTGTAAATTTTCAAAGAAAAAATGTCTAACTCTATTATTTCCTTCTTCAAAAGTGCGAAAAAGTTAACCGAGAGAATATGATGACGTGGAAAAACAAACCAACACTATATTGGTAGTGGATGATCCGAAGTTTGTGCTAACCGAGGAGTGTCCTCAAAGCCGTGCTCGAATGCGCCACGAAAATGTTCGTGATGCATATGATCGATGGATCGAGGCCAATGATAAGGCCAAGGTCTACATGCTGGCAAGTATGTCTTACATATTAACCAAAAAACATGAGATTATGTGCAGGTTATGTTTGGACAACAGTCCACACAGGTCCGACACAATGCCCTAAAGTACATATTCAACTCGAGGATGCCAGAGGGTACATCTGTTCGGGATCATGTCCTGGATATGATGGTACACTTTAACATCGCAGAGTCGAATGGTGCTTCCATCGATGAATCGATCCAGGTAAGTTTCATTCTGGAAACCCTTCCAGATAGTTTCCTAAAGTTTCGAAGTAATGCTGTTACGAACAAACTTACTTTTCATCTTACCTCCCGTCTGGAGTTCAGACCTTTCAATCTTAGATGAAAATTCAGGGATCGAAAGGTGAGGCAATTGTTGCCAGTAGGAGCTATCACAGAGGTTCGACCTCTGGTACAAAAACAGTGGCTTCATCTTCTTCTAACCTGAAAGGGAAGAAGAAGAACATGAAGAAGGTTGGTAAAGGGAAACGAGCTGACAAACCTGCCGCCCAGAAGGGCAAGAAAGTCAAAGAAGTTGCTGACAAAGAAAAGTGTTTCCACTGCAACGAAGACGGACATTGGAAACAGAACTGTCCGAAGTACATTGCAGAAAAGAAGAAGGAAGGTAAATATGATTTACATTGCCTAGAAGCTTGTTTAGTGGATAATGATAAAACTGTTTGGATACTAGATTCAGGCGCCACTAATCATGTTTGCTCTTCTTTACAGGGAATTGATTCCTGGCAGCAGCTACAGAAAAGAGAGATAACGCTCCGGGTTGGAAATGGAGATGTCGTCTCAGCTGTAGCAGTAGGCACGATGAAGCTTTACTTTGGCATGAAATATATGTTGTTGGACAATATATTAGTGATACCAGAGTTTACTAGAAACCTTATTTCAATTTCTTGCCTTATAGAACAATGTATTTTTGTTTCTTTCTCAATGAATAAAGTGTTTATTTTAAAGAAAGGTATGGAATTATGTTCGCTTCATTAGAAAATGGGTTGTATGTTTTAAGGCCTAATTCAGTCAAAATGGTTTTGAACACTGAATTCTTTAAAACTACAAACGCACAAACTAAGAAACGTAAAATTTCTCCTAAAGAAAATGCCCATCTTTGGCATCTTAGATTGGGTCACATTAATCTCAATAGGATTGAGAGATTGGTAAAGAATGAACTTCTAAATGAGTTAGAAGAAAATACTTTACCTGTATGTGAATCTTGCCTAGAAGGCAAAATGACTAAAAAACCTTTTAGTGGAAAAGGTTATAGAGCCAAAGAATCTCTTGAGCTTATACATTCAGACCTTTGTGGTCCGATGAGTGTTAAAGCAAGAGGAGGTTATGAATATTTCATCTCATTTGTAGATGATTATTCCAGATTTGGGCATATTTACCTAATACAACATAAGTCTGAAGCACATGAAAAGTTCAAGGAATTCAAGACTGAGGTTGAAAATCAATTGGGTAAAACAATTAAAACACATCGATCAGATCGAGGTGGAGAGTACATGGATTTAAAATTCCAGAACTATATGATAGAACATGAAATTACATCCCAACTCTCGGCTCCCGGCACACCACAACAAAACGGTGTATTGGAAAGGAGAAATAGAACCTCGTTGGACATGGTTCGATCAATGATGAGTTATCCTCATCTCCCTAGTTCATTTTGGGGTTACGCAGTAGAGACTGCGGTATACATTTTGAATAATGTGCCATCAAAAAGTGTTTCTGAAACACCTTTTGAACTCTGGAAAGGACGTAAAGGTAGTTTAAGTCATTTCAGAATTTGGAGTTGTCCAGCACATGTGCTTGTGACAAATCCAAAGAAGTTGGATTCACGTTCAAAATTGTGCCTATTCGTAGGCTACCGAAAAGAAACAAGAGGTGGTTTATTCTATGATCCTAAGGAAGATAAGATTTTTGTGTCGGCAAATGTCACTTTCTTAGAGGAGGACCACATAAGGGACTACAAACAAAGAAGTAAAATTGTGTTGAGTGAGTTAGACGAAAAAATGGAAAAGGTTGCTAATAAAACTAGTACGTCAACAAAAGTTGTTGATACTAGCTTGTCTAGTCAAGAGAGTCCATCTCAAGAGTTGAGTATGCCTCGACGTAGTGAGAGGTTTATAACACAACCTCACTGTTACATGGGTTTATCTGAAACTCAAGTTGTTATACCAGATGACAACTGCGAGGATTCATTGACTTATAATCAACCGATGGTTGACAAAGACAAAGACAAATGGGTCATAGCCATGGACCAAGAAATGGAGTCTATGCACTTTAATTCTGTTTGGGATCTTGTAGATAAACCTGATGGGGGTAAAACCTATAGGTTGTAAGTGGATCTACAATAGAAATCTTGGTGTACATGGGAAGGTGCAAACCTTTAAAGCTAGACTAGTAGTAAAGGGTTATACCCAGGTTGAAAGGGTTGACTATGAGGAAACCTTTTCACCTGTTGCTATGGTAAAGTCTATCCGTATCCTACTTGCCATTGCCGCATATTGTGACTATGAGGTATGACAAATGGATGTTAAGATAGCCTTTTTGAATGGCAATCTTGAGGAAAACATCTACATGGACCAACCCAAAGGGTTCATTGAACCAGGACAAGAGCAAAAGGTTTGCAGGCTTAAAAGGTCAATTTATGGACTGAAACAAGCCTCTCGGTCCTGGAATATAAGATTTGATGAGGCAATCAAATCTTATGGTTTTGACCAGAATGATGATGAACCTTGTGTCTACAAGGAAATCATCAATAGTTCTATCGCATTCCTAGTTCTATATGTGGATGATATCCTACTCATTGGGAATGATGTAGGATATCTTACTGACATTAAAAATTGGCTAGCTACGCAATTCCAAATGAAAGATTTGAGTGATGCGCAGTTTGTTCTTGGGATCCAGATTGTCCGGATCCGCAAGAATAAAACACTAGCCTTGCCTCAAACATCTTACATAGACAAAGTGTTGTCAAGGTTTAAGATGCAAGACTCCAAAAAGGGCTTATTTCCATTTAGACATTGGGTCCATTTGTCTAAGGAACAGTGTCCTAAGACACCTCAAGGTGTTAAGGATATGAGACAGATTCCTTATGCGTAGCTGTTGGGAGCCTGATGTACGCCATGTTGTGTACTAGGCCCGAGATTTGTTTTGCAGCTTGGAATGGTCGATGAGGGTATCAATCCAATCCGTGACTTGAACACCGGACAACGGTTAAAACAATCCTTAAGTATCTACGAGAGAACAAGGAACTACATGTTTGTGTATGGGGCTAAGGATCCGATCCTTACAGGATACACTGCTTCAGCTTTCGACCGATAAAGATTCTCGAAAATCTACATCGTGTCGATATTCACTCTTAACGGAGGAGTCAGAGTATGGCGGCGTCATGCAAGGATGCATCGCGATTTCCACCATGGAGGTCGAATATGTAGCGACTTGTGAAAGCGGCTAAAGAGGTCGTTTGGTTAAAAAAATTCATGCTAAATTTGGAAGTTGTTCCAAATATGACTTTGCCCATCACGCTGTATTGCGATAACAGTGGTGCAGTGGCAAATTCGAGGGAACCCCAAAGTCACAAGAGGGGAAAGCACATTGAGTGGAAATATCATCTCATCCGGGAGATCGTGCATAGAGGAGACGTGATTTTCATGAAGATAGCCTAAGAGCACAACATTACTGATTCTTTTACAAAGGCACTCACGGTTAAAGCTTTTGAGAGTCACCTAGAAGGTCTAGGTTTACAAGTCTTCCCCAACTAGGGCAAGTGGGAGTATTTTGTACAGGGTTTAAATGCTCTAGTTTATTGTATTTACATTACTGTAATGTTTTAGTACTCCACAAGCTTTAGGTCAAGTGGGAGATTGTTGGGATTTATGCCCGAAACTTGTGTAATTTTTATCGAATAAATAAAGGGTTGTTTGTTTTGATAAAATTATATCCTTGCTTTATAAATCCAATAAACTAAGCTCCAAGGTTATAATATATCTTGAACATCAGTGTAGTGGACACTATTTGAATTGTGTTCAAGAATATAACCTAAATGGTCTATGGTATAAGAATAAGGTTGGAAACCTTATTCTGGTAACACCATGGATGCGACCCACTTTGTAATTAGTACAAATGAGGTAATCCAACTCATTCATGTCGTTGACATGCGAGTGGGGGCATCCTGTATGAAGAGTTCATACAAGACCGGACTGCAAAGTTATTAGTCTAACTAGTGTAACACCGTTAACAGGATAAGAGTGATAATTTATAAATGGTCATTAGTGACTCGACCTGAATCCTGAGCAAGTTAAGAACTCCTGCTTATAGGGGTTTGTCCTTAGACTAGTATGGGTGAGAGTGGTCTGTAGCCGACTCAATAAGACTCCCTTCTCAGGGACAGAATCTCGTAGGTAGCTGGGGACTTAACTGTGCAAGATGGAATTCACTCATTCCTACACTAAGGAATTAGATAGGTTGTTCCCCTAAGAACTAACTCCAGGTCTTGAACAACGGGGCTCTGCCGTGATTACGAACAACCTGTGAAGGGTCAGTGGTGCTTAAGGAACAAAGAGGTAATCACATGGGTAAAACGATAATTTGACCCAGCTGTGATTACGAACAACCTGTGAAAGGTCGACTCATGGGTAATGATTATCTCAGTGGACACAATATAATCTACAGTGAGGAGAATGCAACTACAAGTCTATAGTGGAGTGACTTGTAGTTAATGAATATTGATTAACTGGATCAAAGAGTTTGATCAGTTAATCTTACATCATTGGAGCTCATGAACTGTAGGTCCATTAGGTCCCTCCGTTGGCTCAACATGGTTATATTGAGGGTAAAAAGTTAGGAATGAAATTGAAGTGTTCAATTTCATATATGAGATGTTATATCAGTTATATGTGATATAATTGATATAATATATAGTTTTAATGTGAATTAGATTCACATATTAACTATATACTAAAGAGAGAATGAAAGAGGGATAAGATGGTAATTTCCATCCCTATCTCCTTATATATATATAGTTGCATAAGATGCAATTAGGTTAAGCCAATCTCAAGATTCAAAAACCTAAGCCCTTGTTGTGTTGTTGGAAAAGTTCCAAAACACAAACTCTCTCACAACATCTCATCATACCTAAAGGGAACCCACGTTCCTCCCTCACCTAGAGAACAACGGAGAAGATCTGGTGGTAGTGTCGATTAACATTCGTGTAAGCCCTAAACCCTATTCTCTTTTATCATTGATCACTTGTTCATGATGTTTTGAAATAAGCAAAGTCGTATAGGTTGCACTAAACGATGTCGTGATCGAATTTGGGAATCTATTGAATTTGGAGCTACAATGTGTCTAAACTTCATAAGGGGATAGGTAAACCATTGAAATAAGCATATTAAAAGTTGCATTGAAGTAAGTTCAACTCATTAGCAAATTGGAGGAGTTTTAGGTGCATCAAGTATTGAATGGAAGATCATATGTCTTACAAACTTAGGATAAGTTGGCTAAATGCTTAAGGTTTATTTATAAACTTATTTTGGTGTTTTAAAAAGGTGATTAAGATGAAAAAACTGAAGAAGGAGCTGGCAAAGGGAGGTGAAGCTTCGGAGTTAAACAAGCCAAGTAGGTGCTGTCAAATTCACAGAAAAACAGCAAGCAGCTGGAAAAAGGGTCATCTTCAATCGACCATATCTCTCTATCTACTGAACCAAATTCGATGATTTTTGTGTCAAAATCTCAGAAATTGAGTGTAGAATACGAAACTGGTCGGCTTTGCAGAAAAAAACAAGAGGACGAAGGAGAAAAGAGCAGAACAGTGAAGGGTGTTCAAATTTCTCGGGTAGCAGAACAGTATTAGGAGATCAGTCTGTTTTGAGCTCTTGAGGAGGAATTAGAAGCTGAAATTTTGAGGTACGTAAGCTAAGATGTTGTCCTTGAGGTTTATCAAAAAATATTTTGTGGTTGTGTTGATAAATTTTGAGGAACCCAGCTGAAATTTGAACCTGTAGTTTTAGGTGAAAGGGAAAAACTTCTAGCAAGAGATTGAGGGAGATTTTCTTTCATTTCTATATACCTTACAATCAATTGTGTGTATGGTTATTCTAAATTGAGTTATGGGACTGAGTTAGACCTGTTTCTAAGGTGCAAGGAAAGGAATTGATGCTACTGTTTTGAAGAAGAAGGCAGAAGACAGAAGTATGCTGTCAAATCCGGGAAGTCTCTGATGTTTTTGTTGTTCTGATCTGTACACTTGGAGTTAGAAGCTCTAATTGGTATGGTTCGAAAGCTTATTGAATTTCCTACAACTTTCGTGAAGAAATCGTGAGTAGAAAATGTCTAGAAGATGTCTTAAATATCAGATTAAATTTGTTGTGCAGCAGGAAATCCGAATCTGAAAACAGCAGAAGTCTGTTTTGGGGAAAGTAGTAGCTTTCGAGTTCTTTCTGAACAAATCCGTTTGGAATTTCAATTTCATGTCTTCATATGATTTTTAGAGGGTTCAAAAAGGAAGAGTTTGGTATAAATTACATTATTTTTGGATAAGTAATGAAGAAGTTATGGCTGTCTGAATACAGGGCAGAAAATCTGAAAATGCTGGAAAATTTAAAAGTGTGTTTTCTTGCAAGCTTTAAGGTTAAAAATCATGAGGTCAAAGTTCTAATGGTTGCGTTGGTTTGTTTGATAGGTCAAGAGCTAATAGGTCAAGTTTACAAGCCAGGATTCTAATTCTAATACTGTGAGTGACTCTATCTTTAAACTATGCTTGGCCCATGTTTTCCTTAATAAGCATAATTGTTGATCATTGAGTCTTGTTTGAACTAATTAGGTATAACTTCATGGAGTCCCTAACATAAAGTTCATGATGGAACCTAAGCAAGCTTGAATTAGTTGTAACTATAAATCTAAGTATGGAAACTAAATTATGAAAGTATGCTTTCCTTTAGAGAATGTTTTGTGTAAATCCACTTGGGAACATGTTTAGATGATAATGTGAAGTTGTCAAGAAATTGTTGTATGTGTTATAAAGACATGATTTCCATGGTAAACAAGTTATGCCCTTGATCTTGATTAACCCCTAATCATGAAGGACATTCGAGAAGGTACTTAGGGGAATGAATCATAATTTCCGATCTTCAAGGACAATGAGAAGGTATTCGGGTAGTAAATGGTCTTACCTTAATACCAAGGACATAGAGAAGGTATTAGGGAAAACCAAAGGGCCAAAGGTATTCCACGTGCACGTGAGAGAGGTATGAACCTTGTTGGTACAAATGTAACTTTACCACCTCTATGGTTCGAAGTGGTATCATGCTATGTGTTTTATTGTTATGAGCTTCTACATTATTGATCTATCTACACTCAATATAATACTATATTATGAGTTATGTGCTATGCATAAGTAGTGACTTGTGTAAATTGGAAACATGGTTTGTTTATGTTAAGCTAACTTCTACTTATAATCTGCCATTATTATGCTTCACCTTTGAGCTTATAATAGACACTCACCGAGCTTCCTAGCTCACGTTTTCTCTATGTCTACTCTTCCCGGTGCAGCAGTTTCAAAGTGCTTAGCCATCACAAGACCTACTTGCCACCACGCCATTTAGCTCCTTGTATATACACTTTCTTTGTATATGGTTTGTAGTGAGAACATATTAGATGGGTTGTTATAAACTTGGAAACTTTATGATAATCTAAAGAACGTATTTAAGGAGGTGAATGTATTTCATATATAAGTGTATATCGTTGTTTTACTTTGCTTATTCAAACACGATGTGTTACGTCTATTTTAAGTTAAGTCTTGGGTTAGTCAAGAAAGCCAAAGAAGAGGTTTTGTTATCTTTGTCTTTGCATCTCTTCCTAGGTTAGGCAAGTAAGTCGGGACGGGTGTGACAACTTGGTATCGAGCAAAAGGTTTTGGGAAGGGAACTAGGTTCATGCATTAAATTAGGAGCTTGTTGTCTTACCTATTTTAATAAGATTGTGTAATTTAGGACCATGGCTCGAGGTGGCAAACGAGGCGGGCAAGTGGAGACTGGAACTCAAGAAGCTACCGGTGATAGAGGAAGAGAGGTATCGAGGAGAGTCTAGTCATCCTCGGCAAGAGGTGAATATGGAGGAAACGAGATCTTTACGCGGATAACTCAAAGATTAGCTGAAAAGTGTTGGATCAAAGCTGCTGCAGATCCGAGAAAAGAAGTATGGCATTGAAAGACTGAAAAGCCTTAGGTGCAACAACATTTGAAGGCACGACGAGATCCCACTGATCTTTGAGTTTTGGTTAAATCGATTGAGAAGTGCTTTAGGGTCATGCGATGCCCCGAAGGCAGGGAAGGTCGATTTAGCGAAGATTCTTACTCCGAAAGGAGCGGATGATTGGTGGAAGATAACCGAGAGCGAGAAAGGGATGCTTGGAGCCGAAAAGAGTTTCAAAGGCCTTTGAAGATAAGTATTACCCGAGCTCATATCGTGATGCGAAGAGGAACGAGTTTTTAGGACTTGTTCGGGGTCGATGACTATAATAGAATATGAGAAGAAGTTCACGAATTATCAAAGTATGCTAGCACTATTGTTGCAAACGAGACAGATCGATGCAAGAGGTTCGAGGACGGTTTACGAACAGAGATCAGAACGCCTGTGACAGCAAGTTCGGAGTGGGCTGAGTTCTCCAAGCTTGTGGAGACGGCATTACGAGTAGAGCGAAGCCTGGTAGAAGACAGAATGGGAAAAGGAACTGTAGGTGGTGGTCATACCACTTATTCTGTTGGTTTACCACGAGACCGACTCCAACGAGGAGATAGTAGGAGATTCACTCCAGGTATCTCTGGAAAAGGAAGCTTTAAACCCCATCGTGGTGGGCAAACTACTCAAGGACCTGATGCAGTGGACGTGGGGAAAGACAGAGGCGGCGGGGATCAAGTTTTACGATAGGATCGGCAAGGGACTCTCGTGCAGGCAACCCGGTGAGTCGAGAGCTAGTTCAACAAAGGAAACCTTTGTGCAAACACTTGTGGAAAGTATCATTGGGGTCGATGTTTGAGTGGCGGAAATGTATGTTTCAACTGTGGGCAAGTGGTCACTTCAAAGGGAATGCCCCAATTAATGCAAGAAGGCATGGTGGGACAGAGAACTACATCGCATATCATGAAACCAAAGAAAAAATACTGGGGCAATGGAGGAGAAGGCACTACTAGTAGTGCTAAGCAAAGGCGGCGGTGGGTCGACCCCCACAACAGGGGAAGATTTATGCCATGACACAAAGGAGAGCGATGATGCACCGAGAAGTTGTTACTGGGTACACTTTCTATCTCAGAATAAACTCCGCACATGCATTACTAGATCCAGGGCTACACATTCTTTTATCTCTAAAATGTTTGTTCTTGCTAGCATTGTTGCGAAGTTAGAACCTTTATCCGAGGAGTCGTGTATTTATACTCCTATTGGTGATATGTCGATAGTTTGTAGTGTTTATACTAATTGTATGGTGGAAGTGAATGGTGTGACCATGACAACTGAACTGATTCCCTTAGATCTCCAAGAGTTCGACGTTATTTTGGGGATGGATTTCTTATCTAGGTATCATGCCTTAATGGACTGCCATAGGAAGGAAGTTGTGTTGAGGAAATCAAAGCAAGACTTGAGGTTGTGTTTAAGGGACATAGGAAGATATTGCCTACTTGTATGATATCAACTATTAAAGCCGGGAAATTATTGAAGAAAGGTTGTACAAACATATCTTGCATATGTAGTTTGTGCACCATGAGTAAATCGGAACTCAAGACATTCCAGGTGGTACGTGAGTATTTAGATGTCTTTCCAGAAGAGCTAACAGGGTTGCCACCTGATAGAGAGGTGGAGTTTACCATTGACTTGATGCCAGGAACAGCGCCAATATCTCAAGCCCCGTATAGGATGGCACCGAAGGAACTGAAGGAATTGAAAACTCAGTTGCAGGAGTTGGTGGATAAGGGTTATATTCGACCAAGTGTATCTCCGTGGGGAGCACCTGTGTTGTTTGTTAAAAAGAAGGATGGGACATTACGATTATGTATTGATTACCGACAAGCCGAATAAGGTAACAATACGTAACAAATATCCTTTGCCTCGCATAGATGACTGTTCGATCAACCGAAGGGTGCCTCGGTGTTTTCCAAAATTGATTTACGATCGAGGATATCATCACCAAGATCAATGACTCGATGTACCAAAAGCGACTTTTCGGACAAGGTATGGGCATTATGAATTCTTGGTAATGCCATTCGGGTTAACTAATGCCCAGCGAAAGATTCATGGATCTCATGAATCGGATATTTCATCCTTACCTTGATCGAGTTTGTGATAGTATTTATTGATGACATCTTGGTGTACTCGAAAGTAGAGAAAAGCATGCGAGAATATCTCGGAATAGTGCTACGACATTACGAGATCGGAAGTTGTATGCTAAATTTAGTAAATGTGAGTTTTGGTTTGAACAGGTTGTGTTTTTTTGGGCACGTGAGTGTCGGTAAATGGATATACAAGTGGATCCTCGTAAGACGGAAGCTATAGTTAAGTGGGAACAACCAACTTCAATAACGGAAGTCCGTAGTTTTTGGGGCTTGCGGGATACTATCGACGCTTTGTTGAGGGATTTTCAAGATAGCTCTTCCATTAACCAATCGACAAAGAAGAATACGAAGTTCGAGTGGAGTGAAAAGTGTGGAAAAAGTTTTCAAGAGTTAAAGAATGTGACTTGTCACAAAGACTTGCAGTACTAACTCTACCCACCACGGAAAAGAGTTTGAGGTTTCTTGTGATGCCTCACATCGTGGCCTTGGGTGTGTGCTTATGCGAGATGGGAAAGTGATTGCTTATGCCTCAAGACGATTAAAGAAACATGAATGTAATTATCCTACTCATGATCCGGAGCTCATAAATGATTGTGTTAGCTTTAAAAATTTGGAGGCATTATCTGTTTGGTGAGAAGTGTTGTATTTACACAGATCATAAAGTTTAAAATACATCTTCGAACAGAAAGAGTTGAATTTGAGACAACGGCGGTGGCTTGAATTGATAAAAGATTATGACTGCACGATCGAATACCACCCAGGGAAGGCTAATGTTGTAGCTGATGCACTGAGTAGGAAGTCGAAGCAACGTAAGGGTTCACTTAATCTTTGTTAGAGTGGCTCTCATTTGAGGAACTCAAGAGTTCTAATGCAAAGGTGTATGTTGGTGACAAAGGAAACTTGTTGGCTCATTTTCAGGTAAGACCTACCTTAATTAATGATGTTATCACAAGTCAAGCTAAAGACCCTACCCTGAAGAAATTGATAGAAGAGGTGAACTTGAATCAGAGAGCAGGATTACGAAGTAAGGCGTGATGGAGCGTTGATGAAGTATGGTAGATTTTGTGTATCTAAAGATGAAACTTTGAGAAATGCGATACTAGAAGAAGCACATAGTTCAAATTATGCGATGCATCCAGGAGGTACAAAGATGTATCGGACCTTAAAGAACCATTATTGGTGGCAGAATGAATGAAACGAGAGAAATAGCGAGTATGTCTCTAAATGTCTAATTTGTCAATGAGTGAAACTCGAACAGCAGAAACCGGGAGGGCTTCTAAATCCACTCCCAATACACAATGGAAATGGGAGCATGTAACGATGGATTTCTTATTTGGACTTCCCAACAACAGAGTGGTTATGACGGGATTTGGGTGATAATAGACAGATTGACTAAGATCGCTCGATTTTTACCCGTCAAAGGTAACTTTTACTCTGGATAAACTTGCTAAATTATATGTTGACAGATTGTAAGCCAACACGAGCCCAGTATCTATTGTATCGGATAGGGATTCGAGATTTACTTCCAAGTTACGCCGAGTCTCCAAGAGGCCTTGGGAACTAAGTTGCACTTTAGTACAACATTTCATCCACAAACCGATGGTCATCGAAAGAACCATTCGGACCCTCGAAGACATGCTTGAGCATGCGTCTCGCAATATAAAGGAAGTCGGGAGACTCATCTATCATTGATGGAGTTTGCATACAATAATAGTTATCATTCTAGCATCGGAATGGCACCGCATTTGAAGCATTATATGGAAGAAAATGTAGAACCCCTATTTGCTTGGGGAGGTAGGAGAAAGGAAGGCGATAGGGCGAGTTGGTCCAAGTTACCTCGGAGAATGTTAAACTTATCGGGAAAGACCAAGACAAAGACAAGATAGACAAAAGAGCTACGCTGACAAACGAAGAAGAGATTTAGAATTCAAATCGGAGACAAAGTTTTCTGAGACTATCCCCATGGAAGAGTATTTTGCGGTTCGGAAGGAAGGGGAACGGAGCCCGAGATATATAGGGCCTTACGAGATTCTGGAACGTGTAGGGCCATCACTTCAGATTAGCTTTACCAATAGAATTGTCTCGGGTACATAATGTTTTCCATGTGTCAATGTTGAGGAAATACGTTTGATCCATCACATGTGCTCAAGGTAGAACCAATACAACTTAAGGAGAATCTATCATATGAGGAAGAACCTCTACAAGTCTTCGGATCGGAAAGAACAGTGCTTAGGAACAAGTCAATACCACTAGTAAAGGTCTTGTGGAGAAATCACGACGTCGAGGAAGCAACATGGGAAAGCGAAGACACAATGAAAGAAAAGTACCCACAACTTTTTCGTGCTGAATTTCGAGGCGAAATTCCTCTTAAGGGGGTAGTAAATTGTAAGCCCTAAACCCTATTCTCTTTTATCATTGATCACTTGTTCATGATGTTTTGAAATAAGCAAAGTCGTATAGGTTGCACTAAACGATGTCGTGATCGAATTTGGGAATCTATTGAATTTGGAGCTACAATGTGTCTAAACTTCATAAGGGGATAGGTAAACCATTGAAATAAGCATATTAAAAGTTGCATTGAAGTAAGTTCAACTCATTAGCAAATTGGAGGAGTTTTAGGTGCATCAAGTATTGAATGGAAGATCATATGTCTTACAAACTTAGGATAAGTTGGCTAAATGCTTAAGGTTTATTTATAAACTTATTTTGGTGTTTTAAAAAGGTGATTAAGATGAAAAAACTGAAGAAGGAGCTGGCAAAGGGAGGTGAAGCTTCGGAGTTAAACAAGCCAAGTAGGTGCTGTCAAATTCACAGAAAAACAGCAAGCAGCTGGAAAAGGGTCATCTTCAATCGACCATATCTCTCTATCTACTGAACCAAATTCGATGATTTTTGTGTCAAAATCTCAGAAATTGAGTGTAGAATACGAAACTGGTCGGCTTTGCAGAAAAAAACAAGAGGACGAAGGAGAAAAGAGCAGAACAGTGAAGGGTGTTCAAATTTCTCGGGTAGCAGAACAGTATTAGGAGATCAGTCTGTTTTGAGCTCTTGAGGAGGAATTAGAAGCTGAAATTTTGAGGTACGTAAGCTAAGATGTTGTCCTTGAGGTTTATCAAAAAATATTTTGTGGTTGTGTTGATAAATTTTGAGGAACCCAAGCTGAAATTTGAACCTGTAGTTTTAGGTGAAAGGGAAAAACTTCTAGCAAGAGATTGAGGGAGATTTTCTTTCATTTCTATATACCTTACAATCAATTGTGTGTATGGTTATTCTAAATTGAGTTATGGGACTGAGTTAGACCTGTTTCTAAGGTGCAAGGAAAGGAATTGATGCTACTGTTTTGAAGAAGAAGGCAGAAGACAGAAGTATGCTGTCAAATCCGGGAAGTCTCTGATGTTTTTGTTGTTCTGATCTGTACACTTGGAGTTAGAAGCTCTAATTGGTATGGTTCGAAAGCTTATTGAATTTCCTACAACTTTCGTGAAGAAATCGTGAGTAGAAAATGTCTAGAAGATGTCTTAAATATCAGATTAAATTTGTTGTGCAGCAGGAAATCCGAATCTGAAAACAGCAGAAGTCTGTTTTGGGGAAAGTAGCTTTCGAGTTCTTTCTGAACAAATCCGTTTGGAATTTCAATTTCATGTCTTCATATGATTTTTAGAGGGTTCAAAAAGGAAGAGTTTGGTATAAATTACATTATTTTTGGATAAGTAATGAAGAAGTTATGGCTGTCTGAATACAGGGCAGAAAATCTGAAAATGCTGGAAAATTTAAAAGTGTGTTTTCTTGCAAGCTTTAAGGTTAAAAATCATGAGGTCAAAGTTCTAATGGTTGCGTTGGTTTGTTTGATAGGTCAAGAGCTAATAGGTCAAGTTTACAAGCCAGGATTCTAATTCTAATACTGTGAGTGACTCTATCTTTAAACTATGCTTGGCCCATGTTTTCCTTAATAAGCATAATTGTTGATCATTGAGTCTTGTTTGAACTAATTAGGTATAACTTCATGGAGTCCCTAACATAAAGTTCATGATGGAACCTAAGCAAGCTTGAATTAGTTGTAACTATAAATCTAAGTATGGAAACTAAATTATGAAAGTATGCTTTCCTTTAGAGAATGTTTTGTGTAAATCCACTTGGGAACATGTTTAGATGATAATGTGAAGTTGTCAAGAAATTGTTGTATGTGTTATAAAGACATGATTTCCATGGTAAACAAGTTATGCCCTTGATCTTGATTAACCCCTAATCTTGAAGGACATTCGAGAAGGTACTTAGGGGAATGAATCATAATTTCCGATCTTGAAGGACAATGAGAAGGTATTCGGGTAGTAAATGGTCTTACCTTAATCTTGAAGGACATAGAGAAGGTATTAGGGAAAACCAAAGGGCCAAAGGTATTCCACGTGCACGTGAGAGAGGTATGAACCTTGTTGGTACAAATGTAACTTTACCACCTCTATGGTTCGGAAGTGGTATCATGCTATGTGTTTTATTGTTATGAGCTTCTACATTATTGATCTATCTACACTCAATATAATACTATATTATGAGTTATGTGCTATGCATAAGTAGTGACTTGTGTAAATTGGAAACATGGTTTGTTTATGTTAAGCTAACTTCTACTTATAATCTGCCATTATTATGCTTCACCTTTGAGCTTATAATAGACACTCACTGAGCTTCCTAGCTCACGTTTTCTCTATGTCTACTCTTCCCGGTGTGAGATTTAGTTTCCAAAGTGCTTAGCCATCACAAGACCTACTTGCCACCACGCCATTTAGCTCCTTGTATATACACTTTCTTTGTATATGGTTTGTAGTGAGAACATATTAGATGGGTTGTTATAAACTTGGAAACTTTATGATAATCTAAAGAACGTATTTAAGGAGGTGAATGTATTTCATATATAAGTGTATATCAGTGTTTTACTTTGCTTATTCAAACACGATGTGTTACGTCTATTTTAAGTTAAGTCTTGGGTTAGTCAAGGAAAGCCAGCAAGAGGTTTTGTTATCTTTGTCTTTGCATCTCTTCCTAGGTTAGGCAAGTAAGCTGGGACGGGGTGTGACAATTCGGGTTCGTGTTGCTGAGATCGTGAACGTGGGAGAAGGAGCACTTGAAGAAAGAGTTCTTCAAAGGTAATATCTCGTTGTCCATATTGTTAATTTATGCTTAATCTAGGTAGAATTGTTCTTAAATGTAATTTTTGAAACGAAATTAAGAACGCGCGATTCACTATTGTTTCCGCTGCGGGATTCGATTCCCATCAACAACACCATTAGCACCAAAAATTTTGGAAGCATAACGGCGCTACCAGGACAAAACTAAAATTTTTCCTGACCTGTTATAAGCATAAAAACACTCCAAAAGGTTTACAAAACACCCAACCTCCTCCAAACTACACTCAACAATAGGTTGGGTTCCCAACAAATTATAAAGTAATCAACTAATTTAGAGAACGCCACCTAATTACAACTTTGACATTAACTATCACCTATATGCAACTAATAACACCGAAAGGAGAGGAATAAGAAAACTCGTAACTAAAGGTACAAACGTACAACATAATTTAGAAGGATGAATAAGAGACTGACTTCACATCTAAGTAGAACGAGAAGACACCCTACGAGTTAATCAACCAAGAACTTAATGACAATTAAGGTTATGATCTATTAAGAATATGCAATGGAAACGTAAAATTAAAGAATAACCCCCTATGAGCTAAAAGACATTAACAAACGTCCTCATAGGCTCATCAGGTTGTCACCGTCGTCATCCATCTAGAATCTAACTTTTACATGCAAAAATAACATAGAAAGAAACGAGTGAGTTTAAAGAAACTCAGTAAGTAGCCCACTTACATCCAAACATATCTCAGCAAAAACAAACAACAACACTCATCACCTAGACTCACTCAACCCCAAATAGGTCTCTCTTTTTGACACACTTCACCCTGAGCCACATGTAATAATAACTCGAGCTCTACCTTCAGTCCTGGAACTTGATTGATGATGCTATGAGAGGATACAACTCTCACGCCACAACACGTTGGCATAGAGTAGTGAAGGTCCGAATCAACACACCCTCGTTGGGGTGTATGCCCTAATCTCGTGTAGTTTGTAATATTCCATGTTGTAAATAAATAAGAGTTATTTATTCGAACTTTGTATCTTGCATATTTTATAAACTTAATCCAATAAACTAAGCTCCAGGGTCATTACATCATGAACTAAGAACTTGAACAGTGTGTAGTGGACACACAGGGAGGATCACGTTCGAGTTAATGACCCGAACGATCTACAATATACGGATAGGGTTGGAGACCTAATCTTTGATACGTTCTGGATGCAGACCGCTTTGTATTAGATACAAACAAGGTGATCCAACTCGTTCTTGTGGTTGGCATGCAAGTGGGGGCATCCTATGCAATGGGATTGTATAAGACAGGACTGTGAATTATTACACTTACTGATGTAACACCGTTAAGGGTATAGGACTAATAACTTCGTAGATGACCAATAGTGTCTCGTCCTTAATCTTGAGCGTGTTACGGACTCCTGTCTGCGGGGGCTTGTCCTTTGACTAGTACGGGTGAGGGTAGCCATAGTTGCTCCCCCAATATGCCTATCTTATTAGGGACAGGACCACGTGGGGAGCTAGGAACTTTACTACGCGAGATGGAATTCACTCGTTCCCGAATTAGGGAAACTAGAGAGGTTGTTCCCTTAAGTGTTGTCTCCAGGGCTTGAACAATGGGGCCCCACCCTCTCACTAGCCCGAGAGGGTTGTTGTTTATGGTTGGACGATGAAACGTAGTTGTTCATTAGATGAGCAGTGAGACATAAGGAGCAAGAGGTAGACACAGGGGTAAAATAGTAATTTGACCCAGTTGTGCCTATGAACAACCTGTGAAGGGTGGACTCACGGGCATTAGTTATATCGATGGACAGTCCTACAGTGATGGGAGTGTAGCTACGAGCTTTAGTTGAGTGTTACCGTAGCTAATGCATATTGAATAACCGGGTCAAAAAGTTTGACAGGTTAATCTCGCATCATTGGAGCTCGTCATCCAGAGGTCCATTAGGTCCTCGATTGGCTCAAACCGGATAAATTGAGGGTTTCTGATTTGGTGTGGATTTGAAGTGTTAAAATTCATTAATTAGGTAATTATGTAATTTATATGTGATATAGTGGACATAATATATAGTTTGATGTGAATGAGATTCATAATAAACTATATCATAGCCTAATTGATTAATTAGTGCTAATTGGAGAAATTGAATTGAGAGAAATTAAATTGAATGTAATTCAATTTAAAATTCCACAATTATACAAATGTGATTTGTATAATAAGGTATGAGATGTCATATTATATGTGTTATGGAAATATGATTTGCATAACATAAGGTTGCGGTAAAATAGTGATCTAGTGGAGATTTCAACTCCACATCTCACCATTATTTAAAGGCTTGGTGAGAAGCTTATGGTAAGGGTTGATCTCATTTTTAGAAATTCAAGTTCCAAGTGTTGGGATGTTTGTCCTAATCTCGTACTGTTTGTAAATAAATTTGAAATTAATAAAGAGTTATTCATTTCTTCATTTTGTGTCTCGCATTTTATACAAACTTTGACCAATAAACTAAGCTCCAGGGTCATTGAATTCATGAGAGAACTAGAACTTGAACGGTGTGTGGTGGACACACAAGGAGGATCACGTTCGAGTAAATGACCCGAATGGTCTACAGTATATAGATGGGGTTTGAGACCTAATCCTGGATACGTTGTGGATGCGGCCCGCTTTGTATTAAGATACAAACGAGGTGATCTGACTCGTTCATGTGGTTGACATGCGAGTGGGGGCATCCAGTACAATGAGATTGTATAAGACCGGACCGTGAATTATTAGACCTACTGATGTAACACCGTTGACTGTAAGAACTAATAACTTCGTAGATGACCATTAGTGACTCGACCTGAATCTTGAGCGTGTTACGAACTCCTGTCTGTGGGGGTTTGTCCTTTGACTAGTACGGGTGAGGTGGTCACAGTTACTCGCCCAATATGCCTATCTTCTAAGGGACAGGACCAAGTAGGGAGCTGGGAACTTAACTACGCGAGATGGAATTGACTCGTTCCCACCTTTAGGGAAACTAGAGAGGTTGTTCCCTTAATTGTTGTCTCTAGGGCTTGGACGACGGGCGCCCACTCTCTCACTGGCACGAGATAGTTGTTGTGTATGGTTGGACCATTACAACGTTGTTGTTCATTAGAGGAGCAGTAGGGACTTAAGGAGCAAGAAGTCGACACAGGGGTAAAACGGTAATTTGACTCAGCAGTGTCTACGAACAACCTGTGAAGGGTCGACTCATGGGCATTGGTTATATTAGTGGACACGTAATATTCTCCACTGACGGGAGTGCAGCTACGGGCTTTAGTGGAGTGTTACCGTAGCTAATGAAGGTTAATTAACCGGGTCAAAGAGTTTGATAAGTTAATCTCGGATCATTGGAGCTCGTCACTGTAGGTCCATTAGGTCCCTCGTTTGGCTCAATCTGGGTTAAAAGAAAGTTTAATATTTTGGTGGGTATTGAAGTGTTCAAGTTCACTAAAAGGGCATTTATGTCATTTATATGAGATATGAATGATATAATATATAGTTTAATGTGAATGAGATTCATAACAAACTATAGGTTAGCCTAATTGTAGAATTAGGGCTAATTGGAGAAATTAGGTTGAGGGACATTAAATTGGATGTGATTCAATTTAATAAACCCACAATATTGCAAATGTGATTTGTAATTTGAGATATGACATATCTTATAATATATGGTTATGCAAATATGATTTTCATAACCTATAGTTGTGGTAAAATGGTAAATATGTGGAGATTTCAACTCCACCTATCTCCATTATATAAACCCTTCTTTCAAGAAGGAAGGGAAGCAACTCTCTCATTTTTGGATTTTCACCAAAAGAAGAGATTACTTTTTTCTCAAATTCTCTCTAGCTTTCTCCTCTCAAAAACCAAAACACAAAAGTTCCCACAAACTTCCTTCTTCCAAAAGAAGAAGAACCGAGAAGCCGAAGAGTTGATCTTTGATCGAGAGAAGGGTTCGAGATCGTTGGGAGAACACGAAGAGTTGGTGAACGAAAAGGAAAAATCGAAGCGCGTCTTCAACAAGTAAGTACATACTGATTTTTCTTTCCATTTAAGCATGTTTAGCCTAGGTCTAATTGTTAGATCATTTTAATGAAATTCAATTGCCCAACTTCACCATGACGATTCAATTGTCTTCCGCTGCGTGAGAGTTTCATTCCCTTCAATTGGTATCAGAGCCATACGTTGGATCTTCGTTGTGCACTGTTTTTCATAAAATTAGGATGTTTACGATTTTGGCACTAGTTTAGATTTATAATTTATGTTGATTAGATCAATGTAAAGGCCCGTTATTTTTGGGCATTATGTTGTAAATCGAGTCTGAAAGTCCGAGTCGTTCGTGGCAAGAGTTGCTGTAAAGAAATCAGAGCGAAAACGAGAGAGAAACGACGAAGAACAGCAAAAGGAGCTTGTTGTTCTGTCGATAGCGTTGACACGCTATTCATAGGTGTCTCAACGCTGCGCATACTGGAGCAAGGCGCGCTGCAGGACAGCGTTGCAACGCTAGGCGTAGCGATGCAACGCTGCTGGCGTTGGGAACGCTGGCACAACGTTGGATGCTTTGCGGCGTTACAACGCCGCCCACCGCAGCGTTACAACGCCGCGCGCGTTAGTGGGCGATTCATGCGGGCCGATTCGCAAGTCGTGGGGCGTTGAGTTTTTGGCAAACGTGGGCAGTTATTTTCAATTAGTTTTATTTGAATTTCTTTTGTAAAATGTATTTTTATTTATAAATTTATTTATTTTATTAAATAATATTAATACAAAAGTAATATTAATGTTGTTTAATTAAATAAATGCCCCTAGGTGCTAAAACTGGTCCATTTTTGCTATTTAATTATTTTATGCATGTGATGTATGATTTAATTAATGTTCTATGTGCATAATGTATGTCATATAGATTTAAAATCTAACCTTAGGTTAAACATTTCATGCATCATTTATATTATAAGAGTTATAATATATAGTTTGCATGATAGGTTATATTATAAGAGTTATGATATAATTAAATGCATGTTTTAATTTAATTAATATAAGTGCTATATTTTTTTAGATTAAAGTATGCTCATGCATTTATATTGATGTGATGAATTATTTTGTTATAGTATAAAGTTATTCATGTGATGAATGATCAAGCACTATAACATAGAAATGCATGCAACCTAAGTTAATTATTAGTTTTAAAGTGTTTAGAACTTGAATAATTAGACTTAGGTTTTCTAGTTCTAATAAGATTAGAATTAGGAAATCAAAATGTAATCTTTGAATGGTGACTGATTAGTAACTCTGTCTAAGGAAGGTTTTGTCTAAGGCTGGGGTATTTAAGTTGACGATTGCAGAACACCCCTACCTGAAAACCGACCTGGGAGTGAATCCGGTCCGGAGATTCTTAGATTATATTTTTTCGTGAGTGTCGTTAATTAAAAATTGATTAATTTACTCACATAGACCTAAGTAATAATGTGGTTATAAACTTAGGCTAAATACCATATAAGAGTTATATTGGTAGACTTAGGTAAATTTTTAGCCGGTTTATCTAGGTCAATCCCGAAATTTATAAAATGTTGAGTGGGAGGAAATATAGTGTATGAGATACAATTAATTTTCGACCACAAATCTCCTTAAGTCTGCACCGTGAGATCTATACTCGGCCTCGTGGCGCAAATGGGAGCGTCCCCTTCGGATGGTATTTGTATGGGTCAATATCAAAGTGGATGGAGAGAGTACTTATAGTGAGTGGGAGCGGGACCTGTGAAAACGGGACCCACTGTCTCTTCTTTCGATTCACAGCGTGAGACCCCTATGATCCGCACTGCTAGCTAGGTTGGCTGGACTGAGACAATCCCTTCGGAGGGCCTTGATCATGGGAGTCCTGAACACCGTAAATTCCCGAAAGAGATACAGTTTCCTTGTTGGTTTTCCTTCGTGGTTCACAATTCGGCGGCTATTGTTTGGACGGATACTTGGAAACTTAAAGATTGAGGGTGACACTTACAGAATTTGTTAAGTGTTAATGAATTCAACCAAATAATGGTAATGGACGCTTAATGGAATAAGAGTTATTACGGTATTAGGTCCGCAGTGAAAGTCTCGTCTAGAGAGGAGGAGTGTTTCTGTTCACCCTTCGGTGGTGGTCATTCTAAACCTTTAGGATATCATTGCAAATTTTAAATGACCTATGGATCATAAGAATAAATTTTGCTAAAACTTGATTGGTTTTCAAAAAGTTTATGCGAGACTGACATAAAATTTAATTTGATTTTTTCAGCTAAAAATATGTCTAGCTCAATAATCGTTTTACTAGCTTCCGACAAACTAGTGTTCGTGATTTTAGTAACTGACGACCTGAAGTTCGTGCTTACTGAGGAGTGTCCTCATTTGCCGAGCTCGACTGCATCACGAAGTGTTCGTGATGCTTACGATCGATGGATCAGGGCCAATGAAAAGGCCAAGGTCTACATTATTCCCAGCTTGTCTGAAGTATTGACAAAGAAGCATGAGTTGATAGTCACCGCTAAGGAGATCATGGAGTCGCTGCAAGACATGTTTGGACAATAGTCCTTTAAGGTCAGGCACGATTCACTCAAACACGTTCTAGACATGATGACCGACTTTAATCTGGCGGAGATGAACGGGCTTCGATCGATGAGTCGAGCCAGGTCATCTTTATCTTGGAGACTCTTCCGAAGAGTTTCCTTCAGTTTCGTAGCAATGCTGTCATGAACAAAATTAGCTACACTCTGACTACCCTCCTCAATGAGCTACAGAATTTACAGTCCTTGATGAGGATCAGGGCACCGGAAGCTGAGGCAAATGTTGCCTATAGGTCTTATCACAGGGGTTCGATCTCTGGGACTAAACCTGTTGCTCCTTCTCGCCCGAAAGGGAAAAAGAAGATGAAGAGGGTAAAGTGACCAGAAGCCGCGCCTTGCCCAAAGGGCAAGAAGGTCAAGGAAGTAAAATGTTTCCACTGCAATGGGGACGACCACTGGAAGAGAAACTGTCCCAAGTTCCTTGTCGAGAGGAAGAATCAAGGTAAATGAGATTTACTTGTAACTGAAACTTGCTTAGTGGAGAGTAGTGACTCTGCCTGAATTTTAGATTCGGGCGCCACTAACCATGTTGGTTCTTTTTTTCAGGGAATTGATTCCTGGCAGCCGCTGCGAGAGGGTGAGGTGACTCTACGAGTTGGATCCGGGGAGATAGTCTCTGCTGCAGCAATCAGCAAAGTGAAGCTCAATTTTGGCAGGAATTACTTATTGTTGGACAATATGTATATAGTTCCAGGGATTACTAGAAACCTTGTTTCCATTTCCTGTCTTATTAAACACTGTATCTGCAATACCGCAGTGTACGAGTCAAGTTTTAGTATAGTGATTTATGAGTCCAAATATCGTCCTCGGGAATGGGTTTCTAGATTAATTAAGAATTAAGATACTAATTCTCAAATTTAGCTAAAGCAACAAAACATGGATAGGTGTTTGACGAATAAGACAACCAAACAAACAAACATGTAGAGACACGAATTGATAGAATTAAAGGAAATGATTGTACAAGTTAATAACTTAACTACACATGCATTGACCTCATGAGATGAATTTATAAACAAGAAGTAAATTACTCAAGAAAACCTCTCGGTTCTTAGTGAGCCTCACACATGCAATAGAATTCATAGTCTCCATACGAACCTACAACATGCATGGCATTAAGTAACTTCTTTAAGTGTTTACCTAAGAATTCTTGGTCACTCTCGTGCCAGACTACTAAGGGTTTAGACAATTTTTCTCTAATTCAAGCTTTATCTCTCGAGTCCACTTGAATCAACGAATTAAGGAGTGCAGAGCGAATGGCCAAAAATAAGAACAAAACATGCTTCAATATATTGTAATAAAGTCATAACAAATAAATCAAATCCTACTACAATGTTTAGCTACTCTAAATCACATGAAAAATAAACTAAACAAGTAGAAAACGTCTTAGAACGCTATTACAAATTGAAAGAAAGAGAAATAAACTCAGGTGTCGATGTCGGTCCTTCGTCTCCGAGCTCCCGTCTTCGATCTTGAACCTCCACGAATACTTTGGCTCCAAAAATCACTCTTTTCTCTCTTTTTACAAGGTGTGTTTCGAAATTAGGGCAAAACTCTACCAAATTGTGCTCCCCTTTGCAAGAATCATAAGGTTGTATTTATAGGCATCAATGGAGCAGCGTTACAACGCTGTACCCTAGGCGCGTATCAAATATGGAAACTATCGACAGCGTTGCAGCGCGCTTAGGGACAAATACATACAACGCGCTACCTTAACGCCGCGCCGCGCTCCTATCGAAGTAGCGTTGCGACGCTGCAAGGCAACGTTGCAACGCTACCTGCACGGTCTTCATAAGCGTCTTCTTATCGAGATGGCGTTGCAACGCCAAAAGGCAGCGTTGCAACGCCATCGCCTGTAGCCTTCAAATCCTCTTGGCTGCGCGTCGCGTTAGCGTTGCAACGCTCTATATGGCGTTGCAACGCCATCACCTCGAGTCTTAAAGCTTGGTTTGATCCTTTCACTTCCATTTGATGTTCTATTTGGCTGCAAATAGCCTCGTTTTGATCCCGAGTGATCCAAATTGTCTCCAATAGCTCTGTTTAAGCTCTTAACCTGAAATTGAGTGATTTAAACACATAAAAGCTATGAAATCATTACAAAACTAGCAATAATTGAGCTTAAGGATAAAACATTTTGTGTGCTATCAAACACCCCCAAACTTAAACTGTTGCTAGTCCCGAGCAAAAACAGAGTTAAACATTAGATTGTTCTTAAACATACATTTGATTCAAGCCTAAAAGATTTAAGAGGAAATTTTGCAATCACAGGAAACACTTAAACATAACACTTCAACAAGTAATTTAAAACTTTTCCTAAGTGTTCCTACGTGTGTGTGCGATTAGCCTATGTTCCCTTCATTTTTACTAAGCCCGGATCAACTTTATTAGGTTTTCCATTCAACTTCTCCCTACACTTGTCTTAATTACTAATCTTTGAGCCTCTCCACATTCAAGAAATAAACAACTTTACTCAGCACTTAATCACTCTTTTAATGCCACTTTTTCTATTATTTTTTTTTTGTGCAAGGACACTAGCTTTCACACATCCACTGCAGGGACCCTTACCCAGAGCACTCGCTCAATGAGTGGCCTAACTGATCACAGTGAAGGTAGCTCTTTTTGTCCTTACGATTTTTTTTTTTTTACAAACAAACAACAAAAATAAACTTTTTCACATAATGCACA
The DNA here is from genome assembly GCA_036507285.1 of Trichosanthes cucumerina. Lineage (NCBI taxonomy): Eukaryota > Viridiplantae > Streptophyta > Magnoliopsida > Cucurbitales > Cucurbitaceae > Trichosanthes > Trichosanthes cucumerina. The sequence continues at coordinate 5,328,813 of CM071837.1, forward strand.
TATTATACAGATCATGCACTTTATATTGTCATTCACCCTATCCTGCAGTTTAACTCTCAAATCAGTTTTCAGACCTATCGAGGTGACATCAAATTTCTAAGCCTAATAACTTTGTTTTAAGCACTTCAAAACTATAGGAACACAGATTATGTGTATAATAGTGCAAGAAAACTCAAGGAAATTTTTAAATTAACTCAAATTCATATCATGCTCTCAAGTTTCAGCAGAATCACAGAAATTTTCAAATAAATCTCATCCTAGGCTATCATGATCATACTCATGTAAAGGAACAATCGCCAATTCAGCACATACTCAGGACAGTTATAATAAATAAACAACATCCCACCCCCAAACTTAAACTAAACATTGTCCCTAATGTTTGTAGAAATAAGCATGAGGTAAGTCTAAGGGTAGAAGTGAACGATACTGTCCTCGGTGATGGAGATCTTTCTGAGTTCCTTGGATAGCCAAAGCATGTGTGTTGGAGTTCCTCTGAATGGGAGCATGGATTTCAACGAAGAAGGGCATCTCCATAACCTACGAAGTAAAACAACAACTAACTAAGAATTGAAAAGCAACAACTAAAACAAGCTAAAGACAGGAAAACAAAAGTAAGTAAAGTTTGGGTTGCCTCCCAAGAAGCGCTTTGTTTAACGTCTTTTAGCTAGACTGTACTCCCTCAAGGTGTTTCCTTCCTTGCTTGCAGTGCCTGGAGTGATGTGTTCATTTGGCCAATCTAGGTCTTTATATTCTTTATTGCGGCTCCATGATCGTCACTATACCGAGATAAATCGGTGATCGCATTCTCCAAATTGTTAGACCGACTTACGGATTCGATTATGAAGGAGTGCAATGTGTCTTCCAAAGATGGTTTCCTCTCGATATAGAAGCATGTCTGTGAGGAGGATGCAACACATTTTTATTGTTAGCATAAGAAAAGTTTTCATGATACCTCAAACTTGGATTGTAATGTGTTGTGGGCGGTTATTCGATTCTGGTTCCCTCCATAGTTGTTGCTCTGTTGTTCGTAGTTCAATTGCCCCATAGTGGATTCTCCATTGGGTTGGGAGCATTGAGAGGACATCCCTGTTTGTGGTGATCCCGCAAAAATTATTCAGGCATGAGTGAGAGATGCCATATGAGATCTAAGAGAAGTTACCTCATCCAGTTGATACAATCCACTCATCGGCTTAGATCTGTCATTGTCAGTGAGGCCACTCGGTAGCCGGGCGCTTGACACTTCCTCAAGGAGGGCACGTGCTTACGCACGATTTTACGCCATGAAAGCCCCTCCAAAGAGTGGCATCCGAATGGTCCTGGTCTTACCTTCCAGTCCATTATAAAACATTGTACAGGAGCCGATGCAGGTAGCCATGTTGTGGGCACCTCCCGAGCATGTCCTTGTACCTTTCCCGATCCCCAAATAATCGCTCTCCCTCTTTGCTTTGAATGTTCCTATCTCGGTCCTTAACCTTGCAGCTTTGGCAGTGGAAAGAATTTGGTCATGAAGACTTGGGCCAACTCCTCCCGTGAAGTGATCTTGCTGAAGGAATGGATCCTAGCCATTCTTTGGCTCTACCTGCAAAGAAAAAGGAAAGAGACGTGGCGAATACTATCACAGAGAGATACCATTCATTTTAAATGTACCACAGATTTCCAAAAATTTTGAAGATGAGAGTTAGGATCTTCTGTGGCTAGGACTACTCCAGCCTGCTCAGAATTAAACACAGGTTGGAAATACTACCTGATAGGTGTAGGGTTATTGATGAGCTCCTGATCAGCCATTTCTTGAGGTTTTGCTCTTCCTTCCTTAGAGTCTCCTCTCAGTCCTCTCGATCTCGGGGATCAAAAGGGTGCAAGTCTGTGACTCTCCCTTTGGGCATACACCTGGAGGAACAAAAAGAAAGAAATTAGATAAAAAAAAGAAAAACACCAACAACTAGAAAATAAAACAAAAAAAAATAAAGACATAAAACATAAAACTTGGGTTGCCTCCCAAGAAGCGCTTTCTTTAACGTCTTTAGCTAGACGGTGACTTATCAGGGCACATAAAATTGCTCATATTTCTTCGGGCCCTTCTTGCTCGAATCGATGTAGCATTCTAAGTCTAAAAGGCTATCCTGCTTTTCTTGAGCCCCAGATAGAAAATTATTTTTGGTATTTTTGTTTATCAAAATAAAAGAATTGAAATCAAAGCAGGACTCGTGAGTGAAAGACCAATGGTTATCAAAAATAAAGGAAATCTCTGGGAATAAAAGAAAAGAAGACTTCTCAGCGTCTAACTCTATCACTTGGATCTCCCCTGTGGAACTAAGTGTATCACCAGTGTCTTCCTCACTAACGTGATCATGGTGTGCCTCAGTCTCCCCCAAACTATCCTCACTAACATCTAACCAAATCCTCCTAGGTGGCACCTCCTGAGTGGTAAGGATAAGAAATTGTTCTTGTAAGGCCTTAAGGGAAACTACTAACTGGTCAGGGTATTGAGCTCTATCTTGTACTATTTCCCAAAGTCCTACCACCTCAGTTTCTAACCTATCCAACCTTTTTAATTTACTATGAACCAAATTTTTAAATTTCAATTCTAAGGTATATTCTGCCAATTGGTCCATAAGAGAAAATTTTTCTAGGGGTTGGTTAAGGTACAAAAAACTATGGTTCCAAGTGCCTAAATAACTACCCTCATGTGAATTTTCATATATGTCAGGTACAGAATGATAAAAATTAGACACATGGTATTTAGAAAAATCATGATGCACAAAACTAGGGTCCTGAGAGGGACAATAGAAGGGTGGAAACTCAAAATTATGCAAAGTCATACTTGAAAAATCAGTAATTTCACAACCAGACTTCACACAATATCAACACAACCAAAACAGGAAACAAAGACTCAAAAACACACAAAACTAAAATAACACAAATAAGGAAAAAAAATCACACAAAATAATTAAGAAAAGACAAACAAACAAGCTTTAGTCTAAAATTTTAAATTTTCTCCTAATATTAATTAATCTACATAATCGCCATTCCCGGCAACGGCGAAAAAAACTTGTTGCGACATATTTTATTATATTGCAATACTGCAGTGTACGTGTCAAGTTTTAGTATAGTGATTTATGAGTCCAAGTATCATCCTCGGGAATGAGTTTCTCGATTAATTAAGTATTAAGATACTAATTTTCAAATTTAGCTAAAGCAACAAAACATGGATAGGTGTTTGACGAATAAGACAACCAAACAAACAAACATTTGGAGACACGAATTGATAGAATTAAAGGAAGTGATTTTACAAGTTAATAACCTAACTACACATGCATTGACCTCATGAGATGAATTTATAAACAAGAAGTAAATTACTCAAGAAAACCTCTCGGTTCTTAGTGAGCCTCACACATGCAATAGAATTCATAGCTCCATACGAATCTACAACATGCATGGCATTAAGTAACTTCTTTAAGTGTTTCCCTAAGAATTCTTGGTCACTCTCGTGCCAGACTACTAAGGGTTTTGACAATTTTGCTCTAATTCAAGCTTGATCTCTCGAGTCCACTTGAATCAACGAATTAAGGAGTGCAGAGCGAATGGCCAAAAATAAGAACAAAACATGCTTCAATATATTGTAATAAAGTCATAACAAATAAATCAAATCCTACTACAATGTTTAGCTACTCTAAATCACATGAAAAACAAACTAAACAAGTAGAAAACGTCTTAGAACGCTATTACAAATTGAAAGAAAGAGAAATAAACTTAGGTGTCGATGTCGGTCCTTCGTCTCCGAGCTCCCGTCTTCGATCTTGAACCTCCACGAATGCTTTGGCTCACAAAATCACTCTTTTCTCTCTTCTTACAAGGCGTGTTTCGAAATTAGGGCAAAACTCTACCAAAATGTGCTCCCCTTTGCAAGAATCATAAGGTTGTATTTATAGGCATCAATGGGGCAGCATTGGAACGCTGTACCCTAGGCGCGTATCAAATATGGAAACTATCGACAACGTTGCAACGCCAGGGACAGCGTTACAACGCTGCTACCTTAACGCGCGCGCTCCTTATCAAAGTAGCGTTGCAACGCTACCTGCACGGTCTTCATAAGCGTCTTCTTATCGAGATGGCGTTGCAACGCCAAAAGGCAGCGTTGCAACGCCATCGCCTGTAACCTTCAAAGCCTCTTGGCTGCACGTTCAGCATTGCAACGCTCTATATGGCGTTGCAATGCCATCACCTCGGGTCTTAAAGCTTGGTTTGATCCTTTCACTTCCATTTGATGTTCTATTTGGCTCCAAATAGCCTCGTTTTGATCCCGAGTGATCCAAATTGTCTCCAATAGCTCTGTTTATGCTCTTAACCTGAAATTGAGTGATTTAAACACATAAAAGCTATGAAATCATTACAAAACTAGCAATAATTAAGCTTAAGGATAACACATTGTGTGTGCTATCAGTATCTCAATTTCCATTGATAATAATAAAACGTTTATTTCTTTCAAAGGTAATTTGATTTGTTCAGCTTCACTTGAGTCTAACTTGTATGTTTTAAAGCCAAATTCAGTCAAAAGCGTTTTGAACACTGAGTTATTTAAAATTGCAGAAACGCAAACTAAGAGAGTTAAAATTTCTCCTAAAGAAAATGCCCATCTTTGGCATCTAAGGTTAGGCCACATTAATCTCAATCGGATTGAGAGACTAGTGAAGAGTGGACTTCTAAGTCAGTTGGAAGAAAACTCTTTACCGGTGTGTGAGTCATGTCTCGATGGCAAAATGACCAAACGTCATTTTGGTGGAAAAGGATATAGAGCCAAAGAGCCCCTTGAGCTTATACATTCTGACCTCTGTGGTCCGATGAGTGTTAAAGCACGAGGAGGTTATGAATACTTTGTTTCTTTCATTGATGATTATTCGAGGTATGGGTATATTTACCTAATGCATAGAAAGTCTGAAACTCATGAAAAGTTCAAGGAGTATAAGACTGAGGTTGAGAACCTATTAGGTAAAACCATAAAAACACTTCGATCGAATCGAGGTGGAGAGTATATGGACACTGAATTCCAGGACTATATGATAGAACACCGAATTATGTCCCAACTCTCAGCACCTGGTATGCCACATCAGAATGGTGTATCAGAGACGGGAAACAGAACCTTGTTGGACATGGTTCGGTCGATGATGAGCTATGTTCGTCTCCCTGATTCCTTTTGGGGTTACGCAGTGGAGACTACAGTTTATATTTTGAACAACGTTCCATCGAAGAGTGTTTGTAAAACACCTTTCGTACTCTGAAATGGGCGTAAAGGTAGTTTACACGATTTCAGAGTTTGGGGATGCCCGACCCACGTGCTGGTGTCAAACCCAAATAAGTTGGAACCTCGTTCAAAATTGTGCCTATTCGTAGGTTACCCAAAAGAGACCATAGGTGGTCTATTTTACGATCCTATGGATAATAGGGTGCTTGTGTCGACAAACGCCACTTTCCTTGAGGAAGAGCATATCAGGGATCATTTGCCTAGAAGCAAAATCGTGTTAAATGAAATGGACAGTACATCAGCAAGAGTTGCTGATGGGGCTAGTACGTCAACAAGTGTTGTTGATCAGAGCACGTCAAGTCAAATCCGTTCTCAAGAGTTGGGAATGCCTCGACGTAGTGGGAGGGCTGTTAGACAACCTGGACGTTACATGGGTTTAACAGAAACCCAAGTCGTCAATCCTGATGATGACTGCGAGGATCCATTGACCTATGATCAGGCAATGACTGATGTTGACAAGGACGAATGGATTAAAGCTATGAACTAGGAAATAGAGTCGATGCACTTCAATTTTGTCTGGGAGCTTGTGGATCAACCGGATGGGATAAAACCTATAGGTTGTAAATGGATCTACAAGCGTAAACGTGGTGTAGATGGGAAGATGCAGACCTTCAAAGCACGACTAGTGGCAAAGGGTTTTACCCAGGTCGAAGAGGTGGACTATGAGGAAACCATTTCACCTGTTGCCATGGTAAAGTCGATTAGGATCCTTCTGGCCATTGCCGCGTATTATGACTACGAGGTATGGCAGATGGATGTCAAAACCGCCTTTCAGAATGGCAATCATGATGAAACCATCTACATGGACCAGCCCAAGGGGATCATTTCCCAAGCTCAAGAGCAAAAGATTTTTCGGCTTCATAGGTATATTTATGGACTGAAACAAGCCTCGAGGTCTTGGAATATAAGGTTTGAGGAGGCAATCAAATCTTATGGCTTTGATCAGAATGTTGACGAGCCTTGAGTTTACAAAAAAATCGTCGACAAAACTGTCGCATTTCTGATATTATACGTGGATGATATTCTTCTCATTGGGAATGAGGTAGAATTTCTTACTGACGTAAAGAAATGGCTAGTTTTGCAATTCCAAATGAAAGATTTGGGAGAAGCTCAGTATGTTCTAAGTATCCAGATTATCCGGCGGAAAGAACGAATCGCCCCATGTCTCAAGCGTCTTATATTGACAAGATCTTTGTCTAGATATAAGATGCGAGAACTCCAATAAGAGCGTCGTGCCCTTTCCAGCACGAGAGGTTCACTGTCTGGGATCGGTGTCCTAAGACTCCTCAAGAGGTTGAGGATATGAGACGGATCCCCTATGCTTCAACCGTAGGGAGCCTGATGTATGCCATGTTGTGTACTAGGCCCGACATCTGTTATGCAGTAGGGATTGTCAGTATGTATCAATCCAATCAAGGATTGGATCACTGGACAGCCGTAAAGGCCATCCTCAAGTATCTTAGGAGAACGAGGAACTACAACTTAGTGTATGGCGATGGGGATTTGATCCTTACGAGATACACACATTCTAACTTTCAGACCGATGAGGATTCTAGGAAATCCACTTCGGGTTCAGCCTTCATTCTGAATGGAGGAGTTGTAGTATGGTGAAACATCAAGCAGGGATGCATCGCTGATTCCACTATGGAAGCGGAGTATGTTGCGGCCTGTGAAGCTGCAAAGGAAGTTGTTTGCCTAAGGAAGTTCACGACAAATTTAGAAGTTGTTCCAAATATGAGCTTGTCGATCACGCTGTTTTGTGACAACAGTGGTGTAGTAGCCAACTCGAGGAAGCCTCGGAGCCATAAGTGAGGCAAACACATTGAGCAGAAGTATCACCTGATACGGGAGATTGTGCACCGCGACGATGTGACATTCACGCAGATATCGTCGAAGCACAACGTAGCTGATCCATTTACAAAGCCCCTCACGGATAAGGTGTTTGAGGGTCACCTAGAGAGTCTAGGTCTTCGAGTACTTCCTGACTAGGGCAAGTGGGAGATATGTAAACGGGTATTCAATGCTCTAGTTTATTGTATTACTTCATTGTAATTTATGTACATTTCAGAGATGTATTTGCTCCACTAGCTTAGTCCAAGTGGGAGTTTGTTGGGATGTTTGTCCTAATCTCGTACTATTTGTAAATAAATTTGAAATTAATAAAGAGATTCATTTCTTCATTTTGTGTCTCGCATTTTATACAAACTTTGACCAATAAACTAAGCTCCAGGGTTATTGAATTCATGAGAGAACTAGAACTTCAACGGTGTGTAGTGGACACACGGGAGGATCACGTTCGAGTTAATGACCCGAACGGTCTACAGTATATGGATGGGGATGGAGACCTAATCTTGGATACGCTGTGGATGCGACCGACTTTGTATTAAGATACAAATGAGGTGATCTGACTCGTTCATGTGGTTGACATGCGAGTGGGGGCATCCTGTACAATGAGATTGTATAAGACCGGACCGTGAATTATTAGACATACTGATGTCACACCATTGAAAGTGAGGACTAATAACTTCGTAGATGACCATTAGTGACTCGACCTGAATCGTGAGCGTGTTACGGACTCCTGTATGCGGGGTCTGTCCTTTGACAAGTACGGGTGAGGGTGGTCACAGTTACTCGCCCAATATGCCTATCTTCTCAGGGACAGGACCAAGTAGGGAGCTGGGAACTTAACTACGCAAGATGGAATTCACTCGTTCCCGCCTTTAGGGAAACTAGAGGGGTAGTTCCCTTAAGTGCTGTCTCCAGGGCTTGGACATTGGGCGCCCACTCTCTCACTGGCACGAGAGAGTTGTTGTGTATGGTTGAACCCTTACAACGTTGTTGTTCATTGGAGGAGTAGTGGGGACTTAAGGAGCAAGAAGTAGACATAGGGGTAAAACGGTAATTTGACCCAGCAGTGTCTACGAGCAACATGTGAAGGGCCGACTCATGGGCATTGGTTATATCAGTGGACACGTAATATTCTGCACTGACGGGAGTGCAGCTACGGGCTTTAGTGGAGTGTTACCGTAGATAATGAAGGTTGATTAATCGGGTCAAAGAGTTTGATAGGTTAATCTCGGATCGTGTAGATGACATGTGAGTGGGGATATCCTAAGTAATGAGATTACATAAGACCGGACCACGAAATAGTAATCTCTAGTCAGTAACTCAGATTGACTAATTAGGTTTCTATTTCACTAGTATGACCTAGGCAACTTGATCTCAATCCTGAGCAGGTTACGAACTCCTGTTCGCGAGGGATTGTCCTTTGACTAGTATGGGTGAGAGTGGCCAGATTCGCCGACTCAATATGCCTACCTTCTTGGGGACAAAACCGAGTGAGAAGCTGGGTGTTAGGATTTATGCCCTAAACTTGTGTTATTTTGATCAATTAAATAAAGGGTTATTTGTTTTGATAGAATTACAGTCTTGCTTTATAAATCCAATAAACTAAGCTCCAAGGTTATAACATATATTTTGAACATCAGTGTAGTGGACACTATTTGGATTGTGTTCAAGAATTAAACCTAAATGGTCTATGGTATAAGAATAAGGTTGGAAACCTCATTCTAGAAACACCATGGATGCGACCCACTTTGTAATTAGTACAAATGAGGTAATCCAACTCATTCATGTAGCTGACATGCGAGTAGGGGCATGTTGTATGAAGAGTTCATACAAGACCGGACCGCAAATTATTAGTCTAACTAGTGTGACACTGTTAATAGGATAAGACTAGTAATTTATAGATGGTCAATAGTTACTCGACCTGAATCCTGAGCAAGTTAAGAACTCCTGCTTATAGGGGTTTGTCCTTAGACTAGTATGGGTGAGAGTGTCCTGTAGCCGACTCAATAAGCCTACCCTCTCAGGGACAGAACCTCGTAGGTAGCTGGGAACTTAACTGTGCAAGATGGAATTCACTCATCCCTACACTAAGGAATTAGATAGGTTGTTCCCTTAAGAACTGACTCCAGGTCTTGAACAACGGGGCCCCGCCCTCTATGAGGATATGAGTCTAAGGTAGGACCTTAGACTTGTTGTTCATTAGAGGATCAGTGGTGCTTAAGGAACAAAGAGGTAATCATAGGGGTAAACCGATAATTTGACCCAACTGTAATTACGAACAACCTCATGGGTAATGACTATATCAGTGGACACAATATTATCTACAGTGAGGAGAGTGCAATTACAAGTCTATAGTGGAGTTACTTGTAGTTAATGAATATTGACTAACTGGATCAAAGAGTTTGATTAGTTAATCTCACATCATTGGAGCTCATGAACTGTAGGTCCATCCGTTGGCTCAACATGGTAATATTAAGGGTATAAAGTTAGGAATGAAATTGAAGTGTTCAATTTCATACATGAGGTGTTATATCAATTATATATGATTTAATTAATATAATATATAGTTTTAATGTGAATTACATTCACATATAAACCATATACTAAAGAGAGAATAAAGGAGGGGTAGGATGGTCATTTCCATCCTATTTCCCTATATATATGGCTGCATGAGATGCAACTAGGTTAAGTGATTCCAAGCGTTTGTTGTGTTGTTGGAAAAGTTCCAAAACACAAACATCTCTCTCACAAAACACCTCACCTCTTCTAAAAGGAACCCACATTTTTCCCTCACCTAGAGAACAACGAAGAAGATCCAGTGGTCGTGTCTTCGTCCGTTCGTGTTCCAGTTGCTGAGATCGTGATCGTGGGAGAGAGGAGCACTTGAAGAGAGGTTCTTCAAAGGTAATATTTCTTACTGTCCATTATGTTTATATGCTTAATCTAGTCATTTTTGTTCTTAAATAAAATCGTTGTAACTAAATCAAGAGCGCAAGATTCACAATCGCTTCCGCTGCGGGACCCGATTCCCTTCAATTGGTATCGGAGCCCAATTGCGTTCTTGATTTACGTTCTGGTTTTTCAAGAACGAGGTGGGATTTACTGTTTTGCATGGATGTATAAACGATTTTGCAAATTAGAAATTACATTTGCGCTACGTGTGTTGGAATCGAAACCACGGTTTGAAACCCCGGGGTTTCTTGGTGAATCGTAAACACTAGACTTGCGTAAAACAAAGATTTTGGAGCGCAGGTTGTGTTAGGGCGTGTTGCGAGAAAATAGTGTTTGGGAGTGCGATGTTGTCTTTGGAATGGGTTGCATAAAAAAGCAGGTGTTTGGGGTTCAACTCCCGAAGCATTTCGCCGCTTACTACGCGCCTTCTTCCTCGTCTCTCGGGTGCCTAGGTATCCACCGTAAGCCTTTCCTCGTTTGAACCTCGCCTGAACTTTAAGGCTATGCCATCCTAAGGTGCTGCTAAATGGAAGGATCTTATCAACGTCCATGAATGAGAAATCATAGATCAAATGCCGAATCGGCAAAATGGAGTGCTATCATATAGCTTTGTATCGGCTAAGTTCACGAGTTGGAGATAAGCGGACTCGAGCGGGTTGACATCCGCCACGGGGTAAACCACCGCCTCTCGGGCCCCGACCGATTCTACCATAGAGGCCAACGATAGACAATAACTCCCCCGAACACACGACTTACAACTTGAATCGCATCTGCTGCTCTCCAAAGAGCAACTCTTCTCAAAATCTCAAAAGGTACTGAGTTGGAATCCCATTCTAACTAAGGATTCTTGTGGTTCTGGAGGATCCAGCTACAGGAGAACCAGGAACGGAGAGCTTTCCCCTTTTCCGCCCGCCTCTTTGGTCTTAAGAATGCTGGTTTTAAGAATGAGTGATTGCCCTTCTCAGACCACTTACGCCCAACCCGAGGCGGACAACTAATGCGTTCCACTTATTGAACAGGGTTCTATGGTCGGTCCGTGACCCCTGGATACCGAAGGCGTCCTTGGGGTGATCTCGTAGTTCCTACGGGGTGGAGACGATGGGGTCGGTCCATGGATTTTCCTTCCTTTTGCCGCATTTCGCTCAAAGGGTTGAAGGGATCTCGTGCATCAAGCTGTTCGCAAGGGCCAACTTGATCCTCTTCCCCAGGGATCCCAGATGAGGGAACCCTAAGAGAGCCGCCGACTCCAACTACCGTCCATGTACGATCCATACTAGATCTGACCAACTGCCCATCCTACCTCCTCTACGTTCTTGACAGCCCATCTTTGTCTCAGTAGAGTCTTTCAGTGGCATGTTTCGGTCCTCTTCCCCATTACATAGAAAAGTGGGTTGGGGTGCAGTCTGTTTTTTGTATTCTTACTTTATTTTTTAACTTCATAACTACATAAATTACCTATCAACAATTTATCTAATGTATCTAATTTGAGTTTATAATACTTTGTAGGAGTATATATTATATTATAATGCACTTCACTCATGATGACATAAAGTAAGACAACTAACTATATGTTGTAATGTGTAATGTAAGAACTGTGACGCCAATAATAAAGTAAAACAATTGATGCATATAAATATGTTGGTTAAAGATAACATGTTACGCTGACTGAAATAAATAATAAGAAAAGTAGAGATAGTTGTCCAACGAAGTTCAGCTAAACATAAAAATCTAAAAAAATCATAGAGAGTGGTAGATTGAAATAGAATCGAGTTCCTGTGCTTTCCCCGTAACTTCCACACAAAGAATCATACTTCAAATTTGGGATGGTTCATGTAAATAAAGAGTTCAACATCATATTATTCGAGAGAAGCGTTTTTGCAACAACCATGCAGTCCTGCCTTGTCATCCCTAGGATTGCCTTCAATTTTGCATATAGCTCGTTCACTCGAGCTACTAATATTATATTAATAATATTTACACACAAAAATATTATCCACCATAATGTATGTAGTGCATATATACAAAATCTAATCAATATATATATATATATATGTTTAATTCAATAATCGTCAATTCCCATTCCAATTCATCCATATATGGTTTGCAAGATGTTCCTCAATTCGGACTGGACATCCGTTGTCTCTACAAATCCAACGTTGTTTGTGTTCATCTCAGATTGAATCGGGGTCACTTGTGTGTGCCTCTCTCGAATGTGGGATCTGGGTCATCTTTTGTATAATTAAATTGTGCAACAAACAACGTGCCAGTGCACTATACTTCTACTGGGTAAAAGATTTTCCTCTTAGTATCGCCCATCGACCCTTCACGGATATCGAATGCTCTCTCAATGACATTTCGAGCGGATGAATGTCTCATGTTGAACAACTCTTTCGGATTGGCGGTGGTTGGGGCATCAAAGTATCAAGTTGTTTGGGTGGTCGAGTCACGAGGCGTCGTTAAATTAATCTATAGAGTTTTTATTGTAGTTATCGATGGAGGTAATCGTCGCGATGGTCGTCGTCGCTGTGTGTTGTTTGAAGTTTTCATTCACGGTAGTGATCAGCGATCATCGAGTTGCCATTAGAGTTAGTCGGTCGCCGCGGTGGTCGTTGAAGTTTTCGTTACGGTAGTGATCGGCAAATCATCGAGTTGCCATTAGAGTTAGTCGTGCCGCGGTGTGAGTCGTTCAAATTGTCATCGGAGTTGGTTGGAGGTCGCCGCAGGTGGTCGCTTTCAATTGTTATCGAAGTTTGTCGGGTTCGCGGTGTGGTCGCCAAAATTGTCATTAGAGTTTGTCGGGTCGCCGCGTGTGTCGTCGGAATTGTCATCGGAGTAGGTTGGGGTCGTCGATGTGGTCGTTGGAATTGTCATCGGAGTTGGTCGGTGTGGTTGTTGGAATTGTCATCGGAGTTGGTGGGGTCACCGGTAGTGGTCGCCGGAATTGTCATCGGAGTTGGTCGGTCGTCGCAGTGTGGTCGCCGGAATTGTCATCGGAGTTGGTGGGGTCGCCGGTGTGGTCGTCGAATTGTCATCGGAGGTTGTCGGGTCGCCGGTGTGGTCGTCGGAAATTGTCATCGGAGTTGGTCGGGTCGCCAGTGTGGTCGCTTTGAATTTTCATCGAGTTGGTCGAGTCGTCGGTGTGATTATCAAAGTTTTCATCGGAGTTGGTTGAGTTGCCGCAGTAATCGTCGGAGTTATCGTTGTTGGTGATCGTTTGAGTTGTCATCGAGTTGGTCGGTCACCGTGTAGTCGTCGGAGTTGTTGTAGAAGTTGTCATCGAAATTGTTGTTGAAGTAGTCATCGAAAATGAAAAACAAAAAATAAAAGTGAAAAACATGGTACAAAACCCATGAGGTTGTATTTCAAAACCCATGGGGTTGTGTTTCAAAACCTATGGGGTTGTGTTTTCAAAACCCTTGGTTTTGAAACCCTTTGTACCAAACATGGTGTTGGGTTTGAAACCCAACACCACCCTAACCCAAACCAATGGGCCAAACACCCCCTAGATGGTTTCAATCTTGGCACTTAGATTTACATAATTTCGTTGAATTGTTCAATGTAAGGGCCTATTGTTTTGGACATTTTATTATGTAAATCGAGTCTGTAAGTCCGTGTCGATCGAGGCAAGGTGGTTGCTGAGAAGATCGAAGCGAAAACGAGCAAGAATTTGAGAGTTCCCTGTGGTGCCTGTGTGCAGCGTTGCAACGTTGTTCATTGGCGTTGCGATGCTGCGCTTGCGGAAGGAGGCGCGCATAGGAGGCAGCATTGCAACGCCGAAGGCGTTTCACAACGCGCTCCAACGGGCAGAAACGGACAAGGCCCAGCGTTGCAACGCCACATGCGTTTCGCGCGAAGGTGCAACGGGCGAAAATTCGTTTTTATTATATATATTAATCATAAAAATATTTTATATTTAATATATTTAATTTTAATTAATATAATTAAATTATATTAATTAAAATTAATTTTAGGGTGTCAAAATTGGTCTAATTTTTCTATTTAAATTATGAAATTGTTGTGTAATTATTGTCATGCATTATGTATGCTTTTATTTTAGAAATCCCATCTTAGGTTAAGCATTTTCATGCATTATTTATAATATAAAGAGTTATATTATATAGTTTGCATGATTAATTAATATAATTAATATAAAGTTGTTATATTAATTTATGGACAACATTGACATGCATTATATATCATGAGATGAATATGCTATGAATGTCTTATTATTCATGTGATGAATGATCAAGCACTATAACATAGTATTCATGTCACCTAAGGTTAATTATTAGTTTTAAATGTTTAGAACTTGGAAATAATAGACCTTAGCTTATCTAGTTCGAATTAAATTAGAATTAGAAACCAAGTAATTTATAAGTTATGATTAAAAGAGGAACTCTGTCTAAAGAAAGTTCTATCTAGGCTGGGGTATTTAAGCTGACGGAAATGGAATACCCCTACCTGGGAACTAACATGGGAGTGAAATTTAATTAGAGAGTTTATAAATACAGTAGCGTCAGCGGGTTTATTAAGGGGTTAATAAACTAGAAATCCTAGGTTTAATATAAGGAGTTATATTAACAAACTTAGGATAAAATGAATATAAGAGTTATATTGATTATTGATATAAGAGTTATATTGATAGAGTTAGGTAAAACCATTAGCCGGATTTTAGCCTAAGTAAGATTCCTATAACTTTAAAGTACTCAGTGGGAGGAAAAGTGTATGAGATACATATTTTTCCACCTACGCTATCTCCGGGAAGTTCACACCGTGAGACTCATACTTGGCCTCGTGGCGCAAACGGGAGCGTCCCCCTTCAGATGGTGTTTGTATGAGTCAATATCAAGGTGAATGGAGAGGGTACTTATAGTGAGTGGTAGCAGGTTTAGTGAAAACAAAACCTACGGTCCCTTTTGTCAGTTTACACTGTTAGACCACTATGGTTAGCCTGCTAGTTTGGCCTGGACAAGACAATCCCTTCGGAGGGCTTGATCATAGGGGATCGAACACAGTAGACACCCGAAAGAGATAAAAATTTCCTTAGACTATTTTTCAATCTAGTCCTCCCTTCGGCGGATTTTATTGGATGGAGACTCTGGGATCTAAAGACAGAGGGTTACACTCACGGGGTACATAAGTTGTGTATGTATCCTGACCGAAAACTGGTAACTAAAACCTGTAGGAATAAGAGTTATTCTGGTATTAGGTTTTGGTCAAGAGTGTTTTGATCCAGAGGGGGAGTGTTTTTTATTACCCTTCGGTGTCATACATTCTAAACCTTTGGAGTATCATTGCAAATTATAAATGACCTATGAATAATTTTGATAATTAACTAAAACATGATTGGATTAGAGTTATAGCAAGAAACTCATACAAGTTTGTTTGTAAATTTTTCAGCAAAAATGTCTAGCTCTATGATTTCCTTATTGGGTGCGAAAAAGTTAACCGGAGAGAACATAATGACTTAGAGGAATGGACTCAACATTATCTTAGTTACACATGATCTTAAGTTCGTTCTCAATGAGGAGTGTCCTCAATTTCGTGCTCAAAACGCATCTCAAGCTGTTGAGGATGCATATGACCGCTGCATCAATGCCAACGAAAAGGCAAAAGCCTATATCCTGGCTAGCATACCTGATGTTTTAGCCAGGAGGCTGGAGGGCAAGGTCTCAGCTCATGAGATCATGGATTTTGTGCTAAATTTGTCTAGACAACCGTCCAAACAAATTCGGCATGAAACCCTAAAATTCGTTTACAATGCACGCATGAAGGAAGGAACATCAGTGAGAGAACATGTTCTCAATCTGATTGCCCACTTCAACATAGCGGAATTAAACGGAGCGGTCATAGATGAGAAATATCAGGTTTTGTTCATCCTAGAATCTTTTCCGAAGAGTTTTCTGCAATTTCGTAGCAATGCAGCGATGAACAACATAGAGTATGATCTGACTTCTCTGCTACATGAGTTGCAGAATTATCAGTTTCTTATGGATGATAAGAGACAATAAAATGGAGAGGCAAATTTGTTTGCCCATTCCAAAAGTTCTCATAAGGATTCATCCTCTGGGACTAAGAACTGCAGCCAGACTTCTGAACTTAAGAAGATACAGAAGAAGAGGAAAAGGAGCAAAAAAAGAGCAATCGTCTGGCAAAGAAAAGTTGTTATTTGATAACATGTAGCTAAAGGGTTTATTAGAAACCATATTTCTATTTCTTGCCTTAGCGAACATTGTACTTACTTTTCTTTTCAATTGAATAAAGTGTTCATTTCATTGGAAAAGTATTGTACTATGTGTTGCTCTTCTTGAGAATTATTTGCAAACAGTTTAATTCAGTTAAAATAGTTTTAACAGTGAATTATACAAAATTGCAAGTACACGAACTAATTTCTCCTAAAGAAAATGCTCACTTTTGGCATTTAAGATTGGGTCATATTAATCTCAATAGGATTGAGAGTTTGGTAAATAATGGACTTCTAAATGAGTTAGAAGAAAATACTTTACCTGTATGTGAATCCTGCCTAGAAGACAAAATGACTAAAAGACCTTTTAGTGGAAAAGGTTATAGAGCCAAAGAACCTCTTGAGCTTATACATTCAGACCTTTGTGGTCCGATGAATGTTAAAGCAAGGGGAGAATGTGAATATTTCATCTCTTTTATAGATGATTATTCTAAATTTGGGCATATTTACCTAATGCACCACAAGTCCGAAGCACTTGAAAAGTTCAAGGAATTCAAGACTGAGGTTGAAAATAAATTAGGTAAAACTATTAAAACACTTCGATCGGATCGAGGTCGAGAGTACATGGATTTAAAATTTCAGAACTATATGATAGAACATGAAATTACATCCCAACTCTCAGCTCCCGACACACCACAGCAAAACGGGCTATCGGAAAGGAGAAATAGAACCTGATTGGACATGGTTCGACCAATGATGAGTTATGCTCATCTCCCTAGTTCCTTTTGGGGTTACGCAGTGGAGACTGCAGTATAGATTTTGAATAATGTGCCCTCAAAGAGTGTTTCTAAAATACCTTTTGAACTCTGGAAAGGACGTAAAGGTAGTTTATGTCACTTCAGAATATGGGGTTGTCTAACACATGTGCTTGTGACAAATCCAAAGAAGTTGGATTCACGTTCAAAGTTAGGCCTATTCGTAGGATACCCAAAAGAAACAAGAGGTGGTTTATTCTATGATCCTAAGGAAGATAGGTTTTTGTGTCGACAAATGCCATTTTCTTAGAGGAAGACCACATAAGGGACCACAAACCAAAAAGTAAAGTAGTGTTGAGTGAGTTGGACGGAAAAATAACAAAGGTTGCTAATAAGAACACTAGTACGTCAACAAGAGTTGTTGATACTAGTTTGTCTAGTCAAGAGAGTCCATCTCAAGAGTTGAATATGCCTCGACGTAGTGGGAGGGTTGTAATGCAGCCTGACCGTTACATGGGTTTAGCTTAAACCCAAGTTATTATACCAGATGACAACTGCGAGGATCCATTGACTTATAATCAAGCAATGGTTGACAAAGACAAAGACAAAGGGTCATCGCCATTGACCAAGAAATGAGTCTACGTACTTCAATTTTGTTTGGGATCTTGTAGATAAGCCTGATGGGGTAAAACCTATAGGTTGTAAGTGGATCTACAAGAGAAAGTGTGGTGTAGATGGGAAGGTGCAAACCTTTAAGGCTAGACTAGTAGCAAAGAGTTATACCCAGGTTGAAGGGGTTGACTATGAGGAGACCTTTTCACCTGTTGCTTTGGTAAAGTCTATCCGTATCCTTCTTGCCATTGCCGCATATTATGACTATGAGGTAAGGCACCTTTTTGAATGACAATCTTGAGGAAAACACCTACATGGACTAACCCAAAGGGTTCATTGAACCAGGACAAGAGCAAAATGTTTGCAGGCTTAAAAGGTCAATTTATGGCCCAAACAAGCCTCTAGGTCCTGGAATATAAGATTTGATGAGGCAATCAGATCTTATGGTTTTGACCAAAATGATGATGAACCTTGTGTCTACAAGAAAATCATCAATAGTTCTGTCGCATTCCTCATTCTCTATGTGGATGATATCCTACTCACTGGGAATGATGTAGGTTATCTTACTGACATCAAGGAATGGCTAGCTACGCAGTTCCAAATGAAATATTTGGGTGATGCGTAGTTTGTTCTTGGGATCCAGATTGTCCGGAACCGCAAGAATAAAACACTAGCTTTGTCTCAAACATCTTACATAGACAAAGTGTTGTCAAGGTTTAAGATGCAAGATTCCAAAAAGGGCTTGTTGCCTTTTAGACATGGAATCCATTTGTCTAAGGAACATTGTCCTAAGACACCTCAAGGACTTGAGGATATGAGACGGATTCCTTATGCATCGGCTGTTGGGAGCCTGATGTACGCCATGTTATGTACTAGGCCTGACATCTGTTTTGCAGTTGGGATGGTCAGTAGGTATCAATCCATTCAAGGACTTAAACACTGGACAACGATTAAAACAATCCTTAAGTATCTTCGGAGAACAAGGAACTACATGCTTGTGTATGGGGCTAAGGATCTGATCCTCACAGATACACGGATTCTGACTTTCAGACTGATAAAGATTCTCGGAAATCTACATCAGGGTCAGTATTCACTCTTAACGGAGGAGTTGTAGTATGGCAAAGCATCATGCAAAGATGCATCGCTGATTCCACCATGGAGGTCGAATATGTAGTAGCTTGTGAAGCAGCTAAAGAGGCCGTTTGGTTAAGGAAATTCATGCTAAATTTGGAAGTTGTTCCAAATATGACTTTGCCCATCACACTGTATTGCGATAACAGTGATGCAGTGGAAATTCGAGGGAACCCCGAAGTCACAAGTGGGGAAAGCACATTGAGCGAAAATATCATCTCATCCGGGAGATCGTGCATAGAGGAGACGTGAGTGTCACGAAGATAGCCTCAGAGCACAACATTGTTGGTTCTTTTACAAAGGCTCTCACGGTTAAAGTTTTTGAGAGTCATCTAGAAGGTCTAGGTTTACAAGTCTTTCCCAACTAGGGCAAGTGGGAGTATTTTGTACAGGGTTTAAATGCCCTAGTTTATTGTATTTACATTACTGTAATGTTTCAGTACTCCACAACCTTTAGGTCAAGTGGGAGAATGTTGGGATTTATGCCCTAAACCTGTGTAATTTTGATCAATTAAATAAATGGTTATTTGTTTTGATAGAATTACAGTCTTGCTTTATAAATCCAATAAACTAAGCTCCAAGATTATAACATATATTTTGAACATCAGTGTAGTGGACACTATTTGGATTGTGTTCAAGAATTAAACCTAAATGGTCTATGGTATAAGAATAAGGTTGGAAACCTCATTCTGGAAACACCATGGATGCGACCCACTTTGTAATTAGTACAAATGAGGTAATCCAACTCATTCATGTAGTTGACATGCGAGTGGGGGCATCCTGTATGAAGAGTTCATACAAGACCAGGACAAAGAAATTATTAGTCTAACCAAGTGACACCAAGCAATGATAAGACTTGTAATTTATAGATGGTTATTAGTGACTCGACCTGAATCCTGAGCAAGTTAAGAACTCCTGCTTATAGGGGTTTGTCCTTAGACTAGTATGGGTGAGAGTGGTCTGTAGCCGACTAAATAAGCCTACCTTCTCAGGGATAGAACCTCGTAGGTAGCTGGGAACTTAACTGTGCAAGATGGAATTCACTCATTCCTACACTGAGGAACTAGATAGGTTGTTCCCTTAAAGAACTGACTCCAGGTCTTGAACAACGGGGCCTCGCCCTCTATGAGGGTATGAGTCCAAGGTAGGACCTTAGACTTGTTGTTCATTAGAGGATCAGTGGTGCTTAAGGAACAAAGAGGTAATCACAAGGGTAAAATGGTAATTTGACCCAGCCGTGATTACAAACAACCTGTGAATGGTCGACTCATGGGTAGTGACTATATCAGTGGACACAATATTATCTACAGTGAGGAGAGTGCAGCTACAAGTCTATAGTGGAGTGACTTGTAGTTAATGAATCCTGACTAACTGGATCAAAGAATTTGATTAGTTAATCTCACATCATTGGAGCTCATGAACTGTAGGTCCATTAGGTCCCTCCGTTGGCTCAACATGGTAATATTAAGGGTATAAAGTTAGGAATGAAATTGAAATGTTCAATTTCATACATGAGGTGTTATATCAATTATATATGATATAATTAATATAATATATAGTTTTAATGTGAATTAGATTCACATATAAACCATATACTAAAGAGAGAATAAAGGAAGGGTATGATGGTCATTTCCATCCTATTTCCCTATATATATGGTTGCATGAGATGCAACTAGGTTAATAGATTCCAAGCCTTTGTTGTGTTGTTGGAAAGGTTCCAAAACACAAACATCTCTCTCATAAAACACCTCACCTCTCCTAAAGGGAACCCACATCCTCCCTCACCTAGAGAACAACGGAGAAGATCCAGTGGTCGTGTGTTGTGCAAAAACTCACTACGCAAGCATACGCAATCGTAGGTTGTATTTGGTGAACATGGTCGATCCCACAGGGACTAAGTTGGCGAAAATAATGAAATTAAGTATGAACAACTAAGCTTAAAACTAAATTAAAGAACACAAGTGAACATGCAAAACGTTTTAGAAACAAGCACCAAAGCAACTACTAAAACAAAGGAGACTTAAAAAGACCAAAAACTAGCTTAGAGCAAAGGCTTAAGATGCTAAACAAGTAAGAAAATGAATAAAATAGAGGGCTGGAATTTTAGGAAGCAATGGCTATTTTCAAAAATTTTGACTTGCCAATGCTGCAGCATTAACACCACACTGTTATATAGCAGGAAATTTTATGCTAAAATCGACTTCGAGACTTCCCGAATCGGATTTTCTCGCTTTAACACGAGTTAAGCATATGTCTATGAAAACCCAATGCTAACGGACATTAAAAGATTGAATTCCCTAAAATCACAAGCTTAGAATGCATGTCTACACCCTACAACTTCTCCCTATGAGAAATCACTTGCTCCATATGTGTGAATCTACCCATTCTTAACCCTTTCAGTATTAAGAACAAGTGAAACGTCCTATTTAAGGTGATCAAACTCAAATAAGAACCTGCAATAATCACCACAAATGGAAATATAACTTCATACATGTGCATTGGATCAAAACAAGTTCAACAAACCACATTCAACCATAAATTCCAGCCCTTAAACACTTAGCCCATAGCTGAAAAGCAGAAAATAGTCCTTAATAAACAAGAATTCAGCAACATAATGAGATGTTTAACCAAAGATTACAACTAAAAGGTTCCAAACGTATAACAGTTTAGCTAAAAGCTTAAGAAAAGTTAGGGCAAATCAAAAAACCAACAACACAGCAGATAAACAACAGTAAAACGAAGGAGAGAGAGTAGGGGATGAAGGATCTTCTTCTTCTCTTCAATCAGCTGGTTTCTTCTCCTTCTTCTCCAAGAATGTGGGTTTTACGAAAAGAGACCTCTCTCCCCCTTCCAATCGATGGTTTCTTACTCTTTTTCTCTTTTAGGGTTATTTTTCAATCACCCTATCCACGTGGCAGCTTCTGATTGGCTCGTTTTTAATGAAGTGTGACGCACAGCTGACATCAGCAGAAAATTTTCACGAGAAAACAGCTTCCAGTTTTGAGTTTTAATGTTATAGCATTGGCCAAACATTATGGTTTTGTGTCGCACAGTGCTACAGCATTGCCACCACAACGACTTTGTGTTGCACCATGTTGTAGCATTGTAGCCTCATTGCACAGCTAATTCACCATTAATGCTTATCATCCTACACTCTTTTTGGTTCAACTTCAAAACCTAAGCAAAAGGAAGATAACACCGTAAAAATGACGGGCAAATAATAAAATTTTTCTTAAATACCGGCATGCTTCGATACAACCAAAGAAAAAGACCTAAAATCAATAATGAATTTCACTTTACTCGATTTTTAGCGATTTTTAAGAGCGGAATTGTGATAATTAACTCCCATTTCATGGGATTATCACACCCCCAAACTTAAACCGTTGCTCGTCCTCGAGTAACGCTCTAACTTTAAGAAGCAACACTGCAATAAGAATGATTGGGACTCAAATGCAACCAAAAGATGTTTTAACCCTCAGGTAGATTCTTATCTCTTCTCTTACAAATGACATTTAAGGAGATGTTCAATTTATGCACAAATAAAACACATGAGTGTGTGTGTACAAGATCCTAACCACTTAGATTTACAATATTAACGTCATCTTAAAGCTCGGTTCCCTAGATTTAGTTAATGGACTGCAAGTCAACCCAACATATGATCAACAAACAAAAGTTTAAAAGTTCAATCAAGAGAGTTCAAACCTACAAGAATGTCTACCCAAGAATCTTCATCTTTAATCTCTCCCAGATAATAAGACATAACAAAAATGATGAAGCATAAACAAAGGTAGGAGGCCCTTAAACACTTTCTTTTCTTCTTTCTTTCTTTCTTCTTTTTTTCTTTTAAGAGAACCGAACTAGTCATTTGTACCTTCGCTTTAAACGTCAACATTGGTGATGAAGACGCCTAACATCGAGCACTATCACTAAAGAGTTGGTTGCTTTCGCATACTCATATCTATTGCCACTATTCGACTAAAAGATGAACATGGGTGTCATGTCTAACCCTGGTTTACTAGGCCACGAAAGATAGAGGAGCATCTCTTTTTTTTTTCTCTTTTTATTTCTCTTTTCTTTTTCTTTTTCTTTCAAACTTTGTTTTTTTTAGGGCCTCCCCCAAACTTGGTACAATACATAGATGGCGAAGAATTTAATGCTCTACTCTAAACTTCACTTTTAAACTTAAGTTGAAGACACATGAGAGAAGCACTCTTAGTCCCTAAACCTTCCCCAAAACTCTAAGATTCTTTTAATGAGTAAAAGCTAAGTAGCTTGGATCTTAGTGCAAAGAAGTTCCTATCAAGACATGCATTTTTATGACTTTTAACATAAATGCCATTTGTAAGTTCAGAAATTTGAATCTAAATTTCATCATTGGAAGACAACTCAAAGCAGCACAGAATCCCAACAAATCTCACAAGCAGTATCAACTTAGCACAGCAAAACCATTGTCAGCAACCAAAATAGTGCAAGCAATTGCAAACATAAGTTCCAACATAATGAATAAGCAATGCTTCACAACACAACAATGAGCATCAACAAGCTAAAAGAGAACATCCACCACCCCAAACTTGAAACGAGTTGTGCCCCACAACTCTAAAAAAAACAAACACACAGGAAAGAAAAACAAAACACTAGATACGCAACAATCTAAACTAACCAGCTTTGCACAACTAATTTAAGGAAGCTAAAAGAAAAGATAGAACAACAACACTAGGACAAGGGGAACAGAAAACTCCCCTAAGCATCGTGGCTCTAGTTTGTTTTGCCGACATCGCTGGGGCCAATGGGCTCATCCTCGTTCCCTGCAGCAGCCTGAAACACAAAAGAGTGCAATATCTGGTCCGGAAAGGATGGCAGCGGAAGGATAGGCCTATGGGCAATGCGCACAAGTGCCTTGTGCAAAGCAATATCTCTCTCTCGAACATATGAGGCCAAGGCAATAAAGGAACTCTCCATATGGCGTTGATGCTCTCGAATCTCCTCTAAAACCATAGATGACTCAGCTACAACCTTTTCTCTTTTAGGAGCACGAAGCTCATTTCGTTGTAATCTCTTCATCGTCAAAACAGTGATAGCTTCACGAGAATGAATGTGAGTCACTTCCTCTGCACTATAAGCCACCCCCACTTGAACACAAAGTTCAGTGATCAAGCATGGGAAGAAGATCTTGCCTAGGCTACGCTTCGCTGCAGAAATAAGCTCTTGCTCAACAATTTGTCCAACATTAATGGACTTTCCAGTCACAACAACATAAGCATCATCCTCTCCTCCGAAATATTATGATCGTGGGTCGTTGGCAAGATCTTGGTGCGAATGAAGTGGTACCACACACGGTACTCTGGTTTCAGAGAAGTTCTCAAACAGGTTCTCTTACCTGTCTTTAAAATTATCCATTCAACCCCTTCCTCTGTGAGCTTTTTCAACACCCTTGCACTCTTCTTCTCAGTTACCTTTTGCTTCCACCCAAAGAATTCATCTTCAAAATCCTCCAAGCCAAGAGTTAAATTAATTTGGGATGCTGAAAAATTCACTATAGTGCCTCTTACTTGCACTAGAAATGCACCATTGTCTTCAAAGTTAGCTAAAAACTCATAGACAAGAGGCATTATGACTCTTTTTGGCTGAGCCCCAAATGTAACCCACTCTCGCGACAAAAGAATCCGCGAAACATAATTCGGAAGGCCTAAATCATCGTCTTTTGTCAATATAAACCCTCTTTCACAATATACACCTCGAGTACTTATCTCTGAAAGACGTTGACTTGCCTTTTCTGAATTAGAGCGCCCAGAACCAGCAACTTTAGCACGAGATTTGGGCGGCATTATGTTCAAATTGTGCTTCTTTTCTTTGAATTAAGCTACTGCCCGTTGTAAAACACTGCAAAATAGCCTTGCTCACTGCACAATAGTCTTAGAGACGACCAACACCTCAAACTACAACAAGTAGCTCAAATTGCACACAGGTTTTCAAATTTTCTCATCTCCCTTTTTTTTCTTCGCAAGAATTGCTGCCTCCACACACTGCCAACCACACTTGCTACGGACTACAATAAGCCTCTTCTACCGCAGAACAGAAAACCCACTGACAAACTAAGAAATGAAAACTAGGGCTAAGGGACTTACTTAAGGGGAAACTGAATTGTTAATCCACAACAACAATGGGAGTCGAAGCAATCGAAATGCTCAAACTGACTTGAACCCACAACAAAAATGGAAGCTTGAACCGAAAGCTAAAATCAACACTCCAGATTTACCGAATCATCGCCACAACTCGAGACTTGAGAGGTAGAAGCTTTCGGTTCCAACCGCAATGCACAGAACAACTTGACTTAGGCTGGATCTCGAAGAAGAAGCGTCTGCTCGGCTGCTTCAGCTGCAAAAATGGAGAAAACCCTAGCTTAAACCGTGAAGTTGTCGACGAAAGGGAGACAAGGAGAGGAAAGGAGAAAATCTGAGGAACCGAGGCTTGCTTTCTGACTCTTCGTTGCTCTCCCTGTTTTTTTTTTGGTAAGGAATAAATGAGAAGTAATATTACTTCTCTTTCTTTTCCTTTTTACTTAACTCTCTTTATTTTCTTTTGTTTTGTTTTTTTATATATATTTTTTGAAATATAACAGAAGACAGACGCACACAATACAGAAGATGAAATCCAAAACTCCCCTGTATTTTGTAGTTGTTGATGCTATAGCATTATTTGCTACAAAATCTCTGCAAGCCTTTTGACTCCCCACTGCTACAACCTTGTTTGCACACAGGGAACAACGCAAACACTGCCCAGTTTTTTTTTTTTTTTAAATTTTCCAGAACTGAGCTACTACTTCATCTCCCTTTTTCACCTGCAACCACATGAATTTTCACAACATTAGCAGCATCATGCCCAACAAAATAAACCTACCACGACACTTGATTCAACAAGGACCAAAGGAAAACAAAAATAAACTCAACACACAAAAACACATAGCTAAAATGGGTGGCTTCCCACAAAGCGCTTGGTTTTTAGTCCTCAGCCCGACTCTCTCTGTATTTTCATTCACCGCTGAGAATCACACATGATTTTTCTTTGTCCATGGTGCTCCCCCAAAAATGTTTAATCCGTTGACCATTAACTTTGAAAGTGCCCCCTGTATTTTCATCAAGAAGTTCAACTGCTCCATGAGGGAAAACACTTACTATCTTGAAAGGCCCCGACCACCGTGACTTGAGTTTGCCCGGAAACAACTTCAAACGAGAGTTGAAAAGAAGAACGTGTTGTCCCGGTAGAAATTCTCGCGAAACAATGTGGCGGTCATGCCATGCTTTGGTTTTTTCTTTATAAATCTTTGCATTTTCATAAGAAAAGCACCTTAACTCTTCAAGCTCAAGAAGTTGCAGCTTTCTTTCATTCCCCGAGGCTTGAAGGTCAAAGTTCAACTCCTTGAGGGCCCAATAGGCCTTGTGCTCAAGTTCCAAAGGCATGTGACAAGCCTTACCGAACACAAGCCTATACGACGACATGCCTATCGGGGTTTTGTATGCTGTCCGGTATGCCCAAAGAGCATCATCAAGCTTTAAGGACCAATCCTTTCGTGACAAGCACACCATTTTCTCCAAAATACGCTTTATTTCCCGATTCGACACTTCGGCTTGCCCACTTGTTTGGGGGTGGTATGCGGTGGCTACCTTATGCTTCACCCCATACTTGGCCAACATTGATTCTAGCATTTTGCTCCCGAAGTGAGTACCCTCATCGCTTATGAGCGCTCGAGGTGTACCAAAGCGTGTAAAGATATTCTTCTTCAAGAACTTGCTGACTACCTTGGAGTCGTTAACTGGTGATGCAATCGCTTCGACCCACTTGGACACATAGTCCACTGCCAGCAAGATATAAAGGTTCCCATGAGATTGCGGGAATGGACCCATGAAGTCTATCCCCCACACATCGAAGAGCTCGACCTCGAGAATGTTGTTCAAGGGCATTTCATGTCTCTGTGAAATATTTCCCACCCTTTGACAACGATCACAACACTTAGCAAATAGATGAGCATCTTTGAAAAGAGAAGGCCAAAAGTACCCAGATTGTAGTACTTTGGCTGCTGTTCGGGCTCCACAAAAATGGCCACCATAAGGAGTCGCGTGACAATGATGCAGTATATTTTGGACCTCTTCTTCAGGGACACAACGCCTCAATACTTGATCAACACATTTTTTTGTAAAGAAAGGGTTCATCCCAGTAAAAATACCTTACATCATGCATGAACCTCTTCAGTTGCTGCCTATTTATCTCAGGAGGAAAGAGCCCACTCACCAGGTAATTCACCAAATCTGCATACCATGGGAGATGCTTGTTCACACTAAAAAGTTGCTCATCAGGAAATGTCTCTTTAATGGGCTCTTGGTGGTGTGTTTCAACCTTCACATGAAGTCGAGACAAGTGATTGCCACTTGATTCTTTGCCCCACTTCTATCTCTGATTTCCAAGTCAAACTCTTGAAGCAAGAGTACCCAACGGATTAACCTGGGCTTAGAGTCTTTGTTAGAAATCAAATATTTGATTGCTGAGTGATCTGTGAACACTATCACCTTTGTACCAATCAGGTAGGCTCTGAATTTATCAAAAGCGAAAACCACTGCCAACTACTCTTTCTCTGTGGTTGTATAGTTGACTTGGGCATCATTTAGCGTCCTACTGGCGTAATAAATAGAATAAAACACCTTGCCTCTTCGCTGCCCCAAAACGGCTCCCATTGCGAAATCACTCGCATCACACATCATCTCGAAAGGTAAGGTCCAATCCGGAGCTACAATCACAGGAGCTGAAACCAGAGCCTTCTTCAAACTCACAAAAGCTTCTTTACAACCTTCATCAAAAGCAAAGGATCTGGATTGTTCAAGCAACATGCAGAGAGGTTTTGAAATCTTCGAAAAGTCTTTTATAAACCTCCCCAGAAAACCCTCAAGTGCCCCAAGAAACTTCCTTCTCACTCTTTAATCATTGTTAGCGGAGACATCTTCTCAATAACCTCAATCTTTGCTCTGTCGACTTCTATCCCCACTTTTGATACTTTGTGCCCCAAAACTATCCCTTCACGAACCATGAAGTGACATTTCTCCCAGTTCAAGACTAGGTTGGTCTCCTCACATCGTTTAAGAATATCCTGCAGATTAAACAAGCACACATCAAAAGTTTCACCAAAAGTAGAGAAGTCATCCATAAATACCTCTAGAGTTTTCTCCACCATGTCGCTGAATATCGCCATCATGCATCGCTGAAATGTTGCAGGAGCATTGCATAACCCGGGGCATTCGCGAAATGCGAACGTGCCATAAGGACAAGTAAAGGTAGTCTTTTCCTGATCCTCTGGTGCTATCGTAATCTGATTGTACCCAGAATACCCATCTAGGAAGCAATAATACTCCTTACCTGCCAGCCTGTCAAGCATTTGATCAATAACGGGCAAGGGAAAGTGGTCCTTCCTCGTGGTTTTGTTCAACTTCCGATAGTCCATGCAAACTCGCCACCCAGTGATTGTTCTTGTCAGGATCAATTCATTATTTAGATTTTTTACCACTGTGATCCCGCCCTTCTTTGGCACGCACTGAACTGGGCTTACCCATGTACTATCAGAAATGGGAAAGATGATACCTACATCAAGCCACTTTATTATCTCCTTACGCATTACCTCTTTCATGACAGGGTTGAGTCGCCTCTGATGCTCAACAGAATTCAAACTATCATCCTCCAACAAGATTTTGTGCATGCATATTGATGGACTGATACCTTTTATGTCTGCCATGGACCACCCAATTGCTCTCTGATGTTGTCTCAACACATCTAACAATCTCTGTTCATATTCTCCACTCAGAGTTGATGATATGATCACTGGCAAAGTGGCCTCTTTCCCTAGGTACGCATATTTCAAATGTGAGGGAAGTGGTTTAAGCTCCAAAGCAAGTGGTTCTTCAACTGATGGTTTGGCTGCAAAAATAGTTCTCTCTGAAATCCCCAATGATTCAAATTGGCTTCGATGCACCCCACCATATTGTTTGGCATCCACATGAGCGATCATTCCCTTATCATCACATTTAGCTTCATTCTCACCTTCAACAAATTCATTAGAAGCTACCAGTTCCTCATGCCAACTATCCATCACTGATCTGTCTAAAACATGCACAAGAGAGCACTCTTCGACATCATTAGGGAAATGTAATGAATTAAAAAGATTGAAAGTTACCATCTGATCATTTACACTCATTGTCAATTCCCCTTTCTGAACATCAATAAGTGTCCTTTCTGTGGCTAAGAAAGGTCGTCCAAGTATGATTGGAACTTCATTGTCGACTTCATAGTCAAGTATTATGAAATCTGCAGGGAAAATGAATTTATCCACGCTTACCAACACATCTTCTATCTTCCCTTACGGATATACCACCAACGATCGATCGCCAACCGTAAATGAGATCAGTAGTGGGCCTCGCCTCGCCAATACCAAGCTTTTTAAAGATAGACATAGGCATGAGATTGATGCTTGCCCCCAAATCACATAAGGCTCGCCCACAATATGTGCTCCCAATGGTGCATGGGATGGTAAAGCTCCCTGGATCTTTCAACTTCTTAGGGATTTTTTGCCGAACGATAGAAGAGAATTCAGAAGTTAGAGCCACAGTCTCAAATTCCCCTAGTCGCCTCTTTTTAGTTAGAATGTCCTTCATGAACTTTGCGTAGTTAGGCATTTGCTTCAAAGCTTCAACCAATGGAATATTGATGTGTAGCTTTTTCAGAATCTCCAAAAACTTATCAAACTGCTTATCTTGCTCTTTCTTCTGAAAACGCTGCGGAAAAGGTGGTGGTGGTCTCGAATTTTCTTGCTCAGTTGGCTGTGACTGTGACAATGTTGCATCATTTTTCTGTCCTAGCTTCTGATAGTGTGGCAAGGCTGCAGCACTGTTGTGATCACTCTCCTGATGCTGAGGAAATGTTACAACACTGTTGCGATCAATTTCCTGTTGTTGAGGTAATGCTGCAACATTTTTCTGGTTATTCCCACATTCTGCTTGATTTTTACTGTACTCAACTTTCTCTTGGATTGAAGTGGGCTCTTTTACCTTAGGAACCTTGGGTGGAAGCTCCTCTAATTCTCTCCCACTTCGGAGTTGCACTGCTTTACATGTCTCCATGCCTTTGCCTCTTGGATTCTCAGTGTCACTAGGCAAGGTACCTTGGGCTCTATTATTCAAAGCTGAAGCTAACTGACCCACTTGGTTCTCTAAATTTCTGATTGAGGCAGCTTGGCTTTGCACTATGGCATCAGTTTTAGCCATATGCTCTTTCAACAGAGTCTCAAGTGAGGATGTAGACTCTTGAGGTTGTGCCTTAGGATTTTGCAAATTTTGCTGAGGATATCCTTGTTGTTGAAATCCTGGGGGTACTGGAGGTCTCATTTGTTGATTTGAAGGCCCAACTCCTTGATTGTTCCATGCGAAGTTTGGATGATGCCTCTAACCCGGGTTGAAATTCTTCTTGTACCCCACGTAGTTTACTGAAGCCGGATTGGATGGGCAAACATCAAAAGTGTGGACCTCCCCACAATAAACACACGATACTGACATTGGTGGCCAAAACTGATTCCCTGAACCCATGTTCATTGATTTTAGTGTATTGGTGAGGGTGGCAATCTGTGCTGCCAAGCTCGCTGCATTCGCATCTTGCACCACTACTACCTGGCGAGTTGGATTAAGGCGCGATGTTGGCCACTGGTAGTTATTCTTCGCAATCTTCTCTAGAATCTCATAAGCATCATTGTATGTCTTTGACAACAATGCTCCTCCAGCTGAGGCATCCACTACCATCCTTGTATGGGTATTCAACCCATTATAAAAAGTTTGCATCTGGATGCCGTAGGGAATACCATGGTTCAGGCATTTGCGCAACAACTCCTTAAACCTTTCCCATGTTTCGTACAATGACTCATCCTCTTGTTGCTGAAACGAAGTTATCTCACTCCTGAGCTTTGCAGTCTTAGTGGGTGGAAAATAATTAATCAAGAACTGCTCCACCAACTCATTCCAACTCGAGATAGCTCCAGGTGGTATTGTATTCAACCATTCTAGCGCTTTCCCACTTAATGAATACGGGAAAAGCATCAATCTAATGGTATCCTCACTGACTCCTCTGATCACAAAAGATTTGCAGACTCCCATGAATAACTGGAGGTGCAAGTGAGGATCCTCCATCGCCGTACCACCAAACTGGCCTGTATGCTGAAGCATCTGAAACATGACCGGCTTCAATTCAAAATGTGGTGCCTCTATTTCTGGTGGCATAATCCCTGGAATTAGAACTGGCACCGCATATTACTGAATAATCCGATTTCTCTCATCTTCCACTGCTCTAGCACCACCATTATTATCAATTCTCAACGGTGGTTCAACCATACCTTCAACTTCTGCTCGTCCTCTTTGTTCCCTTCTTCGACGGTGAAATGTACGTTCGATCTCGGGATCAAGATGTTGCAATTCAGGATCGTGCTCCTCGTTCATATAAGGAAATTAGTACCTAGCACGATACAAAGGTAACTAATCAAAATTTTGGGTGTGTTAACTAAAACTATAAACAACAAATAAAAAAAAAACTCAATTTCAAAAATTCACAAACAATTAGTCCCCGACAACGGCACCAAAAACTTGTTGTGCAAACACTCACTACGCAAGCATACGCAATCGTAGGTAGTATTTGGTGAACAAGGTCGATCCCACAGGGACTAAGTTGGCGAAAATAATGAAATTAAGTATGAACTACTAAGCTTAAAACTAAATTAAAGAACACAAGTGAACATGCAAAACGTTTTAGAAACAAGCACCAAAGCAACTACTAAAACAAAGGAGACTTAAAAAGACAAAAAACTAGCTTAGAGCAAAGGCTTAAGATGCTAAACAAGTAAGAAAATGAATAAAATAGAGCGTTGGAATTATAGGAAGCAATGGCTGTTTTCACAAATTTTGACTTGCCAATGCTGCAACATTAACACCACACTGTTATATAGCAGGAAATTTTATGCTAAAATCGACCCGAGACTTCTCGAACTTGATTTTCTCGCCTTTAACACAGAGTTAAGCATATGTCTATGAAAACCCAATGCTAACGGACATTAAAAGATTGAATTCCCTAAAATCACAAGCTTAGAATGCATGTCTACACCCTACAACTTCTCCCTATGAGAAATCACTTGCTCCATATGTGTGAATCTACCCATTCCTAACCCTTTCAGTATTAAGAACAAGTTAAACATTCTATTTAAGGTGATCAAACTCAAATAAGAACCTGCAATAATCACCACAAATGGAAATATAACTTCATACATGTGCATTGGATCAAAACAAGTTCAACAAACCACATCCAACCATAAATTCCAGCCCTTAAACACTTAGCCCATAGCTGAAAAGCAGAAAATAGTCCTCAATAAACAAGAATTCAGCAACATAATGAGATGTTTAACCAAAGATTACAACTAAAAGGTTCCAAACGTATAACAGTTTAGCTAAAAGCTTAAGAAAAGTTAGGGCAAATCAAAAAACCAACAACACAGCAGATAAACAACAGTAAAACGAAGGAGAGAGAGTAGGGGATGAAGGATCTTCTTCTTCTCTTCAAGAATGACTCTTCAATCAGCTGGTTTCTTCTCCTTCTTCTCCAAGAATGTGGGTTTTCCGAAAAGAGACCTCTCTCCCCCTTCCAATCGATGGTTTCTTCCTTTTTTTTCTCTTTTAGGGTTATTTTTCAATCACCCTATCCGCGTGGCAGCTTCTGATTGGCTCGTTTTTAATGAAGTGTGACGCACAACTGACATCAGCAGAAAATTTTTGCGAGAAAACAGGTTCCAGTTTTGAGTTTTAATGCTATAGCATTGGCTAAACATTATGGATTTGTGTCGCACAGTGCTACAGCATTGCCACCACAACGACTTTGTGTTGCACCATGTTGTAGCATTGTAGCCTCATTGCACAGCTAATTCACCATCAATGCTTATCATTCTACACTCTTTTTGGTTCAACTTCAAAACCTAAGCAAAAGGAAGATAACACCATAAAAATGACGGGCAAATAATAAAATTTCTCATAAATACCGGCATGCTTCGCTACAACCCAAGAAAAAGACATAAAATCAATAATGAATTTCACTTTACTCGATTTTTAGCGAGTTTTAAGAGCGGAATTATGATAATTAACTCCCATTTCATGGGATTATCATCGTGTCTTCGTTCGTTCGTGTTTCAGTTGTTGAGATCGTAATCGTGGGAGAGAGGAGCACTTAAAGAAAGGTTCTTCTAAGGTAATATTTCTTACTGTCTATTATGTTTATATGCATAATCTAGTCGTTTTTGTTCTTAAATAAAATTATTGTAACTAAATCAAGAGCGCGTGATTCACAATCGCTTCCGCTGCGGGACTCGATTCCCTTCACTGGGAACTTAACTTAGCAAGACGGAATTCACTTCTTCCCGCCTACTAGGGTAAGTAGAGGAATGTTCCCTTAAGTGGTGTCTCCGGGACTTGAACAAAGGGCCCGACCCCCTCATTTGCCCGAGAGGGATTCTGTTTGTTGGTAGGACCACAAACAAATTGTTCTTTAGAGGAGAACTGGTACTTAAGGCACATGATGTAACCCAGGGGTAAAACGGTAATTTGACCCAGTTGGTGTTACAAACATTCGTGAAGTTTTGACTTGTTGTTATTGTCCAATATCCGTGGACAAAGAAATATATGTGTAGTGAGAAAAGTGCAGCTGCGAGACTTTAGTGGAGTGTTCCCGCAGTTAACGAATGTTGATTGGGAGGTTAATGAGATTGACCGAGTAATCTCGTATCGTTGGAGCTTCTGATCTGTAGGTCAATTAGGTTAACCTTCTAGCTTGTAAAGGGTTTTTAGATCATTTGAATTTGAAATGTTCAAATTCATAAGGGAATAAACTTAATGTATATTGATACAATATAATATATAGTTTTGGAACTATATATTATAAATTTAATGTGAATATGATTCATATTAAATTTCATGAGAGAATTGAATATTTGAAAGAGTTCAAATATTAAATTCAAATGTGAATGTGATTCATATTTGAAAATTATAGGTTAAAACCTAATGTGCATGAGATGTACATTAAACTATATGTTAAAGGGTGAAATGATTAAATATGATTTAATCATTCAATTAATATTATAGTTGAATTGAATATGATTTAATTTGATATAATTAATAAATAACAGATTAATTAATTTAATATTAATTGCGAATGTGTCAGGAGGACACGTTCCCACTACTCCTCAACTCCCCCTCGATAGGGAGTGGAGAGTTACTCTGTGAAGTCCTTCTCTTTGTGAGAAGGACAGATGGAATCGAAAAATTCAATCAACTGATTTTCTATGAGCAAGAATTCTTTCTCTCTCACACACTCTGATTCCCTCATACTCTCTTCTAATTTGTTGGAATTCCTTCCCACCAAAGGAAAAGGTTTAAGCATAACTCAGAGGATTGAGGGTTTTCCTCGTGGTAGTGCCCCGTTGTAGAAGTAGAGAAGCAGAGAAGTTCTTGTGTTGCTGAAATTGGAGCAAGGAGTTACTGGAAAAACTACAAAGGTATTCCTTCTTTCCTCTTTAGTTTATACTTTAGCATGTTTGTATGCAATTAATCCATGCCTAATTAGATTAGATTTCCATGTTTGTTATGTTTTATTAATGTATGGGTTTTTGCATTTCAAGCAAAACAAAACTTGCAAATTACGATTCCAAATTCGTTTCCGCTGCTCAAGGGGATCCGATATCCATCAATTGGTATTAGAGCAATGCTTGTATTGTTTTGTTTGAAGCAAAATTGTTTTGGCCTTAGTTTACTTTGATTTGATCAATTTAGATGTAAAGGCCCCTGTGTTTTGGGCAATTAAGTGCTTTATCGAGTCTGTGTTCGAGTTATGAGTCGTTTGGGACAAGTTTCATGCAATTCGATTGAGAATCGAAGGAGAATTTGTTGATTGATGATGCTGTGTTCGAAGAAGAGAGCCACTGCTGAAGCAGCAGCGTTGCAGCGCCGTTCTTCAGCGTTGCAACACTGAGGAACGGCGTCGCAACACGTTTATCCCTATCGACGCGGGGGCTCCAGGGGTCAACGGCGTTGCAACGCTGCCTCTCAGGTTGAAACGCCCCCCGATAAAAGGCGTGGGCGCGGACGAAGCGGGCGTTGCAATGCCATGATGCATTTCCAGCAGCTGCAGACCGGTTTGGTTTCCGGTTGGTTTTCGGTCCGGTTCGAGCGGTTCAAGCCCGATTCAAGGCGTTGGACTGGTTTTATGTAATAAAATTAATGTAATTTTATTATCTTGCACTTTAGGGGCCAAATTATTCTGGTTTTACAGGTTTATGTCTTTATGAATGTCATTTAGATTTTTCCCACCTTAGGATAAGCATGTACATGCATTTTATTTGTATAATTGTTATATGAATATGGTTAATATGCATGATTAATTTTTTTTTTCATGAGTAATTAATTATAATTGTTATGATTAGATTATATGGAAAATAAATTGCATGGAGCATGTAATTACTTAGTTTAAAATAAATGTTATTTTATTTTAAGTAATTTTTTATTCAATTAGTTGAATATTTTTTTTATAATTCCATTTTTTGGTTTTATAAAATAGTTTCTTTTTCATAGGTTAATTGTTGAATTTATAATAGTTATAAATTAAAGGGGTTTTAGAAACCATAACCTATAATAAAGAAATGCATGCAAACATAGGAACTTGGGTTAAAATTTAAATTAGTTTTAAATTGTTTAAAATTAATTTAGACCTAAGTTTTAATTTATAATAGGATTAGAAATTAGTCTTACATAGTATTTTAAATAGTTTAAAATATAGTAGGACATTAGGACTTTGGTTATAAGGGAACTCTGTTGGTGAAGTTTTGTCTAAGGTTAGGGGCACTTAAGCTGACGGTTAACGAAACACCTCCTACCTGGGAACTGATCCAGAACTTGAGTTGAATTAACCTTAGTTCTATTTTATCTCGAGGTAATTAAAATGTTTATTTACCTAGACATAAGGTTAAAAGACCTAGTTATAATAGTTATAATAGGCATAGACTTAGATAGATTCTTTTAGCCAGAATCCGACTAGGTTAAACCTATACCCTAATCTTTGTTGCTTCAGTGGGAGAAAACGAGATGTTCGCATCGAGTTTACTCTCACGTCCTCAAGAGTTCACACCGTGAGTTCCATGCTCAGCTACGTGCAGTCAAAATTTTGTCCCCCTACGGTATGAGTTTGCATGGTTCAATACCAAGGTGAATGAGGGAAGTGTCCATAGTAAATGGGAGCAGGACGCGTGTCAACGTATCCTACGGTCTCGTCCATTAGGTCGCATCGTGAGATTTCTATAGTCCGCTTTGCTAGGTTGTCCCCGGAACAACCCAAATCCTCTGCGAGCGACTATAGGGATCGGGCACCGCGAACTCCCAGAAATGGATAGGGTCTCTTAGGTAATTTTCCAACAGTTGTCTTTCTTAATAGTAGCCTATTGGCTCGGACCTATTGGATCTAAAAATGGTAGGGTCACATTTACGGGATGAGTTAAGCTAGTTAACAAGTCCTTGACCAAACAAACGGTAGCTAAGGACCATTGGGACATGAGATGTTCTCGTAGTGAGAATTGGTTGAGAAAGTCTCAATTCAGGGGAGGAATGACTGACCGCCCGACGGTGGCTTTTGTTCTAAACCCTTGAAATATGGTTGCAAAATTAAAGGTTTAATTTAAACATTGGGTTTAGTTTAAACACTATGGGTTTTTAATAATTTTGCAAAATTTGATTGGTTTTATAATGGGTTAAAAGGCATAACTAATTTGAAGTATTTTGGATTTTCAGCATGTCGTCCCAATAATAGCCTTACTTAAAAGCGATCGTTTAACTGGTGAGAACTTTACTACGTGGAAGTCCAACTTGAATACGATTCTTGTTGTTGACGACCTACGGCTTGTACAAACTGAGGAATGTCCCCAGGTCCCTGCTCGAAACGCTCCTCAATCTATTAAGGAGGCGTACAACCACTGGATTAAGGCCAATGTAAAGGCAAAGGCCTATATCCTTGCTGGGATATCTGATGTTTTAGCCAGAAAAATTGGAGGGTAT
Source organism: Trichosanthes cucumerina (assembly GCA_036507285.1). NCBI lineage: Eukaryota > Viridiplantae > Streptophyta > Magnoliopsida > Cucurbitales > Cucurbitaceae > Trichosanthes > Trichosanthes cucumerina. Next base: position 5,365,749 of record CM071837.1, read on the forward strand.
GGTCTCAGCTCGAGAGATCATGGGTTATCTGCAAAATTTATCTGGACAACCGTCTAAACAAATTCGGCACGAATTCCTCAAATATGTTTATAACTCCCATATGAAGGAAGGATCATCGGTTAGAGAACACGTTCTCAATCTGATGGTCCACTTCAACGTGACTGAGATGAACGGAGCGGTCATTGGCGAGCAAAGTCAGGTCTCGTTCATCCTGGGATCTCTTCCGTAGAGTTTCCAACAATTTTGCAGCAATGCGGTGATGAACAAGATTGAGTATAACCAGACTACTCTCCTTAATGAACTACAAACTTTCCAGTCCCTTATGAAGAATAAGGGACAAGCTGATGGAGAGGCAAATTTTTTTGCCCATTCCAGAAGGTTCCAGAAGGATTCATCATCTGGGGCTAAGTCCTGTGGTTCATCTTCTGGGCTTAAGGAGAACCAAAAGAAGAAGATATGAGGGAAAGGGAAGGCATCTGCTGCTGACAAAGGCAAGGAAAAAGCCAAGGTTGTAGATAAAGGAAAATGTTTCCACTGCAACGTGGATGGGCACTGGAAGCGAAACTGCCCAAAATACCTTGCTGAGCTCAAAGAGAAGAAAGGCAAATTAGATTTGCTTATTCTTGAAACTTGTTTAGTGGTAAATGATGATTTTACCTGGATACTTGATTCAGGAGCCACTAATCATGCTGTGGGAGATGCCAATCTGTTTTTTAGAAATAGATTTTTATTTTTAGAAATAGATTTTTATTTTTATAAAATCTGTATATAGTTCCTAAGACTAAGAGGAACTTAATTTCTATCTCTTGTTTAATAGAACTTGGTTATTGTATTTCCTTTTCTTTGAATGAAGCGTTCATTTTAAAAGAAGGTGTCAATATTTGTTCTGCTAAATTGAAAAACGGCTTGTATGTACTTAAATAGAATCAGACTAAAGCCATTTTAAATCATGAGATGTTAAAAAATGCTAATACTCAAAGTAAAAGACAAAGAATTGACTTTGTAAGAATTGACTTCTAAACAAGTTAGACTTGGTCATATTAATCTCAACCGGATTGAGAGACTCTCTAAGAATTGACTTCTAAACAAGTTAGAAGATGATTCTTTACCGGATTGAGAGACTCTCTAATAATTGACTTCTAAACAAGTTAGAAGATGATTCTTTACCTCCTTGCGAGTCTTGCTTAGAAGGTAAAAGGACCAAGCGACCTTTTTCTGAAAAAGGTTATAGAGCCATAGAGCCCTTAGAAATTGTACATTCGGATCTTTGTGGTCCGGTGAATGTTAAAGCTCGAGGAGGGTACGAATATTTCATCTCTTTCATAGATGATTATTCGAGGTATGGTTATCTATATCTAATGCATCACAAGTCTGAGGCTCTTGAAAAGTTCAAAGAGTATAAGGCTGAAGTAGAGAATGCATTAGGGAAAACCATTAAAACACTTCGATCTGATCGAGGTTTAGAGTATATGGATTTGGGATTCCAGGACTATTTGATAGAACATGGAATTAAATCTCAACTCTCAGAACCTAATACACCACAGCAAAATGCTGTGTCAGAAATGAGAAATAGAACCTTGTTGGACATGGTTCGTTTTATGATGAGCTATGCTCAATTGCCTGCCTCGTTTTGGGGATATGCAGTAGAGTCTGCAGTTCAAATCTTGAACACTGTTCCATCAAAGAGTGTTCATAAACATATTTTGAGTTGTGGAAGGGGCATAAACCTAATTTACAACACTTCAGAATTTGGGGTTGTCCGGCACACGTGCTAGCGACAAACCCAAAGAAATTGGAACCTCGTTCAAGATTGTGCCAATTTGTTGGCTATCCCAAGGAAACGAGAGTTGGTCTTTTCTACGACCCAAAAGAAAACAAGGTGATTGTATCGACAAACGCCACGTTCTTGGTGAAGGGAATCGAGTCCCGCAGCGGAAGCGATTGTGAATCGCGCGCTCTTGATTTAGTTACAATGATTTCATTCAAGAACGTAAATAACTAGATTAAGCATAAAATAGTATTTGGACAGCAAGAAATATTACCTTTGAAGAACTTTTCTTCAAGTGCTCCTCCTCTCTCACGATCAAGATCTCAGCAACACGAACCACGAACGGAATAAGACACGACCACTGGATCTTCTCCGTTGTTCTCTAGGTGAGGAAGGAATCTGGGTTCCCTTTAGTAGATATGAGATGTTGTGAGAGAGATGTTTGTCTTTTGGAACCTTTCCAACAACACAACAAAGGTTTGGAATCACTTAACCTACGTTCATCTCATGCAACCATATATATAGGGAAATAGGATGGAAATGACCATCCTACCCCTCCTTTATTCTCTCTTTAGTATATGGTTTATATATGAATCTAATTCACATTAAAACTATATATTATATCAATTATATCCTATATAATTGATATAACACCTCATGTATGAAATTGAACACTTTCAATTTCATTCCTAACTTTATACCCTCAATGTTACCATGTTGAGCCAACGGAGGGACCTAATGGACCTACAGTTCATGAGCTCCAATGATATGAGATTAACTGATCAAACTCTTTGTGATCCAGTTAATCAATATTCATTAACTACAAGTCACTCCACTATAGACTTGTAGCTGCACCCTCCTCACTGTAGATAATATTTTGTCCACTGATATAGTCATTACCCATGAGTCGACCCTTCACATGTTGTTCGTAATCACGACTGGGTCAAATTACCGTTTTACCCCTGTGATTACTCTTTGCTCCTTAAGCACCACTGATCCTCTAATGAACAACAAGTCTGAGGTCCTACCTTAGACTCATACCCTCATAGAGGGTGGGGCCCTGTTGTTCAAGACTTGGAGTCAGTTCTTAAAAGAACAACCTATCTAATTCCTTAGTGTAGGAATGAGTGAATTCCATCTTGCACAGTTAAGTTCCCAGCTACCTACGAGGTTCTGTTCCTGAGAAGGTAGGCTTATTGAGTCGGCTACAGGCCACTCTTACCCATACTAGTCTAAGGACAAACCCCTATAAGCAAGAGTTCTTAACTTGCTCATGATTCAGGTCGAGTCACTAATGACCATCTATAAATTACTAGTCTTATCTTTTTAACGGTGTTACACTGGTTAGACTAATAATTTGCGGTCCGGTCTTGTATGAACTCTTCATACAGGATGACCCCACTCGCATGTCAACCACATGAATGAGTTAGATTACCTCATTTGTACTAATTACAAAATGGGTCGCATCCATGGTGTTTCCAGAATGAGGTTTCCAACCTTATTCTTATACCATATACCATTTAGGTTATATTCTTGAACACAATCCAAATAGTGTCCACTACACTGGTGTTCAAGATATATGTTATAACCTTGGAGCTTAGTTTATTGGATTTATAGAGCAAGACTGTAATTCTATCAAAACAAATAACGCTTTATTTAATTTATCAAAATTACACAAGTTTAGGGCATAAATCCCAACACTTGGAGGAAGATCACATGAGGAACCACAAACCGCGTAGTAAATTAGTGATAAATGAAGCTACAGATGAATCAACAAGAGTTGTTGATCAAGCTGGACCGTCATCAAGAGTTGATGGAGGAGCCAACACCTCAAGTCTGTCTCGTCCTTCTCAATTGTTGGGAATGCCTCGACGTAGTGGGAGGGTTGTTTCGCAACCTGACTCCCGTAGTGGGAGGGTTTAGCTGAAACTCAAGTTGTCATACCTGATGACGGCGTAGAAGATCCATTGTCTTATAAACAGGCGATGAATGACGTAGACAAGGACCAATGGATCAAAGCCATGGACCTTGAAATGGAGTCAATGGACTTCAATTCAGTATGAGAACTTGTAGCCCAACCTGAAGGGGTTAGACCCATAGGGTGTAAATGGATCTATAAGAGAAAGAGAGATGCAACCGAAAAGGTACACACCTTTAAGGCTAGACTTGTAGCAAAGGGTTTTACCCAAAGGGAAGGAGTTGATTATGAAGAAACTTTTTCCCCTGTTGTTATGCTGCAGTCTATAAGGATACTCTTGTCCATAGTCGTGTTTTATGATTATGAAATTTGGCAAATGGACGTCAAGACTGCCTTTTTGAATGGTAATCTTGACGAGAGCATCTATATGTCTCAGCCCGAAGGGTTCATAACCCAAGGTCAGGAGCAAAAGGTTTGCAAACTCAATCGATCCATTTATGGGTTGAAACAAGCATCCAAATCTTGGAATATAAGATTTAATACTGCGATTAAGTCTTATGGCTTTGACCAAAACGTTGATGAGCCTTGTGTTTACAAGAGGATCATCAACGATAAAGTAGCTTTATTAGTATTTTATGTGGATGATATCCTACTCATTGGGAATGATGGAGGATACCTTACTGACATAAAGAATTGGTTGGCGACCCAATTCTAAATGAAAGATTTGGGAGAGGTGCAATATATTTTTGGGATTCAGATCTTCAGGAATCGCAAGAACAGAACTCTAGCACTGTCTCAAGCTTCTTATATCGACAAAATGTTGTCCCAATATTCGATGTAGAATTCCAAGAGTGGCTTGTTGCCCTTCAGGCATGGAGTTCATCTGTCTAAGGAACAGTGTCCTAAGACACCACAAGAAGTTGAGGATAAGAGACGTATTCCCTATGCCTCTACAGTAGGTAGCTTAATGTATGTTATGTTTTGCATAAGGCCAGACATTTGTTATGCAGTGGGAATAGTCAATAGGTACCAGTCCAATCAAGTATCTTAGGAGAACGAGGGACTATATGCTTGTGTATGAGACTAAGGATTTGATCCTTACTGGATACACTTATTCTGATTTTAAGAACGATAAGGATTCTATGAAATCCACATCAGGATCAGTTTTCACCCTTAATGGGGGAGCTATAGTATGGCGAAGCATCAAGCAAGGATGCATCGCTGACTCCACGATGGAGGTTGAGTATGTCGCTGCTTGTGAAGCTGCTAAGGAGGTTGTTTGGCTAAGGAAATTCCTTACTGATTTGGAAGTCGTTGCAAAGTTTGAATTTCCCATCACCTTATACTGTGACAACAGTGGTGCGGTAGCCAATTCGAAGGAACCTCACAGCCATAAGCGAAGCAAACACATCGAGAGGATGTATCACCTTATACGTGAAATAGTACAACGAGGAGATGTGACAGTCACGAAGATCGCTTCAGAGCACAATATTGCTGATCCATTTACAAAGACTATCACGGCTAAAGTGTTCGAGGGTCGTCTGGAGAGTCTAGGCCTACGAGACATGTACATAGGCTAATCTAGGGCAAGTGGGAGATATGTAATCGGGTATATGGATGTCCTACTTTTTTGTATTTTTATCTCTTGTAACCACTGTTTTAGATTATGATGTACCCCACTAGAGTTTTAGTTCAAGTGGGAGTTTGTTGAGGTTTGTGCCCTAAAACTCGTAGTTTGTATTTCCGTTCTAATTATTTGTAATAAAGTGTTATTATTACAATAAAGAGTTATTGTTCGCTGTCTTTGACATTGCCTTTATTTAAACCCTAAATCCAATAAACTTAACATCCAAGGCTGTTAAATGTGTCTTTAACTAAATGTAGTGTACATATAGAGGATCACGGTTCGAGATACAACCTAAAGAGTCTATAGTTAGGGGATAAGGTTTGGGTACCTTACCCTGGTAAAACTATGGATGTGGCCCACTTTGTATTTGATACAAACACTGTGATCCTAACGTGTTCGTGTAGATGACATGTGAGTGGGGATACCCTATGTAATGAGATTACATAAGACCGGACTACGAAATAGTAACCTCTCTCTGTAACTCCGTTGACTAGTTAGATTTCAATTACACTAGGATGACCTAGGCAACTTGATCTCAATCCTGAGCAGGTTACGAACTCCTATTCGCGAGGGATTGTCCTTTGACTAGTATGGGTGAGAGTGGCCAGATTTGCCGACTCAATATGTCTACCTTCTTGGGGACAAGACTGAATGAGCGGCTGGAAAGTTAACTTAGCAAGACGAAATTTACTCCTTGCCGCCTACTAGGGTAAGTAGAGGAATGTTCCCTTAAGTGGTGTCTCCGGGACTTAAAGAAAGGGCCCAACCCTCTCATTGGCCCAAGAGGGATTCTGTTTGTTGGTAGGACCACAAACAAATTGTTCATTAGAGGAGAACTGGTACTTAAGGCACAAGATGTAACCCAGGGGTAAAACATTAATTTGACCCAGCTGGTGTTACGAACATTCGTGAAGGATTGACTTGCTTTATTATTGGCCAATATTCGTGAACACGAAAATATATCTCATGGTGAGAAAGAGTGCGGTTGTGGGACTTTAGTGGAGTGTTCCCGCAGTTAACGAATGTTGATTGGGAGGTTAATGAGATTGACCGAGCAATCTCCTATCATTGGAGCTTCTGATCTGTAGGTCCATTAGGTCCACCTTCTAGCTCGTAAAGGGTTCTTAGATCATTTGAATTTGAAATGTTCAAATTCATAAGAGAATAAACTTAATGTATATTGATACGATATAATATATAGTTTTGGAACTATATATTATAAATTTAATGTGAATATGATTCATATTAAATTTCATGAGAGAATTGAATATTTGAAAGAGTTCAAATATTAAATTCAAATGTGAGTGTGATTCATATTTGAAAACTATAGGTTAAAACATAATTTGCATGAGATGTACATTAAACTATATGTTAAAGGGTGAAATGATTAAATATGATTTAATCATTCAATTAATATTATAATTGAATTAAATATGATTTAATTTGATATAATTAATTAATAATTGATTAATTAATTTAATATTAATTGCGAACGTGTCAGGAGGACACATTCCCACTACTCCCCAACTCCCCCCTCGATAGGGAGTGGGGAGTTACCCTGTGAAGTCCTACTCCTTGTCCTACTCCTTGTGAGAAGGACAGATGGAATCGAAAAATTCAATCGACTGATTTGCTCTGAGCAAGAATTCTCTCTCTCTCACACACTCTCATTCCCTCATACTCTCTTCCAATTTCTTAGAATTCCTTCCCACCAAAGAAAAAGGTCTAAGCAGAACTTAAAGGATAGAGAGTTTTCCTCGTCGTAGTGCCCTGTTGTAGAAGTAGAGAAGCAGAGAAGTTCATGTGTTGCTGAAATAGCAACAAGGAGTTTCTGGAAAAATTACAAAGGTATTCCTTCTTTCCTCTTTAGTTTAATGGTTAAACTTTAGCATATTTGTATGCAATTAATCCATGCCTAATTAGATTAGATTTCCATGTTTGTTCTGTCTTATCAATGTATGGTTTTTTGCATTTTAAGCAAAATAAAACATGCAAATTACGATTCCAAATTCGTTTACGCTGCTCAAGTGGATTCGATCTCCATCAATATAAGCCCTTCTTGCAAGAAGGAAGGGAAGTAACTCTCTCATTTTTGGATTTTCACCAAAAGAAGAGATTACTTTTGTCTCAAATTCTCTCTACCTTTCTCCTCTCAAAAACCAAAACACAAAAGTTCCAACAAACTTCCTTCTTCCAAAAGAAGAACAACCGAGAAGCCAAAGGGTTGTGTTCGATTTTTGTTCGAGAGAAGGGTTCAAGATCGTTGGGAGAACACGAAGAGTTCATGAACGGAAAGGAAAAATCGAAGCGCGTATTCAACAAGTAAGTACATACTAATTTTTCTTTCCATTTAAGCATGTTTAGCCTAGGTCTAATTGTTAGATCATTTTAATGAAATTCAATTGCACAACTTCACCATGACGATTCAATCGTCTTCCGCTGCGTGGGAGTTTCATTCCCTTCACCAAGAGATCTCCAAATTCTCTCAAAACTCTCTCAACTCTCTCTACCTCTTCTCCAAATCCAAAACCAAAGGGAGTCTCACACACTCTCCCTCAACCTACCGAGAACAACCGAGAAGTCCTTTCGGAGGTGTCCGTGTTGTTCGGTGCGAGGAAAGGAGATCGTTGAGATCGTTTGTACGAAATAGTTCGTGATCAGAGGAGAAAAGTATTGAAGAAGAGTTCTTTAACAAGTAAGTAACAAGTTACTCTCTATTTTTCTTCTCTTTATGCATGTTTAGCCTAGAATTTATGTGATAAGTTCGATTTTAAGAAACGAATTGCACAACGAAAACCATGAAGTTTCATATCGTTTTTCACTGTAAGAATTTCAATCCATTCAATTGGTATCAGAGCTAATCGTTGGCTATTCGTTGTGCATTTTGAATTTCTTAAAATTAGGTGGGGTTGCCTTAATTTCATGACATGAATTTCGGTTTTTCATATTGGATGTTTCGGTGTTTGGCACTTAAATTTAGATTTACCTTTCTGTTGATTTGATCAATGTAAAGGCCTAGTGTTTTTGGGAATTTTAGAAAGTAAATTGAGTCTGTAATTCTGTGTCGTTTGTGGCATGAGATGTTGTGAAAAAGAAGACCGAAAACCGGCGAATTTGGCAAAAAACAGCAAGTTGTGTTGCTGGAGAATCGATAGCGTTGCGACGCTATTCTTGGGCGTCGCAACGCCATCTGTGCAGGAGATAGCCTTGTTGCAGATCAGCGTTACAACGCCGCTGGCGTTGGGAATGCTAGCTTGACGCTGGTCACGACGTTGCAACGCCGCAGTGTAGTGGAGTAGTTGTGCAAGGAAATTCCGCAGGTGTGGCATGATGGGGCGGTTTTCTTCAGATATTTTATTCATTTTTAATTTTGTAAAATAATTTTTTTAATAAATTTTTTTAATTAATATTAATATAATTGTTATATTACTGTTAATTAATTAAACTAGAGTTTCTAGGGTGCCAAAACCGGTCTGATTTTGCTATTTATTTTTATTCAAGTGTTGTATAATTATTCTATGTGCATAATGTATGTCATATAGATTAAAATCTCACCTTAGGTTAAACATTTCATGCATCATTTTTATATTATAAGAGTTATAATACATAGTATGCATCATAGGATTATATTATAAGTGTTATAATATAATGTATGTCTTTTTAATTTTATTAATATAAGAGTTATATTTCTTAGATTAAAAGCATTGTCATGTATTTATACATGAGATGTATGTATATTATATAGTTTAATTATTCATGTGATTAATGATCAAGCATTATAATATAGAAATGCATGTAACCTAAGTTAATTATTAGTTTTAAATGGTTTAGACCTTGAATAATTAGACTTAGGTTTTCTAGTTCTAATAAGATTACAATTAGGAAATCCAATATGACTTATGAATGGTGACTAATTAGTAACTTTGTCTAAGGAAGGTTTTATCTAAGGCTGGGGTATTTAATCTGACGCTTTGCGGAACACCCCTATTTGGGAACTGACCTGGGAGTGAATTTTGTCCGGAGATTCATAGGTTATATTCTCGTGAGTGTCGTTAATGAAGAGTTAATTAATTTACTCACATAGACCTAAGTTAATAATGTGATTATAGACTTAGGCTAATCCAATAGAAGTGTTATATTGGTAGACTTAGATAAATTATAGTCGGTTTATCTAGGTCAAACCCGATTATTTTTAAGTACTTAGTGGGAGGAAATAAATTGTATGAGATACATTTAATTTTTCATCCACAAATCTCTATAAAGTTCACACGGTAAGATCCATACTCGGCCTCGTGGCGCAAATGGGAGCGTTCCCCTACGGATGGTATTTGTATGGGTCAAAATTCAACGTGAATGGAGAGAATACTTATAGTGAGATGGAGCGGGACTTGTGAAAACAGAACCCACGGTCTCTTCTTTCGACTCACAGAATTCATTAAGAGTTAATGGATTCGTACCAAAAAATGGTAACTGGATGCCTAATGGAATAAGAGTTATTCTGGTATTAGGGTTTGGTCGAGAAAGTCTCATCCTAGAGGATGAGTGGCTTTGTCTACCCTACGGTGGCGATCATTCTAAACGTTTGGGGTATCATTGCAATTTTTTAAATGGCCTAGGGATCATAGAATTAAAATTTGCTCAAACCTGATTGGATTTTAAAAGTTTTTGGGAGACTAATAAAAAGTTTTTCATTTTCCAGCAAATTAGATATCAAAAGCTTTTATAGCCCTGTTAGCTTCCGATAAGTTAGTCGGCATTAATTTTCAAACGTGAAAAAACAATATTGACACGATTTTGGTAACTAACGACCTAAAGTTCGCGCCTCACTGAGGAGTGTCCTCAGGTGCCCGGTCGAACAACCATACACAACGAACTACAGACCTTCCATTCCTTGATGCAAGTCAAGGGGCAGGAAGCTGAGACAAGTGTTGCCTTTAGATCTTTTCACAGGGGTTCGACCTCTGGGAGAAAGTCTGTAGGTTCTTCAGGCCTGAAAGGGAAGAAGAAGTTGAAGGAGGTTAAGGTTGACTGCGCTGCCACCCAAAAGGGCAAAGAGATCAAGGAAGTCGCAAGAAAGTGTTTCTACTGCAACAGGGGCGATCACCTGAAAAGAAGTTGTCCCAAGTTTCTTGTCGAAAAGAAGAAGGCAGGTAAATGTGATTTACTTGTTACAGAAACTTGTTTAGTGGAGAGTAATGACTCTGTCTGGATACTGGATTTAGGCGCCACTAACCATATTTGCTCTTCTTTTCAGGGAATAAGTTCTTGGCAGTGGCTACATGAAGGTGAGATAACACTCAGGGTTGAATCCGGACAAGTTGTCTCAGCTGCAACGATCGGCACGGTGAAGCTGTTTTTTGTCGGGAAGTACTGATTATTAGTTAAAATGTACATAGTTTCAGGGTTTACTAGAAACCTAGTTTCTATTTCCTGCCTATTAGAACAAAATATTTCTATTTCTTTCATGAGTAATAAAGCGTTTATTTCTCGAAATGAAAATTTGTTATGTTCTGCTTCGCTTGAGAGTAATTTGTATGTTTTAAAGCCAAATTCATTCAAAAGTGTTTTGAATAGTGAATTATTTAAAACAGTAGAAACGCGAACTAAGAGATTAAAGGTTTCACCGAAAGAAAGTGCCCATCTTTGGCATCTAAGGTTAGGCCACATAAATCTCAATAGGATTGAGAGACTAGTGAACAGCGGACTTCTAAGCGAGTTTGAAGAAAACTCTTTACCGGTTTGTGAGTCATGCCTTGAAGGCAAAATGACCAAACTTCCTTTTAGTGGAAAAGGATATAGGGCCAAAGAGCCTCTTGAGCTTATACATTCTAACCTCTGTGGTCCGATAAGTGTTAAAGCACGAGGAGGTTACGAATACTTTGTATCTTTCATAGATGACTATTCGAGGTATGGGTACGTTTACCTAATGCATAGGAATTCTGAAACTCTTTAAAAGTTCAAGGAGTTCAAGACTGAGGTTCAGAACCTGTTAGGTAAAACAATCAAAACACTTCGATCGGATCGAGGTGGAGAGTACATGGACACTAAATTCCAGGACTATATGATATAACATGGAATTATGTCCCAACTCTCAGCACCCGATATGCCACAACAGAATGGTGTATCGGAGAGGAGAAACAGAACCCTGTTGGACATTGTTCGGTCGATGATGAGTTATGCTCGTCTCCCCGATTTTTTTGGAGTTACGCAGTGAAGATTGCGGTATACATTTTGAACACAGTTCCATCAAAGATTGTTTGTGAAACACCTTTCGAACTCTGGTATGGTCGTAAAACAAGTTGACATTTCAGAATTTTGGGATGTCCGACCCATGTGTTGGTGTCAAACTCGAAGAAGTTGGAACCCTGTTCAAAGTTTTGCCTTTTTGTAGGTTACACAAAAGATACTAGGGGTGGTATGCTTTATGATCCTAAGGATAATAGAGTGCTTGTGTCGAGAAACGCCACTTTCCTTGAGGAAGACCACATCAGGGATCACTTACAAAGAAGTAAGATTATGTTAAACGAAATGGGTAGTTCATTAGCACGAGTTTCTAATGGGGCTAGTATGTCAACAAGTGTTGTTCATCCTAGCTCGTCCAGTCAAGTCTGTTCTCAAGAGTTGAGAATGCCTCGACGTAGTGGGAGGGTTGCGAGACAGCCTGAACGTTACATGGGTTTAGCTGAAACCCAAGTCGTCACCCCTGATGATGACTGCGAGGATCCATTGACATATGATAAGGAAATGGAAAACGTTGACAAAGACGAATGGATTAAAGCTATGGACCAAGAAATGGAGTCGATGTACTTCAATTCCGTCTGGGAGCTTGTGTACCAACCAGATGGTGTTAAATCTATTGGTTGCAAGTGGATCTACAAGCGTAAACATGGCGGAGATGGGAAGGTGCAGACCTTCAAAGCACTAGTGGCAAAGGGTTTTACCCAAGTTGAAGGTGTTGACTATGAGGAAACCTTTTCTCCTGTTGTCATGGTAAAGTCTATCAGGATCTTTGTAGCCATTGTCGCATCTTATGATTATGAGGTATGGCAGATTGATGTCAAGACAACCTTTCTGAATGGCAATCTTGATGAGACCATCTACATGGACCAACCGAAGGGGTTCATTGCCCAAGGTCAAGAGCAAAAGGTTTGTCGACTTCAAAGGTCTATTTATGGACTGAAAGAAGCCTCGAGGTCTTTAAATATAAGGTTTGATGAGGCGATCAAATCTTATGGCTTTGATCAGAATGTTGATGAGCCTTGTGTTTACAAGAAATTCATCAACAACACTGTCCCATTTCTGATATTGTATGTGGATGATATCCTGCGCATTGGGAATGAGGTAGGATTTCTTACTGACATTAAGGAATGGTTGGCTTTGCAATTCCAAATGAAAGCTTTGGGAGAGGCTCAGTATGTTTTAGGTATCCAGATAGTCTGTAACCAGAAGAACAGAACGCTAGCCATGTCCCAAGCATCTTACATTGACAAGATGTTGTTCGGTATAAGATGCAGAACTTCAAGAAGGGCTTGCTGGTTTTCATGATGGGAATCGAATCCCGCAGCGAAAGCGATTGCGAATCGTGCGTTCTAAATTTTATTACATGGATTACATTCAAGAACTAATCTATCTAGATTAAGCATATAATAACAAGATGGACAACAAGAATAATACCTTTGAATAACTTTTCCTCGAGTGCTCCTTCTCCCACGACCACGATCTCAACAACACGAACCTAAGCGATCACGGACACTACCACCGGATCTTCTCCATTGTTCTCTAGGTGAGGGAGGAAGGTGGGTTCCCTTTAGGTGGATGAGATGTTTGTGAGAGAGATTGTGTTTTGGAACTTTTCCAACAACACAACAAAATGACACACTAGGGTTCTCAAAAGCCCTAGGTCAAAGTTGCATCTTATGTAACTATATATATAGGGAAATAAGGATGGAAATTACCATCCTATCCCTCTTTCATTCTCTCTTTAGTATATAGTTAGTATGTGAATCTAATTCACATTCAAACTATATATTATATCAATTATATCACATATAACTGATATGACATCTCATATATGAATTTTAACACTTCAATTTCATTCCTAACTTTATACCCTCAATATAACCATATTGAGACAACGGAGGGACATAATGGACCTACAGTTCATGAGCTCCAATGAAGTGAGATTAACTGATCAAACTCTTTGATCCAGTTAATCAATATTCATTAACTACAAGTCACTCCACTATAGACTTGTAGCTGCACTCTCCTCACTGTAGATTATATTGTGTCCACTGATATAATCATTACCCATGAGTCGACCCTTCACAGGTTGTTCGTACTCACGGCTGGGTCAAATTACCATTTTACCCTTTTGATTACCTCTTTATTACTTAGGATTCAGGTCGAGTCACTAATAACCATCTATAAATTATCAGTCTTATCCTGTTAACGGTGTTACACTAAATAGACTAATAATTTGCAGTGTGGTCTTGTATGAACTCTTCATATAGGATGCCCTCACTCGCATGTCAACAACATGAATGAGTTGGATTACCTTATTTGTACTAATTACAAAGTGGGCCGCATCCATGGTGTTACAAGAATGAGGTTTCCAACCTTATTCTTATACCATAGACCATTTAGGTTATATTCTTGGACACAATCCAAATATTGTCCACTACACTGATGTTCAAGATGTAGTATAACCTTGGAGCTTAGTTTATTGGATTTATAAAGCAAGAATATAATTTTATCAAAACAAATAACTGTTTATTTATTTGATCAAAATTACACAAGTTTAGGGCATAAATCCCAACAATCTCCCACTTGACCTAAAGCTTGTGGAGTATTAAAACATTACAATAATGTAAAAACAATAAACTAGCGCATTTAAACTCTTTGTACAATATACTCCCACTTGCCCTAGTTAGGGAAAACTTGTAAACCTAGATCTTCAACGTGACTCTCAAATACTTTAGATGTGAGAGTCTTTGTAAAGGATCTGCAACGTTTGCTCTGAGGCTATCTTCGTGACAATCACGTCTCCTATATGCACGATCTCCCGGATGATATGATATTTTCACTCAATGTGCATACCCCTCTTGTGACTTTGGAGTTCCCTCGAATTTGCCACTGCACCACTGTTATCGCAATACAGCGTGATGGGCAAAGTCATATTTGGAACAACTTCCAAATCTAGCATGGATTTCCTTAACCAAACGACCTCTTTAGCTGTTTCACAAGCTGCTACATATTCGGCCTCCATGCTGGAATCAGCGATGCATCCTTGCTTGACGCTTCGCCATACTATAACTCCTCTGTTAAAAGTAAATACTGACCCGGATGTAGATTTCCGAGAATCTTTATCAGTCTGAAAGTCAGAATTCGTGTATCCTGTAAGGATCAAATCCTTAGCCCCATACACAAGCATGTTGTTCTTTGTTCTCCGTAGATACTTAAGGATTGTTTTAACCGCTGTCCAGTGTTCAAGTCCTGGATTGGATTGATACCTACTTACCATTCCAACTGCAAAACAGATGTCAGGCCTAGTACACAACATGGCGTACAACAGGCTCCCAACAACTGATGCATAAGGAATCCGTCTCATATCCTCAACTCCTTGAGGTGACTTAGGACACTGTTCCTTAGACAAATGAATTCAATGTCTAAAAGGCAATAAGCCCTTTTTGGAGTCTTGCATCTTAAATCTTGACAACACTTTGTCGATGTATGATGTCTGAGATAGGGCTAGTGTTTTATTCTTGCGGTTTCGGATAATCTGGATCCCAAGAACAACCTTCGCTTCACCCAAATCTTTCATTTGGAATTGCGGAGCTAGCCAATTCTTAATGTCAGTAAGATATCCTACATCATTCTCAATGAGTAGGATATCATCCACATATAGAACTAGGAATGCGACAAAACTTTTGATAATTTTCTTGTAGACACAAGGTTCATCATCATTCTGGTCAAAACCATAAGATTTGATTGCCTCATCAAATCTTATATTCAAGGACCTAGAGGCTTGTTTCAGTCCATAAATTGACCTTTTAAGCCTACAAACCTTTTGTTCTTGTCCTGGTTCAATGAACCCTTTGGGTTGGTCCATGTAGATGTTTTCCTCAATATTGCCATTCAAAAAGGTTGTCTTGACATCCATTTGCCATACCTCATAGTCATAATATGCGGCAATGGCAAGTAGGATACGGATAGACTTTACCATAGCAACAGGTGAAAAGGTTTCCTCATAGTCAACCCCTTCAACCTTGGTATAACCCTTTGCTACTAGTCTAGCATTAAAGGCTTGCACCATCTCATCTATACCACACTTTCTCTTGTAGATCCACTTACAACCTATGGGTCTTACCCCATCAGATTTATCTACAAGATCCCAAACAGAATTGAAGTGCATAGACTCCATTTCTTGGTCCATGGCTATGACCCATTTGTCTTTGTCTTTGTCAACCATCGCTTGATTATAAGTCGATGGATCCTCGCATTTGTCATCTGGTATAACAACTTGGGTTTCAGATAAACCCATGTAGCGGTCAGGTTGCCTTATAACCCTCCCACTACAATGAGGCATACTCAACTCTTGAGTAGACAAGCTAGTATCAACAACTTTTGTTGACGTACTAGTTTTATTAGAAACCTTTGCTATTGTTCCGCCTAACTCACTCAACACAATTTTACTTCTTGGTTTGTGGTCCCTTATGTGGTCCTCCTCTAAGAAAATGGCATTTGTCGACACAAAAACCTTATCTTCCTTAGGATCATAGAATAAACCACCTCTTGTTTCTTTTAGGTATCCTACAAATAGGCACAATTTTGAACGTGATTCCATCTTCCTTGGATTTGTCACAAACACATGTGCTGGATAGCCCCCAAATTCTGAAATGACATAAACTACGTTTACGTCCTTTCCAGAGTTCAAAAGGTGTTTTAGAAACACTTTTTGAGGGCACATTGTTCAAAATGTATACCGCAGTCTCTACTGCGTAACCCCAAAATTAACTAAGGAGATGAGCATAACTCATCATTGATCGAACCATGTCCAACAAGGTTCTATATCTCCTTTCCGATACACTGTTTTGCTGTGGTGTACCGGGAGCCGAGAGTTGGGATGTAATTCCATGTTCTATCATATAGTTCTGGAATTTTAAATCCATGTACTCTCCACCTCAATCTGATCGAAGCGTTTTAATTGTTTTACCCAATTTATTTTCAACTTCAGTCTTGTATTCCTTGAACTTTTCAAGTGCTTCAGACTTATGTTGTATTATGTAAATATGCCCAAATCTAGAATAATCATCTACAAAGGAGATGAAATATTCATATCCTCCTCTGGCTTTAACACTCATCGGACCACAAAGGTCTGAATGTATAAGCTCAAGAGGTTCTTTGACTTTATAACCTTTTCCACTAAAAGGTCTTTTAGTCATTTTGCATTCTAGGCAAGATTCACATACAGGTAAAGTATTTTCTTCTAACTCATTTAGAAGTCCATTCTTTACCAATCTCTCAATCCTATTGAGTTTAATGTGACCCAACCTAAGATGCCAAAGGTGAGCATTTTTTTTAGGAGAAATTTTACGTTTCTTAGTTTGTGTGTTTGCAGTTTTAAATAATTCAGTGTTCAAAACCATTTTGACTGAATTATGCCTTAAAACATACAACCCATTTTCTAATGAAGCTAAACATATTTCCACACCTTTCTTCAAAATAAACACTTTATTCATAGAGAAAGAAACAAAAGTACATTGTTCTATAAGGCAAGAAATTGAAATAAGGTTTCTAGTAAACCCTGGTATCACTAATATATTGTCTAACAATATATATTTCTTGCGAAAATATCACTAATATATTGTCTAACAACATATATTTCTTGCGAAAATAAAGCTTCATCGTGCCTACTGCCAAAGCTGAGACGACTTCTCCATTTCCAACCCGGAGTGTTATCTCTCCTTTCTATTGCTGCTGCCAGGAATCAGTTCCCTGAAAAGCTTCTAAACAAAGTAAATCATATTTACCTTACTTCTTCTTTTCTGCAATGTACTTCGGACAGTTTCGTTTTCAATGTCCGTCTTCGTTACAATGGAAACACTTTCCTTTTTCAACAACTTCTTTGACTTTCTTGCCCTTCTAGGCGGCAGCTTGGTCAGCTCGTTTCCCTTTACCAACCTTCTTCATGTTCTTCTTCTTCCCTTTCAGGTTAAAAGAAGATGAAGCTATTGTTTTTTATCCAGAGGTCGAGCCTCTATGATAACTCCTACTGGCAACATTTGCTTCACCTTTCGATTCCTGAATTTTCATCAAAGATTGAAAGGTCTGGAGTTCATCCAGAAGGGAGGTAAGATTAAAAGTAAGCTTGTTCATAACAACATTACTTATAAACTATAGAAAACTATCTGGAAGGGTTTCCAGAATGAAGCCGACTTGACTCGATTCATCGATGGAAGCACCATTCGACTCTGCGATGTTAAAGTGCACCATCATATCCAGGACATGATCCCGAACATATGTACCCTCTGGCATCCTCGAGTTGAAAATGTACTTTAGGACATTGTGTCGGGTCTGTGTGGACTGTTGTCCAAACATACCCTACACTGAATCGATGATTTCCTTAGTGGTCATCATGCCCTCATGCTTCGTGGCTAATATGTCAGACATACTTGCCAGCATGTAGACCTTGGCCTTATCATTGGCCTTGATCCATCGATCATATGCATCACGAACATTTCGTGACGCATTCGAGCCTGGCACCTGAGGACACTTCTCAATTAGCACAAACTTCAGATCATCACTACCAATATAGTGTTGAGTTTGTTTTTCCATGTCATCATATTCTCTCCGATAACTTTTACGCACCCAATAAGAAATTATAGAGTTAGACATTTTTGTTGAAAATTTACAAACAAAACATGTATGAGTTTCTTGATATAATTGTCTAATCAAATCATGTTTTAGCTAATTATCAAATGATTCCTAGGTCATTTATAATTTGCAATGATACTCCAAAGGTTTAGAATGTATGACATCGAAGGGTAATAAAAAACACTCCTACTCTGATCAAGACACTCTTGACCAAAACCTAATGCCAGAATAACTTTTATTCCTATAGGCTTCAGTTACAATTGTTTGGTCAGGATACATAAACTTCTTATGTACCTTGTGAGTGTAACCCTCTGTCTTTAGATCCCAGAGTCCCCATCCAATAAAATCCGGTGAAGGGAGGACTAGATTGAGAAACAGACTAAGAAAATCTTTATCCCTTTTTGGTGTCTACTTTGTTCGATCCCCTATGATCAAGCCCTCCGAAGGGATTGTCTGGTCCAGGCCAAACTAGCAGGCTGATCATAGTGATCATACGGTGTAAACCGACTGAAGAGACCATAGGTTTTGTTTTCACTAAACCTTCTCCCACTAACTATAATTACCCTCTCCATTCACCTTGATGTTGACTCGTACAAACACCATTCGAAGGGGGACGCTCCTGTTTGCGCCACGAGGCCAAGTATGAGTCTCACGGTGTGAACTTCCCGAAGATATGTAGGTGGAAAAATATGTATCATATATACTTTTCTTCCCACTGGATACTTTAAATCTATAGGAATCTTACTTAGGCTAATATAACTCTTTATATTAAGCGTAGGATTTCTAGTTTATTAACCGCTTAATAAACCCGTTGACGCTACCATGATTTATAAACTGTCTGATTAAATTTCACTCTCAGGTCAGTTTCAAGGTAGGGGTGTTCCGTTTCTGTCAGCTTAAATACCTCAGCCTAGATAGAACTTTCGTTAGACAGAGTTCCTCTTTTAATCATTGTTTATAAATCACTTGGTTCCTAATTCTAATCGAATTAGAACTAGATAACCTAAGGTATATTATTTCTAAGTTCTAAATGTTTTAAAACTAATAATTAACCTTAGGTGACATGCATACTATGTTATAGTGTTTGATCATTCATCTCATGAATAATAAGACATACATAGCATAATCATCTCATGAAATATAATGCATGTCAATGTTGTCCATAAATTAATATAACACCTTATATTAATTAATCATGCAAACTATATAATATAACTCTTTATATTATAAATGAAGCATGGAAATGCTTAACCTAAGGTGGGGTATCTAAATTAAAAGCATATATTATGCATGGCAATAATTACACAACAATTGCATAATTTAAATAGCAAAATTAGACCAATTTTGGCACCATAAATTCAATTTAAATTAATATAATCTAATTATATTAATTAAACTTAAATAAATTAAAATTAATTAAATATAAAATGCTTTTATATTTAATATATAATTAAAAATACGTTTTTACCCGTTGAAGCCTTCTGTGAAACGTCTGTGGAGTTGCAACGTTGCCGTCTTCCCAGTCGCGCGTCTTCTGCAGTGGCGTTGCAACGCTATAGAACAACGTTGCAACGCCATTCACAGAACAACAATAGTCTCCACTGTTTTGGCTCGTTTTTTATCCGTTCTTCTTAGCAACCACCTTGCCTCGATCGACATGGACTTACAGACTCGATTTACAATTAAAATTGCCCAAAACACCAAGCCCTTACATTGAACGATTCAATGAAAAATTGTAAATCTAAGTGCCAAAATTGAAAACGTCTAAATTGAAAACTGTTCATACATCACATGCAAAACAGTAAATCTCACCTTGTTCTTGAAAAATCCAGAACGTAAATTTAGAACGCAATTGGTCTCAGATACCAATTGATGGGAATCGAATCCCGTAGCGGAAGCGATTGTGAATCGCGCGTTCTAAATTTCATTACATGGATTTCATTCATGGACTAATTTATCTAGATTAAGCATATAATAACAAGATGGAGAACAAGAATAATACCTTTGAAGAACTTTTCTTCGAGTGCTCCTTCTCCCACGACCACGAACTCAGCAACACGAACCCAAGCGATCACGGACACTACCACCGGATCTTCTCCGTTGTTCTCTAGGTGAGGGAGGAAGGTGGGTTCCCTTTAGGTGAGATGAGATGTTTGTGAGAGAGATTGTGTTTTGGAACCTTTCCAACAACACAACAAAATGAGCTCCAATGATGTGAGATTAACTTATACAACTATATATATAGGGAAATAAGGATGGAAATTATCATCATATCCCTCTTTCATTCTCTCATTAATATATAGTTAATATGTGAATCTAATTCACATTAAAACTATATATTATATCAATTATATCATATATAACTGATATAACATCTCATATATGAAATTGAACACTTCAATTTCATTCCTAACTTTATACCCTCAATATAACCATGTTGAGCCAACGGAGGGACCTAATGGACCTACAGTTCATGAGCTCCAATGATGTGAGATTAACTTATCAAACTCTTTGATCTAGTTAATCAATATTCATTAACTACAAGTCACTCCACTATAGACTTGTAGTTGCACTCTCCTCACTGTAGATAATATTGTGTCCACTGATATAGTCACTACCCATGAGTCGACCATTCACAGGTTGTTTGTAATCACGGCTGGGTCAAATTACCGTTTTACCCCTGTGATTACCTCTTTATTCCTTAAGCACCACTGATCCTCTAGTGAACAACAAGCCTATGGTCCTACCATAGACTCATACCCTCATAGAGGGCGGGGCCCCGTTGTTCAAGACTTGGAGGTAGTTCTTAAGGAAACAACCTATCTAATTCCTTAGTGTAGAAATGAGTGAATTCCATCTTGTATAGTTAAGACCCCAGCTAGCTACGAGGTTCTGTCCCTGAGAAGGTAGGCTTATTGAGTCGGCTACAGGCCACTCTCACCCATACTAGTCTAAGGACAAACCCCTATGAGCAGGAGTTCTTAAATTACTTAGGATTCAGGTCGAGTCACTAATGACCATCTATAAATTATCAGTCTTATCCTATTAACGGTGTTACACGGGTTAGACTAATAATTTGCAGTCTGGTCTGGTATGAACTCTTCATACAGGATGCCTTCACTCGCATGTCAACCACATCAATGAGTTGGATTACCTCATTTGTACTAATTACAAAGTGGGTCGCATCCATGGTGTTACAAGAATGAGGTTTCAAACCTTATTCTTATACCATAGACCATTTAGGTTATATTCTTGAACACAATCCAAATAGTGTCCATTATACTGATGTTGAAGATATATTATAACCTTGGATTCATAAAGCAAGAATATAATTTTATCAAAACAAATAACTCTTTATTTATTTGATCAAAATTACACAAGTTTATGGCATAAATCCCAACAGTTCAGGCATGGGGTTCACATGTGTAAGGATCAATGTCCTAAGACGGCTCAAGAAGTTGAGGATATGAGACGAATCTCCTATGCTTTAGGTGTAGGGAGCCTCATGTATGCCAAGCTGTGTACTAGGCCCAATATCTGTTATGTAGTTGGGATTGTCAGTAGGTATCAATACAATCAAGGATTAGATCACTGAACGGTCGTAAAGGCAATCCTCAAGTATCATAGGAGAACGAGGAACTTTAACCTTGTGAATGGAAGTGGGGATTTGATCCTTACGGGATACACAGACTCTGACTTTCAGACCGATAAGGATTTAGGAAATCCACTTCGGGGTCAGCGTTCATTCTGAATGGAGGAGTTGTAGTGTGGCGAAGCATCAAGCAGGGATGCATCGCTGATTCCATGATGGAAGTCGAATATGTTGCGGTTTGTGAGTAAAGGAAGTTCTTTGGCTAAGGAAGTTCATGCTTGATTTGGAAGTTGTTTCAAATATGAACTTGCCAATTGCCCTGTTTTCGGACAACAGTGGTGCTGTAGCCAACTCGAGAGAACCTCGGAGTCATAAGAGGGGCAAGCATATTGAGCTGAAGTATCACCTGATACGAGAGACTGTGAACCGCGGAGACGTGATAGTCACGTAGATAGCGTCGGAGCACAACGTTGCTGATCCATTTACAAAGGCCCTCAAGGCTAAGGTGTTTGAGGGTCACCTAGAGAGTCTAGGTCTTCGAGTGCTTCCTGACTAGGGCAAATGGGAGTATTGTAAAGGGGTATTCAATGCCCTAGTTTATTGTATTACTGTACATTTGAGAAATGTATTTTGTACTCCACTAGCTTAGTTCAAGTTGGAGTTTGTTAGGGGTGTATGCCCTAATCTCGGGTAGTTTGTAATATTCCATGTTGTAAATAAATAAGAGTTACTTATTCGAAATTTGTATCTCGTATATTTTATCAACTTAATCCAATAAACTAAGCTCCAGAGTCATTGCATCATGAGAGAACTAAGAACTTGAACGGTGTGTAGTGGACACACAGGGAGGATCACATTCGAGTCACTGACTCGAACGGTCTACAGTATACGGATAGGGTTGGAGACCTAATCCTTGTTACGCTGTGGATGTGGCATGTTTTGTATTAGATACAAACGAGGTGATCCAGCTTATTCATGTGGTTGACATGCGAGTGGGAGCATCCTGTGCAATGAGATTATACAAGACCGGACCGTGAATTATTAGACTTACTGATGTAACACCGTTAATAGTATAGGACTAATAACTTTGTAGATGACCAATAGTGACTCGTCCTTAATCCTGAGCGTGTTACGGACTCCTGTCTGCGGGGGTCTGTCCTTTGACTAGAGTTGCTCGCCCAATATGCCTATCTTCTCAGGGACATGACCACGTGTGGAGCTTGGAACTTGACTATGCGAGATGGAATTCATTCGTTCCCGAATTAAGGAAACTAGAAGGGTTGTTCCCTTAAGTGTTGGCTCGAGGGCATGAACAACGAAGCCCCACCCTCTCACGGGCCCTAGAGGGTTGTTGTTTATGGTTGGACCATGCAACCTAGTTGTTCATTAGAGGAGCAGTGGGACTTAAGGAGCAAGAGGTAGACACAGGGGTAAAACGGTAAATTAATACAGTTGTGGCTATGAACAACCTATGAAGGGTCGACTCACAGGCATTGGTTATATCGATGGACACAACTTGTCCTCCAGTGATGGGAGTGCAGTTACGGGCTTTAGTGGAGTGTTACTGTAGCGAATGAATGTTGAATAATCGGGTCAAAGAGTTTGACAGGTTAATCTCGGATCATTGGAGCTCGTCATCTGTAGGTCCATTAGGTCCCTCGGTTGGCTTAAATCGGATAAATTGAGGGTTTACAGTTTGGTGTGGATTTAAGGTGTTCAAATTCTTTAATTGGGTAATTATGTCATTTATATATGATATAGTTGACATAATATATAGTTTGATGTGAATGAGATTCATAATAAACTATAGCATAACCTAATTGATTAATTAGTGCTAATTGGAGAAATTGAATTGAGAGAAATTAGATTAAATGTGATTCAATTTAAAATTCCATAATTATACAAATGTGATTTGTATAATAAGGTATGAGATACCTTATTATATGTGTTATGCAAATATGTTTTGCATAACATAAGGTTGGGGTAAAATGGGGATTTAGTGGAGATTTCAACTCCACATCTCACCATTATTTAGAGGCTTGGTGAGAAGCTTTTGGTAAGTGTTGATCTCAGTTTTTGGAAATTCAAGTTCCAAGAGATCTCCAACTTCTTTAAAAACTCTCTCAACTCTCTATACCTCTTCTCCAAATCAAAAACCAAAGGGAGTCCCACACTGTTGGGATGTATGTCCTAATCTCGTTTTGTTTGTAATATTACCATTTGAAATTAATAACAGTTATTTCTTTCATCTCTTTGTGTCTCGCAATTTTACAAACTTTGTCCAATAAACTAAGCTCTAGGGTCATTGAATTTATGAGAGAACTAGAACTTGAACGGTGTGTAGTGGACACACAGGGAGGATCACGTTCGAGTTAATGACCCGAACGGTCTACTGTATATGGATAGGGTTGGAGAACTAATCCTGGATACGTTGTGGATGCGACCCGCTTTGTATTAGATATAAACGAGGTGATCAGACTCGTTTATGTGGTTAACATGAGAGTGGGGGCATCCTGTGCAATGAGATTCAACAAGATCGGACCGTGAATTATTAGACCTACTGATGTAACACCGTTAACAGTATGAGACTAATAACTTCGTAGATGACCATTAGTGACTCGACTTGAATCCTAAGTGTGTTACGGACTCCTGTCTGCGGGGTCTGTCCTTTGACTAGTACAGGTGAGGGTGGTCATAGTTACTCGCCCAATATGTGTTGGGTTTTATGTCCTAAAACTCGTGGTTTTGTAAACTGAATGTATATTCTATTTCGCAATAAAGTTGTTATTGAAATTTATTCAGTAAAGGTGTTATTGAATATTGTGTATTGTGTAACCTTAATCTAATAAAGAACCCTTGGCTATAGGATGAATACTTGAACTTTATGTGTGACATAAAAGTGGATAAAGTTCAAGTTATAGCCAAAATAGTCTATAGTATAAGGATAGAGCTGAGTACCTTATCCTGAGGACGCTATGGATGCGACCTACTTTGTAGAGTACAAACGATTTGATCCTAAATCGTTCGTGTGAAAAAATGCGAGTGGGGGCGTCCTATGCAATGAGTTTGCATAAGACTGGACCGCGAAATAGTCACTTAGACTTTATAACTCTGTTTACTGTCTTAACTGACTATATTCATACGATGACCTAGGTAACTCAATCTTAATCCTGAGCGTTCTATGGACTCCTGTTTATTCGGATTATCCTTAGATTTGCATGGGTGAGAGTGGCTCGAGACTGCTGACTCAAAAAGCCTCCCATTTCAGGGATAAGTCTGGGTAGATAGCTGGGAACATAGTTCTGCAAGATGGAATTCACTCCTACCCGCTTTAGGGATTAGTAGAGAGGTTGTTCCCTTAAGTGATGACTCCAGGTCTTGAATAAAGGGCCCACCCCTCTCATTGGCCCAAGAGGGATTCGGTTTGCTTGTTGGACCACAAATCAATAGTTCATTAGAGGATCAGTGAGACTTAAAAAACAAGAGAAAATTACAGGGGTAAAACGATAATTTTGACCCAGCTGTAAATACGATCGACCTGTGAAGGATCGACTTACTAATCATGGTTATATCGAGTGGACATAAATATATCTACAATGAGGAGAGTGCAGCCACTAGGCTTTAGTGGAGTTTCCCGGTGGTTAACGATCTTTTTTTGAAGTGTTCGCGATGCATACGATCGATGGATCAGGGCCAATGAAAAGGTCAAGGTCTATATCATTGCTAGCATGTCTGATGTATTGGCAAAGAAGCATGAGCTGATGGTCACCGCTAAGGAGATCATGGAGTCCTTCCACGAAATGTTTGGACAACAGTCCTTTCAGGTCTGGCATGACTCGCTCAAATACGTCTTCAATGCACGGATGAAAGAGGGGTCGTCTGTCTGTGAACATGTTCTAGACATGATTACCCACTTTAATCTGGTTGAGATGAACGGGGCTTCGATCGACGAGTCGAGCCAAGTCAGTTTTATTCTGGAGACTCTTCCGAAGAGTTTCCTTCAGTTTCGTAGCAATGTTGTTATGAAAAAAATTAGCTACACTCTGACTACCCTCCTCAATGAGCTACAGAATTTCCAATCCTTGAACAGGGTCAGGGCACCGGAATCTGAGGCAAATGTTGCCTATAGGTCTTATCACAGGGGTTCGACCTCTGGAGTTGACATAAAAGCAGTTTACAGCACTTCAGAATTTGGGGATGCCCGACCCACGTGTTGGTGTCAAACCCGAAACATTTGGAACCTCGTTCGAAATTATGCCTATTAGTAGGTTACCCTAAAGAGACTAGGGGTGGTCTATTTTACGATCCTAAGGATGATAGGGTGCTTGTGTCGACAAACGCCACTTTCCTAGAGGAAGACCACGTCAGGGATCATTTACCAAGGAGTAAAATTATCTTAAATGTAGATCTTTTTTTGAAATTCAAGAAAGAAAAAAAACAAAAATGAAGAAAAACAAGAAAGAAAAGGTTAATATATTATGGTTGATTTTGATTTAAAAAGAAAAGAAAAGAAAAGAAAAGAAAGGAAAAGGAAAAACTAAAAATGAAAGTGGAAGGTGGGACCCCCACCTTTGTTTTTTTTTAAATAACCAAGATCCTTCGATTTTCTTCTCATTGCAACAAAGGGGAGCTGAGGGTTACATGGGAGAAGGAGAAAGGAAGAAGAAGAAGGTGATTTTTCGTGAGTTAGAGTTGTAGAAGAAGGGAGGAGAACTCAAAGCTTGTTTGTATAGCAGCAAGGTGATCAACTCAACCCTGTTCTGATATTTTGTTCATTTCGAGGTCAACAAGAAGAGTTAAGAGTTGAGGTTTGATTTTATTGAACGATAACGCATTATTGAACAAAGTTCGTGAAGGATGCTCGAGCCAATTCTGACCTTAAGTTACTGTTTTGTGAAGAGGAAGGCAGAAGACAGAATTTACTGTCAAATCCGAGAAGCCTCTGGTGTTTTGGTTGTTATGATCTGTAGAGTTGGAATCAGAAGCTCTAATAGGTATGGTTGAAAATCTTATTGAATTTCCTACAACTTTTGTGAAGAAATCGTTAGTAGAAAACGACTGGAAGATGTTTTACATTTCAGGGTAAATTTGTTGTTCAACAGGAATTTGAATCTGGAAAAAGCAGCAGGTTATTTTTAGGGAAGAAGCTATCGAGGTATTCACGAACAAATCCTTTGGGAATCTCAATTTCATTTCTTCATATGATTTTTAGAGGGTTCAAAAAGGAAGAGTTTGGTATAGAGTACATCCTTTTTGGATAAGTAATAAAGAAGTTATGACAGTTTGAATACAGGGTATAAAATCTGTGAAATGCTAAAAAATTGGATGGTGTGGTTTTTGTAATTTTAAGGTTAAAAATAATGAGCTTGAAGTTCTAATACATGGATTTGGTTTGTCTAACAGGCCAAGAGGAGATAGGTCGAGTGTACGGGCCAAGGTTCTAGTTTAACACTGTGAGTGACAAAACGAACTTCGAAAATGAACTATATGCTTGTATTATGCTTATGAAAATGCAAGGTTTTGCTAAAACAAAATGGTTTCAATGCTTACTATTTTCCTTTGAACACATGTTTAAGACTATTCATATTTTCTAAGAAATGATTTCAAGTGCTCGTTGTGAGCCTAAATGTCTTGATGAAATTTATACGTGAGCATATGTTCTTGATTGTCGAAATTTATGAAAATGTTATGATTTTGAGCAAGTATGTACTAGCAGGTATGATTTAAAAATTTTGAGTTTTATGAACAAGGTGAGTAAGCTTGAGTTTTATGAAAAAAAACATAAGCAGGCATGTTCAAACATTTTTGTGATGTTTTCTGAGACCGATTGAGTAAATGACTGAGATATTGAGCCCGAGACTTTATGGTACCGTGTGCACAGAGGTCATTTTCTGTTGTCGACGTTGAGTGTACTCCGTGACAACAATGCTGTCGTGAGTGCTGGGTGGGCCCCACTACGACAAATAAGATGGGAGTGTTGGGCGGGCCCCACTACATCGTAGAGTAAACGTTTGTTGTACTGGGCGTGCCCTACACAACGTGGATTGTGACATGTTTTAAAATGATTTATATCATTCATATGTCTTACGAGATTTTAACGACATACTTGCTGGTTTTTCTGAAAAGCTATTATGATTACACGGTTACCTTTAATGTTTGATTACAGATGCATATGCTCATAGATGGTCAGGTGATATGATTTACGAGTTAATAGTTTTTTTTAAACTCAGTCACTCACTGAGCTTCATAGCTCATTCTTTTAGTGTTTTCCCACTTTTCAGGTAGAGATCGAGCTCCCAGTGCCTGGTATCCTGCCATAGTCTACTGGAAGGCCCACGAGTTTGATATTCTGTACGTGGTTGGAGTTGTTTAGCAAGTCTATATGTATTGTAGGAGGACTATGTAGTTATGTTTGTGTGTACATTCTAGGTTGTGGTTGTGCAAACCATGGTTGGGTATGTTTTTGGTTGCGATGCCCTTATCCGTTTCAGTTTTCAAGAGAGTCTTAAGTAGGGTTACTCCTTACATAGGTTACGTAATTGTCTATATTCCGCTGTGTTATGTTTAAAGTGTTTCTTGTAAAAGTATAGTATGCTTATCAGGTATAACAAGGTCAACAGGTATTGTTAAGAGGTAAACAATGTTTGTTGGCTTTACGCTGTCTTCTGAGCTAAGTAGTGAGTAGTTCGGGAGCGGGTGTGACAACTTGGTATCAGAGAAGTTAGCTCCATGGGAAATGAGACATAGCAAGTTAACTCTAGAAGAAACTTAAAAGTAAATAGCAAGTTATTGAGTTAGTTCAATAGAACTAGCAGAGCATGATCCAAGTAAGGATAATAGTAAGTCCAGTCCGGACTAGAATGTGAACACAAGTCTAGAATTGTGCATTTGAGAGTATTCATTACATGTCTAGTATGTTGATATGTTAGAGAAGTCGTGCCACCACGTACTAGCAGACGATGCAGGCAGGATCAGGACGGGACACAGGATCCTCTGTTGGGATTTTTGTCCTAATCTCGTGTTTGTAACATATTGTTTGAAATTAATAAGAGTTATTAATTTCATCACTTTGTGTCTCGCAATATTTATAAACTTTTCCAATAAACTAAGCTTCAGGGTCATTGAATTTATGAGAGAACTAGAGCTTGAACGATGTGTAGTGGACACTCAGGGAGGATCACGTTCGAGTTAATGACCCAAACGGTCTACGGTATATGGATAGGGTTGGAGACCTAATCCTGGATACACTGTGGATGCGGCCCGCTTTGTATTAGATACAAACGAGGTGATCTGACTCGTTCATGTGGTTGACATGCGAGTGGGGGCATCCTGTGCAATGAGATCGTATAAGACCGGACCGTGATTTATTAGACCTCATCGATGTAACACCGCTGACAAGATGAGACTAATAACTTCGTGAGATGACCATTAGTGACTCGACTGAATCTTGAGTGTGTTACGGACTCGCTTGCGGGTCCGTCCCTTTGACTAGTACGGGTAAGGGTGGTCACGATTACTCGCCCAATATGCCTATCTTCTCGTGACGTAACCAAGTAGGAGCTGGGAACTTAACTACGCGACATGGAATTCACTCGTTCCGTCTTTAGGGAAACTAGAGGTTGTTCCCTTGAGTCTTGTCTCCGTGGCTTGGACAACGGCGCCCCACCTTCTCACTGGCCCGAGAAGGGTGTTGTGTATGGTCGGACCATCACAATATGTTATTCATTAGAGGAGTAGTGGGGACTTAAGGAACAAGAGGTAGACACAGGGGTAAAATGGTAATTTGACCCAGCCGTGTACACGAACAACCTGTGAAGGGTCGACTCATGAGCATTGGTTATATCAGTGGACACGTAATATTCATCACTGACGGGAGTGCAGCTACGGGCTATAGTGGAGTGTTACCGTAGCTAATGAATGTTGATTAACCGGGTCAAAGAGTTTGATAGGTTAATCTCGGATCATTGGAGCCCGTCACTGTAGGTCCATTAGGTCCCTCGGTTGGCTGCACCTGGGTTAAAAGAAGGGTTAATGTTTTGGTATGAAATTGAAGTGTTCAATTTATGTCATTTATATGAGATATGAATAATATAATATATGGTTTAATCTGAATGAGATTCATAATAAACTATAGGTTAGTCTAATTGTTGAATTAGGACTAATTGGAGAATTTGATTGAGAGAAATTAAATTAGATGTGATTCAATTTAATTAATCCACAATTATTGCAAATGAGATTTGCGATATGAGATATGAGATATCTTATATTATGTGGTTATGCAAATGAGATTTGCATAACCTATGGTTGTGGTAAAGTGGTAATAATGAGGAGATATTAACTCACTCGTTCCACTATTTAAACCCTTTGCAAGAAGGGTTTGGTGAGCAATCTTCTCATTTTTTGTTTTTCACCAAAGAGAAGAAAAGAGAATTCTCTCTACTCCTCAATTCTCCTCCCTCTCCAAAACTCTTACAAGATCCCACCATCTTCCCTTCTCCAAAAGAGAACAACCGAGAAGGCCATTTGGTTGTGTTCGTGTTCCATTTGTGGGGAGTGTTCGTTGAGTTCGAGGAGCACGAAGAGTTCGTGATTTGAAGAAGAATCATTGAAGAAAGTCTTCAACAAGTAAGTAAACTCTATTTGCTGTAAATTTCTTCTTCTTTAAGCATGTTTAGCCTAGATCTAAGTGTTAGATCAATGTTAATAAACACATGTTGCATAATGATACCACGACAATTCAATCGTCTTCCACTGCGCGGGATTCTCATTTCCTTCAATTGGTATCAGAGCCGAGTTGATGGTTTTTCAGTTATGCACTGTTTTGTTAAAATTAGGTGTGTTTTTTGCCATAATTTCATGAGATGATTGCTTGGTTTGCTTAAATAGATGTTTTCGATTTTTGGCATTTTAGATTTATTTTCTGTTTGATGAGATCAAATGTAAAGGGCCCGTCTTTTTTGGGCATTTTAGAAAATAAATTGAGTCTGTAAGTCCTGGTCATTCGTGGCAAGAGTTTATGTGAAGAAATCGGAGCGGAAACAGGTGAAAATCGGTGGAAGAACAGCAAAGTGTTTGTTGTTCTGTCGATGGCGTTGAGACGCTTCCCAACAGCGTCTCAACGCTGTTCTCGCGGGCGGAGGCTTTGCTGCAGAGCAGCGTTGAAACGCCGCTGGCGTTGAGAACGCAGCTCAACGTTGTAGGCGACAGCGTTGCAACGCTGCCCACGATGTTGAGGAGCAGTTCGCGGCAGTTTCGCGAGGAGTGGGGCGTGCTCTTCACCTTAGTGGGCAGTTATTTAACGTTTTATTTTATTTTTATTTATAAAATGTAATTATTTATTATATTTAATTATTTTATTCAATAATATTAATATTAATGTTATATTAATGTTATTTAATTAAATAATTACCCCTAGGTGTCAAAAATCGGTCCATTTTTGCTGATTAATTATTTTATGCATGAGATGTATATTTTAATTAATTTCTATGTGCATAATGTATGTCATATAGATTTAAAATCCCACCTTAGGTTAAACATTTCATGCATCATTTTTATATTATAAGAGTTATAATATATAGTATGCAAGATAGGATTATATTATAAGAGTTATAATATAATGTATGCATGTTTTAATTTAATTAAATATAAGTGTTATATTTTTAAATTAAAAGCATGCTCATGCATTTAATTCATGAGATGAATGTATGTTATAGTATCGTATTATTCATGTGATGGATGATCAAACACTAAAACATAGAAATGCATGCAACCTAAGTTAATTATTAGTTTTAAAGTGTTTAGAACTCTAATAATTAGACTTAGGTTTTCTAATTTTCTAATGAGATTAGAAATTTAGGAAATCAAATATAACCTTTGAATGGAGACCGATAAGTAACTCTGTCTAAGGAAGGTTTTGTCTAAAGGTCAGTATTTAAGTTGACGCTTGGGAAAACCCCTGCACTGAAACCGACACAGGAGTGAATTCGGTGCGAGATTCTTAGGTTATATTCTCGTGAGTCTTTATTAATTAAGTGTTAATTAATTTACTCACTTAGACCTAAGTTAATAATGTGATTATAAACTTAGGTTAATACCATATAAGAGTTATATTGGTAGACTTAGCTAAATTTTAGCGGTTTATCTAGGTCAATCCCTAATAAAATTAAAGTCTTTGAGTGGGAGGAAATAAAGTGTATGAGATACATTTGAATTTCCAACCACAAATCTCCTTTAAGTCCGCACCGTGAGATCTATACTAGGCCTCGTGGCGCAAAATGGGCGTCCCCTTCTGGATGACATTTGTATAGGTCAATATCATCGTGGATGGAGAGAGTACTTATAGTGAGTGGGAGCGGGATCATTGAAAACGAGACCCACGGTCTCTTCTTTCGATTCACACCGTGAGACGCCTATGATCCGCTCGCTAGTTTGGCTGGACTGCACAAATCCCTTCGGAGGGTTTGATCATGGGAGTCGAACACCGTGAATTCCCGAAAGGGATCTGATTTCTGGTTGGTTTTCCTTCTTGGTTCACCGTTGGTGGCTATTGTTTGGACGGATGCTTGGAAACTTAAAGATTGAGGGTGACACTCACAGAATTCGTTAAGTGTTATTGAATTCGACCGAACAATGGTAATTGGACGCCTAATGGAATAAGAGTTATTCTGGGATTAGGGTCTGATCGAGAAAGTCTCGTCCTAGAGGAGAAGTGTTCTGTTCACCCTTCGGTGGCGGTCATTCTACACCTTTAGGGTATCATTGCAAAATTTTGAATGACCTAGGGATCATGAAAACAATTTTGCTAAAACTTGATTGGATTTCAAAAGTTTTTTGCGAGACTAATACGAAGGTTTTTCTTATTCTTCAGCTAAAAATGTCTAGCGCAATAATAGTTTTACTCGCTTCGGATAAGTTAGTGGGAGATAATTACCAGAGTTGGAAAAACAACATTAATACAATTTTGGTACAAGACGACATAAAGTTCGTGCTATCTGAGGAGTGTCCTCAGATGCCGGGCTCGACATAACAGAGGCAAACACATTGAGCGCAAGTATCATCTGATACGGGAGATTGTGCACCACGGAGACGTGACGGTCACGCAGATAGCGTCGGAGCACAACATAGCTGATCCATTTACAAAGCCCCTCACGGCTAAGGTGTTTGAGGGTCACCTAGAGAGTCTAGGTCTTCGAGAGCTTCCTGACTAGGGCAAGTGGGAGATGTGTAAACGGGTATTCAATACCCTAGTTTATTGTATTACTTCGTTGTAATTTATGTACATTTCTGAAATGTATTTTCTCCACTAGCTTAGTCCAAGTGGGAGTTTGTTGGGATTTTTGTCCTAATCTCGTGTTTGTAACATATTGTTTGAAATTAATAAGAGTTATTAATTTCATCACTTTGTGTCTCGCAATATTTATAAACTTTTCCAATAAACTAAGCTCCAGGGTCATTGAATTTATGAGACAACTAGAGCTTGAACGGTGTGTAGTGGACACACAGGGAGGATCACGTTCGAGTTAATGACCCAAACGGTCTACGGTATATGGATAAGGTTGGAGACCTAATCCTGGATACACTGTGGATGCAGCCCGCTTTGTAGTAGATACAAACGAGGTGATCTGACTCGTTCATGTGGTTGACATGCGAGTGGAGGCATCCTGTGCAATGAGATTGTACAAGACCGGACCGTGATTTATTAGACCTCACGATGTAACACCGCTGACGATATGGACTAATAACTTCAGAGATGACCATTAGTGACTCGACACGAATCCCGAGCGTGTTACGGACTCGTCATCTGCGGGTCGTCCTTTGACTAGTACGGGTGAGGGTGGTCACAGTTACTCGCCCAATATGCCTATCTTCTCAGGGACAGAACCAAGTAGGGAGCTGGGAACTTAACTACGCGAGATGGAATTCACTCATTCCCGCCTTTAGGGAAATTAGAGGGGTTGTTCCCTTGAGTGTTGTCTCCAGGGCTTGGACAACGGCGCCCATCTTCTCACCGGCCCGAGAAGGGTGTTGTGTATGGTCGCACCATCACAATATGTTGTTCATTAGAGGAGCAAGTGGGGACTTAAGGAACAAGAGGTAGACACGGGGGTAAAAGCGGTAATTTGACCCAACTAGTGTCTACGAACAACTGTGAAGGGTCGACTCATGGGCATTGGTTATATCGGTGGACACGTAATATTCTCAGACCGACGGGAGTGCAGCTACGGGCTATAGTGGAGTGTTACCGTAGCTAATGAATGTTGATTAACCGGGTCAAAGAGTTTGACAGGTTAATCTCTGATCATTGGAGCCCGTCATTGTAGGTCCATTAGGTCCCTCGGTTGGCTCCACCTGGGTTAAAAGAAGGGTTAATGTTTTGGTATGAAATTGAAGTGTTCAATTTCACTTTAAGGGCATTTATGTCATTTATATGAGATATGAATGATATAATATATAGTTTAATGTGAATGAGATTCATAATAAACTATAGGTTAGTCTAATTGTTGAATTAGGACTAATTGGAGAATTTGATTGAGAGAAATTAAATTGGATGTGATTCAATTTAATTAATCCACAATTATTGCAAATGAGATTTGCAATATGAGATATGAGATATCTTATATTATGTGGTTATGCAAATGAGATTTGCATAACCTATGGTTTTGGTAAAGTGGTAATAATGAGGAGATATTAACTCCCTCGTTCCACTATTTAAACCCTTTGCAAGAAGGGTTTGGTGAGCAATCTTCTCATTTTTTGTTTTTCACCAAAGAGAAGAAAAGAGTATTCTCTCTACTCTCTCAATTCTCCTCCCTCTCCAAAACTCATACAAGATCCCACCATCTTCCCTTCTCCAAAAGAGAACAACCGAGAAGGCCATTTGGTTGTGTTTGGGTTCCATTTGTGGGGAGTGTTCGTTGAGTTCGAGGAGCATGAAGAGTTCGTGATTTGAAGAAGAAACATTGAAGAAAGTCTTCAACAAGTAAGTAAACTCTAGTTGCTGTAAATTTCTTCTTCTTTAAGCATGTTTAGCCTAGATCTAAGTGTTAGATCAATTTTAATAAACACATGTTGCATAATGATACCACGACGATTCAATCGTCTTTCGCTGCGCAGGATTCTCATTTCCTTCACCTACCCAAGCTCAATCTCAGTGGGGATCTAGTGCCCCGAGAGTCCAGATAGGGGCCAGAATTAAGCAACATGCCAATTCCTCTCAGGAGGTAGGTAAGCCATAGAGAGCAGGGTTAAGTGATCCAGACAAGACATATGGAATAAAACGACTGAAGAAATTAGGAGCCACAGTGTTTGAGGGTTCCATAGATCCAGCTGACGCCGAGGTTTGGCTGAATAAGCTTGAGAAATGTTTTAACGTGATGAGTTGCCATGAAGAGCGAAAAGTCAAGTTAGCCACATTCCTGCTACAGAAGGAAGCAGAGGGATGGTGGAAGTCAATACTAGCCAGGCGCAGTGATAAACGCACTCTAGATTGGCAAACTTTTAGAAGCATATTCGAGGACAAGTATTACCCTAACACGTATCGTGAGGCAAAGAGAGATGAATTTTAGAACTGAAGCAAGGATCACTTTCCGTGGTTGAATACGAGAGAAAGTATACTGAGTTATCGTGGTATGCTGAACTAATTGTGGCATCTAAGAGTGACAGGTGTCGAAGATTTGAAAGAGGGTTACGACCTGAGATACGTACCCCAGTCACAACCATTGCTAAGTGGACTGATTTTTCTCAACTGGTAGAGATTGCTCTACGTGTTGAGCAGAGTATAGCAGAGGCGCAATCAGTAGTGGAGCCTACTCGAGGGCCTTCAACGACGAGCAGTTTTTGGGGTCGTGAGCAGTGAAGATTCACACCAGGAGTAAATGTTTCAAGTCGTCAGGACTTTTAGAATCGAGTTGACGGCCATACATCGAGGCAGATGAATGTTAGTGGTGCCTATTAGAGGCAGAGTCAAAGAGCACCTAGTCAGTCTGCCAGATCCATAGCAAGACCACAAACTATACAGGAGTCTGTTGCCAGTGCAACAAGGAGAACTCCATGTGCAAATTGTGGCAAGAATCATCGAGGCCAATGTCTTGTTGGTGTCGGTGTGTGTTACCAGTGTGGACAACCAGGGCATTTCAAGAAGGATTATCCACAGCTTAGAGCAGCCGCACCGAGAGACCAGGGAGTTGGGTCCCAGATACTTGAGCAAATGTAAGAGAGTTCTAGTAGTCAGCAGGAGAGGGCACCAACAAAGGCTAGAAGCGTAGGGAGTTGTAGGGAGACCTAGGCAACAGGGAAAGGTCTACGCTATGACTCAACAAGAAGCGGAGGATGCACCAGATGTGATTACTGGTACGATTTCTATTTGTAATATACCTGCACGTGTTTTGATAGATCTAGGTGCTACGCATTCCTTTGTTCCAGTATATTCCTAACTAAGATGAATAGAAAGCTAGAGCCTTTATTTGAGAGGTTAGTTATTTACACGCCAGTTGGTGATGCTTTATTAGTTGAAGGAGTGTTGCGAGATTGTGAGGTCTTAGTAGAAGGTCTCAAAATGTTAGTGGATCTTCTCAAAATGTTATTCACTCATTATGCTTCCATGGATTGCCATAGAAAGGAAGTTGTTTTCAGGAAACCAGGATTGGCTGAAGTGGTTTTAAGGGGTGAAAGGAAGATTATTCCTACGAGTTTGATTTCAGCATTAAAAGCTGAGAAGTTATTGAGGAAAGGTTGCACGGCGTTTCTTGCACATGTAGTAGAGGTGCAGGAGGAAAAGTTAAAACCAGAAAATGTTCTTGTTGTGAACGAATTTCTTGATGTTTTTCCTGCAGATCTGTCAGGGTTGCCACCTGATAGGGAAGTTGGGTTCACTATTGAATTTCTACCAGGAACAACACCTATTTCGCAAGCGCCGTATAGAATGGCTCCAAGCGAGCTCAGAAAGTTGAAGATGCAGTTACAAGAACTAGTTGATAAGGGATACATCAGACTTAGTGTATCGCCTTGAAGAGCTCCAATGTTATTTGTGAAGAAGAAAGATGGTACCCTTAGATTATGTATTGATTATAAACAGTTAAACAAAGTCACAATACATAACAAGTATCCTTTGCCCCGAATAGATGACTTGTTTGACCAGTTACGAGGAGCATCAGTGTTTTCTAAGATTGATTTAAGATCGAGATATCATCGCTTAAAGGTCGAGAATCGATACATTCCTAAGACAAATTTCGTAACGAGGTACGGGCATTATGAGTTTTTAGTAATGGCATTCGGTTTGACTAATGCACTAGCAGTTTTCATGGACCTTATGAACAAGATTTTCCATCAGTATTTGGATCAGTTTGTGATAGTATTCATTGATGATATACTAGTTTATTCGGTTGACAGGAAAGCCCATGAGGAATATCTGAGGATTATCTTACAAATGCTACGTGATAAACAGTTGTATGCTAAATTTATCAAATGTGAGTTGTGGTTGAGTCAGGTAGTGTTTCTGGGGCATGTTGTCTCAGCAAATAGAGTTAGTGTGGATCCGAATAAAGTGAAAGCAGTAGTTAACTGGGAGAGACCAACTAGTGCGACAGAGGTACGTAGTTTCCTAGGCTTGGCAGGATACTACAGACGGTTTGTTGAGGATTTCTCACGATTTGCATTACCCTTAACAGCTTTAACAAGGAAGAATGCTAAGTTTGAATGGTCAGATAAGTGTGAACAGAGTTTTTTGGAACTGAAAAAGAGATTAGTTACAGCACTTATTAGAAAAGAGTATGTGATTTACTGTGACGCTTCGAGGCAAGGTTTAGGGTGTGTTTTCATGCAAGAAGGAGAAGTAATAGCTTATGCATCAAGGCAATTGAAAAAACATGAATGTAATTATCCTACCCATGATCTTGAGCTAGCATCAGTTGTTTTTAGCATTGAAGATTTGGAGGCATTATTTGATTGGTGAGTGGTGTCACATTTACATAGATCATAAGAGTTTGAAATATATCTTTGATCAGAGAGAGTTGAATATGAGAAAAATAAGATGGTTTGAACAGATTAAAGATTGTGATTGTACCATAGAATACCATCCAGATAAGGCGAATGTAGTAGTATATGCATTAAACAGGAAGTTGAGACTTCCTAGGGACGCCTTGGGTGGTATTCGAACAACTTTTGTTTAAGTACTCTAAAGGATTTTAAGGCGCCTCATCACAGCGAGAGAATCGGGAGGTTTTTAGCTCAATTGAGATCGAGCCTTCACTGTGAGCGAGAGATTGTGAGAAGACAATCAGAGAATAGTAACTTGCAGAAAATGTTTGGAATGTCCAAACAGGGCTTAGAGGCATAATTTAGAATCAGAATAGATGGAACTATAGTTAAGCGGAGAAGACTATGTGTCCCGAGTATTAGTGAGCTTAAAGATGCTATTTTAGAGGAACCTCACAGTTCAACTTACACTATGCATCTAGGAAGCACCTTGATGTACAAATTTTGAAGGGAACGTATTGGTAGCCCGTAATGAAGCGGGAGGTAACTTATTGAGTTGGTAAGATGTTTGATATACAAACAAGTTAAACAAATTAAGCAGAGGCCAGGGGGACTCCTTAACCCACTACCAGTGCCGGAGTGGAAATGGGAGCATATCACTATGGATTTTCTGTTTGTTAGTACAGCATACTTCAAGTGGAGAGGATGGAATTTGGGTAATTGTGGATAGACTCACTAAGACAATACGGTTATACCGATTAAAGCGACATCTACGCTCGATCAGCTTGCTAAGCTATACGTTGACAAAATTGTGAGTCAATACGGAGTGCCAGTGTCCATAGTTTCAAATAGATATCCAAGATTTACTTTTAAGTTTTGGCCTAGCTTATAGAAGGCTATAGGGACAAAGTTGAATTTTAATACAGTATTCCATCCTCAGACAGATGGTCAGTCAGAGAGAACCATCCATGACCATCCAGACCTTGCAGGACATCTTAAGAGTATGTGTCCTTTAATTTAAAGGAAGTTGAGATACACACCTATCACTTATGGAATTCGCTTAAAATAACAGCCTAGCAGTCTAGTATTTGCATAGCACCACTTGAGGCTTTATATGGAAGACCGTGTAGAATGCCTGTATGTTGGAACGAGGTAGGATAGAGAAAACTAGTTGGTCCTGAGTTGGTGAAAGTTGCGACAGACAACATTAAGCTAATCAGAGAGAATCTGAAGATAACTTAAGATCGTAGTGGAGTTATGCTGATAGGCGACGAAAGGACTTAGAATTCCAAGTCGGAGATCAAGTTTTCTTGAAGTTATCTTCGTGGAGAGGTGCCCTTCGTTTTGGCAAGAAAGGTAAGCTGAGTCCTAGGTATATTGATCCTTATAAAATAGTGGAACAAGTTGGTCCAGCATCCTACAAACTGGAGTTGCCAGCAGATCTATCTCGAGTACATAATGCTTTTCATGTGTCCATGTTGAGGAAGTATATTCCAGGTCCGACTCATGTGCTGCAAGCACAACCAGTAGAGCTGAAAGAAGACATGAGTTACGTAGATGATGTAGTTCAAATCCTCGACAGGAAAG
Source organism: Trichosanthes cucumerina (assembly GCA_036507285.1). NCBI lineage: Eukaryota > Viridiplantae > Streptophyta > Magnoliopsida > Cucurbitales > Cucurbitaceae > Trichosanthes > Trichosanthes cucumerina. Next base: position 5,405,086 of record CM071837.1, read on the forward strand.
AACAAGTTTTGAGAAACAAGACGATCTCACTCGTGAAGGTTTGTTGGAGACATCACGGAGTGGAGGAGGCAACCTGGGAGTTAGAGGACCAAATGAGGAGGAAGTACCCGACGATTTTCACTTAAAGACTGCTAAATTTAGAGGACGAAATTTCTTAAGGGGAGGTAAGTTGTAAACCCGAGATCTTTCTTTGGAATTCAAGAAAGAAAAAAAACAAAAACAAAGAAAAACAAGAAAGAAAAGGTTAATATATTATGGTTGGTTTTGATTTAAAAAGAAAAGAAAAGAAAAGAAAAGAAAGGAAAAGGAAAAACTAAAAAGGAAAGTGGAAGGTGGGACCCCCACCCTTGTTTTTTTTTTAAATAACCAAGTTCCTTCAATTTTATTCTCATTTCAACAAAGAGGAGCTGAGGGTTTCGTGGGAGAAGGAGAAAGGAAGAAGAAGAAGGTGATGTTCGTGAGTTAGAGTTGCAGAAGAAGGGAGGAGAACTCAAAGCTTGTTTGTATAGCAGCAAGGTGATCAACTCAACCCTGTTCTGATATTTTGTTCATTTCGAGGTCAACAAGAAGAGTTAAGAGTTGAAGTTTTATTTAGAAAGATAACTCATTATTGAACAAAGATCTTGAAGGATGCTCGAGCTAATTCTGACCTTAAGTTACTGTTTTGTGAAGAGGAAGGCAGAAGACAGAATTTACTGTAAAATCCGAGAAGCCTCTGGTGTTTTGGTTGTTCTGATCTATAGAGTTAGAATCAGAAGCTCTAGTATGTATGGTTGGAACGCTTATTTAATTTTCTACAACTTTTGTGAAGAAATCGTTAGTAGAAAACGACTGGAAGATGTTTTAAATTTTAGGTTAAGTTTGTTGTGCAGCAAGAATTTGAATCTGGAAACAGCAGCAGGTTGTTTTTAGGGAAGAAGCTATCGAGGTATTCTAGAACAAATCCGTTGGGAATCTCAATTTCATTACTTCATATGATTTTTATAGGGTTCAAAAAGGAAGAGTTTGGTATAAAGTACATCCTTTTTGGATACGTAATAAAGAAGTTATGACTGTTTGAATACAGTGTATAAAATCTGTGAAATGCTGAAAAATTGGATGGTGTGGTTTTTGTAATTTTAAGGTTAAAAATCATGAGCTTGAGGCTCTAATACATGGATTTGGTTTGTTTGACAGGCCAAGAGGAGATAGGTCGAGTGTACGGGCCAAGGTTCTAGTTTAACACTGTGAGTGACAAAATGAACTTCGAAAATGAACTATATGGTTGTATTATGCTTATGAAAATGCAAGGTTTTGCTAAAACAAAATGTTTTGAATGCTTACTATTTTCCTTTGAACACATGTTTAAGAGTATTCATATTTTCTAAGAAATGATTTCAAGTGCTCGTTGTGAGCCTAAATGTCTTCATGAAATTTATACGTGAGCATATGTTCTTGATTGTCGAAATTTATGAAAATGTTATGATTTCGAGCAAGTATGTACTAGCACGTATGATTTAAAGATTTTCAGTTTTATGAACAAGCTGAGTAAGCTTGAGTTTTATGAAAGAAAAGTTAAGGATGCATGTTCAAACATTTTTATGATGTTTTCTGAGACTCGATTGAGTAAATGATTGAGATATTGAGCCCGAGGCTTTATGGTACCGTGTGCACACAGGTCATTTTCTGTTGTCAACGTTGAGTGTACTCCAAGACAACAATGTTGTCGTGAGTGTTGGGCGGACCCCACTACGACAAAGACGATGGGAGTGTTGGGCGGGCCCCACTACATCATAGAGTAAACGTTGGTTGTACTGGGCGTGCCCTACACAACGTGGATTGTGACATGTTTTAAAAGGATTTATATCATTCATATGTCTTACGAGATTTTAACGACATACTTGCTGGTTTTTCTGAAAAGCTATTATTATTACACGGTTACCTTTAACGTTTGATTACAGATGTATATGCTCATAGATGGTCAGGTGATATGATTTACGAGTTAATAGTTTTTTTTAAAACTCAGTCACTCACTAAGCTTCATAGCTCATTCTTTCAGTGTTTTCCCACTTTTAAGGTAGAGATCCAGCTCCCAGTGCCTAATATCCTGTCATAGTCTACTGGAAGCTCCACGAGTTTGATATTCTGTAAGTGGTTGGAGTTGTTCAGCAAGTCTATATGTATTGTAGGAGGACTATGTAGGTATGTTTGATATTCTGTATGGACTCCTGTTTATTCGGATTATCCTTAGATTTGCATGGGTGAGAGTCGCTCGAGACTGCTAACTCAATAAGCCACCTATTTCAAGGATAAGTCTGGGTAGATAGCTGGAACATAGTTCTACAAGATGGAATTCACTCCTACCCGCTTTAGGAATTAGTAGAGAGGTTGTTCCCTTAAGTGCTGACTCCAGGTCTTGAACAAAGGGCCCACCCCTCTCATTGGCCCGAGAGGGATTCGGTTTGCTGGTTGGACCACAAATCAATTGTTCATTAGAGGATCAGTGGGACTTAAGGAACAAGAGGTAATTACAGGGATAAAACGATAATTTTGACCCAGCTGTAATTACGAACGACCTATGAAGGATCGACTTACTAATCATGTTTATATCGAGTGGACATAAATATATCTACAGTGAGGAGAGTGCAGCCACTGGGCTTTAGTGGAGTGTCCCGGTGGTTAACGAATGTTGATTAGCTAAGCTAAAGAGTTTGGTCGGTTAATCACGTTTCGTTGGAGCTCATGATCTGTAGGTCCATTAGATCCTCCTTGCTAGCTCGCACTAAGCCTTGTAACATTTTGAGCGAAAAGAATTTGAATTGTTGAAATTCGTTTTTGGGAGAAATCGTTAATAATATGTGATATATTTAACGAGTCATATCTTAATTATGAATTAAACTATGATTAACAGGAGGTGGATATATTTAAATATGATTTAAATATTGGATCGGTTTATAGCATGAATTAGGATTCATGTTCAGAAAATCGATCGGGATCGGGCAATTTATTTAATTTAATATCAGGGTAATTTATTTAATTTAATATTTGATATTAAATTAAATTAAAAATTAATTAATTAAATTTATTATTTAATAATTTAATTAATTTTAATTAAAAATTAATTTAATATTGATTTTTGAATTAAAATTAAATGAAAATTTAAGGATTTCTATGAAACCCAACTTGGCAACTTGCCCAATCTTACTCATCATCAAATTCACCAAAATTGGCCACCTCCATCTCAAAGCATCCTCATCACCCTTGAGTTGTCACTCTAATGAAGCTTGTTGAAGTTTTATATAATGGTGATTTGAGGTAATTTCAGAGAATTTTGCAGAAAATTCTAAACTCCCGAATTAGTGACCTTTGAGGTCTTTTCTCCCATATTCTCTCAACCTGGGATCCCACAATCCGTTCTAAGGCCTGAGGATAGTAGGGAAGACTCTAATGGTTGTCCACGAAGTGTTCGTGTTGAAAACTATCCACCAGGTGAAGAGAATTTGATCTTCAAAGTTGAGTTTTCTATCCCTCTATTTTTCCAGCTTTGAGCATGCATTTTATTTTACAAAATTGATCAACTTAGAGTGTTCAAGATCCAAAATTGCTTCCGCTTTCTTAATCTAGACTCATTCAATATGTTTATCTTCTTAAGGACAGGACCACGTAGGGAGTTGGAAACTTGACTACGCGAGAAAGAATTCACTCGTTCCCGACTTTAGGAAAATTAGAGGGGTTGTTCCCTTAAGTGTTGTCTCCAGGGCTTGGACAACGGGCGTCCACCCTCTCACTGGCCCGAGAGGGGTGTATTGTATGGTTGGACCATTACAACGTTGTTGATCATTAGAGGAGCAGTGTAGACTTAGGGAGCAAGAAGTAGACATAGGGGTAAAACGGTAATTTGACCCAACAGTGTCTACGAACAACTTGTAAAGGGTCGACTCATGGGCATTGGTTATATCAGTGGACACAACTTGTCTTACACTGACGGGAGTGCAGCTACGAGGTTTAGTGGAGTGTTGCCGTTGTTGGGTTTTATGTCCTAAAACTCGTTGTTTTGTAAACTGAATGTATATTTTATTTCACAATAAAGTTGTTATTGAAATTTATTCAGTAAATGTGTTATTGAATATTGTGTATTGTGTAACCTTAATCCAATAAAGAACCTTTGGTTATAGGATGAATACTTGAACTTTATGTGTGACATAAAAGTGGATCAAGTTCAAGTTATAGCCAGAACGTTCTATAGTATAAGGATAAAGTTGGGTACCTTATCCTGGGGACACTATGGACGCGGCCCACTTTGTAGTGTACAAACGATGTGATCCTAAATTTTTCATGTGGAGAAATGTGAGTTGGGGCGTCCTATGCAATGAGTTTGAATAAGACTGGACCGCGAAATAGTCACTTAGACTTTATAACTCCGTTTACTGTCTTAACTGACTATATTCATACTGAAGGGATTTTGAATTCCCGCAGAGGAAGATGTTGTGAAACGCCGTTGATCCGTTGTGTAATTCTATCTTAAAATTGAATCTATCTCATAGATCCTAGGCTAAACATGCAAAGAAGAAGAAGAAAACAGTAAGTAAAAAGTACTAACCTCTTGAAGAACTCTTCTTCAACGTTTTCTCCTTCTCCGGTCACGATCTCTCTAGATCCAACGTCCTCCTCGAACACGAACCACGATCCGAACAGGGAGACACCTCCAAAGGGTCTTCTCGGTTGTTCTCGAGAGGTTGAGGGAGAGTTGGTGGGCCTCCCTTTGGTTTTGGGTGAGGAGAAAATTTTGAGAGAATTAAGAGAATTCTAGAGAGAATTGTCTTGCTCTCTTTGGATGGAAATCCAAAAATGGCAAGAAGTGTCTTGAGATGCCTTTGAATGCATCCTTTTATAATGGTGTGTGGTGGAGTTAAAATCTCCACCAATTCACCATTTTACCACAACTATATAATATACAAATCATATTTGCATATTATATAATATATGGTATCTCATACCTTATTATACAAATCTCATTTGCATAAATGTGGAATTATAAATTGAATCACATTCAATTTTATTTCTCTCAATTCTATTTCTCCAAATAGCACTAATTAATCAATTAGGCTATACTATAGTTTATTATGAATCTCATTCACATCAAACTATATATTATGTCATCTATATCTCATATAAATGACATAAATACCCAAATAATGAATTTGAACACTTCAAATCCACACCAAACTGTAAACCCTCGTTTTGTCCAATTTGAGCCAACCGAGGGACCTAATGGACCTACACGTGACGAGCTCCAATGATCCGAGAATAACTTGTCAAACTCTTTGACCCGGTTATTCAACATTCATTACCTACGGTAACACTCCACTAAAGCCCGTAGCTGCACTCTCATCGCTGTAGGACAAGTTGTGTCCATCGATATAACCAATACCCATGAGTCGACCCTTCACAGGTTGTTCGTAGTCACAGCTGGGTCAAATTACCGTTTTACCCCTATGTCTACCTCTTGCTCCTTAAGTCCCACTGCTCATCTAATGAACAACTACATTGCATGGTCCAACCATAAACAACAACCCTCTAGGGCCAGTGAGAGGGTGGGGCCCCGTTGTTTAAGCCCTGGAGACAGCACTTAAGGGAACAACCCGTCTAGTTTCCCTAAGTCGGGAACGAGTGAACTCCTTCTTGCGTAGTCAAGTTCCCAGCTCCCTACGTGGTCTTGCCCCTGAGAAGGTAGGCATACTAATCAAAGGACAGACCCCCGCAGACAGGAGTCCGTAACACGCTCAGGATTAAGGTCGAGTCACTAATGGTCATCTACGAATTTATTAGCTCTATACTGTTAACGGTGTTACATATCAGTAAGTCTAATAATTCACGGTCCGATCTTGTACAATCTCATTGCACAGGATGCCTCCACTCGCATGTCAACCACATGAACGAGTCAGATCACCTCGTTTGTATCTAATACAAAGCGGGTCGCATCCACAGTGTCCACTACACACCGTTAAAGTTCTTACAATGACCCTGGAGCTTAGTTTATTGGATTAAGTTTATGAAAAATGCGAGACACAAAGTTTAAATAAATAACTCTTATTTATTACACAATGTTGAAATAAATAACTCTTATTCATTTACAACTTGGAATATTACAAACTACACGAGATGAGGACATACATCCCAACACATACGATGACCTAGGTAACTCGATCTTAATCCTGAGTGTTCTATGGACTCCTATTTATTCGGATTATCCTTAGATTTGCATGAGTGAGAGTGGCTCGAGATCGCCGACTCAATAAGCCTCACATTTCATGGATAAAACCGGGTAGATAGCAGGGAACATAGTTTTGTAAGATGGAATTCACTCCTACCCGCTTAAGGGATTAGTAGAGAGGTTGTTCCCTTAAGTGCTGACTCCGGGTCTTGAACAAAGAGCCCACCCCTCTCATTGGCCCGAGAGGGATTCGGTTTGCTGGTTGGACCACAAACCAATTGTTCATTAGAGGATCAGTGGGACTTAAGGAACAAGAGGTAATTACAAGGGTAAAACGGTAATTTTGACCCAGCTGTAATCACGAACGACCTGTGAAGGATCGACTTACTAATCATGGTTATATCGAGTGGACAGAAATATATCTAGAGTGAGGAGAGTACAACCACTGGCTTTAGTGGAGTGCCCCGGTCGTTAACGAATGTTGATTAGCTAGGCTAAAGAGTTTGGTCGGTTAATCTCGTATCATTGGAGCTCATGATCTGTAGGTCCATTAGCTCTTCCTTACTAGCTCAGACTAAGCCTTGTAGCTTTTTGAGAGAAAAGAATTTGAATTGTTCAAATTCGGTTTTGGGAGAAATCGTTAATTATATGTGATATATTTAACGAGTCATAGCTTAATTATGACTTAAACTATGATTAAAAAGAGGTGGATATATTTAAATATGATTTAAATATTGGATCGATTTATAGCATGAATAATGATTCATGTTTGAAAAATCGATCGGGATCGGGTAATTTATTTAATTTAATATTTGATATTAAATTAAATTAAAAATCAATTTAATATTGATTTTAGAATTAAAATTAATTGTAAAATTAGTAGATTTTCATGGATTTTCATAAAATCCAAATTGCAACTTGCCCAATCCCTCTCATCTTCAATTTCACCAAAATTGGGCACCTCCATCTCAAACCATCCTCATCACACTTGAGTTGTCACTCAAATGAAGCTTGATGAAGCTTTATTTAATGGTGCTTTGAGGTGTTTTGAGAGAATTTTGCAGAAAAATCTAAATTTCCGAATTAGTGACCTTTGAGGTCTTTTCTTCCAAATTCTCTCAACCTAGGATCCCACAATCCGTTCTAAGGCATGAGGATAGTAGGGAAGACTCAAACGGTTGTCCATGAAATATTCGTGTTGAAAATCATCCACCGGGTGAAGAGAATTTGATCCTCAAAGTTGAGTTTTCTATCCCTCTGTTTTTCCAGCTTTGAGCATGCATTTTATTTTACAAAATTGATCAACTTAGAGTGTTCAAGATCCAAAATTGCTTCCGCTTTCTTAATGTAGACTCTTTCAGCCGTAGCTAATGAATGATGATTAACTAGGTCAAAAAGTTTGATAGGTTAGTCTCGAATACTTGGTGCCCATCATGTGTAGGTCCATTAGGTCCCTCGGTTGGCTCAAACTGGATTAATAGAGGGTTTACAGTTTTGGTGTGAGTTTTAAGTGTTCAAGTTCACTAAAGGGTAATTATGTCATTTATATGAGATATGAATGTCATATTTCATAATAAACTATAAGTTAGCCTAATTATCTAATTTGGGCTAATTTGGAGAAATTGGATTGAGAGAAATGAAATTGAATCTAATTCAATTTTAAAATCGACAATTATACAAATGTGACTTGTATAATGAGATATGAGATATCTTATTATATGCGGTTATGCAAATATGATTTGCATAACCTATGGTTGTGGTTAAATGGTAAATAGGTGGAGATTTCAACTCCATCTATCACCATTATTTAAACTCCTTTGCAATAAGGATTTCTCAACTCAAGGCTCATTTTTTGGATTTCTCACCAAAGAGCATTTGAAAAACCCTCTCAACACTTCTCTCAATCTCTCCTCCCTTTCACCCAAAGAAGAGTCCCACAACTCTCCTACTACCAAAAGTAGAACAACCGAGAAATCTTTTGGAACGTGTCCGGTTCGTTGGTTAGTTCGAGGAGATCGAGATGGTTGAGAACGAGAACACGAAGGGTTCATGACCGGAGGAGGAATACGTGAAGAAAGGTTCTTCAACAAGTAAGTGTACTTGTTGTTTTTCTTCCTAAATTGCATGTTGAGCCTAGTTTTTATGTGATAGAAACTGTTTTAAGAAAACCTATTTCACAACGATATCACAGCGATTCGATCCTCCTCCCGCTGCGTGGGATTTCATTCCCTTCAATTGGTATCAGAGCCAATCGTTGGCTTTTCGTTGTGCATTTGTTTTCTTAAGATTAGGTGGCTAATTGCTTCAATTCTTGAGATGTAATTGTTGTTGCATAATTGGATGTTTCGGTTTTGGCACTAGTTTAGGTTTATTTTCTGTTTGATGAGATCAAATGTAAAGGCCCGTGTTTTTTGGCAAATTAGAAAATAAATCAAGTCTGTAAGTCCGTGACTTCGTCGGCAAGGGTTGTTGTAAAGAAATCAGAATGGAAACGGGCGAGAAACGACGAAGAACAAAAAATGAGCTTGTTATTCTGTCGGCGGCGTTGAGACGTTGTTCTTCGGCGTCTCAACGCTATCCGCGCGGAAGGAGGCTTCGCTGCAGAATAGCAAATGTGCAACGCTGAGTGTTGCAGCGTTGCAACGCTGCGTGCATTGAGGGGCAGTTCACGAGGTAGACGCGCGGGACGTGGGAGCATAGTCGTTTTTCCATTTAGTGGGGTGTTATTTGTTATATTTATTTTATTTATTTTTTGTAAAATCTAAAATTAGTTTTATTTAATTAAATTTATTCATTAATATTAATATAATAGTTATATAAATGTTAATTAATTTATTTAATGCCCCTAAAGTGTCAAAATCGGTCCAATCTTTGCTATTTAATTATTTTATGCATGAGATGTATGCAATTTTTAATTCTATGTGCATAATGTATGTCATATAGATTTAAAATCCCACCTTAGGTTAAACATTTCATGCATCATATTTATATTATAAGTGTTATAATATATAGTATGCATGATAGGTTATATTCTAAGTGTTATAATATAATTAAAGCATGTTTTAATTTATTTAATATAAGAGTAATATTTCTTAGATTAAAAGCATGCTCATGCATTTAATTCATGTGATGAATGTATGTTATAGTTTAATATTATTCATGTGATGAATGATCAAGCACTATAACATAGAAATGCATGTAACCTAAGTTAATTATTAGTTTTATAATGTTTAGAACTTGAATAATTAGACTTAGATTTTCTAGTTCTAATAAGATTAGAATTAGGATTTCAAAATATGACCTTTGAATGGTGACTGATAAGTAACTCTGTCTAAGGAAGGTTTTGTCTAAGGTTTTGGGTATTTTTAAGTGACGCTTTGCTTATGAAATACCCTACACGAAACCGACACAGAGTCAATTCGGTCCGGAGATTCTAAGGTTATATTATCGTGAGTGGCGTTAATTAAAAGTTAATTAATTTACTCACATAGACCTAAGTTAATAATGTGATTATAAACTTATGCTAATTCAATATAAGAGTTATATTGATAGACTTAGGTAAATATTAGCCGATTTATCTAGGTCAATCCCGAATAATATAAAGTGTTGAGTGAGAGGAAATAAAGTGTATAAGATACATTTGAATTTTTGACCACAAATCTTCGTTAAAGTCCGCACCGTGAGATCCATACTCGGCCTTGTGGCGCAAATGGGAGCGTCCCCCTTCGGATGGTAATTGTATGGATCAATATCATAGTGGATGGAGAGGGTACTTATAGTGAGTGGGAGCGGGAGCTTTTAAAACGGGACCCACGGTCTCTTCTTTCGATTCACACCGTGAGATCCCTATGATCCGCTTGCTAGTTTGGCCTGTACCAGACAATCCCTTCGGAGGGCCTTGATCATGGGAGTCGGAACACCGTGAATTCCCGAAAGGGATACAGTTTCCTTGGTTGTTTTCCTTCTTGGTTCACCCTTTAGTGGCTATTGTTTGGACGGATACTTGGAAACTTAAAGTATCAGGGTGACACTCACGGGATTCATTATGAGTTAATAGATTCTGATTGAAAAATGGTACCTAGACGCCTAATGGAATAAGAGTTATTCTGGTATTAGGGTCTGGTCGATAAAGTCTCGTCCTAGAGGATGAGTGTTTCTGTTCACCCTTCGGTGGCGGTCATTCTAAATCTTTGCGATATCATTGCAAATTTTTAATGACCTAGGGATCATACGATAAAATTTTTGCTAAAACTTAATTGGATTTCAAAAGTTTTGCGAGACTGACACAAAGTTTTTAACTTGTTTTTCAGCAAAATGTCAAGCTCAATAATAGCGTTACTAGCATCCGACAAATTAGTGGGAGATAATTTCCAAACATGAAAAAACAATATCAACAGGATTCTAGTAACTGATGACCTTAAGTTCGTGCTCACTGAGGAGTGCCCTCAGTTGTCGAGCTTGACTGCGTCACGAAGTGTTCGTGATGCATACGATCGGTGGATCAGGGCCAATGAAAAGGCCAAGGTCTACAATATTGCCAGCTTGTCTGAAGTCTTCGCAAACAAGCATGAGTTGATGATCACCGCTAAAGAGATCATGGAGTCCTTCAAGAAAATGTTTGGACAACAGTCCTTTCAGGTCCGTCATGACTCTCTCAAACACGTCTTCAACGCCCGGATGAAAGAAGCGACGTCTGTCGGAGAACACGTTCTAGACATGATGACCCACTTTAATCTGGCAGAGATGAACGGGGCTTCGATCGATGACTCGAGCCAGGTCAGCTTTGTTGTTATTTTTGTCCTAATCTCGTGTTTGTAAATTATTTGAAATTAATAAATTGTTATTCATTTCATAATTTTGTGTCTCGCATTTTATACAACTTTGACCAATAAACTAAGTTATAGGGTCATTGAATTAATGAGAGAACTAGAACTTCAACTGTGTGTAGTGGACACATAGGGAGGATCACGTTCGAGTAAATGACCCGAGCGGTCTACGGTATATGGATAGGGTTGGAGCCCTAATCCTGGATACGCTGTGGATGCGGCCCGCTTTGTATTAAGATACGAACGAGGTGATCTGGCTCGTTCATGTGGTTGACATGCGAGTGGGGGCATCATGTACAATGAGATTGTACAAGACCAGACCCTGAATTATTAGACGTACTGATTTAACACCGTTGACAATAAGGACTAATAACTTCGTAGATGACCATTAGCGACTCGACCTGAATCCTGAGCGTGTTACGGACTCCTATCTGCGGAGGTCTGTCCTTTGACTAGTACGGGTGAGGGTTGTCACAGTTACTCGCCCAATATGCCTATCTTCTAAGGGACAGGACCAAGTAGGGAGCTGAGAACTTAACTACGCGAGATGGAATTCACTCGTTCCCGCCTTTAGGGAAACTAGAGGGGTTGTTCCCTTAAGTGTTGTCTCTAGGGCTTGGACAATAGACGCCCACTCTCTCACTGGCACGAGAGAGTTGTTGTGCATGGTTGGACCATTACAACGTTGTTGTTCATTAGAGGAGCAGTGGGGACTTAAGGAGCAAGAAGTAGACATAGGGGCAAAACGGTAATTTGACCCAGCAGTGTCTACGAACAATCTGTGAACGATCGACTCATGGGCAATGGTTATATCAGTGGACACGTAATATTCTGCACTGACGGGAGTGCAGCTATGGGCTTTAGTGGAGTGTTACCGTAGCTAATGAAGGTTGATTAACTAGGTCCAAGAGTTTGATAGATTAATCTCGGATCATTGGAGCTCGTCACTGTAGGTCCATTAGGTCCCTCGGTTGGCTCCATCTGGGTTAAAACAAGGGTTAGTGTTTTGGTGTGAATTGAAGTGCCCAATTTCACTTAAAGGGCATTTATGTTATTTATATGAGATATGAATGATATAATATATAGTTTAATGTGAATGAGATTCATAATAAACTATAGGTTAGCCAAATTGTTGAATTAGGGCTAATTGGAGAAATTAATTGGGAGAAATTAAATTGAATGTGATTCAATTTAATAAATCCACATTATTGCAAATGTGATTTGTAATATGAGATATGAGATATCTTATAATATATGGTTATGCAAAGATGATTTGCATAACCTATAGTTGTGGTCAAATGGTAAAAATATGGAGATTTAACTCCATGTTCACTCCATTATTTAAACCATTCTTGCAAGAAGGGAGAGAAGAAAATCTCTCATTTTTGGAAATCTCTCCAAAAGAAGAGAACAATCTCTCTCAATTTTCTCTCTAGCATTTTTCTTCTCTAAACCAAAACAAAGTTCCCACAAACTTCCTTCTTTCCAAAAGAAGAACAACCGAGACTCCGATTGGTTGTGTTTGTGTTCTTCTTCGTGAGAAGAGATCAAGTTCGTTGAGACCGAAATTTCGCGAAGTGTTCGTGATCGAAGGAAGGAACAATGAAGAATTGTCTTCAACTAGTAAGTAGTTCTACTTACTGTATTTTTCTTTCCTTTAATTGCATGTTTAGCCTAGATCTAAGTGTTAGATTATTAATTTTAATGAAATCTAGTTGCACAATTTTCACTACGACGATTCAATCGTCTTCAGCTGCGAAGGGATTATCATTCCTTTCAATTGGTATCAGAGCCAATCGTTGGTTCGATTTTGTGCACTGTTTTTCGTTAAAATTAGGTGGGTATATGCCTTAATTTATGTGATAAATTTTTAGTTTGTATAATGGATAATTTCGGTTTTGGCAGTTTTAGATTTACAATTTTTATGTTGATGAGATCAATGTAAGGGCCCGTTGTTTTTGGGCATTTTGTTGTAAATCGAGTCTGTAAGTCCTAGTCGTTCCTGACAAGAGTTGCTGTGAAGAAATCGGAGCAAAAACGGGCGAGAAACGACGAAGAACAGCAAAAGAGTTTGTTGATCTGTCGATGGCGTTGAGACGTTGTTAATCGGCGTCTCAACGTTGTCCTTGCGGACGCTGGCTTGGCTGTAGAGTAGCGTTGCAACGCTAGACGTAGCGTTTCAACGCCACGGCGTGGAGCCCACTGACCTTGACGCTGGACGCTGCAGCGTTGCAACGCTGCCCACGGCGTTGCAACGTCGCACGCGTAGTGGGAGCGGTTGCAGTTTCCTGTTCGCAAGTCGTGGGCGGTTGATAGCGAGTAGTGGTCAGTTTTTTATTTTTTTATTATTTTTAATTGTGTAAAATGTATTTTATTTTTATTTTTAATGATTTTATTAAATAATATTAATATAAATTTTATATTAATGTTATTAAATTAAATAATTGCCCCTAGGTGCCAAAACCGGTCATTTTTGCTATTTAATTATTTTATGCATGTGATGTATGGTTTAATTAATTTCTATGTGCATAATGTATGTCATATAGATTTAAAATCTCACCTTAGGTTAAACATTTCATGCATCATTTATATTATGAGAGTTATAATATATAGTTTGCATGATAGGTTACATAATAAGTGTTATAATATAATTAAATGCATTTTTTATTTAATTAATATAAGTGTTATATTTTTTATATTAAAGTATGCTCATGCATTTATATTCATGTGATGAATTAATATTATTATAATATGTAGTTATTCATGTGATGAATGATCAAGCACTATAACATAGAAATGCATGTAACCTAAGTTAATTATTAGTTTTAAAGTGTTTAGAACTTGAATAATTAAACTTAGGTTTTCTAGTTCTTATAAGATTAGAATTAGGAAATCAAAGTATAGTCTATGAATGCTGACTGATTTGTAACTCTGTCTAAGGAATGTTTTGTCAAAGGCTGGGGTATTTAAGTTTACCCTTGCGGAACACCCCTACTTGGAAACCGACCAGGGAGTGAATTCTGTCTGGAGATTCTTAGATTATACTTATCGTGAGTGTCGTTAATTAAAAGTGTTTTAATTTACTCACATAGACCTAAGTAATAATGTGATTATAAACTTAGGCTAAATACCATATAAGAGTTATATTGGTAGACTTAGGTAAATTTTAGCCGGTTTATCTAGGTAAGTTCCGAAATTTATAAAGTGTTGAGTGGGAGGAAATTTAGTGTATGAGATACATTTAATTTCCGACCACAAATCTTCGTTAAGTCCGCACCGTGAGATCCATACTCGGCCTCGTGGCGCAAATGGGAGCGTCCTCCATCGGATGGTATTTGTATGGGTCAATATCAACGTGGATGGAGAGTACTTATAGTGAGTGGGAGTGAGACCTGTGAAAACGGGTCCCACGGTCTCTTCTTTCGATTCAACCGTGAGACCCCTATGATCCGCCTGCTAGTTTGGCCTAGACCAGACAATCCCTTCAGAGGGCCTTGATCATGGGAGTCGGAACACCGTGAATTCCTGAAAGGGAAACAGTTTCCTTGTTGGTTTTCCTTCGTAGTTCACCCTTCGGTGGCTATTGTTTGGACGGATACTTGGAAACTTAAAGATTAAGGGTGACACTCACAGAATTCGTTAAGTGTTAATGAATACGACCAAATAATGGTAACTGGTCGCGTAATGGAATAAGAGTTATTCTGGGATTAGGGTCTGGTTGAGAAAGTCTCGTCCTAGAGGAGGAGCGTTTCTGTTCACCCTTCGGTGGCGGTCATTCTAAACCTTTAGGATATCATTGCAATTTTTATATGACCTAGGAATCATTGGATTAAATTTTGCTAAAACTTGATTGGTTTTCAAAAGTTTATGAGAGACTGACACAAAATTTATTTGATTTTTCAGCTAAAAACATGTCAAGCTCAATTATAGCTTTACTTGCTTTCGACAAATTAGTGGGAGATAACTTCCAAACATGGAAGAATAATATCAATACGATCTTAGTAACTGACGACCTGAAGTTCGTGCTTACAGAGGAATGTGCTTAGTTGCGACCTCGACTGCATCACGAAGTGTTCGTGATGCTTACGATCGATGGATTAGGGCCAATGAAATGGCTAAGGTCTATATTATTTCCAGCTTGTCTTAAGTTTTGGCAAAGAAACATGAGTTCATGGTCACCGCTAAAGAGATCATGGATTCGTTGCAAGACATGTTTGGACAACAGTCCTTTCAAGTCAGGCACGATTCACTGAAACACGTCATCAACGCACGGATGAAAGAGGGGTCGTCTGTCCGTGAACATGTTCTAGACATGATGACCCACTTTAATCTGGTTGAGATGAACGGGACTTCGATCGACGAGTCGAGTCAGGTTAGCTTTATTTTGGAGACTCTTTCGAAGAGTTTCCTTTAGTTTCGTAGCAATGTTGTTATGAACAAAATTAGCTACACTCTGACTACCCTCCTCAATGAGCTACAGAATTTCCAGTCCTTGATGAGGATCAGGACACTGGAATCTGAGGCAAATGTTGCCTACAGGTCTTATCGCATGGGTTCGACTTCTGGGACTAAACCTGTTGCTCCTTCACGCACGAAAGGGAAGAAGAAGATGAAGAGCGGTAAAGAGAGTACTTATACTGAGTGGGAGCAGGACTTGTGAGAACGGGACCTACGGTCTCTTCTTTCGATTCACACCGTGAGACGCCTATGATCCGCGTGCTAGTTTGGCCTGGACCAGACAATCCCTTCGGAGGGCCTGATCATGGGAGTTGAAACACCGTGAATTCTCGAAAGGGATACAGTTTCCTAGTTGGTTTTCCTTCTTGGTTCACCCTTCGGTGGCTATTGTTTGGACGGATGCTTGGAAACCTAAAGATTGAGGGTGACACTCACAAAATTCGTTAAGAGTTAATGAATTCGACCGAACAATGGTAATTAGACGCCTAATAGAATAAGAGTTATTCTGAGATAAGGGTCTGATCGAGAAAGTCTCGTCCTAGAGGAGGAGTGTTCTATTCACCCTTCGGTGGCGGTCGTTCTAAACCTTAAGGATATCATTGCAAAATTTATGAATGACCTAGGGATCATGAAACATTTTTTTGCTAAAACTTGATTGGTTTTAAAAAGTCTTTTTTGTGAGACTGGCACAAAGTTTTCTAATTTTTCAGCTTAAAACATGTCTAGCTCAATTATAGCTCTACTCGCGTCCAATAAACTAGTGGGAGATAATTACCAAACTTGGAAAAACAACATAAACACAATTTTGGTAACTGACGACATTAAGTTCGTGCTCTCTAAGGAGTGTCCTCAGATGTCGGGCTCGACTGCGTCGCAAAGTGTTCGCGATGTATTCGATTGATGGATCAGGGTCAATGAAAAGGCCAAGGTCTTTATCATTGCCAGCATGTCTGATGTTTTGGCAAAGAAGCATGAACTGATGGTCACCGCCAAGGAGATCATGGAGTCCTTGCAGGAAATGTTTAGACAACAGTCCTTTCAAGTCCGACATGACTTGCTCAAATACGTCTTCAACGCACGAATGAAAGAGGGGTCGTCTATCCGTGAACATGTTCTAGACATGATGACCCACTTTAATCTGGCTGAGATGAACGGGACTTCGATCGACGAGTCAAGCCAGGTCAGTTTCCTTCACTTTCGTAGCAATGTTGTTATGAACAAAATTAGCTACACTCTGACTACCCTCCTCAATGAGCTACAGAATTTTCAATCCTTGAACAGGGTCAAGGAATCTGAGGCAAATGTTTCCTACAGGTCTTATCACAGGGGTTCGACCTCTGGGACGAAACCTGTTGCTCCTTCACGCCCGAAAGGGAAGAAGAGGATGAAGAGGGGTAAAACTGATCGTGCTACCGCCCACAAGGGCAAGAAGGTCAAGGAGGTTGCAGAGAAAGGAAAGTGTTTCCACTGCAATGGGGGAGATCACTAGAAGAGAAACTGTCCCAAATTCCTGGCCGAGAGGAAGAATCAAGGTAAATGTGATTTACTTGTGACTGAAACCTGTTTAGTGGAGAGTAGTGACTCTGCCTGGATATTGGATTCGGGCGCCACTAACCATGTTTATTCTTCTTTTTAGGGGATTGATTCCTTGCAGCAGCTGCGAGAGGGTGAGGTGACTCTACGGGTTTGATCTGGGGAGCTTGTCTCTGCTTCAGCGATCAGCACGGTGAAGCTACATTTCAGGGGAAAGTACTTATTATTAGATAATTTGTACCTTATACAAGGGTTTACTAGAAACCTTGTTTCCATTTTCTGCCTTATTGAACAATGTATATCTGTTTCATTTTAATCCAATAAAGCGTTTATTTCTTTCAAATGAAATCTTATTTGTTCTGCTTCACGTGAGCATAATCTGTATGTTTTGAAACCTAATTCGGTCAAAAGTGTTTTGAATACTAAATTGTTTAAAACTGCAGAAACACGAACTAAAAGAGCAAAAGTTTCTCCTAAGGAAAATGCCCATCTTTGGCATCTACGGTTAGGTCACATTAATCTCAATAGGATTGAGAAACTAGTGAAGAGTGGACTTCTAAACGAGTTGGAAGAAAACTCTTTACCGGTGTGTGAGTCATGCCTTGAGGGCAAAATGACCAAACGTCCTTTTAGTGGAAAAGGATATAGAGCCAAGGAGCCTCTTCAGCTTATACATTCTGACCTCTGTGGTCCAATGAATGTTAAAGCACGAGGTGATTATGAATACTTCATGTCTTTCATAGACGATTACTCGAGGTATGGGTATATTTACCTAATGCACAAGAAGTCTGAAACTCTTGAAAACTTCAAGGAGTACAAGACTGAGGTTGAAAACCTCTTAGGTAAATCGCTTAAAAAACTTCGATCGGATCGAGGTGGAGAGTATATGGACACTGAATTCCAGGACTATATGATAGAACACGGAATTACGTCCCAACTCTCAGCACCTGGTATGCCACAACAGAATGGCGTATCGGAGAGGAGAAATAGAACCTTATTGGACATGGTTCGGTCGATGATGAGCTATGCTCATCTCCCTGATTCTTTTTGGGGTTACGCAATGAACACTGCGGTCTATATTTTGAACAACGTTCCGTCGAAGAGTGTTTTTGAAACACCTTTCGAACTCTAGAATGGTCGTAAAAGCAGCTTACACCATTTCAGAATTTGGGGATGTCCGGCCCATGTGTTGGTGTCAAACCCGAAAAAGTTGGAACCCCGTTCGAAATTGTGCCTATTCGTAGGTTACCCTAAAGAGACTAGGGGTGGTCTATTTTTCGATCCTAAGGAAAATAGGGTGCTTGTGTCGACAAACGCCACATTCCTAGAGGAAGACCATGTCAGGGATCATTTACCAAGGAGTAAAATTGTGTTAAACGAAATGGACAGTACATCGGCAAGAGTTGCTGATGAGGCTAGTACGTAAACAAGTGTTGTTGATCCTAGCACGTCTAATCAAATCCGTTCTCAAGAGTTGGGAATGCCTCGACGTAGTGGGAGGGCTGTGAGACAACCTGATCGTTACATGGGTTTAGCTGAAACCTCAGTTGTCACTCTTGATGATGACTGTGAGGATCCATTGACCTATGATCAGGCAATGGTTGATGTTGACAAAGACGAGTGGATTAAAGCTATGGACCAGGAAATGGAGTCTATGTACTTCAATTCTGTCTGGGAGCTTGTAGATCAACCGGATGGGGTCAAACCTATTGGTTGCAAATGGATCTACAAGCGTAAACGTGGCGTAGATGGGAAGGTGCAGACTTTCAAAGCCCGACTAATGGCAAAGGGTTTTACCCAGGTTGAAGGGGTTGACTATGAGGAGACCTTTTCACCTGTTGCCATGGTAAAGTCGATCAGGATCCTTCTAGCCATTGTCGCGTATTATGACTACGAGGCATGGCGGATGGACGTCAAGACAGCCTTTCTGAATGGCAAACTTGATCATACCATCAACATGGACCAACCCAAAGGGTTCATTGCCCAAGGCCAAGAGCAAAAGGTTTGCCGGCTTCATAGGTCTACTTATGGATTGAAACAAGCTTCGAGGTCTTGGAATATAAGGTTTGATGAGGCAATCAAATCTTATGGCTTTGATCAAAATGTCGACGAGCCTTGTGTTTACAAGAAAATCGTTGAAAAACTGTCGCATTTTTAGTGTTGTATGTGGATGATATTCTTCTCATTGGGTATGAGGTAGAATTTCTTACTGACGTTAAAAAGTGGCTAGCTTCGCAATTCCAAATGAAAGATTTTGGAGAAGCTCAGTATGTTCTAGGTATCCAGATAGTCCAGAACCGGAAGAACATAACGTTATCCTTGTCTCAGGCGTCTTATATTGGCAAGATGATGTCTAGATATAAGGTGCTGAACTCCAAGAAGGGTTTGCTGCCTTTCAGGCATGGAGTTCACTTGTCAAAGGATCAGTGTCCTTCTTGAGGATATGAGATGGATCCCATATGCTTCAGCTGTAGGGAGCCTGATGTATGCTATGTTGTGTACTAGGCCCGACATCTGTTATGTAGTAGGGATTGTCAGTAGGTATCAATCCAATCCAGGATTAGATCACTGGATAGCCGTAAAGGCAATCCTCAAGTATCTTAGGAGAACGAGGAACTACAGCTTAGAGTATGGCAGTGGGGATTTGATCCTTACGGGATACAAAGATTCTGACTTTCAAACCGATAAGGATTCTAGGAAATTCACTTCGGGGTAAGCCTTCTTTCTAAATAGAGGAGTTGTAGTATGGCAAAGCATCAAACAGGGATGCATCGTCGATTCCACTATGGAAGCGGAATATGTTGCGGCTTGTAAAGCTGCAAAGGAAGCTGTTTGGCTTAGGAAGTTCATGACGGATTTGGAAGTTGTTCCAAATATGAACTTGTCGATCACACTGTTCTTTGATAACAGTGGTGCAGTAGCCAACTCCAGAGAGCCTCGGAGCTATAAGAGAGATTAACACATTGAGCAGAAGTATCATCTGATACGGGAGATTATGCACCGTGGAGAGGTGACAGTCACGCAGATAGCGTCGGAGCACTACGTAGCTGATCCATTTACAAAGCCCCTCACGGCTAAGGTGTTTGAGGGTCACCTAGAGAGTCTAGGTCTTCGAGTGCTTCCTGACTAGGGAAAGTGGGATGAGACGAATCCCCTATGCTTCAGCTGTAGGGAGCCTGATGTATGCCATGCTGTGTACTAGGTTGAGGATATGAGACGAATCCCCTATGCTTCAACTGTAGAGAGCCTGATGTATGCCATGCTGTGTACTAGGCCCGACATCTGTTATGCAGTTGGGATTTTCAGTAGGTATCAATCCAATCAAGGATTAGATCATTAGACAACTGTAAAGGCAATCCTCAAGTATCTTAGGAGAACGAGGATCTACAGCCTTATGTATGGGAGTGGGGATTTGATCCTTACAGGATAAACAGATTCTGACTTTCAGACCGATAAGGATTCTAGGAAATCCACTTCGGTGTCAGCCTTCATTCTCAATGGAGGACCTGTAGTGTGGCGAAGCATCAAGCAGGGATGCATCGTTGATTCCACGATGGAAGCCGAATATGTTGCGGCTTGTGAAGCTGCAAAGGAAGCTATTTGGCTTAGGAAGTTCATGCTAGATTTGGAAGTTGTTCCAAATATGAACTTGTCTATCACGCTGTTCTGTGACAATAGTGGTGTTGTAGCCAACTCGAGAGACCTCGGAGTCATAAAAGGGGCAAGCATATAGAGAGTAAGTATCACCTGATACGGGAGATTGTGCATCGTGGAGACGTGACAGTCACGCAAATAGATTCGGAGCACAACGTTGTTGATCCATGTACAAAGGCCCTTACGGTTAAGGTATTTGAGGGTCACCTAGAGAGTCTAGGTCTTCGAGTGCTTCCTGACTAGGGCAAGTGGGAGTATTGTAAAGAGGTATTCAATGCCCTGGTTTATTGCATTACTTTACTGTACATTTGAGAAATTTATCATGTACTCCACTAGCTTAGTCCAAGTGAGAGTTTGTTGGGATGTATGTCCTCATCTCATGTAGTTTGTAATATTCCAAGTTGTAAATAAATAAGAGTTATTTATTTGAACTTTGTGTCTCGCATATTTCATAAACTTAATCCAATAAACTAAGCTCCAGGGTCATTGTATTAATGAGAGAACTAGAACTTGAACGGTGTGTAGTAGACACATAGGGAGGATCACGTTCGAGTTAATGTCTCGAACGAGCTACAATATATGGATAGGGTTGGAGACCTAATCCTGGATACATTGTGGATGCGACCCGCTTTGTATTAGATACAAACGAGGTGATCTGACTCGTTCATGTGGTTGACATGCGAGTGGGGGCATCCGGTGCAATGAGATTGTACAAGACCAGACCGTGAAATATTAGACTTGTTGATGTAACACCGTTAACAGTATAAGGCTAATAATTTCATAGATGACCATTAGTCACTTGACCTTAATCCTGAGCGTGTCACGGACTCCTGTCTGTGGGGGTTTGTCCTTTGACTAGTACGAGTGAGGGTGGCCACTGATGCTCGCCCGATATGTCTATCTTCTCAGGGACAGGACCACGTGGGGAGCTGGGAACTTGACTACGCAAGAAGGAATTCACTCGTTCCCGCTTTAGGGAAAGTAGAGGGGTTGATCCCTTAAGTGTTGTCTCACGGGCTTAAACAACGGGGCCCGACTCTCTCATTGGTCTTAGAGGGTTGTTGTTTATGGTTGGACCATGCAACGTAGTTGTTCAATAGAGGAGCAGTGGGACTTAAGGAGCAAGAAGTAGGCACAGTGGTAAAACGGTAAATTGACTCAACAGTGTCTATGAACAACCTATGAAGGGTCGACTCATGAGTATTGGTTATATCGATGGACACAACTTGTCCTACAGTGATGAGAGTGCAGCTACGGGCTTTAGTGGAGGGTTATCGTAGCTAATGAATGTTGAATAACCCGGTCGAAGAGTTTGACAGGTTAGTCTCGGATCATTCGAACTCGTCACGTGTAGGTCCATTAGGTCTCTCGGTTGGCTCAAATTGGACAAATTGAGGGTTTACAGTTTGATGTGAATTTTAAGTGTTCAAATTCATTATTTGGGTATTTATGTCATTTATATGAGTTATAGATGACATAATATATAGTTTGATGTAAATGAGATTCATAATAAACTATAGTATAGCCTAATTGATTAATTAGTGCTATTTGGAGAAATTGAATTGAGAGAAATTAAATTGAATGTTATTCAATTTATGATTCCACATTTATGCAAATGAGATTTGTATAATAAGGTATGAGATAACCTATATTATATAATATGCAAATATGATTTATATATTTTATAGTTGTGGTAAAATGGTGATTTGGTGGAGATGTTAACTTCATATCTCACCATTATTTAAAGGCTTTGTAAGAAGCCTTTGGTAATACTTCTTGCCATTTTTTGGATTTCCATCCAAAGAGGGCAAGTGAATCCTCTTAGAACTCTCTCAATTCTCCAAAGATTTCTCCTCACCCAAAACCAAAGGGAGTCTCACACACTCTCTTTCAACCTCCCGAGAACAACCGAGAAGACCCTGTGGAGGTTTCTTGCTATTTGGATCGAGGTTCGTGTTCGAGGAGATCATCCGTTGGAGAGAGATCGTGACTGGACGAGGAAAGCATTGAAGAAGAGTTCTTCAACAAGTAAGTAGCGTATTCCTTACTGTTTTCCTCTCTTTTATGCACGTTTAGCCTAGAATTAAAGATGTTTAATTCAATTTTAAGAAAGAATTACACAATTGATCAACGACATTTCACAACGTCTTCCGCTGCGGGAATTTCAAATCCCTTCAGTTGTAGTATGGCGAAGCATCAAGAAAGGATGCATCGCTGATTCCATTATGGAAGTTGAGTACGCTGCAGCTTGTGAAGCTGCAAAGGAAGCTATTTGGCTTAGGAAGTTCATGAAGGATTTGGAAGTTGTTCCAAATAGGAACTTGTCGATCACGCTGTTTTGTGACAGTGACGCAGATACGGAAGATTGTGCACAGCGGCGACGTGACAGTGACGCAGATAGCGTCGGAGCACAACGTTGTTTATCCATTTACAAAGACCCTCACGGCTAAGGTGTTTGAGGGTCACCTAGAGAGTCTAGGTCTTCGAGTGCTTCCTGACTAGGGCAAGTGGGAGTATTGTAAAGGGTATTTAATGCC
Organism: Trichosanthes cucumerina; assembly: GCA_036507285.1. NCBI lineage: Eukaryota > Viridiplantae > Streptophyta > Magnoliopsida > Cucurbitales > Cucurbitaceae > Trichosanthes > Trichosanthes cucumerina. The sequence goes on from CM071837.1 coordinate 5,428,287, forward strand.
CTAGTTTATTGTATTACTTTGTTGTATTACTTTACTGTACATTTGAGAAATTTATCATGTACTCCACTAGCTTAGTCGAAGTGGGAGTTTGTTGGGATGTATGTCATCATCTCGTGTAGTTTGTAATATTCCAAGTTGTAAATAAATAAGAGTTATTTATTTGAGCCTTGTGATATAAATAAGAGTTATTTATTTGAACTTTGTGTCTCGCATATTTCATAAACTTAATCCAATAAACTAAGCTCCAGGGTCATTGTATTAATGAGAGAACTAGAACTTGAACGATGTGTAGTGGACACACAGGGGGGATCAAGTTCGAGTTAATGAGCCGAACGTGCTACAATATATGGATAGGTTTGGAGATCTAATCCTGGATACGTTGTTGATGTGGCCCGCTTTGTATTAGATACAAACGAGCTGATCTGACTCGTTCATGTGGTTGACATGCGAGTCGAGGCATCCTGTGCAATGAGATTGTACTAAATCGGACCGTGAATTATTAGACTTACTGATGTAACACCGTTAACAGTATAAGGCTAATGATTTCTTAGATGACGATTAGTGACTCGACCTTAATCCTGAGCGTGTCAGGGACTCCTATCTGTGGGGGTCTTGTTGGGATTTATGCCCTAAACTTGTGTAATTTTGATCAATTAAATAAAGTGTTATTTGTTTTGATAGAATTACAGTCTTGCTTTATAAATCCAATAAACTAAGCTCCAACGTTATAACTTCTATCTTGAACATCAGTGTAGTGGACACTATTTGGATTGAGTTCAATAATATAACCTAAATAGTCTATGGTATAAGAATAAGGTTGGAAACCTCATTCTGGTAACACCATGGATGCGGCTTACTTTGTAATTAGTACAAATGAGGTAATCCACACTACTACAAATTAGGCCTTTATTGACGCGTTCCTTTTTCAAATTGTTGACGCTTGACTAAAAAAAGTGTCAACAAAAGGCCAAAATTCATTTTAAAAATCATTATTAATTTTAAAACATTTATATTGATGGTTATAAAGCGTCATTAAATGTATAAATTTAAAATTTTGCAATTAATCACAATAAATATAGTTTTATTGACGTTAATTACGAAAATTTTGCGTCAAAATTAGTAAAATCCCGTGTTTTAGCTTTCTTGACGGTTAAAATCCGTCAATAAATGGTCGTTTTATTGATGCATGGTGGAAGCTTTTATTGACGGTTAGAAACCGTCATTATATGTATGTTTCATTGACGGGTAATGCCCACAACTAAATCTTCGAACGACGCGTCGTTTTCAAGCTAAACGACGTCGTTTAGCTTTCATAATTTAAAAAAAAAAACGCACCTTTCATTGACGGTTAAAACGCGTCAATATATCCCTCTTTCATTGACGGGTAATGCCCGTCAATGAAACATGCTAAACGACGTCGTGTTGAAGCTAAACGACGTCGTTTAGCTTTTTAAAATTAAAAAAAAAATAACGAAAATTAGGAAAGGTAAAACGACGTCGTTTTATCTTTCCTATTATTAAAAAAAAAAAAGAACCCTAAACCCTTTTCCCATTAACAGATCGAAGCCCCCCCACCGTCGAACTCCCCTCTCCGTCGAGCTCTCTCTCACATCTCCCTCGTCTCCGTCGAGCTCTCTCTCTCAAAGTTGTCGCCATGTCGCGCTGCCGTTCTTGCCCGATTCACCCAAGGTCGAGCCGTGTCTCTCTGTCGTTCAAGTCGCTGAAGGCTCGATCCGTGAAGTCGCCACCGTTGAAGGTCGAGTATGTAAATCAATTCACCCAGGTCAAGGTCGTATGCCGCCGCCGCTCAAGTCGCTTTGAAGTTCTTTGAAGGTTGTGTTGTTGCTGAAGGTTGCGTTCGAAGTCGCCTGAAGTTGCTGAAAGTCGCCACCGTCGAAAGTTGCTGAAGGTCGAGCTGTCGCCGCCGTTCGAAGTCGCCCGAAGTCGTTCGAAGGTTGCGTTGTTGCATACCTCGCCGGAAATCACTGTCGCATATCACAGTCCACTTACGATATCACGGTCCCATACCCTCGCCGAAATCACCACTTTCGAACTTGAGCCGAATCTCGCAGCCCCTCATCGGATCTCACAACCCCTTGTCGAAAGTTGCTTCTCCTCTTTTTCAAATTGAAAAGAAAATCACTGGGGTCTCTCTCTATCGAGTTTCTAATCAGCCACGGTCTCTCAGGTTTCTCAACCCCGTTCTCTCTCCCTCAGGTGTGTTATCCGGTAGGTTATTTGAATTTCTATTTTCACTACTCTCAATATCCTCAAATCAATACTTTAGACACCATTGATAGATTAAGGATAGATTAAGAACATGCAAAATTTTAAAAAATGTGTAATTCATAGAGTTTAAATTTTGTAAATGTAAAATTCATATATGGGCATCTTTTCTACTTTTATTATTATGTAGATGAGCATCTCTTTCTATTTAAATTTCGTAAGTGGATATCCATTAGTGTTGAAACCAATTATGTTAAGAAGAAACATTAACAATTGCTCTAAATTTGTAAACGAGCATCTCTTTGTTTTGGGTATTGGCTGAAACAATTATCTGATTTTCACACACTGCGCATAAGATATGATTGGATTGATTAAAATGTCAAGTTATGAATTAAAATTTTCTTGTAGGAATGTTCTTCTAGAATATGGTTCTAGTGCTTGTAATGAGTTCATGAGGTAGTGTAACTTACAAATTTTCTGTCTATTTGCAAGTGTAAAGCATGTTGAGTTTCTGTTTTTTTGAAGCCCAACCTAATGTTTGTTGAATTCTGTTGGAGGTTGGGCATTTATTGTACCTTAAGGAGTGATTGTTTGGATTTATAGGTTTTGGAGAAATTTTGCTTATCTCCTAGTTATGTCGTTATCTTTGCTTAGAAATTTCAAACAGAGACGGCATGGCTGAGTAACCTTCTTAATTAGGTTCATCCTAAGTTTTAGGGTCCTTTGTAGTTGGTTATGGTTAACATGAAATCGAATCTCTCACCGCCGTCAATCTGTGAAGTCGAATCTCTATTTTCAGTTGCTCGTCAATATCCTTAAATCAATACTTTAAGTATGATAGATTAATAATATGCAAAATTTAACAAAAATGTGTAATTCATGTGAAATTCATATATGAGCATCTTTTCTACTTTTAGTATTATGTAAATGAGCATCTCTTTCTATTTAAATTTCGTAAGTGGATATCCATTAGTGTTGAAACCAAATATCTTAGGAAGAAACATTAACAATTGCTCTAAATTTGTAAACGAGCATCTCTTTGTTTTTGGTATTGGCTGAAACAATTATCTGATTTTCACATACTGCTCATAAAATACGATTGGCTTGTTTAAAATGTCAAGTTATGAAGTCATAATTAAGTACCTGTCAAATTATTATCCATTGTCATATATATGAATTAAAATTTTCTTGTAGGAATGTGCTTCTATAATATGGTTCTTGTGCTTGTAATGGGTGCATGAGGTAGTGTAATTTACAGTTTTTTTTGCCTATTTGTAAGTTTAAAGCATGTTGAGTTTCTCATTATTTTGAAGCCCACCTAATGTTTGTTGAAGTCCATTGAGGTTGGGCATTTATTGTACCTTAAGGAGTGCTTGTTTGGATTTACAGGACTTGGAGAAATTTTGGTTATCTCCTAGTTATGCCGTTATCTTTGCTTAAAAATTTCAGTATAAACGGCATGGTGAAAATAACCTTCTTAATTAGGTTCGTCCTAAGTTTTAGGTCGTTATAGTTGGTTATGATTAACATGAAAAATTATGGTTAACATGAAAAATATGTAGTTTATTCTACTTTTTTAGGACTTAGATTGATTTTATTAATTCAAAAATATCTATTGACTTCATTTACTTAGGTTATAACATAATGGACAAATTATGGATGTCGAAAGATAGATTCTCTAGAGAGTATGAAGAAGGTGTAGACACTTTTATTCGGTTTGCACACGAACATGCGAGTGGTAAACCTTTTATACGATGCCCTTGTGTTAAGTGTGTAAATTTGAAGATTCTCAACATTAATGTAGTCAGAACCACTTAATTGCGTATGGTATCGATCAAAGATATGATAATTGGATTTGTACGGAGAAACCCTTGATAGACATTCTAGAAACAATGTAAAGTCAAATTTAAACTACACCACTAATGAGCATGTATATGAAGAGAACTCTGATGACAACATTGTGGAGATGGTTGAAATCGCACAACAACATTTTGAAGAAGATCCAAAAAAATTTAAGAAGTTGCTTGCAGATGCTGAAAAACCTCTATATCCAGGATGTAGTAGATTAACTAAGTTAGGTACATTAGTTAGATTGTATCACCTGAAAGCCAAATTTGAGTGGAGTGATACTAGCTTTACAGAGTTGTTGACTTTATTGAAAGATATATTACCTGAAAAGAATGAATTGTCGACGTCTACGTATGAAGCAAAGAAGACGTTAGTCACTTTGGGAATGACGTATGAAAAAATTCATGCATGTCCCAATGATTGTTGCTTATATAGGAAAGAATACGCTGATGCATCTAATTGTCCTCACCATGAACGAGTCAAGATGGATGAAACGTAAGAATTCGTTGGAAGTGAAAGAGGAGTCCTGCTAAAAGTTATATGGTACTTTCCCCAATTCCACGATTTCAAAGGATGTTCAATAGCACGTTAATTTCCAAGGATTTAACTTGGCATGCTAATGAGAGATTAGTTGATGGCAAGTTACGACATCCTGCTGATACTCCATCTTGGAAATTGATCGATCATTTGTGGCCTGATTTTGAAAGTGAAGAGAGACACCTTCGTCTTGCCCTATCAACTGATGGAATAAATCCTCATAGTGAGATGAATAGCAAATACAGTTGTTGGCCTGTAATATTGACAACATACAATCTCCCACCTTGGTTATGTATGAGACGTAAATTTTTGATGCTAACCATGATAATATCTGGGCCAAAGCAACCGGGGTACAACATAGATGTGTATTTGGCTCCTTTAATAGATGATTTAAAAATTCTTTGGAATGATGGAGTGCCCTGTTATGATGCATATCGAGATGAAGTATTCACATTAAAAGCAGTGTTGTTGTGGACAATTAACGATTTTCCTGCATATGGTAATTTAGCCGGTTGTAGTGTCAAAGGATATTGTGCATGCCCCATATGTGGAGAACACACATCGCCTATGCATTTAAAATTTGGAAAGAAGATGGCTTATCTTGGACACGAGAAAATTTTTGCCACTAGCTCATTCATTTAGAAGACAGATGAAAGCATTCAATAATGAAAAAGAATTTGGAAAGGCTCCACAACCATTGTCGGAGAAGAAATTATTGAAAAATTTACCAACAACGAAGCGCCCAATGAAGATATGTTAAAAGAGAAAAACCAATAGGTGCCTTACGTTCGTGTTGGAAGAAAAAATCTATATTTTTGAACTTGAATATTGGAAGAAGCTTTATGTTCGACATTGCTTAGATGTAATGCATATCGAGAAAAATGTTTGTATGAATTTAATAGGCACTTTGCTCGACATCCCCAGGTAAGACGAAGGATGGATTACAAACTCGACGTGATTTAGAACGATTAGGTATTCGTCCCAGTTGGCCCCAAAAGTTATAGGAAGAAGGACATTCATACCGCCAGCCTGCTACACATTATCGAAAAATGAGAAACGTGCGGTTTGTCAATCATTGTCAAAAATGAAAGTTCCCGAGGTTATTCTTCCAATATAAAGAACCTTGTATCACTCGATAATCTAAAAGTTAATGGATTGAAGTCACATGATTGTCACGTGCTCATGCAACAATTGTTATCGATTTGCAATTCGATCTACACTACCTAAGCACGTGAGAATTGCTATCACACGATTCTGCTTGTTTTTCAATGCAATATGCAATAAAGTGGTGGATGTTTCACAATTAAGTGAGTTGGAGCACGAGATCGTAGTAGTACTGTGTCTGTTTGAAAAATACTTCCCTCCATCGTTCTTCACGATAATGATGCACTTAACAGGTACATCGGGTTAGAGAAGTGCACTTTGTGGTCCTGTGTATCTTCGATGGATGTATCCTTTTGAAAGATACATGAAAGTTCTTAAAGGATATGTGAGAAATAGGAATCGACACGAAGGTTGTATTGTTTGAAGGTTATATTGTCGAGGAAGCTATAGAGTTTTGCACCGAATTTTTGCATGATGTAAAACCTATTGGACTCGGAAAGGCAACTGAACGAGCTCAGGATGATGAATTTGGGAGACCTGCATCAGCAGCTTCTCATATGAAGCCTGATAAGGAACAACTCAAGCAAGCTCATCTATATGTCTTAGAAAATACAGATGACGTTCAACCTTTCATAGAGTACGTTCACTTCTTATACTAATTTAAAGTTAATCCTTAAATTTAATATACTAACACTAATGATTCTATGTTTATTATAGAAAACATATGAACTATTTGAAACATATCTATCCATCAAGATCAAGAAATCGTAGTGGTTACAAGATCAACACAATAGAACCTTCATTTCTTGGATACGTGATCAAGTATGGTTTTAACAATTACGCTAATTTTTTTTTTTTCATTTTAGTTTTTAACGACTTATACTCAAATATTAACTGGGTTTATGTGTATAGGTTGCTCACGATCTTGAAGTACCAAACCATACTATAACTAACACATTGAGGTGGGTATCACATGGTCCTTCACCCACTTTGTGATAACCTATTTAAGCTACGTAGTGAATGGTGTTCGCTATAATACGAGCTTTCGTGATGGTACTCGAAATGTTCAAAATAGTGGAGTATGTTTAGTAGCCAAGATCGATGCAAGTATCTAGTGCAAAAGATAAAAATCCAATAACCACAAACATGTCTTTTTATGGTGTGATTCAAGAGATATGGGAATTAAATTACCATAATTTTAAGATTGTAATGTTCAAATGTAATCGGGTTGAAAGTAATGGGGTGTTAAAACAGATGAACTTGGATTTAAACTAGTTGATCTTAGGCGTATTGGATACAAATCCGATTCTTTCATTTTAGCTTCACAAGCTAAACAAGTGTTCTATATAGAAGATCCAAGTGACTCCCGATGGTCTATTGTGTTGCATCCTCCAAATAGAGAGTACGAAGATCATATTAACGAAGACGAGCTCGGGGACTTAATTTTAAACTACAATAACTCTAACTACATTCTTACTACTAATGAATCGATGAAATAGATGATGATAGTTCAACATATGTTCGCATGACTTGTTGTGATGGCATTTGGATCGAAAATGAAAATGAAGCATAAATTATATGGTATAACTTTTCACCACTTTGAATTTAGATGTTGATACAATTTGATGTTTTATGATTTATATTTAACTCAACTAATGTACTGCGGTGTATTTAGCGAGATACTCTATGGATCAATACTCTAGTGATGATGACCGCATGCCACTTGAAGATGAGGCGAAAATGATGATATGGTGCAACCTCCTAATGTGCGCCCTACTCGAGGCGCTTCTGCGATGCTCGAGCTTGCAGGAATTAAAAATGAAGCTGATCGAAGAGTGATCGAATACAATGCTCATGGATAGTGGATTGGTAGGAATGCAACGAAAATGATAAGCTATATTGGAACGTGTAATGCGACACCACATTCCAATTACATATGACTCGTGGCTCAAGTACCAAGAGAATTGAAAGAAAAGATTTATTCTTGCATTGAGGTAATCTATTATTTCACTAACTCATTAAATATCATGTGCTACTAGTTTCAATGAAAATTACTTATATATATTATATTCTTTTTGTCAGCATTCCTTCGTAGTAGGTCGTAAATCAAAGAAAGACATATTGATGAAAGCTGGAATTTCGTTCCGGCAATTTAAGAGCATTTTGAGGACTAAATATATTATTCCATTTCAAGATATGCCTGAATGTTTGAAGTCTCCACCGCCGACATATAACCACATCGAGCAAGTTCATTGGGATGAATTCGTTGGTAAAGTTTTATCTCAAGAGTTTCAAGTAAGTATTGAAAAATGAATTGTTTTTGTTTATACATGTTTACACAAAGATACTAATTAACCTTGTGTTGTACTATAATTGTGTGATGTAGAAAGTAAGCGGTTTGCAAAGGACGAGACGTTCCAAAAATAAATACAATCATAGGCTTGCTCGTAAAGGATACATAAATTTTGTGGAAGAGTTGGTATGTTTTAATTTTTGAATTTATACATTAGTATGTTATGTCCGCTCATTTATTAATTAGATGACTACATATGTTTGTAGAATAAAAAGGACAAGTAGATTTGGATGCAGATCGAGCTAAGCTATGGATACAAGCTCGACAAGGAAAGGATGGCAAATTCTTGAATGAAGAGATTGCGACGCGTTAATCGTAATTGTAAGCAATAATGTTCATATATTTTTATACTTTATTGACATTATACTAAAGTAGTAAATATATATTTATATTTTTATTAAATTGTAGAATCAAATAGCAAAAGATCCAGAGAATGCGCATGATGATATTCTGACAGAGGCATTAGGCACTCCTGAACACTCAGGACGTGTAAGAGGTGTGGGAGGTTTAATCAAACCCTCATTCTTCTTTCATAAACCCACACCTTCGACTCAGAAAAGTAACGTTATGACTAACGAAGAAACGAGTTGGAAGAAAGAAAAGAAAGAACTGATGACTCGATACGGTCAAATGACGACAAAACAAACAGTGAAAAGATGGAGAGAAACGGTGTGGTGATGTCACTCTCTTGCGGATAGGGGTAGTGCCAACACAACCACCCATTGCTTCGACATCTACTGAAAATCTTGATCAGGTAACTCTTTTTCTAAATATTCGTTAATTGAATTTTAAGAAAATGTATATAAATACTAAGTCATAATTTTTAATATACTATGTAGGGAAAATCTTGTGATTTAGCTGTTGAAAATATAAACAATATTGTGGCATCGGGAATGGTTTATGAGAGGTTAAGTCCACATGAAGTTGTGTGCGGTGTGCCTCTCGGATCGAATGATGTAAGAGTACTTATCACTCTTGTATCTCGATTTCAATCTTTGCATTGCCTATACCGATAGCGGGAGTATTGGGACAGTTTCAAATGCGATTGGTTCTCACGTTCCATGGCCAAAGAATCTTGTAATAGTAGATAAAATAGAAAAGGTAAATTTATTTGAAAACGTTTGTTCTTGTTTAACTTAATGTCTATGATTTTTAATATATAACATCGTGTTCATAGGAACGTAAGAAACCTCACCGTGAGCTAGCGGCATTAAGGAGAAGAGAGGTAGAAATGATGTGCCACGAGTGCATATGCCACTTGCGATTAAATACATGATCAAAATTCTTGAAGGCATGAAGATCGAGTATATAGACATCCCAATATCTGCTCAAGTGTTCGGATATCAATTCAACTTTCATTTAATGAAAGACAAAGATGCAACATGACTCTGCATGATGGAGGAACTTGCAATCTCGCTTATATCGACTTATATCGTGTAAGTATTATTTAATTATGTAAACTTTGATATTCTCGTTATTTACCACTTTAGGATATACATAGTAAATTTGGTTTGTTAGTTTTGAGTTATGCTTAAAAATTGTGACATGTGAGTTATTCTTGTTTTGAAGTTGTTGAGTGTATGTTTTGTTTTGTTTATGGTGGTTGAGTATTCTTGAATCATTAAAATGGAAGTGAATTGAAGTTTGATTGAGTTATCTGGATGTTGAGTATAGAAGTGTGTTTTTGTTAAGCACAGGTACATGTTAAATTTTTGTATTGTTCTAATTGTGTTGTTATGCTGCTCAAATTTAGGGGTATTCTTGAATCATTAAAATGATTAGTGAATTGGAGTTTGATTGAGTTATCTGGATGTTGAGGTTAGAAGCGTTTTTTTTCTCAATTACATGTAACATTTTGGTATTGTTGTAATTATGTTGTTATGCTGCCGAAATTTTCGAGACTTAATTAAGAGTAAACTCCACTTTAGGATAGACATTAACTAGTTTGTTAGTTTTGAGTTCTGCTTAGCAATTGTGACATGTGAGTTATACTTGCTTTGAAGTTGTTGAGTGTATGTTTTGTATCATTTTTGGTGGTCTAGCGTTATTGAATCGTTAAAATGATTAGTGAATTGGAGTTTGATTGAGTTATTTGGATGCTGAGTTTAGAAGTGTGTTTTTGTTTTAGAAAGGTACATTGTATCATATATTATTAATTTTTATTGTAATGTTTTAAACTTTAATATTTTTTATTTATTGTTAGGTACTTGTGCCAATCTCAACCTATCATATTAGAACAATATGCATTCCTTCAACCATCCTTGATTTCATATGCCTCTGGACCTGAAGAGCAACGTTGTCGATTCCTATGTAATAGGTTACGAGAGACCAAGAATAAACTATTGATCATCCCTTGTAATTCGAGTGTACGTAAACCATGTGCTTATTAATTTACTTGTATTTTGTATATATTCCTAACTCTTATTGTTGGTAATTCAGTATTTAGACATCATTGGTTGTTGGTGGTTATATCATTGAAAACATCTACAATTTGGTCGGTTGACTCCATAGGACATGGCATTCGAGATTACGTGAAAAATATAGTTAATACGTAAGTATTATGAAACTTCTACCATTGATATTTTATTGACATGGGTAGCGTTATTCACATACTTTTATGTATTTGTACTTGTATAGGGCTATTAGGATGTTCTATGCTCAAGCAAACGCTAGAAGTCCAATTTTTAATTGGATAGTTTGTTCGTAATCGTTTCAAATCTACCATTTTTTCCATCATTTTGTTTATTTATTCGAGTTTTGCTTCTTTGTTTGTTTTAATTTATTTATACAAAGGTGCTAAGCAACCGGGAGTACAGAGTGTGGGGTACTATACAATGAAGTTTATTCGAGATATAGTAACACGTAGAAGTCAACCGATAACAGACGTGGTAATACTTTGATCTTATTCTATGTGTTTCACGCTTTCTTCATTTATTCAATTTTTAATGCATGTACACTTTTTGTGTTTCAATGACAAGAAACGATAAGTACACCCAAGATGAGTTGGACGAGATACGAGAGTTGAGTTATGTGAATTTGTAAATCAAGATTTATTATGAACATTTTTGTTATCAAACTTCATTTATTTGATTTTCAAGAGTTAGTGTTATGTTCTTTAACAGTTTGCTTAGAAAGATATTTAGTAATTTTAACTTATTAGTTAGTCAATGAAATTTTGTTTTAGTTCATTTGCAATTATTGTTTATTTTGATAAAATTTATTTTATATAGTTTGACAAATCGTTGAGTCTCTCGATAGACTTGTTCATACAGATGCGGTGGTAGAGAATGGGTGAATAATATCCATTTTTTTATTTTTATAAATAGTTATAGTTGACGGCTAAAAACGACATTAAAACCGAAAAGCGATATTGACGGTTTAAAATCATCAACATATATGTCATAGTCAACAATGTCAAACGTCAAGTATAGTTATAGATGACAACTAAAAGTGTCAAGATATATTTATATTGACAGCAACAAGTGTCAATAAAAGGGTTATTTTTGACGGTTCGCTAAAAATGTTGACGGTTAAAAATATCAACTATACTTAATGTTGACGGCTCGCAGATGTCAATAAAGTGGTTATTATTGACGCTTTGACCTAAATATTGACGGCTAAGAACCATCAACTATACTATATGTTGACGTCACATACGTGTCAATAAAAAGGGTTTTATTGACGCTTTTACCTAAATATTGACGGCTAAAAACTATCAATTATACCCTATGTTGACAGCAAATAAGTGTCAATAAATAGGTCTTTGTTGATAGATTTACGTCATAGTTGACGGCTAATAAGTGTCAACATTAATATTATTGATGATTAAAATCCGTCAATAAAGACATAATCGTTGACGCGTTTAAAGACCGCCAACTATCAACTTTTATTGACGCTTAGATTTATTGACACCGCTTTCAATGACGGTCAAAAATGTCAACTAAAGTGAATGTTGACAGTTTTTAGCTGTCAATAAAAGCCAAATTTGTAGTAGTGCCAACTCATTCATATAGTTGACATGCGAGTGGGGGCATCCTATGTCAAGAGTTCATACAAGACTGGACCGCAAATTATTAGTCTAACCAGTGTAACACAGTTAACAGGATAAAACTAGTAATTTATAGATGGTCATTAGTGACTCGACCTGAATCCTGAGCAAGTTAAGAACTCCTTCTTATAGGAGTTTGTCCTTAGACTAGTATGGGTGAGAGTGGCCTGTAGCCGACTCAATAAGTCTACCTTCTCAGGGACAGAACCTCGTAGGTAGCTGGCAACTTAACTATGCAAGATGGAATTCACTCATTCCTCTACTGAGGAATTAGATAGGTTGTTCCCTTAAGAACTGACTCCAGGTCTTGAACAATGGGGCCCTGCCCTCTATGAGGGTATGAGTCTGAGGTAGGACCTTAGACTTGTTATTCATTAGAGGATCAGTGGTGCTTAAAGAGTAAAGAGGTAATCACATGGGTAAAACGGTAATTTGACCCAGCTGTGATTACGAACAACCTGTGAAGAGTCGACTCATGGATAATGACTATATCAGTGGACACAGTATTATCTACAGTGAGGAGAGTGCAACTACAAGTCTATAATGGAGTGACTTGTAGTTAATGAATATTGATTAACTGGATCAAAGAGTTTGATCAGTTAATCTCACATCATTGAAGCTCATGAACTGTAGGTCCATTAGATCCCTTCATTGGCTCAATACGGTAATATTGAGGGTATAAAGTTAGGAGTGAAATTGAAGTGTTCAATTTCATACATGAGGTGTTATATCAATTATATATGAGGGTAGGATGGTCATTTCCATCCCATTCCCCTATATATATGGTTGCATGAGATGCAACTAGGTTAAGACATTCCAAGGAATTACAAGCTCTATCTTGTTGTGTTGTTGGAAGAGTTCCAAGCACACATCTCTCTCAAAATACCTCACCTCTTCTAAAGGGAACCCACCTTCGTCCCTCACCTAGAGAACAACGGAGAAGAACAAGTAGTCGTGTCTTCGTACGTTGGAGTTCCTGTTGCTGAGATCGTGATCGTGGGAGAGAGGAGCACGTGAAGAAGGGTTCTTCAAAGGTAATTATCTTGTTTTTCATTCTGTTTTACATGCTTAATCTAGTATTTTATGTTCTTGAATTAATCGTTGTAACTAAATCAAGAGCGCGCGATTCGCAATCGCTTCCGCTGCGGGACTTCGATTCCCTTCAGGTCTGTTCTTTGACTAGTACGGGTGAGGATGGCCACTAATGCTCGCCCAATAAGCCTATCTTCTCAAGGACATGACCATGTGGGGAGCTGGGAACTTGACTATGCAAGAAGGAATTCACTCGTTCCCGCTTTAGGAAAAGTGGAGGGGTTGTTCCCTTAAGTGTTGTCTCCAGGGCTTGAACAACGGGGCCCCACTCTCTCATTGGCCTTAGAGGGTTGTTGTTTATGGTTGGACTATGCAATGTAGTTGTTCAATAGAGGAGCAGTGGGACTTAAGGAGCAAGAGGTAGACAAAGGGGTAAAGCGGTAATTTGACCCAACAGTGTCTACGAACAACCTGTGAAGGGTCGACTCATGGGTATTAATTATATCGATTGACACAATTTGTCCTACAGTGATGAGAGTGCAATTACGGGATTTATTGGAGTGTTACCATAGCTAATGAATGTTAAATAACCGGGTCAAAGAGTTTGACAGGTTAGTCTCGGATCATTGGAGCTCGTCATGTGTAGGTCCATTAGGTCTCTCGGTTGGCTCAAATTGGACAAATTGTGGGTTTACAGTTTGGTGTGAATTTTAAGTGTTCAAATTCATTATTTGGGTATTTATGTCATTTATATTAGATATAGATGACATAATATATAGTTTCATGTGAATGAGATTCATAATAAACTATAGTATAGCCTAATTGATTAATTTGTGTTATTTGGAGAAATTGAATTGAGAGAAATTAAATTGAATGTGATTGAATTTATGATTCCACATTTATGCAAATGTGATTTGTATAATAAGGTATGAGATACCTTATATTATATAATATGCAAATATGATTTATATATTATATAGTTGTGGTAAAATGGTGATTTGGTGGAGATGTTAACTTCACATCTCACCATTATTTAAAAGCTTTGCAAGGACCTTTGGTAATACTTCTTGCCATTTTTCGGATTTCCATCCAAATAGGGCAAGTGAATTTTCTCTAGAACTCTCTCAATTCTCCAAAGATTTCTCCTCACCCAAAACCAAAGGGAGTCCCAGACACTCTCCCTCAACCTCCCGAGAACAACCGATAAGACCCTGTGGAGGTTTCTCGCTGTTCAGATCGAGGTTCGTGTTCGAGGAGATCATCCGTTCGAGAGAGATCGTGACCAGAGGAGGAAAGTGTTGAAGAAGAGTTCTTCAACAAGTAGCGTATTCCCTACTGTTTTCTTCTCTCTTATTCATGTCTAGCCTAGAATTAAAGATGTTTAATTCAATTTTAAGAAAGAATTACACAACGGATCAACGACGTTTCACAACGTCTTTCGCTGTGGTAATTCCAAATCCCTTAAGTTGTAGTATGGCGAAACATCAAGCAGGGATGCATCGCTGATTCCACTATGGAAGCTGAGTACGTTGCGGCTTGTGAAGCTGCAAAGGAAGCTGTTTGACTTAGGAAGTTCATGACGGATTTGGAAGGTGTTCCAAATAAGAACTTGCCGATCACGCGGTTTTGTGACAACAGTGGTGCTATAGCCAAATCCAGGGAGCCTCAGAGTCATAAGAGGGGCAAGCACATTGAGCCGAAGTATCACCTGATACGGAAGATTGTGCACCGTGGCGACGTGACAGTGACGCAGATAGCGTTGGAGCACAACGTTGCTGATCCATTTACAAAGACCTTCACGGCTAAGGTGTTTTAGGGTCTCCTAGAGAGTCTAGGTCTTCGAGTGCTTTCTGACTAGGGCAAGTGAGAGTATTGTAAAGGGTATTCAATACCCTAGTTTATTGTATTACTTTATTGTAATTATTGTACATTTGAGAAATGTATATTTACTCCACTAGCTTAGTCCAAGTAGGAGTTTTTTGGGATGTATGTCCTAATCTCGTTTTGTTTGTAATATTACCATTTGAAATTAATAAGAGTTATTTTTTTCATTTCTTTGTGTCTCGCAATTTTACAAACTTTGTCCAATAAACTAAGCTCCAGGGTCATTGAATTTATGAGAGAACTAGAACTTGAACGGTGTGTAGTGGACACACAAGGAGGATCACGTTCGAGTTAATGACCCGAACGGTCTACAGTATATGGATAGGGTTGGAGACCTAATCTTGTATACGTTATGGATGCGACCCGCTTTGTATTAGATACAAACGAGGTGATCTGACTCGTTCATGTGGTTGACATGCGAGTGGAGCATCCTGTGCAATGAGATTGTACAAGACCGGACGGTGAATTATTAGACCTACTGATGTAACACTGTTAACATTATAGGACTAATAACTTCGTAGATGAGTGACTCGACCTGAATCTTGAGAGTGTTAGGAACTCCTGTCTGTGGAGGTCTATACTTTGACTAGTACGGGTGAGGGTGGTCACTGTTACTCACCCAATATGCTTATATTCTCAGGGACAGGACCACGTAGGGAATTAGGAATTTGACTACGCGAGAAAGAATTCACTTGTTCCTAACTTTAGGGAAATTAGAGGGGTTGTTCCCTTAAGTGATGTCTCGAGGGCTTGGACAACGGGCGCCAACCCTCTCACTGGCCCGAGAGGGGTGTTGTGTATGGTTGGACCATTACAACGTTGTTGTTCATGAGAGGAGCAGTGGGAACTTAAGGAGCAAGAAGTAGACATAGGGGTAAAACGATAATTTGACACAACAGTGTCTACGAGCAACCTGTAAAGGGTCGACTCATGGGCATTGATTATATCAGTGGACACAACTTGTCTTATACTGACGGGAGTGCAGCTACGGGATTTAGTGGAGTGTTACCGTAGCTAATGAATGTTGATTAACCGCGTCAAAGAGTTTGACAGGTTAGTCTCGGATCATTGGAGCTCGTCCCTCGGTTGGCTCAAACTGGATTAATAGAGGGTTTACAGTTTTTGTGTGAATTTGAAGTGTTCATGTTCACTAAAGGGTAATTATGTAATTTATATGAGATATGAATGACATATTATATAGTTTAATGTGAATGAGATTCATAATAAACTATAAGTTAGCCTAACTATCTAATTACGGCTAATTTGGAGAAATTGAATTGAGAAAATTAAATTGAATGTGATTCAATTTTAAAATCCACAATTATACAAATGTGACTTGTATAATGAGATTTGAGATATCTTATTATATGTGATTCTGGAAATATGATTTGCATAACCTATGGTTGTGGTTAAATGGTAAATAGGTGGAGATTTCAACTCCACCTATCACCATTGTTTAAACTCCTTTGCAAGAAGGATTTCTCAACTCAAGGCTCATTTTTTGGATTTCTCACCAAAGAGCATTTGAAAACCTCTCTCAACACTTCTCTCAATCTTTCCTCCCTTTCACCCAAAGAAGAGACCCACAACTCTCATTCTACCAAAAGTAGAACAACGGAGAAATCTTTTGGAACGTGTCTGATTCGTTGGTTCGTTCGAGGAGATCGAGATCGTTGAGAACGAGAACACGAAGAGTTCGTGACCAGAGGAGGAATACATGAAGAAAGGTTCTTCAACAAGTAAGTGTACTTGTTGTTTTTCTTCCTAAATTGCATGTTTAGCCTAGTTTTTATGTGATAGAAACTGTTTTAAGAAAACGTATTTCACAACGATACCACGACGATTCGATCGTGCTTCCGTTGCGTGGGATTTCATTCCCTTCACACACACTCTTCCTCAACCTATCGAGAACAACCGAGAATTTTTTTCGGTTGTGTCCGTGTTGTTCGGTGCGAGGAAAGGAGATCGTTGAGATCGTTGGTACGAATTAGTTCGTGACTGGAGGTGAAAAAGTATTGAAGAAGACTTCTTCAACAAGTAAGTAACAAGTTACTCTCTGTTTTTCTTCTCTTTATGCATGTTTAGCCTGGAAGTTATTTGATAAGTTCGATTTTAAGAAACGAATTGCACGACGAAAACCACAATGTTTCATGTCGTTTTCCGCTGTGAAATTTCAATCCCTTCAACCCTATGGGGAATCACCCCTAGGCCAACATTGGATAATGGAATATAACTACTCCCTGATGAGGACGTACCCCAGGCTCACTCAACGCTAGCATAGAGTCGTGTATTCAACACGCTCTATGGATATCGTCTCCTAAGCTAGCACGGGACAATGGATAACAACCACTCCCTGAATGGGGACATACCCCAGGATCACTACCAAAATATCATTAATCCAGCGGTTTTTACTCACTCAGGGTTTAGTAAGTATTGGGTACCGAGTTTTATGAGGTTACTCGAGGTTCTAACTAGGCATTGCTAAAGTCCTCGACCCATTCCAAGGGTCTCAAATCTAGCTAGGTTCTCAATCTAACCAAGCTTTAGCTCAACCATTCATTTACTAGGAATGCTAGGTACAAACTCGATCATTCAACCCCCACTTCACAAAATAAGACACATAGTCCATAGATACATGAAAACTATAATCGATACAAATAAGAAGACTCGAGATAATAATTACTTAAACATGATAAGTTCACAGCTCATAAAACATATTACACAAGTTTCATAAACACATTGATAACTAAACATAAGTCTACAAAAAAAATATCAACATCATACAAACAACAATGTCGTTTACCTTCCTCCCCCACTTAAGAGTTCGGCGATAATCCAAATGACTACTTACCTGGATGTTTGAAGGTTGGGGAAACGACACGTGCTCCTGTTCACGTCCTTGGTACAATTGAGCTCCAATTGGACTAGTTCCGGCGAGCGGCGGCGGCGACGCGTGGGTGAAGTGCAGTGGCATGTGCGACTTGAATCTAAAAGCTTGGTTGTTGATCTACTAAAAACTTACCCGAACCCGACCAAAATTGGTTGCTAAGGCTTTTAAAATCACGAACCGAGCGGTAGACCGATCGACGACGAGGGTGTGTGATTTTCATTCGTGTTGCGCCCGAATCGATGCTTGATGGAGACTGATTGCTCGCCAGCGACACGGTGTTTCAAGTCTATGACGGTTCGGGCAGTTGACGATAGCGAGCCTTGCGAAACACTCCGACGAGAAACTCTGTCGACTAGTGCAGACTACGGCGAAGGGCGTAACGCTTGTTCGACTTCTCCAATGAGACCACGTCCTACTTGAAGCTCTTTCATGACGCTTAGGTTAAAACTGACGCATGGCTGGTGGTCCTTGTTGCATGGAGACGACTTTAGAGTTGGTCGACCAGAAGACGAAACTCATTGAGTAGGGGTTGTCAACGGAAGAAGATGAGTGAGAGAAAGAAGATGGATGGAGCGCGCGAGCAGTGTCGACGGTGGAGAACGGCTGACCCACCGATTGGAACGACTCAAGGGGAAGAGGACTCGCCTGACAACTAGACTAATCGACGTTGAGAGGCGTTGAGAGACAACATTATAACTGTTCGCCGGTTGAAAACACAATTACATGAAGGAGGTATTCGTGCGACATGGGAGAGAATGAGGAGGGAGAAGAAGGTCGCCTCGATCCTTGTGCCTCAAAAGAAAACCCTAAACCCCTTGTTTTGAAGAAAATTCCCAAAATGCCCCTCTTCTTTATTAAACTACATACATGCCCTTAACCATAACTACTAAAATACCCATGGGCTCATTTTATTGTTCTAAAAGGCCTCTAATTAACCAAACTTCTCAAATGATCAAATCTCACATTAGATTAACAAACTTTAACGCTCAATTAATTTAATTTCCATTAAATAAATCGAAATACAACCTAAAAGATACTTGGAAATTCTGGGGCATTACAAAAATGTTCTAGAGATATGACTTCATCGTTATCTCCTATTATTCTTCATTCATTAATAGTTAAAGCAATTTCTACTTCTAGATTGTTAGAAAATTCATTTGATTCCCGCTCAATAAATAATGGTATTCATTGAAAAGTAAATTTCCTATATCTTTATGAGAATTCAAACAATTCACTTATTACGAGCGTATAACCTAAATTACCACACAACCAATAAGGATATTTCTATCTCAACCATAAATTAGGAAAAATTATTCAAATCTATCAACAATTTGTGTATCTCAACCTCAAATTATGACATGAAATTGATGCAAAGAGTTGCCAAATTTAAACATGCATTAAGCTTAGAAAAGTTGTCACAACCAAACACGAAATTAAAATATAACCTACTAACTAGGATGAATCGGATCTGAATAGCGATTACATCAAAGCTCTAGAAAGAGTAAATTAGTTCATACTAAAAATCTCAACAAAATTCCTAACTAAATCTATTGAAGTCATTGCAACCAATAAATGGGAATAAGAAGGGAAAAGAAAAAATCATTTGGGTGATTCCATGAGTTTTCAATTGTCACTCTTGCTCCACTTTGTTGTTTAGATCCTCCAAAACAGTGTCCAATTGTCTTCCTTTTAATTTTCGCCTTCAATCCCCTTCAAATTTCACAAAATGAAGTATTTATAAGATGAAAACTCGTAGGCGCGCGTCCGGAATTCACGGTTAAAAACTCTTATTGTTGGGTTTTATGCCGTAAACTTGTGACTTTATAAATTAAATTTATTTATTCAATAAAATAAGTATTATTTTATCAGTTTCTTATACTAGCTTAACTTAAAACAAACATCCAAAATTATTTATGTAATTTAAATAGTATGTAGTGGACATACAGGTGGATCATGTTCAAGTAATAACCTAGAGGGTCTATAGTACATGGATGAGGTTGGGTACTTTATCCTTGTAACACTATAGATACGACTCACTTTTTATTAGATACAAACTTCCTTCATCGAGAAACATGCGAGTGGGGGTATCGTATGTAATGAGTTTGTATAAGACCAGGCCGAGAGATAATTAATCTCTCTTTGTAACACCAAATGAAGAGATTCTCGTTTCACTTAAATGATCATTAGTAACTCGATCTCAATTCTGGGTGAGTAATGGACTCCTGCCTATAAGGAATTGTCCTTTGATTTGTATGGGTGAGAGTGACTTAAGTTGTTGGCTCAATATGCCTATCATTTTAGGGAAAAGACTGAGTGGGGAACTGGAAACATATCTTCACAAAAATGAATTCACTCCTTCCCAATCTTAGAGATAGTAGAAGAGTTGTTCCCTTAACAACCGACTCTAGGTCTTGAATAGAAGGGTCCTACCCTCTCACTGACCTGCGAGGCACTCTGTTTATGATTATACCATAATCATGTTGTTCATTCTAATGATCAATGGTACTTAAGGAGTAAGAGATAATTACAGGGGTACAACGATAATTTGACGTAGCTGTAATTATGAACATCTCGTGAAGGGTCGACTTATTGGTAATGATTATATCAATGACACAAAATGTTCTATAGTGCTAACAGTGCAACTATGGGTCTTTAATGGAATGACCCATAGTTAATGAAAGTTGATTAATCGATTAAACTCTTTAATCGAATTAGTTTTTGAAGAAATTTGAAATGTTTAAATTGATTAAGGGGATGTATATTAATTATATAGATATAATTGATATATTATAAAGTTAATTTTGAAGAAAATTAAAATTGAACTATATAGTATATTTGAATTAGATTCAAATAATTAATATGAATTGAATTCATATTAAAGCTATAGGACAAAATTAATTTGAATGAGATTCAAATTAAAATTATAGGATATATAAGATATTTACATTTGAATATGATTCAATGAGCATTCAATAAAGTGCATAATACTTTTTTAAATGAAAAATGAAAATATGTTTGCATTTTACAAAAATGATGGAGAAAGTGGGTAAGTGGATGAAGGAAGTTATCTTCATCCCAACTCATTATGAATAGCAATATCGAATTGCATTTGGCAAGCTTAAATTTGTTGAACCTTTAATTTTTCCATAACACTCCAATTTTCTACCTCTCTCCATTCTTTTTTCTCTCTAAAAGTTCTAAGTGAAGGTTTCTACAAACTGAATCGTTGTTCACACTACAAGAAATATTGGTTTTAGAAAGGAACAACTTGTGACGAAAACCTATATGTCGCAATAAATGCGACGAAATCGATAAAGCGTCGCAATAGTTGCATGAACATAATATAGCGTCGCAAACCTGCGACGAAAGTTTTGGATCGTCACTCCGATTGCAACTAAAAAAGAGTTGTGTCGCTTCTCTCCTTGCGACGTAACGGGCATTTTATCGCAATGTTAGGTGTTGCGACACAATATATGTATTGTCACAAGTATTCATGTGACGAAATGCACATATTTGTGACGAAATCCATGCAACGTCGAAAGCAGCGATGCAATGAAAGGTGAATTGTGTCGCATGCCCGAAACCATGTTGTCCCCGAATCTTCGGGCAAAGTGTTATCATAATGAGGATTGCAATGAATGGGTTCTTGCAAAAAGCCTTTGCGACGAAAATTGAATTATGTCGCATGCTCGAAATTATATTGTCCTTCAATCTTCTGGCATAGCGTTGTCATAATGAGGTTTGCCTTTTGCGAAGAAAATAAATTTGTATCGCAGTATTTTGCGGCGAAACCTTGTTTTCGTCGCAAAGGGCCTTGCGACGAAGAATAAATTATGCGCAAGCCTGAAAGTATACTACACCCTCAATCTTGCTTTTCATTTTTCATTGACTGCTTTCATTTTGTTAGATAGAGACTTCAGGGGAGGGGGCTAGGTTCTTTCATTTGTAAGAACCCATTCACTGGAAAGCTGCCGAAACGTCGTCGGAGAGCCTCCTTTTTCCTTCATTCTCTTCGTAGGCTTAAGTCAGATTCTTTTGATTCGCGTTTAGGGTGTCTTTTGCTAAAGCCATTACTCCTTTGTTGATTTTTTGTAGAAACTTCGTTGATAAAGTTTGATTTTGTTCTTAGTCAAGAATTTGGAGGTAAGTAAATTTAGATATTAGTCTCTTTTGATAAAATTTTGTTTTGTTTTTAGTCTTTTTTGGTTGGATGGTATGTTTTTGAATATGTGTTTTATGTATTTAAACTATAATATCGACTAAATTTAGATATTTTTTTCTTAGTTTTATGAATAAAGTTTGATTTTTTTCTTAATGTATTGAGTTTATGCTTGTGCTTTTTTTAGAGAATGTAGTTGGAGTACGGGTGTTTAGAATTTTCTACAGAATATAGTTGGAGTATAAATTTTGTTGATAAAGGTTGATTTGTGTCAAGTATTTGGAAGTAAGTACAATACTTAGATTATGTGTTTTTGGATGTCTTATGTGTTTAAAATAATTAATTGATTAAATTGTTGCGACATTGGGGATATCTTATGTATTTGATATATGTCCTAAGGAAAGTAATAAATTGTGATTGGAAGACCATTCATGTGATTGAGCATGTTGTTCTTAATTAAAGTTTGAATTTAGATTTTATTTTCTTAGTTCTATGATTCAAAAGAGTCTGTTGAAACTTCAACCTATGCTTGTGTTTTATTAATTAGAAAATATGGTTGGAGTAGCAGATTCTGATTGTTAGGTGTATTATAATTTCTTGTAGTAAATGTAATTTCCTTTAGTTTAGAATTTACGATTTCTCACATATTATACACTTATTTATGTTTATGTTAATTTAATTTAACTAGTGATAAGTTGTCATTTTATATTTTCTAGGATAGGAACTATCAGAGAGTCAAAGACAGGAAAATGAAAGAATGGAGCAACAAATAGAACAAAGAATGAGGATGCAAGTGCAACGCAGTGTGTATGAAAGAAGATTTGTGCAAATGGGTGAATTCTTATAAATGTTTACTAGAGAAAATCTATCACTTAATAAGGTATGGTTTTTATGACTTTGAAATTATTTGCATATTGATTTATACATGTTTTTGTAATTATCTTATGCATATAGTGATTATGATTCTTGCTTAAATTTTGGATTGAGAATTTGATTATATAGTTGTTGGCACTTTGATTATGTTTGAGACTCTGATTCTGATTATATAGATAAAAGGTGTATTTACATTATTTGTGGTAGTAGGTTATTTTTTAATCATTAGACGTATTGTGGCAAAATTATGTTTAGTATGATTTAGAAGAAAATGGGAGAGGAGAGATTGGGAGGGGTTAAGAGGAAGACTTATGCATGTTGAAAACATATGTGACTTGCTTTTTTTGGAAGGGGAGGGAGAGAGTGTGTGTGTTGGTGTTGTTTGTGGTAGTAATATTTTTTATATATATATATTATTAGATATACAAAAGTATGTAAGTATGATATAGAGGAGGGAGAAGGGAGTGAGTGCATGTTTATGTTAGTGGTGGTAGTAGGTTGTTTTTCTGTATTGTTAGGCATATTGTAGTTTTCTTTGAAAATTTAGTTGGGTATGATTTAGAGAGAGATGAGGTTAATATTAGTTAAAATTATGATGTGGTTTTTAGTTTTATTGGATATTTGATAGGGGAGAGGGAGGAGAGGAAGAGTGTTTAAAAATGACTTGCAACTCACGTCTTTGAAAAAGAGAATGACTTTTTTAGCTTCAAGTTGCTTGTTTAATTTGTGAACATTATGTATCTGTTTCTCTTTAGGGAATTTGGTTGAGGGTGTTTAATCTGGTTGAATGATGATGATTTGGAAGAGAGGAAGATAGGGAGGGAGGGTTAATATTATTTGTGATTGAGATGATAGTTTGTTATCCATCCTTATGTATATTTCTTGTTTATGTGCAGGATTAAAAACTGATATTTGGTGAAGATATAATGTGGTCATCATTTTTTCACTTATTTTGGGATAATTTAGTTGGTAATTAATGAATTTGCATCCGTTTAAAACTTGTCTATGTTTTGTAATGTTTTAGATTTGTTGTTTTGTGATATAGTAATGAACTTTCTTGGATACTTTGTAACTTTATATGGTTTAACACAAACCTTAGTACATAGTAGGGAATATTAAGTGAAGGTGTTTAATTCCAAATCGATCACCGTTCTACAACAAAGTATGCAGACAATTTCTTTCCTTTTTGGATGCTTAGTTTTGGGTTTTAAATTGTCTCGAATTCCAAAGAAAAAGCAATCACACGTTTTCGCATTAGGATTCAATCCCTTCACTTAGGACCTAGGCGCTAGCAATCTATCCTCCAACACATAGCCTTGGGCGAGTAGGCACAATATTATATATATATATATATATATATATATATAGCTTTCAACTTTAAATCTTTGAAAATAGCCTTCAAAATGAAATTTTTGAACACCTTTAAAAAAGAAGAAATGTTGTATTAAAATCCAAAAACTACAAGAAAACTAAATAAAAACAATATAAAGAAGATAAAATAAATAACTATTAATTGACTTCTCAAATACTCCCAGCTTAGCCTTTTGCTCACCCTCAAGCAAAGAATCAATTAACAAGAAAACTAAATTCAATAGATCAAAAATGTCATGTAAGGTGGATTGTCTGAAGCTTCAAAATAAAAGAACATAAGATGTAAACAATGTCAATCATTTCTAACTAATGAGCTATGTTGACTTCATTTTAAGCCTAA
The DNA here is from genome assembly GCA_036507285.1 of Trichosanthes cucumerina. NCBI lineage: Eukaryota > Viridiplantae > Streptophyta > Magnoliopsida > Cucurbitales > Cucurbitaceae > Trichosanthes > Trichosanthes cucumerina. The sequence goes on from CM071837.1 coordinate 5,452,952, forward strand.
GACTTGTGTGTGAAGAATTTTTAGTATTTTATAACTCTTCAATTCAGAAGAACTTTTGAAATGCACATAACTTGTCCAAATTCCAATGGACTCTAAAATCACACCTTTTAGTCAACCTTCACTCAAGTAACACTTTATCAACTAGGATTATTAGGAGTTAACAAAAAATGTTAATGAAACTTTTCTTTCCTTTCCATATTAGCTTTCACACACCCATTGTTGGTTACTTAGAGCACTTGCTAAATGAATGACCTAATTAATCACAATGGAGGTAGCTTTTTTTTGTCCCTTTTGTTTTTCTTTTTGAGTAGCTCATTCTATCCTTTTTTCTTTTCTTTTTTTACTACTTTTTCTTTCTTTCTTTCTTTTTTTTTTTCAAAAAGAAAAACTAAAAAATAAAGCAACCTAAATCTTCTCCATATCACATTGCACTCCCATTGTTTCAGGAGGCCATAACAAGTTCTAGAAAAAAAAATCTTATAAGCATCAAAGAAATAAAAGACTTAGATTTGAGAGCTAAGAAATTATGTCAAAAAGCTAAACATACAGTCAAATACTTCACAGTCAAACCACAATCAAAGTACTTGCACTTATTTGCCTTTTATTTCAAAAGATCAATACCTACGATAGATAGAGAAAGCTAGTGTCATTATCAGTAAAGCACCTAAGTACCTTATTACTTTCTTGGGTGAATAAGAAGCCTAAATAATTTGTTTCTAGGTCTAGTGTAGGGGAAAGATAGATTGAGGTCTCGTAAACCTGCCTCGTACTTGTAAAACCTCGTTACATAAGCTAAACAACATACACACATGCAAGAAATGCTTGAAAACGTTTTTCTATATGCCATTGATACAAAGTATGATTGCATTTCTCATTTTGAAATTAATGTGTTATCTTGAGTGTCGAGGTAAGAGTCACGAAGCTTGCATTCAATGAATCTTTTATCTTTGGGTTTACCTTTGCCTTGCTCAAGGACTAGCCATTTAGGTTGGGTGTTGTAATAGTACTAATTAAGTTCTACTAATTCTAGCTTAGTTTTTGTTAGTTTAATGAATTTTATGAGTGTTTGTGCTTATTTGGTAGATTAGTGAGCAATTGGCACATTTCAGAACTTTTAGGAACGTTGGAGGTTTATGGAGCTAACCAGAGATTTTTCAGGTGCTCAAGAGTTGTTGGGAGCGAAATGACACAAAATGCACTCTATTCAAGCGTCTATGTAATGCCCATGAACTTCAGGTACGATTGAAATTGTATTTCATAGTTAATTTAATAGAGATATTTTAGTTCGGCCTTGAAATTTCATAATTTGATTTAGTTTCTTTGTACAAACTGAGAAAATTAAAGGATTTGAGTTTTAATCAAACTTTAGGGCAAAGTTGTGATTTTAGAGAAGAAGATGGCAATTTGGTTATTAAGAGAAAGTTGAATGAAGGTTTTCTAAGTGGAGGCGCCCATAACGAGATTCACCTCTTCCCTTGCTGCACGACAAGAAGGGTGATGTCGGTCACCCTTTCCATCTTCGCCACAGAGCTTGTACTGCCGTCAAACGCCCGTCGTTTCAAGTCCTCCGATCGTCGTGCACTGCAACGCGTCACCGGCGGACTCCCAGCTCCTAGACTGCACCACCTCGCCGCTGCTGCATCGCCGTGAAGAAACTCGCGTAGCCGCCGTCTTCATCTCGTCGGCAGCCGACCATTCACATCTGTAAGCTTCTGCAACATGTCAGACTCCAGCCTTTAAACACCGAGATTTCGCCGGATTCGAACCTCGCCAGTTGTCGTTCTCTGCTGAACCTACTTCTCCCAGTCGCCGGAACTCGCAACCGCTGGTGTTGCAGATCGTAGCAACAAAGTGAACCGCCCCACACCGATTTGCCTCAAACCATTGCTTGTCGTCAGTTCTCATTTCAAAACAACCAGTTCCGGTTAGATCGGCTCGCGAATATTCAAAAACCCCAGTCCACGCGCCCCCATCCCACATCACGCGCCGACGCCAACCATTGCACGCGCCGTCGTCGGCCACTGCTTGCCGAAAAAATTATATAAGGTAATTTTTTGACTTCCGAGCGTGTTTCGACCTGTTGTGATAATTTCATTTGTTTATCGTTGGATAAAGTGAGTGGATATGTAGACCTCCAAGTTTTAATAAAATTTCCTAATCATTAGGACTTGGGGACTTGGGGACGTCGTTAAATCGAGTTGAGAAACTCCCGATCACGCTTTGCGTAAGAATTTATTACAAGGTAATAAATTAGAAATTAAGAAGAGTTTTAAGGCTTTCTGGTAGGTAATATTTGTTGTGAACTTAAGTGATGGTGAAATTAACAAGTTGGAAAGCACTTCGAGGGAGTGAATTAATCTTTGGAACTTTATAGCAAGGACTGAGGTAAGAGATCTTGTATCGAACTGTCTAAAATGGAGTTTTTTGTTATTTAATTTCTAAAGTATTTTATTATTTCTACTTTTGAAATTTATTATGCTCTAAGGGATTATTTCAGTCAAGTTATGAAAGTTATGTCATGAATGTTAATTTATTGTCTTCTCATGATATGTACATCAAAGTTAAGATTAATAAATGGGACCTCGTGCATTGTATGTATGCATGAAATAATCGTAAAAGGGGTTCTGGCAATTGGTCTCCTTAAACTTATAGAGTGCATGAGGACTCAAAACTTATATGGAGTGCATGAGGACTCAAACTATAGATATAAACCCGAGATCTCTCTTTGGAGTTTCTTTACAAAAAAAAAAATAAAGAAAAGAAAAAGGAAAAGGGTTGGTATGGTTTGTTTTGGATATGTATGTTTTTTTTTAAAAAAAGAAAATAGAAGGAATTTTTTTATCTAAAATAAAAAGGGAAAAAAGGAAAGTGGGAGGTGGGACTCCATATGTTATTATTTAACCCATTTTCTTCAATTTCCTTCTCATTTTATCAAAATAAAGCAGAGAGTTTCATGGGAGAAGGATTAAAGAAGAGGAAGAAAGAGATTTCTGGAGTTAAAGTTGCAGAAGAAACGAAGAGACTCAAATCAAGTTTGTATGACAGCAAGGTAATAAATTCTGCCCAGTTCTGTTTTTTGAATCATTTTGAGCTCCACAAGAAGACGTAAGAGGTAAGAGGTGAGGTTTGATTTGCTTGAAAGTTAACTCATATTTGAACAAAATTTGTGAAGGATGCTCGTGCAAATTCTGAATCTAAGTTACTGATTTGTGAAGAGGAAGGTAGAGGAATGATTTTGCTGTCAAAGAGATTGGTATAAAGTACGTCCTTTTAGGTTAAGTAATGAAGAAGTTATGATTGTGTGAAGTCAGGGTATGAAATCTGTAAAGTGCTAGAAAATAGATAGAATGGGTTTTTGTAATTTTAAGGTTGAAATTCATGGGTTCGAGGTTCTAATGCTAGGTTTTGGTTTGTTTGACAGACCAAGAGGAAATAGGTCGAGTGTATGGACCAAGGTTCTAGTTCTAACGCTGTGAGTGACAAAACGAACTTCGAGAACAATTTATATGCTTGTAATATGCTTATGAAAATACAAGATGTTGCTAGAATGTAATTGTTTCAATGAATATTGTTTTCCTTTGAACACATATTTATGAGCATTCATGTTTTCCTAGAAATGATTTCAAGTGCTCGTTGTGAACCTAGATTTTCCCGATGAAATTTACATGTGAGCATTGAAGGGAATGAAATCCCGTGCAGCGGAAAGGTGATTGAATCACAGTGGTATCGTTGCGAAATTCGTTTTCTTAAAATCGTTTTTGTCACATAAAAACTAGGCTAAACATTAAAATAAGAAGAAAAACAACAAGTATTACTTGCTTGTTGAAGAACCGGCTCTAGTTTTCATTCTCCATTCACGAACCCTTTGTGGTCACGATCTCAACGTACTCGATCTTCTCGAAGAGTGAGTAACTGGACACTTTCACACAGTTTCTCGGTTGTTCTACTTTTGGTAGAATGAGAGTTGTGGGACTCTTCCTTTTGGTGAAAGGGTGGAGAGGTTGAGAGAGAATTTGAGAGAGAATGCTTGTTGTTTTTGGTGAGATTCCGAAAAATGAACAATCAAAGCCTTGAGAAATCCTTCTTGCAAAGGGTTTATATAATGGTGATAGGTGGAGTTGAAATCTCCACCTATTTAGCATTTAACCACAACCATAGGTTATGCAAATCATATTTGCATAACCACAAGTAATAAGATATCTCATATCTCATTCTGCAAATCACATTTGTATAATTGTGGATTTTTAAATTGAATCACATTCAATTTAATTTCTCTCAATCCAATTTCTCCTAATTAGCCCTAATTCAACAATTAGGCTAACCTATAGTTTATTATGAATCTCTTCACATTAAACTACAAATTATGTCAATCATACCACATATAAATGACATAAATACCCTTTAATGAACTTGAACACTTCAAATTCACACCAAAACTGTAAACCCTCTATTAAAGCCTGTTCGAGCCAACCGAGGGACCTAATGGACCTACAGTGACGAGCTTCAATGATCCGAGACTAACCTGTCAAACTCTTTGACCCGGTTAATCAACATTTATTAGCTATGGTAACACTCCACTAAACCCCGTAGCTGCACTCCTGTCACAGTAAGACAAGTTGTGTCCACTGATACAACCAATGCCCATGAGTTAACCCTTCACAGGTTATTCGTAGTCACTGCTTGGTCAAATTACCGTTTTACCCCTGTGTCTACTTCTTGTTCCTTAAGTCCCCACTGCTCCTCTAATGAACAACAACATTGTAATGGTCCAACCATACACAACATCTCTCTCGAGCCCATGAGAGGGTGGTCACCCGTTGTCCAAGCCTGGAGACAGCACTTAAGGGAACAACCCCTCTAGTTTCCCTAAAGTCGGAAATGAGTGAATTCCATCTCGCGTGGTTAATTTCCCAGGCACCCACTTGGTCCTGTCCCTGAGAAGATAGGCACATTGGGCGAGTAACTCTGACCACCCTCACCCGTACTAGTCAAAGGAAAGACCCCCATAGACAGGAGTCCGCAATACGCTCAAGATTATGGTCGAGTCACTAATGGTCATCTACGAAGTTATTAGTTCCATACTGTTAACGGTGTTACATCAGTAGGTCTAATAATTCACAGTCCGATCTTGTACAATCTCATTGCACAAGATGCCCCCACTCGCATGTCAACCATATGAACGAGTCAGATCACCTCCTTTGTATCTAATACATAGCGGGTCGCATCCACATCGTATCTAGGATTAGGTCTCCAATCCTATCCATATACTGTAGATCGTTCGGGTCATTAACTCGAACGTGATCCTCCCTGTGTGTCCACTACACACCGTTCAAGTTCTAGTTCTCTCATAAATTGAATGACCCTGGAGTTTTGTTTATTGGACAAAGTTTGTAAAATTGTGAGATACAAAGAGATGAAAGAAATAACACTAATTTATTTCAAATGGTAATATTACAAACAAAACGAGATTAGGACATATATCCCAACAAACTCCCACTTGGACTAAGCTAGTGGAGCAAACATACATTTCTCAAATGTACAATAGATTACAATAAAGTAATACAATAAACTAGGGCATTGAATACCCCTTTACAATACTCCCACTTGCCCTAGTCAGGAAGCACTCGAAGACCTAGACTCTCTAGGTCACCCTCAAACACCTTAGTCGTGAGGGTATTTGTAAATGAATCAGCAACGTTGTGCTCCGACGCTATCTGCGTGACTGTCACGTCGTCGCGGTGCACAATCTCACGTATCAGGTGATACTTCCGCTCAATGTGATTGCCTCTCTTTTGACTCCGAGGCTCTCTGGAGTTAGCTACAACACCACTATTGTCACAAAACAGTGTGATCGACAAGTTCATATTTGGAACAACTTCTAAATTCGTCATGAACTTCCCAAACCAAACAGCTTCCTTTGCAGCTTCACAAGTCGCAACATACTCAACTTCCATAGTGGAATCAACGATGCATCCCTGCTTGATGTTTCGCCATACTACAACTCCTCCATTCAGAATGAAAGTTGACCCCGAAGTGGACTTCCTAGAATCCTTATCGGTCTGAAAGTCTGAGTCTATGTATCACGTAAGGATCAAATCCCCACTCCCATACACTAAGTTGTCGTTCCTCGTTATCCTAAGATACTTGAGGATTGCCTTTACGGTTGTCCAGTGATCTAATCCTGGATTGGATTGATAGCTACTGACAATCCCAACTGCATAATAGATGTCTCGCATAAATGCAGGGCATACATGAGGCTTCCAACAATTTGAAGCATAAGGGGGTTGTTTGTGCATTGTGTTGGAATCGAAACCCTAGGTTTGAAACCCAGGGTTTCTTGGTTGGAATCAGAAACACTTGACTTGCGACAGTGTTTGAGCGCGAGGTTTGTGTTAGGTTGTGTTGCGAAAAATGTATGGGGTGCGATGTTGTCTTTGAAATGAGTTGCATAAAACAGTGTTTGGGGTGCAATGTTGTGTTGGGTTAGGTGTGTGCAGTCTGTTTTTTTCTAAAATACATACTTAATATTTTTTAAATCTAGTAATTTTGTCTTCTTACTTTATTTTTTTAACTTCATAACTACATAATTACCTATCAACAATTTATCTAATGTATCTAATTTAAGTTTATAATACTTTGTAGGAGTATATATTATATTTATAATGCACTTCACTCATAATGACATAAAGTAAAACAACTAACTATATGTTGTAATGTGTAATGTAAGAACTGTGGCGCCAATGATAAAGTAAAAAATCGATGCATAGAAATATGGTGGTTAAAGATAACATGTTACGCTGACTAAAACAAATAATAAAAAAAGTAGAGATAGTTGTCCAATGAACTTCAACTAAACATAAAATTCTAAAAAAGTCATAGAGAGTGGTAGATGGAAATAGAATTAGGATCCCGGTGCTTTCCCTAGAACTTCCACACAGTAATCATACTTCCAATTTGGGGTGGTTCATGCAAAGAAAGAGTTCAACATCATACTATTCGAGAGAAGCGTTTTTGCATCAACCATGCAGTCCTGCCTTGTCATCCCTGGGATTGCCTTCAATTTTGCATATAGCTCGTTCACTCGAGCTACTAATATTATATTAATAATATTTACAACCAAAAATATTATCCACCACAATGTATGTAGTGCATATATACAAAATCTAATCAATATATATATATATATATGTTTAATTCAACAATCGTCAATTCTCATTCCAATTCATCCATATAATGGTTTGTGAGATGTTCCCTCCATTCAGTCCAGACTTCTGTTGTCTCTACAAATCCAACGTTGTTTGTACTCATCCCAGTTGAATCGGGGTCACTTGTGTGTGCCTCCTCGAATGAGGGATCTGGGTCCATCTTTTGTATAATTAAGTTGTGCAACAAACAACATACAGTTATAGTCTTGCACTAGACTTCTACTGGGTAAATAGACTTTCCTCTTAGTATCGCCCATCGACCCTTCAACATACCTAATGCTCTCTCAATGACATTTTGAGCGGATGAATGTCTCATGTTGAAAAACTCTTTCGGATTGGTGGTGGTTGGGGCATCAAAGTATCAAGTTGTTTGGGTGGTCGAGTCGCAGGGGCGATCGTTAAATTAATCTAAAGAGTTTTCATTGTAGTTATCGATGGAGGTAATCGTCGCGATGGACAGGTCGCCGATGAGGTCGTTGAAGTTTTCGTTACCGATAGTGATCAGGCAGTCATCGGAGTTGCAATTAGAGTTAGTCGGTCGCCGATGTGGTCGTCGAAATTATCATCGGAGTTGGTCGTGGGGTCGCTGATGTGGTCGTCGAAATTGTCATCGAAGTTGGTCGGGATCGCCGGTATGATCGTCAGAATTTTCATCAGAGTTGGTTGGGGTCGTCGGTGTTGTCGTTGGAATTATCATCGGAGTTGGTCGGGATTTTCGGTGTGGTTGTCGGAATTGTCACCGGAGTTGGTCGAGGTCACCGGTGTGGTCGTCGGAATTGTCATCGGAGTTGGTCGGGGTCGCCGGTGTGGTCGTCGAAATTATCATCGGAGTTGGTCGGGGGGTCGCCAGTGTGGTCGTCAAAATTGTCATTAGAGTTGGTCAGGTTCGCCGGTGTGGTCGTCAAAACTGTCATCAGAGTTTGTCGGGGTCGCCGGTGTGGTCGTCGGAATTGTCATCGGAGTTGGTTGGGATCACCGGTGTGGTCATTGGAATTGTTATCGAAGTTGGTCGGGGTTGTCGGTGTGGGTTTCGGAATTATCATCGGAGTTGGTCGGGATCGCCGGTGTGGTCGTCGGAATTGTCATCGGAGTTGGTCGGGGTCGCAGGTGTGGTGGTCGAAATTATCATCGGAGTTGGTTGGGTCGTCGGTGCGGTCGTCGAAATTTTCATAAGAGTTGGTCGAGTCGTCGGTGTGATTATCAAAGGTTTCATCGGAGTTGGTTGAGTTGTCAGTGTAATCGTCGGAGTTGTCGTTGTTGGTGGTCGTTTGAGTTGTCATCGGGGTTGGTCGGGTCACCGGTGTAGTCGTCGGAGTTGTTGTCTAAGTTGTCTACGAAATTGTTATTGAAGTGGTCATCGAAAATGAAAAACGACAAGTAGAAGTGGAAAACATGGTACAAAACCCATGAGGTTGTGTTTTCAAAACCAACCCTTTGTACCAAACATGGTGTTGGGTTTGAAACCCAACACCACCCTAACCCAAACCAATGGGCCAAACACCCCCTAAGAGATTCGTCTCATATCCTCAACTTCTTGAGGAGTCTTAGGGCATTGATCCTTAGACAAGTGAACCCCATTCCTGAAAGGCAACAAGCCCTTCTTGGAGTTCTGCATCTTATATCTCGACAACATCTTGTCAATATAAGACGCCTGAGACATGGCCAACGTTCTGTTCTTTCAATTCCAGACTATCTGGATACCTAGAACATACTGTGCTTCTCTCAAATCATTCATTTGGAATTGCAAAGCTAGCCATTTCTTTACGTCAGTAAGAATTCCTACTGCATTCCCAATGAGAACGATATCATCCACGTATAATACCAGAAAAGCGACAGTTTTGTCAACGATTTTCTTGTAGACACGAGGCTCGTCAATATTCTGATCAAAGCCATAAGATTTGATCGCCTCATCAAATCTTATATTCCAAGACCTCGAGGCTTGTTTCAGTCCATAAATAGAGTTATGAAGTCGACAAACCTTTTGCTCCTGGCCTTGGGAAATGAACCCCTCGGGTTGGTCCATGTAGATGGTTTCGTCAAGGTTGCCATTCAGAAAAGCGGTCTTGTCATCTATCTGCCATATCTCATATTCATAATATGCGGCAATGGCCAGAAGGATCCTGATCGACTTTACCATGGCAACAGGTGAAAAGGTTTCCTCATAGTCAACCCCTTCAACCTAGGTAAATCCCTTTGCCACTAGTCGTGTTTTGAAGGTTTGCACATTCCCATCTACGCCACGTTTACGCTTGTAGATCCATTTGCAACCTATAGGTTTTACCCCATCCGGTTGATCCACACGCTCCACGACATAATTGAAGTACATCGACTCCATTTCCTGGTCCATAGCTTTAATCCATTCGTCCTTGTCAACGTCTGTCATTGCCTGATCATAGGTCAATGGATCCTTGCAGTCATCATCATGGGTGACAACTTGGGTTTCAGCTAAACCCATGTAACGTTCAGGCTGTCTCACAACTCTCCCACTATGTCGAGGCATTCCCAACTCTTGGGAACGAACTTGACTAGACGTGCTAGGATCAACAACACTTGTTGACGTACTAGCCCCATCAGCAACTCTAGCTGATGTACTCTCCATTTCGTTCAACACGATTTTGCTTCTAGGCAAATGATCCCTGACGTGGTCTTTCTCAAGGAAAGTGACGTTTGTCGACACAAGCCCCTATTTTCGTCGTAAAACAGACCACCCCTAGTCTCTTTTGGGTAACCTACAAATAGGAACAATTTGGAACAGGGTTCCAACTTCTTCGGGTTTGACACCAACACGTTGGTCGGGCATCCCCAAATTCTGAAATGGTGTAAACTTCCTTTACTTCCATTCCAGAGTTCAAAAGGTGTTTAACAAACACTCTCCGACGGAACATTGTTCAAAATATAGACCACAGTCTCCACTGCGTAACCCCAAAAAGAATTAGGAAGACGAGCATAGCTCATCATCGACCGAACCATGTCCAACAGGGTTCTGTTTCTCCTCTTTGATACACCATTCTGCTGTGGCATACCAGGTGTTGAGAGTTGGGACGTAATTCTGTTTCTATCATATAGTCCTGGAATTCAGTGTCCATATACTCTCCACCTCGATTTGATCGAGGTGTTTTTATCTTTTTACCTAACAGTTTCTCAACCTCAGTCTTGTACTCCTTGAACTTTTCAAGAGTTTCAGACTTCTTATGCATTAGGTAAATATACCCATACCTTGAATAGTCATATATAAAAGATACAAAGTATTTGTAACCTCCTCGTGCTTTAACACTCATCGAACCACAAAAGTCAGAATGTATAAGCTCAAGAGGATATTTGGTTCTATATCCTTTTCCACTAAAAGGACGTTTGGTCATTTAGCCTTCGAGGCCTGACTCACATACCGGTAAAGAGGTTTCTTCCAACTCGCTTAGAAGTCCACTCTTCACTAGTCCCTCAATCCTATTAAGATTGATGTGGCCTAACCATAGATGTCAAAGATGGGCATTTTCTTTTGGAGAAACTTTTACTCTTTTAGTTCGTGTTTCTGTTGTTTTAAATAATTCAGTATTCAAAACGCTTTTGACCGAATTTGGTTTCAAAACATACAGATTAGAGTCAAGTGAAGTAGAACAAAGTAAATTTCCTTTGAAAGAAATAAACGCTTTATTAAGTTCAAAGGAAATTTAAATACATTGTTCAATTAAGCAGGAAATAGAAACAAGGTTTCTAGTAAACCCTGACACTATGTACAAATTATCTAATAAGATGTAATTCCAGCCGAGAAAGAGCTTCACTTTGTCGATCGCTGCAGCAGAGACAATCTCCTTGGATCCAACCCGTACAGTCACCTCACTCTCTCGCAGTTGCTGCCAGGAACTAATTCCCTGAAAAGAATAACAAACGTGGTTAGTGGCGCCCGAATCAAATATCCAAGCATAGTCATTACTCTCCACTAAACAGGTTTCAATTACTAGTAAATCATATTTACCAATATTCTTCTTGTCGGCAAGGAACTTGGGACAGTTTTGCTCCTAGTGGTCATCCCCATTGCAGTGGAAACACTTTCCTTTCTCTGAAACTTCCTTGACCTTTTTGCCTTTTTGGACGACAGCTCGGTCAGCTTTACCATTCTTCATCTTCTTCTTCATCCCTTTCAGGTGAGAAGGAGTCACAGATTTTGTCCCTCAGGTCGAACCCCTGTGATAGGACTTGAAGGCAACATTTGCCACAACTTCTGGTGTCCTGATCCTCATCAAGCACTGGAAGTTGTGTAACTCGTTCAGAAAGGTAATCAGAGTGTAGCTAATTTTGTTCATAACAGCATTCCTACGAAACTGAAGGAAACTCTTCGGAAGAGTTTTCAAGATGAAGCTGACCTGGCTCGACTCATTGATCGAAGCCCCGTTCATCTCCGCCAGATTAAAGTGGGTCATCATGTCTAGAACGTGTTCTCGGACAGACGTCCCTTCTTTCATCCAGGCCTTGAAGACGTGTTTGAGCGAGTCATGTCGGACCTGAAAGGATTGTTGTCCAAACATTTCCTGCAAGGACTATATGATCTCCTTGGCGGTGATCATCAACTCATGCTTCTTTGCCAAGCCTTCAGATAAGCTGACAATAATGTAGACCTTGGCCTTTTCATTGGCCCTGATCAATCGATGGTATGCATCACGAACACTTCGTGATGCAGTCGAGCTCGGTAACTGAGGACAATCCTCAGTAAGCACGAACTTAAGGTCGTCAGTTACTAGTATCATGTTGATATTGTTTTTCCAAGTTTGGAAATTATCTCCCACTAATTTGTCCGAAGCTAGTAACGCTATTATCGAGCTATACATTTTTGCTGAAAATATCAAATTAAAATTTTGTGTCAGTCTCGCAAAAACTTTTTGAAATCCAATCAAGTTTTAGCAAAAATTTATTCGATGATCCCTAGGTCATTAAAAATTTGCAATGATATCCCAAAGGTTTAGAATGACCGCCACCGAAGGGTGAACAGAAACACTCATCCTCTATGACGAGACTTTCTCGACCAGACCCTAATCCAAGAATAACTCTTATCCCATTAGGCGTCCAGTTACCATTTTTCTGTCGAATCCATTAACTCTTAATGAATCCCGTGAGTGTCACCCTCAATCTTTAAGTTTCCAAGTATCTGTCCAAACAATAGCCACCGAATGGGTGAACCAAGAAGGAAAACCAACAAGGAAACTGTATCCCTTTCGGGAATTCACGGTGTTCAGAATCCCATGATCAACGCCCTCTAAAGGGATTGTCTCGTCCAGGCCAAACTAGCAGGCGGATCATAGGGGTCTCACGGTGTGAGTCGAAAGAAGAGACTGTGGGTCACGTTTTCACAGGTCCCGCTCCCACTCTTTATAAGTACTCTCTCCATCCACTATGATATTGATCCATACAAATACCATCCGAAGGGGGACGCTCCCATTAGCGCCACGAGGCCGAGTATGGATCTCACGGTGCGGACTTTAACGGAGATTTGTGGTCGAAAAATTAATGTATCTTATACACTTTATTTCCTCCCACTCAGCACTATATATTATTCGACATTGACCTAGATATATCGGCTAATATTTACCTAAGTCTACCAATATAACTCTTATATTATTAAGCTAAGTTTATAATCACATTATTAACTTAGGTCTATGTGAGTAAATTAATCAAGTTTTAATTAACGGCACTCACGATAATATAACCTAAGAATCTTCGGACCGAATTCACTCACAGGTCGGTTTCGGTGGGGTGTTCATGAAAGCGCCACTAAATACTGAACCTTAGACAAAACCTTCCTTAGACGGAGTTACTTATCAGTCACCATTCAAAGGTCATATTTTGAATTCCTAATTCTAATCTTATTAGAACTAGAAAACCTAAGTCTAATTATTCAAGTTCTAAACATTTTAAAACTAATAACTATCTTAGGTTACATGCATTTCTATATTATAGTGCTTGATCATTCATCACATGAATAATACTATACTATAACAAATATTCATCACATGAAATAAATGCATGAACATACTTTTAATCTAAGAAATATAACTCTTATATTAAATAAATTAAAACATGTTTTAATTATATTATAACACTTATAATATAACCTATCATGCATACTATATATTATAACACTTATAATATAAATATGATGCATGAAATGTTTAACCTAAGGTGCGATTTTAATTCTATATGGCATACATTATGCACATAGAATAAAACATTTCATACATCTCACACATAAAATAATTAAATAGCAAAAATCGGACCGGTTTTGGCACTTAGGGCCATAAAATAAATTAATTAACATAATATAACAATTATATTAATATTAATTAATAAATTTAAATTAAATAAAACTAAAATACATTTTACATAATAATTAAATAAATAATAAAAACAAATAACTGCCCACGTTGAAGATGAAGCTCCTCACACCCACGTTGCACGAGAACCGCCAGCGAACTACGTTGCAACGCCTGCGGACTCTTCAGTGTCGCGCGCGCGTGCTCCACGCTAGGGCGTTACTGTAACGCCGATCCGCGATAGGCCCTCTTCGCGCGGACAGCGTTGAGACGCCGAAGAACAACGTCTCAACGCCGTCGACAGAACAACAAGCTCCTCTTGCTGTTCTTCGTCGTTTCTCGTCTGTTTCCGTTTTGATTTCTTCACAGCAACTCTTGCCGCCAAACACACAGACTTACAAACTCGATTTATTTTCTAAATTGCCCAAAAAACACGGGCCTTTACATTTGATCTCATCAAACAGAAAATAAACCTAAACTAGTGCCAAAACCGAAACATCCAATCATGCAAACCACAATTCATCACATAAATTGAAGTAATTACCCACCTAATTTTAAGAAAACAGATGCACAACGAGAAGCCAACGATTGGATCGGATACCAATTAAAGGGAATGAAATCCTGTGCAGCGGAAGGGTGATTGAATCACCGTGGTATCATTTTCTTAAAATTGTTTCTATCACATAAAAACTAGGCTAAACATGAAAATAATAAGAAAAACAACAAGTATTACTTACTTGTGAAGAACCGTGTTCTAGTTTTCCTTCTCCGCTCACGAACCCTTCGTGGTGACGATCTCAACGTACTCGATCTCCTCGAACACTGAGTAACCGGACACTTCTACACAGTTCACGGTTGTTCTACTTTTGGTAGAAGGAGAGTTGTGGGATTCTTCCTTTTGGTGAAAGGGAGGATAGGTTGAGAGAGAATTTGAGAGAGAATGCTTGTTGTTTTTTGTGAGATTCCAAAAAATGAACAATCAAAGCCTTGAGAAATCCTTCTTGCAAAGGGTTTATATAATGGTGATAGGTGGAGTTGAAATCTCACCTATTTAGCATTTAACCACAACCATAGGTTATGCATATCATATTTGCATAACCACATATAATAAGATATCTCATATCTCATTATAAATGACATAAATACCCTTTAATGAACTTGAACACTTCACATTCACACCAAAACTGTAAACCCTCTATTAATCCAGTTTGAGCCAACCGAGGGACCTAATGGACCTACAGTGACGAGCTTCAATGATCCGAGACTAACATGTCAAACTCTTTGACCCGGTTAATTAACATTCATTAGCTACGATAACACTCCACTAAAGCCTGTAGCTGCACTACCGTCACAGTAAGACAAGTTGTGTCCACTAATATAACCAATGCCCATGAGTCGACCTTTCACAGGTTGTTCGTAGCCACAGCTCGGTTAAATTACCGTTTTACCCTTGCATCTACTTCTTGATCCTTAAGTCCCCACTGCTCCTCTAATGAACAACAACATTGTAATGGTCCAACCATACACAACATCCCTCTCGGGCAAATGAGAGGGTGGGCGCCCGTTGTCCAAGCCCTAGAGACAACACTTAAGGGAACAACCCCACTAGTTTCCCTAAAGTCGGGAATGAGTGAATTCCATCTCGAGTCGTTAAGTTCCCAGCTCCCCACTTGGTCCTGTCCCTGAGAATATAGGCATATTGGACAAGTAACTGTGACCACCCTCACCCGTACTAGTCAAAGGACAGACCCCCGCAGACAGGAGTCCGTAACACGCTCAGTATTCAGGTCGAGTCACTAATGGTCATCTACGAAGTTATTAGTTCCATATTGTTAACGATAATACATCAGTAGGTCTAATAATTCACGGTCCGGTCTTGTACAATCTCATTGCACATGATGCCCCCACTCGCATGTCAACCAGATGAACGAGTCAGATCACCTCGTTTGTATCTAATACAAAGTGGGTCGCATCTACAGCGTATCCAGGATTAGGTCTCCATCCCTATCCATATATTGTAGACCGTTCGGGTCATTAACTCAAACGTGATCCTCCCTGTGTGTCCACTACACACCGTTCAAGTTCTAGTTCTCTCATAAATTCAATGACCCTGGAGCTTAATTTATTGGACAAAGTTTGTAAAATTGTGGGAAACAAACAGATGAAAGAAATAACACTTATTTATTTCAAATGGTAATATTACAAACAAAACGAGATTATGACATACATCCCAACAAGCATATGTTTATTGATTTACTGTGATTTAGTGGAAACATTATGATTTTAAGCAAGCAAGTACTAGCAAATATTATTTAAAGATTTCCAGTTTTCATGAATAAGAAGAGTAAGCTTGAGTTTTACGAATGAAAGGATAAACAGGTATGTTAAAGTATTTTCATGTGTTTTTTTTTAGGCTCGAATGAGTACATGACCGAGATATTGAGCCCGAGGCTGTATACTACCATGTGCACACAGGTCATTCTCTGTTGTCGACGTTGAGTGTACTCCGTGACAACAATGCTGTCGTGAGTGTTGGGCGAGCCCCACTACGACAAAGACGATAGAAGTGTTGGGCGGGCCCCACTACATCGTAAAGTAAACGTTGGTTGTACTGGCGTGCCCTATGTCACGGTCGTACCTCTCGAACCGTGCGGCGCCATGATTCATCCCTCGAACATGGCCAGCCTTAAGGGGAACTCCTGCCCCATTGCTATGATCGCAACACTTTGTGGTCTCGTCGGGCCTTAGGCGAGGTTCTTCGGTCCTCAACCAAGCATCAAGTAAATAAGCAGCGGAATGTAACTTGGTCGTACACGCCGCCCATCCGTGTACTTGCACTTGCCTTTCCCATGAGTTGGCTTTGACGGGACATTCTCGGATCGGCGGCAGCTAACGGGCCTATATCGGAACCTTCACCATGGGAAGGGCGCGCAATGTCGGCACACACCGTGTCGTCCCGACACCTTTGCCCCTTGAAAACCCGTTACAAAGGAAACGTCCAAGAAACTTCTTCTTGTGACGCTCGCCCCAGCCATGACACGCTAACGTGTCATGGGGTGACTCACTTAGGCCCACAAGCCCAGGGGTGGTGGAGAGTCGACACCATGGTACCCCCTATAGTATATTATGTGAAATATTGGGTCTTCCTCCCTTGCACGTCATTTTGGCGAGGAGTCATACGCCCATACATCGACCCCTCCGACGACACAGTTGGCCCCAGTCTCACATGTCTTCGAGCCCACCTATCTTGGTGTGTTAGATGATGCATCGTCCTCCTCGATCGCATCATGGCACGACTTGTCACTGTGAGGTTCACAAACATACGCTCTTCTAGTATGATTGTGACACCCTACACAACGTGGATTGTTATATGTTTTATAAGGGTTAATATTATTGATATGCGTTACGAGATTTTAATGACATACTTGCTCGTTTTCTTAAAAAACTATTATGATTACATGTTTATATTTAGCGCTTGATTACATATCCATATGCTCATAGATTGTCAGGTGATATGCTACGAGTTAATAGTTTTTAAACTCAGTCACTCACTGAGCTTCATAGCTCATTCTTTCAGTGTTTTCCAAATTTTCAGGTAGAGATCGAGCTCCCGGTGCCTGGCATCCTGCCATCATCTGCTAGAAGCTCCACAAGTTTGATATTTTGTACGTGGGTGGAGTTGTATAGCAAGTTTATGTGTTGTAGTTAATTTTGAGGGGACTATGTAGTTACAATTGTGTGTGCATTAGAAGTTTTGGTTGTGTAAACAAGGGTTGACATGTTTTTGGTTGTGATGCTCTTGCCCGTATTAGTTTTCAAGATAGACTTACGAAGAGTTTCTTTTTATGTATATTTAGTAGTTGTCAATGTTCCGTTGTGTTATGTTTAAAGTGTTCCGTATGAAAGTATAATATGTTTATCAGGTAAAATAGGTTCAACAGGTATTGTTAAGAGGTAAACAATGTTTGTTGGCTTCACGCCGTCTTCCGGGCTAAGTAGTGAATAGTTCGGGAGGGGGTGTGACAATAGAGGTCTATGAGGGACTCAATATGAAAGTACTCAGGTTGACCAATTGACCACTCTTGCAAAAGTAAAGTCATGTTTGAGATATGAATTTTTTATAAAGAAGTTTTAGGTCCCGCATATGAAAGGTTTATGTGAAGTTTCAAAGTCATGATTGCATGTATATACATATCCCAAACCTCGGTAGCGAGGTCACTTACTGAGTATTATTTTTATAATACTCACCCTTTCTTTTAAAAATATTTTTTAGCTTACGACAAGGGCATACAGGACGAGTTACAAAAGTCATGGGGAGTTTAGAAGTCATGTTTCGGCATTTAATTAAATTTACTTATTTTGACATTAAACGTTTATTTTCGCTTATGTAGTACTTTTATGTTTTAAACTGAGGCCAAACATTTTTTTTTATGTTATTTAAATATTTTGATTTTCTATTTTGGGATCCCTAAAAGTAAATTTTTAAATCGTGATTTGATTTAATTTATCCTTTATTACGTTTGATGGCCTCAAAATGCATGCATGAGTAGTAATGTCCTTAGGAAGTAAGGTCATAAAAGGTTGGGGCGTTACAGTCTGGATGCCTCATGGCGGTGCGGAGAACGCTTGAAGACACATTGCTAGAAAATAGGACAAACATTGAGTGAAGGGATTGAATCCCGATGCGGAAGCGATTGATCGCCTTTGTTCTTGATTATGTTTATATAGAAATCAGAAAAACAGAAACAATAGACTAAGCCTACTTAAGAAAGCATAATAGATTAGGGATTAGCTTTTGAAGACTCAATTCTTCTCCTAATCGTCTTGTCGTCTATGATCTCTACGTTCTCTACGATCAAATGCCTCTAAAACGTCTTCTCGGTTGTTCTCTAGGAGAGGAGAGAAGTAGAAACTCCTTTTTTGAGATTAAAGATGTGGAATGAATTTGAGAGAGAATTTGGAATTTTGATAGAATGCAAGAATTCTATTAAAAGACTTAAGTGTCCTAATTTGCATCCAAAATGATGTTTATATGGGAAATGTGTGTGGAGACAAATTCTCCACCAATTATGCCACTATTTCAACTAATTATAAATTATGCAAATCCCATTTGCATAATTGCATCATTTGCATAATGTGGAAATTAAATTGAATCATATTCAATTTCCATATCTCTCAAATTAATTTCTCTAATTATGCCTTAATTCCATAATTAGGCAATAATATGGTTTATTGCGAATCACTTTTTATATCAATTATATCATATATAATTGATATATTTCCCTAAATTAAATTTGAACACTTCAAATTCATTCCAAAATTTTATATCATCTTTAATTCCACATTGAGCCAACCGAGCGACTAAATGGACCTACAGATCATGAGCTCCAACGATGCGAGATTAACTGATCAAACTCTTTGACCCCGTCAATCAACATTCGTTAACTACGAGTCACTCCACTATAGACTCGTAGTTGCACTCTCCTCACCGTAGGACAAGTTGTGTCCAATGATATAACCAATGCCTGTGAGTCAACCCTTCACAGGTTGTTCGTAGTCACAGCTAGGTCAAATTACCGTTTTACCCCTGTGATTACTTCTCGCTCCTTAAGCACCACTGGTCCTCTAATGAACAACAAGTTTATGGGTCCGACCATAGACAATTTCCCTCTCGGGCTACCCAGAGGGAAGGACCCCGTTGTTCAAGACCTCGATACAGTTCTTAAGGAAACAACCTATTTAGTTACCCTAGGTCGGGAACGAGTGAATTCCTTCTTGCGAAGTTCACCAGCTCCCTACGATGTTTCATCCCTGAGAAGGTAGGCATATTGAGTCGCTAGTTGTGGTTACTCTCACCCGTACTAGCCTAAGGAAAAACTCCCGGAGACAGGAGTTCGTAACTCGCTCAGGATTTAGGTTGAGTCACTAATGGTCATCATTCAATTATTAGCCCTAATCTATGAAGGACGTTAATAGAGTAGTCTAATAATTCTCGGTCCAGTCTTGTATAATCTCATTGTACAAGATGCCCCCACTCTCATGTCAATTACATGAACGAGTTGGATCGCCTCGTTTGTATCAAATACAAAGTGGGGTGCATCCATAGTGTTACCAGGATGAGGTTTCCAACCTCATCCATGTAGTATAGACCATTTGGGTCATCTACTTGAACTTGATCCTAGATTTGTGTCAACTATAAACTGTTCAAGATCTCTTAAGTGTGACCCTGAAACTTAGTTTATTGGATTTGAGTTTGTAATTGCGAGTATACAAGGTTTAAGGAAAAATAACACACTTTTATTTATTTCCTTGAAATAATTACAAATATAGGAGTTTAGGGCATAAATCCCAACATTGAGATGTTGCCAACAGTGTCAAGACGTTGTAATAATGAACATCGTGCGATAATGTGGTAAGCTCCAAAAGACATTGGTCTAATTGGACATAGCATCGATGAATATAAAAGTTTTTTTTTTCAAATTTAGGTCATTCTGGATGTTTGGGCAACCGTTTATCTTGAAATTCTCTCTATCCCCTTCTATTCTTTGCATTTTTAGTCATTTCAGGATATATTAGAACAAATTATGCACACAGTGTTTGATATTTCGTTCTTCGACTAAGCGAAAATGCTAATTCAAGATATCATCAAGATCTTATACATATAGCACCATGAGGTTTTGTAAATTCTTCCCTAATTTAACTATTGCTTGTTTGGTTTCTTGTATCAATTCTTAAGAATGCTCGTTGGTAGTTTGACAACCTATATGTGTCGAGTGTGTTGCTACACACATTGTTTAAATTTCTTAATTGTATGGAAAGTGCGCTTCATTGAGTAGCATAGGGCAATAGCGTTGGTGAGTTAATGCTCCCATAAACGAGTTAAAGAAGTTGGGTCTTTAGAGAGCAAAAGAGTAGTAGAATTAATTTAGGCCCGCTCAACTTAGATTAGTAAAAAATTTTCACTACTTGTGAATATGGCATGCTATTATCCCATTTCTATCATTATTTGATTTCATTTATTTTATCACAAATTTATTTTCTTTGCAATTAAAAATTCTTGCACCAAACCGCCTTTGGTTACTTTTTAAATCCAAATTTTGCAAGATAATTACCAAATTTCACGCCTCCAAGAAGTTTGTGGTTGGTTAGAAGTATTATTTTGGAGAGTGCTCGATAAAACTCTCAACCAGTTTTACACCTAAATTTTAAAATTAGTGCCTATTTGATATCTAAACTTTTAAAAGTATTTAATAGGAGTTCAATTTTGTGTTTAAATGTCCTTCAACTATCAATTTTGAGACTATTAAGTCTATGACATATTGATTTTTTTTATATAAAAAATAACTAATTTATTAGATATAAAGTTGAATTCTATTCCTCAAAAAATCCTAACTTTCAATTTTGTGTCTAGTAGGTTCATGAAATACAAATTTTTAATAGGTCAAGTACTTTTTAGACAGAAAATTTAAAAGTGAATGACCTATTAAACACAAAATTTAAAGTTTAAAGATCTATTAAACCGTTTATAATGTTTGAAGATCAACAATCATAAAATTAGAGACTTATTAGACACTTATTAAAATTCAAGGGTGAAATAGATTTAAACCTGAAAGCAGAGTAACTAATCTTATAATTTAACCAAAATTTAAAATTGGTTCAATTTCTAAATTATTTAACAGTAATAATCTTTCATCGCAGATTATTATTAAAATTGGTACCTATTACGTTCCCCATTAGTATTTATGATTTTATATACATAATTTATATATAAAAAGAAATTATAATATTGGAGAAACAGTTTTTTCCATCAATCAAAATAATTTCTTGTACGATCAATGTTATGAATTATATTTATTTTTTAAAGATGATCGAGTCGTTGTCCTTGTATAAGTTTCCCTACAATTTATTTATTTACAATTTAAGTTTACTCACATAAAATAAACTTAAAATAAATGTAATTATGACATGACTTTAGTAAATTAACATTAGTTTGTTAAATCAAAACCGAATAATTATTTATTTAAAAAAATGAGGAAATAAAGTTGTTAAATGAAGATAATATACACTCATGTGATCTATTACAACTGGCTGTATATTCTTACCATATAATTATTTTGACATAATTTAAAAATTATAAAATATCTTTTCTCCAAAATAGAGAAAGGAACATCGCCCGGAGAAGGTGGATGGCTTCATGTCCTTTCACTAGGTTCTGGTGGAGGAGTACGCACACCTTTTGGTAATATTCCAAAGTTGACTTTCAAATCATTCTTTAAAATGGTGGACGGGGAACAAAGCGGGAGAGGTGGATAGTTGTTTGATGTACTTTGACTCGACCCAGATAGAGAAATAGGTATGTCGTTTGGTAATAACCTAAATTTCATTCCAGGTTCATTCTTCAAAATGTGGGATGCAACGCATGAGAGAGAGGAGCCGACATGTTTGATGTCCTTTGATTTGACTCAGACGGAGGAGGACGATGTACGCCTTGTGAAAGGATGAAATGAGTTCGATGTTCTTTGACTTGGCCTAGAAAAAACAAGGGGTGTGTCTTTTGTTGGGAGTGCGACCAAAGTCCCACATCGATTAGAGAAGGGGAAAATCATGAGTATATAAGTGAGGGATAGTATCTCTATTGGTATGAGGCCTTTTGGGTGAAACCAAAAGCAAAGCCATGAATACTCTTTTTCGAAGCATTCCAAAGTTGAAGATGAATTTCTTTTCAAAATTGGTGAATTCTTTGCCTACATCAGATGCTACAACAACTTTTATAACATCTGTTTGGTAGATCATAGGATGAAACCCTAGAAGTATCATAGCACATGTTCCCAAAAGCACTTTGAAATTAATTGATGTCATTTTTGCTATGCGTGCTTTCCCATCTTCCATTGCTTCCTTTATATAACATTTGATTCACGGTTAAAATTAAGATGGCCTCCGGTAGAAAATCTAAATAATATTTAGTTTTAAAAAACAACAAAAAAAAAAGTCATGGAATTTGTTAGAAATCTGTTTGGTAAAAGGTTTTTACATTTGAAAATAAAATTCAAGTACAATCCAAACTTCACGTTTTAGGTTTTTTAAAAGATACTAGTTGTCTTCCATTTGTTATTTTCAATTCTTTTATCATATTGATAATATTTAAATTTAATTTAATTTTATATTGATTTTTTTTTTTCAAAAAAGAAGTTGGACATGTAATAAATATTGTGATAATTCATACCTACCATAGAATAATTTATTTATAAAGTGATATGTGAGTTTTCAAATAACGCTATTTTACAATTCAAAAGTTAAGTGTAGACTGTTTTCTCTCGAGGGAGGGGAATTTATAAATGAAGGAAAATCCGACTAAGAGGAGGCACAAACTTTCATTGCGAAAATAGATGAGAGAGTTCTTATATAGTTGTAGAAGTTTCAAATAATTGAAATTCTAAATTTTATTGTGTGTTATGGATAAGTTTAAACAACCAAATAAAATCCAATAACAGAAGACAATTAGGTCGAATACATGCCAAATTTGGAGATTAGACGAAGGAGTCCATGGAGCAGTCGAGCCAGACCAGACGATCGGTTCAACCTGAGTCGGGTTGACCAGACAACCAGACCAGTTCGCCTCATCTTCTATTCCTTCCACGCATGCTGAAGACGGATCCAACCCTTTAATCTTTAAAACCCTAATCTAACTGGGGTTAGGAGAAGGCCGCACCTATAAATGTCTTAGTATAACTCTATTAGAGGTAACCTAATTCATCCTAGTCTTCTGAATAGCTTGCTACACTCTAAAAACCTCTGGAATTGTTGTGACAAGTACCATACTGGTTTACAGTTTTCTTATCTTTATTTTACAGGCCATCTCTTTCCCCCAAGAATATAAATTCATTGTTGGCCTCACGTGCAAATCAGGTGCATACCCTCTGTCCAGTTTTGTGCATAAACAGTTGGCGCCGTCTGTGGGGAACAAGAGAATTTTTATCAAAGAAACTTGCATGTCGATGCTTGAGATGAATCCAAAATCTATGAATCAAAATCATGCAAGAATATTTCGAGAAAGAACGACGCCGAGAAGGAAAGGAAGGCGGAGTGGATCAGGAATTTCACAAGTATCAGACATCAAAAGAATTCAAAACAAAACATGGCATTTAAAGGCAAAATTCATGTTCAAATGTTCTTTATAAATCATAGATTTGAAAAATTAAGATAAATTGTAGCCTTGAAAATGTAATCCCAATTTTTAAAAGACGACATGGGTTCCCTTACCTTAACTTCAACTCCAAAAATTTCTAAGAATTTCATTCCTATCTCAATGAACTTTCCAAACCTTAAGTTTAGTTCCTCGATAAATCGGCTCGAACATTTTCTTAATCCTGTGATTTCATTTCGTTTCAAAGTCCTTTACTCACCTTTGGTACACTTGATTTCTTAATAATAAAACAACTCCTCAAATAAGAAATCCATAATGAATTATTTGAAATAATTAACTTGAAATGATTATTTGAATTTACCATAACGGATGTCCAAATCAAGCTTGGTAGTTGAAATTGGTGAAGTTCATACAATTCCAGCAAGCGCTGGCGCGTGGTCGGACGGCGGCGGCACGTGGCCAGCGAATGACGTCGCGTGAAGCTCGAATTTAGAATGTTCATTGGTCGATCTATTCAAAACCAGTGACGTTTTTGCGAAAACCAATCAAAAACAAGGCAACCCGACCAAACCAAATAAGCGGTTCAAGCTCGAATCAGTGGCGGCTTGGCGAGATCGACTTCGTGAGCAACTACACTCTTAAGGCGAGGATGGCTCGTGTGGTATGTCGTTACATTCGAAGGTCGATTGTAGCGAACGACTTCACGTGTTGAGTCACCGACGTGGAGATCCTCGCAACTCGACGAAGAAAATTTGGCGGTGAGGTGCTTGCAGAACGATGGTGGACTGGCGCGTGTCGACGATTGGAGCTCGAGGCATGCGAGCTGGACCTGGGCGACGTCACAACTTCAACGTTGACCGGTAGTTGGACCTCATCCTCAACAACTTCACTGCTGTAGATCAACGACGGTGGTTTGACGCAGATCTGGTCAGAGCGCAACATACGGTGGTTCTCGCGCAACATGGCTTGGTCTCCGACGAAGTTAGGGTGTGAAGGTCGGTTGCTCGTTGAGAAAAGTTGGCCCGAAAAGCAGATGGGGGTGGGCTTGTTGGCAAGGAGAAGGAGATGTGGAAGAAGGAGGGTTTTCACCTTGAGAGTGGTGCAATAATAGGACAAAAGAAGAGATGAAAACCCTAATCTCATTTTCTTACTTTCCAAAATTGCCCTCATTCTCATTTAAACAATCCAAACCAAAATTATCTTATTAATTTTTACAAAATAAATTAGATAATTCTTAGGAATTCCTACTTAATGCTTCCCAACAGTTGAACGAACTCAATAACACTGATACCTGAAATCCTTGGGTGATACAAATAATCCTCATAAATGAGAATTATCACTAGTTGTGAGGATGAAGCCCCATGGATAGGAAACATGCTCTAGGGTATAGCAATGAGGCAATATCGTAGGTCAGGGTGGATTAGATGGTCGCTTAGCTTGAGGGAGATCAAGGAACGTCGTGGTTGTGGTTTGCTTGCTGTGGTTTTTGTTGGTTGGCTTTTTTTGCGATATGTTGTCGTCAACCTTTGGATTAAGTGGGTTACTACTAAGTATTTTTATATTCACCCTATACTATACTGTTTTTCCTCTTTTCACCTGATTAGTGGCTTAGGAGGCAGGCGACAAAGGCATTGGCTTGGGCAAGGCTGTAGATATATAGTTGTTTTTCTATTTCCTACGATATATAGAAGAGTTATCCACTGTTTGGTCGATTCCTTTCCTTTGTGTTTCAATTGTGTTTTTGTAACTTTTAAAAATTGGCGAATTTTAGCTCTAATTTGAAATGTTTTACAAGTTATTTTGTTTTGAAACGAGATCCATAAATAAAGTGATTTTTTTTTTTTGAAAGGTGTTTTAAAACCTTCCTTGTGTTAAGGGGGGGTGTTGAATAAGATTTTAGGTAGTGACTTTTCTCCTCAACCACAACTCTAAAAAAAAAGAAAAGGAAGGTACAAAACTGTAGTGGAAGGACATTAATTACAAATAACTATTAGACGATGATAATCATACAAGCACACAAAAACAGCCATATCAACATCCACATTCACATCCAAATCCACGCTCAATTAAGCGTACGGCAGTTGCGGCGGACTTGGCCTCTGTAACCTTCCTTAACATCAAGCAAGCCCATTTTGATGAAGGCCTGCTGAAAGTCCAGGAAGAACAGCGCTTGGTTCATGGCGTAGGCATTGACAATGCCCCTCGTACGTGGGCTAGCGTACAAGCTCTGGTCTGAAAACAGAACTCCCGCTCCTCTCGACAGCGCGTTGTAATAGACGTTGTCGAAGCTGTCGGCTGTCGCGTCGAATGTTTGTATTGCGTTGTCTCCATTGCTGCATGTTCTTGACAGTGTTCTCCCGAAGTTGGGACTCAGAAGGGGATCGTTCCCGTTCAGTCTTCCTTTGAAGGATACGCATCTTGCCACTCCCAATGTATGAGCCCCTAAACCCATCATTTTTAAATATATATATATATATATATATCAATATATAATACCACAAAGTAGAGTTAAAATTATTCCCTTAAACCATCCATAAACTTGGGTGGATTTTGTTGAGAGAAAAACCTCACAGTATATATGATATATGGGTTACTGCTCTTATTGTCAATTGATTTTGAGATGAAATCTCATATAATCTAATAGATTTAATTAAGATCCAAAGAGCCCTCAATTTTTTACTCTATATTATATGTAAAAGGAAAATCAAATTAAAAGGCTAAAAAAAGTTTCTGACATAGGGGTTAGTATATCTCGAAGTATAAGCTCAAATATGGACAGTTTTAAATAAAATTTTGGTTCCCCTCCGCCACTGCATAAACTTACCAACCAAACGGATGATTTTCTCAGAAATGTTTTGAGAGAGATTTAACAGAAGTATATATTCTACATTGAAAATTTGAAAATTACTTAGAACCAAATTGGAAGTAAATTTCACCTGTGATGGTAAATTTAAGATGTATGTACCTGAAAGTGCGACCATTTGCTGAACAGTAAAGCCACGCCGAGCGAAGGTATTAATAAGCTCAGATGCATTGAAGAAAGGCGAAGGCAAATTGGCGGTGTCTTCGATTCTAGACCTGGTCCCATCCTTCCTTCCTTTCGGTATGTCATAATACGGACCTCCAGCCTGTTCATTTATTAAATTTCCATTAACAAGTCGACATTTTCTACCTAGATAGATAAATTTGATATATTAATATAAAGAGATAACTGATTAAAAGAATATGATAAAACATAAAAGAGTATCAACAAAATATTACTAACGTAATCTTGATTCTAAGAAATTTTAGATGAAAAAAACCATTTTTATTCTGAAATTTCAATATTATCAAATTGCACTACAAAGTTTTCGTCATTTAAAACTTAAACTATGTTAAATCTTACTTACTTCGCAATGAAATAGTGGTTTAAAAATATTTTTACATTTCATAATGAGTACTACAATTGATTACTTACTTATTTTAACATTTACACCTTAATAGAGTATATTCATTATCAAAAAGAAATAGTAAGGTAAAGTCAAACATGACACAACATGCAGATTCATTTGTAGGAAAATTTTCTAGAACTACGATAGTATTATGAATTTTTCATACTACTCTAATTAAATGCATTAATATTAAAAAAAACTAAAAAATATAATGTAAACAAAAAAAAGTATGGTACTAAAAAATTTTCTTGTATCTATAGGAAGCTAAAACCATGAATCTCAACAACTTGTATGCTATGTCATTGTAAAACTGTTGCATTGTAATTAAATCAAATAATTCAAAAGATTTGGAAACGTAGAGTTGGTTTAATATGATTTTTGTAGCGAGTAAAAATGTTATAATGTTTGGTTACTATCTCTGTTGTAAAAAATAATGGTTTTGAAGGAAAAATACTAGTCTCAAAATCATTCCAACATGCAGTTAAAATGATATCAGACTCTTATTTGGTGGGTAGGTGATATGAACTATGTTGCTCTCTCTCTTTACCTCTATGATGAATGAGCGGAACAACTATAAATTGTTTTCAATTCCCGTATTGGGAAATTCATCTAATGAATGTCAAAGCAGGGAAAAAGAATAAAAATTTTATATATTCCGTTAGATGATGCTACAAGAAGAGAATAAAGTTTTATGTTGGAAAATTTACTATTGTAATTTTGGTATGAAGATTTTATTACTTTTAGGTGTTTATGTTTGCCTTTTTAAGTTTTGGGTTTAGCTAAGCTTTTATTTTATTATTTATTTTAGTTGGCTGAAAAATTTTGTTCAATTGTAGTTTAGCCATTTAGCCAATTAGCTAAATTCCTAGGTTAAAATCGTGAAGGCATTCTATATGGAATTCAGTTTTGGGAATGAATTTTTTTGGCGAGTTGATGTATGAGCCAACATCATCATATTTTTACAATTCTAAAATCCAGAATTGCAAACTAAAAACATTCAAGTAGGTCTGATCAACTTACTTGGAGATTATTCAATCTTTGAGTGAAAAATTAGTTTACTTACCTTTTGATTTTCATCTTGTATCTATTCTTTCACTTGATATTGAAATTAGTTGGGTGGAAGTTTTAGAATTTTATAATTTTCATATCAACAGCTTCATAGATATGATAGAAGGAAAAAATACGAAAAAGTTACCCAAAAGACTGCATCTCTAGCGGCCATAGCAATAATGTCGGCACAAGAAACAACACCAGGGCATTGGTTCTCTAGTTGCTCCTTAATATCATCAATAAGCTCGTAACCTCGTAGGCTGAAGTTGGCAGGAGAGTCCTTTTCTGCAGTGTTGTCTTGCGTTGAATCGATGAGCACCGACCCATCACACCCCTGCACGTGTCCGTGTCAGTGTCGATAACATTGTTGTCCATACATAAATACATAATTTCATCTCAAAATAAATTAACAAAAAAAATAAATCATATATATATATATATCAATATGATAAGATCTCTTTAGATACAAAACACAAATAAAATAGTGTTGTATTTAAAGTCTAATTACCTCAACAAAACAGTCGTGAAAATGCATTCGAATGAGGGCAGCTGCTAGGGTGGGATCATTTTGAAGAGCTCTGTTCACAGTATTCTTCACAATTGGATCTACGAACGGACAACTCATCAAGTAATATCCCATACTCAACCCATTTACACCTCCCAATTTCAACATTAAACTCAATCCGACACACAAGAGAACTCTAACTAAATTCATCGACATCGACATTAGAAGATAATAAGAGTTGAGTTAAGAAGAGTTGTGTTAGGACTTTGTGTATTTATATGAAAAGAGAGAAAGAGAGTAAGTGGGTTCATCAAATTCTCCACTCAAAACATGCCATGATACTAAATAATGAGTATCATGCAGCTTTTTGACGTGTTCATTGCATATTGGTTTCTAAAACCTAACACCAACAATTTTATCAAACCTGGATTCCAATTAACATAAATAATTCAACTCTCCACGCCAGAATCTACAAATTATATATTTATTTTTAATTTATTCAAACGCTACATGCTAACGAGACTTAATTAATAACTCAACAAAATGTTTTGCATAATAACATATTTAATGCTTCTTCGATACTATTGAATTGACTATATTAAAACACGGTTTAATAACTATTTGATTTTTTAATATTGTATTTGTTTTCTCAAGCTACAATAGTTTCCATCTTTCTAAAGAAAACACTTGAATTCTTAGATAAATTTAAAAAAAACAAAAGCATGTTTTTAGAAACTTCTTTTTTTACATTTCAAAACTTTTGGCTTAATTTTTGAAAGCATATCTAAAAACTAGATAAGAAAACATGAAAAACCATGAGTGGAAATAGTATTTATAGACTTAATTTTAAATAATTAAAACAAAAAAATCAAATGGTTACCAAACGGAGCCTTCTAGCATCAACTGTAACTCTCATACCTCATTCCTATATGTTTAGTTTAACTGACATAAAACTTAGATCAACTCGGGATCATAGCTATTTTGAATCTCCCATTCAACATTATTTAATAAATAAATAGTCAATTTAAATGTAGTTATGAGGCAGTCTAAAAAATCAATGTTTCAATGCTCCACCTTGTTAAGAGAGTTCATTAAAGAACAATTGTATTAGTGGTTAAAAGTTGTTTTATTTATGTTATGAGTGGTTTAATTAAAGGTTACTATACAGTTGAATTATTGTTATTCTCTTTCCATATGATAGTCTATAGATAGGACACCTATGGTTGATCACTTCAATGAGAAAGAGATTAAATCCTTTGTGATCATTAGCTGTTGACTGTCTTCTTTCACTCTCCTTGATTGATAACTTTATTATGGTATCAGAACCCATTAAATTCAAACAGGTATTCGGTCAAAAAAATTGAAATTAGGATTCGATCCAAGAATGGTGAACCCAAAGAGACACCATCTTGAGGGGGCAACCCACATTGGAAAAGTGGAGAGAAATCTCACAATATCTATGATATATGGGCTACTCCTCTCATTACCGATTGGTTTTTAGATGGAACCTCATATAATCTAATATGGTATCAGAGTTTTGAAAGTCTAACAACAGATGTAAAAGTATAAGAGATCCTAGTAATTTTCTTTTTTCAACTTTCTCTTTCTTCTTCTCTTTCTCATTTAATATGGAGGGGTCGTCGAGTGAAAAACTACTTTATGATATACTAAACCCCTCTGGAATAACAAAAGCAGTCAATCCACCAAATAAATCGTCCACTGTGCAATTGGACGAAGAGAATTTTCTCTTATGGAGGTTCCAAGTGTTGGTTACACTACGAGGGCACAGATTAGAAAGGTTTGTGGAAGAAGATGAGGCTATACCATAGAAATTCCTATCGTCCGATGAAGAAGGGGGTTCTGAAGCAATTTAAAATCCAGAATATCAGCATTAGCTTCGACTAGATAACCTGATTACAACGTGGATGCTAGGGTCCATGAATCCAACGTTACTCTCAGAAATGTTAGATTGTCGAACCGCTCGAGAAGTATGGTCTGCCTTGAATGCCCGATTTTCTACGAAAAATTTGGCGAGAGCAATGGAAATGAAATCGAAGCTTGAATTGATGAAGAAAGGGAACCTTACACTTCAAGAATATTTTAACAAGATTAAGAATCTTGTTGACTCTCTTACTGCGGCAGGAAGGAAAATTGCTCACAATGATCATGTTATGCATATTCTCTCTAGATTGGGCCCTAAATATGACTCCACGGTATCGTTTCTGTCCGGACCAGAAACCACACCTTCGCTTCCTAAGGTATATTCAATGTTGTTGTCTCAAGAAAGTCGAATTGCGCGACATTCTTCGATTAATGCGGATGGTACTCTTCCCTCTGTGAATATCGTTGTCCAGACTCCAAGCAAGTCAACATCGTCCTTTGCTCCGTCGAATGTGAATGAGCCTAATCGAAAAGGACAGAATCAAGGGCAAAGATCATGACATCGATGGAATAATGGTAATAAGCCACAATGCCAATTGTGTGGCAAATTTGGGCATACAACGTTGCGATGCTATTTTCGTTTTGAAAGGTCGCATCAGGGGTCGAATCAACAATCGAATGCTTAGAATATTTCTGTACCAGCAAACCAAAGTTCATCACCTGGGTTATTCTCGCCTCAACAACAAGCTATGGCTTACACTTTGCAACATGGAGAATCAATGGTATCCCGATTAAGGAGCTTCAAATCATGTGACAAATGACATGAGAAATCTATCAATGAGCACAAAATACTTGGGTGAAAATAAAGTTCATATGGGCAACGGTGCAGGTTTCCCATTCGATTGTTTTGTGAAGGACCCTACCAATGGCCACATTCTTCTACAAGGCAAGCTAATTGATGGACTATATCGATTTGACCTGGAGCAAATACATCAGTCTCGAGCCCCTCATTCTCCATCTACAGGTTGTTCTTCCTCAACCTTGAAATCTCAAGTATTCCATACTTCTTTACATGATGATACTGGTGTCTGTAAGCTCCCTTCCTTAACCAAATCTTATAATTCTGACTTGTGGCATAGTCGATTGGGACACCAGGGATATCTGCTGTCAACCACATACTAAACACATGTAATATTCCTTATCATATGAATAAAAACTCTGTTTATTCAGCCTGTGTTGTTAGCAAATGTCATGTTTTACCTTTTTCTCTTTTTACTTCTGTCTATAATGCTCCTCTTCAATTAGTTATGGTTGATGTTTGGGGTCTTGCTTATACTATTTCGAGGAATGGTTTTCGTTTCTACATAAGCTTTGTTGATGTATATTCTAGATATACTTGGATTTATTTTCTCCAAACCAAGTCTGAGGCATTGTCTGCTTTTATTCTGTTCAAAATGCATGTTGAAAAACTTCTTGGTCGATCTATAATTCGTTTGCAAATCGATGGTGGGGGTGAATTTAGATCCTTCATTCCATTTCTTAAAGCCAGCGGTATTTAGCATAGGTTGACATGTCCTTATACGTCTCAGCAAAATGGTATAGTTGAACGAAAACATCGCAAATAGTTTATATGTGTCTTACTCTCCTCACTCATGCCTCTCTAGCCTTAGATTTATGGATGATGCATTTGCTACAACAACTTATCTGATTAATAGACTACCTACGATTGTCCATCAATCTACTTCGCCAATGGAAAAACTTTTTTTCATCACCCGAGTATTCTTTTCTAAAAACCTTTTGTTGCTTGTATTATCCTTGTTTGAGATCCTATAATCATCACAAAATTGAACCTAGATCTATTCCTTGTCTATTTCTTGGGTATAGTTCCTCCCATAAGGGATACAAATGCCTTAGTGTAGATGGTCGTATGTACATTTCAAGAAATGTCATTTTTGATGAGTATGCCTTTCCTACCTCGGTGTTCTTGAGTAACTATTCTGCCAATGTCTTGTTACCCAAAGTACCTGTTATTGTACCAATGGATAATGTCCAAACCTTGAAAACTGGTATGCCTACCACTTCTTTACAGAAAAGCAACCATGCTTTGTCACATCAACAACCTAACCTAGTCGTTTCTCCTATTCTTTATCCATCCCTTGATGCACCTAGCCCTTTGGAGTCTTTCAACCCCTCCCAAAATCCTTCCCTTGTGCCCCATGATATCTCTCCTTCATTTGATACCAATTATATGAACATTCATCCTACAACTCCCACACACTGTCCTTTGTAAATCAACATTCTATGATAACCAGAGGGTTGGTTGGGATTTTTAAACCAAATGTCATGCTGACTAAGTATGTTCAGACTGAACCTCCCACTGTTCGAGAGGCTTTGAAGTGTGAGCATTGGGTCCAAGCGATGAGGGCAGAATATGATGCTCTTGTTAAAAATGATATATACTTGGGAGATTACGAATGCTCCAAGCAATAAGAAAGTCATTTGTTGTAAATGGGTGTTCAAAATCAAACGAAATTCCGATAGATCTATAGCAAGGTATAAGGCACGGTTAGTTGCACAAGGGTTTCATCAAGAAGTTTGTCTTGATTATACTAAGACTTTCAGTCTAGTAGTCAAGCTTGTTACAATTAGAGTATTGTTTACTCTTGCTTTGTTGAATGACTGGGAGTTGGGACGGGTGGACATCAACAATGCGTTTCTGCACGGTGCACTGAATGAGGAGGTTTATATGATACAACCACTAGGTATGACTTCTTCTCTTCAACCAAGGGCAGTATGTCGTTTGGAGAAAGCCTTATATGGACTAAAACAAGTTCCTCGAGCTTGGTTTGAACAACTAAGTACCTTTCTGCATACCTTGGGATTTGAAAACTCTAAAGTTGATTCATCCTTGCTCGTTTGTAACAAAAATGGAAGTTGTTGTTATATCTTGGTCTATGTGGATGAAATTGTTGTTATAGGAAGTTCAAAGTCTGATGTTAACTTGCTGATACAACTTCTAAATAAAAGGTTTGCCCTGAAGGATCTTGGATCTTTAAGTTTTTTTCTAGGCGTGGAGTGTCTAAGACATCAAATGGGGGACTGTTTTTGTCCCAACAGAAGTATATTTCTGACTTGCTTCACAAGACCAAGATGCAGGAGGCTCGGGCAATAGCAACTCCCATGGTTGGCGACTTGGTGGTTTCTGCTTTCAAATGGGGCATATTCTCTGATATGAGATTATATAGAAGCACTGGGGGTTCTGCAATATGCCACGTTGACACGAACTGAGATTGCCTATAGTAGTGTTAACAAAGTGTGCCAATTCATGCATTCTCCTATGATTGTTCATTGGCAAGCTGTCAAGCGAATTCTAAGGTACCTTAAAGGAGCACTTGATCATGGTCTTGTGTTTCACAAACCTACGAATCTTGTCCTTCAAGGGTATGCAGATGTTGATTGGCCTCGGATCCTGACGATAGGAAGTCCACCTCTGAATTTTTTGTATATTTTGGTGGCAATCTGATCCAATGGTCTTCTAAAAAGCAGAATATTATCTCCAGGTCAAGCACAGAAGATGAATATAGAAGTTTGGCTCATGTGGTTGTTGAATTAGTATGGTTATGATCCTTGTTTACTGACTTGAAGATCACTCTTGAAGAGCCTTAATTGGTTTGATGTGATAATCTAAGTGTTGTCTATCTTAGTGCTAATCTTGTACTTCACTCTCGCACTAAACATGTTGAGATCGATATATATTTTGTGTGTGATCTGGTTCTTCATAAGAAGCTTTACATTCAGCATCTTCCCGCTACAACCCAAATAGCTGATGTGTTTACTAAACCACTCTCAGCATCATGGTTCTTACCACTTAAATCCAAGCTCAATGTTTTTTCTTCTGCTCACATTGACTTGAGGGGGGATGTTAACAGAGTTCATTAAAGAACAATTGTATTAGTGGTTAAAAGTCGTTTTATTTTCGGTTATGAGTGGTTTAGTTAAAGGTTACTATACAGTTGAATTATTGTTATTCTTTTTTCATATGGTGAAAGAGTCTAGATTAAGAAAGTGGAAGCAATTTTGGATCTTGGACACTCTAAGTTGATCAATTTTGTAAAATAAAATGCATGCTCAAAGCTGGA
This sequence comes from Trichosanthes cucumerina, assembly GCA_036507285.1. Taxonomy (NCBI): domain Eukaryota; kingdom Viridiplantae; phylum Streptophyta; class Magnoliopsida; order Cucurbitales; family Cucurbitaceae; genus Trichosanthes; species Trichosanthes cucumerina. Next base: position 5,487,609 of record CM071837.1, read on the forward strand.
AAAACCGGGAGTTAAGAAACTCACTTTTGAAGATCAAATTCTCTTCACCCGGTGGACGATTTGCAACACAAACACTTTATGAACCACCTCTAGTGTCTTCCCTACTATCCTCAGGCCTTAGAACGGATTGTGGGATCCTAGATTGAGAGAATTTTGAAGAAATGTCCTCAAAGGTCACAAACCGAGAACTTTTAAAGTTTCTGCAAAATTCTATCAAATTACCTCAAATCACCATTATATAAAGCTTTATCAAGCTTCATTAGAGTGACATTTCAACAGTGATGAGGATGATAGAAGAAGGAGGTGACCAATTTTGGCCAATTTTGCGATGAATAAGCTTGGGCAAGTTGGCAAGTTGCAAACAATGAAAAATTCTTGATTTTTCATTTAATTTTAATTCAAAAATAAATATTAAATTGATTTTTAATGAAAATTAATTCAATTAAATAAATAAATAAATAATTAATTAATTAATTTTTAATTTAATTTGATATCAAATATTAAATTAAATAAATTGTCCGATCCCGATCGATTTTTCGAACATGAATTCTTATTCATGCTATAAACCGATCCAATATTTAAATCATATTTAAATATATCCACCTCATTTTAATCATAGTTTAATTCATAATTAAGCTATGACTCGTTAAACATATCACATATAATTAATGATTTCTCCCAAAACCGAATTTGAACAATTCAAATTCTTTTCTCTCAAAATGTTACAAGGGTTAATCAGAGCTAGTAAGGAGGACCTAATGGACCTACAGATCATGAGCTCCAACGATACGAGATTAACCGGCCAAACTCTTTAGCTTAGCTAATCAACATTCTCCACTAAAGCCTAGTGGTTGCACTCTCCTCACTGTAGATATATTTTTGTCCACTCAATATAACCATGATTAGTTAGTCGATCCTTCACAGTCGTTTCGTAAGAATTACAATTTGGGTCAAAATTACCGTTTTACCCTCAGAATTAACTCTTGTTCCTTAAGTCCCACTGATCCTCTAATGAACAATTGGTTTGTGGTCCAACCAACAAACTGAATCTCTCTCGGGCCAAGAGAGGGGTGGGCCCTTTGTTCAAGACCCAGAGTCAACACTTAAGGGAACAACCTCTCTACTAATCCCTAAAGTGGGTAGGAGTGAATTCCATCTTGCAGAACTATGTTCTCAGCTATCTACCCAGACTTATCCCTGAAATGGGAGGCTTATTGAGTCAACAATCTCGGGTCACTCTCACCCATGCAAATCTAAGGATAATCTGAGTAAACAGGAGTTCATAGAACGCTCAGGATTAAGATCGAGTTACCTAGGTCATCGTATGAATATAGTCAGTTAAGACAGTAAACGGAGTTATAAAGTCTAAGAGACTAATTCGCGGTCAAGTCTTATGCAAACTCATTGCATAGGACGCCCTCACTCGCATGTCTCCACATGAACGATTTTGGATCATATCGTTTGTACTCTACAAAGTGGGTCGCGTCCATAGTGTCCCCAAGATAAAGTACCCAGCCTTATCCTTATACTTTAGACCGTTCTGGCCTATAACTTGAACTTAATCCACTTTTATGTCACACATAAAGTTCAATCATTCATCCTATAGCCAAGGGTTCTTTATTGGATTAAGGTTACACAATATACAGTTCACTTTATTCAATAACACATTTACTGAATAAATCTCAATAATATATTTATTGCAAAACATAATATACATTCAGTTTACAAAACCACGAGTTTTAGGACATAAACCCCAATATATGGTAGTCTATAAATAGGACACCTATGATTGGTCAATTCAATGAGAAAGAGATTAGATCCTTTGTGATCATTAGTTGTTGACTGCATCTTTCACTCTCCTTGATTGATAACTTTGTCACACCTCTAGCCTACAAATTGTACTAAAAAAAATACTTTATCTCTAACGTTTAAAAAGTTTTAATTCACACCTAATCTTTTATTTATTATGTATTTCCAAAAGAACCTTGCAGCTCTACTTCCATTCAGAAATTTAGGGTACGATTCAAAAATTTCAATATTAATGACAAAATTTAAACTATTAACATACTAAGGATATTTGATATATTTATTTGACTTCAATGTTTGTCGCTAGGCATGGGCAGCGGTTTCAAATTTATTTCTAACGTTCAATTATAATGAAAATTGCTAATTAACAAAGAATTTTCTTTATTAAAAATTAAATGTTAGAGAATAAATTTAATTTTTTTATAATCATGAAAGACAAAATTGATATCAGCTGCAAAGATCCAGGACCTTTTATATACTTTTAGGTTTTATTTTACATTATCCATATTTTCTTCAGAAATTTCTTAGGAAACTATACTGTTTTCAAAATAGCCTTTTTTTTTCCTCCAAATTTTGTTTTTAAAAACTACAGTCAGATAAAGTGTGTATCTAAGAAAAATAAGACACGACAAGAATTTCCACAAATATTATTTAGATAATATTTTATTAGGATAAAGTTTGTTAAAATGGAACTTTAGTACTAGAAGATGAAGTGAAAAAGGAAAAGAAAGAACACATGCAATTGTCTTAATACGAGATTTTAGACTTCCGTCAACATATTGATATCTTCATCAATACTTTATGGGGCTGTTTGGGGCGCAGGTTCGGAATCAGAATCTTGGAATCAGAAGCCTGGAGGGTTTGTCCTGAGGGGTTACGAAGCTTGGAATCGTAAAAAGTGTGTTTGGGGTGCAGTGTTCTCAGCTCACTGGAATCGAAAACCTATGTTTGGGGTGCAGTGTTAAAGCTCTGAATCGTAGAAAATGTGTCTTGGGTGCGATTTTACGAACTCTAGGTTTGGTGCGATTTTGTTTCACCTTTTTCTTTTAGCTATTTTATTCCTTTCAAATTTTTGTAATTGATCTTATGTGAATTGTAGTAATTAATGTCTAACATGGATCAATTTTTTATGTAACTTTTTCATGAAGCTTTCAATTTAGGTAGTTTTTTGAATACCCCTACCACGAGTTTACACATACAAATACATCATCCAAAAGTGTTGCAACTAACATGAAACAAAAGAACATAAAGCGCTTTTGTGCGAAAAGAAAAAAAATATTTCATTTTTTCTAACTTTAAAAAAGAAATTACAAAATTGAGCCATTTGAGTGTACATTAAAAAAAAATACCAAGTTGTTTTTATTTTTTTAGATAAAAATTTCACAAAATTCAAACGTGTTGAGAATAGCATAAAAAATGTTTATTAGCCATTTTTAGTTTTATTTTAACCTTTTAAAAATTGACTAGATTGTCGGATTGTTGGAGTGGTCAAGTTGATGAGGTGGTGGGATTGTCGAGGTGGTCGTTGGATTTTTGGTTGTTGGTGGTCATCGGTCGTCGGAGTTGTTGTTGAAAAGGTCGTTGAGGTAACCATCGCTGGTGGCTAGTTCTCGGAGTTGTTGAAGAGGAAATGGAAAATCAAGTATTTTTCGGAGGCAGTCATGATCAACGCTAGTCGTGGTGTGGTCGTCGGAGTTGTCGTTGTCGATGGTGTCGGGTGGTCGTCGGAGTTGTCGCCGGAGTTGTTGCCAAAGTGGTCGCCGGTATGGTCGTCGGAGTTGTCGTTGTCGGTGGTTGTTGAGTGGTCGTCGGAGTTATCACCGGAGTTGTTGCCAAAGTGGTCGCCTGTGCGGTCGTCGGAGTTTTTATCGCAGTTATCGTTGTCGGTGGTCGCCGGAGTTTTTACTGGAGTTGTCGTTATCGATGGTCGTCGGTGGTCGCTGGAGTTTTTATCGGAGTTCTCAAAGTAGTCGACAAATGGATGAGAAAAACATGGAACAAATTCCATGAGATTACACTATTGTAACCCATGGGGTTGTATTGTTGTAACCCATGGGAATGAGTTTCAAAACCAAGGATTTGGAACACCTTGCTCCAAACATGGGTTTGGATTTGGATGCCAAACCCATCCAAATCCAAACCCATGGGCCAAACACACCCTACATGTTTTTGTGTCTATAGATTTGATACATCAATATGAGAGATCAATTAATATTTTCATTATATCATACAAGATTAATAAAATATATAAAAAAAATCAACAAAATATCATTAATTAATATGAACCTAATATTAATAATAAAAAATTGGGGCAATTGGGTTGGTAGCAAAAAGACCCAATATAATTGCCCATATAGCAAATGACTCAATCTATTTGCAAAATTAGCAAAAATTTGAAAAGAGGAATTGAAATTACTAAAACACCCCATGCCAACCACTGATATAAGTGATATCACTGATAGGATGCTATCAGTGATATCACTAATAGAAGTCTGTTTATTTAATAACTTTTTTTTTGTCTGTTTATTTAATAATTAATTTTTTTTCTTATTATTTTGATAAACTACTATTGTGATATCTATCACTGATAGAAGTGATAGACTTATATCAGTGATAGTTGTCTGATAGACATCTACCACGGTTGTTTATGTATTACCTATTACTCATAACTTTTCTGTTATCTATTAGACTTCTTGTTCCTATTAAACTTCTATCACTATCTTTCACTGATAGAAGTGATAGACTACTATCACTGTTAATGATTGATAAAAGTTAATGAAAAAGAAGTGATAGACTACTATCACTGATTGAAGTGATAGGCTTCTATCAGTGATAGTTGTCTGATAGACTTCTACCTATCTATTACCTATTATTCATAACTTTTCTATTAGACTTCTTGTTCTTCACGATTATTAACTTCTTTCTTCTATCGACTTCTATCAGTGATAGATGTCTATCACTGATAGTTGTCTATCAATCATTAACTTCTTTCCAGTGATAGACTTCTATTGAGAGATGTTTATCACTGATAGAAGTGATAAGCTTCTATCAGTGGTACTTGTCTATCTGTTAGCTATTACTATTTATTGTGTGGTTTTCAAATTTTCTCATCAGATGCCAAAGTTCTTGTGTTCATAGTATTGATATTAAACTTTTGAAACAATCACAAACCTTGTATTGATAGTATGAATAGTATGATAACAACAATATTGAGTTCTATCTTGAAAAAATATATCTAAAACCAATTGTCAAAAATTACATCATGGTAAATATGGTGGAAATTTACATGTCCTACGATTGTGACTGACACGATGACAATGACTACATTTTGTGTGACTTCTTGCTTCACCAATCGACGAAATCCTTTACTTTCGGGGTCTTCCTGCTTGACGTTTAACAATTGGAGGTAATGCATTCATGACAACATCTATCGAACTCCATTTAGAATGATTCCCAACTGGGCGGATTACACCTCCATAAGTTGTCACTCCCATCACTAATTGCACAAGAGGAGTCATCGAAACAAGTATCAGTAATATGAACAACTAAAGAATATCTTGTATTTTGATCTTTCACTAAAGTTAAAAACCAAACAATATCTTTATCTTCTTGAATTTTAACCACATCCTGAGCATCATTTATCCCATAACCTAATAACATCGACAATTCTATAGAAAAAATAGAACTATCCATTCGAACTTCTTTCGCAATCAGATTAATAAAATCATCAAAACACATCATCTCATCAACCCAAATTCCAATGGTCTTGTAATTCTCTTAGAGTTTTTTCTCATTCCATTGTCCACTATAAAAAATAACTATGGGAAGTTTCATCATAGTTCCTGCGAAAATTAATAACAACATTAACAACATTAAGTAATGTAGAAACCGATCATCACAATAGTCACTCGTATATCATTGATCAATAATATCACTGATATCACTGATAGTATTGATATCTATTGATCACTAATATCACTGATATCATATATAGAAACCGATCATCACAATAGTCACTTATATCATTGATCAATGATATCACTGATAGTATTGATATCTATTGATCACTAATATCACTGATATCATATATAGAAACCGATCACCAATAGTCACTCGTATATCATTGATCAATGATATCACTGATATCACTGATAGTATTGATATCTATTGATCACTAATATCACTGATATCATATCTATTAATATATGATATCATTGATATCTAGAAAACAGTGATAGATATCACAGATATCATTGATATCTAGAAAATAATGATAGATACCACTGATGTCACTGATGTCATGTGTATATCGTTGATGACCACTAGAATATCTAGAAAACAAAACAATCACCAAAATCGGATTTGCGACTCCAAAACATTGCAGAAAAACAGTGATGTAACAAAATGAACAGAAGAAATACCCACGAAAAAAGCTCCGATTGATTGAAAAACTCAAATACCCACGAAAAGAGCTCCAACAGAAGATCGAATTGGAAGATATTTCAGAGACTTACGACTCCTATCACTAATAGACTGTAACGCTCGTCACTTATAGGTACACTTGAATTTTTAGTTTGTTTCGTTTTACTCTTCACAATTAAGTAGTTAGCTACTTGAGGGCACATTCATAGATAATTTAGGAGAAAGGGGGTACTTTGGGAAAAGGAAAAGAATGGATTTATACCAAATAGTGTGAAGCCTCTACTCTCTGATCCCATGAAGCAAATGAAATTCAAAGGATCACTGAAGGATGTCCAAAGATAAATTTATTGATATTTTCAATAAGCTAATGTAGTTTTGTAGGACAGTGAAGAGAATATGAGAAGGGGTAAAAGAAAAGAAAGAAAAAAAATATACAAACCAGTGAAGCATCTGATCTTACAAAAATATAGAAAACTGAAAATTAAAAATGAGAAATGATATACTCTTTACCTCTCTTTGTAGAATTCAATCGAAATTCCCGACCTTAGCAATGCTGGATGAAGATATCTTAGAGCTATCCGAAGCTCATCCGAGATCATCGAAAACAATTTTCGTGTACTAGATACGAGCAGAATCTTTATCCTTATGCAAGTCCTTGGATGACTTTGATGAATGGCCTGTTGTATGTTTTTTCCTTCTTGGAGCACCAACAACAGCTGGATCCATCAAGGGACTAGACCATGTTTGGATGCTTGCTTGGATATGAGAAATTCATAGTGCTAAATGGAACGTCGGGAGGATCGCCAGTCTCGTTCTTTTCTTCAGAAGTATGTGAGCCACCGGAAGTCTGAGTAACAAGAATTCAAAATCTGATCAAATGAGGAAATACATGTGAATTAGGTAACAAGGGTAAAATTGGAATTATAAAACCATTTTCAAAATATTTGCAATTCTTTTTAAATCTTGCTATATCTGCAAATATTAAACCCAATCTTGCTACCCATTACAAATTCTCTAAAAAAATTATATTTATTTAGAAAAATTAAAAATACTTATTTTTTAATTTTTTATAACTATAATTTCTTCATAAATATCCATGTAAATATTTTCATTTGATAATTGAGATCTCCCCATTTTTATTGACATCACAAGATTTTAAATGTGAATATTGATAAAAATATAGAGATCTCAAGTTTATAGAAATATCAATTCACTCTCATGTATATGTCAAACTCATACACATACAAGAGTGGACTCACATACTAATGTTTGGAAAGATTGTTTTAATAAATATAATAAAAAAATTCACTAAAAGATCGGTTTGAACACAATATTATGATGATCTACAAAATTATCCAAGATAAGAATAGGTAGATGTAGCGAACAATTCCTAACTAAGTTTGAATAAATTTAATATCTTATTTAATAGAAAAAAAGTTAAATTATAAGTTAGTCCGTAAATTTTTTAAGTTTTAGTCTATTATATATCTAAACTTTAAAAAAATATATTATAAGTGTATCTAAACTTTCAATCTGGTATTCTAATAAGTTCGGACAAATCTCTGTTTATTTAACTTATATGTATTCAATAATAATATAAATATATATGGTTGATTTTTTAAAGACAACCGTTATATATTATAGGATCGGGTATGTACATATATGAAAATGTTAATAGAAATGTGTGATTTTGATTTGGAGAGAAATGAAGAATGTAGTAAGAGACGGGGAAGGTGGCAATGGGCAAAGTGGGTGAGTTTTGAAATTGATGTGAAGGAAAGTGAAAAAGGAGTAGGAGTAAGTGATGGTTGGAGAAATAGCTGTGTCGCATTTGAAAAAGAAAAGAAAAGAAAATGAAAATGAAAGGATATGATGTTTAAGTCAAAATGGGAGAGTGGAATGGTATCCTCCGCTGGCTTCCATATTCCAATAAATATTCATTATTATTTTAAATACCAACGAATTTCTGTTCCTAAATTTCAACGATTTTTAGTGCTTTTCACACGTCTTTTGCTCTTCTGCTTTTTTAAGTGGCGTGGCAGTTGATTTCTCTCTTTTTAAGTTTTATAATATAAAATCAAAGATTTAAGATATGATAGGGAACACGACGGATTTTGGATTTTTCTTCTACGGATCTGTTTATTTTTTCTATCATAGATATTTTCAGAGTATTTTATTGATTTTTCTTTTAAAAAAATGTTTCAGTTACTTACGTTAATGTTGGAATTTGGATATCGACCACGAAGTCAGTGATTCGAATCCCCCCAATTCTTCATTGTACTAAAAAAATGTTGGAATTTCTGAATCAATGATAAAATTTGTATTTCACGGAAAAGAATCTAAGATTGCCCTACAATCACAAAGTAAACTAAGAAATGGTATAGCCACTTGTACTACGACACCTAAGTTTAGAACTAATAGGAGGGTAATTTTGACTTTTTCCTTTAGTCATTTTGAATATAAACCTATTAAGTCTAGAGTTTTATTTAGGGAGTGTTTGGATCGCAGAATTGGATTGAGTTGTCCAGAATTGTTTTGTCAATGACTTCTAGAAATCGGTGTTTGGGGTGCAGAGTTGAGTCAGGAAGTCAGTGTTTGGCATGCAGAGTTGAGTTATTATGTCAGGGATATCTGGTAAAGTTTTTTGTAAAGTAAATAAATATGATTTTTTGTGACTTTTTTTCTTACATTTTTTGTTTCCACCAAATCAATTGCAAACATATTTGTCTACAATTTCAAAACTTCATTATGAGATCAAATACAAATTTACAATATATATTACCATTTGCAAGATTTATGGAATATTTAGAAAAGTACTGGATATTGAGACTGATATCAATTTTTATTTTCCAATAAAATTCATTTTTATCTTATGTTATTGAGAACATATTTTTCAATACGAAGGAGTTTCTTCTTTTGAAGCACACCATTACTCCATTTATTTTAATGTACTTAGGTATTAATATTAATACTTTGCAAGAAAACGTGTGTTCATTGTCTACAAATCAAATATAAACACATTTGTCTACAATTTCAAAACTCAATTATGTGATCAATTATAAAATTACTATATATATTACCATTTTCCAAATGTATGTTAGGAATATTTGCAAAAGTAATGGATATTGGGTTTGATATCAATATTCCTTTTCCAATAAAATTAATTATTTAGAACTTTTACTCTTCAAAGAACAAATGTCTCAACAACGCTGTCACTCAGACTGACAAACTCCTTTCTTTGTTTTTGCTTCGAAAATCACCCGTTTCCGCTCCGATTTCTTCACGGCAACTCTTGTTACTAAAGACTCGGACTTTACAGACTCGATTTACAACAAAATGCCCAAAAACAACGGGCCCTTACATTGATCTCATCAACATAAAAATTGTAAATCTAAAATGCCAAAACCGAAAACATCCAAATTCGCAAACCAGTATTCATCTCATGAATTAAAGGTAAATTACCCACCTATTTTAACAAAAAATAATGCATAACGAAGAACCATCGAAATGGCTCTGATGCCAATTGAAGGGAATGAAAATCCCCGCACAGCGGAAGACGATCGAATCGTCAAGGTATCATTACGCTACTTGAGTTTTGTTAAAACGATCTAACACTTAGATCTAGGCTAAACATGCAGAAGAGGAAGAAATTACAGCGAGAAGATGTTAACTTACTTGTTGTAGACAGATCTTCAAAATTTCTTCCTCGGTCACGAACGCTTCGTGCTTCTCGATCTCAACAAGTGCTTCTCTCGAACGAAACCCGAACACAACCACTTGGAGTCTCAGTTGTTCTTCCTTTGGGAGAAGAAAAGTTGGGGGACTCTAGTGTTTTGGAGAGGGAGGAGAGTTGAGAGAGTAGAGAGAATTTTGATCTCTTCTCTTTGATCAAAATAAAAAAAAATGAGAGACTTGCACACTAATCCCTTCTTGCAAAGGGTTTAAATAGTGGAAATGATGGAGTTAAAATCTCCACATTATTACCACTTTACCACAACCATAGGTTATGCAAATCTCATTTGCATAACCACATAATATAAGATATCTCATATCTCATATTGCAAATCACATTTGCAATAATTGTGGTTTAATTAAATTGAATCACATCCAATTTAATTTCTCTCGATTAATTTCTCCAATTATCCCTAATTCAACAATTAGGCTAACCTATAGTTTATTATGAATCTCATTCACATTAAACTATATATATTATATCATTCATATCTCATATAAATGGCATAAATGCCCTTTAAGTGAAATTGAACACTTCAATTTCATACCAAAACATTAACCCTTCTTTTAACCCAGATTGAGCCAACCGAGGGACCTAATGGACCTCTGGTGGCGAGGACTCTAATGATCCGAGATTAACTGTCAAACTCTTTGACCCGGTTAATCACATTCATTAGCTACAGTAACACTCCATTATAGCCCATAGTTGCACTCCCGTCAGTGAAGAATATTACGTGTCCACTGATATAACCAATGTCTATGAGTCGACCCTTCACTGGTTGTTCGTAGACACGGTTGGGTCAAATTACTGTTTTATCCCTGTGTCTAACTCTTGTTCCTTAAGTCTCCACTGCTCCTCTAATGAACAACATATTGTGATGGTCCAACCATACACAATACCTTTCTCGGGCCAGGGAGAGGTGGGCGCCCGTTGTCCAAGTCTTGGAGACAGCACTTAAGGGAACAACCCCTCTAGTTTCCCTAAAGGCGGGAACGGGTGAATTCCATCTCGCGTAGTTAAGTTCCCAACTACCTACTTGGTCCTGTCCCTGAGAAGATAGGCATATTGGGCGAGTAATTGTGACCACCCTCACCCGTACTAGTCAAAGGACAGACCCCCGCAGACAGGAGTCTGTAACACGCTCAGGATTCAGGTCGAGTCACTAATGGTCATCTACGAAGTTATTAGTCCTTTCACAACGGTGTTACATCGGTGGGTCTAATAATTCACGGTCCGGTCTTGTACAATCTCATTGTACAGGATGCCCCCACTCGCATGTCAACCACATGAACGAATCAGATCACCTCATTTGTATTTTAATACAAAGCGGGCCGCATCCACAGCGTATCAAGGATTAAGTCTCCAACCCTATCCATATACTGTAGACCGTTCGGGGCATTTACTTGAACGTGATCCTCCCTGTGTGTCCACTACCCACCGTTCAAGTTCTAGTTCTCTCATATTTCAATGACCCTGGAGCTTAGTTTATTGGTCAAAGTTGTATAAAATGTGGGACACAAAATGATGAAATAAATAACATTTTATTAATTTCAAATAGTAATTTACAAACACGAGATTAGGACAAAATATCCCAACAAACTCCCACTTGGACTAAGTTAGTGGAGACAATACATTTCTGAAATGTACATAAATTACAACAAAGTAATACAATAAATTAGGGCATTGAATACCCGTTTACATATCTCTCACTTGCCCTAGTTAGGAAGTACTCGAAGACCTAGACTCTCTAGGTGACCCTCAAACACCTTAGTCGTAAGGGGCTTTGTAAATGGATCAGCTACGTTGTGCTCCGACGCTATCTGCGTGACTGTCACGTCTCCGCGGTGCACAATCTCCCGTATCAGATGATACTTTCGCTCAATGTGTTTGCCTCTCTTATGGCTCCGAGGCTCCTGGGTTGGCTCTCGCACCACCGTTGTCACGAGCGATCAGTGATCGGCAAGTTCATATTTGGAACAACTTCCAAATCGGTCATGAACTTCCTAAGCCAAACAACTTCCTTTGCAGCTTCACAAGCCGCAACATACTCCACTTCCATAGTGGAATCAGCGATGCATCCCTACTTGATGCTTCGCCATACTACAGCTCCTCCATTCAGAATGAAGGCTAACCCCGAAGTGGATTTCCTAGAATCCTTATCGGTCTAAAAGTCAGAATCCGTGTATCCCGTAAGGATCAAATCCCCACTGCCATACACTAAGCTGTAGTTCCTCGTTCTCCTAAGATACTTTAGGATTTCCTTTACGGTTGTCCAGTGATCTAATCCTGGATTGGACTGATATCTACTGACGATTCCTACTGCATAACAGATGTCGGGCTTAGTACACAACATGGCATACATCAGCTCTCCTACAACACCAAGCATATGGAATCAGTCTCATATCCTCAACATCTTGAGGAGTCTTAGGGCACTGATTCTTAGACAAGTGAACCCCATGCCTGAAAGGTAGCAAGCCCTTCTTGGAGTTCTGCATCTTATATCTAGACAACATCTTGTCAATATAAGACGCCTAAGACAAGGCTAGCGTTACTTTCTTCTGTTCCGACAATGCTGGATACCTAGAACATACTGAGTTTCTCCCAAATCTTTCATTTGGAATTGCGAAGCTAGCCACTTCTTAACGTCAGTAAGAAATTCTACCTCATTCCCAATGAGAAGAATATCGTCCACATACAACACCAAAAATGCGACAGTTTTGTCAACAATTTTCTTGTAGACACAAGGCTCGTCGACATTTTGATTAAAGCCATAAGATTTGATCGCCTCATCAAACCTTATATTCCAAGACCTCGAAGCTTGTTTCAGCCCATAAATGGACCTATGAAGCCGACAAACCTTTTGCTCTTGGCCTTGGGCAATGAACCCTTTGGGCTGGTCCATGTAGATGGTCTCATCAAGTTTGTCATTCAAAAAAGTTGTCTTGACGTCCATCTGCCATATCTCGTAGTCATAATACGCAGAAATGGCCAGAAGGATCCTGATCGATTTTACCATGGCAACAAGTGAAAATGTCTCCTCATAGTCAACCCCTTCAACCTGGGTAAAACCCTTTGCCACTAGTCGGGCTTTGAAGATCTAAACCTTCCCATCTACGCCACGTTTACGCTTGTAAATTCATTCGTCTTTGTCAACATCAACCATTGTCGGATTATAGGTCAATGGATCCTCACAGTTATCATCAGGAGCGACAACTGAGGTTTCAGCTAAACCCATGTAACGATCAGGGTGTCTCACAACCCTCCCACTACGTCGAGGCATTCCCAACTCTTGGGAACGGATTTGACTAACGTGTTAGGATCAACAACACTTGTTGACGTACTAGCCCCATCAGCAACTGTTGCTGATGTACTGTCCATTTCATTTAACACAATTTTACTCCTTGGTATGATCCCTGACGTGGTCTTCCTCTAGGAAAGTGGCGTTTGTCGACACAAGCACCCTATTATCCTTAGGATCGTAAAATAGACCACCCCTAGTCTCTTTAGGGTAACCTACGAATAGGCATAATTTCGAACGGGGTTCCAACTTTTTCGGGTTTGACAATGAGAGAATCTGTCACCTTTCTTCTTACAAGAAGGGTTTAAATAGTGAAAATGATGGAGTTAAAATCTCCACATTATTACCATTTTACCACAATCATAGGTTATGCAAATCATATTTGCATAGCCATATAATATTAGATATCCCATATCTCATCTTAAAAATCATATTTGTATAATTGTGGATTTATTAAATTGAATCACATTCAATTTAATTTCTCTCAATTAATTTCTCCAATTAGGCTAACCTATAGTTTATTATGAATCTAATTCACATTAAACTACATATATTATATCATTCATATCTCATATAAATGACATAAATGCCCTTTAAGTGAAATTGAACACTTCAATTCACACCAAAACATTAACCCTTCTTTTAACCCAGTTTGAGCCAACCGAGGGACCTAATGGACCTACAGTGACGAGCTCCAATAATCCGAGATTAACCTATCAAACTCTTTGACCTGGTTAATCAACCATTACTAAATCCCGTAGTTGCACTCCCATCAGTGCAGAATATTACGTGTCCACTGATATAACCAATAACCATGAGTCGACCCTTCAAAGGTTGTTCGTAGACACGACTGGGTCAAATTACCGTTTTACCCCTTTGTCTACTTCTTGTTCCTTAAGTCTCCACTGTTCCTCTAATGAACAACAACGTTGCTATGGTCCGACTATACACGCGTAGTTAAGTTCCCAGCTCCCTACTTGATTCTGTCCCTAAGAAGGTAGGCATATTGGGCGAGTAACTGTGACCACCCTCACCCGTACTAGTCAAAGGACAGACCCCCTCAGACAGGAGTCCGTAACACGCTCAGGATTCCGGTTGAGTCACTAATGGTCATAAACGAAGTTATTAGTCCTTACTGTCAACGGTGTTACATCAGTAGGTCTAATAATTCACTGTCCGGTCTTGTACAATCTCATTGTACAGGATGCCCCAACTCGCATGTCAACCACATGAACGAGTCAGATCACCTCGTTTGTATCTTAATACAAAGCGGGTCACATCCACAACATATCAAGGATTAGGTCTCCAACCCTATCCATATATTGGAGACCGTTCGGGAAATTTACTTGAACGTGATCCTCCCTGTGTGTCCACTACACACCGTTCAAGTTCTAGTTCTCTCATATATTCAATGACCCTAGAGCTTAGTTTATTGGTCAAAATTGTATAAAATGTGGGACACAAAATGATGAAATAAATAACATTTTATTAATTTCAAATAGTAATTTACAAAAAATACGAGATTAGGACAAAATATCCCAACAAACTCCCACTTCGACTAAGCTAGTGGAGACAATACATTTCTGAAATGTACATAAATTACAACAAAGTAATACAATAAACTAGGGCATTGAATACCTGTTTACATATCTCCCACTTGCCCTAGTCAGGAAGTACTCGAAGACCTAGACTCTCTAGGTGACCCTCAAACACCTTAGCCGTAAGGGGCTTTGTAAATGGA
The DNA here is from genome assembly GCA_036507285.1 of Trichosanthes cucumerina. Classification (NCBI taxonomy): domain Eukaryota; kingdom Viridiplantae; phylum Streptophyta; class Magnoliopsida; order Cucurbitales; family Cucurbitaceae; genus Trichosanthes; species Trichosanthes cucumerina. Next base: position 5,502,609 of record CM071837.1, read on the forward strand.
TCAGCTACGTTGTGCTCCGACGCTATCTGCATGACTGTCACGTCTCTACGGTGCACAATCTCCTGTATCAGATGATACTTCCGCTCAATGTGTTTGCCTCTCTTATGGCTCCGAGGCTCCCTGGAGTTGGCTACTGCACCACTGTTGTCACAGAACAGTGTGATCGGCAAGTTCATATTTGGAACAACTTCCAATTCGGTCATGAACTTCCTAAGCCAAACAGCTTCCTTTGCAGCTTCACAAGCCGCAACGTACTCCGCTCCCATAGTGGAATCGGCGATGCATCCCTGCTTGATGCTTCGCCATACTACAACTCCTCCATTCAGAATGAAGGCTGACCCCGACATGGATTTCCTAGAATCTTTATCGGTCTGAAAGTCAGAATTCGTGTATCCCGTAAGGATCAAATCTCCACTGCCATACACTAAGTTGTAGTTCCTCGTTCTCCTAAGATACTTGAGGATTGCCTTTACGGTACCGCATCCGTGCTGATCTAATCCTTGATTGGATTGATACCTCATCGATAATCCCTACTTGCTAACGGATGTCGGTCCGGTACACGACATGGCATACATCGGGCTCCTACACAATTGAAGCATAGGGTATCCGTCTCATATCCTCAACCTCTTGAGGAGTCTTAGGACACTGATCCTTAGATAAGTGAACCCCGTGCCTGAAAGGCAACATGCCCTTCTTGGAGTTCTGCATCTTATATCTCGACAACATCTTGTCAATTTAAGACGTTTGAGACATGGCTAAAGTTTTGTTCTTCCGGTTCTGGACTATCTGGATACCTAGAACATACTGAGCTTCTCCCAAATCTTTCATTTGGAACTGTGAAGCTAGCCATTTCTTTACGTCAGTAAGAACTTCTACCTCATTCCCAATGAGAAAAATATCATCCACGTATAATATCAGAAATGCGATAGTTTTGTCAACGATTTTCTTGTAGACACAAGACTCGTCAACATTTTGATCAAAGCCATAAGATTTGATTGCCTCATCAAACCTTATATTCCAAGACTTTGAAGCTTGTTTCAGTCAATAAATTGACCTATGAAACTGGCAAACCTTTTGCTCTTGGCCTTGGGCAATGAACCCTTTGGGTTGGTCCATGTAGATGGTTTCGTCAAGGTTACCATTCAGAAAAGCGGTCTTGACATCCATCTGCCATACCTCGTAGTCATAATACGCGGCAATGGCCAGAAGGATCCTGATCGACTTTACCATGGCAACAGATGAAAAGGTTTCCTCATAGTCAACCCCTTCGACCTAGGTAAAACCCTTTGCCACTAGTCGTGCTTTGAAGGTCTGCACCTTCCCATCTACATCACGTTTACGCTTGTAGATCCACTTGCAACCTATAGGTTTACCCCATCAGGTTGATCCACAAGCTCCCAGACATAATTGAAGTACATCGACTTCATTTCCTGGTCCATAGCTTTAATCCATTCGTCCTTGTCAACATCAGCCATAGCCTGATCATAGGTCAATGGATCCTCGCAGTCATCATCAAGACTGACGACTTGGGTTTCAGCTAAACCCATGTAACGTTCAGGCTGTCTCACAACCCTCCCACTACGTCGAGGCATTCCCAACTCTTGAGAACGGATTTGACTTGACATGCTAGGATCAACAACACTTGTTGACATACTAGCCCCATCAGCAACTCTTGCTGATGTACTGTCCATTTCGTTTAACACGATTTTGCTCCTAGGCAAATGATCCCTGATATGGTCATCCTCAAGGAAAGTGGCGTTGTCGACACAAGCACCCTATTATCCTTAGGATCGTAAAATAGACCACCTCTAGTCTCTTTTGGGTAACCTACGAATAGACACAATTTTGAACGGGGTTCCAGTTTCTTTGGGTTTGACACCAACACGTGGGTCGGGCATCCCCAAATTATGAAATGGTGTAAACTACCTTTACGGCCATTCCAGAGTTCGAAAGGTGTTTTACAAACACTCTTCGACGAAACGTTGTTCAAAATGTAAACCGCAATCTCCACTGCGTAACCCCAAAAAGCAATCAGGGAGACGAGCATAGCTCATCACCGACCGAACCATGTCCAACAGGGTTCTGTTTCTTCTATCTGATACACCATTCTGCTGTGGCATACCAGGTGCTGAGAGTTGGGACATAATTCCGTGTTCTATCTTATAGTCCTGGAATTCAGTGTCCATATACTCTCCACCTCGATCTGATCGAAGTGTTTTTATCGTTTTACCTAACAAGTTCTCAACCTCAGTCGTGTACTCCTTGAACTTTTCAAGAGTTTCAGACTTCCTATGCATTAGGTAAATATACACATACCTCAAATAATCATCAATGAAAGAAACGAAGTATTCATAACCACCTCGTGCTTTAACACTCATCGGACCACAGAGGTCAGAATGTATAAGCTCAAGGGGCTCCTTGGCTCTATATCCTTTTCTACTAAAAGGGTGTTTGGTCATTTTGCCTTTAAGGCATGACTCACACACCGGTAAAGAGTTTTCCTCTAACTGACTTAGAAGTCCACTCTTCACTAGTCTCTCAATCCTATTGAGATTAATGTGGCCTAACCTTAGATGCCAAAGATGAGAATTTTCTTTCGGAGAAACCTTAACTCTCTTAGTTCGCGTTTCTACAGTTTTAAACAATTCAGTATTCAAAACGCTTTTGACCGAATTTGGCTTTAAAACATACAAGTTAGACTTAAGTGAAGCAGAACACAAGAAATTTCCATTTCTAGAAATAAACGATTTATTACTAGAAAAAATTACAGAAATTGAATGTTCAAGAAGACAGGAAATAGAAACGAGGTTTCTAGTAAACCCTGGAACTATATACAAATTGTCTAACAATAAATAATTCCTGCTAAAATAAAGCTTCACTTTGTCGATCGTTGCACCAGAGACTATCTCCTCGGATCCAACCCGTAGAGTCACTTCACCCTATCACAACAGCTGCCAGGAATCAATTCCCTGAAAAGAAGAACAAACGTGGTTAGTGGCGCCAGAATCTAAAATCCAGGCAGAGTCACTACTCTCCACTAAATATGTTTCAGTTACAAGTAAATCACATGTACCTTGATTCTTCCTCTCGGCAAGGAACTTGGGACAGTTTCGCTTCCAGTGGTCGTCCCCATTGAAGTGGAAACACTTTCCTTTCTCTGCAACTTCCTTGACCTTCTTGCCCTTTTGGGCGGTAGCTCGGTCAGCTTTACCCTTCTTCATCTTCTTCTTCTTTTTCGGGCGTGAGGGAGCAACAGGTTTAGTCCTAGAGGTCGAACCCTTGTGATAAGACCTGTTAGCAACATTTTCCTCAGATTCCGGTGCCCTGATCCTCATCAAGGACTAGAAATTCTGTAGCTCATTGAGGAGGGTAGTCAGTGTGTAGCTAATCTTGTTCATAACAGCGTTGCTACGAAACTGAAGGAAACTCTTCAGAAAAGTATCCAGAATAAAGCTGACCTGGCTCGACTCGTCGATCGAAGCCCTGATCATCTCAGCCAGATTAAAGTGGGTCATCATGTTTAGAACATGTTCACGGACAGATGACCCCTCTTTCATCCGTGCTTTGAAAACGTGTTTGAGTGAATCGTACCTGACCTGAAAGGACTGTTGTCCAAACGTGTCTTGCAACGAATCCATGATCTCCTTGGCGGTGACCATCTGAAGGGAATGAAAATCCCCGCGCAGCAGAAGACGATGGAATCGTCAAGGTATCATTATGCTACTTGAAATTCGTTAAAATGATCTAACGCTTAGATCTAAGTTAAACATACAAATTAAGGAAGAAAAAACAGCAAGAAAAACATATTTACTTGTTGAAGACAATTCTTCAAAGTTTCTTCCTTGATCACGAACACTTCGTGCTTCTCGATCTCAACGAACACTTCTCTCGAACAAAACCCAAACACCACCAATGGCCTTCTCGGTTGTTCTTCCTTTGGAAGAAGAAAAGTAGTGGGACTTTAGTCTTGGAGAGGGAGGAGATTTGAGAGAAAATGTTGAGAGAGAATTCTCTTCTTTTGGTTAAATTTCCAAAAATGAGAGATTGAGTTAAGAAACCCTTCTTACAAAGGGTTTAAATAGTGAAATAACATGGAGTTAAAATCTCCACATTATTACTATTTTACCACAATTATAGGTTATGCAAATCACATTTGCATAACCATATATTATAAGATATCTCATATCTAATTATACAAATCACATTTGTATAATTGTGGATTTTATTAAATTGAATCACATCCAATTTTATTTCTCTCAATTAATTTCTCTAATTAGCCCTAATTCAACAATTAGGCTAACCTATAGTTTATTATGAATCTCATTCACATTAAACTATATATTATATCACTCATATCTCATATAAATGACATAAATGCCATTTAAGTGAAATTGAATACTTCAATTTTATACCAAAACATTAACCTTTCTTTTAACCCAGATTGAGCCAACCGAGGGACCTAATAGACCTACAATGATGAGCTCCAATGATCCGAGATTAACCTATCAAACTCTTTGACCCAGTTAATCAACCTTCATTAGCTACGGTAAAACTCCACTAAAGCCCGTAGTTGCACTCCCGTCAGTGCAAAATATTACGTGTCCACTTATATAACCAATAACCAAGAGTCGACCCTTCACAGGTTGTTTGTAGACACTGCTGGATCAAATTACCGTTTTACCCATGTGTCTACTTCTTGTTCCTTAAGTTCCCACTGCTTCTCTAATGAACAACATATTGTGATGGTCCAACCACACAACACCTTTCTCGGGCCAGTGAGAAGGTGGGTGCCCGTTGTCCAAGCCCTGGAGACAACACTTAAGGGAACAACCCCTCTAGTTCCCCTAAAGGCGGGAACGAGTGAATTCCATCTCGCGTAGTTAAGTTTTCAGCTCCCTACTTGGTCCTGTCCCTGAGAAGATAGGCATATTGGGCGAGTAACTATGACCACCCTCACCCGTACTAGTCAAAGGACAGACCCCCGCAGATAGGAGTCCGTAACATGCTGAGGATTCAGGTCGAGTCACTAATGGTCATCTACGAAGTTATTAGTCCCTTCATCACAACGGTGTTACATCGATGGGTCTAATAATTCACGGTCCGGTCTTGTACAATCTCATTGTACAGGATGCCCCCACTCGCATGTCAACCACATGAACGAGTCAGATCACCTTGTTTGTATCTTAATACAAAGCGGGTCGCATCCACAGCGTATCAAGGATTAGGTCTCCAAGTCTATCCATATACTGTAGACCGTTCGGGTCATTAACTCGAACGTGATTCTCCCTGTGTGTCCACTACACACCGTTCAAGTTTTAGTTCTCTCATAAATTCAATGACCCTGGAGCTTAGTTTATTGAAAAAGTTTGTAAAATTTGCGAGACACAAAGTAATGAAATGAATAACACTTTATCAATTTCAAACAGTAGTTTACAAACATGAGATTAGGACAAAAATCCCAACACCATCAACTCATGCTTCTTTGTCAAGACTTCAGATAAGCTGCCAATTATATAGACCTTGGCCTTTTCATTGGTCCTGATCCCATCGATCGTAAGCATCACGAACACTTCGTGATGCAGTCGATGTCGGCAACTGAGGACATTCCTCAGTAAGCACGAACTTCAGGTCGTCAGTTACTAAGATCGTGTTGGTATTATTCTTCCAAGTTTGGAAATTATCTCCCACTAATTTGTCGGAAGCTAATAAAGCTATTATTGAGCTAGACATGTTTTTAGCTGAAAAATCAAATAAAAATTTCGTGTCAGTCTCTCATAAACTTTTGAAAACCAATCAAGTTTTAGCAAAATTTAATCCTATGATCCCTAGGTCATATAAAAATTGCAATGATATCCTAAAGGTTTAGAATGACTGCCAGCTAAGGGTGAACAGAAACACTCCTCCTCTAGGACGAGACTTTCTCGACCAGATCCTAATCCCAGAATAACTCTTATTCCATTATGCGTCCAGTTACCATCATTTGGTCGAATTCATTAACACTTAACGAATTCTGTGAGTGTCACCCTCAATCTTTAAGTTTCCAAGTATCCGTCCAAGCAATAGCCACCGAAGGGTGAACCACGAAGGAAAACCAACAAAGAAACTGTATCCCTTTCGGAAATTGACGGTGTTTTGACTCCCATGATCAAGGCCCTTCGAAGGGATTATCTGGTCCAGGCCAAACTAGCAGGCGGATCATAGGGGTCTCACGGTGTGAATCGAAAGAAGAGACCGTGGGTCCCGTTTTCACAGGTCCCGCTCCCACTCACGATAAGTACTCTCTCCATCCATGTTGATATTGATCCATACAAATACCATCCGAAGGGGAACACTCCCATTTGCGCCACGAGGCCGAGTATGGATCTCACGGTGCGGACTTAACGGAGATTTGTGGTTGGAAATTAAATGTATCTTATACACTATATTTCCTCCCACTCATAACTTTATAAATTTCGGGATTGACCTAGATAAACCGGCTAAATTTACCTAAGTCTACTTATATAACTCTTATATGGTATTTAACCTAAGTTTATAATCACATTATTACTTAGGTCTATGTGAGTAAATTAAAACAATTTTAATTTAACGGCACTCACGATAAGTATAATCTAAGAATCTTGAGATCGAATTCACTCTCGTGTCGGTTTCAGTGTAGGGTTGTTCAAAGCGTCAACTTAAATACCCCAGCCTTAGACAAAACCTTTCTTAGACAGAGTTACTAATCAGTCATCATTCAAAGACTATACTTTGATTTCCTAATTCTAATCTTATTAGAACTAGAAAACCTAAGTCTAATTATTCAAGTTCTAAACACTTTAAAACTAATAATTAACTTAGGCTGCATGCATTTCTATGTTATAGTGCTTAGATCATTCATCACATGAATAACTATATACTATAGCATAATTGAAAAATTTTCATCACATGAAATTAAAATGCATGAGCATACTTTAATCTAAAAAAATATATAGCACTTATATTAATTAAACTAAGACATACATTTAATTATATCATAACTCTTATAATATAATCTATCATGCAAAACTATATATTATAACTCTTATAATATAAATGATGCATGAAATGTTTAACCTAAGGTGGGATTTTAAATCTATATGACATACATTATGCACATAGAAATTAATTAAAACATACATCCCATGCATAAAATAATTAAACAACAAAAATGGATCGGTTTTGGCACCTAGGGGTAATTTATTTAATTAAATAACATTAATATAACTATTATATTAATATTATTTAATAAATTAAATTAAATAAAAAAAGAAATTACATTTTACAATTAATAAAATAAAATAAAAAAGAAATTAACTACCCCCATGTTGAGAAAGGCATCACTCTCCCACGATTTTTGCGAAAATGACCTCGCGCCGCTCGCCTACGTCGTGCGCTACAACGTTGACGTTGTGCCAACGTTTCAACGCGCGGTATCGCGTTAACGTTGTCTCGCAGCCGCGCCTTGCCTCCGCAATGGTAGCGTTGAGACGCCGATGAACAACGTCTCAACGCTGTCGAAAGAACATCAATCTGCTCATGTTGTTCTTCATCGTTTCTCGCTCGTTTTCGCTCTGATTTCTTCACACCAAAACTTGCCACGAACGACACAGACTTACAGACTTGATTTATTTTCTAAATTGCCCCAAAAAAAGGGGCTCTTTTATTTGATCACATCAAACAAAAAATAAATCTAAACTAGTGCCAAAATCGAAAACATCCATCATGCAAACCACAATTTATCACATAAAAGGTAATACCCACCTAATTTTAACAAAATTAAGTGCAACAACAAAGAACCAACGAGTGGCTCTGATACCAATTGAAGGGAATAAAAATTTCAATGCAGCGGAAGACGATCGAATCGTCGTGGTATCGTTATGCTACTCGTTTTTTGTTAAAATCATTATAACTCTTAGAATAAGGCTAAACATGCAAAATAAGGAAAAAAACAGCGAGTATTGGAACATTTACTTGTTGTAGACGTGCTTCAAATTTTCCTTTCCGGTCACGAACTCTTCGTGTTCTCCCAAAGATCCCGAATTTCTCGAACTCTTCTCTCTAACAAAGATCGAACACAACCAATCGGAGTCTCGGTTGTTCTTCTTTTTGGAAGAAGGAAATTTGTGAGACCTTTTGTTTTTGGAGAAGGGAGGAGAGGAATTGAGAGAGAATTGAGAGAGAGAGGTTTCTCTTCCTTTTGGTGAAAATCCAAAAATGAGACAATCTGTCACCTTCCTTCTTACAAGTAGGGTTTAAATAGTGAAAATGATGGAGTTAAAATCTCCACATTATTACCATTTTACCACAATCATAGGTTATGCAAATCATATTTGCATAACCATATAATATTAGATATCCCATATCTCATCTTAAAAATCATATTTGTATAATTGTGGATTTATTAAATTGAATCACATTCAATTTAATTTCTGTCAATTAATTTCTCCAATTAGCCATAATACAACAATTAGGCTAACCCATAGTTTATTATGAATCTTATTCACATTAAACTACATATTATATCATTCATATCTCATATAAATGACATAAATGTCCTTTAAGTGAAATTGAACACTTTAATTCACACCAAAACATTAACCCTTCTTTTAACCCAGTTTGAGCCAACCGAGGGACCTAATGGACCTACAGTGACGAGCTCCAATGATCCGAGATTAACCTATCAAACTCTTTGACCTGGTTAATCAACCTTCATTAGCTACGGTAACACTCCACTAAAGTTCGTAGTTGCACTCCCATCAGTGCAGAATATTACGTGTCCACTGATATAACCAATAACCATGAGTCGACCCTTTACAGGTTGTTCGTAGACACTGCTGGGTCAAATTACCGTTTTACCCCTGTGTCTACTTCTTGTTCCTTAAGTCCCCACTGTTCCTCTAATGAACAACAACGTTGCTATGGTCCGACCATACACAACAACTCTCTCGTGCCAGTGAGAGAGTGGGCGCCCGTTGTCCAAGCCCTGGAGACAACACTTAAGGGAACAACCCCTCTTGTTTCCCTAAAGGCGGGAACGAGTGAATTCCATCTCACGTAATTAAGTTCCCATTTCCCTACTTAGTTCTATCCCTGAGAAGGTAGGCATATTGAGCGAGTAACTATGACCACCCTCACCTGTACTAGTCAAAGGACAGACCCCGTAGACAGGAGTCCGTAACACGCTCAGGATTCAGGTCGAGTCACTAATGGTCATCTACGGTTATTAGTCCCTTCATCACAGCGGTGTTACATCGTGAGGTCTAATAATTCACGCGTTTGGTCTTGTAAAATCTCATTGTACAGGATGCCCCCACTCGCATGTCAACCACATGAACGAGTCAGATCACCTCGTTTGTATTTTAATACAAAGCGGGTCGCATCCACAACGTATCCAGGATTAGGTCCCCAACCCTATCCATATACTGTAGACCGTTTGAGTCATTTACTTGAACGTGATCCTCCCTGTGTGTTCACTACACACCGTTCAAGTTCTAGTTCTCTCATATATTCAATGACCCTAGAGCTTAGTTTATTGGTCAAAGTTGTATAAAATGTGAGACACAAAATGATTAAATAAATAACACTTTATTAATTTCAAATAGTAATTTACAAACACGAGATTAGGACAAAATATCCCAACAAAGACGTGAGTGGAGGCCTGAGATCGTGACGGGTGCTGGGGAACGAGGGACCGACATCGACATATACGAGTTTTATTTCTCTTTCTTTTAGATTGTAACTTAGTTTATAGACTCTTCTATGACTTTAGCTTGTTTTTATGGTGATTATGAGTAGCTAATTGTCGTAGTTAGGGGATTGATGTAGCTTGTTATGAACTTATTTAGTCATGCATTGCACTTTATTTGTGTTGCTTTATTGTTGGTAATTCGTTCTTAAGTTTCTTGTTTTTCTTTGCCTAAGTCTAGCATGTTTTGTTGGTTTAAGTTATTCGAGAGAAAAAGACTTAGATTAGGGCAAAGGTCCCAAAAACCTTAGTAAATCTGGGCACGAGAGTGTCTTAGGTTCTCTGAGAAACGTTTTTAAGAAGGTGCTTCATGTTGTGCATGCTTTTAAAATTCATAAGGTAACTTTAGGATTTATTGTTATGCATGAGATTCACTAGAGATCGAGAGATTCTTTTGAATATCTTTACTTCTTGTTTATAATCTCGCAACCATAGTTCTTTGCATGTGTTAAATAAGGAATGAACTTGTGAAATCAATCCCCCTAACAATTCTATCATATTCGTGTCTCCACTTGTATATCTATCTTTTTATCTTTTTTTTCACCTTATTTTCAAGTTTTGTTGCTTTAGATAAAATTTAGAATAAGTATCTTGGTAATTAATCAATCTACAAACTCATTCCTGAGGACGATACTCTGTACTCAAATCACTATATTCAAACTTGACCCGTACACTTGCGGTATTGCAAAATTTACGCAACAAGGTGCTTTAATTGTATTTATTTTAAATTTGAATCTTTGGATAATCAGATCATGATTAGGAAATGGTGTTTTAAAGTTTAAAAAATGATTAGGATTTCTGTTTTAAAAAAGTTTAGGATTCATTTTTCTAAAAGGATTAAAATTCCTTGTTCTAAAAGGATTAAGACTTGTTGGTGCCTATTTAAACTAGAGTATTAACAACTTAAAGACACACTTTAAAACTCTTCTCTTCTTCTCCTTTTTCTTCTTTTCTCAACTTTCTTCATCTCGTCGGATCGTTGCCGGACCACCGTCGGAAAGTCATCGGACCTCCGTCAAGGAAGTCGTCGACAAGTCATCGGACCGCCGTTGGAAAGTCGTTGGACCGCCACCGGACTATCGCCAGAAAGTACCATACGGTTGAGTTAATAACTCAACTCCATGGGGTTGAGTTATTAAGTCACCGATTATAATTGTTGGTGGGTCAAACAAGGAGTTGAGTTATTAACCCAACTCAACCCAACCCAACCCCATAAACCAAACACCCCTTAGGGAATAAACACTAATGTATAAAGGTACATTATAATATAAAGTTTTAGAACTTTATATTATAAATTTAATTTGAATATGATTCATATTAAATTTTATGAGAGAATTAAATATTTGAAAGAGTTCAAATATTAATTTAAATGTGAATGAGATTCATATTTAAAACTATATGTTAAAATTTAATGTGCATAAGATGTGCATTAAAACTATAGGATAAAGGAAAATATGATTAAATGTGATTTAATCTTAATTAAATATAAGATATTTAAATTAATTAAATATAATTTAATTAATATAATAATTAATTAGATTAATTATTATTTATTTATTTATTTAATAATAAATAAATGGGAACGTGTCAAAAGGACATGTTCCCCACTTCCCCTCCAACTCCCTATCGATAGGGAGTGGGAAAGTTATCCCTCTATGAGTTTCTTTTTCTTCTTCTCCAATTGGGAGAAGCAACAACTAATCGATTTTTTTGAGTTGAGCAATTGGTAAATTGCATTAAGAACTCTCTCTCTCACACTCTAAAATGCCCCCTTTCTTCCAATTGTTGGTTTCCTTCCCACCAAGGAAAAGATCTAAGTAGTACTCAGAGGATAGAGGGTTAACTTGATTGGTAGTGTCCTGATGGAAGAACAAAGGTGTTGTCAAGTTGCTGTGTAAATTTTGTGAAGCAAGGAGTTGTTGGGAAAGTGAAACTACAAAGGTAAATTGTGTTATTCCTTTCTAGATTAGAAATTATAGCATGTCTAATTATATGTTTAATCCATGCTTAACTTAGATCGCTTATCTCTGTTTTAATATTGTCAATGTATGGGTTTTTTTAGTAAACCAAAACAATCAAGCAAATGTGATTTTAATTCCACGTTTCCGTTACTCAAGGGGATTTGATTCCCTTCAATGACAACTTGAGTTTCGGTTAAACCCAAGTAGCGGTCAGGTTGTGAAATAATCCTACCACTGTGTCGAGGCATTCCCAACGATTGAGAAGGACGAGATTGACTTGACGTGTCGGCTTCTTCATCAACCTTTGATGAAGGTTCAACTTGGTCAACAATTCTTGTTGACTCATCAATAGCTTCATTCAATACAAGTTTGCACGTGGTTTGTTGTTCCTCATGTGGTCTTCCTCTGATAGCATGAAAATATGTTATCTTATTTCTTATATTTTAGCTAGTTTTTATAATTAAAACATAGATTTTCATGGCATTTTATGGTTAATTTCAGGAAACTGAGCTTGAGAAGCACGAATAGAGTGTTTTGAGACTATTTTGGTGCAATTTGGAACATGTGTATGCTTAATTGAAGACCCAAGAAAAATCTAGATGTATTTTGAGTATAAGAAACATACTGAGACATTGTACATCGAATCACGATTCCAACGCATCAAACTGGAGGTCATTCGGATACCCGAGCGAAAAGATATGACAAAAATGGTCGCAGTGGGTTGGCTGGCAGCAAGCACGGCGTTGCAACGCCGACCCTAGCGTTGCAACGCCATGCCGAAAATCTCTATAATATAACATGTTGTTTTCATTGTAAAGGGAGTCGAATTTGGTAGTTTTTAGCCCTAATTTCGAAATACACACTCTAAGGGGAGAAAGTAGAGCATTCCTTTGGAGCCAAAGCGTTTGTGGAGGTTTGAGATCGTGACGGGAGCTCGGGAACGAGGGACCGACATTGACACATAAGTTTATTTCTCTTTCTTTTAGTTTGTAATTGTGTTTAAAGACTTTTCCTATGACTTTAGCTTGTTTTTATGGTGATTTTAAGTAGCTAAACGTTGTAGTTGGAATTTGATTAGCATGTTTTAGATTTATTTGATTATGTATTGAACTTTGTTATGTTATTTATTTTTGGCAATTCATTCTTAATTTCATAAATCTTGTTGGTTTAAGTGGACTCAAGAGAAAGAAACTTAGATTAGAGTAAAGTTGTCAAAATCCTTAGAAATCTGGCATGAGAATGACCTAGAGTTCTTTGGGAAACACATAAAAAAGTTGCTTAATATCGTGTATGCTTTTAAAATTCATAAGGAAACTTTAGAATTTATCATGTGTGCGAGGCTCACTACGGATCGAGAGATTCTCTTGAGTATTTTCACTTCTTGTTTATAAATTCATAATACTAGTTCATTGCATGTGTTAAATAAGGAATTAACTTGTGAAATCATCTGCCTTTAATTCTATCAAATTCGAGTCTCCAATTATACATTTATTTTCTATCTTTGTTTTCACTATCCATCAAAGTTTTGTTGCTTTAGCTAAAATTAAGAAAAAGTATCTTGGTAATTAATTAATCTAGAAAACTCATTCCTGAGGACGATACTCTATACTCAAATCACTATATTAAAACTTGACCCATACACTTGCGGTATTACAATATAATTTTACGCAAAAAGTTTTTCAACAAACTGGCATTTGTGGATACAAGCACCTTGTTTTCTTGTGGGTCGTAGAAAAGACCACCTCTCGTTTCTTTGGGATAGCCTACAAATAGGCATAACCTTGAACGGGATTCCAGTTTTTTTGAGTTTGTCACTAACACTTGTGCAGGACAACCCGAAATTCTGAAGTGACGCAAACTAGGTTTACGCCCCTTCCATAAGTCAAAAGGTGATTCTGAAACACTTTTTGAAGGAATGGTGTTCAAGATTTGAACTGCAATCTCTACTGCATGACCCCAAAACGAGTCAGGCAACTGAGCATAGCTCATCATAGATCGAACCATGTCTAACAAGGTTCTATTTCTCCTTTCTGACACACCATTCTGTTGTGGTGTATTAGGCGCTGAGAATTGTGTCTGGATTCCATGTTCCATCAAATAGTCCTGGAATTTTGAGTCCATATACTCTCCACAACGATCGGATCGAAGTGTTTTAATGGTTTTCCCTAATGCATTCTCTACTTCAACTTTAAACTCTTTGAACTTTTCAACAGCCTTAAACTTATGATGCATTAGGTATAGATAATCATACCTTGAATAATCATCTATAAAAAAGATGAAATATTCGTAGCCTCCTCTAGATTTTACTTTCATTGGTCCACAAAGATCTGAATGTATAAGTTCTAAGGGTTTTTTTGGCTCTATAACCTTTTCCAGTAAAAGGTCTTTTAGTCATTTTTCCTTCTAGACAGGATTCACATAGAGGTAAAAAATCATCTTCTAACTCATTTAGAAGTAGGGGTGTACATAAGTCGAGTTGAGTTGGGTTGAGGGAGATTTTTGGACCAACCCAAAAATTTGGATTGGTCATTCCTTCAACCCAACTAACCCTATTCATGAGAGTAACCCAACCCAACCCAATATTTTCAGGTTGGGTTGGGTTGGGTCACTGGGTTCACTTTTTATTTTTTAAATTATTTAAAATATTTTATTCTTAAATTAATAACTAAAATCACATAAAATTCAAATATCAAACTTCAAAATCCATAACATCTTAACATTTTGTTAGAAGTCTAGAAGAAAACATAAGAAATTGACAAATAATTCATTTATAAGTATATATTTAATTAAAATAAAATTTAAAAATATAAACTTTGGATTGGGTTGGGTTGGGTCAACCCGAGCCTAAAAGGCCCAACCCGAGAACCGACCCGAACTTTTCGGTTCTCCAAACTTCTAACCCAACCCAACTGAAAAAAAATCTAACCCTACCCAACCCTTACGGTTTGGGTTGGGTAGTCCGGATTGGTCGGGTTACCGAGTTACTTGTACACCCCTATTTAGAAGTCCATTCTTTACTAGTCTCTCAATCTGGTTAAGATTGATGAGGTATTTTTGTTTGGAGAAATCTTTTGTCTTCTACTTTGAGTATTAGTAGTTTTAAACATTTCGTGATTTAAAAGTGCTTTTGTTTCGATTGGCTTTAACACATACAAGTTGTTTTCTAGTTTAGCTGAACAAGTAACAACACCTTTCTTTGAAATGAATGCTTCATTTACATTAAAAGAAATGGAATACCCTTGTTCAATCAAACATGAGATAGATAACAAGTTCCTCTTAATCTTAGGAACTATATAGAAGTTTTCTAAAAACAGGAACCTATCTCTAAAAAACAACTTAGCATCTCCCACTGCACGAGCTGAGATGACGTCTCCCGTTCCGACCCTGGGCGTCATCTCACCCTCTTCGAGCTCCCTAAAGGAACCAATTTCCTGTAAAGAAGAGCAAACGTGATTAGTGACTTTTGAATCAAGTATCCAGGTAGAAACGTCATTTTTCACTAAGCAAGTTTCTAGAACTAGTAAATCATATTTACCTTTCTCTTCTTTGAGCTCTTTGTCAGCAGTGGCAGGAGCCTTCTCCTTCCCTCCTTTTTTCTTCTTCCGGGTCTTCTTAAGATCAGAAGAATGACTGTAGGACTTAGTCCCAGAGGATGAACCCTTTTGGAACTTTCTGGAATGGGCAAATAGATTTTCCTCTCCCTCTCAATCCCTTATTCTTCATAAGCCACTGGTAAGTCTGCAACTCATTGAGGAGGGTAGTCAGGTTGTATTGTATCTTGTTCATTACCGCATTGCTGCGAAATTTCATGAAGCTCTTCGAAAGAGATTCCAGGATGAACGACACCTGCCTTTGCTCATCTATGACCGCCCTGTTCATTTCGGCCACATTGAAGTGAACCATCAGATCGAGAACATGTTCTCTCACCGAAGTCCCCTCCTTCATACGTGTGTTACAAACATACTTAAGGGATTCATGTCGAATCTGTCCAGACGGTTGTCTAGACATATTCTGCAGAAAACTCATGATCTCACGAGTTGAGACCATGCCCTCAAGTTTCTTGGTCAAAACCTCAGATAGGCTAGCTAGAATAAAGACCTTGGCCTTTTCATTGGCCTTGGTTCAGCGGTCATACGCATCCTTAACAGCTTGAGGCGTGTTACGGGCAGGGATTTGAGGACATTCCTCAATTAAAACAAATCGAAGGTCATCAACAACCAGAATCGTATTCAGGTTGGACTTTCACGTAGCATAATTATCTCCAGTTAACTTTTCACTAGCAAGTAATGCAATCATCGAGAACGACATGCTGAAAATAAAAATTGTTCTAATAGTTACACCTTAAACCCACTACAAAAACAATCAAATTTAGCAAAATTATTACAAAGAACCCTAGTGTTTAAACTTAAACCTTATAATTTTGCAATGATACTTCAAGGGTTTAGAATAAAAGCCACCATTGGGTGGTCAGGTATTCCTCCTCTGAATTGAGACATTCTTAGCTAACTACCACTCCCAGAACATCTCATGCCCCAATGATCTTTAGCAATCGTTATTCTGTCAAGGATTTGTTAACTAGCTTAACTCATCCCGTAAATGTAACCCTATCATTTTTAGATCCAATAGGTCCGAGCCAACAGGCTACCGTTAGAAAAGACAATTGTTGGCAAATTACCTAGGAGGCCCTATCCATTTCTAGAGTTTACAGTGTTCTGATCCCTATAGTCAGACCCTCCGTAAGGGTGGTTTCTCCCAGGGCAACACGCAGGCGGACTATAGAAATCTCACGATGCGACCTAATGGACGAAATCGTAGGATATGTTGACACGTGTCCTTCTCCCATTTACTATAGACACTTCCCTCATTCACCTTGGTATTGAACCATGCAAACACCATCTGTAGGGGGACACCCTATTGACGCCACAAGGGCGAGCATGGAACTCACGGTGTGAACTCTTGAGAACGTGAGAAAAAAATCTGATGCGAGCATCTTGTTTTCTCCCATTAAAGTATCCTAAAGATTTAGGGTTAAGTTTCAACTTAGGTGGATTCTGGCTAAACGAATCTATCTAAGTCTATGCCTATTATAACTCTTATAACTAGATCTTTAGCTTAATGTCTAAGTGTTAAACATTTTAATTACCTAGATATATTGCATGTTAATAAGACTATGGTTAATTCAAGTCAAGTGTCGGGTCAGTTCCCAGGTAGGAGGTGTTCCGTTAACCGTCAGCTTAAGTACCCTCAACCTTAGACAGACCATCACCGGTAGAGTTCCCTTATAACCAATATCTTATTTGTCCTACTATATTTTAAACTATTTAAAATACTAAGTAAGACTAATTCCTAATCCTATTAGAAATTAAAACTTAGGTCTAATTAATTTTAAACATTTTAAAATTAATCTTATTCAACCCAAGCACCTATGTTTGCATGCAATTGTTTGTTATAGGTTAAGGTTTCTAAAACCACTTATAATTATTATAAATTTTAATAATTAACCTATGACATGGTACTTTGGTGACAGATCTAACAATCATATTCTAATTGGAATCATGCAATTCAACCATTGAATTATGAAATTCACAAAAATTAATACAACTAATTATATTAATCTAAGTAATTTCATGCTCCATGCACTTCATTTTTCATATAATTCATATATAACACTTATAACAAATTATTCATGAAAAATCATGCATTTTTATCCTCTAATATAACATTTATATATAAAAAAAAATGCATGCACATGCTTATCCTATGGTGGGAATTTATCTAAATGGCATTCATAAAGCATTAAACAACCATTAAACTGGAATTTTTGGCCCCTAATGTGCAAATAAATATAAAATTACAATAATTTTACATTTAGACCGGTCCAAAACTCTTTGAACTGGACCCGAACAGCTTGAACCGGACCAAAATTACAATAACCTTGGCCTTTTCATTGGCCTTGGTTCAGCAATCATCATGATGTTGCAACGTTGCTGGTCCCTCGTGAAATCCATCGATAAGCCTCACGGCGTTGCGACGCTGTTCTTCAGCGTTGCAACACCGATGAACAGCGTTGCAACACCGAGGGTGGGGTTGCAACGTCGTTGCATCTGTAGCACCTCTATTTTTCAAAAATTGTAGAAAACAACAACCAAAATTACTCCGAGGTTGATCCGAATTGCTCCAAATTGATCACGAACGACTCATAAACATTTTACAGACTCGATTTGCACAAAATAATACCCAAAAAGATAGGGACCTTACAATTTGATCAAAATCAAAGCAGTAAAACTATGGCCAAAAAGTTCCTAAACAGTTTAATGGCAATCCAAAATGCATAATCTCACCAAACCAATGCAAATTTGATTTGCCAAATTAGAATTCGAGTTGGCTCGGATACCAATTGAAGGAATCTAGATCTCTTATGCACAACGAAAACGAATTTGGATCGAAAACCTCGATTTGGTTTGGCAAATGCAAAAACCAGTACATTGGCAAATATTCAACGATAAGAAATTTAAACAAGAAAATTACAGCAAAGCATGCTTAATTAACTTTCTAACCTAAAGAAATGAGAAATTACCTTTGTAGATTATGGAGTAGCAACACCTTTGCTCCTTAGTGAAACACACGAACAACAACTTCTTACTGTTTTCTAGAATAACAGAACTCCATCAGTAGAAAAAATTCCTATCCTCTGAGCCCTTAGATCAAAACCTTGTGGGAGATTTTTCAACTTTTGGGAGAAGGGAAATTTATTAGAGAGATTTCAATTTTTGGAAGAACAACAATTTTCCAAAAGACCAATTGATTGATCAACCTCCCCTTCATCCATCCCCACTGTCTTTATGGATAGAATGAGGAAGATGTGGTAGGGGAATGGGGAGTGGGGAACGTGTCACTCACACGTTCTCATTTATTAATTAAATAAATCAAATTAGTTTAATTAATATAATTAATATAATAATTAAATCAAATTTAATATATATATATATATAACCTAATTATTTAATTAAATCATATTTAATTAAATTAATTAATTAATCAAATATCATATATTTAATTTAGGTTATAAATGATTAAATCATATTTAATCAGATTCCCTTTTAACCCATAGTTTTAATGTACATCTTATGCACATTAAAATTTAACCTATAGTTTTAAATATGAATCTCATTCACATTTAAATAATATTTGAACTCCTTCAAATATTTAATTCTCTCAATTAATTTACTTTTGAATCATATTCAAACTAAATTCATACTATAAAGTTTTAATATGCATAAAAAATGTGTATTATAATGTATCTCCATACATTAGGCTATTTCCCAAATCAAATTTGAACAATTCAAATTCTAATCATTATTTAATAATCTAAGAACCATTTACGAGCTAAGAAGTAGATCTAATGGACCTATAGATCAGAAGCTTCAACGATACAAGATTATTAGGTTAATCTCACAAACCCCCTAATCAACAATCGTTAACTATGGGATTGCTCCATTAAAGTTTCGCAGTTGCACTCTTCTCATTGCAGATATATTTATGTGTCCATGGATATTGACCAATAACAAAAAGTTAATCCTTCACGAATGTTCGTAACACCAGTTAGGTTAAATTACTGTTTTACCCCTAGGTTACATCTTAGACCTTAAGTACCAGTGCTTCTCTAATGAACAACATGTTTATGGTCCTACCAATAAACAGAAGTCCCTCTTGGGTCAATGAGAGTGTCGGACCCTTTGTTCAAGTCCCGGAGACACCACTTAAGGGAACATTCATCTACTTACCTTAAAGTCGGGAAGGAGTGAATTTCATCTTACTAGGTTAAGTCCTCAGCTGCCTGCTCGGTCTTGTCCCCAAGAAGATAGGCATATTGAGTCAGCGTCTCAGTCCACTCTCACTCATACTAATCAATAGACAATCCCTCGCAAACAGGAGTTCGTAACCTGCTCAAGATTGAGATCAAGTTGCCTAGGTCATTCTATTGAAATAGAAACCTAACTAGTCAACGGAGTTACATCTATTGGTTACTATTTTGTGGTCCGGTCTTATATGATCTCATCACATAGGATATCCCCACTCACATGTCGTCTACATGAATACGTTGGATTACTGTGTTTGTATCATAAACAAAGTGGGTCGTCATATCCATAATATCACCAGGATGAGGTACCCAACCTTATCCCTTTACTATAGACCCTTTAGATTGTTTCTCGAACTGAGATCCTTATATGTCTTCTACATTCAGTTCAAGAGACATACAATAGGATGTTTGTTTATTGAATTTAGGGTTAATATAAGGCAATATAGAGAAATTATCAATACTTTATTGAATTAATTAGAACAAATGTTACAAACTACGAGTTTTAGGGCATAAACCCCAACACCAACAATATAAACAATGGATGCACGTTGTAGATACTAATATACACAATGATAGACAAGCCTAAAAAAATCAAGAAACAAAGGAGAATATCAATAAGAAAGATTCTTGTGTATATTGTGGTCAAAATACCAACAAGAGTGGTCATTGTGTATACCGTGAGTCATCGAAAGGAACCCGTAAATAAAAGAAAATACCTAACGGTCCAACTAGTAGTTATACGATGCAACATAGGAGGCATGGGGGATTCGACATGTATGAGGGTCGATTTTTATATTAAGTTTAATTTGTGCATACTTAATGGGTAATTACACATTTTCATTTTATTAAATCAATATAGATGTAGGTTCAATATATTATTCAATATCTGGTCATTTAAATCATTTTGTTCATGCATTATTTTCTTTTTGTAAATAATGTTAACTTAATAGTTTAGATTTTATTTGAGTTTGTTATATTTTGTTAATTAATATTTCTCTCTCTCCTAAGAATCCTCTATTTTTATATTTTTGTTAATTTATGAGTAGAAAACGGTTTTACTTGCCTTTATTATCTCAAACTATAGTACACATTTTATTCCTTGATTCACTCCTATTTGTTAGTCATTCTTGTAGGTACAACTGCTAAATATCAACATTAGGGGTATTTTCGTTCCAAGACTTTTATTATATTTCATAGAAACCCCATTTTAGTCATTTACAAATTAAAACTAATTTAGACATTTTTCATTTTAGATAGGTTAGATTTAGATATTTTTCTAGTTGTCCCTTTGTATTTTGGGTCTTTTGGGCTTGGGCTTGGATTTATATGTGATAATAATTATTAATATACAAATTGGACCTTAAATTAATTAGATAGAAGAAGACTCTATATTTTACAATCAACATTATAAATTTTATTCAAATAAAAAAATTTAGCGGGGCAAGGTCGGGGTTGGGGCGGGGATACAATCTCATCCCCGACCGGGGACCCGATTTATATCCCCAGTTTGCCCCCGTCGAATCCTTGTGGGGTCAGGTCCCACCCACAAATGTTGTTGCACTACAAATCATTTACTCCCGCACAACCTCCTTAATAAACAATAACTTTTATTTTCTATTTTTCTTGTTTAAATAAAATAATGGTTTTAAACTTTTCACATCTCCACTCCTATATATATTTTTTAATCCTTAAAAAATATTATAATTCAAAAAGTATAAATCCAATCAATCTTTATCATGCTTTTAAAATATGACTAAACATTTTAAAAATTAAAAATAATCAACTAATTTGTTCTTAATACCCAAAATCTCTCTACATTGAATTTACCAATCTCTCTACATTGGATTTACATAAAAAATAAGTTAATTCATTAAAATTAAATTGTTGTAGAATTTATATTTTTTAATCCTTAAAAAATATTATAATTCAAAAAGCATAAATCCAATCCATCTTTATCATGCTTTTAAAATATGACTAAACATTTTAAAAATTAAAAATAATCAACTAATTTGTTCTTAATACCCAAAATCTCTCTACATTGGATTTACATAAAAAATAAGTTAATTCATTAAAATTAAATTGTTGTAGAATTAAATTCATCAAAATTGCACTGCGAAATTAAATTCGTTAATCATAGATAATTAAAATTTATTATAAGCATAAATCATGAAAATTGAAAAATTAAGATATCTATAATATATTATATTAAATTAAATTAAATTATTAAAATATATATATATATATATATATATATATATATATATATATTAAAAAGCTATCATTCTTAAAAAACTTTTTTGGGCAATTATATCTCCTCTTTAATTTATATATTTACAAAATATATCATTGACAATTAATTATAAATGATAAATAAATTAATTAATAGTTAATTTCTATAAATGTATGACAGGTAAAAAGTTAGAATGTTAAATTAAAATAAAAATTTAAAAGTTTTAGAATTCAAAAAGTTTTTGTAGCTCTCACATTCTACTATTATAAAAATGAGTTTTCTCCACCATTTTTCACTAACACCTAGAACTTCATTCTTTGTTTATGTTTCTTCTCTCTATACATTTTTCTCAAAAACTCTTCAATTTTGAAGCATGTCAAGATGTTGGTGTTACATTCAAGTTGTAAAGGATGCATGTGTCGTATCTACATCCTGGACCCAAGGCTTGCAACATTACAACTCAACAACTTTTGATGAAGTTGGATTACAAAGTTTATCTATCAATTGTCACGTGAGAAAATCTATTTGGAGAAAATGAATGTATAGTTGAGATCATAATTTATTTTTTTGTTATTGTTTATTTTTGTTGTTCTTCTTCTATAATTATTATATTATTTTTATTATTTAAAATATATATTTGTTGAAAGAAGAAAAATCTATTGATCAATTACAAGCTTTTTGTTCTTTTTGTTGAGAAAATAATCATGTAACTAAGTTTACAAAGATGTCACTAATCATTATAGAATATATATATTTAATCTAAATGCTAAAATATGAAAAAAAAAAATATTTATATAATTACTAATTTTAATTATAATAATCTTAAATAACAAAGAGATTAAGAGTAATAAGAGTGGTTAGAAAATTTAGAATATGAAAAGTTTCCTTTTTAATTAATCTTAAATTATTTTAGGTCTCTTGATGTAACTAACCAAAATAGTTTCTTAGTAACTCATACAATTCTTAAATAATCTACTAAAAAATTAATGTAGCAAATTGTACAATAAACATGCCAAATTTCAATTAATGAATTTAGTTTTTTTTACTTAACATTATTTAATTAAATTTTACTTTTACCAATTTCTAAATTTACAAATGATGTCATTTTTAATTTTTAATAATTTTAATTGAGAAGAATGTGAAAAGTTAGGAATATGAAAATCTTAAATATGAAATTACCTATTTATTTCTATAAATTAATCCTAAAAATTTATGAGTTTACATTTAATTAGAATTAATAATGAAATATGAAAGGTTTGGAGCCCAAAAGTTTTACAACTTTTTCATCTCCTACATTATATAAAGATAAATTTTCTACATTTGGTTACAACAATATAGCTTTTTGTTTTTAATTCTTTTTTAATCTCTTTGTTCATTTATATAGTTTTTAAATTTAAAAGATTGTGTTGCATGGTGGTGTAGCATATTAAGTTGTAGGAATTACAAAGCATAGTGTTTTTTTACAATTGAATATCGTTGTATCTATGTTAAAAAGAATTATTTTTTTACTATTTTGTTCAAATGATAATTTTGTAGTTCCAAATATATCTCTTCATTATTTTTTATATTTTATATTTAAGTAATGATAGTCTACACATATATATATATATATTATAATAATTGATACTATTACATATTTAAACTATTACTATTATTAATTTTTTTTTTCACATATGATAACTGTCAAGCCACTGAAAACGTTATTTTTTGTCCTTTTTTATTTTATATATATGTATTTAACTATCATTAATTTCAATTAATTTTGACACCTTTTCTATTCTCTATAACTTAACAAGGCCAATTGAAAAGACTTTCAATTACTTGATGAATTGATGTCCTCCCTACAAATTCTATTGGTGTAAATTGAAAAGGTTTTCTTTTTTAATTATATTATTTCTTCAATTGATTGATATACTCTTCCTATATTTTAAAACCTTTAAATTATTCTTTAAATCTTTTTCAATTTCCCAAAAAAAAAAATGATTGATTATAAATAGACACATTCTCTTCCCTCTAAATAGTTTCATGTATTTCCTATAAATAATTTATGTATTTCTAAAGAGACCTGTATTTTTTTATTTTGCTAAGCATAATTTTTTTTTTTGTACTAAATTTATTTAAGTTTTTTTTCAGATTTTTTTATAGACTTCAAATTTAGAATTTCAATAGTTTATTTAAATTCCAATCCTACTTCATTTTACTTAGAGAATTTGTAATGGGTAGCAATTATGGTTTTAGTATTTGTAGATATAGCAACATTTTAAAAGAATTGCAAATATGGCAAAAGTTTTTAATTTTTTTATATAATTTCAATTATACCCTTGGCTTAAACCTATTCCCCTTTTAATTGGTATTTGTTTTTCAATTGGTATTTGTTCTTCACGGTTACTTAAATATTCCTTGTTATTTTTATATTTTTATATTCAAAACAAACATGATTATGCCCGACATTTATATTTTTTATTATTTTACAATTTTAAGCATTTAAACATTTCAATTTTCTAGATTCTCAAACAGTAATACATATTTAACTACTTGTAAGGCTCTAAATTCACAGTCAAATCAAATGAGATGTATTATAATTTATTTAATATACCTATTTTTTAGAGAATTTGCAATGGGTAGTAATTATAGTTTTAGTATTTGTAGATATAACAACTTTTTAAAAGAATTGCAAATATGGCAAAAATCTTTAATTTTTTTTATAATTCCAATTATACTCTTGGCTTAAACCTATTCCCTTTTTAATTAGTATTTGTTTTTCAATTGGTATTTGTTCTTCAAGGTATTTTTCTTCTTCCGATTTTTATGACAACATATTCTTGATTCCAAATCAATCTTCCCAAACTCTTCTCGATTCCACCCAATCTTCTCGTCGAGTCGCAAGTTTGAGTATCTTCTCAAATTCAATTTGAGTCGCAAACCTTCACCTATTCGATCGGGTATTTTCTAGTTTGATCTGTTGAATTGAAACCCATGAATTTTCATCGAGTTTGTTTGATTATCTTCTCCAATTCGATCGAAGTCGTAAGTTTGTCTGATTATCTTCTCCAATTCGATCGCATTGTAGTATCTTCTTATTCGGTCGAAGTATCTTTCAATTCGATCTTTTCGAAGTCCAACGGAGCTTTTTTCGTGGGTATTTGATTTTTTCAATCAACATTTTTCATGGGTATTTCTTATGTTCATTTCGTTACATCACTATTTTTCTGCTTTGGAGTTGCAAGTTTTCTTCATTTTTTTGTTCTATCAGCAATACTGTTTTCTAGATGATCGACGATATACGTGACATCAGTGATATCTATCATTGTTTTCTAGATATGATTAATAGATATCAGTTATATCAGTGATATCAGTGATATCAATAATCAATAGATATCAATGATATTAGTGATATTAATGATATACGAGTGACTATTGTGCTTCCAATTAGTGATATACGATCTTCTGTTGGAGCTCTTTTCGTGGGTATTTGAGTTTGTCAATCAACCGGATCTTTTTCGTGGGTATTTTTTTGTTCATTTTGTTATATCACTGTTTTTCTGCAATGTTTTGGAGTCGCAAGTCTGATTTTGGTGATTGTTTTGTTTTCTAGATATGCTAGAGAATACATATGACATCAGTGACATCAGTGATATCTATCATTATTTTCTAGATACAATGATATCAGTGATATCATTGATCAATATATATGATATCAGTGATATCAATGATCAGTAGATATCAATGATATCAGTGATATCAGTGATACACTATTTTCTAAATATCAATGACATCAGTGATATCATTGATCAATAGATATGATATCAGTGATCAGTAGATATCAATGATATCACTGATATCAGTGATCAATAGATATCAATACTATCAGTGATATTATTAATCAATGATATACGAGTGACTATTGTGGTGATCGGTTTCTATATTACTTAATATTGTTAATGTTGTTATTACTTTTCGTAGGAACTATGATGAAGCTTCCAATAGTTATTTTTTATAGTAGGCAATGAAATGAGAAAAAATTCTATGAGAATTACCAGACCATTAGAATTTTTGTTGATGAGATGATGTGTTTTGATGATTTTATTAATCTGATTGTGAAAGAAGTTCGAATGGATAGTTCTATTTCTTTTATAGAATTGCCGATGTTATTAGGTTAGGGATAAATGATGCTCAGGATGTGGTTAAAATTCAAGAAGATAAAAATGTTGCTTGGTTTTTAACTTTAGTAAAAGATCAAAATACAAGATATCTTTTAGTTTCTCATATTACAAGAAGTCTAATAGAAAAGTTATGAGTAATAGGCAATAGATAAGTAGAAGTTTATCAGACAACTATCATTGATAGAAACATATGACTTCTATCAGTGATAGTAGTCTATCACTTCTTTTTCATTAACTTTTATCAATCATTAACAGGATAGTAGTCTATCACTTCTATCTGTGATAGACAGCGATAGAAGTCGAATAGGAACAAGATGTCTAATAGATAATAGAAAAGTTATGAGTAATAGGTAATAGATAGACAATTGTGGTAGAAGTCTATCAAACAACTATCACTGATAGATGTCTATCACTTCTATCAGTGATAGATATCACAATAGTAGTTTATCAAAATTAGAAGAAAAAATTAGTTATTAAATAAACAGAAAAAAAAATTAGTTATTAAATAAACAGACTTCTATTAGTGATATCACTGATAGATCCCATCAGTGATATCACTGATAGCATCCCATCAGTGATATCACTGATAGCAGTAATTGGCATGGGGTGTTTTAGTAATTTCAATGTCTCTTTTCAAATTTTTGCTATTTTTGCAAATAGATTGAGCCATTTGCTATATGGACAATTATATTGGTCATTTTTGCTACCAACCCAATTGCCCCTTTTACTTATTGCAAATATATATATATATATATATATATCCCAAACCAACTATATTTAATGGCTTTTTTAATGTAAAAATTGTAGGAATAATGTAGTATCTATTAATAGTGGATCTTCAACCTCAACAAAGGATTTAGAAGGAAAAAAACTTTATTTTCTTTTTTCCTTTCTTTGGTACTAATTTAATAATTTCTTAGGTTAATTCATATAATCATTAACAATAAATTTGAAATAAAAACTATAATATGATTTTAACAAAATGTATTTTTTAAATACATTTTAGAAATACATTTGAAAAGTAACTAAAAGATGCAATCGACAAGGCCATTAGAGACTAATATATAAATACAAAGATTTACTTTCTTCTTTCTCTGAATTAATGTGCTTATTTTCTATTTCTAATGAAGGATATTTTTTATTTCCTCATTCTTTTAATTTTTTTTCTTTAGAACTTGAAGGTTATCATATTGATTTTTGGGACAATTGATTGAAGAATTGGTGAAAAGAATGTTGAGTTTGATTTGTTTCTTGAGAGTAGTGTTGTGCTCTAAATGAGCTAAAGTAAGACATTAGATAAGATGTCTATTGTGAAAGGTTAACAAGTAAATTTTAACTTGCATGTGAATGATATCTGATCAAAAGTTTGCATTTCGTTTTTTTAAATTAAATTATATTTTAAACTTTACTGAACAACGCACGTGATTTCAGACTAGTGTAAATTGAAAAGCGAAGAATAATAAATATTGTAATTAAAAAAATATAAATTCAATCAATCTCTCTCATGCTTTAAAAATATGACTAAAAATTTCAAAAATTAAAAATAATCAACTAATTTGTTCTTAATGTCCAAAATCTCTCTACATTAAATTTATCTTTCTCTCTACACTGAATTTACACAAAAATTTAATTAAATTCATTAAAATTCAACGGTTGTAAAATTAAATTCATTAAAATTTAACTGCAACAAAAGTAATTCATTCAATTAAGTTCGTTAATCATAGATAATTCAAATTCATTATAATAAATAATGAAAATCGAAAAACAAAGATGTGTAAATTGAAAAGTGAGGGAAGAAGATAAGAGTGACAGTTAGGTTAATAACGTTATTATATAAAAATCATAATATTATTAGTATGATTATGTTTTTTTTCTTAAACAATTTTTTTAGTTAAACATCATTTAAGGGATGGAAGATTTGAATATCGGACCTCTTAGTTAAGAATATGGTGTACAAATAAATCGATAATCCGACCAACCCGGAATACCCAACCCAAATTATAAGGGTTGAGTTGGGTTCATTTGTAGCAGAACCGAAATTTTCGGTTCGATTTCGAGTTGGCGGTTCAACCTGACTCAATTAAACCTAACCGGCTAACCCTAAAAATAAGGTGAGATTGATCTGTCGACTGTTCCTCTTCCTCATATCTATCGACTATCGATACCTAGTGTCATCGACTCTTCCTCTCCCTCGTATTTATCGTTGCTCGTGCTCTATCGACTCGACTCCTAATGTCATCGACTCACCACCGTTGATCCGTGTCCGTGGTTAGTGTTGTTTGCTTTTGTCTGTCGCTCGTGAGTGAGATCCAAATCCGTTGAATCTCGTGGTCAAAGTTTGGTGAGATCTCAGATCTGTTCAATCTCGTAGTCAAAGTTGAATCCCTTCACTAGTAGAAAAAAGGGTTTTAATGACGGGCATTGCCCGTCATTAAAGAGTTTTGATGACGGGCGCGCGCCCGTCATCTATGCGAGTGTCATTGTATGTTACAATGACGGGCGATTTTTAATGACGGGTATTGGCCGTCATTAAAAACTGTCCGTCATTGTAACATACAATGACGGTCGGGTTTTGATGATGGGCATTGCCCGTCATGAAAAGGTGATTTTTAATGACGGGCATTGCCCGTCATTCAAACTCGGTCATTTTTTATGACGGGCATTACACGTCACTTATATTTGAAAAAAAAATTAAAAAAAACTCATTGTCCGTCATTATATATCCGTCATTATTTTAGTTCATAATTTTTTATTTAATGACAGGCAATGCCCGTCATCGTTTTTAGCATAATTTAATAAAAAAAGTTAATAGCCCGATGGCTAACCAACAATATTTAATAACTAATTACCTGAAATATTGCAAATATATTAACTTCTATATTGAAACTACACATGAAACCACACGTGAAGAGGGTGAGAGAGAGTGAGATCGAGGGGGGAGAGAGAGTGAAAGATGTGTTCGATCGACACGGAGGGGTGAGGTGCCCAAAAATATTTTTTTTTAATTAATATATCCTATAACGACGGACAAAACCCATCATTAAAAAGAACTTACAATGACGAGCAATGCCCGTCATTATATCTCCATTTCATTTTCCCTCCGCACATTTCGATTGTCCGTCATTATTTCCCGCCCCCAATTTTTTTTGTCTGTCATCGTATCCCAGTTTTGTTCTAGTGCTTATATTCGCTCGGGGGATGAGATATGAAATCCGTTGAATCTCATGGTCAAAGTTTGAATCCCTTGCGGCAGATCTCAGATCCATTGATCCATGCCCGATTGCCCATGGTCGTGAGGTGAGATCTCAGATGAAACTTTTTTGTCTTTCTCTTTAACATATTTATTTATTTATTCTAATTTTCTGAAGAAAAAAATATACGTGGTTGATTCCAGATCCTTAAAAAAATTGTTCTCACATTCGACATTTTCATAGCAGTAATTATCAAAATTTACATGTTATTCACACTCAGCATCTTCGATCTCTTCATCATCTGGCACCCCACGCAGGTAAAGAACATGATTACACAACCTTATTCTTCAATCTCTAGGAAATAGCAGGAAATTAAGCTCCATTTTCAATGTTAGAAATTAAGCTCCATTTTCAATGTTAGTACTTAAAGAATTTATTGTTAAGCACCAGTAAATTGTCCATCAATATGTTCCTCGGTATTGGCAAACTGCATTTAGAAAGTTGAATACTGGAATCAACCATAGACACGACCATGCCACAACGGTGACACGTCAATTTCCAAAAAAGTAGGACACGATAAGTTAGGGACAAGTTAATTTTTTTAAATATATTTTTAAATATATGAGGTATATTTTGACATGTTGTGAATATTGAGTACTCTTAGTGTAAAATTTTACCTTTAAAAGTCAAAAGACATGCATTAATTCATTAAAAAGATTCGATAACGATATCAATATGATAACAAATTGAAGGGAATCGAATCCCGCAGCGGAAGCGATTGTGAATCGCGCATTCTCAATTTCGTTACAACGATTACATTCAAGAACTAAAACAACTAGATTAAGCATAAAACAGAATGTGGACAACAAGAAATAATACCTTTGAAGAACTTTTCTTCAAGTGCTCATTTCTCCCACGATCACGATCTCAGCAACTGAAACACGAACGCACGAAGACACGACCATTGGATCTTCTCCGTTGTTCTCTAGGTGAGGGAGGAATGTGGGTTCCCTTAAGGTAAGATGAGATGTTGTGAGAGAGAGGTTTGTGTTTTGGAACCTTTCCAACAACACAACAAAGGCTCAAAATTCCTTAACCTAGTTGCATCTCATGCAACCATATATATAGGGAAATAGGATGGAAATGACCATCCTACCCTTCCTTTATTCTCTCATTAGTATATAGTATATATGTGAATCTAATTCATATTACAACTATATATTATATCAATCATATCATATATAATTGATATAACACCTCATATATGAAATTGAACACTTCAATTTCATTCCTAACTTTATACCCTCAATATTACCATGCTGAGCCAACGGAGGGACCTAATGGACCTACAATTCATGAGCTCCAATGATGTGAAATTAACTGATTAAACTCTTTAATCCAGTTAATCAATATTCATTAATTACAAGTCACTCCACTATAGACTTGTAGCTGCACTCTCCTCACTGTAGATAATATTGTGTCCACTAATATATCATTACCCATGAGTCGACCCTTCACAGGTTGTTCGTAATCACGGCTGGGTCAAATTACCGTTTTACCCCTGTGATTACCTCTTTGCTCCTTTAGCACCATTGATCCTCTAATGAACAACAAGTCTACGGTACTACCATAGACTCATACCTCATAGAGAGCGGAGCCCCGTTGTTCAAGACCTGGAGTCAGTTCTTAAGGGAACAACCTATCTAATTTCTTAGTGTAGGAATGAGTGAATTCCCTCTTGCACAGTTAAGTCCCCAGCTACCTACGAGATTTTGTCCCTGAGAAGGTAGGATTATTGAGTCGGCTACAGGCCACTCTCACCCATACTAGCCTAAGGACAAACCCCTATAAGTAGGAGTTCTTAACTTGCTCAGGATTCAGGTCGAGTCACTAATGATCATCTATAAATTACTAGTCTTATCCTCATTACTGTTATTACCTTTGGTTAGACTAATAATTTCTTGATCCTGGTCTTGTATGAACTCTTCATACAAGATGCCCCCACTCGCATGTCAACTACATGAATGAGTTGGATTACCTCATTTGTACTAATTACAAAGTGGGACGCATCCATGGTGTTACCAGAATGAGGTTTCCAACCTTATTCTTATACCATAGACCATTTAGGTTATATTATTGAACACAATCCAAATAGTGTTCACTACACTGATGTTCAAGATATATAAATTATCAAGATATATGTCATAACCTTGGAGCTTAGTTTATTGGATTTATAAAGCAAGACTGTAATTTTATCAAAAAAAAATAACTCTTTATTTCTTTGATCAAAATTACACAAGTTTTAGGGCATACATCCCAACAATCTCCCACTTGACCTAAAGCTTGTGGAGTACTATTACAGTGATGTAAATACAATAAACTAGGGCATTTAAACCCTTTGTACAAAATACTCCCACTTGCCCTAGTTGGGGAAGACTTGTAAACCTAGACCTTCTAGGTGACTCTCAAATACTTTAGCCGTGAGAGCCTTTGTAAAAGGATCAGCAATGTTGTGCTCTGAGGCTATCTTCGTGACAATCACGTCTCCTCTATGCACGATCTCCCGGATGAGATGATATTTCCGCTCAATGTGCTTTCCCCTTTTGTGACTTCGGGGTTCCCTCGAATTTGCCACTGCACCACTGTTATCGCAATACAGCGTGATGGGCAAAGTCATATTTGGAACAACTTCTAAATTTAGCACGAATTTCCTTAACCAAACGGCCTCTTTTGGTGCTTCACAAGCTGCTACATATTCGACCTCCATGGTGGAATCAGCGATGCATCCTTCCTTGACGCTCCGCCATACTACAGCTCCTCCGTTGAGAGTAAATATTGACCCTGATGTAGATTTCCTAGAATCTTTATCAGTGTGAAAGTCAAAATTCGTGTATCCTGTAAGGATCAAATCCTTAGCCCTATACACAAGCATGTAGTTCCTTGTTCTCCGAAGATACTTAAGGATTGTTTTAACCGTTGTCCAGTGTTCAAGCCTTAGATTGGATTGATACTCTCTCGACCATTCCAATCAAAAAAGCAGATGTCGGGCCTAGTACACAACATGGCGTACATCAGGCTCCCAACAACTGATGCATAAGGAATCTGTCTCATATCCTCAACTCCTTGAGGTGTCTTAGGACATTGTTCCTTAGACAAATGGACTCCATGTATAAAAGGCAATAGGCCCTTTTTGGAGTCTTGCATCTTAAACTTTGACAACACTTTGTCAATGTAAGATGTTTGAGACAAGGCTAGTGTTTTATTCTTGCGGTTCCGAACAATCTGGATCCCAAGAACAAACTGTGCATCACCTAAATCTTTCATTTGGAATTGCGTAGCTAGCCAATCCTTAATGTCAGTAAGATAACCTACATCATTCCCAATGAGTAGGATATCATCCACATAGAGAATTAGGAATGCGACAGAACTATTGATGATTTTCTTGTAGACACAAGGTTCATCATCATTCTGGTCAAAACCATAAGATTTGATTGCCTCATCAAATCTTATATTCCAGGACCTAGAGGCTTGTTTCAGTCCATAAATCGAGATTTTAAGCCTGCAAACCTTTTGCTCTTGTCCTGGTTCAATAAACCCTTTGGGTTGGTCCATGTAGATATTTTCCTCAAGATTGTCATTCAAAAAGGTTGTCTTGACATCCATTTGCCATACCTCATAGTCATAGTATGCGGCAATAGCAAGTAGGATACGAATAGACTTTACCATAGCAACAGGTGAAAAGGTTTCCTCATAGTCAACCCCTTCAACCTGGGTATAACCCTTTGCTACTAGTCTAGCTTTAAAGGTTTGCACCTTCCCATCTATACCACGCTTTCTCTTGTAGATCCACTTACAACCTATAGGTTTTACCCCATCAGGCTTATCTACAAGATCCCAAACAGAATTGAAGTGCATAGACTCCATTTCTTGGTTCATGGCTATGACACATTTGTCTTTGTCTTTGTCAACCATTGCTTGATTATAAGTCAATGGATCCGAGCAGGTTTCATCTGGTATAACAACTTGAGTTTCAGATAAACCCATATAACGGTCAGGTTGTGTTATAACCCTCCCACTACGTCGAGGCATACTCAACCCTTGAGATGGACTCTCTTTACTAGACAAGCTAGTATCAACAACTCTTGTTGACGTACTAGTTTTATTAGCAACCTTTGCTATTGTTCCGTCTAACTCACTCAACACAATTTTACTTCTTGGTTTGTGGTCCCTTATGTGGTCCTCCTCTAAGAAAGTGGCATTTGTCGACACAAAAACCTTATCTTCCTTAGGATCATAGAATAAACCACCTCTTGTTTCTTTTGGGTAGCCTACAAATATGCACAATTTTGAACGTGAATCCAACTTCTTTGGATTTGTCACAAGCACATGTGCTGGACAACCCCAGATTCTGAAATGACATAAACTACCTTTACGTCTTTTCCAGAGTTCAAAAGGTGTTTCAGAAACACTTTTTGAGGGCACATTGTTCAAAATGTATACGCAGTCTCTACTGCGTAACCCCAAAAGGAACTAGGGAGATGAGCATAACTCATCATTGATCTAACCATGTCCAACAAGATTCTATTTCTCCTTTCTGATACACCGTTTTGCTATCGTGTACCGGGAGCTGAGAGTTGGGATGTAATTCCATGTTCTATCATATAGTTCTGGAATTTTAAATCCATGTACTCTCCACCTCGATCCGATCGAAGTGTTTTAATAGTTTTACCTAATTGATTTTCAACCTCAATCTTGAATTCCTTGAACTTTTCAAGTGCTTCAGACTTATGTTATATTAGGTAAATATGCCCATATCTGGAATAATCATCTACAAAGGAAATAAAATATTCATAACCTCCTCTGATTTTAACACTCATCGGACCACAAAGGTTTGAATGTATAAGCTCAAGAGGTTTTTTGGCTCTATAACCTTTTCCACTAAAAGGTCTTTTAGTCATTTTGCCTTCTAGGCAGGATTCACATACAGGTAAGGTATTTTCTTCTAACTCATTTAGAAGTCCATTCTTTACCAATCTCTCAATCCTATTGAGATTTATGTGACCCAATCTAAGATGCCAAAGATGAGCATTTTCTTTAGGAGAAATTTTACGTTTCTTAGTTTGTGTGTTTGCAGTTTTAAATAATTCAGTGTTCAAAACCATTTTGACTGAATTAGGCCTTAAAACATACAACCCATTTTCTAATGAAACTGAACATATTTCTATACCTTTCTTCAAAATAAACATTTTATTCATAGAGAAGGAAACAGAAATACATTGTTCTATAAGGCAAGAAATTGAAATAAGGTTTCTAGTAAACCCTGGTATCACTGATATATTGTCCAACAACATATATTTCTTGCCAAAATAAAGCTTCATCGTGCCTACTGCTATAGCTGAGACGACTTCTCCATTTTCAACCCGGAGTATTATCTCTCTTTTCTGTAGCTGCTGCCAGGAATCAATTCCCTGAAAAGAAGAGAAAACATGATTAGTGGCGTCTGAATCAAGTATCCAAGCAGTTTTATCATTATCCACTAAACAAGTTTCTAGGCAAAGTAAATCATATTTACCTTCCTTCTTCTTTTTTGCAATGTACTTCGGACAGTTCCGTTTCTAATGTCCATCTTCGTTACAGTGGAAACACTTTCCTTTGTCAGCAACTTCTTTGACTTTCTTGCCCTTCTGGGCGGCAGGTTTGTCATCTTGTTTTCCTTTACCAACCTTCTTCATGTTCTTCTTCTTCCCTTTCAGGTTAGAAGAAGATGAAGCCACTGTTTTTGTCCCAAAGGTCGAACCTCTGTGATAACTCCTACTGGCAACATTTGCCTCAACTTTCGATCCCTGAATTTTCATCAAAGATTGAAAGGTTTGGAGTTCATTCAGAAGGGAGGTAAGATTAAAAGTAAGCTTGTTCATAACAAAGATTACTTCTAAATCAGAGGAAACAATCTGGAAGAGTTTCGAAATGAAGTCGACTTTGACTCGATTCATCGATGGAAGCACCATTCGACTCGCGATGTTGAAGTGCACCATCATATCCGTGACATGATCCCGAACAGGATGTACCTCCTCGGCATCCTTGAGTTAAATATGTACTTTAGGGCATTGTATCGGGCCCGTGTGATCGTTGTCCAAACATACCCCGCATGTAATCCATGATTTCCTTGGCGGTTATCATTCCTCATGCTTCTTGGCTAATATGTCGGACATACTTGCCAAAGATGTAGACCTTGGCCTTATCATTGGCCTTGATCCATCGATCATATGCATCACGAACATTTCGTGGCGCATTCGAGCTCGCACCGAGGACACTCCTCGCTTAGCACAAACTTCGGATCATCCACTACCAATATAGTGTTGAGTTTGTTTTTCCATGTCATCATATTCTCTCCGGTTAACTTTTTCGCACCCAATAAGGAAATAATAGAGCTAGACATTTTTGCTGAAAAATTTACAAACGAACTTGTATGAGTTTCTTGCTATAACTCTAATCCAATCATGTTTTAGCTAATTATCAAATGATTCCTAGACCATTTATAATTTGCAATGATACTCCAAAGGTTTAGAATGTATGACACCGAAGGGTAATCAAAAACACTCCTCCTCTGGATCAAGACACTCTTGACCAAAACCTAGTGCCAGAATAACTTTTATTCCTATAGGCTTTAGTTACCATTTTTCGGTCAGGATACATACACAACTTATGTACCTCGTGAGTGTAACCCTCTGTCTTTAGATCCCAGAGTCTCCATCCAATAAAATCCGCTGAAGGGAGGACTAGATTGAAAAACAGTCTAAGGAAATCTTTATTCCTTTCGGGTGTCTATTGTGTTCGATCCCCTATGATCAAGCCCTCCGAAGGGATTGTCTGGTCCAAGCCAAACTAGCAGGCTGACCATAGTGGTCTAACGGTGTAAACCGACAAAAGAGACCGTAGGTTTTTGTTTTTCACTAAACCTGCTCCCACTCACTATAAGTACCCTCTCCATTCACCTTGATATTGACTCATACAAACACCATCCGAAGGGGGACGCTCTCGTTTGCGCTACGAGGCCAAGTATGAGTCTAACGGTATGAACTTCCCAGAGATAACGTAGGTGGAAAAATATGTATCATATACACTTTTCCTCCCACTGGATACTTTAAAGTTATAGGAATTTTACTTAGGCTAAAACCCGGCTAATGATTTTACCTAACTCTATCAATATAACTCTTATATCGATAATCAATATAACTCTTATATTGATTTTATCCTAAGTTTGTTAATATAACTCTTTATATTAAACCTAGGATTTCTAGTTTATTAACCCCTTAATAAACTCATTGACGCCATCTTGTAATTTATAAACTCTCTGATTAAATTTCACTCCCAGTGTCGGTTCCCAGTAGGGGTGTTCGTTTTAAACGAACTAAATACCCCAAAATTAGACAAAACCTTCCTTAGACAGAGTTCCTCTTTTAATCATAGCTTATAAATTACTTGGTTTCTAATTCTAATCTAATTAGAACTAGATAACCTAAGGTCTATTATTTCCAAGTTTTAAATATTTTAAAACTAATAATTAACCTTAGGTGACATGCATACTATGTTATAGTGTTTGATCATTCATCACATGAATAATAAGACATTCATAGCATAATCATCTCATGATATATAATGCATGTCAATGTTGTCCATAAATTAATATAACACCTTATATTAATTAATCATGCAAACTATATAATATAACTCTTTATATTATAAATGATGCATGAAAATGCTTAACCCAAGGTGTGATTTCTAAAATAAAAGCATACATTATGCATGGCAATAATTACACAACAATTGCATAATTTAAATAGCAAAATTAGACCAATTTTGGCACCCTAAAATTAATTTTAATTAATATAATCTAATTATATTAATTAAAATTAAATAAATTAAATATAAATAAATATAAAATATTTTATATTTATTATATATAATAAATATAAAATATTTTATATTTATTATATATAATAAATACAAAATTATGCCCGTTGCTCCTTCGCGTGAAACGCATAAGGCGTTGCAACGCTGATACCAGCGTCGCAACGCTGCATCTTGTCCTCATCTAACGGTTGAAGTGTGTCTCTCGTCTAGCGTTGCAACGCTGTCGTCTTCAACAGCTGCGCGCCTGCCGCAGTGGCGTTGCAACGCCAATGAACAGCGTTGTAACGCCATTCATAGAACAGCAACAATCTCCATTGTTTTGGCTCGTTTTGGCTCCGATCTTCTCAGCAACCACTTTGCCTCGATCAACACGGACTTACAGACTCGATTCACAATTAAAATTTCTCAAAACACTAGGCCCTTACATTGAACGATTCAATGGAAAAATTGTAAATCTAAGTGCCAAAATCGAAACATCTAATTTGCAAACCGTTCATACATCTCATGCAAAACAGTAAATCTCACCTTGTTCTTGAAAAATTCAGAACGTAAATCAAGAACGGAATTGGTCTCTGATACCAATTGAAGGGAATCGAATCCCGCAGCAGAAGCGATTGTGAATCGCACGTTCTCAATTTCGTTACAACGATTACATTCAAGAACTAAAACAACTAGATTAAGCATAAAACAGAATGTGGACAACAAGAAATAATACCTTTGAAGAACTTTTCTTCAAGTGCTCA
This sequence comes from Trichosanthes cucumerina, assembly GCA_036507285.1. Lineage (NCBI taxonomy): Eukaryota > Viridiplantae > Streptophyta > Magnoliopsida > Cucurbitales > Cucurbitaceae > Trichosanthes > Trichosanthes cucumerina. The sequence continues at coordinate 5,540,435 of CM071837.1, forward strand.
TTTCTCCCACGATCACGATCTCAGCAACTGGAACACGAACGCACGAAGACACGATCACTTGATCTTCTCCATTGTTCTCTAGGTGAGGGAGGAATGTGGGTTCCTTTTAGGTAAGATGAGATGTTGTGAGAGAGAGGTTTGTGTTTTGGAACCTTTCCAACAACACAACAAAGGCTCAAAATTCCTTAACCTATTTGCATCTCATGCAACCATATATATAGGAAAATAGGATGGAGATGACCATCCTACCCTTCCTTTATTCTCTCATTAGTATATAGTTTATATGTGAATCTAATTCACATTAAAACTATATATTATATCAATCATATCATATATAATTGATATAACACCTCATATATGAAATTGAACACTTCAATTTCATTCCTAACTTTATACCCTCAATATTACCATGTTGAGCTAACGGAGGGACCTAATGGACCTACAGTTCATGAGCTCCATGATGTGAAAATTAACCGATCAAACTCTTTGATCCAGCTTAATCAATATTCATTAACTACAAGTCACTCCACTATAGACTTGTAGTGCACTCTCCTCACCGTAGATTATATTGTGTCCATTGATATAATCATTACCCATGAGTCGACCCTTCACAGTTGTTCGTAATCACTACTGGGTCAAATTACCGTTTTACCCCTGTGATTACCTCTTTGTTCCTTAAGCACCATTGATCCTCTAATGAACAACAAGTCTACGGTCCTACCATAGACTCATACCTCATAGAGGGTGGGGCCCCATTGTTCAAGACCTGGAGTCAGTTCTTAAGGGAACAACCTATCTAATTTCTTAGTGTAGGAATGAGTGAATTCCATCTTGCACAAATTAAGTCCCACTACCTCACGAGATTTTGTCCCTGAGAAGGTAGGATTATTGAGTCGGCTACAGGCCACTCTCACCCATACTAGTCTAAGGACAAACCCCTATAAGTAGGAGTTCTTAACTTGCTCAGGATTCAGGTTGAGTCACTAATGACCATCTATAAATTACTAGTCTTATTCTGTTAACGGTGTTACACTGGTTAGACTAATAATTTGCGGTTCGGTCTTGTATGAACTCTTCATACAAGATGCCTCCACTCGCATGTCAAATACATGAATGAGTTGGATTACCTCATTTGTACTAATTACAAAGTGGGTCGCATCCATGGTGTTACCAGAATGAGGTTTTCAACCTTATTCTTATACCATAGACCATTTAGGTTATATTCTTGAACATAATCCAAATAGTGTCCACTACACTGATGTTCAAGATATATATATTATCAAGATATATGTCATAACCTTGGAGCTTAGTTTATTGGATTTATAAAGCAAGACTGTAATTTTATCAAAACAAATAACTATTTATTTCTTTGATCAAAATTACACAAGTTTTAGGGCATACATCCCAACACAAATAACAATCAACAACATCCAATATTCAATAAGTCTTACACAAAAAAATACAAAATGAATTAAACAAAGCAAGTCTTCCATAAACTAAATATTTTCCTCATCTTTGTCTTCTTCATTAATCTGAGTTTGATGGTGCCATCATCAGTAAAAACTATTGCTTCTAATTCTGGTTCATCCAAAGATAAACTTGCTACTTCAAGCATTCCTACATCCTCAAATGAATCAAAAGAATCCCCAGTGATGTCCCACAATCTAGTCTCTCCCTTGGAATATTCTAGAGTTCTCCTTGATAAAAGTCGAAGATTGCTATGGATGAACACTAAGTCTTCTGCACATTGTGGTGGCATCTTGTTCCTTCTTATGGAGATCACAAATGAATATGTACTCCAATTTCTCTTGCAACACGAGGAGGATGAAGGTTGCACAAGTAGTTTGAGATCTAAAGCCTGTAGAGTTGGAGTAAAAGCATCATAAATGACCCACCAACTTTTAGGATCCATAGAGGTGTGTGTTAAAGGACTAATTTTTTATAGAAAAAAAAGTAATATAAAAAAAACCTAACACCCACCCAGTTTTTCCAACAGGAGAAAAATCATCTTGAGTTGGAGATGATTTTGGTGAGATGATAGACCTGGAATCTCATCTCAAATTTTACCTTCATACGATTCAATGGTCGAAATACCAAAATTGTCCCTCCATTTAATAAGAAAATTTTAGCCCTAACTCTCATTTCTTCTTTCTCGATTGGTTGTCATATTGAGGCTCTATCGATTGGAAGCTTTTTGCCATTGCAACATCTTCATTCACGATTAGTTCCTCGATTTCTCTTAGGTAGGTGTTATCTTCATCCGTGTTTGAGTTTTGGACTGGCTGAGTTTTGGATTTTATTGTTATCTTCATCCGTGTTTTTTACTGGGGGCTCTTCTCCTTTCTTCCATTTTCTTTTGATTTGTTTCAATTTTCCTTGTTCGAATTCTTGCACCATTGCTCGAAAATTTGTATTATCCGTGGTGAGAATGATGGTGGGGCTCGGTGGGAAGCTCTGGTTCACTTCTTTGTGGTGACTTTGGGATGTAAAACCTCTGATGATAGGTTTGTTGAGCGATTCGGGATTTGGTTTTGGGTAGATCCCTCGGCGGTGAGTGGGATTCTAAAATCAGTGAGTTTAGATCTTAAGGATGTGGGATTAGGTTCGACGACGTCGAGATTGAGAAAGGAATTGAAAGAATTAGGGTTGAAATTTGTGTGTTGCAAATTGAAATTAGGAGGATTATCGTAGAAACTAGTGGGGTTGGACATGGTGGTTTTGGTAGTTAAGATGAAAGGGTAATTGTTGTTGATGCTAAAAAAATTTAGGAACCTAAAAGAATGAGAAAGATAAAAAAACAAATGCCAAAAGCTTGCCCTACTCATTTGGAAGTTTGATAACCTCATATTATCCGGACAACATAGAAGTAGTTATCACAAACTTGCCTGTATTATTGGATTTGTGGCTTTATGCTCCCTCCTGGATCCTTGATCAGACTCATCAGCAACTTAGCCTTTGTTTTCTAGTTGCCTCCAACCTACTAATACAATTAACCCCATTTCCCAATTTCCTCTTCTTCCATAGGAGCAGTAACATTAAGATCCATTAAACTAGTGACCCCATTGGACTCTTGCCTTGCCAAAATAGATGCATCTTCTAAACTTTCGACAACATGGGGCCTTTTATGACCACCCAAAGTCGGGTTTGGTTTGAAGGCTTTAGAGCAAATTGGGAACTTGTGTTTCCTTTTGGGCCCTAATTTCTTCTCTTCATTTCCAGAAGTGTCTTGGTGACTCTTGTTTTTGCCACTGCTTGACTCGATTAACTCCCTACCTGCTAGTATGCAGATGGAATTGGTGGTGGTATTTACACTGTTTTCACCTGATTGATGTGTCCACTCATAGTTTTTGCTCATTCTTGTATGGTTGTTTCTCTGATGTGAACATACGATCTTGCCATGGATTGAGTAGCCATTACTTATCTTCTTGTTGGAACCCTCCCAGAGAAAAGAAGTAGAGAAAAAGAAGTGGCAGCTAAATTAATCTCCTCATTTCATCAAACCTTGTCTTCTTAGCTTGATTTTATTCTTATCACCCATCCTCCCCAGCTAAGAAATCTGTTATAATTGACGGCAAATAAACTTTCCTTCTCAGAGGCACAAAGAACTCTACCAACGAAATCACTAACCCCTCAAACTCTGAAGATATCCTCTCGAACCCCTGCCCCGATTCATTGTCACCTCGCTCGACCTCTCAATCATCTCTCCAATCCCTTATCCCACACTACCTTTTTGCCGAAGGTAACAACCACGCCCCTCTTCCTTTATCCATAAATCAGGAGGACCAAGTAACTGAGCACTGCGAACCTCCAACTTCGATAGGAGACCACTCCTCGGATGAGGCCATCAACGATGATCACTTCATGAAGAGACTTGCTCCTTGGCTCATGAACAATGGCTTGTGTATTATGGTTGTCCCATCAAAATTGAAGAAAGGTAAAACACCATCCAAAGCAGCCAAACTAGTTCAGGAAGTCAAAAATTTGTCATCCTCTATCAATTATGAGAAGAACCTCTTTGTTGTTACTATGGGTGGGTCACAAAACCTGACATGGTCATTCTCTCTTGGAATGTGTGTGGGTTGGGCTCTACGAAGAAAAGAGCTCTTATCAAGGATTTTTTTTTTTATTAAATCTCAATCCTACCATTGTCATCTTACAAGGGACCAAGAAAAACAACATTGATAGATTCGTTATCAAATCCCTTTGGAGCTCCCGGAACATAGCGTGGGCAGTTCTTAATGTCAAGGGATCCTCATGAGGGATTCTAATTATGTGGAACGACCCAGTCATCGAGGTGCTTGAAGTTTAAGGTACTTACTCCCTATCTCACCATCTCTCCCTTGCTGACGGATTTTGTTTTTGGTTGACTGGCATTTATGGGTCGAACAGAGTTGTTTGTCGTGAATCTTTTTGGAAAGAGTTGTACGATCTGTCATGTCTATCCTTCGATTTGTGGATGTTGGGTGGAGATTTTAATGTCACGAGATGGTCCTTTGAAAAATCCAGTGGAATGCCAATCACTAAAAGTATGAAGCACTTTAATGATTTCATTTCCAACCTCTCCCTCACGGATCCCCCTCTATCTAATGGTTTGTTCACTTGGTCGAGCATGAGAGAAAGCCTGGTTATGACCCTTATCGATCGTTTCCTTCTCACTGGATCCATTATTGACAAATTCGTAAATGTTTCTGTAAAAAGACACCCTCGTATCACCTCCGACCACTATCCAATCACGCTTACTTTGGGTCATCAACAGTGGGGGCTCAGTTACTTTAAATTCGAGAATATGTGGTTGACGCACCCTTCTTTTAAGCCTTTCTTTCTTAATTGGTCGTCGAATAACAACATGTTAGGGTGGCTTGGTCATGGGTTATCCAAAAATTGAAGAATCTAAAGGTTGCTTTAAAGGTTTGGAATAAAACTGTCTTCGACTGCAACAAAGTCAATAAGGTTGATTTGACTATCGAACTCTCCAGAATTGACAAATTGGAGGAATCTCAAGGCCTCAACGAAGCCCTCTGTGTTAGACACAAAGCAATCATGCCTAAGTTACTTGAGATTTCAATGTGTGAAGAAATTTCATGGAGGAAAAAATGTAAGCCCAGATGGGCTACTATGTGAGACGAAAACAGTAGCTTTTTCAACAGAATCGTATCCGCAAGAAAAAGGAAGAATTGCATTGTTGGTATCCTTTCTCGTGATGGTCTCAGCTTAGTTGCAGATGTTGAATAAGAAAGAATTTCTGGACTTTTACAAGTTTCTTTATTCCAAGGATCATAGAATCCAAGGCTCCCTGAACATCGATAATTGGGATCCCATCACAGATGAGCTTGCAACTAGTCTAGAGGCTCCCTTTACTGAGGAAGAGATAAGGAAAGTAGTTATGTCTCTCGGGTCTAACAAATCTCCAGGACCCGATGGTTTCTCCCCTGAATTCTTTAAAAACATTGAAACACTCTCAAGGATGACATAGAGAAAGTGTTCCAATATTTTTTTTAGAAGGGTATTATCAACGCAAACATTAACGAGACCTACATTTGCCTTATTCCTAAGAAAGTGGATGCTCGTACAGTGAATGTGTTGGGGTTTGTGCCCTAAAACTCGTAGTTTGTATTTTTGTTCTAATTATTGTAATAAATTGTTATTACTTCAACAAAGAGTTATTATTTCATTATTTACGAATTTGCCTTTGTATAAACCCTAAATCCAATAAATTAAACATGCAAGACTGTTAAATGTATCTTTAACTGAATGTAGTGTACATATAAAAGATCTCGGTTCGAGATACAGCCTAAAGGGTCTATAGTTAGGGGATAAGGTTTGGGTACCTTACCCTGGTAAAACTATGGATGTGGCCCACTTTGTATATGATACAAACACTGTGATCCTAACGTGTTCATGTAGAAGACATGTGAGTGAGGATATCCTATGTAATGAGATTACATAACACCGGACCGCGAAATAATAACCACTAGATGTAACTCCGTTGACTAGTTAGGTTTCTATTTCACTAGGATGACCTAGGAAACTTGATCTCAATCCTGAGCAAGTTACGAACTCCTGTTTGCGAGGGATTGTCCTTTGACTAGTATGGGTGAGAGTGGTCAAATTTGTCGACTCAATATGCCTAACTTCTTGGGGACACGACCGAGTGAGCGGCTAGGATCTTAACTTAGCAAGATGGAATTCACTCCTTCCTGCCTACTAGGGTAAGTAGAGGAATGTTCCCTTAAGTGGTGTCTCTGGGACTTGAACAAAGGGCTCGACCCTCTCATTGGCCCGAGAGGGACTCTGTTTGTTGGTAGGACCACAAACAAATTGTTCATTAGAGGAGCACTGGTACTTAAGGTACAAATGTAACCTGTGGGTAAAACAAAGAATTTGACCTAGCCGGTGTTACGAACATTCGTGAAGGGGTGACTTGTTGTTATTGGTCAATATCCATGGACACGTAAATATATCTCGCAATGAGAAGAGTGCAAACATGGACTTTAGTGGAGTGTTCTGCGAGCTTAACGAATGTTGATTGAGAGGTTAATGAGATTAACCGAGCAATCTCGTATCGTTGGAGCTTCTGATCTGTAGGTCCATTAGGTCCACCTTCAAGCTCGTAAAGGGTTCTTAGATCGTTTGAATTTGAAATGTTCAAATTCATTAGGGAATAAATTTAATATATATAGATACGATATAATATATAGTTTTGGAACTATATATTATAAACTTAATGTGAATATGATTCATATTAAATTATATGAGAGAATTAAATATTTGAAAGAGTTCAAATATTAAATTCAAATGTGAATGTGATTCATATTTGAAAACTATAGGTTAAAATTTAATATGCATTAAAACTATAGGTTAGAAGGAAAATTGATTAAATGTGATTTAGTCCAAATTAAATATTTGAAAACTATAGATCAAATGATTAAATGTGAATGTGATTCATATTTGAAAACTATATGTTAAAAATTATAATTAATTAAATATGATTTGATTAATTAATTATATTATTAAATTTAGTTTTATAATATAATAAATAAATAAATTAGGGGAACGTGTGGCACGTTCCCCATTTCCCTCCAACTCCCTATCGATAGGGAGTGGGGGAAGTTTTCCCTCTGGATGGTTTTCTTCTCCTGGGGAGAAGAAATCAATTGATCGATCAAATGATTGAATTGCTCTCTTAAGAAATTCTCACTACCATTTTTCCAAAAACCTCTTCCAATTATTGGATTCCTTCCTACAAATGAAGATCTAAGTAGAACTCAGAGACATAGGAGGTTTTCCAAGTGGTTGTGTTTTTGCTGAAGAAAACAGAGAAGTCCCTGTTTTGCTGTGTTGTTGTGTTGCAGTACGATAAGCAAGGAGTTGCTGTTGAGGAAAAACTACAAAGGTAATCCCTTTTTCTTCCTTTTAGTTTAATAGTTAAACAAATCATGTTTGCATGTTAATTTCCATGTCTAATTAGATTAGAAGGCTTGTTTATCTCTGTTTATTTACAATGTACTGGTTTTTTATTTTCAACCAAAACAAGCTTGCCAATTACGATTCCAAACTCGTTTCCGCTGCTCAAGGGGATTAAATCTCCATCAATTGGTATTAGAGAAATGCTTGATTTGTTTTGGTTGAAACAAAATTGCATTGATTTGGTGGGAATTGCATTTGGTTTGCTATAAAATTGTTTAGCAATATTTTGGCCATAATTTACTTTTGATTTGATCAAATTATATGTAAAGGCCCCTATTTTTTGGGCAATTAAGTGCATTATCGAGTCTGTATTCGAGTTAAGAGTCGTTCGGGACCAGTTTCGTGCAATTCGGTTGAGAATCGAAGGAGAAATTGAAGATTGAAGTTGTTGTGTTCGAAGGAGAAAGCTGCTGTCGAAGCAGCAGCGTTGCAATGCCGTTCATCAGCGTTGCAACGATGAGGAACGGCGTCGCAACGCCAACATTACCTATCGACGCGAGAGCTCCAGGGGTCAGCTGCGTTGCAACGCTGCCCCTCAACATTGCAACGCTACCCCGATAGCAGGCGCGCTTGCGGACAAAGCCGACGTTGCAACGCCCTCATCAGCGTTGCAACGCCGTGATGGCATTTCTCCAGCTGCAGATCGGTTCAGTTTTTGGATTTATTTTCGGTCCGGTTCGAGCGGTTCAAGCCTGGTTCGAGGAGTTTTGAACCGGTTTATGTAATAAAATTAGAGTAATTTTATTATTTTGCACTTTAGGGGCCAATTTATTCCGGTTTTACAGCTGTATTTCTTTATGAATTTCATTTAGATTTTTTCCCACCTTAGGATAAGCATGTTCATGCATTTTATTTGTATAATTGTTATATGAATATGGTTTAGATGCATGATTAATTTATTTTTCATGAGTAATTAATTATAATTGTTATAATTAGATTATATGGAAAATAAATTGCATGGAGCATGAAATTACTTAGTTTAAAATAAATGTTATTTTATTTAAGTAATTTAATTATTCAATTAGTTGAATATTTTATTTATAATTCTTTTATTGGTTTTATAATATAGTTTTTTATCATAGGTTAATTATTAAATTTATAAAAGTTATAAATTAAAGGGGTTTTAGAAACCATAACCTATAATAAAGAAATGCATGCAAACATAGGAACTTGGGTAAATTAAATTAGTTTTAAATTGTTTAAAATTAATTTAGACCTAAGTTTTAATTTCTAATAGGATTAGAAATTAGTCTTACATAGTATTTTAAATAGTTTAAAATATAGTAGGACATTAGAACTTTGGTTATAAGGGAACTCTACTGGTGAAGTTCTGTCTAAGGTTGGGGGTACTTAAGCTGACAGTTAACGGAACACCTCCTACCTGGGAACGGATCCAGAGCTTGAGTTGAATTAACCTTAGTTCTATTTTATATCTAAGTAATTAAAATGATTATTCACCTAGACATAAGGTTAAAAGACCTAGTTATAATAGTTATAATAGGCATATACTTAGATAGATTCTTTTAGCCATAATCCGACTAAGTTAAACCTATACCCTATCTTTAGGAGCTTCAGTGGGAGAAAACGAGATGTTCGCATCGAATTTACTCTCACGTCCTCAAGAGTTCACACCGTGAGTTCCATGCTCAGCTACGTGGCGTCAATAGGGTGTCCCCCTACGGTATGTGTTTGCATGGTTCAATACCAAGGTGAATGAGGAAAGTACCCATAGTAAATGGGAGCAGGACGCATGTCAACGTATCCTACGGTCTCCTCCATTAGGTCGCACCGTGAGATTTCTATAGTCTGCCTGCTATGTTGTCCTGGAATAGTCAAACCCTACGGAGGGCCTGACTATAGAGATCGGAACACCGCGAACTCCAGAAATGGATAGGGTATCTTAGGTAATTTGCCAACAGTTGTCTTTCTTAATAGTAGCATGTTGGCTCAGATCAATTGGATCTGAAAATGGTAGGGTCACATTTACGGGATGAGTTAAGCTAGTTAACAAGTTCTTGACCAAACAAACGGTAGCTAAGGACCATTGAGACATGAGATGTTCTGGTAGTGAGAATTAGTTGAGAAAGTCTCAATTCAGGGGAGGAATGACTGACCACCCGACGGAGGCTTTTGTTCTAAACCCTTGAAATATCATGGCAAATTAAAGGTTTAATTTAAACACCTATTTTAGTTTAAACGCTAGGGTTCTTTAATAATTTTGCTAAATTTGATTGGTTTTATAATGGGTTAAAAGGCATAACTGATTAGAACTATTTTGGATTTTCAGCATGTCGTCCTCAATAATAGCCTTATTAAAAAGCGATCATTTAACTGGTGAGAATTTTACTATGTGGAAGTCCAACCTGAATACGATTCTTGTTATTGACGACCTTCGGTTTGTCTTGGACCGAGGAATGTCCTCGAGTCCTCGCTCAAACGCTCCTCAATCATTAAGGAGACGTCACCATCACCGGATCAAGGCCAATGATAAGGCCAAGGTCTACATTTTGGCTAGTGTTTACGAAGTTCTAGCCAAAAGCACGAGGGCATGGTCTCACCGTGAGATCATGAGTTCGTTGCGAGATATGTTTGGACAACCGTCTGGACAGCTTCGACACGAATCTCTCAAATACGTTTATAACTCCCGTATGAAGGAGGGGTCATCGGTGAGAGAACACGTTCTCGATCGATGGTCCACTTCAAAGTGGCTGAGATGAACGGAGCGGTCATTGACGAGCAAAGTCAGGTCTCGTTCATCCTAGAATCTCTTCCGAAGAGTTTTCTGCAATTCCGCAGGAATGCGGTGATGAACAAGATAGAGTATAACCTGACTACTCTCCTTATGAACTACAAACTTTCCAGTCTCTTATGAAGAATAAGGGATAGGCTGATGGAGAGGCAAATCTGTTTGCCCGTTCCAGAAGGGTTCATCCTTTGGGACTAAGTCCTGTGGTTCATCTTCTGGGCTTAAGAAGACCCAAAAGAATAAGATAGGAAGAAAAGGGAAGGCACCTGTAGTTGATAAAGGCAAGAGAAAAGCCAAGGTTGCAGACAAAGGAAAATGTTTCCACTGCAACGTGGATGGGCACTTGAAGCGAAACTCTTGCTGAGCTCAAAGAGAAGAAAGGTAAATTAGATTTACTTGTTCTTGAAACTTTCTTAGTGGAAAATGATGATTTTACCTGGATACTTGATTCATGAGCCACTAATCACGTTTGCTCTTCGTTTCAGGAAACTAGTTCCTTCAATGAGCTCGAAGAGGGTGAGATAATGCTCAGGATCGAAACGGGAGACGTCGTCTCAGCTCGTGCAGTGGGAGATGCCAAGTTATTTTTCAGAGATAGATTTATTTTATTAAAAAACCTGTATATAGTTCCTAAGATTAAGAAGAACTTAATTTCTATCTCTTGTTTAATAGAACTTGGATATTGTATTTCCTTTTCATTAAATGAAGCGTTCAAGGGTGTCAATATATGTTCTGCTAAATTGAAAAACGGATTGTATGTACTTAAACCGAATCAAACGAAAGTAATTTTAAATCATGAAATGTTTAAAACTGCAAATACTCAAAGTAAAAGGCAAAGAATTTCTCAAAATAATACCTATCTATGGCATCTTAGACTTGGTCATATAAATCTCAACCGGATTGAGAGACTCTGTAAGAATGGACTTCTAAACAAGTTAGAAGATGATTCTTTACCTCCTTGTGAATCATGCTTAGAAGGTAAAATGACCAAGCGACCTTTTACTGGAAAAGGTTACAGAGCCATAGAGCCCTTAGAACTTGTACATTCGAATCTTTGTGGTCCGGTGAATGTTAAAGCTCGAGGAGGGTACGAATATTTCATCTCCTTCATAGATGATTATTCGAGGTATGATTATACTTAATGCATCACAAGTCTGAGGCTCTTGAAAAGTTCAAAGAGTATAAGGCTGAAGTAGAGAATGCATTAGGGAAAATCATTAAAACACTTCGATCCGATCGAGGTGAAGAGTATATGGATTTGAGATTCCAGGACTATATGATAGAACATGGAATTAAATCTCAACTCTCAGCACCTAATACACCAAAGCAAAAATGGTGTGTCAGAAAGGAGAAATAGAACCTTGTTAGACATGGTTTGTTCTATGATGAGATATGCTCAATTGCCTGCCTCGTTTTGGGGATACGCAGTTGAGACTGCAGTTTAAATCTTGAACACTGTTCCATCAAAGAGTGTTTTAGAAACACCTTTTGAATTATGGAAGGGGCGTAAACCTAGTTTACAACACTTCAGGATTTGGGGTTGTCCGGCACACGTGCTAATGACAAACCCAAAGAAACTGGAACCTCGTTCAAGATTATGCCAATTTGTTGGCTATCCCAAAGAAACGAGAGGTAGTCTTTTCTACGACCCACAAGAAAACAAGGTGGTTGTATCGACAAACGCCACATTCTTGGAGGAAGATCACATGAGGAACCATAAACCGCGTAGTAAGTTAGTGCTAAATGAAGCTACAGATGAACTAACAAGAGTTGTTGATCAAGCTAGACCCTCATCAAGAGTTGATGGAGAAGCCAACACCTCAAGTCAGTCTCGTCCTTCTCAATCGTTGGGAATGCCTCGACGCAGTGGGAGGGTTGTTTCCCAACCTGACCGCTACTTGGGTTTAACTGAAACTCAAGTCGTCATACCTGATGACGGCGTAGAAGATCCATTGTCTTTTAAACAGGCAATGAATGACGTAGACAAGGACCAATGGATCAAAGCCATGGACCTTGAAATGGAGTCAATGGACTACAATTCAGTATGGGAACTTGTAGACCAACCTGAAGGGGTTAGACCCATAGGGTGTAAATGGATCTATAAGAGAAAGAGAGATGCAGCCGGAAAGGTACAGACCTTTAAGGCCAGACTTGTAGCAAAGGGTTTTACACAAATGGAAGAAGTTGACTATGAAGAAACTTTTTCCCCTGTTGCTATGCTGAAATCTATAAGGATACTCTTGTCCATATCCGCGTTTTATGATTATGAAATCTGGCAAATGGACGTCAAGACTGCCTTTTTGAATGGTAATCTTGACGAGAGCATCTATATGTCTCACCAGAAGGGTTCATAACCTGTGGTCGAGAGCAAAAAGTTTGCAAGCTCAATCGATCCATTTATGGGTTGAAACAAGCATCCAGATCTTGGAATATAAGATTTGATACTGTGATCAAGTCTTATTGTTTTGACCAAAACATTGATGAGCCTTGTGTTTACAAGAGGATCATCAACGACAAAGTAGCTTCTTAGTACTTTATGTGGATGATATCCTACTCATTGGGAATGATGTAGGATACCTAACTGACATAAAGAATTGGCTGGCGACCCAATTCCAAATGAAAGATTTGGGAGAGGCGCAATATGTTCTTGGGATTCAGATCTTCAGGAATCGCAAGAACAAATCGCTAGCTCTGTCTCAAGCGTCTTATATCGACAAAATGTTGTCCCGATATTCGATGCAGAATTCCAAGAGGGGCTTGTTACCCTTCAGGCATGGAGTTCATCTGCCTAAGGAACAGTGTCTTAAGACACCTCAAGAAGTTGAGGATATGAGACGTATTCCTTATGTCTCTGCAGTAGGTAGCTTAATGTATGTTATGCTGTGCATGAGGCCAGACATTTGTTATGCAGTGGGAATAGTCAGTAGGTACCAATTCAATGCAGGGTTAGACCACTGGACATCAGTTAAAAATATCCTCAAGTATCTTAGGAGAACGAGGGACTATATGCTTGTGTATGGGACTAAGGATTTGATCCTTACTGGATACACTGATTCTGATTTTTAGACCGATAAGGATTCTTGGAAATCCACATCGGGATCAGTTTTCACCTTTAACGGGAGAGCTATAGTATGGCGAAGTATCAAGCAAGGATGCATCGCTGACTCCACGATGGAGGCTGAGTATATCATTGCTTGTGAAGCAGCTAAAGAGGTTGTTTGGCTAAGGAAATTCCTTACTAATTTGGAAGTTGTTCCAAATATGGAATTTCCCATCACCTTATACTGTGATAACAGTGGTGCGGTAGCCAATTCAAAGGAACCTCGCATCCATAAGTGAGGCAAGCACATCGAGAGGAAGTATCACCTGATACGAGAAATAGTGCAACGAGGAGATGTGACAGTCACGAAGATCGCTTCGGAGCACAATATTGTTGATCCATTTACAAAGACTTTCACGGCTAAAGTGTTTGAGGGTCATCTGGAAAGTCTAGGCCTACGAGACATGTACATAGGCTAATCTAGGGCAAGTGGGAGATGTGTAATGGGGTATATGGATGCCCTAGTTTATTATTTTTTTATCTCTGTAACCACTGTTTTAGATTATGATGTACCCCACTAGAGTTTTAGTTCAAGTGGGAGTTTGTCGGGGTTTGTGCCCTAAAACTCGTAGTTTGTATTTCTATTCTAATTATTATAATAAATTGTTATTACTTCAATAAAGAGTTATTATTTCGTTATTTACGAATTTGCCTTTGTATAAACCCTAAATCCAATAAACTAAACATCCAAGGCTGTTAAATTTATCTTTAACTGAATGTAGTGTACATATAAAGGATCTCGGTTCGAGATACAACCTAAAGGGTCTATAGTTAAGGGATAAGGTTTGGGTACTTTACCCTGGTAAAACTATGGATGTGGCCCACTTTGTATATGATACAAACACTGTGATCCTAACGTGTTCATGTAGAAGACATGTGAGTGGGGATATCCTATGTAATGAGATTACATAAGACCGGACCGCAAAATAGTAAACACTAGATGTAACTCCGTTGACTAGTTAGGTTTCTATTTCACTAGGATGACCTACGCAACTTGATCTCAATCCTGAGCAGGCTACGAACTCCTGTTTGCGAGGGATTGTCCTTTGACTAGTATGGGTGAGAGTGGCCAGATTCGTCGACTCAATATGTCTACCTTATTGGGGACAAGACCGAGTGAACGGCTGGGAACTTAACATAACAAGATGAAATTCACTCTTTCCCGCCTACTAGGGTAAGTAGAGGAATGTTCCCTTAAGTGGTATCTCCGGGACTTGAACAAAGGGCCCGACCCTCTCATTGGCCCGAGAGGGACTCTGTTTGTTGGTAGGACCACAAACAAATTGTTCATTAGAGGAGCACTGGTACTTAAGGTACAAGATGTAATCCATGGGTAAAACGGTAATTTGACCCAGCTGGTGTTACGAACATTCGTGAAGGATTGACTTGTTGTTATTGGTCAATATCCATGGACACAGAAATATATGTGCAGTGAGAAGAGTGCAGCTGCGGAACTTTAGTGGAGTGTTCTCATACTTAACGAATGTTGATTGAGAGGTTAATGAGATTAACCGAGCAATCTCATATCGTTGGAGTTTCTGATTTGTAGGTTCATTAGGTCCACCTTCTAGCTCGTAAAGGGTTCTTAGATCGTTTGAATTTGAAATGTTCAAATTCATTAGGGAATAAATTTAATGTATATAGATACGATATAATATATAGTTTTGGAACTATATATTATAAATTTAATGTGATTATGATTCATATTAAATTATATGAGGGAATTAAATATTTGAAAAGGTTCAAATATTAAATTCAAATGTGAATGTGATTCATATTTGAAAACTATAGGTTAAAATTTAATGTGCATAAGATGTGCATTAAAACTGTAGGTTAGAGGGAAAATTGATTAAATGTGATTTAATCCAAATTAAATATATGATATTTAATTTATAATTAATTAAATATGATTTGATTAATTAATTATATTATTTAATTTAGTTTTATAATATAATAAATAAATAAATAAGGGGAACGTGTGGCACGTTCCCCACTTTCCTCCAACTCCCCATCGATCGGGAGTGGGGGAAGTTTTCCCTCTGGATGGTTTTCTTCTCCTGGGGAGAAGAAATCAATTGATCGATCAAATGATTGAATTGCTCTCTAAAGAAACTCTCACTACCATTTTCCCAAAAACCTCTTCCAATTGTTGGATTCCTTCCCACAAAGGAAGATCTAAGTAGAACTTAGAGACATAGGAGGTTTTCCAAGTGGTTGTGTTTTTGCTGGAGAAAACAGAGAAGTCCCTGTTCTGCTGTGTTGTTGTGTTGCAGTACGATAAGCAAGAAGTTGTTGTTGAGGAAAAACTACAAAGGTAATCCTTTTTTCTTCCTTTTAGTTTAATAGTTAAACAAATCATGTTTGCATGTTAATTTCCATGTCTAATTAGATTAGAAGGCATGTTTATCTCTGTTTATTTACAATGTACTGGTTTTTGATTTTCAACCAAAACAAGCTTGCAAATTACGATTCCAAACTCGTTTCCGCTGCTCAAAGGGATTAGATCTCCATCAGAATGATTATAGGCCCATCAGTCTCACGACTTGTTTATATAAAGTCATTGTCAGTGTCCTCTCAGAAAGGCTAAAAATGGTTCTTCCCCGCACCATTTCGGAACAACAATGTATTTTTGTGGCTCATCGATAAATCATTGATGTCGCTCTAATAGCCAATGAGCTTATTGAAGATTACACTTGACTAAAAAAGCAGGGGGTTGTGATCAAGCTAGATTTTGAAAAAGCTTTTGATATGGTTAATTGAGATTTTTTGGATATGGTTCTTACCAAGAAAGGCTTTGGAAACAAATGGAGAAGCTGGATAAGGGGTTGCCTCTCTTCGGCAAATTTTTCCATCATTATTAATGGTCGCCCTAAGGGCAAAATACAAGCCACCAGAGGGCTTCGTCAAGGCGACCCTTTTTCTCCTTTCCTTTTCATCATTGTTGTTGATTGTCTTAGCAGATTGCTCTCTCAGGAAGCTAAAAGGGGCCTCATAAACGGTTTTTCAATCGGGCAGGGTTCGCTTTGCATCAACCATTTACAGTTTGCCGATGACACTATCATTTTTTCTTCACCATACAAAGACAAGGTCAACGCTCTATTTAGCACAGTCAAAGCCTTTGAAAAGGCCTCTGGCTTGTGCATTAACCACCACAAAACAGAATTTGTTGGGGTTCATCTCCAACCTCATGAAGTTTCCACTTTGGCATCAGCTTTCAGGTGTAGAGCTGCTGATTGGCCCTTGAAATACTTGGGTCTACCACTAAATGGCAAGCCTCACAAGAAGTCATTTTGGGAACCCTTCATTGAAAAGATTGTTAGACGTCTCAAAGGTTGGAATGGTACTTATATCTCCAAGGGTGGCAGGCTAACACTTATACAAGCTACCCTTACAAACCTTCCCACTTATTACCTATCCATGTTCAAGATTTCAGTCGAGGCGACCTCCTCCATTGAAAAATTGTACCGTTTTTTCCTTAGGACAGGTTGCAATGACAACAAAGGATGGCATTCGGTTAATTGGCGAACAGTGTGCAACCCCATGGATGAGGAGGTCACGGTCTCATTGATATGCGAACTAAGAATAAGAGCCTACTTTCCAAATGGATCTGGAGATTCAAAACAGAGCAATCATTCCTTTGGCGAAGATTGATTGCAACAACGTATGGCACCACTCACTTCTATCTACAACCCGATACAAGGAAAATTAAATATCACCAAGGCCCTTGGAAACACATTATGAATCAGAGAGAGCTCATCTATGACAACTTTATATCTTTAGTTGGAAATGGAGAGCATACATCCTTCTGGAATGACATTTGGGTAGGCAACAACACGCTCAAATCGACTTTTCCCCTTTTTTTTCTCTATCTCTCAGAAGCAACAAGGATCCATTGCAGATATGAGGAGTGAAGAGGGAGGCTCTTGGGATCTAGGCCTTCGACGAAACCTAAAGGACACTGAAATTGATGAATGGGCAAGACTCTCCTCTCTGATCCCTCCTCCTCCGGTCAACTCCTCCCAAGACTCATGGAAATGAGCCCTAGATAAAAATGGGCACAACCAAGTCTCTTTCAAATTGGGTGACTTCTCTTGGTACCTTTATTCAAAGGAAATTTTATACGACCCTTTGGAAGAGACATGCTCCCAAAAAGGTCTGGTTTTTCTTATGGGAGCTTAGCCACGATGGAATCAGCACATCAGACACTCTACAGAGGAAGGCTCCTTGGATAACCTCATCTCCAAACTAGTGTGTTCTTTGTAAGGGTGATTGCGAGACTATGAGCCATCTTTTTATTTCTTGCCCCTACACCACTCTAATATGGAACAAGCTTCTTCAGGCTTTCAAGCTGCAATGGGTTCATCTAAATCAGATCAACCACATCCTCGAAATTCTCCTCATCGAACACCCCTTCGTTAATCAGAAAGCATGCCTTTGGACTAACCTCATCAAGTCGCTTCTGTGGACTATCTAGCTTGAACGAAATGGTTGTATTTTTCAATCAAAAGAAAGGGAGGTGCAACAAGTCTTCGACCACTTGTTTTTTTTAGCTATTTCTTGGTGTAAATTATCTCCTATGTTTTGTAATTATGACCTCACCTCCCTCATTACTAGCTTGGGACACCCTTTTGTAACGGGTTCATACTTACCGTATCTTTTATACATTTCATACCATCAATGAAATGATTAAAAAAAAAAAAGGTAGTAGTGGAACTCACATAATTGCATGATGTTGTTTACTTTCAAGAAAATCCAAAAAAAAAAAAGAAAAATAATAAAGATTACATAAATAATCTTTTTAGTTATCATACTTGATATCTAAATTAGTAAGTAGCTTAGACTTGGTCAATCTAGTAATGAAAATTTCATGCTATCATATTTAGGCTATGGGTCATAGGTTTATGTTGTTTCTTGAGTTATGTGTAACTGTCGTTTTGAACTTTCTGTTAAATGGCGATTTCATTGTGGTTCCTAGACATGATTGCTTGTTCTTTTGATATAAGGATTATTATTATGTACAATTTATCAAATTATGGAGAACTTTTATCATATGAACATGTAAAAGAACCATTTTGAGAATGTGCTAATCTTTTGAATTGTTCTTTTAAATTGTTTTGTTGAACTTGGTTTCTTTTGAATTTATGTTATCCCCTCAACTTTTCATTTTCTTTTTAGTGCATGTTTGGGAGTGATAGTTGTAATTGTGACTTTAGCAAAAGAGATTTAGGTAGAATTGATTTTATAAAATTGATTTCCAAACCATCATATTGACGTTTCGTTCTAAACTTTTAAAAGTGATTTTGAATTATTATTTTGGTTTCGAAAGTAATTTTAGAATTAACAAATTACTAAAAAGATTTGATAAGTTATTTAACTAAATAGTTATGATAAATATCTATTTTTATTAATTAATTTTTTTATTTGTTTTATTGTTAAAATTTATATGTATGATTAATATGTTAAGTAAGAAACTATGTATAATAAATATCAAAAGAAAAATCAAAAGCCATGTATCTCATTCTGTCTAAAAATTCTTGTATCATTACAAATACTTAAACTAAATATCATCACCACAAACTATATTTTAAAGACATTAACGAGCATAAGAAGTTTTACAAATTTCTCCCGTGCCTCTTCCTTTTCCCTACCATGACAAGAAATCTCACTTTCCTTAGTAACACTCAACTCATTTCGATTATCACTTGATGGGAGCAAATATTCATCGTCGTCCTAAGGCTTATCGAATAGCCTTTGTTTGCTTATCTTTTTCATCACTAATGGGTTGTTTGGCCCATTGATATGGTTTGAGTTGAGTTGGTTTAAAAACTCAACTCAATGTTTGGGGCATTGGGTTCACTGAGTTGGGTTGAGTTCTCAACTCCCCACTTCCCCAAATATCTCCCTCAATTTTCTCACCTTACATCTCCCCACAAAATCAATTCACAACCTCTCCACCAATTTTCCTAAACCTTGATTCCCTTCCGATGGTCCGGTGACTTTCGGCGGTGGTACGACGGCTTCCGGTGACTTCCGACGGTGGACTGACGACTTCCGGCAATGGTCCGACGACTTTTCGGCGATGACCCGATGACTTTCCGACGAAGCTCCGCGCAATTGTCCGACAGGATGAAGAGTGAGATGAAAAGAAAAGAAGGAGAAAAAGATGAGAGTTTTAAAGTGCACCCTTAAGTTGCAATTACTCTAGTTTAAATAGGTAGCAAAAAGTCCTAATCTTTTTTAGAACAAGAAATCCTATTTTTTAAAAAAAGAAATCGTAATCCTCTTTTTTTTAAAAAGAAATCTTAATCTCCTTCTTTTAAAACATAAATCCTAATCCTTTTTAGACTTTGAAACATCATTTCCTAAAAAATCTCTATATTCATAATCCTTATACGATTATCCAAAAATTCAAATTTAAATCAAATACAATTAATGCATTTGATTTTTACGAGTGTTACAAAAAAAAAGAGGGGGTTTAAGTTAAATTATTCATAAGTTCCGTTGTTGAAACGAAAAGAAAAGTTACAGGGGAGTGATTAAGAAAAGAAAAATATGAAATGAAATCCGCTAGACGTAAAGATGTTGTAGACCAACTGTATGCAATAGAAGGGTTGACCAAGGATGATCCCCTTACTATAAAGGACAATCCAAGAAGAGATAGTGCTTGCATCTTCTTGGTAGAACTGGTTGAACACCTATTCCACCCATCTTTTACTAAACCAAGATGCCTCAGGCACTTCATGTTTATTTCGTTAGATATATTTTGCGAACGATAATATTTTTTGTAAACTTTAATTTTTTAGGGCATGGAATATAAGATTTGATAGCATATCATTAATTCTGTTGTCATGAATGAATGTATCGTCAATGATGAGAAGATAAAAACTGATTATTTGATCTTAAAACCATCAGTAAGATAAAAACTGATTATTTACCTATGCACAACTCAACTCAACTCTGCACCCCAAACACAGACTTCCTGCAACAACTCAACTCAACTCTGCACCCCAAACACAGATTTCCTGCACTCAACTCAACTCTGCACAACTTAACCCAACTCAACCCAACTCTACGATCAAAACGTACCCTAAGAGTTATATCCTTGGACATTCTAAGGGTATGTTTGGGACTGATTTTGGCATGACATGGCCAAAATCACTTTTTTCATTGCCAAAATTACTTTCCTTTTAAATATTAATGTTTGGCAAACAATGAAATTGATTTTAGAAAAATTGAAAATCATTTGTAATTGATTTTTTTTTTTTGTAGTAGTAGTTGATGGTCGATGGGTGATTTTTCTTAGGGTGATTGACTGGAAATCACATCCACAAGTTGCCTTTATTCTATTTGTTGGTTGAAATACCTAAATTGCCCTTATATTTAAAAGTTTTTGGCATTGAATCATTTCACTCTCGAATGGAAGTTGTTGTTCACCCTAAAATCTCTCTCCAATATCAGTTCTTCCAAATCCAAATCGTTGTTCCTCTCTTTGTTGAATCTCACCTTTCGATTTCTTCTTTTCGCTCAAATCTGTTGGTCGAGGATAGTGAGTTCATATTGTTATTTCTCTTTGATTTTTTAATTTGTTTCAATTGGGTTAATATTGCCGATTTGGTTCAAATCTGTTTCGATTGTAATGAGTAGAACCCTACTTCAATTGGCTTTTGATAAAACCGATTCCCATCTTGAAATTTAGGGCATGTTTGGGAATGATTTTAGAAATATTGATTTTAGTGTAATTTATTTGTCTAGAATTGATTTATTAAAAGTGATTTCCATATCATCATTTTCATTTTTGGGTCTACACTTTTAATAGTGATTTTTAAAATGCATATTTGGGAAACAACTTTAACATAAAGTGTTTTAAACTAAGTGATTTAATTATAATTAATATGTTTAAAAAGTATTTAGTTATAAATTATTCTAATATTTGGAGGAATAAAAATTAGAAATATGGAGGGATAAAAAATTTTAAAGGAAGGGACAAAAAATTCAGTGAGAGAATTTTAATAAAAAGAGTAAAATTCAAAGATAGAGATTAAGAAAACAAAGGGCAAGATAATCAAAATTTTAGGAAGAAAAACTAAAATGAGGAGAAAAAAGTTAAACGTTAGGGACAAATAGAAAGAGATAAAAAAAACATCAGAGAGAAAAAATTAAAAAAAAAAAATCAAAGAGAGCTAAACTATTAGAGAGAAAGGAAAGTGAAAAATATGAATTAAAAGAAAAAAATAATAAAGTAAGATGCATATTATAAAAACTTTAGAGAGAGAAAATTTTCATTTTATAAACAATGACGGATGAACTCAATAAGACGGTTTTGAGAAAATTCTCTTTTTTATGAAAATTTATGAATTTTGACAAGAGATGACGGTTTTTACCCGTCATTAAAAGTATTATTTCCAAAAATGAAATAATAGTCATTTTAAATTATAATCACTTGACGAAAATCACTTGGGAATCACATCCCAAATGATTGAAAGGGAATCACATAAAATGATATTGGATTCTTCCAAAATCACTTGCTTAATATTGCCAAACATCACACTTTTGGTAGAAAAGTAATTTTAGACATGCCAAAGTTGATTTTGATCACTCCAAAATCACTCCCAAACATGCCCTTAATCATATTGTTCATTCTTATTTGAAATACTCCGATATTGGTGCTCCATGTCGCCTGTTTGATCAAAGAAACATATTTTTTTAGATTGTCATAATTGTTGGATTGGTTGAGAATATGGAATTTTCGTAGATCAGTTTGGTTATTCCGACATCTTGCAGATATATATTGCTCTGAAGTCCATTGAATTGGACAGAAATGGTTCATGCCCACATTGTTATTAGAGGCTTTGTATTTCATACCTTTATGTCTACTACTCTTCTTAATATGTATACAAAGTTACAAGAGATTGATGATCAAATGGCGTTTGACACCGTCATACTTATCGAGTCAAGTAAAAATCTTAGATTGAAAATGTGAACCATCAATTTCTTGTCCTTGCCAATGCCATCTTGTTGATAAACTTTAAATCCTAATAATGAACTTTATACATGAGCAACAATCATGGACATGGCAAGAAGATCTATCAAAGTTTAGCCATGCCCACAAGCAAGTTCAACTGACTTTGAATTTAAGCCTTATGACGACGAAGATTTTCTCCCCTTATGACTTTGAATTCAAGCCTTATGATGACGATGGAGATTTGCTCCTCTCAAGTGATGATCAAAACGAGTTGAATGGTACTAAGGAAAGCGAGATTTCTCGTCATGGAAGGGAGATGGAGAGGAATGTGAGAAAATTGCAAAACCTCTCATGTCTCATTGATGTCTTTAAAATATAGTTTGTGTTTCAATAGATGATATTTAGTTTAAGTATTTGTAATGATACAAGAATTTTTAGACTGCATGAGATATATGAATTTTGATTTTTCTTTTGACATTTATTATATGAATTTTTTACTTAACATATTAATCATACACATAAATTTTAACCATAAGACAAATACGTATAAATTTTTGCAATAAAACAAATAAAAAAATAATTAATAAAAATAGACATTTGTCATAACTATTTAATTAAATAACTTATCAAATATAAAGCACCTTTTTTTAAGTAATTTGTTAATTCTAAATTCACTTTTGAAACCAAAAATAATAACTCAAATCACTTTTAAAAATATAAAAATCACTTTTAAAAGTTTGGAACCAAACATCAATATGATTGTTTGGAAATCAATTTTATAAAATCAATTCAATCTAAATCTCTTTTACTAAAATCAGTATTACAACTATCACTCCCAAACATGCACTAAGGGCAAGTTTGGAAATGATTTTAAAAATAGTGATTTTAGCATTCGTTTATAATTGATTTATAAAATT
This sequence comes from Trichosanthes cucumerina, assembly GCA_036507285.1. Classification (NCBI taxonomy): domain Eukaryota; kingdom Viridiplantae; phylum Streptophyta; class Magnoliopsida; order Cucurbitales; family Cucurbitaceae; genus Trichosanthes; species Trichosanthes cucumerina. Next base: position 5,563,627 of record CM071837.1, read on the forward strand.
GGTTTTTATACAATTACCTTGATGTTTGGTTTCAAACATTTTAAAAGTGATTTTTCTATATTTAAAAGTGATTTTGAATTATGTTTGGTTTCAAAAGTGATTTTAGAATTACCAAATTACTAAAAATGACATTTTATATTTAAGAAATTATTTAACTAAATATTTTTTTATTAATTTTTTTATTTGTTTTATAGTTAAACTTTTATATGCAAGATTAATATGTTAAGTAGAAAAATGTGCATAATAAATGTCAAAATAAAAATTCAAAAACCATTGGAATAGAAACTTCGGCGAATCCAAAATTGTCACGTTATCACCCGACATTGATGGCAAAATTATTTAATTAGGGACTAATTAAATGTGCATGCATCCCTAAATTAAATTTGTGGCTATACAATTGGGTTCCTTAAAATTTGATAGACAAAAGTCTAAATTAAAGACTTAGTTAGCAAAAGTTCAAGCCCGATCCAGAGACGTAGATCCAAAATCAATCAGGCCCGGTCTAGGACAGAAGGCCCAAATCAGCCAAGCCCAAAAAGGTTTGCCCAACCCAAAATGGTTGGCCCAACAAAGAGCAGGCCTAGTCCAACTGGCCCAAGTCCATCTGGAGGCCCAGAGGAACTCTATAAATAGAGACCTCTCTCCTTCATTTTCTAAGGTTCAGAACTGAAGAAGCTCAGAGAATTCAGAAACAAAGTTGTGAAGTCTCTAAAAGCTCCTGAAGATCAAACACCGTCTAAACGAAGAACACTTCAAGGTAATCGTTAAGAACACGCCACGAATCCATTGAAGTTTTCAACATCGAGAATAAGTTGTTTCAGCCCTCGAGACAAGCTACAAGTCGAAGACCTTCAACACGCTATAAGCCAAAGATCTTCAACAAGCTACAAGTCGAAGACCTTCAACAAGCTACAAGCTGAAGACCTTCAACAAGCTGCAAGTCGAAGGCCTTCAACAAGCTACGAACGATGACCTTCAAAATCCTCAAGACAAGTCTACACTTGAGAACAAGCTGAAAAGCCCTCAAGACAGATCTACATTCGAGAACAAGTTGTTTCAGCCCTCGACCCAAGCGCATACGTAGGAGAAAGAATCAGAGGATTAAAATACTAGAGATTGTACTCACAATTACCTGAAATCAATACAATACAAGTTCATTTACATGTGTCTCATTTCCATTCGTTTGTTGAAATCTCGTGTGAACAGATTGGCACGCCCAGTGGGACAAATCTCTTTCTCCTTCAAATCAAATCAAATCAAGTGATGGCATCAAAGAAAGTTTCATCAAACACTGTTGCTGCAGGCAACACCTACATGGGTCCAATAACTCACAATCATTCCAAAGGGGCTGAGACAAGTGATGATCGAACCCCTGATGCAATGGCAAGCAACATCATCAAACTACCGGATAAAACTTCCAAAGGCAAGGTTGTCATCAAAGATAACCTCTTGTTTCACTAGTCAATTCTAGCTCCTAATCATTAGAGGGAGACATCAAATCAGGATGTAATGTCAGTCATGATGGTTGATGTGGACCCTGACGAAAGAATGACGGAGATGGAAAGAAAAATCAATCTCCTGATGAAGGCGGTAGAAGAAAGAGATCTTGAAATCGTCTTTCTTAAAAATCAAGTCCAAAACAAAGAAACGGTTGAATCCAGCCAAACCCCTGCAGTAAGAAACAACAAGGGGGAAAATATCATCCAAGAGGAGCAGCAAATCGCCTCAACCAAATTTTGATTGCTTGCTTTGTCCGTCCAACAACTACAAGACATGATCATGAGTTCTATCAGCCGCTCAAAATCCTCTCACGTACTCCAAACCGTACACCAAGAGGATTGACAACTCGAAGATGCCCACAGGGTACCAACCTCCAAAATTCCAGCAGTTCGACGGGAAGGGCAACCCAAAGCAACACGTTGCACACTTCTTTGAGACTTGCGAAAATGTAGGGACACGCGGTGACCTCCTGGTGAAGCAATTCATGCATACCTTGAAAGGAAATGTTTTTGACTGATACACCGACTTAAACACAGAAACGATTGACAGCTGGGAACAATTCGAGAGAGAATTCCTAAATCGCTTCTACAGTACGAGGCGAACTGTCAGTATGATGGAACTTACCAGCGCCAAACAACGCAAAGGCGAACCTGTCATCGATTACATCAACCGCTGGAGAGCTCTAAGCCTCGACTGCAAAGACCATCTCACTGATCTATCTTCCGTGGAGATGGGCATCCAAGGCATGAACTGGGGCCTTCTTTACATCTTACAGGGCATAAAGCCTCGTTCTTTCGAGGAGCTAGTGACTCGCGCTCATGACATGGAGCTAAGCATCGCTGCTAGAGGGAATAAAGACCTTTTAGTCCCAGACAGAAAGAGGAGAAAGGATTCAAAGGCGCGGAGAAGGCTATGAAAAGCGCCACTGAGGAGTCCATGGTCGTCAACACGACTCCTCTAAAATTTTTCTCAAAAGTTAAGGAAGTTAAGCCAAGAAAACAACAAGAAGTGGGTGAACGACGTCGTCCAACTTTGAAAGAAAGACAAGAAAAAGTATATCCATTTCCAGAGTCCGACGTCCCAGATATGTTGGAGCAACTACTGAACACACAACTGATTGAACTTCCAGAATGTAAACGATCGGAAGAGATGGGAAAGGTCGATGATCCCAAGTATTGCAAGTATCATCAAGTTATCAGCTATCCAGTGGAAAAATGTTTCGTCTTGAAAGAGTTAATCCTAAGATTAGCTAAAGAAGGAAAAATTGAGCTAGATCTCGATGAAATAGCTCAAACGAATCATACTGCAGTAACAGTAAATGCATGCAGTCAAATGTGCTCTAAATCGCTTCATGGAAAAGAAGTGAGCCTAGTCCAATTTGGAACCATGGAACCTGTAGCTGTTTGGTTTCAACATGAGATACCAAGAAACAAACCCCAAGATACGGTCAAACCTACCGATGATAAAGACAAAGGTCAGATCCTTGTAACTCATTTGAAGAAGCAAAGACAAAGTTTAGCTTCAGATGATTCTTGTCAATATAGAAGCCACAAATGCAAAGACAAACATCAAAATAAGAATGATTCAAGGAGACTTAAGTTTGAAAGGAAGAGAAGCAAAAAATATTCTCAACCTGGAAAATCTGTGACCTTAAAGGAATTCTCCTCTTGAAAATTCCTTCACATAAAAGAAAAGGAAGAAAACTCTGCTGGTGTTTACTACATTGAAGTAGAAGAAGTTGATGATGTAAAATAAGTCAAGCAAAGGACTTCTGTCTTTGATCGCATCAAGTCTTCAACTACTCGACCTTCAGTCTTCCAAAGGATGAGTATGGCCGCGACGGAAGAAGAAAACCAAGATCCAACTTCTAGCTCCACTCGACCTTCAGTCTTTCAAAGGCTAAACGCCTCTACTTCAAAGAAATGTCAACCTTTAATATTTGTTTTTGATCGCCTTAAAGTAACAAGTAGTCAAGATGAAAGCATGATGAACACCTCGAAATGAGGTGAGTCACAACAAGGTTCAAAGTACCGTCCCTTCACATATGAAAAGGAAGTTCTCCGTTCTCATAAATATAGAGGGTTCCTTAAAGGTGAAGAAAAATCTCATCGTCTTAACAAATCCTACAAATGAAGGGCTTGATCAAGATTATGGTGACGACAAAGACATTTAAAATGTAAAAGCTCCTTGTCGCAAGTGCCTAAACCGCATGATGCTCCTGGCCCACACAAGCTTAAAAGGTGAACGAAAAAAAGAATCTTCTGAACTACGTTCTGACTTGATCCCTTTTCTTAAGGGTACGTAGGCAGCTTAAAGAAAACTTTAAGTTCAGCCCAAAAAAAATAAACAAAAAAAGTGTGTTGCAGCTACTAAGATATGACATACTGGGGGCAATACAAAAAGATTGAAAAGGTGTTCAATTCTATTGTCAATAGTGACGTTGCAAATTGAAGATGTTGCATCATTGTGAGGACGACACAGCAAGTTAAGTTCATACGTGGTCGCATCCTCTCCAAATTCGAGAGGCTTTGCTACTTCCTCTCAAAGTTTGAGGGCTCCGTCGTCGCTTCCTTTTAAAGTTCGAGGACTCCATCGTCACTTTTTCTCAAAGCTCGAGGACTTCGTCGTCGCTTCTTTGTCGTCGTTGCTTCTCAAAGCTCGAGGACCTCGTCGTCGATTCTTCTCAAAGTTCGAGGACTTCGTCGTCGCTTCTTCTCAAAGCTCAAGGACTCCGTCGTCGCTTCTTCTCAAAGTTCGAGGACTTAGTCGTCGCTTCTTCTCAAAGCTCAAGGACTCCGTCGTCGCTTCTTCTCAAAGCTCGAGGACTTCGTCGTCACGTTTTTGTCATCGCTGCTTCTCAAAACTCGAGGACCTCGTCGTCGATTATTCTCAAAGTTCGAGGACTTCGTCGTCGCTTCTTCTCAAAGCTCAAGGACTCCGTCGTCGCTTCTTCTCAAAGCTCAAGGACTTTGTCGTCACTTCTTCTCAAAGCTCGAGGACTTCATCGTCGCTTCTTCTCAAAGCTCAAGGACTTCGTCGTCGCTTCTTCTCAAAGCTCGAGGACTCCTTCGTCGCTTCTTCTCAAAACTCGAGGACTCCTTCGTCGCTTCTTCTCAAAGCTCGAGGACTTTGTCGTCGCTTCTTCTCAAAGCTCGAGGGCTTCCTCCTTGCTTCCTCTCAAAGTTCGAGGACTTCGTTGTCGCTTCCTCTCAAAGCTTGAGGACTTAGTCGTGGCTTCTTCTCAAAGTTCGAGGGCTTCGTCGCCGCTTGTTCTCAAAGTTCGAGGGTTTCGTCCTCGGTTCTTCTCAAAGTCCAAGGACTTCGTCGTCGCTTCTTCTCAAAGCTCGAGGACTTCGTCGTCGCTTCTTCTCAAAGCTCGATGGCTTCCTCCTTGCTTCCTCTCAAAGTTCGAAGACTTTGTCGTCGCTTCCTCTCAAAGCTCTAGGATTTCGTCGTGGCTTCTTCTCAAAGTTCGAGGGCTTCGTCCTCGCTTCTTCTCAAAATTCGAGGACTTCGTCGTCGCTTCTTCTCAAAGCTCGAGGACTTCGTCATCGCTTCTTCTCAAATTTCGAGGACCCGTCGTCGCTTCTTCTCAAAGCTCGAGGAATCCGTCGTCGCTTCTTCTCAAAGCTTCAGACTCTGTCGTCGCTTCTTCTCAGAGCTTGAGGACTTCGTCGTTGCTTCTTCTCAAAGCTCGAGGACTTCACCGTCTTCAAAGACTCTGGCGGTGCATCGTCTTCAAAGACTCTAGCGGTGCGTCGTCTTCAAAGACTCTGGCGGTGCGTCGTCTTGGTGCTTCGTCTTCAAAAGCTCTGGCGGTGCTTCGCCTTCAAAAGCTCGAATGATGTTGTCTTCAAAGTCTCTGGCAGTGCTTCATCTTCAAAGTCTGGCCTCATCTTCAAAGTCTGGCCTCATCTTCAAAGTCCGGCCTCCTGGCGGCGACCTCATCTTTAAAGTCCGTTCTCCTGGCGGCGACCTCATTTTCAAAGTCTGGTCTCCTGGCGGGTGCCTCATCTTCAAAGTCCGGTCACCTGGCGGCGACCTCATCTTCAAAGTCTGGTTTCCTGGCAGGTGCCTCATTGGCCTCATCTTCAAAGTCCATCCGGTCTCTGGCGGTGGCCTCAACTTCAATAATAATAATAATAATAATAAAACTCACACCAATTTCACTTTTTCTCTCCCTTACGCCACCTTTTCTTTTCTTTTTTTTTTCTTTCCTTCTCTCTTCTCAGTCTCTCTTTCATTTTCTCTCCCCCAATACTCTTTGCATCTTCTTCTCTCTCGAACTATTTGTGAATACCCACCTCTCGTCGCAGTCTGCAACTCACGGTGACCGACGACACAAGGAACATGGCGCTAGCAATTTGACGACACAGTCCCGACGATGCATAGTGGCGATGAACCACGACAGCAGCTCCGCCAATTGTGCGACAACTCTGGTTAGGCGACGGAGCTTAGAAAGAACCGACGACAACAACTGAAACGCAACAAAAAACGGCTTCGACCTCAACTCCGGCTTCGATTTGATTTCCAGCGGCTTCACGCTGCTCATCGGCTCGGTTGTCCAATGGCGGCTTGTTGGGGATCTACGGAGACTTCGTACCTTTCAAGATCCTGCGAACAATGACACGTCCTTGCTCCCAGTTTTAGATGTTTATAAACACTGCTCCGATCGATATTTATAGGGAGAGTTGAAAGAGATTTGGTTTTCGATTTCAACCAAATCTAAGCTGAAGTTGGACCAAAACAAAATCTAAACAGAAGATGAGGAATCTCGATTTGAAGGTGGTTTCAAAAAAAATAAAAATAATAATAAAAGAAATCACTGTGTTCAGTTAACCAAATTTGGGTAAATTCTTTCATTCAAATCTAACCAATTTTTGTTAAAAAAACAAATTTAGTTGAAGCTTGGAATTGTACTTTATGCCCAAAATTAAGTGAATTTTGAAACTTGTATTCACTGTCAAAATTTAAAATGCTTCAATTCTATTTCAACATCAAATCATGCGGAAAACTTTTTTTTCTTTTAAATTAAAAAAATGGGCATATTAAAAGAACTTTCCAAATTCAAACAAAAGAAAAATGTTTGGGCAAAATTTCAAGACTTAATCCAATTTCAAAATTTTGGGATGAAATTTTTTCAACCTTACCCAAATTTGTTTCGAGTTAAAGTAGAGCATAAAATCTACTAAATTCAAATCAAAATTTTATGCCAAATAAAGAAAATCAAAATATTGACTTAAATTCATATTTTGATATATTGACATAAAGAGAAAAAAAAACATGTGTCAAAGAAAAAAAAATCAATCAAGTTATGAACCAAATTTTCATATTTGATTAAATTGACACATCAAGCGAAATTCAACTAGGAGCAAACCTCATCCAAATTAGAGCAAATCTCTTATGATTCCAAAATAACTTTTTCAATTTCGGCGAATCCAAAATTGTCACATCATCACCCGACATTGATGGCAAAATTATTTAATTAGGGACTATGTGCAAACATCCCTAAATTAAATTGGTGGCTATACAATTGGGTTCCTTAAAATTTGATAGACAAAAGTTTAAATTAAAGACCCAGTTAGCAAAAGTCCAAGCCCGATCCAAAGACGTAGGCCCAAAATCAATCAGGCCCGGTCCAAGATAGAAGACCCAAATCAACCAAGCCCAAAAAGGTTGGCCCAACTCAAAATGGTTGGCCTAAAGCCAACCTGACCCAACCCAAAGAAGTTGGCTCAACAAAGAGCAAACCCAGTCCAACGGGCCCAAGCCCATTTGGAGGCCCAGAGGAACTCTATAAATAGAGACCTCCCTCCTGAATTAAGAAACAAAGTTGTGAAGTCTCCAGAAGCTGATCAAACACTGTCTGAATGAAAAACGCTTCAAGGGAATTGTCAAGAACACACCACGAATCCATTGAAGTTTTCAACATCGAGAATAAGTTGTTTCAACATTGAGACAAGCTACAAGCCGAAGACGTTCAGTGTCAAACCCCCTCCCGAACCACTTGCTAACTTAGCCCGGGAGACGGCATGAAGCCAACAGACATTGCTACCTCTTAACAATACCTGCTGACACTACTTTTCCCGAAAACAAACTATGTTCGCATATGGAACACTCAGAAACTTAACACAATGAAACCGGACATCTATAAGACGTACATGAGGAGAAACTCTTCTTAAGTCTCTCTTGAAAACTAAAACGAGCAAGAACATCAGAACCACAAACATATGGACTTGCTAAACAACACCAACCACGTACAACATATCAAACTTGAGAAGCTTCCGTGATTATGGCGGGTTATCGCACACCGAGAGCTCGATCTTACCTGAAAAGTGGAGAAAACACTGAAAGAATGAGCTATGAAGCTCAGTGAGTGACTTGAGTTTTAAAGAAAGTTATTAACTCGTAAATCATATCACCTGGCCATCTATGAGCATATGCATCTGTAATCAAATGTTTAAAGTAACTGTGTAATCATAATAGCTTTTCATGAAAACCAGCAAGTATATCGTTAAAATCTCGTAAGGCATGTAAATGTAATAAACTCTTTTTAAAACATGTCACAATCTACGTTTGTTCTACGATGTAGTGGGGCCCGCCAAAGACTCCCATCGTCTTTGTCGTAATGGGGCCCGCCCGGACTCACGACAATGGTATTTGTTGTCACGGAGTTCACTCAACGTCGACAATGAAAATGACTTTAATGTGCACACGGTACCATAAAGCCTCGGGCTCAATATTTCAGAAGATCACATGAAAACTTTTGAACATGTCTGCTTATCTTTTCTTTTCATAAAACTCAAGCTTACTTAGCTTGTTCATAACACTGGAAATCTTTAAAAACATATTTGCTAAAACATACTTGCTCGAAGTCATAACATTTCCATAGACTTCGGAAATGCAATAAACATATGCTCGTGTATAAATTTCATCAAGACATTTAAGCTCATCATGAACACTTTAAAACATTTCTAAGAAATCATGAATGCTCAAAAACAAGTGTTCAAGGAAAACAATAAGCATTGAAACCATTTCGTTTTAGCAAAACCTTGCATTTCATAAGCATAATACAAGCCTATAAACCATTTTCAAGGTTCGTTTTGTCACTCACCGTATTAGAACTAGAACCTTGTCCCGTACACTCGACCTATCTCCTCTTGGACTGCCAAACAAACCAAAACCATGTTTTAGAACCTCAAGCTCATGGTTTTTAACCTTAAAACTACAAGAAAACACTCCAACAAAAATTCCATCATTTTCAAATTTCACTGCTGTTTTCATGCAGCCATAACTTCTTCATTACTTAGCCAAACAGGGTGAACTTTATACCAAACTCTTCCTTTTTGAATCCTCTAAAAATCATATGAAGACATGAAATTAAAATTCTCAATAGATTGGTTCAGAAATATCTCGAAAACTTCTTTCCCGAGAACTAACTTCTTATTCCAGTTTCGATTTTCTCACGCAACCCAAACTTGACTGATATTTTCAACATCTTCCAATCATTTTATATTGAAGATTTCTTCATGAAAGTTGTAGGAAATTCAAAAGCTTTCCAACCATACCTATTAGAGCTTCTAACTCCAAGTATACAGATCAGAACAACCAAAACATCGAGGCTTCCCTGATTTGACAAAGAAAATCATCATTTGTCTTCCTCTTCACAAATCAGTAGCTTAAGATCCGAATTTGCTCGAGCTTCCTTCACGAATTTTGTTCCAATATGAGTTAACTTGCACGAAACAAAATCTCAACTCTTACCTCTTTCTTTGGAGCTCGAGATGAACAAAATACCAGAATCTGGTCCGAGTTGATCAAAGAATTTCCATGGAAGTTGAATGATTCTTCTCCTTTCTTCTTCAACCTCAACCTGAGAAACTTTCTCCCCTCTTCTTCTCTCAAACCCCTCCCACGATGCTCTGCCCTTTCTTAGTTGGAAAAGATACAAAATGAGTTAGAAATTAATTGGAAATTGTTTAATATAGCCCAAACGGTTGTTTTTGTCTTCTTCTTCTTTTTCTTTTTCCTTTTCTCTTTTCCTTTATCTTTTCATTTTACTTTTCTTTCCTTTGCTTTTGTTTTCAAAGAAAAACCAAACCAAACTATTCCTTTCTTGTTTTCTTTTGTTTTTTTTTTTTTAAAACATGACATAATATAATAACCATAGCTTTCATTTTCTTTCCTTCATTATTCTTAGAACAACCAAACCAAAATGGTTTATGTTTTTCCTTCCTTGTTTTCCTTTTGCCTTTCACTTCATTACTTTTCTTTTTAAAACAAGGAAAACCAAGTTTTAAGCATTCATTTCTTCCTTTCTTTTGTTGTTTGATATTAAGGAGGTTCCAAAGAAAGATCTCGGGTTTACATTCAGCACGCTACAAGCCGAAGATCTTCAACAAGCTACAAGTCGAAGACCTTCAACAAGTTACAAGCCGAAGACCTTCAACAAGTTGCAAGCCGAAGGCCTTCAACAAGCTACGAGCGAAGACCTTCAAAATCCTCAAGACAAGTCTACGCTTGAGAACAAGCTGAAAAGCCCTCAAGAAAAATCTACATTCGGGAACAAGTTGTTTCAACCCTCGACCCAAACGCATACATAGGAGAGAGAATCAGATGATTAAAATACTAGAGATTGTACTCACAATTACCTGAAATCAATACAATACAAGTTCATTTACACGTGTCTCATTTCCATTCGTTGGTTGAAATCTCGTGTGAACAACCATATATCTCATTCAATCTAGAATAATTATAATAAATAATCATTTTACATCTAATTTCTATTAAATAGTCAAATTCTTTTGTGTCATTATTTTTGGAAGAGCTATTAGTATAATCATTATCAATCATATAAGATGAGATCTATGTTTACAAAATAATCATTTACAAATCCATTTATTACTTTTATCTTTAGAGACGAAAACAAATCATCTAAAAAGAAAAAAGAAAGTTGTGGCAACAAAAGTGGAGAAATTGCAACTATAAATTGCAATAAAATTAGTGATAATTATATATATATAAGGGCATGTTTGGGAGTGATTTTGGAGTGACCAAAATCATTTTTGACATGTCTAAAATTACTTTTTTATCCAAAGTGTGATGTTTGACAATATTAAGCAAGTGATTTTGGAAGAATCTAAAATCATTTGAAGTGATTCCCTTTCAATCACTTGGGAGGTGATTCCCAAGTGATTTTGAAAATAGTGTACTTTTAATGAGGAGTAAAAACCGTAATCTTTTGTCAAAATTCATAAATTTCCATAAAAAAGTGAATTTTTTGAAAACCAAAATCACTATTAAAAGTATAGAACCAAACATGAAAATGATTATATGAAAATCAATTATAGACAAATCAATTACACTAAAATCAATATTTCTAAAATCATTCCCAAACATGCACTAAGATAATGGAAACCCAAAGTGACCTACGACACCACCTATGGGATGGGAGAGAGATAGAGAAAGTAGGGTACAATGGAATAACACGGGGACAAGTTTTGGGAGTGATTCCCGGTCAATCACCTACCAAAAAATCACCTATCAACTAATCATTGAAAAATCAATTTTAAGTGATTTTTTATTTTTTTAAAATCAATTTTAACATTTAACAAACATAAAGGCATGTTTGTGAGTGATTTTGGAATGACTAAAATCACTTTTGACATGTCTAAAATCCCTTTCCTTTCAAAAGTGTGATGTTTGACAATATTGAACAAATGATTTTGGAAGAATCCAAAATCACTTGAAGTGATCCTATCAATCAGTTCGTAGGTGATTCCCAAGTAATTTTTATAAGTGATTGTGATTTAAAATGACTATTATTTTATTTTAAAAAAATGTATACTTTTGGTGACGGGTAAAAACCGTCATCTTTTGTAAAAATTCATAAATTTCCATCAAAAAATGATTTTTTTCAAATCCGTCACCATTTAATCATCAGTCATTTTTTACAAAATGACAAGTTTTCTCTCTCTAAAGTTTTTCTGATGTGTATCTTTTACTTTATTATATTTTTATATTTTCATTCATTTTTCTCCAGAATGGTTTTAACTTTCTTTGAATTTTTTTATTTCTAATTTTTTTTGTTCGTCCTAATTATTTTCGTATATTTTAAAATTTTTTCTCACTAATTTTTTTATCACTTGCTCTACCTTTTTTGTTTTTGTACTTGTTTGTCCCTAACTCTTAACTTTTTTCTCCTCAATTTTCATTATAAATTTTCTTCCTAAAAGTTTTATAATCTTACCCAATTTTTTTTGTTTATCTCTCTATTTTCATTTCTCTAATATTTTAATTCCTCCATGATTATAAAATCCTTTTTGAAAATAAACATTAATATTTTTTTTAATGTTTTTAATTAAATTTAAATGCACTTTTACAACGTTTGAATTAAATATTAAAATAATTTATAACTAAATAGTTTTTTTAAAAAATTAATTATAATTAAATAATTGAGAATTTGTAATGGGTAGCAAGGATGATTTTACTATTTGTAGATATAGCAACAATTTAAATTAATTGCAAATATGACAAAAATCTTTAAATTGTTTTCATAATTCCTATTATACCCTTGGCTTAAATCTATTTATTTTTTTTCTTCCTCAGTATTTCCTTCTTCTTCCCTTTTTCAAGAAAACAAATTAGGAAATATAAAAGTGGGACCCATCTAGTTTGTTAATTTGAGAGAGGAATGACACTACAACAAGTTGGCACTTCACCAAACTTCCGCTTTCACACACCCCAAAATTAAGAAAATATTAATCAATTTTTTCTTCATCTTTTTTTTTTTAGTTTACATTACAAGAATTTTCTCAGAATCTAAACACTACCCGCCTCTCCTTTCTCTCTATCGATAGCATTTTCCTTTTCATTTTCTCGGGAAAATGTTAATATTAATATTGATATTAATATTAACACTTTAGAAAATTAGGTAATATTAAAAGAAAAAAAAACATAGCAATGAGCGATGTTATTAACTAACGTCATGTCGTTGTTTTGATGTTGCTTGGTTTTTAACTTTAGTGGAAGATCAAAATACAAGATATCCTTTAGTTGCTCATATTAATGATGCTTGTTTTGATGGCTCCTCTTATGCAATTAGTGATGGGAGTGACAACTTACGGATGTGTAATCTGCCCAATTGGGAATCATTCGAATGGAGTTCGATAGATGTTGACATGAATGCATTACCTCCAATTGTTAAATGTCAAGCGGAAGGCCGTGTGAAGCAAAGGATTTTGTCGATTGCTGAAGCAAGAAGTCACACAAAATGTAGTCATTGTCATCGTGTTGGTCACAATCGTAAGACATGTAATTTTCCACCATTTTTACCATGATGTAATTTTTGACAATTAGTTTTAGATATATTTTTTCAAGATAGAACTCAATATTGTTGTTATCATACTATTCATACTATCAATACAAGGTTTGTGATTGTTTCAAAAGTTTAATATCAATACTATGAACACAAGGACTTTGGCATCTGATGAGAAAATTTGAAGACCACACAACAAACAATAGTAGTTAACAGATAAACAACTATCAGTGATAGTGATAGACAACTACCACTGATAGAAGTCTATCACTTTTATCTGTGATAGACATCTATCACTGATAAAAGTCTATTACTGGAAAGAAGTTAATGATTGATAGACAACTATCACTGATAGAAGTCAGATAAAAGAAAAAAGTTAATAATCATGAATAACAAGAAGTATAATAGAAAAGTTATAGGTAGAAGTCTATCAAACAACTATCATTTGATGAAGCCTCATCACTTCTATCGGTGATAGTAGTATCATCACTTCTTTTCTTTAATTTATATCAATCATTAATAGTGATAGTAGTTTATCACTTCTATTAGTGATGAGACAATGATAGAAGTGTGGATAGGAACAATAAGTCTAATAGATAATAGAAAAGTTATGAGTAATAGGTAATAGATGAACAACTATGGTAGAAGTCATCGACAACTATTATTGATAGATATCACTTCATCGGTGATAGATATCACAATAATAGTCTATCACTTCTATTAGACATCTATCACCGATAGCTATCACTGAAAGAAATTAATGATTGATAAACAACTATCGGTGATAGACATTTATCACAAGCCTTTGATAGAATAATATTCATGAAGAACAAGAAGTCTAATAGAGTTATAGACTTTTATCACTTATATCGCTTTATCACCTAATGAGACTTCTATCATCGATATCAAATGATAGAAGTCTAACATCAGAACACATTGACAATCGTTATAGACTTCTATCACTCATATCGGTTTCATCACTAATGACTTCTATCAACGATATAAGATGATAGAAGTCTAACACTATAACACATCGATAATCGTGTAACCATTCCCAAACGACAAAAAAAAATAGTTATTAAATAAACAAACTTCTATCGGTGATATCACTAATAGCATCCTATCAATGATTTATTCTTCGTTTGTTATCAATGGGGATGATGGAAAACTAAAATTATAAGAAAAAATTAGTTATTAAATAAAATGAATAAAAAAAATTAGTTATTAAATAAATGACTTCTATCATTGATATCACGGATAAGAGACTTCTATCAGTGATATCACTGATAGAATCCTATCCGTGATATCACTGATATCATCCTATCAATGATATCACTGATATAACGTGGGGTGTTTTAGTAATTTCAATTTATCTTTTCAAATTTTTGCTATTTTTGCAAATAGATTGAGAGATTTCTTTATATGAAGCGATTATATTGGGCCTTTTTCTACACAAAATTTCAATTGCCCCTAAATAATTAGCTTAAAACAATTATTTTAAAGTCACTCCCCCAAACATGCCTTTTGAAAATGACTTAATTGTATGAAAATTACTATTAAAAATGTAGAACCAAACATGAAAATAACGGTATGAAAATCTTTTTTTCTTTTTTTTGAAAACGAATGAAAATCACTTTTAATAAATCAATTACAAATAATTCAATTGTATTAAAATCAAACTTTCTAAAATCATTCCCCCAACATACAAATAATTGTATTAAAATCACTTTGAATCACTATAGAAGTAATTTTGACCGTGCAGAATTACTCCCCAACATACTCTACCAACAGTACGTAGAAGTATCAAAGTTTCCAAATTCTGTGGCTCGCCCCTTGCTTTTCAGGGGAGTATGAAGAGATAAATTTACTAGGGCCAGAAAAATTAACGTTGTAGAAGAAGAAGCGGCAACGGCGACGACGGAGGATTTGCAGTGAAACAAACAAGAGGATTATGGAGAAGGGAGAAGTGGAGAGAAAGGTAGAAGAATCCGTGGAAGAAGATGATCAGGTTGTAAATCCATGGCAAGTTTCGGCTAAAGATGGAGGCAAAATCGACTATGACAAGCTAATTGACAAATTCGGCTGCCAGAGGCTCGACCAGTCTATCATCGAGCGAGTCCAGCGGCTAACTTCTCGTCCTCCCCATGTCTTCCTCCGCCGTGGCGTATTCTTTGCTCATCGGTTTCTCTCTCTCTCTCTCTCTACATTCATTTTTGCAGTCCGGCAATTGCGGTAATTGTACTTAACTTTGTTTGATTCTCTCAGGGACTTTGAAGAAATTTTGAATGCGTACGAGAGGGGTGAGAAATTCTACTTGTATACTGGAAGAGGACCTTCTTCTGAAGCATTGCATTTGGGGCATTTGGTTCCTTTTATGTTTACCAAGTGTGTTTCAGTTTCTTATAGTTCATGCTTTGGTCTTTATTAGTCCATACATGTTTTTTTCAAGTAATTGAATTGCCAATACCGTCTATTTCGACTGGCAAACTGTAAAAGGGTGGATGATGCTATGAATTTTGTATATTTTTCGTAAAATAGCATGAAAATTTATTTGAGTTTTGTGTGATATTTCACATTGTGTAATTGATTGTGCCTTGACTTGAGTTTTTGGATTTATGAGACCCATTTTGTTTTTTTCACGATCTAAATATAGGTATTGGGTGCTTTTGTAGATATTTGCAAGATGCATTTAAGGTGCCCCTTGTGATACAACTCACTGACGATGAGAAGTGTATGTGGAAAAATCTTTCTGTTGAAGAGAGCCAGAGACTTGCTCGTGAGAATGCAAAAGACATCATTGCTTGTGGTTTTGATATTTCAAAAACCTTTATCTTCTCTGATTTTGATTACGTTGGTGGGTGAGTATGATAGGAGTGAACTTATACAATAAGAGAAGAAACATCTAACCGTCACTAAGTTCGAACTTGAGGATCTTTCTTTTTTTTTTGTTTTTTTGTTTTGACAAGGTAACAAACGAAATTTCATTGATATAATGAAAAAGAGACTAATGCTCAAAATACAACAACCAAAAATAAACAGGAGATAACCAGAACAACATGAGACATAGCCTAAAAAAACCCAGAATTAAAGCTTCTAAGCCTTAAACAGAACCAGCAAACCAAAAAAACGCCTACAAGAACAAAATATCAAATATAAGCTAAGCATGACTTCCAAGGAATTCTAGCTTTAGAAACAAGAGCAGCCCTTCCAAGAGTCAAACCACATTCCCGAAGCCTCACCAGAAAACACCTTGAAAATACCAACAATTTGCTGCATAAAAACAAAAGAGAAGAGGTGAACCGATGACTCTTCCGAACAAAGCAAAAGCAGAAACTGCTGTAAATAACACCAGATCTCTCCACTTCCTTTGCCACACTTCTTCATGTTGAAAACGCTTGGGACAAAAGGGCCCCCATAATACTTGCACCACTTGCCTTGCTCAAGAACCTTCTCACCTCCTCCATGGATCACCAAAAATTCCCAGCAGCATCAATCAACCATAACCCATAGTCCTACCTCCCGAAGGCTCCAAACCCTCCAAAGCAGACTTGAAATGAAGTGGCAATAAACGAACTAGAATAGTCGCCCTTCAACACTTTTAACCCACAACTTACACGTAGCCTTCTCCCACGTAATCAACAATCCACCTAAACGACCAAAAACTTCTACATGACCCTAGCCAATGTCCCTCGAACTCCATAAAGACCTTTTGAGACTAACTCTCTTTGCACCATCCCCCAAAACCCTCGCGTTCCACGATAACACTTTCATTACGAGATAATCCGGTCTCCACCGACCACAATTTCTCTAAATTGTAATCCGCTTGCCTTGATTAAATCACTAAATTTAGACTATTCCACTGGACAATCAGCCACAACCTTCTCCAAACTCTCCTTTTTACCCCCAAGGAGAATTATGCATTGCCCTTCAAAAACTCCGCTAAATTAACTCTGGGAGAAAGAAACTCCGAAACTCTATTCCCAACACTTCTCACCGATCCAATATCCGGGCTACTTAGACTAACCTCAGAATCAGAATCGAATTCCAAATTTTGATCAAACCCTAGAGAAGAAGATGCACCATTAATTGTCGAGCCTAGACGAGGCTGAAAAGAGGTTTTAAAAAACGATACCCCATTTGGGCCAATGTGGCACTTTTCGATTGCAAACCCTGTGTAATTAGGAGAGTTAAGATCCCCTACCTTGAGAGAGGAAGTCAAAGGATTATGCTGAAGAGACCCATCTGCTTGTTCTAAAAATCGTGAAAAATCCTCTTACGACCGAGCGTTTAAAATTCTAGGCATTGCACCTCCCCTTCTCCTTGTATAATATTTCCCACAAAATGTGTCCTTTACCTCTTTGACACTAGAGGGGACACTAGAGGAAAAAAGAAGCTCTTCCATACCCCACCGATTAATTCCCAATTCATTATCACCATTAATTAAAGACTCAGACTTTCCCCCATCCATACCAACTGGATACTTTGAACTTTACTGATATTTCAGTGGCAAAAATCAAGGTAGCTGCAAATCTTTGTGGCTTTTGGCCGGCGGCCATTCCTCTTGAAGATCCTTCTTGTGGAAAGTTCTGGTTGAGTTTCGAAGCTTTGGAAGAGGTGACCCCTCCTAGATGCTTGGAGACTGCTTTAGTCTTAAGTGATGTTACTAATCCGATTGATATGGCAAGGGTTATACAAGTATGGGAAGACGAAATGATTAATATTCCCTTTCAACCCCCTTCAGGTCCATTGGGTTTTCTTGATAATGTTGTAAGTGGAGAGATGTCTTTGGCTGTGGAGGTTGTTGAAAATCAGGAAGGTTTTGATCATCTTCTGCCAAATGATGAATCTTCGTTGGGAATCATTGAATCTACTACAAATATACTGGCCAAGGAGGATGGATCTGAGAATCTGATCAGGTTGCATCATGAGGAAATAAGGGGGCGTGATTTGGGAACGGGGTCTTTGAGTGGATGTGTTGAGAATGAATGCATTGAGACTTTTAAAGAAGCACCTTTAAGGCAAGCAATGGAGATTTCTTTTATGAATAGTGGGAGGAAGTCGAAGGGGCAGGGGTGCGAGATCATTAATGGGGGCAATAAGGGGAAGTTTAGGAGTGATGAGTTGCTGGAAAATATTGATGCTTCATTAGATTCTAATGATGGCGTTTTGAGGAACTTGAGGATCTTTCTGAATGTCTTATATAGATTTCTAGGAGTGATTTATATGCTCGCTACCTGGAGTTGTTTTGAATTTTACAATTATAAATTCGTTGTTAGATTAAAAACATCCAAGTGTTTAGACTTCCTAACTTTCTTTATTTTGGGACTTATTTCACAGTGCTTTTTATAAAAACATGGTGAAAGTTGCCAAATGTGTCACATACAATAAGGTACTCACATAATCTAATCATATTTAATAATTTTCATTTTCAAGATTTCATTATGAATATTATTAATACTATTTTTCTTATTTTGATATGTTGGTTTACTAGGTTGTGGGTATTTTCGGGTTTACCGGTGAAGATCATATTGGAAAAGTTAGTTTTCCACCGGTGCAGGTATGGTCCACAACTTTTATTGGTATAATGAATAATTCTTATCGAAATCTATCTTGTGTTATACATTAATTTTATATCAGATTGTGATCATATCATGGATTTTGATCTTTTCTTTGAGATGAAATACAGATTATCATGCACTATCTTTGTATCTCTCACACAATAGATGCATAGTATATTTAAGATTTTGAAAGAAAGTAGATATCATTAACTTCTCAAAAATATAACTTATTTGTCACGTTCCTAAAAACTCCATTTCTATGAAGCTTGATCTTCAGTTTCATTTGTCTCTCTTCTCAAGAAAGAAAAAACTTGTTATTACAAAATAAAAAGGTACAAAAAGAATAGCCGACCAGCATCCTCTCTCAAGGGGCAAAGGAGATTGTGAAAACTAGTCCAATTAGCATAGATCATAAGTATTATACGAAATTCTCCCGAGAGTGCCCAGATGAAGCTATAAATCTCATTAAGTCAAAGGACTCATTGAGTTACATTACATGCAAGTTGAATGGACTGGAACCTTAACACACTCTTTATACCATAAATTACGAAAAACAGCCACAACACTCTTTATACCATAAATCGCAAAAACAACAGAAGCACGCCACAAAAACAACTAAAAATGGTAAATCATTTTTTGTTGATCTTTATGACTATTTTCTCTCTCTGCATCATTATGACTGTATTACTACACTGCCCATGGAATTGTTTGTCGGAATAATCTAACTTATTATTATTTTTTCTTTCATCATCATCCCACTTTGATGCAGGCAGTTCCTTCATTTCCGAGTTCATTTCCACATCTTTTCTCTGGCAAGGATGATCTTCGGTGCTTAATACCTTGTGCTATTGATCAGGTATTGTTGATTGTTTCTCCTAGCCCAGATTATAGTTCCCCTATTAAATCGCATGTACCACATTGGTGTAATCATATAGTCTGGGTTTGGTATTTTATTTATTGGGTTTGTGATTAAAAGTTTCTCTAATTATTTGTTTTTTTTTTAATTCTCCAGGATCCTTATTTTCGAATGACAAGGGATGTAGCTCCTCGCTTAGGATATCATAAACCTGCATTGATCGAATCTTCTTTCTTTCCTGCTCTGCAAGTAACACCACAATTCTTATGCTTCATCATGTTAAAGTTTCCATTCAATATTGATTGATTTGTAGAATCGTTTTAGAACACAAAAGAAAAAATCAATATGGACATGGTGGATATGTCATTGTAGGGTATCCCCGATCAATTCCCTTGCACACAACAAAATCCCACAAGAATAGAAAGAACACATGGTAGAATTTGAGTCAACCCCCTTGCTATTGAGAATTCTTCAATGTTGAGGGGTTATTTTCATTCATCTAAACCCCAACTTTCGAGAGGCTGAGACTCTCCCTCACTATCTACAAAATACTCAACAAAAAACAACCATGGGTCAGAAAGTACACAAATACTACCCACTCTTTCCCCCCACGATCCCCTACCCCATACAAAACGATCTCACTCTTCTGTAGTCCCCTCTTCACTCTCCTTACTTCCTTTTTGCCCTTCCATTTATAATATTTGAAGATTGGGGGCTTAACAATACCCCTGGGTGCATGACCACTTTGTCCTCAAGGTGAAATTCTGGGTGGCTTTCTTTGAAGTTGTGGTAAGTCTCCCACGTGGCTTCGCTTTCATTTCTATTCATCCATTTAATCATGCATTCCCACTCCCTTTTCTCACTGTTCCATCCGACCCCTATCACTTCCTCCGGTATTCTTGTCCATTCATATTCATCTGAGAGAATTGGTGCTTCGGGGTGGACTGCAACATGATCCCCTATGACTTTCTTTGATTGCGACACGTGGAAGACGGGGTGAACGTTAGTTGCTGGGGAAGCTTCAGATTGTAGGCCACCATGTCAATACGTTGTAACACCTCGTAAGGACCGAAGAACTTTGGCGATAGTTTTTCACACCTCTTTGCCAAGGATTTTTGTCTGTAAGGTTGCAACTTCAAGAACACAGTTTCCTGACTTCGAAACTCGCTTCCCTTCGAGCTCATTCTTTCCTGAGGCAATCGCAGTTGTTCTCGGATGGCTATTAAAACGATGTCTCTCCCCATTAACTAGGTGTCGACCGTGAACCACATTAAAAGGAGTTGTGTTCAAGAATGCAGGGAAGTTAGTATTGTACCATTATTTTGCCCAGCTTAGTCATTGCTTCCATTTCTTGGGTTGTTCGTTGCAAAAGCATCGTAGGAAGGTTTCTTAGCAATGGTTAACCCTCTTGGTTTGCCCACCCGTTTGGGGGATGAAAAACAGTGCTTTTCTTTAGTTTTGTACCCTGGATTCTGAATAATTCACTCCAAAAATGGCTTAAGAATATAGTATCTATGTCAGATACTATGGATTTTGGGAATCCGTGCAGTTTCACGATCTGCTGGATAAACTTCATAGCTACATCCTTGGCTGAGAAAGGGCGTCTGAACGTTATAAAGTGAGCATATTTGATAAGTCTATCAACAACTACCAATATGGAATCCATTCCTTGCGACTTAGGTAGTCCTTCTATGAAGTCTATCTTCCCATATTCTCTTCAAAATTGGTAGAGATTGACTGGTAGAACAACTTCTGACTTGTTTTTTTGGCATATAATGCATTTCTCCACATAATCCTTCATATTCTTCTTCATTCCTTTCCAATAAAGCTCTCCTGTCATTCTTTTGTACGCGCTAAGGAATCTCGAGTGTCCCCCATCACCAAGTCATGATAGAGTTGTAGAATCGAGGGAATCAGTGAGGATGTGTGAGAAAGTACTAACCTGTCTTTGTACCTTAATTGATCTTGCCATAGTGAAAATTTAGGGTGTGCACTGGATCTTCTTGGATCTCTTTCAATATCTGCTGTAATTTGGGATCTTGCCTCATTTCTTCAACCACTACTTCTACATCCACGATGGCCAGTATCATGATCAACAATAATTCTCCCATCAGCTTAACCCTGGATAGAGCGTCGACCACCTTGTTCAGCAGGCCCATATGGTATATAATTTCGAAATCATAACCCAAAATTTGATCAGTCACTTCTGCTACTCAGGGTTGTGACTCCCTTTGTTCTAATAAACTCTTCAAAGCTCTCTTGTCAGTTATCACTATAAACTTTTATCCCAGAAGGTAGTGTCTCCACTTCTGCACTGCGAAAACAATCGCCATCAGCTCTCTTTCATAAATCGACTTCAATTTGGCTCTTTCGGATAAGGCTTGGCTAAAGTAGGCAATGGGCATATGTTTTTGGGTAAGTATTGCACCCAGACCCATCCCCGAGCCATTAGTTTCGAGTGTAAAAGAAATAGAGGAATCGGGTAAGGCGATCGCTGTCAATGTAGTCATCGTAATTTTCAATCGCTGAAAAGCATCTTCAGCTTCTAGAGACCGAATGAGTCCTTTCTCAACCGTTGGTGTAATGGGACTGCGATCGATCCATAATTCAACACAAATCTCCAGTAATATCCGGTCAACCCTAGGAAGCCTCTCAATTCTCTGAGCGACTGTGGTTTTGGCCAATCCAACATGGCTCATATTTTCCTCTCATCGACCGACACCCCAGCTGCGGTCACCCAATGACCTAAGTATTCCACATTCCTTTGAGTAAAAAAACACCTCTTCTTGTTGAGAACCAAATGGTTGTCGCGGAGTACATTGAATACCATCCCAGGTGCTTCATACGAGTCTCAAAGTTCGGACTGTATATGAGGATATTGTAAAAAAAAAAAAATTAACACACATCTCCTCTAAAAGGGCCTGAAGTTTCGATCCAGTAAAGCTTGGAAAGTTGGTGAGACCGAAGGGGATCACTAGGAACTCGTAATGTACCTCGTGTGTCCAAAAAGCTGTTTTTGCTATGTCCCTTCCATGGATCCTAATCTGATGGTAGCCGGACGTCAAGTCCAATTATGAAAAAATGTAGATTCGTGTAACTCATCGAGTAATTCTTCAATCATAGGAATAGGAAACTTATCGGGGATCGTTACTTGATTTAACACTCGGTAGTCAACGCAAAAGCGCCACCCACCATCTTTCTTCTTGACACAAGGAGCACGAGACTGGAGAATGAGCTCGTACTAGGTTGTATGATTCCCGATGTCAGCATCTCATTCATCAGTCTCTTTATCTCATCTTTCTGTGCGTGAGCATATTTATAAGGTCTCATGTTGACCGATGGTTGTCCCTCCTTCTAAGTAATCTAGTGATCAACTTCCCGTCGTGGGGGAAGTCCGCTTGGGGTTGTGAACAGATGCTAATACTCTTCTATCAAGCTTCTCACTTCCTCTAGAACATTCCCTCCCTCCTCAATTTCCAATTCTTCGGTTGTTTCTTCACCTCCTTCTTACATCAGTTGTCTGAGCTCAACCAAGAACCCCTGATCCTCGGCGGACCAGTTCTTTGTCATCATTTTTAGGGATATCTGAGCTTTGGTTAACAAAGGGTCCCCACGAAGAGTGACCTGTTCCTCACCCAAATGTCATCATCAACCCATTCCAATCACCTCCATTACTCCTACAGATTTCAGCCAGATCATACCTAGGATGATGTCAACTCCTAGTTTAATCGGAAGTAAATCTACTTGAATCACGACCTCATAGATCTATATCGTGACATCTTTACAAACCCCTTTTCCATCCAGGGTAGACCCATTACCTAAAGCGATATTGTAGCTCAACGTGTCGTCTTGCGGAAGTCCCAAGTCAATAGGTGTCGGCTGATAAAGTTGTGCATGGCACCGTAGTCTATTAACACGATTACATCTTGATTCCCCATTTTACCACAAAGCTTCACGGTGCTCAGATTGGTGATTCCCACTATCGATTTAGCGTCAAGCTCTACCACCTTCACTTCTAGGGTTTTAAACTCAGTCTCGCAAGAACCCATTCTTCTTCCACTTCCGGTTCCTCTTGCCTTTTCTCCAGGTCACCGTACTCACTCTCCTATACTACTCGAGTTCTATGTTTTTACAACGGTGTTCCTTCGTTCAAGAAAATCCGGGTAAACAATCCGGAAAGATGGATTTGTCGGCCTCTAAGGATTCGGACGATGTGGGTTTAAAGGGGTGTTCTTTTTTTCTAGAAGAATGTCGGGTTGGTGCGAAGGGAGTTTCTTTTATCAAAGCTTCTTTTCAACATTCGAAGGAGAATGCTATGGCTGTAGACTTTCCGTCGTCTTTGTTAGATAATGTTTCTGTTATTGGTTCATTGGTGAGTTTAAGTAGTCCTAATTTGGGCTCAGACAGGCAAAAGTCGCTTAAGGATTTGACGGAGGGGTCCCCTATCATTAATCTTGCAAGTTTATTTGATTCTCCGAAGGGGTGCTCTTCCTCGGGGGTAATTGATTCCATTGTTCCCTATCCAGAACTAAGTCGCTTTAGCTCCCTGATTAAGGCGAGTGGTTTGCAGTTTAAAGAAATTCCGGTTGGTGGGTGCTCTTCCTCCTCTTAAGGAAGCTTATTTCTTGGAGTACGTGATAGCAGATGGCAGGGTGATTATTTTGATTTGGAGTCTTGGTGTTTTTGGATGGGTTCACGTTGAAGCTTTTGGCAGATTTGATGGGCTGTTGGTGATGTGATTTTTAAAGCAGTGGCTACTGGAAGGGTTTGGCTCGGTTGGGTGAGATCTCAAGGTCTCTTTGGTGGTGTTGTCAATAGAGGAAGGTGTTGGGTTGGTGGTTTTTGTTGGGTTCCTTCACTGCTGGTCTTAATTATGGAATTTTAGCTTTGTTGGAGCTTATGTTTGGTTCCAAGAGTAGTTATTGGTTGTTAGAGGTTTGGGTGGTGTGTTTTGATTCTGTTGCTTTGTTGGCGTCATTTTGGAGTGTTTTTCTATGTTAGCGTTTTTGGTTTCTCCTCTTTGGGTTTTTATAGTTTTTGGTCTTTATTGGGTCTTTTTTTTCTCGTTGATTCTTGTTTTTTGTAGTTATTCTCCTCTTTCTTTTGGTTTGTTCTGGGAGAGGTGTTATTTTCTCCTTTGTCCTCACTTTATTTTTGAATAGTTTCTTTGCTCTCTTTAAGTTTGTACTTTGAGCATTAGTCTCATTTCATTATTTCAATGAAAGTTTGTTGTTATCTTGTCAAAAAAACAACGGTGGTCCTTCGTGTATTTTCGTCACATTGGAAGCAAAGACCCTTTTCCTGCTTCGCTTGGAATTTCGCTTCTGTCAGACGCCTCAATAATGGGTTTTTTTTTTTTTTTTTGCTAAGGCTTCCTTTCTCTGGATGGAGACTGATTGCCACTACTCATTGGGCTTCCTATTATTTCTCACGTTATTGGGCCCATGATTTTGGGTCGCAAGGCCTTGCCCTCATGGCCCCCCGTCGTCGGCCTGAACCAGACTGGACTCTACTTCGACCCTTCTCATGGCCAGTTCTCTATCTTCAATCAATTGGGTCTGTTTCATGATATCCTCCAACCCTTCTGGTTGTCGACTCACCACGACGACCTTGATCGTTGGAATCAAGCCGTTAAAGAACTTGTTTTCCAAGACATCTTCAGGCAACTTGGGTAAGGGACCTGGATATGATTCAAATTTCGCCCTAAATTCTGCCACGGATGGTTAAGAAACGGCCACAAAGACTTCCCTCCAATGTGGGTCTGTATCGATCAAACAATCTTCTCTTGAGGTCCTCCCAGTTCGCTATCTTTTTTTGAATATTCGTCGAGCAGAGCCATTCGATGATTGTCGGTTCAAAGATTATGGTCGAATCATTGATCTTCTCAATATTACTCAACGGGTGAACTTCAAAATAGGTCTCTGCTCGATCCAACAACGCGTCCAGATTTACCCCTGAGAACACCTGCATTTCTAGCTTTTTGAACTTACTGCGGTCTGAGTTCGAATCCTCCTTCTTACCCTGCGATGATTCTGCTTCTTCCCCGTTTCCCTTCAGATTCTCATCCTCACTTTGCTTTCCTTTGTTTGCACTCACTTCCATCCGTTCCGAGGATCTCTTAATCTCAGCACTTTCTGCAACCATCATCACCAATGCCTTTGGTTCTCTCTCATGTAGCTGTTCATTCTTTCCCAACCTTTCTCCATGGATTTCTCCAAGTGCTCAATGGTTTCTTTCAACTCGATGATTTCCTTTTCCGCTCCCAAGAGCCTTTCATCCATTGCCATCCTTCGTGTCTTCTCCAGTTCTACGCGCTCTGATACCAATTGTGAGGTATTTGATCAATTCCCCTGCACACAGTAAAATTCAACAACAAGAATAGAATGAACACAGGGTAGAATTTGAGTCAACCCCCTCGCTATTGAGAGCTCTTCAATATCGAGAGGGGTTATTTTCATTCATCGAAACAAGGTTCCCCAACTTTCAAGATGTTGAGACTCTCCCTCACAATTACTGTCTACAAAATGCTCAACAAAAAACAACCACGGGTCAGAAGGTACACAAAAACTACTCTCTCTTTCCCCCCATGATCCCCTACCCCGTACAAAATGATCTCACTCTTCCGTGGTCCCCTCTTCTCTCTCATTACTTCCCTTTTTGCCCTTCCGTTCATAAAATTTGAAGATTGGGGGCTTAACAGTCACTTGCCATAATATGTGGGCTTGGCTTTTGACTTGTGAATGATGTTTATGATTGCATGACTTTTATGTTTGGAGTTGTCATGTTTATAGATTTTTTAAAAATATTGTTTTATTTATTTTACTTGTACCATTTTATTTCTCCTTAAAAAGTTTAGTGCATACTCAAAATTTTTGCATCCCTAGTTTTATATAAAATGCAACACCGACAATTTTGTGTGATTAAGACCCCTGATGGTTCTTGTTTGCATAATTTGTGTGTTGTGCAATAGCTTTCTCATTATCTCAGTATCTGATTTGCAGGGGGAGACAGGAAAGATGTCCGCTAGTGATCCAAATTCCGCCATATATGTGACTGATTCTGCAAAGGAAATAAAAAACAAGGTCCAGTTTCCTTCTCTTATACTTGGTCTTCTATTGAAATAGTTCAATCTGTCTCTGAAGCTTACTTCAAGAACGGAAGCTGGGTCACATGTTCATGCTTTCTTTATTTTTATTTTTTTTTGGGTTAAAACAATAATATATTTACCTTAGGAAAATGTTTGCAAGAAAAGTGGATGAGGTATGCTCTAGCCTTTAACTTAAAAAGAGAAAATTACAAGAATGCTTTCCTTCTAGTTTTCATGGGAAGTTAAGGTATGCCCAAGACTATGAATTTGTTACTCGTCCAATAAAACATGAAAAAAAGGCATCTATTCATAATGTCTCTATTGCCATCATGTTTGTTTTAAAAATATGTCTGTTTCCCTTCTAATCTATAATTCAATGAAGTGTGGACGCTTCATGCTTTTGAAAAGCTTTCATTCTTTGAGAAGCTTAAACCTTTTTTTTTAAAAAAAATCAGAACAATGAGTATAATATATTTACTTTGGGAAAATAAAAAACACATAAGCTGATATTACTGCATTTCTTTTTCGTTTTAGTGGTCTAAGAAATAGTTTAGGGGGAAATTCAAACTATAAAGATGATTATAATTTATTTTTTGTGATAAACTCTAGCAATATCTATTTATTTACAATATTTGAGATACAATGTTAACCATCGGATGGATTGCTACATAGATTTGAGGACGACCTTTTTTTTTTGATAAGAAACCTGATGTATATTTCAGAAGACAGAAAAGGCTACAGCCTAGGGGCAGGGGGGAGAGAGAACACCCTCCCAAAGAAGCTACTTAGAAAAAAATTTCCAATTGTTGAGTAACATCAACAAAAGATAATTACATCTTTGATGTTGCTAGGGCACCACCAAGAAACATTAAGCTGTACATTGCTACAAAAAATATTACTAGAGAGAACTTATCTTCAAAAATGTCTATGGTTTCTTTCAAGCTAACAACTCCACAAAAGAGCCCTGACAGCGTCCCGAAGCATTCTAAGAATTCTTCAAATTCCACCCAAATAGAGCTTCTAGCAGCCAGTCACCACTCTATTAGGGAGGCAAATCGAAAGCCCAAGTGTCAAAAAGCCAGTTCCAAACATTCTTATTGTAGTCACAATGAAGGAATAAATGGTTTAAAGTCTCTCCATCTTATTTGCAAAGGCAGCAAATTGAAGGAAGAAGCAACCAATTTCTACACTTCTTCTGAAGTATTTCCCGGGTACTTAAGCTTCTGTAAGCAAGGGACCACAAAAATACCTACACTTTCTTAGGAACTTTAAAATTCCAATATACGTAATCAGCGGAGTTTTTAAGGAAGATGGTCTTACTAGTGATACTGGTTGAAGTTTCTGACTTCCACAAGTAAATTTTGAGAAAATTTCAGTTCAATGGCATCTTGAAGCAAAACTTGTGATATGTTCTTAATAGATCGTGTGAGTAACTATTGCAAATCAATTTGATATATTTTCAAAACTTGGTATGCAAGAAGTGGATTGTTAGTATGTGTTTTGCTTTTGAGCAAGTAAAGGTTGGATACAACTTTAAGGATGAGAACTGTTTCCTCCCATTTCATGAAATTAAAGAAATTGTCAGCCTAATGAAAAGTTTGCATCTTGTTAAGAAAAAGCCTGTATTGATCGAGCCCCTCCCTGTGAAGAACATGGGTGGTCCAGCTCCACATAGAGATGCAATATACAGTTTTGTTAAGTTGTTAACCGGAAATGCTATTAGAAACACTGGGAGGAGGTTGTTACGACGTTTTTTCTGTGCATTTGGATATGACAGCTTTGCTCTTGCTGAGCGAGTGGTAAATCCCCATCCATGCTCCAACCAACTCAAAGTTTTCCTAGATACTTACAAATTCTAACTCCGTCTCCTGGTTAGAGAAGTTCAGCAACCATTTCTGGAACTGACTAGGTTCGATAGCAATGTTCAGAGGAAGAATGGCATGGTTCTTGCAAGCCAGGAATCGGGCTATTTGAAGGATTTTCTTGATTGTCTGGATAACTTTTGTGTAGAGGTTCTATTCTATGACTGAGGAAATGTCGAGGAAATATAGGCCCCATTTGATAATTATTTGGTCTTTGGTTTTATAAAATTAAGTTTATAAACACCACTTTTACCCTTATAAAAAAAATACTACTTTTACCCATGAGATTATTTATTTTGTTATCTACTTTCTACTTTCTACCCGTGTTTTCAAAAACCAAGCCAAGTTTTGAAACTAAAAAAAATTGTTTTTAAAAAGTAGTTTTTTGTTTTGGAATTTGACAAAGAATTCAAGTATTTCTTTAAGAAAGTTGAAAACCATGATAAAAAATTTGTAGGAAAACCAACAGAAATTTCAAAAACCAAAAACCAAATGGTTATCCAATGAAGTTGTAGTTAATCACTTAGTTGGTTGTATCCTTGAGATCATTTGTGGATGTTGTGATGGGACTAAGATTAATTTTATAAAGAAACCACATTATGTTACACACAACCTAAACCAAACCAGGTTAGGGAATCTTAAATTTGAGTGGAATTGACTTAAAGGTTGCTAAAGGCATTGTTAGGCGTGCTACGGTGGGGTCAAGTTAAAAGAACAATTGGTGAGAGAGAACGGAGTTGATTTGAGAGTTGATAAAAAAATGCGATGACAACTTTGAACGTTATTTAGGATGAGGAGAGTAGTTGAAGAAACTAAAGGTGAAACCATGGGGGCAAATACCATGACCATCAATAGAGGAAGGGATGTTCGATGAATAAGGCAAGGCGACACATATGAAGAAGTAAGAAGAATCAATATTGATGGTGTAGTTTGTGCACGAGAGGGGACTAAGGACCATGGAGACAAACACCAACGATAGAGGAAGGGATGTCCATTAGATAAGGCAAGGTGATACATATGATGGGGTAAGAAGTATCAATATTGATGTTGTAGTTTTTGTAGAGTTCAAAGGAGGGCTTGTAACGACTCTAAATCGAGAATGTCCTTATTTAGAGAAGTTAACCAAGCTACACCATCTGTGCCTGAAATTTCGGCAGCATAACGATGCAACTAAGAGAATACCAAATTTTTTTTTTAGACCTTAGAACACTAAAACACTTATTATAAACAAAAGGAATGCCCAACCTCCACCAAACTTCGTCCAAAGATCAGGCTAAACTTTACTAATTCTAAAACACTTATTATTGCAGAACATGCTCCAAACTTAATTAAATCCAACTAATTCTAAACTTTACTGCCATGAACATGCTCCAAACTTAAACAAATCTTACCCAAAGAGTGAACCACGCTTGCTGAAAATTGTGTCAAACCAATCCAATTCAAATTATCCAGCCTTATTAACCACTTGGCATCCTTCAATTAATTCCAACAGTAAGTGGGTAAGCATAAGCTTAACAAAAACCAAAACAACCTCTAAACTCCACGAAAAGTTCTAATACAAGGACCAACTCAATTAAAACTCAATTTTTAGCCTTAGTTGCGTTCTCAAACGCTATACCCGCATAATATTTACCTCAAACAGTAACGCCACTTGCTGAATTTGGTATTGAAAGAGTTCTGTTTTGAAAATTCGCTTTCCAATCGAAACAATCCAATTTCAATTTTCAAAGGCAATTACAGTACCGAACTCGAACATTTAATCCAAAAGGGCAACAAGAAACAACACCAAAACACTTACCCACTACAAATCAAGGTTGTATATGATTGTACACACACCGGACTAGTTTCAATTCGACCTCGAGACGTTTCCCTTGTTGTCTGCACAAATCGTGAGGGAGATAGGGGCATTGACAAGACTGGCGAGCGTCAGCTGCGATTTGCAGTCTGCGATGAAACTACGAGGTAAGGTGAGGCGTCCAGTTGTAGTCAGCTTGTTGGTGCGTCGGATGCGTGCGGGGGCAGTGTCGCCGAACGGTTACATGAGTTGTTTTTTGTGCGACTGGGGCTGGCGGCATGCAAATCATTGTGTGGTGGTGAGCGTGGCGTGCAACTAATGGTGATCCGACATCAGATGTGGGTTGCGTGCCATCGACGGAAGAAGGGCGAAGAAGAAGAAGAAAAATGAGGAGAAGGAAGTTTCGTGGAGAGAGAAGAAACAAAACCCTTTTATTTTATTTTATATTATTTTTTTTAATCCAAAATCCTAAAATACTTTAAATCAAATTTGCATTCCAACATTATCCCTTCTTCAACACACCAAATTTTAGTTTAGTCCAACAACCAAATAAACCACTATTTATCCCCAAAATCTAAAAGTTAACGCCCCCGAATAATTCAGGCATTACAGGTATAAAACTTGGGCTTCCATCTATGCTTTAATTAGGGAGCAAGAAGATTCGGCTTTGCCCCCAAGGGGTGACCCCAAGGGTTTCTTGGTCATACCAGCTTAGAGGTCTTAGGTTCGAGTCTTCGGGTGAGTTTAATAAATAAAAATCCTTGATTTATCTCGAGTCCGAGTCTTAAGGCGGGTGTGGGTGGCCCTGGGTATAGGAGAGCAAAGCTCCGACTCTTGGTTATCAAAAAAAAAAAAAAAAGAAAAAGAAAAAGAAGATTGGGCTTCCGTATCAATTCCTATGAGCCCAATCATATTATGGGTAGGTGGGTTGGAACTTTGGGAAGATATTGGGGTTGGACATTCAAAATTCTTCTCTAGTAAGCCATCAATTTGTTGGAACAACTCATTTGTGGGCTAAAATATTTGGAAGTGTAACAAGTCCCACTCTAGTAGATTACATTTAGATCTTTGTGGATAAAGAGCTCGACCCCAATGGAAAATGACCAAACACATTACTCTCTCTTCTGACTCGTACATCATCTTTGATACTATGGGTAAGGTAGTTGCTTGTCCATAGTGGCAGACATCACTAATGGTAGAAGTTCCGATCATCGAGAAGTTAGTTGTAGGATATTGAGATCCAAGCTATGTGGGCTTAATGGTAGCAAGTCACGACAAAACTCTGTTAGGATGTTTGGTATTGGATACGATGACATGAACAATGTCTGGGTATGCATTGATGGTAGGATTCGGTGTTTGGCTTGATTGATTGGTTGTCCCATGACATGGCTTTTGTCATCTCCTACAAAGGCACCTAGATCTCAGGGTGTAAAAATATACTTGCAAGTTTCAATGAATGATCATCAATTGGTAAGGACATTGTGTCATTCTACCGTGCTTACCTAATCCACACCTTGAGGATAAGTTATTCAAGGTAGCTAAGAGGCTGGGGCATTGAGCGCTTGCTTGGGCTTGAGCTTCCTCAAGGAGTAATCCGGGTCCTCAAATTGCTTGAGATTATTTTATTTTTATTCTCTTGTTCTTTTCAGTTTTCAAATATAGTTTCTAAGTCACTAGGTTAGGCGTACTCTTCTTGTCCTCCCCCTGCTTTATGTCGATACTAACTTGTTTCATTACTACTTGGATTTTCTACTACCGTTTACCCACAGGAAAGTAGAATGTGAATTATCTCACCCTCTCTAACAAGAGCCCATAATACGAACTTGCATTACAATTTCAAAAGTTCCACACTTCAGTTTTTAGTGAAGTTTCTAATTTATTTTTAACCATCTGCAGTTTTATTGTTTGGGATGATAGTGACATTTACATGATGTTTTCTAGTTATGACTTATGAGTAGTGGTAACTCTTAGATGTATATGCTTGCCAATTTCTTAACTTGTTTGTTAACAGGAAAAGTATGTTCATTTCATCCAATACTCTTACAATGGCATTAATTTGTCTTTTCCTTTGTCATTGGGGGTTATGTTTATTTTCTACAGGTAAACAGATATGCATTCTCCGGTGGCCAAGATTCTATAGAGAAGCACAGATTATATGGTGCAAATCTCGAGGTACAAATTATTTTCATTTATTGTTGTGCCATAAAGTCGACATTTTTGAAAAATATCATGCTATTATTAGATTATACTCATGATATATGACTAATAAAAAAAGGAACTAGACTGCTTTGATTGTGTGGTTAGTCTTTCGGTTTGTTTTAAGCTTAATATATTTGCAATTGCGAAACACTGTTGACATGTAGACCTAGATACAACAAGGCATAGACTTACTCAAGCACATTTTCATATCTCTGTTTTCAAGATCTGATCGTAAGAAAAATATATTTGTATACTGATATTTCAAAATCATATGGTTATTCCCAAAGTATGGCATTGAAGGGTAAGAATTGAGCTAGTATTTGTAGTAGTGATGGTGTACTGGATGCAGCTGGTTGAACGTGGGTGGAGATCTTTCTATTTTGAGCAGGATAGGAGAGTTTGGAAGGGAGATGCTTCTGGCTTCTCCAGTAATTCCTGCTTTTTTTTGCTCGATGCGTCAAGTGGAGGTCCTAAGAAAGCTAAAGTTTTTCTTTACTTTTTTTTTTTGACAAGGCAACAAAAGCTTTCATTGAAAAAATGAAAAGAGACTAATGCTGAAAATACAACTCCACAAGGGAGATCAAGAAAAACCCACAAATACACACAAATCAGTCAAATTTGAAAGAAAACAAAACAAGACTATGAAAGAGAAACAGAAAACCAAAGCAAGCAGCCTACAAGAATCCGATCGACTAGAAAGAGACTAAAAAGAACAACCAAAATGAAACAACAAAAAGCAGAATGCATAAAGGGAAGCCAAGAGAATCTCATCCAAAATGCCCAAGCCTTTGCAAAGCCCAAAACCGAGATCGAGAAGCCAACAAACTCCTTAGAAAGAATGCACCAAGAAAAAGCCTTTAGAGCAACCAAAACAAGACTTCACACCCAAACCAGCTCGTAGCCAACAAACAACCAACGGGAATAAGCAAACCAAAACCCTGAAGAAGAGCTAAAACACCAATAATCCACAGAGCCCAAGCCATGGACCCTCCCTAGGACACTCCCAAGAGATTCTCAATCAAACTTCCCAAGCAAAGAACGAAACAACCAACAACCAAACTTCAAGCTTAAAACCTTCAACCCAACACCCAATCTGCACGTGCTCCAAGACAATAATTTCAATTGGACACGCCTGGAAATCCCTTTGCAGAGATTTCTTTAAATTGCAACCCACTTGTCCTTATTAATGCATCAAATTGTATCAACCCAATCGGGCAAGTCAAGGCTTCTTTGGAGACAATGCTTCTAGAATGAGAAGCACAACCAGGAGAATCAAACAAATTCGACAAATTGATAACTGGCGAAAAAATCACTTAATAACTTTTTACTAACACTTTTGACTGAACTCAGATCCGGGCTACTAAGACAAATATCAGAATCAACAACTGAATTCTGGCCAAAAGACAGTGGAGAATGAGAGCACTCCTTACACAGGTTGTCATTTAGTTGGAAAGGGGCTTTAACAAAAGAGACTTCCTTCGGCCCCAAATGGCATTGTTCAATCGAGGCACTGGGACTAATCTGCAAGTCAGTCAAAGGAAGGGCAGAAGATGGGACTAGCCTTTTGGATTGCTCCAAGAAATCAGGGAAGGCGCCTGACCCTTGGCATCTAGCTTCTGCAAATGCATCTTTTCCCCCTCTTCTAACATAAAACCTTCCACAAAAAGTGTCATTTACAACCTTAACACTTGCAGGTTCTAAAGTCGTCAATACTTGTCAGGCTCGGCTTCTTCAGCTGGAAGCACATTCGCCATAATTTGCTCCCCTTCAATCGGCTGACCATCAAACTTTCCCAAAACAACTGCTGCCTCTTGAGTATCCTGCCTTGTCGGACTTTTCATCACATAGCCATGCGGAGTTCCCAACTCAACTTCAGCTTGGACACCACTGGTCAAAGGAAAAGCCTCCTCGTTATCAAAGCCCTGTGTAGCTATCCCTGAAGCGGTGCAACCAATCCCAAATGCCAACTGTTCTATAACCGAACAACCATCCAAGGGTCAGCATCCTGTTGCCTCGACCTTCCAGCACCATGAATATTGAACTCATCCCCCCAAGCCATTAAATCCTTCCTGACTCTTGCAATTCTATCGGAATCCAATGGGTTCACAAAATCCATGAAGATCGACGACCCCTTACCTGGATTCAACGAAGAATTTACCTTTAAGGGAGTGAAATTCAAATTGAAAACACCCACAGAAGCGCCATCAACCTTCATTACCGCTGGAACAACCCCACACATTCCTTAAGACTTTCAATTTTGCTTCCCTTAAATCTATGAAGTTCAAGGTATCTTGGTGAATGTCCACCAATCCGCCAAGTTGTCTTCCAATTGTTTCGAACACCTCCACCTTCCACAGGTGAAGAGGCAGGTTTCTAACCGCAATCCACCCTTTATAGCTTTGGATCACTTCCGTCTGACCGTGTACTTGGCAAGACCATTGTTCTATCTTCAAATGGATCTATTGAACTAATTGCCATTTCCTAAGAATGTCTTGAGACATTTCTCATACTCCATCAACAAGTACCATTGCCTTATCAGGAAAGAAGGGATTGATTTGCACCTTAACTCGAAAATGAGATTCAATGGCAAGTTTAACCTCTAACCAAGGTATGCGATAAACAACTTGGTTATAACCAACATATTACTGAAATCCACACTCACTATTTCTTTTTTCTTTCAAATCCAATGCCCTTTTCCCACAGCTGACGACCTTGCTTGCAAACAAAACAACTCGGGTGAAAAACCAGGGACCCCCGAACGGAGCATTCCCAATCCGATTGACCCCATCCCATCCAAACCAGAAGCAACCTTAAAATTATTCTCCGACGACTCGATGAAATCCTCCAACATTGTCTGGAAAACTGTAAGGTATCTTCCTTACTATTGATATTGTATCCTAGCAAGATAGTTTGCCCAAGGGCGTTACAAGCATTCAAACAAAAACCAGAGAGCTGAGAGCTCTCTTCCCTCTCTATTCGCTCTAGCAAACAGACACCAAAATTCACAATGCCCCCCAACCGAAACAAAAGATTACCTAAATAACAAAATATTGTGGTCCCTACCCCCCTATCCGGCGCGATCCGGCGCTTACACCCACGTACCTGACACCCACAGAGCCGTTAGCTGGGATTCTTTCCCTTTCTACCCTTCCTCTCATAAACGGCTGTGATGGGTGGCCTAACAATACCCGCCGGCTGTATGACAACCTTGTCCTCAAGGTTGAACCGAGGGAACTGCTGCTTGAAGTCTCGAACTAACTCCCATGTTGCCTCATGTTCGGGCAGCCTTGCCCACTTCATCAATACTTCTTCTTCCCCTGTCAAGACATTGGACCGGAAAGCCATGGCTTCTTCTGGGATTGCTATCCACTCATACTCTTCTGTGAGAGTAGGTCCCTGCTGCTGGATTTCGTGAAACTTTCCAACCGCTTTCTTAAGTTGTGAAATGTGGAAGACAGGGTGAATAGTCGCCTCCTGGGGCAGTTGCAGTTTGTAGGCTACCGATCCGATTCTTTCCATAATTCGATAAGGCCCGAAATATTTGGGGGAGAGTTTCTCATTCCTTCTTTTAGCAAGAGAAGCTTGCCGGTATGGTCTCACCTTGAGAAAAACCCGTCTCCTTCTTGAGCGGCTAGCTCTGCTTTGTTTTGGTCAACAAATTTCTTCATCCGCTCTCGTGCGGACATAGGTGATTCTTTAGAAACGGCTGAGAGTCAGTATCTCTATCAACTAATTGTTGTTCCAACTGTGGCATTGCTTGTCGGAGTGTTTCCATATGAGAAAATAGGCGGGGAGGACGACCAGATATCTTGCTGAAACGCGAGTAATGCCGGTCGATATGTGATAAGTTGTATTATACTGAGTCGCCTTACCGAGCCATGAACTCCATCTGTGGGGTTTTTCGTTGCAAAAACATCTCGTAGGTTTCGAGACACTTGTTCACCGCGCCTCGATCTGTCCATCCGATCGTGGATGATAGGCGTAGCGTGACACAATTTCGCCCCTCGCAATCGAAATAACTCCTTCCGAAATGACTTAGGAATATCTTGTCACGATCGAGAGACAATGGATCGAGGATACCCATGGAGCTTTACGATTTCTTGTATAAAAACCTCTGCTACCGATTTAGCGGTGAACGGATGTTTTAGTGCCACAAAATGGGCCATTTTGCTCAATCTATCCACAACTACTAAAACGGCTTGATACCCTGCTGACCTGGGTAATCCTTCAATGAAATCCATGGATATGTCTTCCCATATTCTCTCGGGAATGTCTAGGGGCGATAATAACCCGGCTGGTGAGGTTGCTAGCGTTTTGTTCTGTTGGCAGATCATACAATTTTCGACATATTCCTTCGTATCTCTCTTCATTCCTTCCCAGTATAACTCCCCCGTCAATCGTTTATACGTTCGTAAAAATCCCGAATGGCCCCCAGAACAGAGTCATGATAAGCATGGAGAAGGTGTGGAATTAAGGAGGAGGTATTGGACAGTACTAACCTTCCCTTATAGAGGAGCCTTCCTTGTGCAATGGAGAACTTTGGGGTAGCAGACTCATCTTCCTTCAAGCCCTCGATAATCTGCCGCAACTTACTATCAGCTTCGACCTCTCGCTGGACTGTTTCAACGTCGAGTATCATTGGAACTGACATGTGGTGGATCTGCGCTGGGGCTTGTATCCTGGATAGCGCATCTGCCGCCTTGTTTGCTGCCCCTGGTTTATAGTGAACCTCGAAGTCATATCCCAATAATTTAGCTACCCATCTCTGGTACTGTGGCTGTATCATTCTCTGATCCAACAAGAATTTCAGGGCTCTTTGATCAGTTCGAACTACAAACTTTTGCCCCAGGAGGTAAGGGCGCCATCGTTGGACCGCCAGTACTATAGCCATCAACTCTCGCTCGTAGATGGGTTTCGCTTGCGCTCGGGCGGCCAATGTATGACTGAAATAAGCAATTGGTCTCCCATTTTGCGAAAGTACAGCCCCCAAACCTTTTCCCGAAGCGTCTGTCTCCACCACGAAGGGTCTATTGAAATCTAGCAAAGCTAATACCGGGAGGGTTACCATGGCTGTTTTCAACTTCTCGAAAGCTTCTGTTGCCGCTTCATTCCAATCGAAACTCCCCTTTTTTAGTAATCGTAGTCGATGGAGCAAAATTATTGTTCCGTAGTTCTGGACAAACCGTCGATAGTACCCAGTTAACCGAGGAATCCCCGTAATTCCCCTATTGCTTGCGGTCTCGGCCACTCCCACATTGCTTGGACCTTCCGTCCATCGGCTTCGACCCCTTGTTCTGATATCCAGTGCCCCAGGTATTCAATTCGAGGTTGAGCAAATTGGCATTTCTTTTTATTCGCATACAGTTGGTTGTCTCGTAGTACCTCCAGGACAATGGACAGATGTTGATGGTGCTCAGTGAGATCCTTGCTATAGATTAGAATGTCATCGAAGAACACCAGTACAAATCTCCTCAAGAACGGTTTGAATACCTGATTCATCAAGGCTTGGAATGTCGATGGAGCATTGGTGAGCCCAAATGGCATGACGAGGAACTCGTAGTGCCCTTCATGCGTCCGGAAGGCAGTCTTCTCGATATCCTTCTCACTCACTCGAATCTGGTGATAACCCGACTTCAAGTCGATCTTGGAGTAGATTCGTGACCCATGGAGCTCATCTAATAATTCTTCCACCACCGGTATAGGGAATTTATCCGGAACAGTTATATTATTCAAGGTTCGGTAGTCGACGCAGAATCGCCATCCCCCGTCCTTCTTTTTGACTAACAGGACCGGGCTGGAATATGGGCTACTACTTGGGCGGATGATTCCAGCTTGCAACATTTCTTCTACCAGTCGCTCAATCTCCTCCTTCTGGGTTTGGGCGTACCTGTAGGGCCGGACATTGGCTGGATTAGCCCCCTCTTTGAGGTGGATATGATGGTCAATCGGTCTTCTGGGGGGAAGTCCTTCAGGCATCTGAAACACTCCGCTGTGTTCCTCTAGGAGGTCCATTATGCAGGCTGGCAGATGTTCGTTTGGAACGATAGCCATAGGCTCCTCGGTCGAAGGTCCGGCCTCCAGTGCTTTAAATTCCACTAAGAACCCCTGATCACTCTCTTCCCAGGTCTTGGCCATGTTCTTCAGTGATACTCGAGATTTGGTCAAGCTTGGGTCCCCCTTTAAACATATTTGCCCCTTCCATTGTGATTCGTATCGTTAGGGGACGGCCAATGAACACTCGTCTCGCCCAATGTGTGCAACCACTGCATTCCCAGAACCACATCTACTCCTCCCAGCTCTAACGGTAGGAAACTCTCCACTACAGTAAGCTCCCCCAATTCCAACATCACATTCTTACAGATTCCCTTCCCTTTAATAGCTATTCCGCTGCCCATGATGATCCCATAGTTTGCTGTTTCAGTAAGGGGAAGTTTCAGACTCTCGACTAACCGCTGGGAGATGAAATTGTGTGTTGCTCCGTAGTCGACCAACACCACAACATCTTCACTTAGGACCCTCCCTTTTAACTTAATGGTTCCGGGATTTGAGAAGCCGACTACAGAATTTATGGATAATTCGACCGCTTCTCCTTCTTCTGCGGTGACTTCCATCGTCTCTTCTGGCCTCGTCTCTATTTCTTCGACAATTTCGAATTCTTCTCCATTTGCATGAACTACCAGAGTTCTTAATTCTCGCACCTCTTTTACCTTGCATTTATGCCCCACAGTGTACCGCTCGTCACAACGAAAACATAGACCCTTCGCCTTACGATTTTGAAACTCGGCATCTGTCAGTCGTTTCATACTTCCTTCGCGACGTGGAGTTGTGGCCGAGGATCCTGTTAGGGTAATTGTTCTGGTGGGAATGGACTCTGAGCTTTTTGCATAGTCCTTCGATCCGGTCCAGGGCGATTTTGGGCTTGATTGGGCTGCTGTCGAACGTGGGCCTAAGTAGCTTTCGTTTCCTTTGCCTCTATTTGGGCTACCTTTGGCGTACTCATCCTGCCGCAACTGTTCTCGATCTTCTACCAGTTGGGCCATCTCCATCATTTCTTCGAGATGCCCTGGCCGCCAGCAAAGCACTTCCGATCGTATCAATGGTTTCAGTCCGTTCATGAAGGTGTTCTCCAGAACGTCTTTAGCTAGCCGAGGCAATGGGGCCATCAATAGCTCGAACTCGTTACAGTAATCGGTGACCGTAGTTTCTTGCCGGATTGCTAAAAACCTTCCGAGCACACTACCTCGTCCTGCCTTTCGAAACCTCGCGAGTAGCCGGACCTTCAAATCTTCCCACGAGAGAAATGGTTCGCGTTCCTCTTTTCCTCGATACCAATTGAGGGCGACGCCCTCGAAACTAATCACAGCGACTATTAGTTTTTCAGAATCGAGATAGTTTATGTATTTGGAAATACCGCCGCCCGAAAAGCCCACGAGTGGATCCTCTCCATTGAATATGGGCATTTCGACCTTCTTGAACTTGCTCCGATCTTCGGCCATTTCGTCAGTTTTTTGGACGGTCGTTTTATCCTCCTCCATTTCTTTCTTTTCCATCGTTAAGGTCCCTCCCTTGGAGTCGCCGACCGGTGTCTTGGTGGAAGCCACACTTTCCCCGTCATCGTTACCCCGAACGAGATCGAAAATCGTAAACTCGAGAGACGGAAAGAGCTCACGATTTCGAGATTGAGGTTAATTGTTCCTCAATGCCCGGTAGTCGCAACAGCTTCTCCTGTATCCCTTCAACCTCTACTTTTAGCTCCTCACGTTCACGATCAGCTAATTCTAACCGTTCCTCCATTCTCTTCTGCGCCATTAGATTTCGCACTGGTGGATCGATGCTCTGATACCAATTTGTAAGGTATCTTCCTTACTATTGATATTGTATCCTAGCAAGATAGTTTGCCCAAGGGCGTTACAAGCATTCAAACAAAAACCAGAGAGCTGAGAGCTCTCTTCCCTCTCTATTCGCTCTAGCAAACAGACACCAAAATTCACAATGCCCCCCAACCGAAACAAAAGATTACCTAAATAACAAAATATTGTGGTCCCTACCCCCCTATCCGGCGCGATCCGGCGCTCACACCCACGTACCTGACACCCACAGAGCCGTTAGCTGGGATTCTTTCCCTTTCTACCCTTCCTCTCATAAACGGCTGTGATGGGTGGCCTAACAAAAACCCGCCAACCTTTCCCCCTTGGACCCAAAGGGACTTTCAAATTAAACCTCCCTCCCGTCGGAGGCCAAAACGCCAAAGACACAAAACAATCCTCGGATCCGAACTTGAACATTCCACAAGTTCCAGCACTGTTCTTGAATTTTCTTCTTTGGAAAAATCGCCTCCCCCCTTAACGAGCTCTGCCAAAGTTTCCAAAAACCAACGAACATGTCCTGAAGAAACCCGAAATCCATCGCTGTTGATGTCGGCTGCCCCCCTTCCCAGTATAAAGTCCATTCCTTCTTGACGAACCCAGAAACTCTCGATGCCGATAGAACAGCTGCCAAACTTTTCGTTCGCAAGCATCCTCGATTTTACGTTTACCAACCCACGATCTCAGACGAAACGAGGAGATGAGAACCTCAACTGAGAGGCTGTAAAACTCACGATCTCAGACAAAATCAACACTGAAACAAAACCATGAAAACTCGAAACGCCACCCTTCGGTCGCAACCATAACGACGAAACAAGACACGAAGAGGATAGGCTAGTGTGGGAGGATGAATCAATCGGGGACAACGAAAACGTGACAGTAATTGGCGGCGCGGATAGTCGGTCGGAGAAGGTAACGGAGAACGGCGGTGCGGGTAGTCGATCGAAGAAAGTTAACGGGGGTTAGGGTTATGCGGGTGGAGAGAGAAGAGAGAAAAGGGGGGGGAGCCTTCATCAAGTTTTTCTTTACTTTTCATTGTGGAATTAGCATTAATTACAGGATTCAAGATGAGTACTAGTCTTCTCCCTCTGACCTAATTGATGTGCTCTTTGCAAGAGTTCTTCTAAAGCTATAAATCACATATTCATTGGTTCTACCCACACGTGACTTTATGTTGGTGAAATCTTTTTATACCTTTTAGTTTGGAGTTAGTTCTGTACTCCCTAACTCAACACAAGATTTGGTGTTCTCTCTTTGATGTTATCCTCGAGATGGAGACTAAAGTTCTTTAGTCTCATTTCTTATAGATGAGTTTTGTGGGATACTATTACCTGGGCAGCTATGGAGCCTATCACTAAAAGGAATTTTATAATTATTCCTCTTTGTTTTTTTTCAATTTGGAATGCCTTTTTTATCTCCTTGGAATTCCCGCATATATTTAATTTTTTTTTTTTTTTCCCTAAGAGTTTCTTATCATAAAAAATACTTAAAGGAAGGTTCAATGTTGTTCAAAATTCAGATTAATCATCATTATTGATTTGTTTGTGTGATATGCATTGGACACATTCACGTTATACCCCACCTGCTCCCAAGAGGCTAGCCAACATTCGGGTCAGGTGTTTGAGAAGAAAATAGGAACTTGAAAATTAAGATCAAACGAATTTCTAATGTGGTTTCTGTCAATTGTTCTACAAACCATACAGGTAGATATACCCATCAAATATTTAAACTTTTTCCTGGATGATGATGCAGAACTTGAACACATAACGAAGGTCAGATCACTCATTCTATTGATGGAGTATAAGAAAAATAAAAGAATCTTTAATTGATTATTTCTCTCTTCAGGAGTATGGTGCTGGACGCATGCTAACTGGTGAAGTCAAGCAGCGCCTTATACAAGTATTGACGGAAATGGTAGAAAGACATCGTAGAGCTCGGGCTGCTGTGACAGATGAGGTAAGTTTGTTGCATTCCTTGCGTGAGGCATATTCTGTCCCTTCGGGGACATTCGATAAAATTGTGTGGTTTAAAGTTAGTATCATAGCACTTTATCCTCTCATCATGCTGTTACAATCATTTTTACCTCTCGAGCCTGGGATGACTATAATAATTATTGATATTATGATGACCACCTACTTAGGATTTGATATCCTTCGAGTATCCTTCACATAATCAAATGTAGTAATATTTGGTAACTGTCCTATAAGATTAGTTGAGGTGCGTGCAAGCTTGCCAGGACACTCACAACTGTTAAAAAAACTATGTATCAGTACCATGGTGCTACTAGCCATAGACTAATTCTTTGAGGGGAAAACTCACTTTTTATTCTGGTACTAAGTTGAGGGAATCAAGTTTAACCTAAATTTTAATGTGATGAAATTGAATATGAACTTGACTTAGTGGGGAACTTTGTGACCTTGGTGGTTTGATTTTTCATCCCTCCTAAAGATCTTGACTTATTCGGGTGTTCTTGTGGTTGAAGAAGGTTATCTTTTGTGGATATTGGTTCTTTTAGCTAGATGAATGTCTTTTAGCTAGGTTTAGACATTTTGATATTGAGTCGGGGTTTTGTCACTAGATTTGAGTATTTTCGTGAAGGAGAAAAAAGTTTCCTTCATGACTTGAACAAACACTTGGTCAATTTTATCATAGACAAGCAATAAAAAGAAACCAACAAATGCTAAGGTATGGGTTTAAGCAATTTGAGTAAGCAATTTTCTGTCCTTTGTTTCCTATCGGGAAT
This sequence comes from Trichosanthes cucumerina, assembly GCA_036507285.1. Taxonomy (NCBI): domain Eukaryota; kingdom Viridiplantae; phylum Streptophyta; class Magnoliopsida; order Cucurbitales; family Cucurbitaceae; genus Trichosanthes; species Trichosanthes cucumerina. The sequence goes on from CM071837.1 coordinate 5,606,409, forward strand.
GTTATTGAGAATTGAAATGTTAATACTTAAGACAGGCATAACCTTTGTACAATGCATGAGATTTTTTTTTTAATTTTTTTTTTTTTAAATTTTAAGTGCAAGATTTGGTTGGTATGGACTACTTATAGTTGTTACATTTCATTTTTTAGATGGTGGATGCGTTTATGGCAGTCAGACCCCTTCCTAATATGTTCGATTGAAGTCATTCTTTGAACCACTAATTCAAGGGCCTCCATTGGATGTGACACAATGGGGTGGGGGCTCGTGTCTCTTGACCCTCTAGTCGGATTTATCTGTCAATCCTCCTTAATGTATCTTAACCATTTATGAACTTGAGGGTTTTTTCTTTTCCAACATAAAACTTTCTATTACCTATATTTACCCAAATTTTGTATTACTAGGGAAGTTATTGTTACAGATTGCTGTTTTGCAATAAATCTTGAGGTTTTTTGGGGACTTCTGATCCTTTTTAGATATCATATGGGAGTTTTAAGGTATCAAACCGTTGGGCAAGAGTTTGTTTAATTTCAATCAGAGAAAAAAGTATACTATAAATTAAAAGACTCTTCATGACTTTTGCAAAACTCTGTAATGACCTAATGAGTTTTTCCATTTGAGAGGACTTGTACACATGAAATTTGATTTTGTTGGTGGGTTTATATGGTTCATTGATTTTCTTATCCATTTGTTTATTTGGTTGGATGTAATGGTATAGAAAATTTTCAGAGATTGGAAAACAATCTGTATTAATTAGGTTCCAATTGATAACCATGACTTTTTTAGACTTTAGTTTTCAGAAATCATGTCTACTTCCACTCAATTCATCGATGTGTTTGACCATTCTTGTAAACACATTTGAATTTCTAGTTAAATCTTAAAAACAAAAATATTTGAATTTCTAGTTAAATCTTAAAAACAAAAATAAGTTAATTTTTTTTTAGTTTTCAAAAACTGGCTTTGATTTTGAAAATACCTCAAATACCTTGGGTTAAGTTGATAATGGAAGAAAGAAACTTAAAAGTAGAGCATAAAGCTGAAAGTAACATGTGAAAGTAGTGTTTATGAACTTAATTTTTAAAAATAAAAAAATATATAGAATATAGTTATTAAACATACCTTAAAATTTTAAATTTTTTGTTTTGAGTATATGGAAATGTATTTTTTTTTAATTATTAGTTAAATGTTCTAGGTTAGTAAAATCACTTTCATTTCAACTACAAAGGTTCTTGAGTGAAAAATTTCCCTGTGCTAGCCCTGGCATATGAGGATGGTCAAATTGAGATGACTTGGAGTAGTAGGTGATAAACTAGAAGGTTTGGTTTGTTTTGTTTTTCTAAAATGGAGGTTTGATTATTCCTACTATACCATATGTAATGTCAGGCTTTTATTACACAAGAAACTACCTACTAAGGATCATGAATTTTATCTTGTTTTCTCAACTTTCTTATTCTTTATGAGGTGTCAAACACTTTTGTAGATTGAGTAATTCCATCCTTAAAAGGATATGTAGTTAATTCTTGGAGTTTTGTATCAAATACTTATAATATAAAAGGCTTGAGATATAGCTAACTTTTTATTCTAAAAGTTCTTAATATTGAATCTTTAAAATTCTTCATCTACAATCAGTTAAGCTAGCCAACTTTTTATGTTATATACGACAAAATTACATTGTTTCTAATGTTTTTGGTATATAAAGTCATGGGTGAGTTACTAAGCTTTTGATGATCTATTTTATACATGAATATCAATAATTTTACGATTAAAACTATAAATTTAAATAACTGTATCAAAATTCAAACTTAATATTTTGAAAACTAAGTCTATAGATCATATATTTGTAAATATTTTGCTTTTGATTTTGAATGATGAATCTTTTTGATTCATCGTCTAGAATACTCTTTCCAAATTAAATATTGTTTCTATATCACTTTCTTATATCTTATATGTAAGAACAATAGATTGGAGAATGGTTATTAGATTTTAGTAGGCAAGAGGGAAGAGACTTGCCTCAAAGTCTTCTCCCATTTGTTGAATATAACCATTTCCTATCCCCTTTTCCATGTCTTTTATCTTTTTATAGTTCAGTTTGCACATATGAGTTTTATATCATCTAAAAAATTTAGCAGTTCTAAGATAGAGTTAACATAGTCAATAAAAATATAACTCAACTGACATAAAATATGGACTTATGACTAAGAAGTTATAGGTTTAAATCCCTCACCATCAATGTTGTTGAATTAAAAAAAAAATAAAGTTAATGTATATAGATTTCATCTTTAGATTCATGATTTTGACTTATTCATCATCTATTAGTGTCTCTTATTGCCTCTTTAGAAGAAAATGAATGCTTCATAATAGCATTTATTAGAACAATCTAAACTTCATTCAAATATATGGAAGATCGGAGTTGTCTCACAATACTCTACTGTTAATATATTAATTGCTTCACTACAACCAACACTAGGTGATCAAACAATTAATAACAAAAACTAATATTATTATGCACATTAAAATAACCATTCAGAATGGAAAAAAATGGAAATTACTTTCTAAAGTCTATCCAAATGTATTCTTTTTTTAAAAAAAAAATCTTATTGAAGAAAAAAAAAGAAATTATTTAAAAATTCCTTACCAAAACCCCTCTCAAAATTATTCAAAAGTGAGAAAAAAGAAGTTAAAATACACCTTTGATTCATGAAATTTGAACTTAATTTCTATTTGGTTCTTAAGATTTTAAAGTGACATGTTTGGTCATTGAAATTCGATTTAATTTCAAATTGATAGCTGGAGTTTGAATTTTATTTCTAAATGGTCCATAAGTAGTTGTTTGTCAGTTGACCCAACAGAAGATGCAATTGTTAACCTATGCTAACTAGACTTTGATAGTATGTATCTTTTCTTAAAAGAGTTAAATTTTATTTTTCATACTCAAAGACCAATTAGAAATAAAATTTAAACCTCCAATCAACTATATTACTTTTAAAATCTTAAAGACTAATTAGAAAATTAGGTTTGAGATTAAAATCTTAAAGACTAATTAGGTTGAAATCTCAAGCATTAAAATGTACATTAAAAAAGAAAAAAAGGAAATAAAAAAAAAACAATGAGAGAGACCTGAGTAGTAGGGTTGAAGGGCAAAAGATTTTGAAAGAAGAAGAGAGATGTTTTGAACTGAAAAGTTTTGGTTTTTGAAAATTAAAAAACAAAAATAAGTTTTTGAAAATTATTGATGATGTATTTGATTCATGAAATTTAAAAAACAAAAATAAGTTTTTGAAAAACTTCTTTTTTTTAGTTTTCAAAACTATCTTCGTTTTTGAAAACTTATCCAGTAAATAAGAAAACATAGAACTCCATCAATAGAAGTAATATTTTTAGGTTTAATTTTGAAAAACCAAAAATCAAATGATTATCAAGTGAGAACTTAATTTTTTATTTTTGAAAAGTGTGTTTGTTTTTCACAATTTTTTTAACCATTGTTTTAGAAAATAATATTAATAAAAATTCATAAGTGAAAATGATGTGTTAAACATAATTTTAAAAAATTCAAAACCCAAAAGTTATATGGTTATCAAATGCCAACATAATGGTAAAAAAAAAAAAAAATCAAATGATTTTAATGTAATCCTCTAAGTTTACCTTAACTAATTATCCACATTTTATCGTGACATGATAGACAAAAATTATTTTTATATATTAATTAAGGATAGGTATAATAGCCAAAATTAACCCATTAATATATGAGGTTTCCAACTTATCATACCATATTTTCATCCTCACTATTATCGACAAGCTCATTCAGGTTGTTATGGGTGAAGTTAGATCAACGAGAACAGGTTGGCTAAAGGGTTGCATTAAAGGATCAAATGAGAAAAGAAACTCACTACGAAACCAAAACAGACTAGAATCAACAAAAGACCAACCTAGGACGAGAAGAGCAGAAAAAGCGAGCTTGGGCCGATGCCCAAGCTCCTGGTCAACCACATGGTGAAACTCAATTTTGGGCTTCACCCCAGTCCAATTTGTTGAAATAAAGGCCCGAGGGCCAAACCATGGTTAACTTCGGTCGACCAGATGGAAAGGCCTTCTTTTGAGTCTTGCCTCAGCCCCTCATGGCCCGAAGACCCCCCGATTTAGCCCAGTTCGATCCTTTTCATTCCTAGTTGACGACAGAATCCCATGAAGAACCCTAGGGATGAGGTATTTAAGTTTTCTCTTAAAGAGAGCGAGGTAAGTTCATTCTAGCCACCTAAACTCTCAAGAACACCCAAATTCTCGGAGTCGATGTGGCTTACACCACTTAAGTGTCCAAGTTTATCTTGTCTTATAGGCTTCATTCTTCCCCCTAGAGATACAAATTTACCGTGGTTGTCACGTGGAGATCAGATGTGTTCTCCTGTCTAAAATTTGGCAACAAAAGTTAGTCGTCTGTGGGGAACGATAATGCTTGCATGGAAACCCTTGTGCCTCTATCTTATGAAAGATGAGCAGAATTCTGGGAAACATGTGTTGGAACGAGAGGAAACACAATTTTAATCAGGATGGTCGTCTCCGACAAATGCAGGAAGGCATGCCTCCTCGACCTATGAGGTCGAGGTCGACCAGATTGAGGTCGAGGCTGACCAGTACATGGCCGAGCTCGACCTTATTTTTCAAGCAACAACGAAGTCGAAACCTGTTATGTGCAGGAGCTCGAAAAAGACAAGGTAGTAGAAAAAGCTAAGGCAAAAATAAAACCCTGACATTCGATCAATAGGAAGAAGAGACATGTTTAAGAAGCGACAGAGAACCTTGATCAAAGTCAAGACGAGCAAATTTTCAAGTATTGAAGTGACAGCTTCTACTGCATATCTCCAAAACGAACTGGCTAGCTGAGCATAACTCATCATAGATCGAACCATGACTAACATGTTCTATTTCTCCTTTTGGATACACCGTTATGCTGAGTTGTACCGGGTGCTGAGAGTTGAGATACGATTTCATGTTCTATAATATAGTCTTAGAATCTTAAATCCATATACTCTCCACCTCGATCTGATTGAAGTATTTTAATCGTCTTACCTAATGTGTTCTCAACCTCTGCCTTATACTCCTTGAACTTTTCAAGAGTTTCAGACTTATGATACATTAGGTAAAGATAGTCGTACCTTGAATAATCATCAATAAAACTGATGAAATATTCATACCCCGTGCCTTGACATTCATTGGACCACAAAGATTTGAATGCACGAGTTCTAATAGTTTTTTGGCTATATAACCTTTTTCCGAAAAAGGTCGTTTAGTCATTTTTCCCTCAAGGCATGACTCACATGGTGGTAAAGAGTTGTCCTCTAACTTACTTAGGAGACCAGTCTTAACCAATCTCCCAATCCTATTGAGATTAATGTGACCTAGTCTCAAGTGCCAACGATAGGTACTTGGAGAAAACTTCTACCTTTTTTAGTATCAACTTTTTTAAACAACTCGGTGTTCAAAATAGTTTTAACCTTTGTTGGTATTAACACATATAAGTCGTTTTCAAGTTTAGTTGAACAAATTCGTACACCTCTTTTTGCAAATGAATACTTTCTTATGATCAAAAGATACTTTATACATATGTTCAAGTAAACAAGAGATAAATACAAGATTTCTTTTGATTTCAGGAACCAAAAGTACATTTTCTAGTAAAATAAATCTATCTATAAATAACAACTTTACCGCCCCCACTGTTTTAGCTGAAACAACCTTTCCTGTTCCAACCCTGAGAGTTATCTCACCATCAACAAGTAGCTGCTAGGAACTAGTTTCCTGAAAAGTAGAACACACATGGTTAGTGAATCCTGAATCTAGTATCTAAGCTGAATCATCATGTTCCACATTAAACATGTTTTAACAACGAGTAAATCACATTTATTTTTTTTTTGTCTTCTCAGCATTACTCTCCATCATATGTGAGTCGTAAACATTCTCGAGGGAATCGTGACGGGTAGATGAGGACGATTGTCCAAACATCGCATGTAATGAATGCATGATCTCTTTGGCGGTGATCATCCCCTCATGTTTCTTACCTAGCACATCAGATACGCTAGCCAAGATGTAGACTCGAACCTTATCATTAGCCCTAGTCCATTTGTCAAATGCATCCCGAACAATTCAGGGTGCGGACGAGCTAGGAGGGAGGACATTCCTCTGTTAAGATGATCCTTAGATCATCGATGACAAGAATCGTATTCTAATTCGATTTCCAGGTCGCGTAGTTGTTGTCGTTTAATTTATCGAAGGCGAGTAACTGAATTAAAGAGATCGACATGCTAAAAAAGAACATATTCTATTGGTGAATTGCTTCTAACCCTTTACATGCATCCAATTAAGAATTTAGCAAAAGTAATAATGTGTCCATAAACTCATTATTGTTTTGCAATGACACTTCAGTGAGTCAGAGCAACCGCTACCAAGGGGCAGTCAATCACTCCTTCACTGAATCAAGACATTATTAACTAAATGCTAATACCGGAATAACTCTTATTCGTATAGCATTCTAGCTATCACTACTTTGGTCAAAATTCACTAACACTTAACATTTTTTGTAAGTGTGACCCGTCATTTTCAGATCTCAGAGGTCGATCCCAACAATGCTACTGAATTGGGAAAGTCAAAACTGGGAATGGACCTAGGATACCCTATCCATTTCTGGAGTTTGAGTTGTTCCAAATCCCATGTTACATCCCTCCGAATAGATGGTGCTACTTCGGGCAACCTGCAGGCGGAACATGGGAATCTCACGTTCTAACCTAATGAAGGAGACCGTAGGATGTGTTGACACACTTTCTTCTCCCACTTACTATAAATACTTTCTCCATTCACCTTACTCTTGATTTATGTAAACACCATCCGGATGGAATCCTATTGACATCACAAGGCTGAGCATAAATCTCATGGTGTGAACTTCGCGGAGAGCGTAAGAGGAAATTGATATATCATATATAGTTTTTCACTCCCACTAAGTATTTTAAACAGTTTGAGTATACTTTTACTTAGGCATATTCCGGCTAAACACAATATGACCTAAGTCTACCAATGTAACAACTATATTGGAATTATCTAAGTCTATTAACCTTCTAATAAACGTAGGTTTATGAGTTTAATTTATTAACTTTTTAATAAACACCACTCACGAATAGTAATTTATAAGCCTCTGGATTAAATGCACTCCCAGGTAGGAGTGTTCCATTTCCGTCAGCTTAAATATCGCAACCTAGCCATAACCTTCCTTAGACATAGTCTCTCTTTAATAGTTTATAAATGATTGGTTGTCTAATTCTAATCTTATTAGAACTAGATAACCTAAGGTCTAATTAATTCTAATTCTAAAACCATTATAAAACTAGTTAATTAATCTTAGGTTACATGCATCTCTATGTTATAAAGTGTTTGATCATTTATCACATGAATAACATACATTTATAACATATTTATCACAAGAATAAATGCATAACTATTATATGTTTAATTTTTAATTAATAGAACCCTTATATTAATTATAATTAAAATATATAACATTTATTTCATAAATTAATATAATTTTTATATTAATTCTTATGAAATCCCAAACATGCATACTATATACTATAATACTTATAACATACTTTCAATGCATGAAACATGCTTCCTATAGTGGGATTTTAAAATCTATATATGGCATACTGTATCCACATACAATCAGAGATTTTAATTAAAACATACATTCATAATGCATAATTAATTAAACACACTAAAGTGGACTGGTTTTGGCATCAAAGGCAAGAAAACAACTAAATTATCATAATAATGATCTAGAAAAAATGTGGAACTACTTCGAACACTTCGAATTTGGATCGAATCGACTTGCAAATGTGTGAACCGGACCTTCAAAAGGCTGAACGGAGCCTCTAAATAATGAGCCGGGACCTTCAAATGAATCGAACCAGTCTTGAACATACCTGAACCAGTTTGAAATTGTCCGAACCAGACCGAAAATGGATCAAACCGATCCAAAATTAGGTGAATCGGTCAAAAAGTCAATGAACCTAATCGGTGGCGTCATCAATTGAATTTATGATGTCATCCTTCTTCTTTAAGCTGAAATCCACGCGCGAAAACTGGGCCTGAAGGTCTGATGCTTAAAAAAGAAAAACATTAATGCCTGAGCAATTAGAAAATAAAACATGAATTGATGCTCAACACTTGTCCTTCTCTCTTCAAATTGAAAGCCTTTCTGGACTCCGATCGACTCAAACTTTTACAGGCTATTCTTCGCACATTAATGCTCAAAAAAATCTTGAGCAATTAGAAAATAAAACACGAATTGATGCTCAATTTAGATGCCAAAATAGAAACATCTACTTTAGACTCCCAGAAAATTTGATTTCAAAATTACACCCACCATGCTCAAATTGAATCAAATTGAGTGTCCAAAATTGCTTTGATACCATTTGAAAGAGTCCTTATTAAGAAAGCAGAAACAATTTCGGATCTTGAGCACTCTAAGTTGATCAATTTTACAAAATAAAAAATATGCTCAAAACTGGAAAAATAGAGAATAAGAACACATACATTTGTTGCTCAAAATTCTCATAATCTGTGGACAATTCCTTGTCACAAAAATACTTTGTGGATCGCTTCTAGTATCTTCCCTACTATCCTCAGGTCTTGGAACAGATTGTGAGATCTTTGATTGAGAGAATTTGAAGAGAGAAAGGAGAATGATCTAAAACCCAGAAAATCAGAATTTTCTGTAAAATCCTCTTAATCCATGTGTTTCCTCTTCAATTAAAGAAAACCAAAAGCTTCATCAAGCTAGGTAAAGATGACAACACAAATATGATGAGGATTAAGTAAGAAGGAGGTGCTCAATTTTGGTGAATTTGACATTCATAATAGCTTACTCACCTTTTAATGAATTTGGTCCTTTTCAATTCAAAAATGAATTTGAATTTAATTTTAATTTTAATTCAAAATTAATATAAAATTAATTTAAATTAAAATTAATATTTTAATTTAATTAATTAATTTTAAATAATTATTTAATTTAATATTAAATATCAAATTAAATAATTGGACCAATCTCGATTTCTTAAATCGATTATTCGAACATGAATCCCTATTCATGTTTTAAACCGAACCAATATTTAAATTATATTTAAATATGTCCACCTCTTCTTTATCATAGTTTAATTCATAATAAAATTATGAAACGTTAAATATATCGCATATAATTAACGCTTTCTCCCAAAACCGAATTTGAACAATTCAGATTCTTTTCTCTCAAATTGTTACAAGGTTTAGTCCAAGCTAGTAAGGGGGACCTAATAGGCCTACAGATCGAGCATGAACTCCAATGATACGAGATTATCCGACTAAACTCTTTAGCCTAGCTAATCAACATTCGTTATGAAAGAGTCTAAATTAAGAAAGCGGAAGCAATTTAGGATCTTGAACACTCTAAGTTGATAAATTTTGCAAAATAAAATGCATGCTCAAAGCTGGAAAAACTGGGAGTTAAGAAACTTACCTTTAAAGATCAAATTCTCTTCACCTGGTGGACGATTTTGTGTCACAAACACTTTTTGGACAACCTCTAGTGTCTTCCCTACTATCTTTAGGCCTTGGAACAGATTGTGGAATCTTTGATTGAGAGAATTTGAAGAGAGAAGAGAGAAATGTCTCAAAAACCAGAAAATCCAATTTTCTGTCTAATTCCATTAATCCTCTAGATTCTCCTTCAATTAAATCAAACCATCAACTTCTTCAAGCTAGGAGAAGATGACAACATGAAGATGAGAAGGATAATTGAAGAAACAGGTGGGCAATTTTGGTGAATTTGACTTTAAATGAGCTTATTCACCAAAATCATGAATTTGGTCATTTTTCACTCAAAAAAGAATTTGAATTTCTTTTTAAATTTAATTCAAAATTAATATAAAATTAATTTTTTAATTTAATTAATTAATTAAAAAATTATTTAATTTAATATTAAATATCAAATTAAATAATTGGACCAAACCCGATTTTTAAATCGATTTTTCAAACATGAATCCCTATTCATGCTATAAACCGAACCAATATTTGAATCATATTTAAATATGTTCAGCTCTTCTTCATAATAATTTAATTCATAATTAAACTATGACACGTTAAGTATATCACATATAATTAACGTTTTCTCCCAAAACCGAATTTGAACAATTCAAATTCTTTTCTCTCAAATGTTACAAGGCTTAGTCCGAGCTAGTAAGGGGACCTAATGGACCTACAGATCATGAGCTCCAACGATACGAGATTAACAGGCTCTTTAGCCTAGCTAATCAACATTCGTTAACCACCGGGACACTCAACTAAAGCCCAGTGGTTGCACTCTCCTCACTCTAGATATATTTTTGTCCATTCGATATAACCATGATTAGTAAGTCGATCCTTCACAAGTCGTTCGTAATTACAGTTGGGTCAAATAAATTGTTTTACCCCCTGTAATTACTTCTTGTTCCTTAAGTCTCACTTATCCTCTAATGAACAATTGGTTTGTGGTCCAACCAACAAACCGAATCCCTCTCAGGCCAATGAGAGGGGTGAACCCTTTGTTCAAGACCCCAGTCAGCATTTAAGGGAACAACCTCTCTACTAATCCCCAAAGCGGGTAGGAGCGAATTTCATCTTGCAGAACTATGTTCCCAACTATCTACCCGATTTTATCCCTAAAATGGGAGAGGCTTATTAAGTGGGCGATCTCGGGCCGCTCTCACCCATGAAAATCTTAGGATAATCTCGAATAAAAAGGAGTTTATGACACGCTCAGGATTAAGATTGAGTTACCTAGGTCATCGTATGAATATAGTCAGTTAAGACAGTAAACAGGGTTATAAAGTTTAAGTAACTATTTCGCGGTCCAATCTTATGCAAACTGATATGAACCACCAGAGCATCAAATTTTTATTTTCTAATTTTTATGTAATTCTATTATTTTTCCAATTTTATCATTTTTATGACATTTTAAGTAGGGGTATTTTTGTCATTTATTATGATTATTGATTTGACATTTAGGGTTTGGGAATCTATTTAAAGCTTGGCCATTAGTGATCTACATTTGAGAGTCATGAGCCTCGTCACTTTGCAATTCTTGTTCTAAGGTTGCATGCCTGAACATTCAAGAAAGTTTGATTAATTTGCTTGTGGAGTGTTCAAACCTTGAGTAGGAATTTGTTTTCCTTACCTCTTGGTCTTCGATCAACAAGGTAATCTTATCTAATCCTTCCCTTGGGATTGAGATTAAATTGATTTGAGGATTTTAGTGTTTGAGAATTAGGTGTTCACATAACCAAAAGGTTTCTAATTCCAATTCACTAGGGTTTTCATATCATTTGGTATCAGAGCTTTGGCTCTAGATCAGATCTATCCTTCTTTTGTTTGTTTTTTTTCTCATCTATATTCTGAATTTATTTGTTTCCTAAATTCTTCTCTCTTTTATTTTTTATTTTTAAATTACTTGCAATTCGATCCATGTGTTTCATCTTTCTAAACAAATAATTGTTTATGATCTTATTCATGCATAATCTTTTGAAACAATTGTATTTTTTTCTATCATATTTGGACAAAACTTTTAACCACAAGCCTTTTTATTCAAAATTCAGTGAGTAGATTCCCAAAAGCATACTTATTTTCTTAGAAATTTATTCTTTGAAACATTTTCTGCTGCACATCTCCAGAATTTGGCTGAGATTTCCTATTTTTAGTTTAGTATTCAGGATTCTAAATTGATTGATTTCAGTGCCTAATGTGAATCAAATCGACTTAGGTTTGAAGAAAAAATATTGATTTTGGAAAACGTTGAAGTAAAATAGAAGAAAAATTCGTTTGTGTTCATACTGTTCAAATATGAAAAATCTAGAAAATCTTGCCTATTTCTTTTGAATAGTTTTTATAGAAATCAAACGTGTTGGGATATTTGTCCTAATCTCGTTCTGTTTGTAAATTAACATTTGAAATTAATAAAGGTTATTTATTTCATCATTTTGTGTCTCACATTTCTTACAAACTTTGTCCAATAAACTAAGCTCCAGGGTCATTGAATATATGAGAGAACTAGAACTTGAACGGTGTGTAGTGGACACACAGGGAGGATCACGTTCGAGTAAATGACCCGAACGGTCTACAGTATATGGATAGGGTTGGAGACCTAATCCTAGATACGCTGTGGATGCGACCCGCTTTGTATTAAGATACAAACGAGGTGATCTGACTCGTTCATGTGGTTGACATGCGAGTGGGGGCATCCTGTACAATGAGATTGTACAAGACCGAACCGTGAATTATTAGACCTACGGATGTAACACTGTTAACAATATAGACTAATAACTTCGTAGATGACCATTAGTGACTCGACCTGAATCCTGAGCGTGTTACAGACTCTCGCATGCTGCGAGGTGCCGTCCTTTGACTAGTACGGGTGAGGGTGGTCACAGTTACTCGCCCAATATGCCTATCTTCTCAGGGACAAGACCAAGTAGGGAGTTGGGAACTTAACTACGCGAGATGGAATTCACTCGTTCCCGCCTTTAGGGAAACTAGAAGGGTTGTTCCCTTAAGTGTTGTCTCTAGGGCTTGGACAACGGGCGCCCACCTTCTCACTGGCCCGAGAAGGTTGTTGTGTATGGTTGGACCATTACAACGTTGTTGTTCATTAGAGGAGCAGTGAGAACTTAAGGAACAAGAAGTAGACACAGGGGTAAAACGGTAATTTGACTCAGTAGTGTCTACGAACAACCTGTGAACGGTTGACTCATGGGCATTGGTTATATCAGTGGACACATCGTGTCTTACACTTACGAGAGTGCAGCAATGGGCTTTAGTAGAGTGTTACCATAGCTAATGAATGTTGATTAACCAGGTCAAAGAGTTTGATAGGTTAATCTCGGATCATTTGAGCTTGTGACTGTAGGTCCATAAGGTCCCTCGGTTGGCTCAAACTGGATTAAAAGAAAGTTTACATTTTTTGTGTGAATTTGAAGTGTTCAAGTTCACTAGAGGACATTTATGTCATTTATATGAGATATGAATGATATATTATATAGTTTAATGTGAATGAGATTCATAATAAACTATAGGTTAACCTAATTGTTGAATTAGGGCTAATTTGGAGAAATTAGATTGAGAGATATTAAATTGGATGTGATTCAATTTAAAAATTCACAATAATGCAAATGTGATTTGTAAAAATGAGATATGAGATATCTTATAATATGTGGTTATGCAAATATGGTTTGCATAACCTATAGTTGTGGTAAAATGGTAAATAGGTGGAGATTTCAACTACACCTATCACCATTATATAAACCCCTTTACAAGAAGGGTTCTTGGATGAAATTCTAATTTTTGGAATTCTCACCAAAAGAAGAATTCTCTTTTCTCTATAAAACTCTCTCAAAATCTCTTCTCCCTAACCAAAAGAAGGACCCCACAATCCTCCTTCTTCCTAAAGTAGAACAATCGAGAAACCAAGTGGAGATGTTTGTATGAAGAGTACGAGATCGTTGAGAACGAGTAGAGCACGAAGAGTTCGTGATCTAATAGAAGGAAAGTTTGAAGATTGTCTTCAACAAGTAAGTATCTATAAACTTGGTGTTTTTCCTTTATAGAAATGCATGTTTAGCCTTAACTATGTGATAGTTTAATTTTAACGAAATTGAGTTGCATAACGATACCACGATGATTCGATCGTTTTTCGCTGCAATGAGATTCTTATTCCCTTTAAAACGATCGTCTTTTGAGTCCAAATTTTACACACTCGTTCTTTTGCATGTCAAAAAGAAATTAAAAAATTTTCACTCAAATTATCGGACCAAAAGATACTGAATCAACCAAACGATCTCGGTTCTACAGAAGCCCAATTTCTTTTCTGCAACAACTTTTATTTCTTAGCTCTTTGTTATCTAAACTTCTTTCTTTTAAGCCCAATTTTTTTTCAAGTGATGTTGATATACTTAGCTTTGAGTGTATTAAATTTCACTTAATTTCAAGAGCCCTAACTATTTTTACCAAATTTACCAATCTACCCCTGTCATAAACCATAGTCCCTATAGTTTTTGACATTGTGATGAAAGAAGGTATTTTTGTTACTTATGGTTATTTTGTGAATTTTTGCATAAACTTTTGCTTATTTGTAGCGCTTATCTTAATTCCAAACACTTGCAAGTAGTTCCAGTAATTCAAAAAAAAAATTGTTTAGTTGTTTGCCTTTCTTTGTTCATCTTACATAATTCCTTGACTTTTGAATATTAGATTCTTAATTCTAAATATCTTATTTTTGTTATTTGTTTTCCCTAGTTTGTTGAATCTTGAACATTAGGTTCTTGTTTCTTAGTTTTTTTTTTTTGTTCTACTTGTTTCTTTGCTTGAGTGTCAATACTTCACATCAATCTCGCTTTTGTGTTCAAGGCTTGCTCCTTAAGTATGTGATATTTCAAAATCTGGCAACCTATTTTCTATTTTAAGAGAGTTCATATTTGTGAGGGAGTGCTACATCTTTGAGGGTAAACACGAGTGACCATTCGTTTGTTTGAGTGAATCATGTGAGAGAGTGATTGTGAGGTGCACTTTTCTTTTACTTATTTTTATTTTGCAACTATGTACCAACAAAGGAGACGTATTGAAAATTGAAGTAAAGATGCAACACTTAAAGAGGCTATACAGGAAGAATTGGTTGAACCACGTCATTCGATAAGAAAGTATGCTAGAGAACTCATCCAAGAATGGAGTTTGTTTTACCAAGCCTCGAGAGGAAAAACCTGCCAAGAAGAACACAATCGACCCACCCAAGAAGAAGAACAAGTACATCATCTAAGAGCACAAGAAGATTTAAATATAAATATTTCTGAAGATGAAGAAAGAAGAGCCACCAAGAATAAAGAGATACACATCACTCAATCAAAATTAGAAAAAGTGAATGAGGAGGTAGAGACCTTAGAAGAAGAGAATATGAAAGAAGAAATTTGAAGCAGTATACAAAGTAGTGAAAATGAAGAAGAAGTCAAGGGAATGAATCCAATTTTGGGAGTTCATGAGGATAAAATTATCTCCTCAAAATGATTCATTTTGGAGCTTGCACACAAGAGAACTTGTTATCTCTTAGGTACACCTAATCTTAGTGTATTTAGTACTGCTAATTTTGAATTTTTACAGGAAATTAATGCACTAGTGAAGGAGCAATATTTTCCACACATGAAGTACAAAACAAAGATGTTACTAAAACTTACTGATGAACTCATCCTTGGTCGAAAGCTTAAGAGGAATCCAAAGAGAGCTAGATCATTGACATCTCATGACTAAAAATTTGCTCTCTAAGGTGACAAGTTAGATTAGAGGACGAATCCTTCAAAAGAAGGAGATGATGATATGAACCACCAGAGAATCAAATTGTTATTATCTAATTTTTATGTAATTCTATTATTTTTTCAATTTTATCATATTTATGACATTTTAAGTAGGAGTATTTTTGTCATTTGATATGATTATTGATTTGACATTTAGAGTTTGAGAAGCTATTTAAAGCATGACCATTAGGTTATACAGAGGATAATTTTTTGGCATGAATGAAACGATAGTGATCTACATTTGAGAGCCATGAGCCTTGTCACTTTGCAATTCTTATTCTAAAGTTGTATGCTTGAACATTCAAGTAAGTTTGATCAATTTGCTTGTGGAGTGTTCAAACCTTGAGTAGGAATTTGTTTTCCTTACCCCTTGGCATTTCCAACACTTAAGGTCTCTATTTCTAATTGTGGGTGCATCAGTTCTTGGTTCTATTTTTGATGAGGACTCTCCCTTCTCTTTAGTTTTATCACTAACTGCCTTGGCCTTAAGCTTAAGATCTGTGGCCTTGTCATCCCGTTTCCACGTAGAAGATGAGTTGGAAAAAGTTTTATTAGAAGTGTACCTTGATTTGCGCCTTTAGATTTGTTTTTCAATTTTCACTGCAATGTGCACCAACTCCTCTATATCCTCATAAGTTTGCAACTCAACACGTTCAACCACGTTAATGTTTAATCCATAGAGAAACCTTGTCATGGTGTTCTCCTCATCCTCATCTATCTCTAACCTCTCCATCAACATTTCCATCGACATTCTTGTTTCCTTGTCGAAGAGCTTGAAGCTTCTGTGCACAATCTCGAAGGTAATGCTTTGGTATGAACCGCTTCCTCATGAGTTCTTTCAATTCTATCCATGTTTCCACTAGCCCTTCTTGGTGTCTCCTTCGCTTAGAACACAACTTATCCCACCAAGTTTGTGTGTAACCTTTAAAATGTGTCACAGAGATGATTACCTTTTTCTCTTCAGTGAGATCGTTAGTATGGAATATATGCCCAGGTTCATGTTCCCATTGAAATAGTTTTCAGGGTCAGATGTACCTTGAAACTTTGGAAATTTAACTTTAATGTTACCAAACACTCGATCTCCATGGTAATTTTCTCTCCTACCAGGTGGTCTCCTATTATGAAATCCTCCTCTTCCTCTCACGCCTTGGCGTCCACCTCTTTTAGGCTCGTCTACAAGAGGATTATTTTCATATTCATCCTTCTCTAGATCGTCTTCCTCCTCTAAAAACTCCTTAACTTGCCTCCTTGGTTGAGGTTTATCCCTGGCTTGGAGCCTTTGCTCCAACCTCTCATTGAGCACAGTTTCCACACTTTGCATGACCTGCTCAAGGAGTCGTTCCTGCTGTTGATCGCCTTGTGGCATATTTCCATTGTTAGGTTGATCTCCTAGATTTGACATTGCTGCAAAAGAGAAAACAAGTAAAAGATGGAGTATTTTCATATCACAAACTCATTGCATAGGACGCCCCCACCGCATGTCTCCACATGAACGATTAAGGATCACATCGTTCGTACTTTACAAAGTAGGGCGCGCTCATAGTGTCCCCAGGATAAGGTACTTAACCCTATCACTATATTATAGTCCGTTCTAGCTATAACTTGAACTTGATCAACTTTTATGTGATACATAAAGTTCAAGTATACATCCTATAGCCAAAGGTTCTTTATTGGATTAGGGTTACAAAATACACAATTCACATTACTCAATAACACCTTTACTGAATAACCTCAATAACAACTTTATTACAAAATAGAATATATATTCAGTTAACAAACCACGAGTTTTAGGACATAAAACATATATCTCCCAATTAAGAATTTAGCAAAAGTAATAATGTAACTGTTGGGATTTATGCCCTAAACTTGTGTAATTTTGATCAATTAAATAAAGTGTTATTTGTTTTGATAAGATTACAGTCTTGCTTTTATAAATCCAATAAACTAAGCTCCAAGGTTATAACGTTTATCTTGAAATCAATGTAGCAGACAATATTTGGGTTGAGTTCAAGATTATAACCTAAATAGTCTATAGTATAAGAATAAGGTTGGAAACCTCATTCTGGTAACACCATGGATGCGACCCACTTTGTAATTAGTACAAGTGAGGCAATTCAACTCATTCATGTAGTTGACATGCGAGTGGGGGCATCCTGTATGAAGAGTTCATACAAGACTGGATCGTAAATTATTAGTCTAACCAAAGATAACACCGCTAATGGGGATAAGACTAGTAATTTATAGATGGTCATTAGTGACTTGACACAGATCTGAGCAACTTAAGAACTCCTGCTTATAGGGGTTTGTCCTTAGACTAGTATGGGTGAGAGTGGCACATGGCAGACTCAATAAGCCTACCTTCTCGGGACGTAACCTCGTAGGTAGCTGGGAACTTAAGCTGCACAAGATGAAATTCACTCATTCCTCTCTCGAGGAATCGGATAGGTTGTTCCCTTAAGAACCGACTCGTGTCTTGAACAACGGGGCCCGCCTCTATGAGGGTATGAGTCTAAGGTAGGACCTTAGACTTGTTGTTCATTAGAGGATCGGTGGTGCTTAAGGAGCAAATAGGTAATCACGGGGTAAAAGCAGCAATTTGACCCACCGTGATTACTGAACAACTTTGAAGGGTGGACTCATGGGTAATGACTATATCGGTGGACACAATAATATCTACAAGAGAGGAGAGTGCAACTACAAGTCTATAGTGGAGTGACTTGTAGTTAATGAATATTGATTAACTAGATCAAAGAGTTTGATCAGTTAATCTCACATTATTGGAGCTCATGATCTGTAGGTCCATTAGATCCCTCCGTTGGCTCAACATGGTAATATTGAGGGTATAATGTTAGGAGTGAAATTGAAGTGTTCAATTTCATACATGAGGAGTTATATCAATTATATATGATATAATTGATAAAATATATAGTTTTAATGTGAATTAGATTCATATATAAACTAGGGCAAAATACATTTTTGGTCCTTCAGTTTTGCATTTAGTTTCATTTTGGTCCCTGAGTTTTCAAACTCAAGAAATTTGCCCCTGAAGTTTGCATTTGGTAGTACTCTTAGTCCTTCTGTCAAATTTTTCCGTTAATTTTTAACGAAAAGCTGATTTGACATCATTTTTTTTATTAAAAATAATAATTTTATTTTATAACTATTAAATTTTCTATTTTAATTTTAATTTTTATTAATTTATATTATTTTAATAAAAACATTTTTAATTTATTTTTTTCCTTTTTCTCTTTCTTTTCTTTTTCCTCTCTCTTCTTCTCTCTTCTGTCTTCTTCTTCGATGTTCTCCCATGCCCAACCAAATCCTTTTTCCTCTCCCTTCTTCTCTCTTCTTCGATGTTCTCCCATGGCCAACCGACTCCTTTTTCCTCTCCCTCCTTCTCTCGATGTTCTCCCATGGCCAACCAAATCCTTTTTCCTCTCCTTTCTTCTCTCTTCTTCGATGTTCTTCCATGGCCAACCAAATCAACGACACTCTCACGAGAAAACTGGCGTGGATACCGAAAATCATGTAAACCAACATCGATGCCCAAAATCGCGGATGCCAAAAATCGACAAACACTCTGGCCAACGATGGGATCTCATCATTTCGACCAAACGACGAGATTTAGTACACCAACCAAATTTGGTAGTTGCGATTTGGTACTTGCGACCAAATCAACAACGAAATCGTCCAAGAAAATGTCCAAATCGTGCGACCAAATTGGGAGATCTGGTATTTACGATGGCGAGACTGTTGAGGTTTAGGGTCAACCATGGGAGAAGAAAGAAGAAGACGAAGAAGAAAGAAGATGAAAGAGGGAAAAGGGAGAAGGGAGAGAGAGAAAGGAAAAAAATAAATTAAATATGTTTTTAATAAAATAATGATAAATTAATATATATTTTAAAATTAAAGTAGAAAATTTTAATAAATTATAAAAAAAATATTTTTTAATAATTAAAAATAAAAATATTATTTTAATAAAAAAGTGATGTCAGATCATTTAGTTAGAAATTAATGGAAAAGTTGACAGAAGGACTAAGAGTGCTATCAAATGCAAACCTCAGGGGCAAATTTGTTAAGTTTGAAAACTCAAGGACCAAAAGGGAACTAAATGCAAAACTGAGTGACCAAAAATGTATTTTGCCCTATAAACTATATACTAAAGAGAGATTAAAGGAGGGGTAGGATGGTCATTTCCATCCCATTTCCCTATATATATAGTTGCATGAGATGCAACTAGGTCAAGACTTTGAGAAAGTTTTTACAAGCCTCCTTGTTGTGTTGTTGGAAGTGTTCCAAAACACAAATCTCTCTCACAAAATACCTCACCACTCCTAAAGGGAACCCACCTTCCTCCCTCACCTAGAGAATAACGGAGAAGATCCGGTGGTGGTGTCGGTGATCGTACGAGTTCTTGTTGCTGAGATCGTGACCGTGGTGAGAGGAGCACTTGAAGAAAGGTTCTTCAAAGGTAGACTTCTTGCCGTCCATTTCACTTTTATGCTTAATCTATTGTTTTACGTTCTTGTATTTTCCATTGTAACTAAATCAAGAGCGCGTGATTCGCAATCGCTTCCGCTGCGGGGACTTCGATTCCCTTCAATTGGTATCAGAGCCCAATTGCGTTCTTGATTTATGTTCTGGAATTTTCAAGAACAAGGTGCGATTCTTGTTTTTGTGCATGAGATGTATGAGCGGTTTTTGCAAAATTAGATGTTTTCAATTTTGGCACTTAGATTTACAATTTTCATTGAAATGTTCAATGTAAGGGCGGTGTGTTTTGGGCAAATTTAATTGTAAATCGAGTGCAGTAAAGTCCGTGTCGATCGAGGCAAAGCGGTTCTTTGAGAAGATCGGGCGAAACGAGCAAGGAATGGAGATTCCTATGGTCGTTACGTGAATGGCGTTGCAACGCCGCTCTCGGCGTTACCAGCGCCATCATGGCAACGGCGCTTGGTGGAGAGACGACGACGGCGTTGCAACATCGCCTCCTCGGCATTGCAACGCTCGACAGAAGATGACAAACGCAGCGTTGCAATGGCGGAGCCGTTTCACGCGAGGAGCAATGGCAGAAACGTTTTTTTATTATTTATATTAATTATAAAAATGTTTTATTTTAATATATTTAATAATTTTAATTTTAATTAATATAATTAGATTATATTAATTAAAATGATTTCTAGGGTGCCAAAATTGGTCTAATTTTTGCTATTTTAATTATGCATTTGTTGTGTAATTATTGCCATGCATAATGTATGCTTGTATTTTAGAAATCTCACCTTAGGTTAAGCATTTTCATGCATCATTTATAATATAAGGAGTTATATTATATAGTTTGCATGATTAATTAATATAAGTTTGTTATATTAATTTTTGGACAGCATTGACATGCATTATTTTTCATGAGATGAATATGCTATGAATGTTTTATTATTCATGTGATGAATGATCAAGCATTATAACATAGTATGCATGTCACCTAAGGTTAATTATTAGTTTTAAAGTGTTTAGAACTTGGAAATCATAGACCTTAGGTTATCTAGTTCTAATTAGATTAGAATTAGGAACCAAATAATTTATAAGGCTATGATTAAAAGAGGAACTTTGTCTAAGGAAAGTTACTGTCTAAATTTGGGTATTTAAGGTGACGGAAGCAGAACACCCTGCACAGGGAATGACACAGGAGTGAAATTTAATTAGAGAGTCTTATAAATTACAAGATGGCGTCATTGAGTTTATTAAGGGGTTAATAAACTAGAAATCGTAGGTTTAATATAAGGAGTTATATTAACAAACTTAGGATAAAATCAATATAAGAGTTATATTGATTATCAATATAAGAGTTATGTTGATAGATATAGGTAAAATCATTAGCCGGGTTTTAGCCTAAGAAAGATTCCTATAGACTTAAAGTATTCAGTGGGAGGAAAAAGTATATGAGATACATATTTTTCCACCTACGCTATCTCCGGGAAGTTCACACCGTGAGACTCATACTTGGCCTCGTAGCGCAAACGGGAGCGTCCCCCTTCGGATGGTGTTTGTATGAGTCAATACCAAGGTGAATGGAGAGGGTACTTATAGTGAGTCGGAGTAGGTTTAGTGAAAACAAAACCTACGGTCTCTTTTGTCGGTTTACACCGTTAGACCACTATGGTCAGCCTGCTAGTTTGGCCTGGACCAGACAATCCCTTAGGAGGGCTTGATCATAGAGGATCTAACACAGTAGACACTCGAAAGGGATAAAGATTTCCTTAGACTATTTTCCAATCTAGTCCTCCCTTCGGCAGATTTTATTGGATCGAGACTCTGGGATCTAACGATAAAGAGTTACACTCACGGGATACATAAGTTGTGTATGTATTCAGACCGAAAAATGGTAACTAAAACCTATAGGAATAAGAGTTATTCTGGTGTTAGGTTTTGGTCAAGAGTGTCTTGATCCAGAGGAGGAGTGTTTTTTATTACCCTTCGGTGTCATACATTCTAAACCTTTGGAGTATCATTGCAAATTATAAATGCCTAGGAATCATTTGATAATTAGCTAAAACATGATTGGATTAGAGTTATAGCAAGAAACTCATACAAGTTTGTTTGTAAATTTTTCAGCAAAAATGTCTAGCTCTATGATTTCCTTATTGGGTGCGAAAAAGTTAACCGGAAAGAACATAGTGAAATGGAGGGATGGACTCAACATAATTTTGGTTACACATGATCTTAAGTTCGTTCTCAATGAGGAGTGTCCTCAATTTCTGCTCAAAATGCATCTCAAGTTTGTGAGGATGCGTATGACCATTGGATTAATGCCAACGAAAAGGCGAAAACCTATATCACGCTAGCATACACGATGTTTTAGCTAGGGAGGCCGGGAGGCAAGGTCTCACTTCGAGAGATCATGGATTTTGTGCTAAATTTGTCTAGACAACCGTCCAAACAAATTCGGCATGAAGCCCTAAAATTTGTTTATAACGCACATATGAAGGAAGGTACATCGGTAAGAGAACATGTTCTCAATCTGATTGCCCACTTCAATATAGCGGAATTAAACGGAGCGGTCATAGATGAGAAATGTCGATTTTGTTCATCCTAGAATCTCTTAGAAGAGTTTTCACGATTAAAGTAACAATGCGGCGATGAACAACATAGAATATGATCTGACTTCTCTGCTACATGAGCTGCAGAACTATCAGTTTCTTATGGATGATAAGAGACAAAAAAATGGAGAGGCAAATTTGTTTGCTCATTCCAAAAGTTCTCATGAGGATTCATCCTCTGGGACAAAGAACTGCAACCATACTTCTGGACTTAAGAAGATACAGAAGAAAAGGAAAAGGAGCAGATAAAGAGCAATCGTCACAAAGAAAGAAAAGTCATTTTGATAACATGTAGCTTAAGGGTTTATTAGAAACCTCATTTCTTGCCTTAGCGAACATTGTACTTCTCTGTCTTTTCAATTGAATAAAAAGTTTATTTCATTGGAAAAGTATTGTACTATGTGTTGCTCTTCTTGAGAATTATTTGCAAATGGTTTAATTCAGTTAAAATAGTTTTAACAAGTGAATTTTTCAATTGCAAGTACACGAACTAATTTCTCCTAAAGAAAATGCTCATCTTTGGCATCTAAGATTGTGTCACATTAATCTCAATAGGATTGAGAGATTGGTAAAGAACGAACCTCTAAACGAGTTAGAAGAAAATTCCTTGTCAGTATGTGAATCCTGCCTAGAAGGCAAAATGTCTAAAAGACCTTTTAGTGGAAAAGGTTATAGAGCCAAAGATAGTCTAGAGCTTATACATTCAGACCTTTGTAGTCCGATGAATGTTAAAGCCAGGGGAGGATATGAATAATTCATCTATTTTATAGATGATTATTCCAGATATGGGCATATTTACCTAATGCACCACAAGTCTGAAGCACTTGAAAAGTTCAAGGAATTCAAGACTGAGGTTGAAAATCAATTAGGTAAAAGAGTTAAAACACTTCGATCGGATCGAGGTGGAGAGTACATGGCTTTAAAATTCCAGAACTATATGATAGAACATGGAATTACATCCCAACTCTCAGCTCCCGACACACCACAACAAAACGGTGTATCGGAAAGAAGAAATAGAACCTTGTTGGACATGGTTCGATCAATGATGAGTTATGTATCTCCCTAGTTCCTTTTGGGGTTATGCAATGAAGACTGCAGTATACATTTTGAATACTGTGCCCTCCAAAAGTGTTTCTGAAACATTTTTTGAACTCTGGAAAGGACGTAAAGGTAGTTTATGTCACTTCAGAATATGGGGTTGTCCAACACATGTGCTTGTGACAAATCCAAAGAAGTTGGATTCACGTTCAAAGTTGTGCCTATTCGTAGGATACCCTAAAGAAACAAGAGATGGTTTATTCTATGATCCTAAGGGAGATAAGGTCTTTGTGTCGACAAATGCCACTTTCTTGGAGGAGGACCACATAAGGGACCACAAACCAAAAAGTAAGGTAGTGTTGACTGAGTTAGACAGAACAGTAGCAAAGGTTGCTAATAAGAACACTAGTACATCAACAAGAGTTGTTGATACTAGTTTGTCTAGTAAAGAGGGCCCATCTCAAGAGTTGAGTATGCCTCGGCGTAGTGGGAGGGTTGTGATGCACTGACCGTTACATGGGTTTAAATTGAAACCCAGTTGTTATACCGGATGACAATTGCGAGGATCCATTGACTTATAATCAAGCAATGGTTGACAAAGACAAAGACAAATGGGTCATAGCCATGGACCAAGAAATGGAGTCTATGCACTTCAATTCTGTTTGGGATCTTGTAGATAAGCCTGATGGGGTAAAACCTATAGGTTGTAAGTGGATCTACAAGAGAAAACGTGGTGTAGATGGGAAGGTGCAAACCTTTAAAGCTAGACTAGTAGCAAAGGGTTATACCCAGGTTGAAGGGGTTGACTTTGAGGAAACATTTTCACCTGTTGCTATGATAAAGTCTATTTGTATCCTTCTTGCCATTGTCGCATATTATGAACTATAAGGTAAAGTCTATCTGTATCCTTCTTGCCAGGACAAGAGCAAAAGGTTTGCAGGCTTAAAAGGTCGATTTATGGACTGAAACAAGCCTCTAGGTCCTGGAATATAAGATTTGATGAGGCTATCAGATCTTATGGTTTTGACCAGAATGATGATGAACCTTGTGTCTACAAGAAAATCATCAATAGTTCTGTCGTTTTCCTAATTCTCTATGTGGATGATATCCTACTCATTGGGAATGATGTAGGTTATCTTACTGACATCAAGGAATGGCTATCTACGCAATTCCAAATGAAAGATTTGGGTGATGCGCAGTTTGTTCTTGGGATCCAGATTGTCCGGAACCGCAAGAATAAAACACTAGCCTTGTCTCAAGCATCATACATAGACAAAGTGTTGTCAAGGTTTAAGATGCAAGATTCTAAAAAGGGCTTGTTGCCTTTTAGACATGGAATCCATTTGTCTAAGGAACAGTGTCCTAAGACACCTTAAGGAGTTGAGGATATGAGACGGATTCCTTACACATCAGCTGTTGGGAGTTGGGACTAGGCCTGACATCTGTTTTGCAGTTGGGATGGTCAGTAGGTATCAATCCAATCCAGGACTTGAACACTGGAAAACGGTTAAAACGATCCTTAAGTATCTTCGGAGAACAAGGAACTACATGCTTGTGTATCAGGCTAAGAATTTTATGCCCTAAACTTGTGTAATTTTGATCAATTAAATAAAGTGTTATTTGTTTTGATAAGATTACAGTCTTGCTTTTATAAATCCAATAAACTAAGCTCCAAGGTTATAACGTTTATCTTGAAATCAGTGTAGTGGACACTATTTGGATTGAGTTCAAGATTATAACCTAAATAGTCTATGGTATAAGAATAAGGTTGGAACCCTCATTCTGGTAACACCATGGATGCGACCCACTTTATAATTAGTACAAATGAGGTAATCCAACTCATTCATGTAGTTGACATGCGAGTGGAGGCATCCTATATGAAGAGTTCATACAAGACTGGATCGCAAATTATTAGTCTAACCAGTATAACACCGTTAACAGGATAAGACTAGTAATTTATAGATGGTCATTAGTGACTTGACCTGAATCCTGAGCAAGTTAAGAACTCCTGCTTATAGGGGTTTGTCCTTAGACTAGTATGAGTGAGAGTGGCCTGTAGCCGACTCAATAAGTCTACCTTCTCGGGGACGTAACCCCGTAGGTAGTTGGGAACTTAAGCTGCAAGATGAAATTCACCCATTCCTCTCATCGAGGAATCGGATAGGTTGTTCCTTTAGAATCGACTCGGTCTTGAACAACGGGGCCCCGCCCTCTATGAGGGTATGAGTCTAAGGTAGGACCTTAGACTTGTTGTTCATTAGAGGATCAGTGTTGCTTAAGGAGCAAAGAGGTAATCACAGGGGTAAAACGGTAATTTGACCCAGCTGTGATTACGAACAACCTGTTAAGGGTGGACTCATGGGTAATGACTATATCAATGGATACAATAATATCTACAGTGAGGAGAGTGCAACTACAAGTCTATAGTGGAGTGACTTGTAGTTAATGAATATTGATTAACTAGATCAAAGAGTTTGATCAGTTAATCTCACATCATTGGACCTCATGATCTGTAGGTCCATTAGATCCCTTTGTTGACTCAGCATGGTAATATTGAGGGTATAAAGTTAGGAGTGAAATTGAAGTGTTCAATTTCATACATGAGGAGTTATATCAATTATATATGATATAATTGATATGATATATAGTTTTAATGTGAATTAGATTCATATATAAACTATATATTAAAGAGAGATTAAAGGAGGGGTAGGATGGTCATTTCCATCCCATTCCCCTATATATATAGTTGCATGAGATGCAACTAGGACAAGACTTTGAGAAAGTTTTTACAAGCCTCCTTGTTGTGTTGTTGGAAGTGTTCCAAAACACAAATCTCTCTCACAAAATACCTCACCACTCCTAAAGGGGAACCCACCTTCCTCTCTCACCTAGAGAACAACGGAGAAGATCCGGTGGTGGTGTCGGTGATCGTACGAGTTCTTGTTGCTGAGATCGTGACCGTGGAGAGAGGAGCACTTGAAGAAAGGTTCTTCAAAGGTAGACTTCTTGCTGTCCATTTCACTTTTATGCTTAATCTATTGTTTTACGTTCTTGTATTTTCCATTGCAACTAAATCAAGAGCGCGCAATTCACAATCGCTTCCGCTGCGGGGACTTCGATTCCCTTCAGTAACCATAAACTTTATTGTTTTGCAACGATACTTCAGTGAGTCAGAGCAACCGCTACCGAGGGGCAGTCAATCACTCCTTCACTGATCAAAACATTCTTCACTAAATGCTAATACCGGAATAACTCTAATTCCTATAGCATTCTAGTTATCGCTACTTCGGTCAAAAATTTACTAACACTTAGCAATTCTCGTAAGTGTGACCCACCATTTTTCAGACCTTAGAGGTCGACTCCAACAATGCTATCGAATTGGAAAGTCAAAGCTGGGAATGGACCTAAGAGACTCTATCCATTTCTGGAGTTTGAGTTGTTTCGAATCCCATGTTACATCCCTCCGAATGGATGGTGCTACTTCGGGCAACCTGCAGACGGAACATGGGAATCTCACGGTCTAACCTAATGGAGAAGACCGTAGGATGTGTTGACACACTTCCTTCTCCTACTTACTATAAATACTTTTTTCATTCATCTTGCTCTTGATTTATGCACATAATCCGAATGGAGATGCCCTATTGACATCATGAGGTCGAGCATAAATTTCACGGTGTGAAATTCGTGGAGAGCGTAATAGGAAATTGATATATCATATATACCTTTTCACTCCCACTAAAAATTTTAAACATTTTGTGCATACTTTTACCTAGGCATATTCCGGTAAAACAATATGACATAAGTCTACCAATATAACAATTATACTGGAATTTCCTAAGTCTATTAACCTTTTAATTAACCTAGGTCTATGCGTTTAATTTATTAACTCTTTAATAAATCCACTCACGAAACATAATTTATAAACCTTTGGATTAAATTCACTCACAGATCGGTTCCCAGGTAGGGGTGTCATCAGCATAGTTTTTGTCCAAATAATAGCCACCGAAGGGTGAACCAAGAAGGAAAACCAACAAGAAAACTGTATCCCTTTTCAGGAATTCACAGTGTTCCGACTCCCATGATCAAGGCCTTCCGAAGGGATTGTCTGGTTCAGGCCAAACTAGCAGGCAGATCATAGGGGTCTCACAGTTTGAATCGAAAGAAGAGATCGTGGGTCCCGTTTTCACAGGTCCCGCTCCCACTCACTATAAGTACTCTCTCTATCCACTTTGATATTGACCCATACAAATACCATCCGAAGGGGAATGCTCCCATTTGCCCCACGAGGCCGAGTATGGATCTCACGGTGCGGACTTAACGGAGATTTGTTGTCGAAAAATTAAATGTATCTTATACACTTTATTTCCTCCCACTCAGCACTTTATAATTTTTGGGATTGACCTAGATAAACTGACTAAAATTTACCTAAGTCTACCAATATAACTCTTATATTGAATTGGGCCTAAGTTTATAATCACATTATTACTTAGGTCTATGTGAGTAAATTAATCAACTTTTAATTAACGGCACTCGCGTAAATATAACCTAAGAATCTCCGGACCAAATTCACTGTCCGGTCGGTTTCCAGGTACGGGTGTTCTGCAAGCGTCAACTTAAATACCCTAACCTTAGACAGAACCTTCCTTAGACAGAGTTACTTATCAGTCACCTTTCAAATGTCATATTTGATTTCCTAATTGTAATCTTATTAGAACTAGAAACTCTAAGTCTAATTATTCAAGTTCTAAACATTTTAAAACTAATAATTAACTTAGG
This sequence comes from Trichosanthes cucumerina, assembly GCA_036507285.1. Classification (NCBI taxonomy): domain Eukaryota; kingdom Viridiplantae; phylum Streptophyta; class Magnoliopsida; order Cucurbitales; family Cucurbitaceae; genus Trichosanthes; species Trichosanthes cucumerina. The sequence goes on from CM071837.1 coordinate 5,634,697, forward strand.
TTACATGCATTTCTATGTTATAGTGTTTGATCATTCATCACATGAATAATACTATACTATAACATACATTCATCACATGAATTAAATGCATAAGCATGGTTTTAATCTAAAAAATATAACACTTATATTTAAATAAATTAAAACATGCATACATTATATTATAACAATTATAATATAACCTATCATGCATACTATATATTATAACACTTATAATATAATTATGATGCATGAAATGTTTAATCTAAGGTGGGATTTTAAATCTATATGACATACATTATGCACATAGAATTAAATATTTCATACATCTCATGCATAAAATAAATAAATAACAAAAATTGGACCGATTTTGGCACTTATGGGACATTAAATGAATTAATTAACATTAATAAAACTTTTATATTAATATTAATTAATTTAATTAAAATAAAATTACATTTTACAATTAATAAAAAAAATCAAATAACGCCTCACGTCTTCAAAATTGAAGGCACACGCCCACTATGCACGAACTACCACGCGAACTGCTGCTCAACGCACGCAGCGTTGCAACGCTGCAGCGTCCAACGTTGTCCTCAGTGCGCCCAACGCCTCAGCGTTGCAACGCTGCACTGCAGCTCAGCCTCCACCCGCGCAGACAACGTTGAGACGCCGAAGAACAACGTCTCAACGTCGTCGACAGAACAACAAGCTCATTTGCTGTTCTTCGTCGTTTTTCGCCCGTTTCCGCTCCGATTTCTTCACAGCAACTCTTACCGACAAAGACACGGACTTACAGACTCGATTTATTTTCTAAATGCCCCAAAAACATGGGCCTTTTCATTGATCTAATCAACAAAAAATAAACCTAAACTAGTGCCAAAATCGAAAATGTCCAATTATGCAAAACCAACAATTTCATCTCATGAATTGAAACAATACCCACCTAATTTTAAAAAAAATATTTGCACAACGAAAAGCCAACGATTTGGCTCTGATACCAATTGAAGGAATGAAAATCCTACGCAGCGGAAAAGCGATTGAATCGCCGTGGTATCGTTGTGAAAAATGCTTTCATAAAATTGAAACTATCTCATAGTAACTAGGTTAAACATGCATTTAGGAAGGAAAAACAGTAAGAGTACTTACTTGTTGAAGAATCGTTCTTCACGTTTTCCTCCTCTAGTCACGAACTTTTCGCGAACACGATCTCCTCGAACGAACCAACGAACCGGACACCTACGATAGGCTTCTCGATTGTTCTCTTTTAGGTAGAAGAAGAGTATGTGGGACTCCTTTTGGTGAAAGGGGAGAAGAGAATTGAGAGGAGAGTTGAGAGAAAAACTTGTTGTTTTTTGGTGAGATTCCAAAAAAATGAACAACCAAGTAACAAATCCTTCTTGCAACGGAGTTTAAATAATGGTGATAGGTGGAGTTGAAATCTCCACCAATTTACCATTTAACCACAACTATAGGTTATGAAAATCACATTTGCATAACCACATATAATAAGATATCTCATATCTCATTATACAAATCACATTTGTATAATTGTGGATTTTAAATTGAATCACATTCAATTTAAATTCTCTCAATCCAATTTCGCAAAATTAGCCCTAATTAATCAATTATGCTAACCTATAGTTTATTATGAATTTCATTCACATTAAACTATATAATATGTCAATCATATCTCATATAAGTGACATAAATAACCTTTAATGAATTTGAACACTTTAAATCCACACCAAACTATAAACCCTCTACTTATCAAGTTTGAGCCAACCGAGGGACCTAATGGACCTAAACGTGACGAACTCCAATGATCCGAGACTAACCTGTCAAACTCTTTGACCCGGTTAATCAACATTCATTAGCTACAGTAACACTCCACTAAAGCCCGTAGCTGCACTCCCGTCACTATAAGACAAGTTGTGTCCACTGATTTAACCAATGCCCGTGAGTCGACCCTTCACAAGTTGTTCGTAGACACTGCTGGGTCAAATTACCATTTTACCCCTGTGTCTACTTTTTGCTCCTTAAGTCCCCACTGCTCCTCTAATGAACAACAACGTCGTAATGGTTCAACCATATACAACACCTCTCTCGGGCCAGTGAGAGGGTGGGCGTCCGTTGTCCAAGCCCTGGAGACAACACTTAAGGGAACAACCCCTTTAGTTTCCCTAAAGGCGAGAACGAGTGAATTCCATCTCGTGTAGTTAAGTTCCCAGCTCCCCACGTGGTCCTATCCCTGAGAAGATAGGTATATTGGGTGAGTAACTGTGACCACTCTCACCCGTACTAGTTAAAGGACAGACCCCCACAGATAGGAGTCCGTAACACGCTCGTGGATTCGTGTCGAGTCACTAATGGTCATCTCACGAAGTTATTAGTCCCATACTTTGTTACGGTGTTACATCGGTGGGTCTAATAATTCACACGATCCGATCTTGTACAATCTCATTGTGCAGATGCCCCCACTCGCATGTCAACCACATGAACGAGTCAGATCACCTCGTTTGTATCTAATACAAAGCGGGTCGTATCCACATCGTATCCAGGATTAGGTCTCCAACCCTATCCATATACTGTAGATCGTTTGGGTCATTAACTCGAACGTGATCTTCCATGTGTGTCCACTACACACCATTCAAGTTCTAGTTCTCTCTTAAATTCAATGACCCTGGAGCTTAGTTTATTGGACAAAGTTTTTAAAAATTGCGAGACACAAAGTGATGAAATAAATAACTCTTATTAATTTCAAATGTTAAAATTACAAACAAAAACGAGATTAGGACATACATCCCAACATGACCAACTTGCAAATGTGTGAACCGGACCTTCAAAAGGTTGAACTGGGTTGTAAAAGGTTGAATTGGGCCTCCAATGGATGAAACGAACCTCCAAAACAGAAAAACCAGACTCGAATTAGTCAAAATCGGTCTAAAACTACTTGAACCGGTCAAAATCGAGTTGAACTGGTCTGACTTGGTTTACAGTAGCTGGGTTTTGCACAGATGCCACACTCTTTGCTGCATTTCCTAGAGTCAAATTCTTCAACATATTTGTCATAGAAGTCATTTAAGCATTTAAGGCAGATAATGCATCCAATTCTAGCATTCCCTTAACCTTCTTCCTAAGATTATTCCTAACATAAGCCCATTGAAAGTTGTTGGAAGCTATCCTTTGTAGAATCTCACAGGCTTCATTATATGTTTTGGATAGAAGAGCTCCATCAGCAGAGGCATCAACAACTTACTTAGTTGTTGTATTCAAAACATGATAGAAAGTCTTCATTTGAATACAGTGAGAAAGTCGATGATGAGGGCATCGTCTTAACAAATCCTTAAATCTCTCCCAAGCCTCACTCACTGCTTCATTCTCATTTTGCTGAAAAGATACTATGTCACTCCGCAGTAACTTATGGTCAGAATTTGCTCGAGTTTCCTTCACGAATTTTGTTCAAATATGGATTAAATTTCAAGAAAATCCAACCTCACCTCTTACCTCTTCTTATGGAGCTCGAAATGATCAAGAAATAAGAACAGGGTTGAATTGATTACCTTGCTCTCATACAAATTTGCTTTGAGCTCTCTCCCTTTCTTCTGCAACTTCAACTCCAGAAATCTCCTTCTTCCTCTTCCTTAATCCTTCTTCCACGAAACCCTCTGCCTTATTTTGATAAAAATGAGAAGAAAATGGAAAGAAAATGGTTTAAATAAAACATCGGCAGTGGAGGGTCCCCTTTTTAACTGTTCCTTTTATTCTCTTTTCTTTTTACTTTCCATTCCAACATTTCCTTTTTCTTTTTTTTAAACAAAACATATCCAACATTCTTAATATTTCTTTTTATTTTCCCTTTTTTTAAACAAAAAAGACCAAATACTTAAACATTTCCTTTCTTCTTTTATTTTTTTTTGTAAGCAAATTTCAAAGAGAGATCTCGGGTTTACAACTGACCTCCCCCTTAAGAAATTTTGTCCTCAAAGGACGAAATTTAGTAGTCCTTAGGTGAAGATCATCGGATACTTCTTCCTCATTTTGTCTCCATAGCTTTCTGTAAGGTAGGCGAAAACTTAAAAGTAAATCTCGAGTCCCTATCTGAAATTATGGACACAAGCACTCCGTACTGACTCACAATTCTGTCGATGTATAGCTTAACAAGCTGATCAAGTGTAGATGTCGCTTTAATCGGTATAAATCGTGTTGTCTTAGTGAACCTATCCACTATTACCCAAATATCATCATGTCCACTTGAAGTACGTGGTAATCCAAACAGAAAATCCATAGTGATATGCTCTCATTTCAATTCTGACACTGGTAGTGGGTTAAGGAGTCCTCCTGGCCTCTGTCTAACTAGTTTAACCTGCTGGCAGATCAAACATCTATCAACATAATCAGCTATCTCCCGCTTCATCCCAGGCCACCAATACGTCCATTTCAATGTTTTGTACATCTTGGTGCTTCCTGGATGCATAGCTTAAGCTGAACTGTGAGCTTCCTCTAGAATAGCATCTTTAAGCTCACTAAAACTTGGAACACATAGTCTTCCCTGCCTAACTATGACTCCATCTGATCTCATCTTAAACTCTGCTTCTGGGCCTTGTTTGGACTTTCCAAACATTTTCTGCAGGTTACTATCCTATGGCTGTCTTCTCACAATCTCTGCTACGAGCGAAGAAATGACTTGGAATTGAGCAAAAAGGCCCCCTGAATTCTCTGCGGTCACAACTGTCTTAGAATCCCTTAGAGTACTTAAAAAGGTTGCTCGAATACCATACAAGGCGTCCCTAGGAAGTCTTGACTTCCTACTTAGTGCATCTGCTACCACATTTTCCTTATCTGGATAATATTCTATGGTATAATCATAATCTTTAATCAGTTCTAACCATTTTCTCTGTCTCATATTCAACTCCCTTTGATCAAAGATATATTTTAGACTCTTATGATCTGTAAAAATGTGACACCTCTCACCAAATAAATAATGCCTCTAGATCTTTAATGCTAAAACAACTGTTGCTAGCTCAAAATCATGAGTAGGGTAATTACATTCGTGCTTTTTCAATTGCCTTGACACATAAGCTATTACTTTTCCTTCTTGCATGAGCACACACCCTAAACCTTGCCTCGAAGCGCCACAGTAAATCACATACTCTTTTCCCGTTACCGAAAGTGTTAGAATAGGTGATGTAACTAATCTCTTTTTCAGGTCCTGAAAACTCTTTTCACACTTATCTGACCATTCAAACTTAGCATTCTTCCTTGTTAAAGTTGTTAAGGGTAATGTTAATCGTGAGAAATCCTCAATAAATCGTCTGTAGTATCCTGCCAAGCCTAGGAAACTACGTACCTCTGTCGCACTAGCTGGTCTCTCCCAGTTGACCACAACTTTCACTTTATGCGAATCCACACTAACTCCATTTGTTGAAACAACATGCCCCAAAAACACTACCTGATTCAACCAAAACTCACATTTGGTGAATTTAGTGTACAACTGTTTATCACGTAGTGTTTGCAGAATAATCCTTAAATGTTCCTCATGGGCTTTCCTGTCAACCGAATAAACTAGTATGTCATCAATGAATACTATCACAAACTGATCCAAATACTGGTGGAAAATCTTGTTCATGAGGTCCATGAAAACTGTTGGTGCATTTGTTAAACCGAATGACATTACTAAAAACTCATAATGCTTATACCTCGTTCTGAATGTTGTCTTAGGAATATCTGATTCTCTTACCTTTAACTGATGGTATCCTGATCTTAAATCAATCTTAGAAAACACTGATACTCCTCGTAATTGGTCAAACAAGTCATCTATTCAGGGTAAAGGATACTTGTTACGTATCGTGACCTTGTTTAACTGTCTATAATCAATGCATAATCTATGGGTACCATCTTTCTTCTTCACAAATAACACTGGAGCTCCCAAAGACGATACACTAGGTCTGATGTATCCCTTATAATTAACTGATAACTTTAAGAGACATAATGTAATACCCCTAGCTCTAAGACTCACTCCTTAGGGACATCACTATTCAGTAAAATATTGCAAGAATCTCATTTAAATAACTGAAAACATTTTTATTGGGATCCCAAACAGTCAAAATCTTAATATCAAAAGAATTTAAGTATGGACTCGATTCTTAAAGTTCTGACGACTTGAAACATTCACTCCACGTGTGAATCTTCGTTGTTCACGACCCCGAAAACTGTTCGTTGTTGAAGGCCCACGAGTAGGCTCCACTACTGATTGTGCCTCTGTTATACTCTGCTCAACACGTAGAGCAGTCTTTACCAATTGGGAAAAATTAGTCCACTTAGCAATGGTTGTGACTGGGGTACGTATCTCAAGATGTAATCCTCTTTCAAATCTTCGATACCTGTCACTCTCAAATGCCACAATCATATCAGCATACCGTGACAGCTCGGTATACCTTCTCTCGTACTCAGCCACTGAAAGTGGCCCTTGCTTCAATTCTAAAAATTCATCTCTCTTTGCCTCACAGTACGTGTTAGGGTAATATTTATCTTCAAATATGAATCTGAAGGTTTTCCAGTCTAGAGTACATGCATCACTATGCCTAGTTAAAATTGACTTCCACCATCCATCTGCTTCCTTCTCTAGCAGAAATGTGACAAGCTTGACTTTCCGCTCCTCAGGGAAACTCATCACATCAAAACATTTTTCAAGCATGTTCAACCAAACCTCAGCATCAACTGGATCTGTGGAACCCTCAAACACTGTGGCCCCTAATTTCTTCAGACGTTCTATTTCATACGTCTTCTCTAGATCACTTGGCCCTACTCTCTCTGGCCTGCCTACCTTCTGTGAGGAACTAGCTGCTGCTCATCTCTGGCTCCAGTCTGGACCCTCGGGGCACTAGATCCTCTCTCAGATTGGCCTTGGGTAGGATCCTGCGTCCCGCCCTGATCCTGCCTGCGTTGTCTGCTAGTACGTGGTGGCATAACTCCTATAACACATCAACATATTAGACATACTATGGATATCTAACTTAAATACACAGTACTAAACTTCTATTCACATTTTAGCCTTAACTGGACTTACTCTTATCCTTACTTGAACCATGTTCTACTAGTTCTATCTAAACCAACTCAATAACTTACTATGACTTTTTAGTTTTTTTTTTAGAGGTAACTTGCTCTTTCTCATTCCCCATGGAGCTAACTGCTCTGATACCAAGTTGTCACACCCCCTCCCGAACTATTCACTACATACCCCGGAAGACGACGTGAAACCAACAGACATCGTTTACCTCTTAACAATACCTGTTGACCCTGTTTTACCTGATAAACAGACTATACTTGAATATGAAACACTTTGAACATAACACAACGGAACAATAACAATCACTATACATACGTAAGGAGAAACTCTTCTTAAGTCTCTCTTGAAAACTAAAACGACCAAGAGCATCACAATCAGAAACAAGACAAACCATCGTTTATACAGCCTCTAATGTACACACAACTATAACTTCATAGTCCTCTCAAAATAAACTACACACATATGGACTTGCTATACAACTCCACCCACGTACAAAATATCAAACTCGTGGAGTTTTCAACAGACTATGGCAGGATGTCAGGTACCAGGAGCTCGATTTTTACCTAAAAAGTTTAGAAAACACTGGAAGAATGAGCTATGAAGCTCAGTGAGTGACTGAGTCTAAAGTCTATAACTCGTAAAACATATCACCTGAAAACTTAGGAGCATATGCATCTGTAAACAAGCGTTAAAAGTAAACGTGGAATCATAATAGATTTTCAGAAATCTAACAAGCATGACATTAAAATTCCGCAAGGCATATCGATAATATTAACCTATATAGAACATATGAAAATCTACGTAGTGTTGGGTACGCCCAGTACAACCAACGTTTACTCTACGATGTAGTGGGGCTCATCCAGCACTCCCATCGTCTTTGTCGTAGTGGGGCTCGCCCAGCACTCATAACAACATTGTTGTCACGAAGAACACTCAACGTCGAAAATAGAATATGACCTGTTGTGCACACGGTACTATACAACCTCGACCTCAATATCTTAGTCATTTACTCAATCGAGTCTTAGAAAATCACATAAAAATATTTGAACATGTCTGCTTATCTTTTCTTTCGTAAAACTCAAGCTTACTGAGCTCGTTCATAAAAACTGGAAATCTTTAAATCATACTTGCTAGTACATGCTTGCTTGAAATCATAACATTTTCACTAAATTTCGCTAATCAATAAACATATGCTCACGAATAAATTTCATCAAGACATCTAGGTTCACAACGAGCACTTAAAATTATTTGTAGGAAAACATGAATGCTTATAAATATGTGTTCCAAAAGAAAACATAAAGCATTTAGACCATTTCATTCTAGAGAAATCATGTGTTTCCTTAAGCATAATTCAAGCATATAAATCGTTTCCGAAGTTCGTTTTGTCACTCACAGTGTTAGAACTAGAACCCTGGCCCGTACACTTGACCTATTTCCTCTTGGCCTGTCATACAAACCAAAATCAAGCATTAGAACCTCGAGCTCATGAATTTCAACCTTGAAATTACAAAAAACACACCATTTAATTTTTCAGCATTTTATAGATTTCATACCCTGACTTCAAACATTCATAACTCCTTCATTACTTATCCAAACGGGGTGTATTTTATACCAAATTATTCCTTTTTGAACCTTCTAAAACACATATGAAGAAATAAAATTGCAATTCCCAACGGATTTGTTCGAAAATACCTCGAAAGTTGCCTTCTTAAAAATAAACTTTTGCTATTTCCAGATTCGTTTTCCTGCTGCACACTGAACTTGACCTGAAATTTAAAGCAACTTCCAGTCATTTTCTACTCACGAGTTCTTCATGAAAGTTATAGGAAATTCAATAAGATTTTCACCCATACCTATTGCAGCTTCTAATTCGAATTCTACTGATCAAAACAACCCAAAAACCAGAGGGTTCTCAGATTTGATAGCAAATTCTGTCCTCTGCCTTCCTCTTCACAAATTAGTAACTTATGGTCGGAATTTACTCGAGCTTCCTTCACGAATTTTGTTGAAAGATAAATTAAATTTCAAGAAAATCTAACCTACTCTTCTTATGGAGCTCGAAATGATCAAGAAATCAGAACAGGGCTGAATTGATTACCTTGCTGTCATACAAACTTGCTTTGAGTTCTCTCCCTTTCTTCTGCAACTTCAACTCCAGAAATCTCCTTCTTCCTCTTCCTTAATCCTCCTCCCAAGAAACCCTCTGCCTTATTTTGATAAAATGAGAAGGAAATGAAAAGAAAATGGTTTAAATAAAACATAGGCGGTGGATGGTCCCCTTTTTAACTTTTCTTTTTGTCTTTTTCTTTTCTTTTTACTTTCCATTCCAACATTTCCTTTTCTTTTTTTTAAAACAAAACATATCCAACATTTTTAATATTTCTTTTTCTTTTCCCTTTTTTTTAAACAAAAAATACCAAATACTTAAACTTTTCCTTTCTTCTTTTTTTAAACAGAGAGAGCGATCTGAGAGAGAGAGAGAGAAAAACGAGTTAGAGAGTGAGAGAGAGACGGTCTGAGGGAGGGAAAGGCGGAAGAAGAAGGAGAAGAGGGGGGCGAAGCGGCCTCGCCGGCCGAAACGACCGGCGGCCGCTTCGTTGAAGCGTGAGACGAGGGAGAGAGAGGGCGAAAGCCCTCCTGATTCTCTTTTTTTTTTTTTATTTGTTTTAAAGAAAAGGAAACCGACTGTAACATAATAATTTCTTTACAATATTATAATATACCTTTTTTTACAAGAAAATGATATGATTAATTACTTTATGTTTTTCTAGTTTTTTTCGCTCACTTCATTAAACTCATTCTTACTTTTTTATATTATTATATTATATTTTTATGATTAAATAATCATTTTCTTATCTAAATACCCTTAATTAAAATGGAGATTTCAAATTATTGTGCAAATGAGTGAAAGAGACACTTTTAGAGTTGAAGGGAATGAAAGAATTATAAAACTTTTTGACATCTCAAAAACTTTCATATTCTATAATTAGATATAATTAAATAAAAGTATTAAATTAAGAATTAAGTTATCTATATGGAGGCAAATGTTTTACTTTTATTGTTTTTCTTATTACTTTATTTGATTATTACAAATTCTAAATATTTTAAAGCTAATTTTTTGTTATGTATGGTACATTTTAACCTTAATAATTTTATATTATAATTAAAGGAAGATTATTCTAACTTATAAGGAATGAAATAATAAAAAAGTTTATATTCCAACTCTTTAAATTCCATACAAAGCTTGTTCCTTGATAATTTTTAATTTATTTTTTTGTGATTAATTTTTAATTTATTATTAGTAATTAATTGAAAATTTTGTGAGTCATTAATTTACACATGATTTTTTTTCCTACAAAATAAGCATAAGTTTGTAATTGTTCTTTAGCTTATTGGCAATAAAATAACAAAACTCTTTGTATTCAAACTCTTTAGATTCTATACAAGTTCTTATTGTTTAATTTTTAATTTATTATTGGAAATTCATTAATTAATTAATATAATATTAATAATTAATTGATAACTTTAAGAGACATAATGTAACACCCCTAGCTCTAAGACTCACTCCTTAGGGACATTACTATTCAGTAAAATATTGCAAGAATCTCATTTAAATAACTGAAAATATCTTTATTGGGATCCCAAACAGTCAAAATCTTAATATCAAAAGAATTTAAGTATGGACTTGTTTAAAATAAAAATATTTTTGAAATCGAAATAAAACTTAAAATAAAATCTAATGAATGCGGAAAACATAACTTCTAGACTTTCCATGGCTTTCTAACTCATCTCGTCACTCGCCTTATATGCATTTGCCTTTACTTGAAAACATTTTAAAAAGAAAGCATGAGTATTTTGAAATAATACTCAGTAAGTGACCTCACTACCGAGGTTTGAGATATGCATACACATAGAATCATGACTTTAAAATTTCATATGTGGGACCTAAAACTTCCTTATAAAAATTTATATCACATACATGACTTCACTTTGGCTTTGAGTGGTCAATTGATCAACTTAAGTCCTTTTGTAATGAGTTCCTCACATTCCCCTATGGTTTGAGTCCCTCACATACCCCTATAAATCTTTGAGTCTCTCACAAACCCCTATAAGCTGACCCAAAAGGGTCTCTAATGCATGTTTGACCATGCATAAATTCTCAGGAGACCAATTGCCACAACCTTTTATATTAATTCATGATATATATACATGCATGAGATCCCATACATCATTCATAAGCATTAGATGCACAGATCAGGAGAAAAATAATAAATCACAACTCATAGCATGACTTTTATAACTTTCTACTTTAAAATAATTTAGAACATAATAATTTCAAAATAGAAAATAATAAAACATATTGAAAATCTACAAATCTTTATCCCATTTTGAAAAGGTTCGGCATGAGATCCCTTACCTTAGCCTTTGTTCCAAAATTTCAAGTATTTAATTCCTTTTTCAAAGTGCTTTCCAAACCTGTCCAATCAACTGTTTCATAAATTCAAAACCATTTCTTCCTCAAATCAAAAAGCTTCAAACCTTTAATATTTCCTAATTATTTACCTTGAAATAAATTTTAATCAAATTGTGACTGAAAACACCTCTAACTTGTGACCACTGCATTCTCAAGTAACCTATTCCAAATAACAAGGCAAGTTATCACAAAATGGGGCCTATTTACTAAGAATTTGAAATATCCAACAAAAGTCAAGTGAAATTACCATAACGGGATCCCAAACAAGCTCGGGAGTCAAAATCATGGGAGTTTGCACCTTCCGGTGCGGCGCGGCGCCACGTCTCGATGCATGGAACTTGTTTTTCGAAAGTTTGGGTGTCGATCTACTCAGAATTGATCCCAAAGAAGAGAAAATCGGGCAACAAGGTATGGCAAAAGTTAACCTACCGACGGTTCAAATGGATCCAATTCTGTTCCCGTTGCAGTGGTTCTCGACGGAGAACGGCGGCTTGTGAGGTTCGATTCCGGTGAAAGCAGCGCTGAAGTGTGTGGAGGTTCGAGAATCGTGGGTTTGCGGCAGCTCGGACAGAAAACAACGAGGCTCGGATCGTGGACGACGAAGCACGTACGTGAACAGAAGCGACTCGATCTGGCGAGCGTGTAACAGCCGGTTAGTTTTTTTTTTAAATAAAAAAAGGGAGGTATCCCTCTTCGCGAGTCGCACGGCGAAACGATCGCCGACCATTTCGCTAGCGACCAAGGCCAGCCAACCCTCCCTTCTTATTTTTTCCCTCTCCCTCACTCTCACTCTCTTCCTCTCACGCTTAGTTCTTTCTCTCTCTTAGTCTCTTTCTCTTGTCTTCTCAGAGCAGAATCAAAGACGTCGTCGTTGCTCCTTGTCGCACACAGTCGACATCGCTCCACCGTCTCACCAGAAGCTCGTCTGAAGTTTAACGTCGTTGATAACACGTCCCTTGCAGCCAACCCGCCGCCGGAGAAGACACTGGTTGCCACCGGTTCATGTGAAATCCACGCCCTGGTGCGGCTGGTTCAAGCCTTTTCCAAGCGGTTTTGAGGAATAGAGTTCGGTTCTGGATAGATAGAGTCGCGAGGATTCCAGATCCGCAGCCCACGCGCCGTCACTGCCACTTTCATGTGCCGCCTACAGAGCCACCGATCGTCCGCTTCCACGCAGTCACCTCGGTCCGTTCCTTAGCTTGTTTCGGATCTCCATTGGGTGAGTTTTGCTCCTCACAAGTCCTTAGGGCCTCACTGTGTTTCAGTTTATTTACTTGTGTGTGTTATTTGTTATGGGCTATAATTTGGAAGTTGAAGCACTTTGAAGCACGTCACATTTCTCAAGCTGCTCGTGGTTGCTAGATTTCAGGTAAGTAGTTGTTTGGACTATACTACCCCTAAGTGTAGGGCTTAGGGGCACCATTTGCATGCAATAACTGGACTGAAACTGAAGAATTTTGGAATCTGGTATCGTACCATCAAGATCATAGAATTAGTCAGTTTTGAACTTGTAGTAGCATGCTAGGATGTGTTGTTCGCGGTTGTGCCTGGATTTAAGTTTGCCTGTTCATGTTTGATGTGAATCTTTGTTGAAACACTGTGCATGTTAGATCGAATGTCTGGATTGTTTGTTATCCCTTCGTGCTTGGTTGTGATCATGATTCTGAGCGTGCTAGTGTGAGCCTGGTTGTTGTTCCCTTAATTAGGGGTTTGTAGTTTTGTGCCTAATGCTTAAGTAACCTTGAAGTGTGTTGGTAGCCTTAGGATCGTAGCTAGCACAACTAGTCCTAGTGTAGGCCCAAGTCTCTGTGTAACCCTTAGCAAGTTGAGACTCGAGGTTGGCGAGATGATGATGATGTTATGGGATGTGGTGGTTCGTCCCCTATCCAGATGTGCGACTCGGGAAATGATTCCTGGGGTCATAGAGGGGTTGGATACAGCCCTTCGCCCTAGTGCAGGCCCGAGAGCGAGTCCGTGGTCGATTGTGCGCGGTAGTACCGCATTTGATGTTGATATGGGATGTGGTGGTCCATCCTCCATCCAGTTGTGTGACTCGAGGAATGATTCCTTTGGTCATAGAGGGGTTGGATACACTCTTTCACCCTAGTGCAGGCCCGGGAACGAGCCCATGGTCGATTGTGCGCAGTAGTACCTCATTTGATGTTGATATGGGATGTGGTGGTCCGTCCTCCATCTAGTTATGCGACTCGGGGAATGATTCTCAGAGTTGGATATAGTCTTTCGCCCTAGTGTAGACCCGGGAATGAGTCTCGTGGTCGGTTGTGCCAACCTAGTTCAGAAGCTAAGGGTAGGACAGGACTGAGAATCTGAGTGAGATTAGGGTCGGGATGCTATTGGAAGTTATTGGCGGGCTAGGTGTCGTGTTTAGCCAGGTCTAAGGCCTGTTCTTTTGGTCTTATTTGTTCTTGGACGAAGTGGGTTGCTTACTGAGTATTTTATACTCACCCCTCGTTTATTTTGCTTTGGTAGTAGGTAAGGCAAACCAGTGAGATGACCAGCGTCGACGAGACCCCTGCGAGGTTATGGAAGACTTGTAGGGTTTAGTTAGGAGTTGTTTTTACTTCTGTCCTTCTGTCGCACTGTGTTTCTTAGTTCGTGTTGTTAAACCTTAACATGTTTGGTTGTTATCTTTCGAAATCGAAACATGTTCTGTTTTCTGTGGTTGTCTTAGAACTCTAGGGGACTGGAGCCCAACTTGTTGATTCCTTTGTAGTTTGGAGGAGTTATTTCTTTCATTACTTTGTGTCTCGCAATATTTACAAACTTTTCCAATAAATTAAGCTTCAGGGTCATTGAATTTATGAGAGAACTAGAACTTGAAGGGTGTGTAATGGACACACAGGGAGGATCACGTTCGAGTTAATGACCCGAACGGTCTATAGTATATGGATAGGGTTGGAGACCTAATCCTGGATACACTGTGGATGTGGCCCGCTTTGTATTAGATACAAACGAGGTGATCTGACTCGTTCATGTGGTTGACATGCGAGTGGGGGCATCCTGTGCAATGAGATTGTACAAGACCGGACCGTGAATTATTAGACCTCATGCGATGTAACACCGTTGATAGTAAGGACTAATAACTTCTGTAGATGACCATTAGTGACTCGACCGAATCCCGAGCGTGTTCATCGACTCACATCTGCGGGGTCCGTCCTTTGACTAGTACGGTGAGTGTGGTGAGTTACTCGCCCAATATGCCTATCTTCTCGGGGACAGGACCAAGTAAGGAGTCGGGAACTTAACTACGCGAGATGGAATTCACTCGTTCCGCCTTTAGGGGAAACTAGAGGGTTATTCCCTTAAGTGTTGTCTCCGGGGCTTGGACAACGGGCGCCCACCTTTTCACTGGGCCGAGAAGGGTGTTGTGTATGGTTGGACCATCACAATATGTTGTTCATTAGAGGAGCAGTGGGGACTTAAGGAACAAGAGGTAGACACAGGGGTAAACGGTAATTTGACCCAGTCGTGTCTACGAACAACCTGTGAAGGGTCGACTCATGGGCATTGATTATATCAGTGGACACGTAATATTCTGCACTGACGGGAGTGCAGCTACGAGCTTTAGTGGAGTGTTACCGTAGCTAATGAATGTTGATTAACCGGGTATAAGAGTTTGACAGGTTAATCTCGGATCATTGGAGCTCGTCACTGTAGGTCCATTAGGTCCCTCGGTTGGCTCAATCTGGGTTAAAAGAATGGTTAATGTTTTGGTATGAAATTGAAGTGTTCAATTTCACTTAAAGGGCATTTATGTCATTTATATAAGATATGAATGATATAATATATAGTTTAATGTGAATAAGATTCATAATAAACTATAGGTTAGCCTAATTGTTGAATTAGGGCTAATTGGAGAAATTAATTGAGAGAAATTAAATTGGATGTGATTCAATTTAATTAATCCACAATTATTGCAAATGTGATTTGCAATATGAGATATGAGATATCTTATATTATATGGTTATGCAAATGTGATTTGCATAACCAATGGTTGTGGTAAAATGGTAATAATGTGGAGATTTTAACTCCATGGTTATTCCACTATTTAAACTCTTCTTGCAAGAAGGATTGTAAGTTGAACTCTCATTTTTTGGATTCTCACCCAAAAAGAAGAGATCTCTCTCAACCTTTCTCTCAACTCTCCTCCCTCTCCAAAACCAAGAAGTTCCCACAAACTTCCTTCTTTCCAAAGGAAGAACAACCGAGAAGCTTTTAGTGGTTGTGTTCGGTTCTTGATAGTGAAAAGAGAACGAGTTCGTTGAGATCGGGTTTTTCGCGAAGGGTTCGTGATTCTCTGGAAAGGAGTTCTTGAAGAGGGTCTTCAACAAATAAGTAACTTCATCTTACTGTTTTTTCTTCCTCTTTTGCATGTTTAACTTAGATATAAGGGTTAGATCGTTTTAACAAAATTCAAGTAGCATAATGATACCTTGTCGATTCGATCGTCTTTCGCTGCGCGGGGATTTTCATTCCCTTCAGTTGGGTACCCTTGTGAGCCTTATTGAAGTGTTTCTTGTTCAGGTTCTAGTCTATAAATTTTTTGGTTTGTCCATGTTGCGTCGTTATGCTGCCGAATTTTCGGCGCGAGCAGTACAACTTGGAGTAACGCCCGAGTAGAAAGTGTTTAAAATTACGGGGTGCTACAGTTGGTATCCGAGCATAGGTTTTAGATTCTTTATATTGCCTGTATTGTAGATGTTAGTCTTTCATAGCCTCTCGCCAAGAGCTCGTCGGGTCATCATCAGGTTTGCTTGTACTTAGTAAGTGGTAAGAAGTTCCTTGTATGAATTATTGTTTGTGTGTTCTTTTGTGTTGTACCTCTAGAAGCTAGGTTGATGTTTTCATTTGTAATTTGGATTATGGCACGTGGTAGGGGATGTGCAAGAGCAATCACTAGTGGTCGAGGTTGGGGTGGTCGTAGAGGTCTAGGTCGAGGAGCCCGGGACCAGACCTGACCGTCGAGGCACCGGAGGCTAAGCACTCTTTTATTTTTGTGGTATTTGTGGGGCAAGCCTAGTTAGAGGTAGGGCCCTTGGATGTTGAATTTGTCAATAGCTACCCCGATGGGTAGAGAGTTGATAGCTAGATGTGCTAGATGTGACGGATCACGTGCTAGATGTGACACTGGCAGTGTTGGACATGAGCGACTTTGATGTAATCATGGGCATGGTTTGTTTGTCTATGAACCATGCCAACATCGACTGTCGTTGTCGAGAGGTAGTGTTTCGACTCCGACAAAGTCCAGTTTCAAGTTCAAAGGGACTGAGACCGGAGTAATCTCGAAGATGATTTCAGCTCTCAAGGCAAGAAAATTGGTAAGTGAATGGGTGTAGGGCCTCTTGGTTAGTGTTTCAAATACGAGGAACAAGGGAGCAAAGTTGACTTCGATTCCAGTAGTTAGAGAGTTTGCAAACGTGTTCCTTGAAGAGTTCTTTTGTCTATCCCAGTCCGTGAGGTAGACTTCAGTATTGAGCTTGGGCCTGAGACAGCTCAATTGCCTAAAACTCCCTACCGAATGGCTCCGACAGAGTTAAAGGTGCTTAAGACTCAGTTGCAGGAACTCTTGGATAAAGGGTTCATTCGTCCCAATGTTTTGCCTTGGGGTGTACCCGTTTTGGATGTGAAAACGAAGGAATGGGTCGATGCAGTTGTGCATTGACTATCGAGAGTTGAATAAGGTAACAGTAAAGAACAAGTACCCTTTACCCAGGATAGATGATCTGTTTGACCAACTGTAGTGGGCGACAGGGTTTTCTGAAATTGACCTGCGGTCAGGGTACCATCAGTTGGGAATCAGGGATAAGGATATTATGAAGACTGCCTTTAGGTCCAGGTACAGACACTATAAGTTCACGGTGATGTCCTTTGGCTTGATAACTGCCCCAACATCATTTATGGAGCTAATGAACAGGGTATTCAAAGAGTTCTTAGACACCTTTGTGATCGTTTTCATCGACGATATTTTGGTGTACTCCACGTCAGAGGAGGAGCATGAAGTTCATTTGACGGAAGTGTTGACAACTTTGAGGACCAACAAGTTGTATGCGAAGTTCTCCAAGTGTGAGTTTTGGTTGTAGCGGGTAGCCTTCCTAGGACACGTTGTGTCTAAAGTGTTGGGATTTGTGCCCTAAAACTCGTAGTTTGTAAATATTGTTCTAATTAATGTAATAAAGAGTTATTATTTTCAATAAAGAGTTATTGTTCATTATTTACAATATTGCTCTTTTATTAACCCTAAATCCAATAAACTAACATCCAAGGTTGTAACATGTCTCTTTAACTGAATGTAATGTACATATAAAGGATCTCAGTTCGAGATACAGCTTAAAGGGTCTATAGTTAGGGGATAGGGCTTAGGTACTTTACTCTGGTACAAACACAGTAATCCTAACGTGTTGTGTAGAGGACATGTGAGTGGGGATATCCTATGTGATGAGATTGCATAAGACCGGACCACGAAATAGTAACTACTAGGTGTAACTCCGTTGACTAGTTAGGTTTCTATTTCACTAGGATGACCTAGGCAACTTGATCTCAACCCTGAGCAGGTTACGAACTCCTGTTTGCGTGGGATTGTCCTTTGACTAGTATGAGTGAGAGTGGTCAGATTCGCCGACTCAATAAGCCTACCTTCTTGGGGACAAGACCGAGCAGGCAGTTGGAGACTTAACCTAACAAGATGGAATTCACTCCTTCCCGCTTATTAGGGTAAGTAGATGAATGTTTCCTTAAGTGGTGTCTTCGGGACTTAAACAAAGGGTCTGACCCTCTCATTGGCCCGAGAGGGACTTCTATTTGTTGGTAGGCCCACAAACAAATTGTTCATTGGAAAAGCACTAAGATCACTTAAGGTAAAAGATGTAACCTAGGGGTAAAACTGTAATTTGACCCAGCTAGTGTTACGAACATTCCTAAGGATTGACTTGTTGTTATTGGTCAATATCCGTGAACACAGAAATATATCTGCAGTGAGAAGAGTGCAACTGCGGAACTTTAATGGAGTGTTCCTGCAGTTAACGAATGTTGATTAGGAGGTTGGTTAATGAGATTAACCGAATAATCTCGTATCGTTGGAGCTTCTGATCTATAGGTCCATTAGGCCTACCTTCTAACTCGTAAAGAGTTCTTAGATCGTTTGAATTTGAAATGTTCAAATTCAATTAGGGAATAAACATTAATGTATATAGATACATTATAATATAAAGTTTGAACATTATATTATAAATTTAATGTGAATATGATTCATATTAAATTATATGAGAGATTTAAATATTTAAAAGAGTTCAAATATTAATTTAAATGTGAATGAGATTCATATTTAAAAACTATAGGTTAAAATTTAATTTGCATAAGATGTGCATTAAAACTATAGGTTAGAGGAAAAATTGATTAAATGTGATTTAATCCAAATTAAATATATGATATTTAATTTGTGTTAATTAAATATGATTTAATTAATTGTATTATAATATTTAAATAAATTATTTAATTATTTAATTAATAATATAATAAATAAATAAATAATAAAAATGGAACGTGTCAGGAGGACACGTTTCCCATGTCTCCCAACTCCCCATCGATAGACAGTGGGGAGTTGCCCTCTGGAAGTTTGATTTCTTCTCCAATTTGAGACAAGAAAAGAATTGATCGATCATTCAATCGACTTGCAAAAATTCTCTTTTTCACATATTCTTTTCTCTACCAAATTGTTGGATTCCTTCCCACCAAGAAAAAGATCTAAGTAGAACTCAGAGAATAGGAGGTTAACTGAGTGGATGTGTCCTGTTGGAACAGAGAAATTTTCATTCGATTTGTTGTGTTGTGTTGTACCACTTGGAATTGCAAGGAGTTGTTGGATTGAGAAACTACAAATGTAAGTTTCTTTCCTTTTAGTTTTAGGATTTGTACAGCATGTTTTTAGATGCATAATCCATGCTTTAATTACTTCATTGCTTATCTCTGTTTATTTTTCCCAATGTACTGGTATTTAAAGTAAACCATAAACAAATGAGCAATTACGATTTAAACCACGTTTCCGCTGCTCACGGAGATCAGATTCCCTTCATAAAGAAGGTGTAGCAATGGATCCTGCCATGATTGAGGTTGTGACGGATTGGCCTCTCCCTAAGATCGTCTCTGAAGTGCGAAGCTTTTTGGGTTTGGTAGTCTATTGCAGGAGGTTTGTCAAGGATTTCTCCAAGATAGTCACACCCTTGACTCAGTTAACCCAGAAGGGAAATCCCTTCGTGTGGTGTGGGGCTTGTGAAGTGAGTTTTCAGGACCTCAAGCACAGGCTAGTCTCTGCACCTGTGCTTGTAGTACCTGATGGCTCAGGAAGTTTTGTGGTCTACAGTGATGTCTCTAAGAAAGGTTTGGGTTATGTGTTGATGTAGAATGGAAAAGTGATCGCCTATGTCTCTCGTCAGTTGAAGGATTATTAGCAGAATTACCCGACCCATGACTTGAAGTTGGTTGTCGTGGTTTTTGCTCTAAAGATATGGCGACATTACTTATATGGAAAAGATTCAGATGTACACAGACCACAAGAGCCTCAAGTATCTTTTTACCCATAATGAGTTAAATATGAGGTAACGCAGATGGCTGGAGTTGGTAAAGGACTATGAGGTTGAGATACTGTACCATCCAGGCAAAACGAATGTTGTCATTGATGCCCTTAGCAGGAAGGTGGCTCACACCTCAACCTTGGTCACGAGGCAAGTTCCTTTGCGTTCAGAGATGGAATGTGCAGAGATAGTAGTTGTGGTGAGTCAGGTCACAGCACAACTGAACCAGTTATCTGTACGACCGACCTTGAGGCAACGAGTTATTGTGGCTCAGCAGGGAGACTCAAGTCTTGAGGACTGTTGGCGTCAGGTAAGAGGAGATCAAGAAAGCGCGTTTTCTATGACGATAGATGCTGGACTACTGTTTAAGGGGTGGTTATGTGTTCTTGCTGAGAGTAGTCTCAAGGAGGAGATTTTGTCTGATGCTCATAGTTCTCCTTTTTCAGTGCATCCGGGAAGTACTAAGATGTACCAGGATTTGAAATCATTCTACTGGTGGTGTGGAATGAAAGGAGATGTGGCGGAGTTTGTGATCAGGTGTTTAGTGTGCCAGCAAGTTAAAGCACCGAGGCAGAAGCCAGCAGGGTTGTTGCAACCGTTGGAAGTATCTCAATGGAAGTGGGAGGAGATCTCCATGGACTTTATTTCAGGGTTGCCCCGAACAGCTAGAGAATTCACAGTGATCTGGGTGATTGTGGATAGGCTAACTAAGTCGGCTCACTTTCTGCCTGGCAAGCCGACCTATACAATTGAGAAGTGGGACTATCTGTTCATGAAAGAGATAGTAAGGTTGCACGGAGTCCCAGTGAGGATCGTGTCTGATAGAGACCCTTGGTTCACCTCAAACTTTTGGGTGAGTTTTCAGAAAGCCCTGGGGACACAGTGCAACTTTAGTACAACGTTTCACCCACAGTCCGATGGTCAGACGGAGAGAGTGAACTAGATTCTGGAGGATATGGTTCAGGCATGTGCAATGGACTTCATAGGTAGTTGGGACTCACACCTTCACCTGATTGATTTTGCTTATAACAATAGCTATCAGACAACTATTGGTGTGGCCCCTTTCGAAGCCCTATGTGGGAGAAGGTGCATGACCCCAGTATGTTGGGGAGAGGTTGGTAAACGAAAGTTGTTGAGACCCGAGCTGGTCCAGGTGACAAATGAGGCCATGCAGAAGATCAGGGCAAGGATGTTAACGACCTAGAGCAGGCAGAAGAGTTATGTTGATGTTAGCCGTCGAGAGTTGGAGTTTGTCGTTGGAGACTTTGTGTTCCTGAAATTTGCACCTATGAGGGGTGTTTTGAGGTTTGGTAAGAAAGGGAAGTTGAACCCTAGATTCGTTGGTCCCGTCGAGATCTTGGAGCGCATTGGGTCGGTGGCTTATCGATTGGCCCTACCACCGTCTCTTGCATCGGTCCATGATGTGTTTCATGTGTCTATGCTGCGAGGGTATGTGCCAGATGCCTCGCACGTAGTCGACTTCGAGCCACTAAAGTTAGACAAGGATCTGAGTTATGAAGAAAAACCAGTGCAAATTTTTGTTCGTGATAGCAAAGTCTTGAGAAACAAAGAAATCAACCTGGTTAAGGCTCTTTGGAAGAACCATCATCTCAAGGAAGTCACTTGGGAACTCGAGGAGGAGATGCGAGCAAGTTACCCAGAGTTGTTCCAAAGTTAGCTACTTTCGAGGACGAAAGTTCCTAATGTGGGTAGATCAGAATAATCGATTAGTTTTTAAAAAAAAAAAAAAAGGGAGGTCTCCTCTTCATGAAGTCATACAAATAAACTGGTCCACCACCATTTCGTCACCGACCAAGGCCAGCCAACCATCCCTTCCTATCTTTTCCCTCTCTCTCACTCTCACTCTCTTCCTCTCACGCTCAGTTCTTTCTCTCTCTCAGTCTCTCAGTCTCTCGTCTTCTCATAGTAGAATCGAAGAAGCCGTCGTTGCTCCTTGTCGCACACAATCGACGTCGCTCTGCCGTCTCACCGGAAGCTCGTCTGAAGCCCAGCATCGCCGACAACTTGTCCCTTGCAACCAAGCCGTCGTCGGAGAAGACACTGGTTGCCACCGGTTCATGTGAAACCCACGCCCTGGTTTGAACGATTCGAGCCTTTTCCAAGCAGTTTTCGAGCAACAGAGATTGGTTCTGGATAGATCGAGTCGCGAGGATTCCAGATCTGTTGCCCACGCGCCGCCGCCTGCAGAGTCGCTGATCGTTCGCTTCCACGCGGTCGCCTCAGTCTGTTCCTTAGCTCGTTCGGATTTTCGTTGGTTGAGTTTTGCTCCTCATAATTCCTTAGGGCCTCGTTGTGTTTCAGTTTATTAATTTGTGCGTGTTATTCGTTAGGGGCTATAATTTGGAAGCAGAAGAACTTTGAAGCAGGTCGCATTTCTCAAGCTGCTCGTGGTTGCTAGATTTCAGGTAAATAGTCGTTTGGACTATACTACCCCTAAGTGAGGGCTTAGCGGCACCATTTGCATGCAATAAACTAGACTGAAACTAAAGGATTTGGAATCTGGTAATGTACAATCAAGATCATAGAATTAGTCAGTTCTAAACTTGTAGTAGCATGCTAGGATGTGATATTCTCGGTTGTGTCTGGATTTAATTTTGCCTATTCATGATTGATGTGAATCTGTGTTGAAACACCGTGCATGTTAGATCGAATGTCTGGATTGTTTGTTATCCCTTCGTGCTTGGTTGTGATGATGATTCTAAGCGTGCTAGTGTAAGCCTGGTTGTCGTTCCCTCAATTAGGGGCTTCTAGTTTTGTGCCTAATGTTGAAGTAACCTTGAAGTGTGTTGGTAGCCTTAGGATCGTAGCTAGCACAACTAGTTCTAGTGTAGGCCCAAGTCTCTGTGTAAGCCTTAGCAGGCTGAGGCTCGAGGTTGGCGAGATGATGATGATGTTATGGGATGTGGTGGGTCGTCCCCCATCCAGATGTGCGACTCGGAATATGATTCCTGGGGTCATAGAAGGGTTGGATACAGTCCTTCGCCCTAATGCAGGCCCGGGAGCGAGCCCGTGGTCGATTGTGCGCGGTAGTGTCGCATTTGATGTTGATATGGGATGTGGTGATCCATCCTCCATCTAGTTGTGTGACTCGGGGAATGATTCATGGGGTCATAGAGTGGTTGGATATAGTCCTTCGCCCTAGTGCACGCCCGGGAACGAGCCTGTGGTCGATTGTGCTCGGTAGTACCGCATTTGATGTTGATATGGGATGTGGTGGTCCATCCTTCATCCAGTTGTGTGACTCGGGGAATGATTCTCAGAGTTAGTCAACGACGGGCTGGGTTTTTTCTTCGCGAATGGGAAGGGGTGTGGTTGGGGTTGCTTTTGTAAGAATGAAGAAGATGAGGGAATATTAATTTTTGTACTTACAAAAAGACAAAAGGGACCTAATTTCAATGTTTTACCAAAATGCCCCTTTAATTAACTAAAACCTCAATACAGTCACAAATCAAAATTTCTAAATATTTAAACCATCTAAAAAATTCTAATAAATCAAATTCCAAAATTTGATTTAAATTTTATGAATTCTTTTCTTGAAAATTAAATGTCAAATTGAATTTAATAATACCTGAATATAGCGGTCGTTACACAGTAAGTTACACATTATTTTTTTTTCCTCGAACTAAAGAGACATAAGCTGGTAATTGATCAATAAAATTTTATTGGACAAAATATTTTAGATAAAAAAATATTACACGAATCATAAAGGAACAATAAAAAAACAATACATGAATTATAAAGAAATAATAAAAGAAATAGTAACAAAAGAATCTAAAGAACTAGAACTACACCCATTTCTTTAGAAAAAACAATACACGAATATACCACAAAAATTTATCCAACTCGTACAATTTGAATATACCACCAACATCTTGAGATGTTTTGAAGACGGAAGAAACTTTGAGAGCAAATAGAACAAAAATAAAAAAAAAAAAAAACAATGAAACTCCAAGTGTTGGTAAATAAAAATGGTGAATAAATCTCATATTATCTATAATCTATAATCTATAATCTATAATATATTAAAAAGCTACTATTTTCAAAAAACTTTGTTGGACTATTTTGCCCCTTTATAAGTTTTAAATTTACCATATACGCCACCCATAATTGATTACCAACAAATTTATATATTTAATTATTTTTTTATATTATCTTCTTCTAATTAAGAAAAACACACATTCCTTTACACACCCACGTTAGTCCCCTTCTTTTTTTTACATATAATTTAATTATAATGTAAAATAAAATCAACATTAATTTCTTAACAGCTTTTCACATTCTCACCTCTATGTAACCTAAACCTATGTATATATTTGAGCTATGACATTTATTATAAATTATGTAAATCAATTCTAAAATTAATTATTTTTTTCATTTAATTATATTTAACAATTGAATTTCAAGAGTTTTGTAACTTTCTACAGCTCCTAAACTACAACTACTCATTTTCTACTAAAAGTTAGGTCTCTTCTTCTAAGTTTGTTTCTTTCTCTAAATTTATTCTCCCAAAGTTTCTAAGTTGTATGAATACATAGTAGTGTTAAGCACGGATAAGAGACAAAAATGCTTCAACAAAATGCTCTCAAAGTTTCTTGTATGACCAGCATCGATTCAAGGAAGGTGACTCTGTCGATGTGAGCAACATTCACCTAAAGAACTCTCTAAAAGTCATCAAAGACGTAGAAAAGCAATTGGAGCAATGGGGGGATTCCCAAAGTAGATCTAGCAACGATCTACGATCTGGGAACCTTTAGTTTCGTCCAACGAAAAGGTATCAAACTTGAAGAGAGAACAATCCCTATTGTTAATAACCAAGAATCTTAGGTTGTTTTCCAGGGATATGATTCTCAAGCCAAGAGAAGGCAAGTATTAGTTCCTCCATATAGGACTGGTACAAGTCGGAATCAAACCACTATAAAGATTTGGGTTAGATACACCAGTTCTAGTTTCATTAAGATGCAAGAGGCATCTAGACTATGAAAACTCGATGCTCGGTCTCATCGAAGCAAATATGGAATGAGGACCAGTTTACTTCAATTGCTACCCCAACTATACCGTCTCATTGACAGATCCCAAGATCTTGAATACCTTGGTTCTCGATATCCATTTCAAGGGACTAAGAGTTGATGATCAAGTGGAAGGATTTGCAGTTATCCTCCGACTCAACTACAGACTCATGAAGACGACGATTGAGCCCAGATGTACAGTCCAGACTCCTGAAAAAGGAAAGATTATACTATTCGAAGCCAATTTAGATAAAATCTCGTCGAAGTCCCAAAGACCCTAACATGGGATCAGATTACCAGGAAGTCGGAATGGAAGATTGAAAGGACTTTCACTCATCCCGCACCAAAGCCGAAAACTCTGACCCTTATCGAGTCCAAACTAGACGGAAGTGTCAGAATAGTTTTTTGAAGAAAAAGAGCCAGAAAGTTCAAGGACTTCACGCTTCACTCCAACTAGACATAGCATTGAGTGTAGCAAGATCTCTTCACCAACTTCAAAAATCTAGAGATCAAATTCCCTCAGAATAGAAAGGGTAAAATTTAGATCAAACTATTCCTCAAATAAAGTATGAAGACCAAACCTCTCCAACTCAAACAGACATGGAAGCAAACCAGCTTAATGTCATGACTCAAGATTTCAAGGTTGATATGGATAGTCTGAAGAAGGACGTCCTCAGCCCAGAATGGCAAGATGCAAGAAGATCTTTCTTCCAAGGTTACGATAAGGAAGAAAGAGAAGGCCTAAAACAAGAATGGATAAAGACGATGGAAGCCATTCAAGAAAATATACCTTTCTTTGAATGGTACATACAAAGAGAAAAGCTACAAGAAAAGGCAGACAATATGATCATTGAGTCCTCATGGAAGACAACCAGAGGCCTTACAGTAAACTCGACTCATCCACCGTTAGAATCAATAAAGTTTGAAAGCTTCAACCAAACTGTAACAGCGACTCCATTCAAACTAATTGACCAGAAAGTTGAAGACTCCAATCCTTCTAAAGGAATAAGAGGTATACAACTTCAAAATAATTATACAAACAAAATCTTGTATACCATGTCTCAACAGATGGACAAAATAGAAGAACAGATCAGGCCAGAAGAAAGATCACAACCGATTGCTTCTTCCAACAATTTCTCTTTCAAAGAAACATCTTCAGCTCCTTACTTCAAGACAAATGTTGGAAGTTCGGTTCCTAAATTGAAGTCGAAGGCAGAAAAGTTTCTTGAAGAAATAGAGAAAAAACTCTCAAATATCTCTATAAGAGAACCCTCGATATCTACATCTCAGATTAATGTCTTGAATGACTAAGAGATAGATCATATGATCAATCACATGAATAAGATGGCAATAGAAGAAGATGACTCTAAAGAGCATTCTAATGCCAGAGAGATCTTCGAGATTCAAAGAGAAAGCCAAGAGAAAACCCCTATCAAAGAAACTGGTATCCAAGGCCAACCAGGCCAGACCTCCAGTTTGAAGATAGACATCTCATGACTTACAAATCCTTTGATGGTGAATCAATCTACGAATGGAATGTAGACGGATTATCTAAATATTTAATAATCAGTCTTATCCAGGAAATGCTGATGGCGAATACGGCATACCTCGCTAAAAGATATACCGATCACGAGTCAGCAAAATTCATCACAGCAGGCTTCACCGGGATCCTTAAAGGATGGTGGAATCATAAGTTCACTGTCGATGAAAGAAAGAAAATTCTCAAGCACACTACTGAAAAGATAATTGCAATAGTGCCGAAAGAAGTCCGAATCGGAGATTCTTCGACGACAGCAGAAGCATCATCGCCGACCACTACAGGTTAAACGATAGTAAAGGAAGAAGTACAAGATGCAGTACTCACCCTTACACATGCCTTAGCAAAGGCATTCATAGGGGAGACTAACAATTACCGAACGCTAGCTAGTATGACTTTGAACAACCTGAGATGCCCAAAGCTGCAAGACTTCGGGTGGTACAAAGACAATTTCCTAGCAGAAGTGTACAAGAGAGAAGATTGCGAAAGCAAAGATTGAAAAGAACGATTCATTTCGGGACTTCCAAAATCCTTCACCTAAAGAGTGGATTTGGAGGAGAAATAAAATGGGAACAACTATCATACGGAGATTTGATAGCCCATATTATAAACTTCGGCACCATGCGGTGTCTCCAAGAAAAGGCCAACGAAAGAGCAACGAAGGCCAACAAAAGAAAAGAGCTTGGACAGTTCTGTGACATGTACAATGTCAACCCCACTTCTCAGGCTCCGTCTCAAAAACAAAAGAAAAGTCATAGGAGGATCAAGAGATACTCCCATAAAAAAGAAACTCCTTATGTTCCTACCTGAGTATATAGAGAGCTAAGCGGCTCCAAGAGGAAGATTTCTAGAAGAGATAAAAGGAAACCGCAGCTTCATTACGAACGAGCACAAAAGGGGTTAAGAAGAGAGGTCCAGTGCTACAAATGCAAGAAATTTGGTCACTACTCAAATAAATGCCCAAAGAAAGGAAAAATTACCGAACTCAATATTGATGAAGAGTTCAAGAAAGAGCTACTCATGGCATTCGGTTCAGACTCAAGTAACTCATTATAGTTAGAAGAAAGCTCTAATGATGACATCCTCGAGATAAAAGAGGAATCTGACACTTATTCCTCAGATGAAGGAGAAATGCATCAGTTAGAGTGTCAATGAGGACGATTGTGCAATTGCTACAATTGCATAAGCGTTCTAACAGGTGATCAAGAGTTACCACTAGAACTCTTAGACAAAGTACCAGATGACAAAGTCAAGGAGGCAATTCTCAAACAGCATCGTGACTCCATCAAGAGTGAAGTCAGAGAAGAAAAGAAGAAGAAAACCACAGACATCTTGGATATCGTCCATGTTGATGTCGGAATTTAGACGGACGGATCAACGGTGAATTTGTATCGTTGGGGACAACGATCTCCTGCAAGAAAGAAATCTAACACCGGTGTGGTGCTCTGCCACACGCACTCCGACGCTCAAGTTAGAGAGGATAATCTTGCACAGAAATAAATTTCAAGTTAGAACACAGGCCAAACGATTGCTTACCTCTACCAACTTGCAACGTTGAATATATAATCTGTATGATTCGTAATGGCTGTTAAAGGTTTATGACCACTAACCCATCATGATTATCCAGCTCATAATCACAACCCTTACATGTCGGAGAGCGTTAAGCTTCGACTATTCGTTTGTCTCCCCCAACTGTTACGGAGTGTTGAAGGATTGCACCTAGATCCGCTTATCGAGGGGGCTTAACTCGGTTCGGGGCGGACCCCTTGGGGTGCGTTCCTCGAACCGGGCTGACCCCATGGGGTCGGCCTCCCGAGTCGGGTCGATCCCATGGGGTCGGCCCACCTCGGTTCGGGGCAGACCCCTTGGGGTCTACTCCCCGGGTTCGACCTCCCGAGTTGGGTCGATCCCATAGGGTCGGCCCATCTCGGTTCGGGGCAAACCCCTTGGGGTCCGCTCCCCGAGGGTCGGCCCACCTCGGCTCGGAGTTGACCCATGGGGGGCCAGACCGACCCATGGGGTCGGCCTAACTGAGTTCGGGGCGGACCACTCGATCTGGGTCGTCTCTGCTGATCGACTTGAGTCGATGGGCTTTTCAGGTATACTTTTTTTGCCCATAACAGTTGCCCCCACTTTCAATCATACCTCATGACACATTTAGTCAAGGTTCGATTGGAAGTCTATTGACGTCTTCAACCTTCTGCCTCGACATCATCCCTCTGTGAGTATACTCAACTCACCTCGTAAGGCGTGCCCTCGAAGATTATATAAGAGCTTGGCCAAATTCAGTTTTCTACCAAGCTAACTTTATCCTGGCCTAAACCTCTCAACTCACTTGAAGACTCATACTCCCAGGTAACTTTAACTCTTTCTTCATTCGTTATGGCGAATAGCTCCGAACGCCTTGCACCCTCGACAGCTCATCCGACCCCGAGGACCTAGACTTCGATCCTAATGCGACAGTTAGGGGTCGACATTCTCAGCACCCCCGAGTCCGAAACCCCGGGGCCCTTCCAAGGATCTGGACCTTGAGTCAATCAACCTTTGACGACCTACGTCGCCATTTCGACATACCTTCCTCAGTTACACTACGAGCTCCTAGACGAGGAGAGATCCCTGACCGCCCTCATCCTGGGGAGGTTGCCTTCTACCCCGAGATGTTTACGAGCGGGGTCAGATTGCCTTTATTGCCCATAATCCAGAATTTTTTAATCTTAGTTAACCTAGCCCCATTCCAGATCCTCCCAAACTCCTGGTGCTCTTTTATGGGGTGTTGCGTCCTCTAGCGCCAAGTTGGGAACCAAACCCCCATGTCCGCCATCGACTTCCTTTCACTTCACATTTTTAAACAAAAAGACCGAACCAAACCCTTTTATTTCATTTCCCCCCTGCCAAATGTGGAGGCCATCGTGAAAGAGCCCAGGTCGATAAAAGATTGGAGAAAATCTTGGTTTTTCGTCGGTGGACAGTGGTTATGCCCAGACGAGACGGGCGTTACTCTACCGATTCCGACCGACTTCAGGACGTTAGGCGAGTTCGCCTCCCTACTAGTCGACCGGGACCTCCTCCTCACCCTTTTTTTTGTTGCGCTATGCATACCGCTTTTCTTTCCTACTAACTCTTAGTGTTGTTACCTTTTGGCAGCGAACACAAGGCCTAAACCGACCCCCGCCGCTCTTGCGTCATATTGCAGGAACACAGGTTATGTGCGTCATATTGCAGGAAAAACTCACGAAAATTTTTAAATTAACTCAAATTCATGTCATGCTCTCATGATTCAACAGAATCACAAGGATTTCCAATTATATCTCATCCTAGGCTATTATACTCATACTTATGTAAAAGATCAACCAACAATTCATCACATACTCAGGACAGTCACAACACAAATAAACACATCCCACCCCCAAACTTAAACTAAACATTGTCCCCAATGTTTGCAGAATTAAGCATAAATAACGTATAAGGGTAAGAGTGAACAATACTGTCCTGGGTAATGGAGATCTTTCTGAGATTCTTGGATAGCCAAACCATGTGTGTTGGAGTTCCTCAGAACGGGAGCATGGATTTCAACGAAGAAGGGCATCTCCACAACCTACAAAGCAAAAACAACAATTAACTAAGAATTGAAAAA
The DNA here is from genome assembly GCA_036507285.1 of Trichosanthes cucumerina. Classification (NCBI taxonomy): domain Eukaryota; kingdom Viridiplantae; phylum Streptophyta; class Magnoliopsida; order Cucurbitales; family Cucurbitaceae; genus Trichosanthes; species Trichosanthes cucumerina. The sequence goes on from CM071837.1 coordinate 5,665,002, forward strand.
CAACAAAAACAAACTAAAGCAAGCTAAAGACAGGAAAACAAAAGTAAGTAAAGCTTGGGTTGCCTCCCAAGAAGCACTTTGTTTAACGTCTTTTAGCTAGACTATACTCCCTCAAAGTGTTTCCTTCCTTGCTTGCAGTGCCTGGAGTGATGTGTTCATTTGGCCAATCTGGTCTCTATATTCTTTATTGCGGCTCCATGATCGGTCACAATACCGATAGATCGGTGATTGCATTCTCCACTAGTTGGGCCACTGACTTACTGATTCAAATATGAAGAAGTGCAATGTGTCTTCCGGAGATGGTTTCCTCTCGATGTAGAAGCATGCCTGTGTGGGGGATTCAACACATTTTTATTGTTAGCATAGGAAAATTTTTATGATACCTCAAACCTGGATTGTAATGTGTTTGGGAGGTTGTTACAGTCCGATTGCCTCCATAGGTGTTGCTTACATTTGTTCGGTAGTAGTGCAATTGCTCCATAGTGGATTCTCCAATTGGTCGAGAGCATTGAGAGGACATCCTGTGCTCTGTGGTGATCCTGCAAAATTATTCAGGGGCATGAGTGAGAAATGTCATATGAGATCTAAGAGAAGTTATCTCATCCAGTTGATACAATCCAACTCATCGCTTAGATCTCATCATTGTCAGAGCCAGCCATCGTAGTAGGCGGCGCTGACACTTCCTCCGGAGGCACGTGCTTCCGCACGATCTTTGCCATGAAAGCCCCTCCAGCGATGGGCATCTGAGAATGGTCCTGGTCTTACCTTCCAGTCCATTATAGAACAATTGTACCTGGAGCCAATCTGGGTAGTCGTGCTGTGGGCACCTTCTGAGCATGTCCTTGTACCTTTCCCAGGCCTCGAATAGCTGCTCTCCCTCCTGCTGCCTGAATGTTCCAATCTCAGTCCTTAACTTTGCAGCCTTTACAGGTGGAAAGAATTTGGTCATGAAGGCTTGGGACAACTCCTCCAAAGAAGTGATACTGCCTGAGGGAATGGATCCTAGCCATTCTTTGGCTTTACCCTGCAAAGAAAAAGGAAAGAGACGTAAGCGAATACTATCAGCAGAGATACCATTCATTTTAAATGTACCACAGATTTCCAAAAAATTTTGAAGATGAGAGTTAGGATCTTCTGTAGCTAGGCCTCTGAAAGCACCTTCCCTAACCATTTGTATCAGCCATGTTTTTAGTTCAAAGTTATTAGCATTGATAGGGGCATGGACTATTCCAGCCTGCTCAGAATCAAACACATGTTGGAAATACTCCCTGATAGGTTTAGGGTTATTGATGAGCTCCTGATCAGCCATTTCTTGAAGTTCTGCTCTTTCTTCCCTTAGGAGTCTCCTACAGGTCCTCTTGATCTCAGGATCAAAAGGGTGCAAGTCTGCAGCTCTCACTTTGGGCATACACCTGGAGGAACAAAAAGAAAGAAATTAGAAAAAAAAAAAAACACCAACAACTAGAAAATAAAACAAAAAATAAAGACATAAAACATAAAACTTGGGTTGCCTCCCAAGAAGCGCTTTCTTTAACGTCTTTAGCTAGACGGTGACTTATTAGGGCACATAAAATTGCTCATATTTCTTCGGGCCCTTCTTGCTCGAATCGATGTAGCCTTCTAAGTCTAAAAGGCTATCCTGCTTTTCTTGAGCCCCAGATAGAAAATTATTTTTGGTATTTTTGTTTATCAAAATAAAAGAATTGAAATCAAAGCAAGACTCGTGAGTGAAAGACCAATGGTTATCAAAAATAAAGGAAATCTCAGGGAATAAAAGAAAAGAAGACTTCTCAGCCTCTAACTTTATCACCTGGATCTCTCCTGTGGAACTAAGTGTATCACCAGTGTCTTCCTCACTAACCTGTTCATGGTGTGCTTCAGTCTCCCCCAAACTATCCTTACTAACATCTAAACAAATCCTCCTAGGTGGCATCTCCTGAGTAGTAAGGATAAGAAATTGTTCCTGTAAAGCATTAAGGGAAACTACTAACTGGTCAAGGTATTGAGCTCTATCTTGTACTATTTCCCAAAGTCCTACCACCTTAGTCTCTAACCTATCCAACCTCTCTAATTCACTATGGATCAAATTTTTCAATTTCAATTCTAATGTGTATTCAGCCAATTGGTCCATCAGCAAAGATTTTTCTAAGGGTTGGTTAAGGTACGAAAAATTCTGGTTCCAAGTGCCTAAATAACTACCCTCATGTGAATTTTCATATATGTTAGGTACAGAATGGTAAAAATTAGACACATGGTATTCAGAAAAATCATGATGCACAAAACTAGGGTCCTGAGAGGTACAATAGGATGGTGGAAACTCAAAATTATGCAAAGTCATACTTGAAAAATCTGTAATTTCACAACCAGACTTCACACAATATCAACACAACCAAAACAAGAAACAAAGCCTCAAAAACACACAAAACTAAAATAACACAATTAAGGAAACAAACAATCACACAAAATAATTAAGGAAAAACAAACAAACAAGCTTTAGTCTAAAATTTCAAATTTTCTCCTAATATTAATTAATCTAAATAATCGTCATTCCCCGACAACGGCGCCAAAAACTTGTTGCGTGATATTTATGATATTGCAATACCACAGTGTACGGGTCAAGTTTTAGTATAGTGATTTATGAGTCCAAGTATCGTCCTCGGGAATGGGTTTCTAGATTAATTAAGTATTAAGATACTAATTCTCAAATGTAGCTAAAGCAACAAAACATGGATAGGTGTATGACGAATAAGACAACCAAACAAACAAACATGTGGAGACACGAATTGATAGAATTAAAGGAAGTGATTTTACAAGTTAATAACCTAACTACACATGCATTGAACCAAATGGATGAATTTATAAACAAGAAGTAAATTACTCAAGAAAACCTCTCGGTTCTTAGTGAGCCTCACACATGCAATAGAATTCATAGTCTCCATACGAACCTACAACATGCATGGCATTAAGTAACTTCTTTATGTGTTTCCCTTAGAATTCTAGGTCACTCTCGTGCCAGACTACTAAGGGTTTTGACAATTTTGCTCTAATTCAAGGTTTATCTCTCGAGTTCACTTGAATCAACGAATTAAGGAGTGCAGAGCGAATGGCAAAAAATAAGAACAAAACATGCTTCAATATATTGTAATAAGGTCATAACAAATAAATCAAATCCTACTACAATGTTTAGCCACTCTAAATCACATGAAAAACAAACTAAACAAGTAGAAAACGTCTTAGAACGCTATTACAAATTGAAAGAAAGAGAAATAAACTTAGGTGTCGATGCCGGTTCTTCGTCTCCGAGCTCCCGTCTTCGATCTCGAACCTTCACGAATGCTTTAACTCCTAAAATCACTCTTTTCTCTCTTCTTACAAGGTGTGTTTCGAAATTAGGGCAAAACTCTACCAAATTGTGCTCCCCTTTGCAAGAATCATAAGGTTGTATTTATAGGCATCAATGAGGCAGCGTTGCAACGCTAGGGACAGCGTTGCAACGCTGTACCCTAAACGCGTGATAAATATGGAAACTATCGGCAGCGTTGCAACGCCAGGGACAGCGTTGCAACGCTGCTACCTAACGCGCGCCTCCCTATCGGTCTGGCGTTGCGACGCTGCAAGGCAGCGTTGCAACGCCCTCTGTGCGGCTTCTCATGCGTGTGCCCAGCGTCGCAACGCTATCAGCAGTGATCTTCAAAGCTGTTTGGTTGCACGTTCGGCGTTGCAACGCTCTATATGGCGTTACAACGCCATCACCTCGGGTCTTCAGCTTGGTTTGGTCTCCTCTCTTCCATTTGATGTTATATTTAGCTCCAAATATCCTTGTTTTGATCTCGAGTGATGCAAATTGTCTCCAATAGTTCCGTTTAAACTCTTAGCCTGAAATTGAATAAATTAACCACGTAAAAGCCCTGAAATCATCATAAAACTAGCAATAATTAAGCCTAAGGATAACACATTTTGTGTGCTATCACAAGCCCTGCGGTTCTTCTTCTGGGATTAAGAAGACTCGGAAGAAGAGGAAAAAAGAAAAAAGGAAAGCTTCTGCTACTGCAGACATTAAGCTCGAAGAGAAGAAAGGTAAAAATTTGATTTAGTTGTTCTTGAAACTTACTTAGTGGAAAATAATAATTTTACATGGATACTTGATTCAGGAGTCACTAATCACGTTTGCTCTTCTTTTCAGGAAACTAGTTCCTTCAAGGAGCTCGAAGAGGGTGAGATGACACTCGTGGTCGGAGCAGAGGCGTCGTCTCACTGCAGCAAATGGGAGATGCCAAGTCGCTTTTTTAGAGATAGATTTATCTTTTTAGAAAATCTGTATATAGTTCATAAGATTAAGAGGAACTTAATTTTTATCTCTTGTCTAATTGAACATGGATATTGTATTTCTTTTTCTATCAATGAAGCGTTCATTTAAAAAAAGGGTGTCAATATTTGTTCTGCTAAGTTAGAAAACAACTTGTATATACTTTTAAATCGAATCGAACTAAAGCAATTTTGAATCATGAAATGTTTAAAACTGCTAATACTCAAAGTAAAAGGCAAATAATTTCTCATAATAATACCTATCTTTGGCATCTTAGACTTGGTCATATAAATCTCAATCGGATTGAGAGACTCTCTAAGAATGGACTTCTAAACAAGTTAGAAGATGATTCTTTACCTCCTTGTGAATCTTGCTTGGAAGGTAAAATGACTAAGCGACCTTTTACTGGAAAAGGTTATAGAGCCATAGAGCCCTTAGAACTTATACATTCGGATCTTTGTGGTCTGGTGAATGTTAAAGCTCGAGGAGGGTACGAATATTTCATCTCTTTCATAGATGATTATTCGAGGTATTGTTATTTATACCTAATGCATCATAAGTCTGAGGCTCTTGAAAAGTTCAAAGAGTATAAGGCTGAAGTAGAGAATGCACTAGGGAAAACCATTAAAACACTTCAATCCGATCGAGGTGGAGAGTATATGGATTTGAGATTCTAGGACTATTTGATAGAATATGGAATAAATCTCAACTCTCAGCACCTAATACACCACAGCAAAATGGTGTGTCAGAAAGGAGAAATAGAACTTTGTTGGACATGGTTCGATCTATGATGAGTTATGCTAAATTTCCTGCCTCATTTTGGGGATACGCAGTAGAGACTGCAGTTCAAATCTTGAACACTGTTCCATCAAAGAGTGTTTCAGAAACACCTTTTAAATTGTGGAAGGGGTGTAAACCTAGTTTACAACACTTCAAGATTTGGGGTTGTTCGGCGCACGCGCTGGTCACAAACCCAAAGAAACTGGAACCTCGTTCAAGATTATGCCAATTTGTTAGCTATACCAAAGAAATGAGAGGTGGTCTTTTCTACGACCTACAAGAAAACAAGGTGATTGTATCGACAAATGCCACTTTCTTGGTGGAAGATCACATGAGGAACCATAAACCATGTAGTAAACTAGTACTAAATGAAGCTACAACTGAACCAACAAGAGTTGTTGATCAAGCTGGACTTTCATCAAGAGTTGATGAAGAAGTAAACACATCAAGTCAGTCTCGTCCTTCTCAATCATTAGGAATGCCTCGAAGCAATGGGAGGGTTGTTACCCAGCCTGACCGCTACTTGGGTTTAGCTGAAACTCAAGTTGTCATACCTGATGACAACGTAGAAGACTCATTATCTTATAGACAGGCAATGAATGACGTAGACAAGGACCAATGGATCAAAGCCATGGACCTTGAAATTGAGTCAATGTACTTCAATTTACTATGGGAACTTGTAGACCAACCTGAAGGGGTAAGACCTATAGGGTGTAATGGATCTACAAGAGAAAGAGAGACGCAGTCGGAAAGGTACAAACCTTTAAGGTTAGACTTGTAGCAAAGAGTCTTACTCAAAGGGAAGGGGTTGACTATAAGGAAACTTTTTCCCCTGTTGTTATGCTTAAGTCTATTAGGATACTCTTGTCCATAGCCGCATTTTATGATTATGAAATTTGGCAAATGGACGTCAAGACTGCCTTTTTGAATGGTAATCTTGACGAGAGCATATATATGTCTCAACCCGAAGGGTTCATAACCCAAGGTCAGGAGCAAAAAGTTTGCAAGCTCAATCGATCCATTTATGGGTTGAAACAAGCATCCAGATCTTGGAACATAAGATTTGATACTGCGATCAAGTCTTATGGCTTTGACCAAAATGTTGATGAGCCTTGTGTTTACAAGAGAATCATCAACAACAAAGTAGCTTTCTTAGTGCATTATGTGGATGACATCCTACTCATTGGGAATGATGTAGGAACCTTACTGACATAAAGAATTGGTTGGCAACCCAATTCTAAATGAAAGATTTGGGAGAGGCGCAATTATTGGGATGTATGTCCTAATCTCGTTTTTGTTTGTAATTTTAACATTTGAAATTAATAAGAGTTATTTATTTCATCACTTTGTGTCTCGCAATTTTTACAAACTTTGTCCAATAAACTAAGCTCCAGGGTCATTAAATTTAAGAGAGAACTAGAACTTGAACGGTGTGTAGTGGACACACAGGGAAGATCACGTTCGAGTTAATGACCAAAACGATCTACAGTATATAGATAGGGTTGGAGACCTAATCCTGGATACGTTGTGGATGCGACCTGCTTTGTATTAGATACAAACGAGGTGATCTGACTCGTTCATGTGGTTGACATGCGAGTGGGGGGCATCATGTGCAATGAGATTGTACAAGACCGGTCTGTGAATTATTAGACCTACTGATGTAACACCGTTAACACTATGGGACTAATAACCGTAGATGATGACCATTAGTGACTCGACACGAATCCCGAGCGTGTTAGGGACTCCTGCTCACGGGTCCGTCCTTTGACTAGTATGCAGGGTGAGGTGGTCACGATTACTCACCCAATATGCATATCTTCTCGGGGGACGGGACCACGTGGGGAGCCGAGAACTTAACTACGCGAGATGGAATTCACTCGTTCCCACCTTTAGGGAAACTAGAGGGGTTGTTCACTTAAATGTTGTCTTGAGGCTTGCTTGGACAATGGGCGCCCACCCTCTCACTGGCCCGAGAGAGGTGTTGTGTATGGTTGGACCATTATAACGTTGTTGTTCATTGAGGAGCAGTGGGGACTTAAGGAGCAAGAAGTAGACACGAGGGTAAAATCGCAATTTGACCCAAAGAGTTGTCTCTGAACAACTGTGAAGGGTCGACTCATGGGCATTGGTTATATCGATGAGACACAACTTGTCTTGTCTTACACTGACGAGAGTGCAGCTACGGGTTTTAGTGGAGTGTTACCATAGCTAATGAATGTTGATTAACCGGTTCAAGTTCACTAAAGGGTAATTATGTCATTTATATGAGATATGAATGACATATTATATAGTTTAATGTGAATGAGATTCATAGTAAACTATAGGTTAGCCTAATTGTTGAATTAGGGCTAATTAGGAGAAATTGGATTAAAAGAAATTAAATTGAATGTGATTCAATTTAAAAATCCATAATTATACAAATATGATTTGTATAATTAGATATGAAATATCTTATTATATATGGTTATGCAAATATGATTTGCATAACCTATGGTTGTGGTTAAATGGTAAATAGGTGGAGATTTCAACTTCATCTATCACCATTATATAAACTATTTGCAATAAGGGTTTGATAAGCTTCTTGCTCATTTTTGGAATTTCTCACCAAAGAGCATTGTATTCTCTCTCAACTCTCTCTCAATCTCTCTTCCCCTCTCACCAAAAGGAGATCCACTTCTCTCCTTCTACCAAACGTAGAACAACCTAGAAACCGTGTGGAGGTGTCCGGTTACTTAATGTTGAGGAGATCGAGGACGTTGAGATCGTGATCACGAAGGGTTCGTGAACAGGAGAAGGAAAAACTTGAAGACGGTTGTTCAACAAGTGAGTGTTGCTTATTGTTTTTCCTCTTTTTTTGCATGTTTAATCTAGTTTCTATGTGATAGAAATAGTTTTAAGAAAATGGTTTTCGCAACGATACTACGGTGATTCAATCACCCTTCCGCTGCACGGGATTTCATTCCCTTCAGCAATATGTTCTTGGGATTCAGATTTTCAGAATCGCAAGAACAGAACGCTAGCTCTGTCTCAAGCATCTTATATGGACAAAATATTGTCCCGATATTCGATGCAGAATTCCAAGAGGGGCTTATTACCCTTCAGGCATGGAGTTCATCAGTCTAAGGAACAGTGTCCTAAGACACCTCAAGAAGTTGAGGATATGAGACGTATTCCATATGCCTTTGTAGTAGGTAGCTTAATGTATGCTATGTTGTGCACGAGGCCAGACATTTGTTATGCAGTGGGAATAGTCAGTAGGTATCAATCCAATCTAGGGTTAGACCACTGGACCGTAGTTAAAAATATCCTCAAGTATCTTAGGAAAACGAGGAACTATATGCTTGTGTATGGGACTAAGGATTTGATCCTTACTGGATACACTAATTCTAATTTTCAGATCGATAAGGATTCTAGGAAATCCACATCGGGAACAGTTTTCACCCTTAACGGGGGAGCTATAGTATGACGAAGCATCAAGCAAGGATGCGTCGCTGACTCCACGATGGAGGCTGTGTATGTAGCTGCTTGTGGAGCAGCTAAAGAGGTTGTTTGGCTAAGGAAATTCCTTACTGATTTGGAAGTTGTTCCAAATAGGGAATTTCCCATCACCTTATATTGTGCCAACGGTGGTGCGGTAGCCAATTAGAAGGAACCTCGCAGCTATAAGCGAGGAAAGCACATCGAAAGGAAGTATCACCTGATACGAGAAATAGTGCAACAAGGAGATGCGACAGTCACGAAGATCGCTTCAGAGCACAACATTGCTGATCCGTTTAGGACTCTCACGGCTAAAGTGTTCAAGGGTCATCTGGAGAGTCGAGGTCTACGAGACATGTACATAGGCTAATCTAGGGCAAGTGGGAGATATGTAATGGGTTTATATGGATGCCTTAGTTTATTGTATTTGTATCTCTGTAACCACTGTTTTAGATTATGATGTACCCCACTAGAGTTTTAGTTCAAGTGGGAGTTTGTTGGGGTTTGTGCCCTAAAACTCGTAGTTTATAATTATGTTCTAATTTTTGTAATAAAGTGTTATTATTTCAATAAAGAGTTATTGTTCGATATTGCCACTATTTTAACCCTAAATCCAATAAACTAAACATCCAAGGTTGTAAAATGTATCTTTAACTGAATGTAGTGTACATATAAAGGATCTCGGTTCGAGATACAGCCTAAAGGGTCTATAGTAAGGGGATAAGGTTTGGGTACCTTACCTTGGTAAAACTATGGATGTGGCCCACTTTGTATATGATACAAACACTGTGATCCTAACGTATTCGTGTAGATGACATGTGAGTGGGGATATCCTATGTAATGAGATTACATAAGACCGGATCGCGAAATAGTAACCACTAGATGTAACTCCGTTGACTAGTTAGGTTTTTATTTCACTAGGATGACCTAGGCAACTTGATCTCAATCCTGAGCAGGTTACGAACTCCTGTTTGCGAGAGATTATTCTTTGACTAGTATGGGTGAGAGTGGCCAGATTCGCCGACTCAATATGCTTACCTTCTTGGGGACAAGACCGAGTGAGCAACTGGAGACTTAGCCTAGCAAGATGAAATTCACTCCTTCCCGCCTATTAGGGTAAGTAGGTGAATGTTCCCTTAAGTGGTGTCTCCGAGACTTGAACAAAGGGCCCGACCCTCTCATTGGCCCGAGAGGGACTTCTGTTTGTTGGTAGGACCACAAACAAATTGTTCATTAGAGAGCACTTTGTACTTAAGGTACAAGATGTAACCCAGGGTAAAACGGTAATTTGACCCAGCTGGTGTTACGAACATTCGTGAAAGATTGACTTGTTGTTATTGGTCAATATCCGTGGACAAAGAAATATATCTGCAGTGAGAAGAGTGCAGCTGTGGGACTTTAGTGGTGTGTTCCAACAGTTAACGAATGTTGATTAGGAGGTTAATGAGATTAACCGAGTAATCTCGTATCGTTGGAGGTTCTGATTTGTAGGTCCATTAGGTCCACCTTCTAGCTCGTAAAGGGTTCTTAGATCGTTTGAATTTGAAATGTTCAAATTCATTAGAGAATAAATTTAATGTATATAGATACGATATAATATATAGTCTTAGAACTATATATTAAAAATTTAATGTGAATATGATTCATATTAAATTATATGAGAGAATTAAATATTTGAAAGAGTTCAAATATTAAATTCAAATGTAAATGTGATTCATATTTGAAAACTATAGGTTAAAATTTAATGTGCATGAGATGTGCATTAAAACTATAGATTAGAGGAGAAATGGATTAAATATGATTTAATCTTATTTAAATATATGATATTTAATTAAATAATTAATTAAATTATATTTAATTATTAATTAATTAATTAAGGGAACGTGTCAGGAGGACACGTTCCCTTCTTCCCCACTAACTCCCTATCGATAGGGAGTGTGGGGAAGAACTCCTCTGGCATAACCTCTCGAGGGAGAGGGGTGTTGATTATCGACTAATTTTCTGGCAATTGAGAATTACTGCAACCAAGAATTATCTCTCTAATTCCCTTCTCTTTACTTCCCAAAAGTTGGATTCCTTCCCACAAAGGGAATTGATCTAAGTATAACTCAGAGAATGGGAGGTTTTCCTGTTGGTAGTGTCCCTATGGAGAAGAAAGAACAGAGGAGAAGAACGTTGTTGAGTTGTTGTGCAAAAGGGGCAAGGAGTTGTTGTTGGGAATCTACAAAAGTAACTAAACTCTTTCTTTTAGTTTAGTTATTTGTATCAGTATGTTTGCATGATTAGTTCCATGTCTAATTAGATTAGGAAATGTATGCTTATGTTCTGTGTTTTTCCCAATGTACTGGTTTTTGTTTTCAACCAAAATAAACTTGCAATTACGATTCCAAAATACGTTTTCGCTGCTCAAGAGGATCCGATCTCCATCAGGTATAATACCTTCAAAATATTTAGAGAAGACGACAAAAGTCGTAAGAGGAGCAAATGAAGTTCCCTCAAAGATAAGTCACAAATGGTCAGAAGCACGCATCTGTAAAGAAGGCATCTTTTTCGTGACTTCATTTCTGTTAGTTAAGAACCTAAGCCAAACAATGGTATTAGAGACATCATTTATTACCCAGTTATATCCATTAGAGGTATCTGATGAAGGAATGTCTACAAAAATATTGGGTAAGAAAAAACTCTTCGAGTTCAAGCGACCGATGAAAGTCCATAAGGTCCAGATCCTCACGAAGGATAAAAAACTCACAAAGATAGACTTAAAGGAGAAGCAAATAACTTTCCTGAAAGAAGAGATTTCTTACAGAAGAATTGAACAGAAGATCCAAGAAAAGGAGATGCAAGACAAGGTTCAAGCTTTGAAAAACAGAATGGAAGCAGAAGTCTGTGCAGAACATCCCAATGCATTTTGAGAAAAAAAAGAAGCACGAAGTTGAATTACCCTACATAAGGGAGTTTGATGAAAACAAGATTCCAACCAAGGCTAGGCCAATTCAGATGAATTCTGAATTAATTAGCCATTGCAAGAAAGAAATCGACGAGCTGATTTAAAAGAAACTAATCAGACCAAGCAAAAGTCTGTGGTCTTATGCGACATTCTATGTTAACAACGCAGCCGAAAAGGAGCGTGGAGTTCCCAGGTTAGTAATCAATTACAAACCATTAAACAAAGTTTTGGACTGGATTAGATATCCAATTCCCAATAAAATAGATTTGTTAAAAATAATTTCAAACACAAATGTATTTTCCAAATTTGACATGAAGTCATGATTTTGGCAAATACAAATTGCTGAAAAAGATCGATACAAGACAACATTCAATGTTCCTTTTGGACAGTATGAGTGGAACGTCATGTCATTTGGCTTGAAAAACGCTCCGCTAGGTTCTAAAAGATCATGAATGATATTTTGGATCTAATTCAAAGTTTTTCATTAATCTATATCGATGATGTTTTGATTTTCTCCACAGGTATAGATCAACATTTTTCTCACATAGAGAAATTTCTAAAAATAATTAAACAAAATGGTTTAGTTATTTTGATTTCAAAAATAAAAATGTTTCAAACAAAAATCAGATTCTTTGGATTTGAAATTTACATGGGCCAAATAAAACCAATCTACAGGTCCATAGAATTTGCTGACAATTTTCCAGATCAAATTTTAAACAAAACCCAATTACAAAGGTTTTTGGGTTGTCTCAATTATATTTCAGACTTTATAAAAGATCTAAGGCCCATTTATAAACCACTGTTTCAAAGGCTGAGAAAGAATACAAAACCCTGGACAGCTGAGCATACACGGGTTGTACAGAGGATACAAACTTTAGGCAAATCAATTCCCTATTTAAATCTTGTCAATCCAAAGGCAGATTTAATTGTGGAATATGACACCTCTGAAATCGAATATGGAGGAATCTTGAAACAGTCCGTAGACGGAAAAGAGGAAATAATACTATTTTATTTTGGAGTTTGGAACGAGACCTAGAAAAATTATTCAGTTGTTAAGAAGGAAATTCTAGCAATTGTTTTGTGTGTCCAAAAGTTTCAATGAGATTTGATAAACAAAAAATTTAAGATTAAAACTGATTCCAGAGCGTCTAAATCCATTTTTGTCTATATTTTAAAATTCCATGGATTCTCTATTGGAATTTCCAGTTGACAGAAAGAGAAAGATTCAATTACCTCTATAAATCTATAAAGGTAAAATGGTGGGATAAATTCAATGTCTCACCAGCAAGTCTAAAAGAAGTTCGTGAATGGTTTGTAGAAAACCCAGATCTGCAAAACAAGAAGCAGAGGTCGAGTTCCTAAACTCAAGATCTCAGTCAATCTCAAGGCTAGCTCAAGCAACGACAGATCAAGAATTCCAAAGAATTATTGACACATCAAGGAGTATAGCCTTTCAGTCTCAAGCTTCTGAAGAAGACTCGTCTCAATTTGATCTAGACGATCCTTTCCTAGATTCACAACCATCGTGAATTTAGAATGTAAAAAAAAAAGTGTATTTTCATTTTCTGTAAATTCTATCTTTGTATATAAATCCTTCACATGCAAATCTCAACTCATCAAGCGGAAGACAACAAGTGCTAGGACGTTCAACCGATCGAGCAGCGTAATCCATCTGTTTTTAACAGTTGTAGCTTGTTACAGTGGAGTCTTATTGCATAAGTTTATCAGAATTTGTTATTGAGGACCTGTTGTGGACCTTTAGGATTGTGTTCCCGGTTGTAAGTCGTGGTGTTGTGCCAGACCGTTGGTAAGCTTTCCTGTGTGTCCTTGCCTCAATAGTAAATTCAAAATAATCTTGAAGTAATAATGACGAACTGGCATCGCTTTAATAAAGCCACTTTATTAAAGTAAAGAAAAAGCACTTGTCGGCCAGATGATGAGATTCTACTCACTTTTGTAAAGTCTTTTATCCTTTTGTAATAATTTTCTTTTGTCGTATTTACTTTTGCTTTTTTAACAAGGCGTATCTCGTCACGTTGTAATAATTTGTAAAAGTACTTTGGCATGTTTCAATTATGAGGAAGATAAGGCAGGGACATATCCTGTCAATATTATCTCTTAGTAAGTTTGTTTTAATTTTCGGGGTCTATAAAAAACTTCTAAGTTGTATCTTTTAGATCATCGAGAATTATTTGCAAGACTTCTCCTGCATAATTCTCAGCTTCTAAAACTTTGTAATCACTTCTGTATAACTTCGATCCTATTTTCTCTTTTGCGGCAAGTGTTTTTTTCCTATTTGAATAATAAAATATTGAGAGTTAGAATATGAAATGTTTTGTCTCTTTATTTCATAAAATCAAAACAATACTACAAATGTATAGGTATATAAATAACTATCTTTTTTTTTATATATTTTTATAGGTTAAATTACAAGTTTAGTCCATGAACTTTGAGGTTTGTGTCTATTTAGTCTCTGAACTTTAAAAAGTGTCAAATAGGTCTCTGAACTTTCAATTTTGTATTTAATAAGTCCTTGAATTTTAAAAATGTCTAATTAGTCCTTGAATTTCTAATAGGTCTCTAACATATTCACAATTTTTAAAATTTAATCGATCTATTATATATAAAATTAAATTTTTTGTCCAATAGAAGTTTAAATTTTCAATTTTGTGCCTGGTAAGTTCATGAATTTTAAAAAACGTCAACTAAGTCAAGGACCTATTAGATACAAAATTGAAAATTCAGGTACCTATTGGATACAAAATTGAAAATTTGAGGACTTATTAGACACATTTCAAAGTTTAGGGACCAAATAGATACAAAATTGAAAGTTCAGGGACCTATTTGACACTTTTGAAAGTTCAGAGACCAAATAGACACAAACCTCAAAGTTTAGGGGTTAAACTTGTAATTTAACTTTTTTTATAATTCAAGATAAAATTTTAAAAGTTTATTTTTTTTTATCTATTTATCTCTTGTCCATATTCAAACTTTTGTTCATTTGTTAATGTGAAAAAAAAATAGAAACTTAAAAATATTATTTAATAAGTGAAAAGTTATCCAATAATATGAAAAGTTTTGTCCATTTATTTTTATAAATTAATACTACAAACTTATGAGTTTATCAAAATTATTGATAAAACTTCAAAAGTTTAAAAATATAGAGCGTTTTTTTTCCTATTTGAATAATAAAATATGGAGAGTTAGAATATGAAATGTTTTGTCTCTTTATTTCATAAAATCAAAACAATACTATGAATGTATAGGTATATAAAGAGCTATCTTCTTCTTCTTCTTTTTTTTTTTTTATATATAAATAAAATTCAAGATAAAATTTTAAAAGTTTATTTTTTTTTATCTCTTTATCTCTTTTCCATTTGATAAAGAGTTATGTTCTATTTTTTTTTTCTTTTACAAATATTTGAGTTTTTCTTCCTTTTAAGTTTATTTTTATTCATTATTCATTATTTTTTTCCTTACAATTTTTATTGGATTGCTTAATCTAAACTTAATTTTAGTTTTTCTTTCGATGTAATAAAGACACGTTGTAATTTTAGAAACAAAAAGTGATGATATAAA
This sequence comes from Trichosanthes cucumerina, assembly GCA_036507285.1. Taxonomy (NCBI): domain Eukaryota; kingdom Viridiplantae; phylum Streptophyta; class Magnoliopsida; order Cucurbitales; family Cucurbitaceae; genus Trichosanthes; species Trichosanthes cucumerina. The sequence continues at coordinate 5,680,091 of CM071837.1, forward strand.
AAAAAGAGTTTGAAGATGATAAATTGTTACTGATTCATGAAAGAGATAGTGTTATTGGGCATTTTACCTTCATAAATTATCATCAAAACACCATAGCTCACATTCTTACTTGACAAGTGGCAAAAGAAGATAGTTCGGTGATATGGACACAATACATTTGTTCAACGATTGCAAACTCTCATAATAGAGGACCTCACTTTCTCTTTTTCTACTTTGAGTTGTCTTAATTGTTATTATTTTACACACAATTTTTAGTTGATTATTATTATTATTAAAACTTCTATAATCTATAAAAAATTTTAATTTAATTTGTAGTACCTGATTAATTTATGATATTCAATGATTTTAAATTCTTCTTTTATGAGAGAAGTTATATTATTGTTATATTTTAATTTTTATTTATTTACTTTTTATGAATGATACAAAGTTGGTTCTTTGATAAAGTATTAAATAAAAAACTTAAAAATAAAATATTTAATATTCAAACAATAATCTATTTAAAATAAATAAATTTTATATTTAGTAATAATTTATCAAACGAATAATTAATACAAATTTAAGGTAATTATGTAATAAATTTTCATTAAAAAAACAAGTTCACACATTTGAGTTAGTTACAAACATATTATTCAATATAACTAAATCACGTGCATTGCACGTGTTAAAATACTAGTAATAATAAAAGATGAGAGTTACAAAATATTTTGAATTCTATAACTTCTAAAATTCAATATGAATTATAATTAACGAACGTTGTAGGAACATTTTTTACATTTCAATTTATTATTGATAATTAATTCATTTACTACTTATAATTAATCACTAATGACATATTTTGTAAAGTAGTAAATTAAAGAAAGGATAAAAGTATCCAATAATATTTTTTCTACATATTACTTTATTCGATTATTACAAATTTAAAATATTTCAAATTTTCAAGCTAAGTTCGTATTTAGTTATAAGTAAAATTAAAGGAACACTATTCTAACTATTGGGAATGAAATAATAAAATTCTTTATATTCCAACTGTAACGGCCCTAAAAATTCAAGACGAATCTACACTAGGGAAGTTATTCCGCTACACGCCCTATGGGGAATCACCCCTAAGCCAGCCCAAGGATCATGAAAAGCAACCACTCCCTGGCGGGGATGCACCCCAGGTTCTCATAATACACTAGCATGGTGCAGTGCGCCCATTGGGGAATCGCCCCTAAGCTAGTGCAGGATAATGGAAAGCAACCACTCCCGATCTCAATGGGGACACACCCCAATCTCACAAGCCAATTATATATCGTCAACCTAGAGGTTCCGACTCGCTCAGACGTAACTCAGGGTTTAGCAAGTGTTGGGTTTTGCGCTTTAAAAGGTTACTTAGGGTTCTATCTAGGCATTTCTAATATCCTCGACCCATTCTCAGGGGTCTCAACTTCAGCTAGGTTCTCTCTTTTAGCCAACACCTCAAACTACCCAAATCCACTGTCAAACCATACTCAGTTAGACGTCTGACCTAGCCTTACCCCAAGCCCACACAGGTTTGCTCACTCCTCCTTGCTTACGCGTCGAGAACGCCTCCCTAACTAGCATTCAGACATAGCCCAGACCCATCCCGCAGGACGCTCGTAAGCAATGCCCCACTCCGAGTCTGTTGCCACCCTCATAATGACTCACCTCGAAGCATTCTCGTCTTTGGTCTGTTGCCATGACTACATAGCTCACCACAAGACATCACTACCTCTGTCTATTGCCACACACACTGTGACTCACCACGAGACATCGTCATACACGTATTCCATGCTAGTTCCTCACCACAAAAAGTCGTAGGATGACGTTATCTAATCAAGGAGTAAGGTAGGGATTTCCAGACTGAGGGGTTACATGACCTAACTCTCTTGTCTGATACTAAAACCATGCTCGAAAATACGTTCTAACAACTATGCGAGCAATACACACTACATAACGATCATGATCCTCAACCACACATACGCAAACTCGATCACTAATGGGACCAACCCATTTTTAACATACTTGACAACCCAATGTTTCAACCACAACTATGCAAGCAAGCTCTCTCACTTCTGAGCCCGCTTTCTGGATTAAGTTGGCTATAGCGATCCCAGAAACTTAAGCACGAGCCGAAACTTAAGGCGTTGAACTCAACAGACACACTTGGCCCAAACCTCAGTAACCAAACATTAGTTCATAACCTCAAGCCCTTTTAAGAACAATTTCACGCTTAAAACGATCTTAAGCCCAATACAGTAATCCTCTAATTGGTTTGGTCAACTACACCTTGCCGCACTCACCCATCTAGGGTCTACTTGAGGCTTACGAATTCCAACTACCAATCTCGAGTTAGGACTCGAGCATAGAGTCACCTTTCAACTACGTCAAGCTCGGGCTCACAACTATCTCTCTTAGCTCAATACGATGAAAGGCTCAAAGTCTCACTCTTAACTTGAAGCCTTAGCCCCTAATCCCACATTACCTACTTTCTCAATCCATTAGTGGTACAAGCAACACCAACACTAACCCAATCTTAACCATAGATATCATAACATGGTTTTCATGTATTACACACAATTCATAGTTTACCACATTCAAACACAAAAATTGAATATTTACTTTAAGGGGCTTAATCCAAATAACTACTTACTTGGATACTGGAGGTTCGATAGCTCGGTCTCGAGCTCCACGCACTTCCTTAACGCGTTCGAGTCTCTAATTAACCAACAAATAATTAAAAACACGCTCCTAACATCCAACACCGAACTAATTTGACTAAAATAACCAAAGTAATGCATAGAGACTTAAAACGGAAACGAGAAAATGAAGTCGACCATTTATACCTATCCGGCGGCGGCGGCGGTGAGTGGCGGCGCGTGGGGCATAGATCCGGAATGCCCAAGAACCAATCTATTTAAAACCAACATCCAAACGATGAGAACCAAACTAAAAATGCTCGGACCGGTTGAACCAAAACCATGAGTCTCCTTGAAAACGAAACTTCACCGGCGACCACACCCCTCTAACGACAAATGGCCAGGCGACGAGTGGAGGGTGAGAGGCGGCAGTCACGGCGAGGCGGCGTGGGCGCGCGCGGCAGGCGCGCGCGGAGGAGGACGCGCGCGGTGCGCCGTGTGGCAAGTGGGGCATGGTGCGACGTGGCGCGAGGGTGGCGTGGGCACAGGGGTGGTTGGTTGGGTGAAATTTGGGGAGAAAGAAGGAGAAAAAGAAGAAGAAGAAGAAAGAAAGAAAAAAATAAAAAAAAATGGAGGGGGGTCGTTCGATCCCTCTCTTTTTTTTTTTAAACAAAAATGAAATATGATTTTTCCTTATTTATTTTAATGAATTCCCAAGAATAAGACCTAAGTCCCAAGTCAAGATTTCGAAAATTTTAGGAGAAAAACAAAAAAAATGCTTGAGAGTAAAATAAATAAATCAATATATAAGTAAATAAAAACTCGGGCGTCACACCAACTTGTTAGATTCCACACAAATTTGTGTTGATTGATAATTTTGAATGATTAATTTTTAATTTATTATTGGTAATTCACTAATTCACTAATTTAATATTTTGTAATTAATTAAAAACTTTATGAGACATTAAGTTACGCAAGATTGTTTTTCCCAACAAAATAAACACGAGTTTGTAATTGATCGTTAACTTCTTTATATGAAATAACAAAACTTTTTGTATTCTAACTCTTTAGATTTTATACAATTGTTGTTGATTAATAATTTTTAATTTATTCTTGATGATTTTTAATAATTTTTAATTTGTTCTTGATGTTTAATTTTTAATATACTATTGACAATTAATTAATTAATATAATATTTTATAATTAATTGAAAACTTTGCGAGACATTAAGTTATGCACGATTTTTTTTCTCAACAAAAGGAGACATAAACTTGTAATTGATCGATAAAATTTGATTACTTAAATATTTTAGATAGAAAAATAATACACAATTATAAAGGAAAAATAATAAAAAAAATACACAAATTATAAAGGAATAGTAACAAAAGAATCCAAAGATTCTAAATATACGCTAATTTCATAAAAAAACAATACATTGATATACCACTAAAATACATGCAACCTTTACAATTTAAATATGCCACAACATTTTGAGATGTTTTAAACATTAAAGAAGGTTTGAGAACAAATAGAACAAAAACAATACACAATTATAAAGGAACGATAAAAAAAAACAATTCACAAATTATAAAGGAATAGTAAAAAAAATAGAAACAAGAGAATCCAAAGATCCTAGACATGCCCTCATTTCAAATAAAAAATGCATTAATATACCACTAAAATACATGCAATCCTTACCATTTGAATATGCCACCATCATCTTGAGATGTTTTGAACATTGAAGAAGTTTGAGAACAAAAATGACAAAAATAAAGAAAAAATGAAACTCCAAGTGTGAGTAAAGTTTGATGAAGAAAATTCATTTTATAGTAGTATAAATGAGAGTTATAAAACATTTTAAATTCAATAACTTTTAAAATTCAATTTTTAATTAAAGAAAGTTGTGAGAAAAACTTTTTATATTCTAAGCTAATTAATTAATTTATTATGAATAATTAATTACTAATGTCATTTTGTAAATTAGTAAATGAAAGAAAGGATAAGTGTTTGAAAATGTTTTTTCAACCTCCTCAATTTTTAACATAGTATAAGATAATATAAATATGAATATATTATTACTACACTCTATAACTTATGACTAAAAGATGATAAGTTAAAACCTCCGTCCCCAAATGTTATTAAGAAAAAATTGCACGAGAAGTTTCCTAGTATAGATGTGTGCCTCCACGTATGGCATGGTCATCAGCCGTTTACTAAACCTTCCTCCGTACGCTTCACAATTTCCTCTATGTTCTTTGGCGTTCGTATTTGTAAATAATTTGTTTCATTTCAAAATTCTCAGTATCAGCAACAGCCGCTTCCCTTCTCCTTCACATACTGGTAGTTATGGCAGAAATTGGAGAGTGTTCTGCTTCAAATTCCTCCATAGAAATCTGGGCGAAGCTAAGTAGGTTCCCTTTTCACTTTTTTCATTTCCCTTCTCCCCGAGTTCTTCTTCTGTCTTTCTCTTGCTGGACTGATCTGATGGGTGTTCTGTGTTGCATTATTGGATTCTCTGTTTGATTTGCTTGTGCTCAGCATTTGAGAGTTGAGCATTTTTTCTAAATAATTGTTCCATTCTTTGCAAACCAAAATCTTGCTTTTCAAAACAAATGTTATTCTGTATGAAGTCTGGGTTGAAATTACTAGGGAAGATAATATCATCGAGGAAATGGTTTTTGGTGGAACGAGCAAACGAACTAGGTTTAACGTTTATGGAAGGTGGATGGTTCATTTGGTGGATAGCTCATTTGTATTTGGTTTACATTGATTTAATGAATTGTTAGCAGTATGAGTTTACAGAGATGAAGCGAATTGTTTCACTGATTTTTCTATCGGTGGTTTAAATGCATTCAGGGAAAATGGTTAGATGGTATAAGAATTCAAGAATTACTATTTGATGAAGACATACAAGAGGAAGAGGAGACTGGAGGGGGACGATTAGGAACCGTACTCCTCCCCTTAGTGAAAATGATCACAAAAAGCTCTCTAGTTGACTTGAATCAAAAAGGAAAATATTTACAAGATCACCCATGCAAAGAACACCACCTAGCTACCCTCTTCAAAATCTATAACCTCTTTGAATTTGTAGCTCAAAATCTACATTTCCTTCCAATCCAAATTTCTTAAAACCTATTTACTTCACCCTAATAAAAACTTTGTATTCTTGGAAACACCAAATTCCCATACCCATGTGGTCACGATTACTTTAGAGGTTGTCTCTTCCTATGAACAAGGTAGTTGAAACTCGATCATAGAATTGCATGAAAAGAAACTTGAGTATGGATTGAAAATATCATTCTAGAACATCTTTGTTATTTAAATATATATATATACATATAATATTTTAAACAAGAAACGAAACTTTTCACGAATGATTGAAAAGCTTAGATTACAATAATTCAAAGGCTACAAAGTGTAGATTTTAGAAAAAAAAACTAGAGCATGAAAGAAAATTGCAAAAGAGAAAGAGGTAAAGCTAAAATTTAAGCCTACGAAAAAGCCTCCCAATCGTTTCCTGTCATTTAAGTATCTTTTAATATTAAGCTTACACCTTTGGGATGTTTTCCTTTCTAGAAACCCTTCCTTTCCATTCCTATGTTGGGCATGTATTAGGACTAGGAAATGTTATTTCACGCCATTGAAATTCTGCCTGCTTTCAAATATGAGAGACTATCCGTTCAATTCTAGAGGACGTTAGTCCACCAAATATAACAATTAACAACTGAAAACTAACGATTAACAAACTAAAACAAACAAACTCGAACTAAAATTACAAGGATACCTGATATGAATCCTGCCATGCTATTCAAGATTAAAAGAAAAGCTTCAAAATAGAGTTGAATTAAATATAGTCAAGCTTCATTTAGGATAAACTTCTTGGCATATAACATATGATATGAACTCTTTGAACTCCATTGGAAAGCTTTCTTTGGTAGAATTTGTATCCATACCTCTAATCATGCTACATCATACTTGCCTTGTGTGTGGTTGGATTGTTCATTTTCTTACTTTATCTTTTGTTGTATAAAATTAGTTTTTGAGGAGTTGGGTAGACATTGGTTATTAATACTTTCTTAAAAAGGCATTTTTGAATTTATAGGAAAATTTGTAAATATTTAATACATACCACTTGGTTTGTGATCATAATTATTTAGCAATTGCTTGAGCATAAGCTAATAACTAAAAAGTTTAAAAATATATTGTTTAAGGTTTTTAACCAAATATAAAGTTGAAAGGTTTTAGGTTACATGTAGAGCAATTTACTTTCTAAAAAACAGAAAAAAAGGAAAAAAAAAAAGAAATGGAAAAAGTAATTTAATTAAAATTAGTCTTTTTGATATGAAGTAGTAAATCTTATTCCATTATTTCATTACAGGAAACTGAATATATTTAAAAGGATATTTTAAAAAAATATATATTTAATAAAAGTAGAAATAAATGTTTTATAAATCCACAATTTTTAAAATTTACTTAGGTATGCATATACAATTTCTTCCATTTTTTTTTTCAAAAGGAGATGAAAAATTTTCATTGAAAAAATGAAAAATTACATAGAAGAGTTCTCTAGTAGAATAAAAACAGCCTAACAATAAAATCAATGAAAAGTTGTTTCTTGTTGAAGAAAACATTTATGAGATGTTTGCAAGCAGTATGATTCTTAAGTCTTTCTTGACATACACTGCAAACAAGAGAAGAAAGTACTCAAAAGTTAAAAATTTATTGCAATCTTATAAAAAAAATTATTGCAGTCGAAATTGGCATCATGTTTGGAAATTAATTAGCCATCTTTATATTTTCCCTTTTCCAGTTCCACTTGATAAAAAATACGCAGATATTGAGATAAACTCTGATGAGACTGTTATCTTCTCGGAGACAAAATCCACAACTGTTGAAAAACATGAATGGTGCAAAATCACAAGGAATTCAGATCTGAATTCTGCCACTCTGCAAAATAGAAGGTAATATGCTGTACCTACAAAGTAATTAGTATTAAAGTCAAATGATATCCTCCCTTTTTTTTCAAGCAGTCAAATGATATCCTTACCCAGTTACCCTTTAATTCAAAGCTCCCATACAATTTTGGTCTAGGTATTTAATATCTTATATAAAATTGTAAACCTTTGGAAAAATCTCTACTTTTACCCTTCGAGACTCTCTTGGAGCTTTGGCATTGAAATTTGGTGCAGAGAAAGGTTTAAGGTTCATGAACTCTCACTGATGTCAAGGATTAGCTGGCTGTAAATACAATCAGACCTGGTGATTAGATCATGGGAGTTAAGGTGGCAATTTAGCCCGAGATATTGACTTTTAGCCTCTAGGTGGAATGTTAACGAGAGAATTTTGTTTCCTCAATTGAAAAAAAAAGGAACCGCTTCCTTGAAAGCGTCTTCCTTGTTGCTCACTTTCCAAATCATTTGATGCCTTTTTCCTTAATGATATTTATTTACATTGGGATGCTTTTATTTTCCATTAATATTTTTTATGAGAAACTGAGCTTTTATTGAGAAAAAATGAAAGAATACACGGGCATACAAAAAAAAACAAGCCCACAAAAGAGCAAGGGGAGCTTACAGCAAAGCGCTCCACCCAAGCAAAATAAAGTCTAAAGGATAATTACAAAAGGGTTTAGCCACTGAGGCCCAAAGAGAAACATATAATCTAATGAGGGTCCATATATCAAAAGAGGAACGCTCGACCCCTCGAAAGATTCTATTATTTCTCTCCCCCAAAGCTCTCAAAGAATAGCACAAACTCCAACCCTCCACAAAACTCTTTGCAAAAGAGCGTCAAACGTCGTGAGCCACCTCACACCTCCAAAACAAATGGTCAATGCCCTCAATTGCCTTCTTACAAAGAATACAACACTAGGGCCAGCCAATGATGGCCATCTCCTTGAAACCCTATCCAGAGTATTAACTCTTCCGTGAAGGACCTGTCAAGTAAAAATATTTCCCATTAATATTTTTAGATTGATACTTTTTCTTTTCACTCCCTTTTAGTTTTGGAGTTTGTATCTTTTGAACATTAGTCTCTTTTCATACTCTTAATGAAAAGTTTCGTCTCCTTTTCAAAAAAGGAAAAAAGGAACTTTTTTGTCTCTTGGAGTTGGTGTTGAGGCGCATAAAGTCTCCCAATAGAATACTGGGTGAGGATTAATACCATGGTTATCATAAAAAAGAAAGAATATGTTAGGAACCCAATTACCAAGAACACAAGTAATCAATAAATTGCAATATCACAAAGAAACTACAGTATAATAATAGCCTTTCGAGAGGGCTATATCTCTCCCAAAACCCACAATGGACTATTCCACTAAACTGATTCACACCCAACTAAGAACCCTAACATTCCTATTTATAATTAAGACACCTCTAGCTAATTATCCTTATGCCCTTACTAGTACCATATTATTCCTATCCATAAACCTCTATTAGTTCCCTTTTATTACCTTGCCCTTCAACGACACCTTGCCCTCAAGGTGTGCTCAAGACACAATCCAAATTTGGGTAACGAGTAGAAAATACTTTTTTTCCCTTAAAAAATACTCATGCCCAATAGCTAACGGGAGACTAACAATAGATTCCAAGGGAATTTCCAGAAGGTTTTCTTTGAGTTCTTTGAGCAGGGGGTTTTGGACACTTCCTTAAATGACACTTTCGTTTGCTTAATCCCTAAAAAGGAAGTGGCGAGGAAGGTTGGGGACTTCAGACCGATTAGCCTTGTGACAAGTGTGTATAAGATTATTGCCAAGGTGTTGGCTTCTAGGTTAAGGAAAGTCCTTCCTTTGACTGTTGCGGATTCGCCAAGCGCTTTTATAGCAGGGAGACATATCCTAGACCAAGCTTGATTGCAAATGAGGTTATCAAGGATTATAGATCACGTAAGCGAGAAGGGGTTCTCTTCAAGATTGACTTTGAAAAAGTTTATGACCATGTGAATTGGAATTTTCTGGATAAAGTTCTGGCTAGGAAATGCTTTAGGTACAAATAGCGTTCGTGGATTTGGAGTTGTGTGAGATCGGTCAGGTACTCAATACTGGTGATTGGAAAATTGAGAGGTCGAATTTGTGCTAACAAGAGGACTTAGACAAGGGGATCATCTCTCACCATTCCTCTTTCTTTTGGTGGTGTATATCCTAAGTAGGATCATTTTGCGGGGGGCTGATTGCGGGATTCTTGAGGGTTTTAGGGTTGGAAAGGATAAGTTGCCCGTGTCTCATCCCCAGTTTGTGGACGATGCTCTCTTCTTTTGCACTGATAATGAGGACTCTTTCCTTCACCTAAATAATTTCTTAGCCTTCTTTGAGTCTATTTCTGGGTTGAAAATTAATAGGGGTAAATACCAGCTTTTGGCTTGAATTGCGATCTAGGGAAGTTGAGAAGGTGGGCTGATCTGGTTGGTTGTGAGGTGGGCTCCTTCCCCTCTTCGTACCTTGGCCTCCCCCTTAGGTGGAGACCTTTGCTGTTGGTCCCCCTCTTTTTTTTGTGGGCTTCTTTTTTTCTATGACCTTATAATCTTTTATTCTTTCTAAATGAAAGCTCGGTTTCTTTTTTAAAAAAAACAATAGATTCAAATCCAAAAATAAAAAACTTTATTTTCCACAACCGCGCAACGACACATTGCCTGAACCGCAATAACTCATTCTTCCTTGCAAGCGTGGCGGTAAGAGACATCACCACCATCATCATCATCATAGAGCTCCACTTGATGATAAACACTAGCATGACAATGTCCAAGGTACCAGATTGGGCAATAACCCACTTTTTCCCTCCTCGTCAAAGTATATATCCAAGCTGTGGAATGTCCCTTCAATTGGCCCTCCTTTAATTTCCATTGCCTAGGCTCAAATTTGATATGCTGCCTTAATCCATTTGCTAGCCTCTTTCCTTGAATGAGAGACATAACGTATCAGGCTTTTTTAAGTTTGTCTGGCCTAAGTCCTGAAACTTATTTCGTCTAGAAAACCCTCCAAGACATAACCCTAATGTTTTAATTCCTTTTCTCTTTCTCCCATTCTTTTTAGGCCACCAACCATGCTTTCTACGCCAACACCCTTGCAAATTCCAATATTGTATAATAGTCCCATTTTCTGCTTTTGAAAGCAAATGGGCTTCACCATTCTGATTTGTATCCCGCCATTCAACTGCCCACGAACTTCTGCCCTTGAAAGCAAAGGGCCTCACCATCTTTATTTGAATCCAACCCATTAAACATCCTCCCCTCCCACTTTCTTCTAGATTCTTCTCCAAGTCAATTTTCCACGTGATTAGGGTTAGCGGTCTTCATCTCCAACCACGCTAGCCTTTTCCGCTTCTTCTTTCGCCTGCCATCTCGCCTTTCTGACCATATGACCGTCGACAAATTCTTCCTCTCTCGCTTCTTCATCCACCAACCATCTTGCTTATTTGATCACGTGTATGTTGGCTTCTTTTCTTTCCTCTTCTATTTATCCTTCACCACCACCAATCATCTTCTACAATTTTTAGCATACGAAGCATCTTCGACCGCGATAAGTTCATTCTCCGTCGTTTCTTCAACCATGTGTTCGACAGTAGGTTCTCCTTCCTCTCGCATCGTTGCTTTTCCAACACAGTCCTCGTCGTTGATTCCTCCTTCCTCCTCTCCCTCTTGCCTTGTCCGTTGGTTTTTCCTCGCATTTTTCGAGGTTTCCTAGTGTAAGACTGATGCCCCCTGCTACTTTTCGACCCTACTTACAACTACTCATCTTTAATCTAATCATATTTTGCCTGCTTTCTATTCTTTCAATGCTTGTTCAACTTCCTTCTTTCTCTTTTGTTCTCTCTCTATCTTTTGCTGATCAATGTCCTTAAACTGTTTTTGCATTCTTTCTAATGTTTGTTGCATTTCCTCGATGATCCCATGCACCTTTAACATGGTCTCTAGGACACAATCTTGATCCATTACTAGAAACGATGCCGAAGATGAACGTGCTCTGCTACCATCTGTCAGGAACCCGATTACCAAGAACACAAGTAACCAATATATTGCAATATTAGAAAGAAACTACAGTATAATAATAGCCTTTCGAGTTGGCTATATCTCTCCCAAAACCACAATGGACTATTCAACTAAAATGATCCACATCCAACTAAGAATTCTAACACTCCTATTTATAATTAAGGCACCTCTAGCTAATTACCCTTATGCCCTTACTAATACCTTACTACTTTTACCCATAAACCTCTCTTAGTTCCCTTACAGAATAGCAACCCTATTTACCTATTTATAGGTCGCTAAATGGCAAATGTCTTGTTACTGGCATTAAGCACTAACTAACGATTACTAACTAGGACTGCATGTTTATTGCAGAAATAAAAAATTAGTAGTTCATGGACAGGCTGCAAAGCAACACAACTTACAGTAAAATGCATATGGTGTTTGTAGATGATGGTATTCACCATCTCTATTCAGATTTTTCACTCATGAAGGGATTTATCCCTTTTCTTTTCCCAGGGTTCTATTTCTTCAACCTAAGGGATTTTTGGATTTTAGTGACAATCCAGTTAGTGTTAGCAGTTTTGACTTAGAATTCTAAATTTTTGGACATAGGAGACTAATCCATTAAAAATTTTGTTGTTTGTTTCTCACTTGGGCACATTGTTCTTCAATGTTTTCTTTTTGTTCTTGTAATTTTGGAGGTTTTCTTCTTCATTAGTTTTGTTGCTTGTTCTTCTCACACTCCCTATGAGAGCATGTTTCCTTGACTTATTCTTTCTTTTAATTGATCAATGAAAAGTTTGTTTCTTCTTTGAAAAAGAAAGATCAGAACAGAAGGAATCTCGTTGTCATTAATTATTGCCATTGTGAAATTGTTGTTGTTACCACTTGAATTTAGGAAGAAATAGAGATATTGTATTTCTTCACTTACTAATCACGATACACGGTCCTCTTATATAGGAGAAAGACCATCTACTAATAAGGAAACATCTACCTATAAGGGGAAAAGAATATTTATAAATAATAAAGATATACAAAAATACACATTATTACCAAAAATATACAGAAAATCCAACACTCCCCCTCAAGCTGGTTTGTAGATATCTTCCATAGCTAGCTTGTTGATAAGTTTATTGAATTGTCCGTTTGAAAGTCCTTTGGTTAGCATATCAGCCGTTTGTTCTGTCGTTGGAAGATAAGATATGCATATCACACCTGCATCAATCTTCTCATTTATGAAATGCTTGTCAACTTCTATATGCTTTGTCCTATCATGTAGAATTGGATTATGAGATATGTCAATGGCAGCTTTGTTATCACAGTATACCCTTATAGGTGTCTTTTGAGACAATTTCAGCTCGTTGAGTATCCTGTCAATCCATATACCTTCACAAATTCCATGTGCTAGGGCTCTAAATTCCGCTTCAACACTATTTCTGGCTACTACATTTTGTTTTTTACTACGCCATGTAACTAAATTTCCTCCAACAAATGAACAGTAACCTAACGTAGATCTTCTATCAATAGGACTCCAACCCAATCGACATCAGTATACACTTCAACTTGAAGATGATCATGTTTTTTAAATAATATACCTTTACCTGGGGTTCCTTTCAAATATCTCAGGATTCTATACACACCTTCAAAATGAGTGGGTCCAGGCGAGTGCATAAATTGACTTACCATACTTACTGCAAATGCTATATCCGGACGTGTGTGAGATAAATAGATCAGTCTACCTACAAGTCTTTGCTATCTGTCTCTGTCCTTTACTTCTTCATCTTTTGCAGCTTGCAACTTTACATTTGGTTCAATAGGAGTTTCTGCTGTTCGACAACCAAGTAAACCTGTCTCTTGAAGTAAGTTAATAACATATTTCCTTTGATTAACAAAGATACCTTTCTTAGATCTTGCTTCCATCCCTAAAAAGTACTTTAGGGCTCCCAAGTCTTTGATTTGAAACTCACTTGCAAGTTTTTTCTTAAGATCAGTCAAGCCTTCTTCATCATTACCTGTAAGAATAATATCATCAACATAAACAATTAAAATAGCAATTTTACTGTTTTCAGAGTGTTTGTAGAAAATGGTATGGTATGCTTGACTTTGAAGGTATCCATAGCTAGTGACTGCCTTTCCAAAACATTCAAACCAAGCTCTTGGAGACTGTTTAAGACCATATAGAGATTTTTTCAGTCTACAAACTTTATTATTTCCAAGTTCTTTTTTAAAACCTGGTGGTAGACTCATGAATACCTCTTCCTCTAAATCACCATTGAGGAAAACATTCTTAACATCTTGTTGATGAAGTGACCAATCTAAATTAGCTGTAAGAGACAAAAGGATTATGATAGAGTTGATTTTTGCAATTGGAGCAAAAGTCTCCTGATAATCAATTCCATAGGTTTGAGTGAAACCTTTTGCTACTAATCGGGCCTTGTATCTTTCAACAGAACCGTCAACATTACACTTTATAGTAAACACCCATTTGCATCCCACTGTCTTCTTATCTTTTGGCAAGTCTGTTATTTCCCAAGTACCACTTTGTTTCAGAGCATTCATCTCCTCCATGACTGCTAATTTCCAATTTAGATCATCTAGGGCTTCTTGTATATTACTTGGAACAAATAAGTTGTCTATTCTAGAGGTAAAGGTTTTATGACTATTTGACAATTTTTCATAAGAGATATAGTTTGCAATGGGGTATTTAGTACAAGTTCGAGTACCTTTCCTAATAGCAATAGGAACATCAAGATCAGAAATAATAGGTAAGGTATTTTGAACATTTGAAAAATTAGGGATAGAAGAGGGATTACTAGACCTTTCATCATTGAGAATAGGAGATGAATTTTCAGCATCATTTTCCTGAATTTCAAATTGGATTTGTGTCGAGTCAACTCTTTTGTCTTGGTTCTTTTGATTGACTACCCTTCTAGTATAAAACTTTAACTCAGGAATTTGACATGTAGAGTCATTTTGTAGTATTTCTCCCCCTGAATGAGAAGTTTCTATATTTGACATCGAAGGACTAGTAACTCATAAGTCACGATGGATGATACAAGGAAGGGATTCATTCTTTCTCAATGAAAGCTTCGTTTATTATCAAAAAAAAAAATCCCAAAAATTATCTTCTAAATTTGATTTCTCCCCTGAAGAGAATTTTGGGTAAAATATGGTTGTTTTTCGAAAAAAAAAACATTCATACTCACATAAAACTTTTTTGTCTGAGGATCAAAACATTTGTACCCCTTTTGGTTTGAAACATAACCCAAAAAAATGCATTTTATAGCTCTATGATCAAGTTTTGATCGAAAAGCATTTGATATGTGAACGTATGCGATGTGTCACGGTCGTATCCTTTCAACCGTGCGACGCCATAATTTTTTCGCTCAATCATGGCTAGCCTTAAGGGGAACTCAAGCCCCATCTCTCTGATTGAAACCTTTTGTGGCTTCGTCGGACCTTAGGCGAGGTTCTTTCCCTCGACCAAGCTTCTTTACAACATGTAACAGAATAACACTTGGTCATACACGTCAACCCGTACATGTATTTTCACTCAAACACGACTCTAGCCGACTTGCCTCTACTCTAGGCCAAGTCCCAAGGCTCAACCTTGCCTCTACACTAGGCCAAGGTCGTTAGAAAGCTCTATCGCTTCTCAATACATCATTTTCAACATCTTAGACATGTCCGTAAAGGTCTCACATCGATTCAGGACCTCATCGGGACTCATTCGGACCCTTCACAGGAACGGGACCTCATCGGGTGATTTCGGGACCTACCGGGGCATTATAACGCTTACCGGGAGCAAACATTGCAAACTGGAGATTTTCGGGCGATTATAACGCTTATCGGGACATAACGGGCAAATATCGAGCCAACGGGAAACTATCGGGTCCCACTGATGAATAGTGATGCCATCCCGAGCATTGGGATGTCATCAGACTTAGCTGCTTGCTCGGACATGCTATCGAATCCTTCCCATCACTTAACTTCATGATCGGGCCTCTCGGACATCCATCCATCTGAGTCATCTAAGCATGAACCCTTCTGTGTCCATGTCGAGTCATTATCGTATCGCGTGTCGCTACCAGACCCTATGTTGCAACCTCTAGTCCATGGGAAAGGGTGCAATGTCGGCACACCCGTGCCACCCGACACTGTCCTTGGAAAACTCATTCCATAAGAAGACGCCCCAAGACACTCGTCTTGACACGCTCGCCCCAACCATGACACACTTGCATGTGCCATCGGGTAGCTCACTTAGGCCATGAGGCTCAGGGGTGGTGGAGAGCCAACACCATGCCTCCCCCTATAATATATAACGAGGAATTTTAGCCTTGACACCCATGCACATCAATTTGGCGAGGAGTCATACGCCAACGTGGAGCGCTCGTCTGGACTCCGATTGACACAAAATTTGGCGAGCTTACATCTTGCCCATATACAGACTTAACTCCAGAGCCGCTCGTCAAAACTCACGACAGAAACTTTCGAGTCTATGGACCGGGGCCCATCTGACCCCTACTAGGCGTGTCACTGACACCACTGACGACATAGTTTCTTGCAACTTTGCTCGATCCTCAACTTGGCATTCATGCCCACTGTTCTTGGTGTGTTAGATGATGCACTGTCCTCCTTGGTCGCATCATGGCACTTGTCTTCTCTCGGCCTTGCATGGCCTGGCGGGAGATACTCGCGTGCCACCCTTGCATCTGTCTGCGCCTGTGGGAGTCACAACCAACTCCCTTCTATGGTTGTGACACGATGCAACCAAAATTTTTTATGGGTAAATCAGAATGTATACAATTAGTTGGTAAAAACGTTTTAAGGCAATCAAGAGGGGTTTTCTAAAAGTCAAGACTAGACTAGGCATCCTATTTATCAAATAGATAGCCGTGAGTACAACTTCTCCCTATAAATACTTAGGAACATGCTAGAAAACATTATGACATGTGCAACTTCAAGTAAATGTCTATTTTTCCGTTCAACAATTCCATTTTGTTGAGGAGTATCTCGACAAGTAGATTGATGTAAAATGCCTTTATCCTTTAAAAAAGAGAAATTTGCATGGAAAACTCCTTTTCACATGCATTAATGTGATTTGACCCATATTCTGAAATTAATGACATTTGACCCTTTTTGTATTGTGCATTCCGTCCAAATTACCGTAAGGGCATGATACTGACTCTAGCTCTCTCGCTCTCGCTCAAGTCACGTTCTCGCTCTCGTTCAAGTCTCGTTCTCGCTTTCGCTCTCGCTTATGATAGTAATTAAGTTGTCAAAATTCTGGAGAAAAAAAAAACAAAAATCACACTATAGTTGACTCGCGCTCCTCGCTCTCTCGACTTCGCTCTCGCTCTCTCGCGCGACTCGCTCTCTCTCTCGCTACTCCAGACTTTTCTCTCTTTTTGTCATTTTTCTTTATATTTTTTCCATTCATTTGAGCGAGAGCGAGAGCGTGAACAGCGTGCGGGAGCGTGAACAAGAAAGACTGCTTCATATTACCCCTTATGAGTCATTTTGCGCGCATTGCCACGTCAGAATATGTCATATTTCATTATTTTGAAATGTCAGGTCAAATGCCATTAATGCATTGGAAAATAGGTTATCTGTACGAATACCCCTTTAAAAAATCACTAAGGTATTCATTGAAATATTCAGTCCCATTGTCAGAGTGTAAAATACTGACTTTAATTTGAAATTGGGTTTCAATCATATTATAAAAATGTATGAAAAGATCTTTCACCTCAGATTTTTTTGCATTAAATAGACCCAAGATAGACATGTGTGGTCATCAATAAAAGTAACAAACCATTTTTTACCACTATGAGTCAATCTTAGAAGGACCCCAAACATCGCTATGTATTACGTAAAACGGTTTGGAGGCTTTGTAAGATTTTGGTAAATATGTGGATCGATGGTTTTTTGCAAAAATACAACTTTCACAATGAAAAGAAGAGCAATCAACAATTTTGAATAAATTTGGAAATAAATGTTTCAGATAGAAGAAATTGGACGTCCTAACCTACGATGCCAAGTAAGACTTGCTCATGAAAAGAGAGAGAACTAATACTACTAAGAGCCTGAGTTACTTTATTACCAAAAGAACCTTCATCAAAGTAGTAGAGACCGTCAAGCATTCTTGCACTCCCAATTTTCTTGCGTGAGTCTTGATGCTGAAAAATACAATGAGATTCAAAGAAAGTGACATGACAATTAGAATCTCTAGGTTACAGGCTAGTTTAGGAACATGGAAGACAGACCGTAGGGAAAGGCTATCAGTCAATTTAATGGTTCCTTTTCCTGCATCAGAAGAGAAATTACCATATGCAATTCTAATTTTTTCATTTTTATAGGAAAGAGAATAAGAATCAAATAACTGAGAAGAACTAGTCATGTGATCAAATGCTCCAGAATCAATAAACCATGAAGATGAATTACTACAATAAAAAGCTTGAGGGTAGTTACCTATTTGTGCCAAGGAAACACAACAATTACCAAATGATAAATTGGTTTGCAACAATTTCAAAGATTGATCAACTTGCTCTTTACCAAAAGGCCTTGAGTTAATGGTTGTATTATTGAACAACCCACGCTCACTTGTGCTATGTTTCTGAGTCATTTCAACAATCAATTTAGACATTAGCAAAAAAACAAACCAATTAAGAAGCTGAAAAAAAACCAAACCGAACCAGATAAAATGAACCACTGATTCTTTAACCCACTGTTGTACTGCCCAAATAAATGCTGAAATGAACTGGACCAAACTGAACAAAGTAATAGAACTAAACCAAGGGAGCAAGCCAAACCAATCTAGGCAAACCAGACCAAACCGGTCTGAGAAAAACGAATTGGACCGGACTGAGCTGGGTCGCAAATTGGACTGGGCTGGGTCACGAAATAGATTTGAGAATATCTGAGAAGGAACCCACAGATGGATCTGCGAAATAGGTCTGAGAAGATTTGAGAAGATCTGCGAAATAGATACAAAAAAGGAACCCACGAATTTGCGAAATAGAACTGAGAAGATCTGGTCGAAACCCACGAAACCCTCGATCTGATTTATGGGTCTCACGATTTTGGGTCTTCACTGACCATTCTCACTGAAACACGTCGAAAACGCGTGGGTTGGGGCTGTGCGCGAACTCCTCACTGAAAGGGGAATGTCGCCGTTGTCCGATCGAACACTCAAGCAGAAACACACCGTCGCTAGGAGTTGCATTCGTCGGAGAGAGGAATCGCGTCGTCACTACTCGTATTGGGTATTGTCTCGCCGATGTTGAAGGAGCATTGATGTGTATAAAGTTTTAACTCACAAAGAGAGGAAGATTACAACCACGAACACCTTAACCTTGATACTCTGATCGGAAGTAAAGTGCTTCGTTTGAAGATGATAGCTAGGGTTCCGACAGTTTAGCGGCTAGGGTTACTATAGTGGCGACGACAGCTAGGGTTTGGCTCTGATACCAACTTAAATTTAAGAAATAAATAGAGATATTGTATTTCTTCACTTACTAATCACGATACATGGTCCTCTTATATAGGAGAAAAACCATCTACTAATAAGCAAACATCTACGTATAAGGGAAAAAGAATATTACAGGTATAAATAATAAAGATACACAAAAATACACATTATTACCAAAGATATACAGAAAATCCAACATTACCTATGAAATTTGAGATTGTGTAGTGATGCTTGAAAAGTCTAATATTTCTTGTCTTTACGGTCTCCCTCTCTTTGTAGCTCTTTTTTATCTTATTGTGTGTTTATGTCTTGTGTTTTGGGTGCTTTAGTTCAAATGCTATCCTTGTCGATGAGACGGTTGTTCAAAAGGATGCCATTATTTTCATCAAGTGTGGAAGCAAAATTGTTTCTGGTCCGAGCCGAGATGGTTAGTATTTTCTCGAATTCTTTATTATGCGTGAAAGAGAGAGTTTAACGTGGTGGATGAAATAGATTATTGTAGTAGCATAGGATGGAAGTGCTCTCTAATTTGAAAGTTAAGATTATTCTTGATATTTTCTCATTCGAAAGTTAAGGTTATTCTTGAAAATTTGTATGTTTGTGTGTAAATATTGTTGTCAATAGTTAAAAGTAAGGATATTTTGTTTTTAAGATTTATTTCTTTTCCTTTGAGATATTTTAAGTTTTGGTTAGGTTAGGATATCTTTTCCTTGTTTTGAAAGGTGTTGTATCTTGTATTTATATTGGTATTGTATTTTGGCATAGTTGAAAATTAATGAGAAATACTAAAAATCTACAAAATATTAATTGTCAAATATTTAGCCGGGATTCTTTTCCATATCTGTAATAGGTCTTTCTTCTATATATGAAGACCTAAATGACACATATCAATATATCAATGGATTTTTATTCTCTCAAAATTTGGATGGTATCGGAACAAGAGCTTTTGTATTTGAACTTCTATAAAGTCGTCTTCTCCCTAATTAATATTGATTTCCACATGTTGCGCATTCTACAAATTTTCGAGCCCATAAATGAGGAAAAATTTTTCTTTTGACAAGTAAACAAAGAAGTAATGAAAAGAGGCTAATGCTAAAAATTACAAACTCCACAAAAGAATTAATTAGAAAGAAAATACAATGAGGTGCAATAGAAAGTCAAAAGAAACCAAAATGAACCAAACAAAGCAATGGACAAAAAACTAGACAGCAACTTTAAAGTATCCTTAAAAAATAAAATCCTCAAAATATCAAAAACTCATCATCCTTCATCGACCACCAATATCACCAATGAGCCAACAAGGACCGAACCTCCAGATCTTCCAAACGATTCTAGAAGCACCCAAATCCTTTCCTGAACTCCAAACGATTTTAGAAGAAAGATCCTTTCAAACAATACCATTTTTGTTTTCAAAGCCATGACACAATCGTTGCCAAGAAAAAAGCTTCAAACTTACACTCCTAGGCCCATGACTCACACCTCTACTGATCAAAGACAAAAACTTTAATTCTTTGAAGCCAAGGATGAAGATTGTGCTACTTCACGAAATTGCAACTCACTAGCTTTGATTAAAGCTTCAAATTTGTGCAACTCAGGGTGTGGATGAAATTCATTTACCATCGCATTGTCTTCCCCTCCATGCTGAATTCTATCAACGAAAATTGGAGATTTGAAAAGACGTTCCTAGCTGATCACTAGAGATTTTTCCACCAACTACTCATCAAATTACAAGAATTGATTAGGTGACTCTCTCTCCGAACTACTAAGACTCACATCAGAGTCATAATCCTGCTCCTCAAGGCTCAAACTCATTTAAACACGAAAAATCATCCTCTTGATTAGCTGGAACATTAGGTTCCAACACAACTATAAAGAAAAGAGACTCAAACTCGCCTATATGGCATTTCTCAATGTTCACCACCTGCTTCGGAACACAAAGATTTTACAACATCATCATCATCAGTCTCACTTGGAAGAAGAATTTTGGAAATAGATTCTTCAGAATTTTTAACGTTGAACAAAGAGGAAGAAGTAGTCTTCTGAAACGCCGACACTTTATCAACATTTCTAGTCTAGAGTAAGGAGCACAAAACATATCCCTTGCTTTCTTAACCGAGGCTGAAATAGGTGACTTATTATTCAAAGAAGTACAACTGCCTTCCAATTCTGATGAAATTAAACCGATCGTAGACTTCTCTTCAATTAAAGTGCAATTCACTAACCTATCATCTGAAACATCTTCACCTAAAACTCCTTTCACCACCAGCACCAGCAGATGGCAGTTTTTTTTTTTTATGACAGGAAAAAGATCTATTAAATTGACGGACAATATCTTCCTTCAATTTGTTCTTCATGTTCCTAATTTAGCCTGTAATCTTTTATCTTTCAATGAACTTTCTAGATATTCTAACTTTCGTGTTATATTGTTTGAATCTCATTGTATTTTTTAGCATAGAACAACAAGAGGAATGATAGATGGAAGATTACATGCTAATTAGGTTTTTTGACAAGGTAACAAAGATTTCATTGAAGGAATGAAGGTACATGCTAATTAGATTCCTCTAGGCCCCTTCTCTGACCACCATGAGTTGCCTTACTCTGCCAACACTCATGGAACTACTCCGAGTGATCTGTATCCATTGATAGAAAGGTTTTTTTCTATAGCCTTCAATGACGTGGAAGTCATGCTTTGAACCTTGAGACTAGTTGAAACTCCACCAATTCCCTCTCTGTCACACGGAAGTCCCTTCATGGTTAGCCTTGTCTTTCGACACCCGGGCAAAAGAGCCTTGCACATACAAGTTCTTCTCCCAATTGAGATGTGATGAATACGTCCTCTAGATAGAGAAGTTGAAGAATAAGAATAGGTTCTTTGTCGAAATCAACCAGCTTGACAATAATGGAGGTCGACATCGCCTTCTAATTCCCTCAGAAAACAACAAACAAGGTCGGTTTTCCTTTTTTTGCGCTCCTCTCTAATTACCCAAGGTAGGTATATAGGAAAAGAAACGTAACCCACAAGCCAACTTTTAAGGAGAAACTTCAAGAGGGGCTTCAACCTACCAATCTGCAGTCTACTCACCTAATTTTGCAACCTACCTCTCTTCCACCCCCTCTCCCACAAGCTAGCCCAACCCTTGATGATTGGATGGAGGTACTCATAGTCCAAAGATTTGCACAAGATGAAGATTGCCCAAGTATCAAATTAGCTCTTCTTGGTAACTTGCTAAGCCGTTGCTTTATAAACCCTTTCCAAGAGAACAAAGCTTGGGTTCATTGTTATGATCAAAACTCTCACACTCGCCTTTGCCAAACTGATGATGGGACTTGCATAGGGGAATACAAGCTGAAATTTTATTTGCTAAATACACAAGATTTCTTGAAACATAATATGAAAAGCTCCTAAGGAGGTTAGATTGGAATCCTAAATCGTTCTCCACATTTTGGACAATGGATATTTTGCGTTATATTGGGGATCAATGTGGAGAGTATGAAGCCACGACATACCTTAACCCTCACAAAAAGATATTTTGCGTTATATTGGGGATCAATGTGGAGAGTATGAAGCCACGACATACCTTAACCCTCACAAAATCAACCTTTTTGGGACTTGAGATTCCGATGACCATTGCAGGAGAAGAAGTAATCATGGTGCACATTGACTGTGAGGCGCCGCTGCAAATGAGAGGAAGGAGCTTTGATGGCCACTACTCTTTCGATCAACCTCCCATTAAGGAATTTTTGGATTTGACATCCTGTTAATCGTGCCATTAATTCTAGTAACGAAGAAGATTTACTCGTTATTTTGCCCCTTAAGAGAAGATTCCCCTAAATTTACGAAATCATCTCTTAAATCGATTGCACTGGCCTCATTTTCAAAGGGAAAGAACCCCAGCACGTGCCCTCTCTAAAACTCTCTGGTCAACCCCACGTAACCCCCCGAGTTGGGCTTAAGGGATCCACTTCCTCCACGCTTTTGAACTTTGTTGGGTCAAACTAGAGGCAACTCGATCAAATCAACTTTTTGAACCGAACTAAGCCCCAATCATTCAACTCACTCCCACGCCTTTGAACTAGGTTTTTTCTCTTTCCTAGCGTAAGTATTCATAATTAGAGGCTTTACATAAAATTAATTGCTTTAAATAAAAGATCCTGTTCTCTCCTCTCGAAGAAGCTCACATTGGGATCCATTGCATAAACCTGAAGTCTCCTACTTTTTGAATCTGAGAGTTATTATTTTACCGAGGGAAGATTTCTATGATGAATGGTATCAGATGTTTTTTTTTAATAGAGAACTGAGCTTCCATTGAGAAAAAATGAAAGAGTACAAAGGCAAAACCAAAACCCACATAAGGAAACCCTATTAAGGGAAGGGGCTCCAATCAAGTAAAATAAGACCTATGGAATCATTACAAAACAATGCGTTACCGACACCCAAAGAGCAACATGGAATCTAGCAAGGGACTACATATCACTCGGGTCCCTCTCAAGCCCTCTAAAGGTCCTATTGTTCTCTCACCCTTAACCCCACAAAGTAGCACAAAACCTAGCTTACCACAAAATCTCTCCATTCTCCCAAAATGGCGGATGGGAAGGAACTCCTAGATCATCTCTCAAAGACACCTGTGACTAGCAAACTGTAAACCAAACACCTCAAAGAACGAATGGTACGAGATGTTGAGGATCGTACAAACCATGTAAGTGTCTACTGTTCTCCAAATGTGGACCAACCAAACAAACCCATTATGAGCGACAAGAACAAGGCACATGTGCAAGTCCTCAGTTAGCTTATGTTGTCAAAGAGTGGGACCCTTTCATCTCCTGTACAAACCTGGAATCGACAGGAGTTCTGTCGTGACCTTGTGATTCCTTCATATGGGGAATGGATGAAGATTACAGGCATCCCATTTGTTAAATGGGAGATGGATACTGGCATCCCGTGTGATTTTGCTCTGAAGTGATGGTTCAAGCTTTTGCATGTTTTCAATGTCAACTGGGCTTTCTCCAACATTTCGAAGGAAAATGTTCTTGGTCTATTGATCGGATCGATTTTGAATTCCAAAGTTTCTCTCCTTTGGAATGACGCGGTGAAGGTGATCTTTTCAGAGATTTGGTTTGAAAGAAATCAAAGGACCTTTGAAGACAAGTTTATGGGTTAGACGTCTCGTTTTGACTCTATCATTCTTAATGCTTCCTCTTGGTGTGCTCTCTCCAAGTCTTTCAATAGATTCTCTATTTTTGATATATTTTTTTGAACAAGGGAACAAAGGGTAATTTCATTGATGTAATGAAAGTACAAAGTAAGAAATAGAAAGCAATACAAACAAAAGGCAATAAGAACAAACTAACCCATAATAACAACTGCACCAAAAGAAAACAAGATTAAGCGGGGAATAAAAAAGGTTGCCAAGAAAAACACAAATCTGAAATGGAATATCCTACAAACTCCTTTAAAAGAGAGCTCCAAGAAGAGGCCTTTAGAATGCTCCCATCCCATCTCCTTGACCACTCCGAACTCTTATCTTCAAACAATCTTTGATTCCGCTCAAGCCATAATTCTGAAAGAAGGGCCTTGATTCCAGAGATCCACAACACCCTAGCCTTTGAGCTAAACACCGGACCAATCAGCAAATGTGAAAAATTCTGAGGTACCGAATTAGCAAACACTCAGCTAACCCCAAAAATGTCGAACAACTTCCCCCAACAAAACCTTGCATATTCACATTGAAAGAAAATATGCATCGCAATTTCCTCAGCTTTCAAACACAGTCCACAGATCCAAGGTTGCAACAGAACGGAAGGCTGCTTTCTCTGGAGAACTTCTGAAGTATTCACCTTCCCATTAAGCAGAATCCATAACAAAACATTAACCCTTCGAGGGCAATAGGAAGACCAAAGCGCCTGACAAAGTCCCTTGTCCATAACTTGCCCATTTCCATAAAAGCCTACCAGTGAGCTAATAGAGAAGAGACTCGAGCCTTCAATGCTCCATTTCCTCCAATCTTCCTTATTTGATGGTCTTACTTCATGCAACAAACCCAACAACATAATCAATTCCATCGATTCTTCATCCTTCAAATTCCTCCTAAAAGAGAAGTCCCATGAAGAGATTAGAACGTCCCAAAATTCCGCAACAAAACCTTCAGAGTTATTTGAAATACGAGACAACAAAGGAAACCTAAGCTTCAAAGGTGAGTCCCCCAACCAAACATCACTCCAGAATCGAATCCAACAACCATTTTCAAGCTGACATCGAGTTAGGCATTGTACTTCCTCCCACTGCCTGGCAATATTCAGCCAAGGACTTCTCAAACTCCTCCCCTTACCAACCAATGAGGACCATCCATTTTTTGATACTCCATGTATACTGGCCACCACCCTTCTCCATATGGCCGAAGATTCAATTGCCAAATCTCTAGCCCCACTTGGCTAAGAAAGCCTTATTTCTTCTTCGTAGATCACCTATTCTCAAGTCCCCCATCAATCTATCTTGCTTCACACTATTCCATCTTACCAAGTGATTAACTCTGGATCCACTCCTTCCTTCCCAAAAGAAATTTCTAATGATCTTTTCCAATTCAAGGCTTACCACTGCTGGAATCTCAAATATTGAAAAATAATACAACGACAGGCTCGAAAGCACTGATGAGCACAAGGTCATACGTCCTCCCCTGGATAGGTTAAAGTTGCGCCACCTATCCACCTTCTCCCCAAAGCCATCCACAATTGGCTGCCAAAAACCCGGCTTCTTCGGATGTCCTCCTAGAGGCAATCCCAAATATAGAATGGGGAAAACCCCCACCTTACAACCCAACTTCTCAGCCATATGTTGCTCTTCCTCCCTATCACCGTTAACCCCTAAAACTGATGACTTGTCCCAATTAATTTTTAAGCCCGAACAAGACTCAAAGAGCTCAATTGTGCTAACCAACACTTTCATCATGTTATCATCATATTTACAAAATAGCAAAGTGTTGTCAACAAACTGCAAAATCGAAATTTGAACCTGATCTTTGCCAACCACAAATCCTTCCATCAACCCTTGCTCAACCATACTTTTAATTAAGAAACATAAAACCTTAGAGACCCGCAGAAAGAGGAAGGGGGAAAGAGGATCCCCCCTGCCTTATGCCTCTAGACGCCCTTATTCTCCCTTTTGGGCTTCCATTAATAAACACAGAAAAAATAGGGCACTTAATACACCCTAATATCCACTGAATCCACTTGGCATTAAAGTCCTTTAGTTTCATTACTTCCTCAAGGAAATCCCAGTCTACAGAGTCAAAAGCTTTTTCAATGTCAATCTTTAAAACCCACCCTTTCCGCCTCCTAGCCCGGTACTCTTCAACCACTTCATTAGCAATTAAGATAGAGTCTAAAATTTGTCTACCATGAATGAAAGCACTTTGAGAATTTGAAATGATTGAAGTCATAACCGCCTTTAGCTTGTCTGCTAACACTTTTGCTAACAATTTGTACAAGGAGGTTACTAAACTGATCGGGCGAAAGTCCTTTATTGTTCTTGCAACATCTTTTCTCTTAATCAAGCAAATGAAGGTCTCCTTCTGAGCTGCATTTAGATGTCCATTGACATAGAACTCCTAAAAAAATCTCGATACATCATTTTTAGGAAAATCCCAGATTCTGAGGTAAAACTCCACAGTGAAGCCATCAGGGCCTGGTGCCTTATTTCTCCCCAACCCCTTCAGAGCTCCTAAAATTTCCTCCAAAGAAAAGGGCATGATTAGTAAACCGTTTTGTACCGAAGAGACCCTTTCCCTAGACACTGACATGGGCAAAAATCGATTTCCAATCGTTCGTGAATGCAATGCAGTGAAGAAATCAACGATTTCCTTCTCAATGTCCCTTGCCAACACAAGGTTATTACCATTCAAACTAGTCATTTCCACAATAAGCCTCTTCCTTTTTTTTGCCGCCAAGAATCTATGAAAAAACGAGGTATTCTCATGCCCTTCCTTTTGCCAATTAAGTTTGCATTTTTGCATCAAATCACGCTCATCTCTAATATACAAATCAGCTAGCTCCCCCAAAGCTACATTCCTAGCTGAGAGCTCCAAAGACGAAAGGGAGGTCTTGTCTGCCCTACTATCAAGCCATTTTATTTCATCAAGGCGGTCAATTTCATTCTGCTTCTTAAGCTTCTCAAAGTCACTATGCCACTTTTTCAACACATTTTTAACATTTCGAAGTTTCATGGCAACCACAAAGCCGACCCAACCAAAAGTTGTATCTCTTCGAAGCGACTCTTCGATCACCTTAACACATTCCCCCACTTCTAACCACAAGTTGTAGAATCTAAACGGGGAGGGCGAGGGCCCCCATTGGAAAATTCTGGCCTCCAAAAGCAAAGGAAAGTGTTCAGAAAAGATCCTTGCTTGTCTACTAGCTCTAGTATTTTCAAACAATGCATCCCACTCCGAATTAATGAAAACTCTGTCAATGAGAGATCTAGAACTCTCGCTTTTCAGCTTTGTCCACGTGAAGGTCCCGTTAGAGAGAGGGATCTCCAACACTTCTGTTTCTGCTATGATCTGATTAAACTTTTTCATCCCCTTGGTTACCCTTCTTTGCGGCAACCGCTCATGCACCCATCAAGTTATACTAAAGTCACCACCTAAACACCAAGGCCCGCTGCAATATCCATAAAGTGAACGCCACTCGTCCCATAAGAATCTTCTCTCCCGATAATGATTTGGCCCATAAAAGTTGGACACCCAAAAGGAGTTTCCACTTAGGGAACAAGCCCTTACGGAAATGGAGTAACCTCCCTTCAAAATCTCCAATACCTGCACCTTTGTCTCATCCCACATAATTAACAAGCCAGCGGATCTACCATAAGCATCAATATTAGCCCAACCAATATCCTTTGAGCTCCAAACAACTTTAATTACTTTATTATCGATATTCAACAATTTAGTTTCCTGAATAAAAACCACATCCGGGCTATCCTTTGCAAAACCCTTTTCAATTTAACTCGTTTTGACCCTTCACCCAAACCACAAGTGTTCCAAGATAGAATTTTCATGCTGAAATTTCAAAACCTCCCTGTGTAGGAATTTCCTTCAATCGCAATCCACTTGCCCGAAGCAAAGGGGCAAACCGAATTAATTTAGCCGGGCAATCAAGGCTATCATTCCCAAAGTCGTCTTTCAAAGGGGACACACCTTCGACGTAATCAAAGAAACCAACAAGGTTAATTACCGGAGGAGAGAAAATAAAGGGGAGCTTACCTGCCTTTCTTCCTGAGGTGAGCTCCAGGCTGCTAATGCTTATGTCTGACTCAACTACCACTTCCTCACCACCCACCAAGGAGAAAAACACTCTTCTTGCTCCTGCAAAGTAGATGAGAGAATAGAGGTTTTTGTGAATGAGACTTCCTTGGACCCAATAAGACAATGCTCAACCATAACAGAAGCCCCTCTACATGTCTGCTTATCAATATCCTAAGAACTCTGCCAATGAAATGTTTTTATCCTTCGGTTTTAACTTGTTTTCCTTGTTTTATATACTTTTCATCCCTGTTCTTTGTATTTTTGAGCGATAGTTTATTTTCATTTCTTTAATGAAAAGTTCTTATTTCTTGTTTAAACTTGATGGAAGATGCTTGGGGGAGGATTAAAGGAATTTGCAAAAATGGCCTTTAACCATATTGGCTTAATGGATGCTATCAATCGAAAAAAATACTTTAGGTTTTATTTCGGCATATATCAACCTCCTTTCTCCTTTGTTATCGAAGGCATAAATTTGGATTGACCCTTTCTTTGCGGTCAATTATCATATTGGCTTGGTGGGTGCAGTTCATGGCTACTCTCCAGAACTCTAGCACGTGAACCCACACACTCTGAGGACCAAAAAGGAAAAAAAACTCCCTAAGAAGCGACTGAATTAACTAGTCAACCTGAAATACATCCAATTGGTTCCTTGGGTTAAACTAGAATTCAGCTCTAATTCAGGTTGAAGAGGCCATTAATCTATGCCAAGTCTCATCTATAGAACCAATCCCAAGCTTTTTGTTTCAAAGATTCTTTGGTCCCTTTGAATCCAATAGTATTGAAATATAAACGATAGTACTACACGATAATCCAAGTAATTCGAGGTACTTGAAATTTCCCACTCTTTTGCATACTCACCCAAGCCTAAAGCCACTAAACAATTGCCTACCTTCACCCTTTCCAACTCACTCTATTTATAACAAATCACCCTAACAACTTCCTTAACTAATTTTTATCAAAAACCCAAGCTGAATTCGAAGTATTGAATAGAAGCTCCCAACACTCACCACTCTAAAATACAATGAAAGAATAGATGAGATTCGTTTTCTTCAGCTGACAGCCAAAGACTGCAAGATGATTGGTTCAACATTAAGTCGTTACCACTATAAAATATAATGAAAGAATAGATATGATTGGTTTTGTCTGGGTGGAAGGCAAAGACTGCATGCTGATTGGTTCAACATTAAGTCTTTATTTAACTTTCATAATAGACAATCCGAGTAAATAAATTGATTTTTCTTGGGCTCTTTGACTTTCTCCACTTTTAAGCCAATTGGAGAATTTCTTATCTTCGCCTTTGGTTGGCTTTGAATATTTTGTAGAAAATTTTCTGATTCAAATACTCTAATAGAAAAGCACGAAAGAAAATTGCACAAATATTTTTTGGTGGTTTGATTGAATATGTAGAACTATTTTGCGTGAAAACTTCTGCCTTACGGAGTTATTCAATCTCAATCTTCAGGGCATTTGAGCTATAAATTTGAAATCTTGTCAGACTCAAGAATATGCAAGGGCTTAAAGGTGATTGGTTAATTGTCATGTTTTGCTTATCTAAACACCAACGTTTTAAAAATACTCAATTTTAGTCGTTGAATTTGTCCAGATTTCTGTGGATGTTGAGCACGCAAAATGCAGTATTTGCTTAAACATATGGCATGATGTTGTCACAGCTGCTCCTTGCTATCACAACTTTTGGTGGGGCTATTTATTTGTTTCTGGTTGGCCATTTCACTTTTTAATTTAGGTGTTTTCATTGAATTGTGATTGGTTTACAGCAATGGATGCTTCTCGGAGTGGTTAAAAAGATCCCAAGAGAAGCGTACAAGTGTACTTTGTCCCCAGTGTAGAGCAGTTGTGCAATTTGTTGGAAGAAACCACTTCTTGCAGAACATTGCAGAGGTAATATCTGTTATAATACAGAGTAATTGTACATCTTGTAGTATTAGGGTTTCCTTGTATACCTATATATATATATGTGCTAGTAACTCTAATGTGAATACACAAACATTTTCTCTCAATACTACGTTACATGGTATCAGAGCTCTACGGTTTTCTAGGGCAGTTAGGGTTTTTGTTGTCCTTAGGGATTTGTGACCATTAGGGTTTGTGGTTTGCAATACTTTTGAAGCTTTAGTTCTTTGTTGGGTGTTAAGTTCATCACCACTGTTGTTCCTGTCGAAATCTGCGGCTGCTATAGCTGGAAACCGCCGCTGCTGCGGACGACGAGGTCTGTCGTGACGTTAGTTTTTGACACCGCCCATCCCGTTGAAAAGCCCACTCTTCGATCTATAGGTTTGAAAATTTTGGGCTCAAGATTCATTGCACGTGAGGCACACACGCCGCTTGAAATTTCACTGGTGCATGAGGGCGCGTGAGACCACCGTTTGCCATTCCGTCGCCTGGGTTTTTCTTGGATTGCGTTTTTCGGCAGGTCTGCATACTTTGGTTCAACGATATTCATCTTTTTTGGCCTCAGGTTGTGTTATTTGTGTGAGATTAAGTTATTTTGCTCGGTGTCCAGATTTGTTTATTTGTCCTTTAGGTTTATCTGCTAATATTTTGTCACTAATGGCTGAGATGAAACTTGTTGTGGTCTCGATTATGGTAACTCTTTCCTCAAAGATTACGAAACATAAATTAAATGGCTCCAATTACTATGATTAGAGACGAACAATTCGATTTTATATACGAAGCACTGAGATGGATCATCATATCGATCATGATCCGCCAGAGGATGACACAAAGAAGAGTTGATTGCGCGATGACGCTCGGTTGTATATTCAGATCAAGAATTCAATTGAGAGTGAAGTAGTTGGATTGGTAAATCATTGTGATTCTGGAAAAGAACTGCTCGGATTTTTAGAATTCTTATACTCAGGAAAAGAGCAAGTTAATAGAATGTATGAAGTTTGCACGACCCTTTATCATGCGAAACAGGGAGGCCGATTCGTTGCCAATTATTTTAAGCAGGTCAAGAAGACGTGCAGAATTTAATACGTTACTCCCATTTAGTACCGACATTAAAGTTCAATAAGCTCAGAGAGAAAAGATGGGTGTCATGAGCTTTCTGAATGGTCTTTCCTCTGAATTTGATATGACCAAATCACAAATTCTCTCGGGCTCCGAGATTCTTTCTTTGGACGAAGCTTTTAGTAGAGTCCTCCGTATAGAAAG
Organism: Trichosanthes cucumerina; assembly: GCA_036507285.1. NCBI lineage: Eukaryota > Viridiplantae > Streptophyta > Magnoliopsida > Cucurbitales > Cucurbitaceae > Trichosanthes > Trichosanthes cucumerina. The sequence goes on from CM071837.1 coordinate 5,711,626, forward strand.
TTCTTCGTTTGGTGTGTTGGTTTCTAAGTCCAACAGTGCTCTCATCAATCAGAATGATCTTAAAGTCACTAAAGGAATGAATGCCAACACTCAGAGGACTGGTTCTGATCATCGAAGACAATATTCACAAGAGATTATATGTAACTATTGTCGTAAATCGGGTCACATGAAACGCGATTGCTGGAAGTTGTTGAATAAGGGTCAAAAACCTCAAACAACTCAACTTGTGTCTACTAATGATACATCTGAGAAGTCGGTTACTATTTCTGCAGACAATTTTGCTAAGTTGAAGTTATACCAACACTCATTGCAAGCATCTTCTTCATCGATCCTATTGCAATTATTGCTGAATCAGGTAATAAGAATCATTGTCTTCTTACACCTTCCACTAAATTGGGTCATCGACTTTGGTGCCACAACTCATATGACAGGTAATTCTAGCTTATTTTGTACCTCTTTGTCATATGCACCTTTTCCAACTGTCACTTTGGCAGATGGATCAACGTCCTCTATTCTTGGATCTGGCACCATCAATCTCACACCCTCACTTCCTTTATCTTTTGTCTTGCATTTGCCTCGACTCGTTTAATTTGATCTCATTTACCCTACTGTTGTGTTTCTTATCACCCGTTATCACAACCTACCTATTCTTTCATTATATCCCTTGATTCTACCTCTATTCCTAACTTTGTTCATGAAACTTTATCTCATTCTGGCTAGCGTAATGCAATGTTCGATAGACGAATGCTTTAGATGACAATGGTACTTGGGATTTAGTATCTCGTCCTGCATTAAAGAATGCTGTTGGGTCTAAATGGGTATTTTCCATTAAAGTTAATCTTGACTGATCAATTGCAGTTGCTAAATTAACTTTTATTTGATTGTTTATTTCCATGGCTGCTACTTACTGTTGACCTTTGCATCAACTAGGGGCGTTGAAAAAACCCGATAACCCGAACAACCCAACCCAATCCGACGGGTTGGGTTGGGTTATGAATTTATTTGGGTTGGGTTGGGTTCAAATAAATTAAAATGTACGGGTTGGGTTGGTTCGTGGGTTCACCTAAAATTAATTTGGGTTGACCCAACCAACCCGAACTTATTATTAATTTTAAAAATTATATTTTTACCTACCATACAACTTACATATACATATATTTAATTTATTTTTATTTAATTTCATAATTATTTATTATTTAATAACTCTTAAAAATACATTTTTTAAGTCATTAGGGTGTAATTTTTCATAATATAAATTGAAACTAAGTGACTAATTTTAATTCAATCTTTGAGAAACAAAGAGTCTTTGAATGATGGCGATTTATTTAGAAGTTTAGTTGTTATTTAGTATTAAGAACTTTGGAGTTCTTTAATTCATGATTTTTTTATATTTATATTAATTTTGGATTTTTTTATATTTTAAATTTAAAAAAAAAAAGAAAAAAAAACTAACCCGATGACCCAACCCAACCCAACCCGAAAATGTTGGGTTGGGTTGGGTTGGGTTACCCTTATGAATAGGGTTATTTGGGTTGGAAGAATGACCAACCCGAAAAATTGGGTTGGTCCAAAAAACTAGCATAACCCAACCCAACCCGACTTATGTACACCCCTAGTATCAGCTTGATATGAAGAACGCTTTTCTTCATGGTGATCTTCAAGAAGAAGTATATCTGGAGCAACCACCTGGATTTGTTTCTCAATGGGAGAGTGATAAAGTTGGTCGTCTTAGAAAATCTTTGTATGGCCCACCAGCATGGTTTAGTAAATTTAGTCAAACACTTAGCAGTTTGGAATGAAGAAAAGTACGTTTGATCATTCTATCTTCTATCGACGATCTGAGAAGGGTATTGCCCTGCTTGTAGTGTACGTCGATGCTATTGTTATCACTGGAGATCATACATCAAGTATATCTTCTTTGAAAACTTTCCTTTAGGGTCAGTTTCAGATCTGAGAACACTAAAGTATTTCTTGGGCATTGAAGTGGTGAGAAACAAGAAAGGTATCTTTTTGTTGCAACGAAAATATGTACTTGATTTGTTATCTGAGATAGGAAAACTAGGAGTTAAACCATGTAGTACTCAATGATACTTAATTTACAACTCTCTAAGGGAGGAGAACCATTTAAAAATCCTGAGAGATACAGAAGATTGGTTGGGAAGTTGAATTATTTGATAGTGACACGACCAAATATCGCTTATTCAGTATATGTGAATACATGAACATTTTCTCTAAATACTACGTTACAATATCATACTAAAGCATCTACATGAAGAAAAATGTGGATTGGTATGCAGGATTTTGTCATAGTAGTATTTATTGTCTTGTACCATATTTTTTGGTTTAATGTAGTTTGTATGAATTTTATTGGGATTAGTTTAGGGTTCAATCAGGGGTTATTAGAACATAAGTGGAGTCATGTAGTTGTTGAATAGAAACCTCGAACAATATGAAATTTAGTTTTGGGCAACGACTTCTAAGGAAAAATTGCAGGAAAGTTAAAGGGAAAAGCTTTAGAATTCACTATAGCACCTACTTGAAGAGGATATGTTCTATATGTTGTACAATTGTGCACTTGAGTTCTAAGAATTCACTATAGCACTTCAGGGATCCACCAAGGGTTTTAGACTTCAATCTTCAAGAAATACCTTTTAGGGTACTAGTGTGTTGGGAGAGTAGTGTGAAAACTTATCATTGATTTTTTTGTTTTTATTTTTCTTCCTTTGAGATTTCTCTGGAGCAATATACTCAATTGATAGTACCATGAGATGAGACTAGTTTTGTAGGTAACTTGGAGCAATATACTCAATTTATTGAAAGTTTCATGTTTTCGTTCTTTGAGATTTCTCTTTGCATTGAAAGTTTCCCAGGTTAATTCTAATCCTTTATCTATCTCTCCCCCTCCCTTCACTTTGGAGAAATGCCAGGTTGGGCCGAAAGGGATCTCATTTTTTAAGGCTGCTTTTCATTTGGTAAATAGAAAAGTTAGTGGGTCTGCACGACCTTCCCCTATCTTTGGTCAAAGCTCGGTTATCGGCTTTGGTGCCGTGCTCCCATTTAGAGGATTTAAAGGATGCTGGTTATCATGACAAAGAATTGTTTGCAGAGGACCTGCTTTCTTCCTCCCCTGCCTAATTAAGTGTAAAGGGGATTAAGATTCTTTTTGTGGAAAATACTACTCTCGAAGGAAAGGAAAGGATTTGTTTGCGGGGCTTGTGATTCAGGAGGAAGGAATTTTCCAAGACTTCTTGGAACAGACTGAAGAGTTGCCAGTAATCTGCGCTTCCCTGGTGTCGGGTTCCCAGGTTAATTCTAATCCCTTATCTATCTCTCCCCCTTCCTTCACTTTGGAGAAATGTCAGGTTGGGCCGAAAGGGATCTCATGTTTTAAGGCTGATTTCATTTGGTAAATAGAAAAGTTAGTGGGTCTGCACGACCTTCCCCTGTCTTTGGTCAAAGCTCGGTTATCGGCTTTGGTGCCGTGCTCCCATTTAGAGGATTTAAAGGATGTTGGTTATCATGACAAAGAATTGTTTGCAGAGGACCTGCTTTCTTCCTCCCCTGCCCAGTCAAGTGTAAAGGGGATTAAAGATTCCTTTTGTGGAAAATACTACTCTTGAAGGAAAGGAAAGGATTTGTTTGCGGGGCTTGTGATTCAGGAGGAAGGAATTTTCCAAGACTTCTTGGAACAGACTGAAGAGTTGCCAATAATCTGCGCTTTCCTAGTGTCGGGTTCCCAGGTTAATTCTAATCTTTTATCTATCTCTCCCCCTTCCTTCACTTTGGAGAAATGTCAGGTTGGGCCGAAAGAGATCTCATTTTTTAAGGTTGCTTTTCATTCGATAAATAGAAAAGTTAGTGGGTCTGCACGACCTTCCCCTGTCTTTGGTCAAAGCTCGGTTATCAGCTTTGAGGTTAGTTTGAGGAGCCCTGACTCGTTGTCAATTAGGAGGGTGAGGCCTAATTTGATGAAGGAAGACTCTCCAGTGGTTAATCTGGAAGACTTATTTGGTTCTCCTATTGATAAGTCCCCTCTGGAGGTTGGACGGGACGAGGGGGTGCTTGATTGTCCTAGAGATTTGGCTTGTTTTGAGTTCCTTATAAAGGCGAGTGGATTGCAGTTCAAGGAAATTGTTGTTGGGGGTAGGTCGTCCTCTTTTTGACGAAGATCTTTTTTTGGAATATGAGGGGTCTGGGGGATGGTTTTTATGAGCAAGTCAAAAAATATATTGTTTCAGGATTCCAAATCGGCGGTTGTTGGTAATAAGGTGTTCAAGTCCTTATGGTGTTCGAGAGAAGTTGGGTGGATGCTTGTGGAAGCCTATGGAAGGTCTGGAGGCTTGTTAATCATGTGGGTCAAGTTAAAGTTAAACGACCCCCTCTAGATAAATGGAACCTTTTCCACCTATCCAAGCGCTTTTCAAAATTATCTACCACCGGCTGCCAAAGGGAAATGGTTTTTGGATGGCCACCCAAGGGTAGGCCAAGGTAAGAGAAGGGCAAACCGACCCTTTTGCACCCCAAAGAACCCGCCATCTCTTCCACTTTGTCCTCTGGAATATTCAGCTCACAAATTGAAGACTTCGACCAATTTTTCCGAAGGCCAGAGCAAGATTCAAAGAGCCTTACTGTTTTGATCAAATTTTCCACCATTCTAACATCCTCCTTACAGAACAACAATGTATCATCAACAAATTGCAGAATAGAGGTATGAATGTTGCCTCTGCCACTCTAAAGCCTTCAAAAAGCCCTGTGGGGTAAATACAATCAACCATGGGAGTAAGAACTTCCGCTACTAGTAGAAAAAGAAAAGGAGACAATGGATCCCCTTGCCTTAAACCCCTTATGCGTTAATTCTTCCCCTAGCCCTCCCATTGATGAATATGGAATATTTCTGGTTTGTTACACACCCCATAATCCACTGAATCCATTTAGGGTTGAACCCCTTTAGTTTGAGCACCTCCTCCAAAAAACCCCAATCCACACAATTGAAGGCTTTTTCAAAATCCAATTTAATCACCCATCTGCTCTTCTTCTTTATTCTATATTCCTCCACCAACTCGTTTGCCATTAGGACAGGATCCAAGATTTGTCTTCCATAAATGAACGCACTTTGGACTTCCGATACAATAGAGGGCATGACTTTCTTTAAACGATTCACTAATACCTTGGAAAGGATTTTATACGTTGAAGAGATTAGGCTAATGGGTCTGTAATCCTTAACCGAGCTAGCAAATCCTTTTTTCTGCACTAAACAAATAAAATTCTCCCTTTGCCCCGAGTTAATGTGACCATTTGAGTGGAATTCATTGAAGAATCTGAGCATATCAGCCTTTAGAAGATCCCAGAACATGTGGTAGAACTCAATGGTGAAACCGTCCGACCCTGGTGCCCTATTTCTGCCTAAGTTTTTTAGTGCCAAAAGAATTTCCTCGGATGAAAAAAGGCCAATAAGAGAGGTGTTATCAACGACAGAGACCACCAGCCAATCTGATACCAGGGGAACAAACTTCCACCCTGGTGACCGAGTATATAGTTTCCTGAAAAAACTGAGGATTTCAGCCTCAATACTGCTGAAAGAAACCAACTCCACTCCGTCCGTTGACATAATGCTCGAAATCAACAACTTCCTCTTTTTTGCAGCCAAGAATTTGTGAAAAAAGCCCGTGTTTTCGTCACTTTCCACTTACCAATTCAGCTTACTTTTCTGGATTAGGTTTCGTTCCTCTGCCAAGTAAAGCTCCAAGGGCTCCTCCTTCGCTAAGGCACGAACTTCCAACTCCTGAGGAGTCAGGAGAGAGCTTTCGACCTTAACGTTTAGCATATGGATCTAATCACTTAGATCCTTTTCTTTTTTCTTACCGATTTTTTCAGATTCAGCATACCACAACTTAATGTCCCCCTTGATATTCTTTAACTTTGAAGCAACTACAAAGCCAACCCACCCGAACGAATGATCCCTCTCCAGAATCCCTTTGATTAGAGAAATGCACTCCTTGTTATCCAACCAAGAGTTAAAAAAACGAAAAGGGGAAGGGCCCCAACACATTAAACCAACTTCTAGGACTAAGGGGAAATGATCCGAGAAGACTCTTGGGTGCCTAGCCACCGATTAGTGATCTAGAACCATCGACCCCAACCTTGACCATGTGTAGCTTCCATTATCCAAGGGAATTTCCAGCAATCCGAGCTCCAAGATAATCTTATTAAACATTCTCATGCCCCGAGTTTGCCGACTGTCTGGAAACCGCTCGTGAATCCATCTGGTAACGTTAAAATCCCCCCCGATACACAAAGGCTCCTCACGGTAGGTAGCTAGAGCACTCCACTCCTCCCATAGCCGCTTCCTTTCCCTGTATTTGTTGGGGCCATAAACATTGGAAATCCAAATCGACCTCTGATCATTCAACATTACCCTGATTGATATGGAGTAAACTCCTTTTAGCACTTCCTGAATTTGAAGTTTACTCTCATCCCACATTAATTCACTCTCATCCCACATTATCAATAAGCCTCCGGACTTACCCCTAGCTTCGATATAATCCCACCTAATCTCATGAGAACTCCATAAGATCAATGTGCTCTGTTTTGGTTTCTTGAACCATCACCACCTCAGGGCATATCCTAACAATACACCTCTTAAAACTCACTCTCTTGGACCTATCCCCCAAACCCCTCGTGTTCCAAGAGAGAATCTTCATTTGAGCGGTGCTTGGACTGATGGAGCAATCCCCTTGAAATGTAACCCACTGACCTTAATTAAGCTGCCAAATTCGCTCAAACTCTCCGACAATTGACCTTCCTGTAACTCCGAACCAACAACTGATTGCATCGGGAGGGCATGAACCGTGGCGGGATGAACAACAGATTCAGACTCAGCTCTGGGGATCCTCTTTGAAGCTCAATGTGATGCCCCCCACCTATAGGACTTGCCCCAACCTCCGGACTGCTCAAGCTAAAATCCAAGTTATAATCTACAGCAAATTGGTTAGCAAAAGGGGAGACAAAGGTATCCAAAATCTTGCTAATATGATCACAAAAAACCGTTTTTGAGAAGCAAGTCCTGACCTCACCACATTCGACTTCAACCGTGCACCTGGGCAAATCACCTAGCTGATCTAGAAAATCTTCCCCTACCTGGCGAGGGAGCCCTTCATCCCAAGGAGTAAACACAAGCTCGTCTAAAAAATCATTACTAACTAGTACGGGGACCACCGGGTTGCCCGCCTTCACCTCCTTCACGACTTTTCTTGTGTAATATTTTGTACAGAACTTGTCCCTGATTTCTTTAACCGAGGAGGGAGCCGGGGAGAAAGAGAAAGGAGACCGAAGAGCAACGACAGTGGGAGAGTTGTGGGGGCATTTACCACAAGGCACAACCTCATTGGTTTCATGAGAAGAATTTCAGATTTTTTGGTGAGGGAGGAGAGATGAAGTGACCCCTTGGACTTCCACTTTGGGACTTGCTCGTGCCAAGCTGTCCCATAGCCAACGAAAAAGTCCCCGGAAAATTGTGGCCCTCTGGATTCCGACTCTACCCTTTCCACTTCCAAAGAATTACAACGCTATTATTGAGGACTAGTGATGCTTCATCGATCTGTATGGGAGGCAGTGGGGACGCCGACACTTGCAACAAAGGAAGATCGCCATTGTCGGAAGGTCTTAAAGACTCCTCAACGCCAGGACTACACAATTTCTCCACATCCTTCAACACCCATTGAATTCGAAATAAATCAATACTGTTAATAAAATTATTCACAAACAAAGGACCCTCTATTGAAACCAGGGGATTACCAAACTCGACATCACCGAAGGAGAAAGAAAAAGAACCAATCGAATCAAAATGCATATCAATGGCAGCCAACAGGAAACCACAAATATTCCTTCTGACTTTTATCCTTGCCCTTGACAAGTCGGTTAAATTTAGTGTTTCCAAGTAAATGTCCTCTAGCCCCCCCCCCCCCCCCCCATGGTGCCCAATAGCTTCAAAAACTTTTCTTGACCAGAAGTTGATCGGCAAATTGAAGACCGAAATCCATCTGCCATATCCCCTGATAAAATTCGGCAAGCCATGCTCTTTGTCGAACCAAGAGTCAATTTTGAGATAGAACTCTCCCACTAGTTGCCACTTTCCAAGCCTGCCATACCTTAGTTGAAGACAACAACGCTTTGTCAGCTGCGAGGGAGTTTATCTGAACTTTAACCGAAAAATGTTCTTCGAAAACCTCTTTAATCTCTGCCTAGGAAGTATGAGCAAAAAGACGAGAAATTACCAATAACTTATCAAACTTGACCTCCACCACTTCTGCAGACTTTCTAGCCCAAAAGGATTGCTTGTACCCTGACTTCCGAGAGATGGAGTATGATTCATGTAGACTGCAACCGACCTTGTTTTCCTTCAAAGGACCCTTCCCCGCACTTCTACCTTCAGTACTCATAGGGGATGCTTGTATAGCAATTTCCTTGGGAACTATCCATCCTTTACCATAGAGTCCCATAAAGACTTGGATCCACGATCTTCCTCCGCAAAGATGCCAAACGACGCACTGAACACTCGACCGATCCGAACAGAATTTTTCATAAATGACGTGCGACCGTGTCTATGTCACATCGTATCCGTGCCTCGTGTCTTCTTAGCATCCTATTGGGAAAGGAACTCTTTAAGCAATTGTTGGTACACCATTTTTCTTCCCAAATCGAGCCTTCATCCCCCAACTAAAATTTTGAGAAGGAAAGAATGTATGTCATCTGCTTTCTATTTGTCATAGTATATATGTATATTTATATTTAGAAGCTTATTAATCTTTTGTCATTTATTGTCATTTTACTTTTACTAGTTTAGGGCTTCCATGTATTCCTATATATATATTTGACTCTATTGTATTAGAATGAATAAGAATGCTATCATATTTGATCTCACAATAACATGGTATCAAAGCGGGAGGTCTTGTGTTCGAAACCATGTAAAGTCGTTTCCTCCCAATTAATATTGATTTTCACTCGTTGGGTCTTTGTTCAAATTTCTGAGTCCCCAAGTGAGGGGGAGTGTTGATATAATTATTTTTACCATAACCTATCAGCTTAAGCTTTTGAGTTGATCGGTGATTTAACACTAATATTTGTCTAAGGATTTTTTTTTTTTTTTTAGAATGAATAAAACTTTTTATTGAAGAAATGAAAAGAGATTAATGCTCAAAAGATACAAACCCCACAAGTGAGTGAATAAAAGCAATGAAAATAAAACAATAAGAGAACCAATAAGGTAAAGAAGCTACAAAGATAAAAACTTTAAGCAACAAATAGCCAAGCACAAAAATTTCTCCGGTTGGAGTTTGTTTTTGATGTTTCAGATTCATTTCATTATATTAATGAAAGCTGTTATCTTTTTCAAAAAAAAAAAAAAGCCAAGCACAAAAATTACAAAAAAGCCTCCCAATGGAGATAAATATCATTGAAAGCATAATCTTCAAAGGGTCTGGCGAGAGTGTAGAATCAAATGATTCCACCCACGAGAGACCTTTGCCATAAAAAAATCCGCGAGTTTCTTTTTCACCAAATTTCTGAGATAATAGCTTTAACCAGATGAGACCAGAGAGATGACCTTAAGGCAAAAACTTTACCCAATAGAAGCTGAAGCAGATTTGCTTTTTCCTCTGCCGAGAATACTCAATTCGGAAATAGGATAAAGGTTTAAACCAACAATTTTGAGAATATGGGCAGCCAAAGAAAATATGAGATTGCAACTCCACTTCCTTCAAACACAAGCAACACACTGATGGCAAAATGCATGACTTTGGCATCTTTTTTGAAGAATTTCTGTCGTATTAAGATTCCCGTAAAGAATGATCCACAATATTACTCTTCTTAGGACTTGTAGTTTTCCATATCACTCTAAACAACTCCTTTGGAATACGAGAAGATGACATCAACTTTCTAGTCAAAGATCTCACGGTAAAGAGCCCCGAAGCTTCCAATCTCCACGCTCTGAAATCATCTCCTTCATTAACTTTTCCAAAAAAGATGCAAAGGCCGAAACCTCCTCTCTCTTAAACGTACGTCTGAAGCCCAAACACCAAGACGAAGTCCCCACTCCCATAATAATAGACAACCCTTCTTATCATTTCCAACTGGCACCTGAATGAACATCCTACCACCAATCGTGAGCCAAACCATGCAACGAATAAACCATCCTGAAGTAGAATGCAACTTACCCAGACGGATGGAACCAAAGACATCCCAACATTGCTTTTTTCAAAAACTCTGAATAAGCTCAACTAAGGATTGCTCAAGCCAACACAAATGAGGAGGAGACAAAACCACTTTCATCTTAAACTCCAAATCTTCGAGCCAGTATCCACTATTCTCCAATAACACAGAAAAAAGAAACCCCCATTCTTCTGGAAAAAACCAGCTCACCATGCAAGACAGAACAGTCTGATGAAGGAAAGAGAGGATTGTGCCTAGAAAAATCAATGGCGGAGGCTAGAGACCAGAAGGAAAACAGGAGAGAGAAGAGAGCATGGGGGGGTTTGAAAATTGTTTTTGGTAACTCTAGGGACTCTTTTTATTGCCTCCCTTCATTTGTGTGATACTTAACTGTACTCATCCTCATCATCTTTAATTTTCATGAAAAGTATACACGATGTTCGATTTCCTTATCCGCTTGTATTAATTCGGTAGTTCTATAAACTTTTTAATCCATGTTATACATTTTTGTTTTTGTTTTTCAGCTTCTACCTCACAAGTGATTTGCTACTTGTTTTGTCTAGGATATACTGCAAGCTGACTTCTCCCTTAGACGTTCAGACGAAGAAGTTGCTATTTTGGATTCCTGTTCATTAATACAATCAAATCTGGTAAGTAAACTTATTTGTGATCATACTTGTGCATTAATATAATGGCAATGATTGGAATGTCAATTTCAAAGTTGTTACTGTTGACTTGAGTGTCAATCGACATCTCCAACCATAGCAAAAGAGAACTCTTTTGCATGGAACGAATAGGATATGAATATCAGTGTGAAAAATGGTGGTTTTTTTCTGTCAAGTTAATCCTATTAGTGATGATAGTGATGATGTTGAGAATGACTATTAGAATTATTTATACAAGAAAGTGATAATAGATTGACATTTGTTTCTGCATTTATATAATCATTACGTTTGGTAATGCTGTGATTTTTATCAATGTTTTATTTTTTATTTGAATTAAGGCTCATGCATTAGTGAAACATAAAAGGAAAAAGAAAATGGAAAATGGAGTAAAAAGTACCCCCCCGCCCCCCAACAAAAAAACTCTCCCCTCTTCCCTCCTGTCCATCATCTCCTACCCTCCAGTCATCGGTGATTTCTTCTTTCGGTTAGTTCTACTTTCTCTATTTCTGCCTCTCATTTCCTAGCCTTCGACCGTCAGTGATTTATTATTCCGTTTTGGCTTCTCTCAAAATGGGAAGTGGTGTTCAATTCGTGAAGGCTTCTCTCAAGGTTGATCGTCATCAGGTGGCTCGTAGTGATTCTCTTTCTCCGTGTGGTGGAGAAGTTTTTGACATCTATTCTATTGTTAGTTTGAGCAGCCCTGAAAGTGCTAACTCATATCATCTTGCTCAAATAGATGAAAAAACAGATATTTCCTCCCCGGTGGTAAATTTGGATTTGCTCTTCCAAGATTCCATTATTTCCCCCAAAGTCAAAGAGCCTGGTTTGAATAATGAGGTTATGAACGAGAAGCTCCATCCTTATTTGGTTCTGTTTTCTTCACTTATTAAAGCGAGTGGTTTGCAATTTGGGGAGGTTGTTCCTTCTTCCCTTCCTCTTTAACTATTTCTTCCTGGACATAGGAGCGGCTTGGGTTCAATTTGAAAAGTCTCGAGGGTGAAAATCTAGGTTCATTTTGAAGCACTTGGAAGTTCAGATGGCTTGATTTCTTTGATTGGAAGTGCTCATTGGAGAGGAGTTTCTTGGGAGGTTGAAGATATTTATCTATTTTTTGTGAGGGGTCAGGGGTTGGTGAAGCATGTTTTATTATCACAAGTTGGGTTCACAATCGTAGGTTCAAGTTGGCTGGATTTCAGAGTCTATGAGTTTTTGATTCCTTTTCCTCAAGAAGTTTGATGTTCGTTGAGTTTGTGGAGCTTCGATTTTCTGGGAGCTTTTGTCTTTTTTAAAGCTGGTTTCTAGCTCTGGGCCATTGTTTGTTGGCTGGTTTTCGTCTTCATTTTCTGAGATATTGTGTTGTAGTTTCTTTTTGGTTTCCTCTATTACTTGAATTGTTAGATTGGTTCTTGGTTGTCTTTTTCTGGATCTCTTTTAATTGGAGTTTATATTTTTAGCATTAGTCTCAATTCATTGAAATAATGAAATCTTTGTTTCTTTGTCAATAAAAATTTGACAAAGATGAAACAAGCTAGCGATAGAAGATATTTTCAAACTAGCTTGAGGGGGATTGTTGGTTATTTTTGGTTATTTTTTCTTTTTTGGTTAATCACTATATTTGTATTTATTGTATTATGTTGCTGGAAAATTATTTTCTTATTTGTAAATGAGCGTTTCTTCTGTTCAAGAACCTGTGTTTTCTCATAACAAAAATATAACAGAGAATTATCATTTAACTCACCTATAATGCTTTTCTCGTTGAGCTTTGATTGTTGTGCAATTTACTTATTTTCACATCATTTTGATTTTGCTTTCAATTCTTCTAGGTCATTGGGTCTGTGAAAAAGCGCAATCAGAAAAGGCCTCATTCAGCAGTGGGCCAGGAGGAGAGCGATGGTTTAGAGCTTCCATGCCCTCAATGTGGTAACCATTTGCTTTCCGTTTGAAAATCATCTTCCATCACCTTTTTGTTCATTCTCATCGTGATGTACTTTGTTTCAGTACTTTGTTTCAGCATTACTGTCATATGTACTTTCTTCTGCAATATCACATTAGTTGCTAACACTTCTCTATGGTTAATGCTAAAGGTTTGAGAGAATCAATTTATCTTTTTCCATTCGCTTAAGAGATATATATATAAGTATACAAGGTATACTATAACGACTCGGTTATAGTATACCTTGTATACTTTGTTTATTATAAAAAAAAAAGTATACAAGGTTAATATAAGTAGGAGAAAGTGAAAAGACAATAAAGAACAATCTAATTAATATATTTACAAAATACAATTATACTAATATAAGAAATTCTAATACTCCCCCTCAAGTTGGAGCATATATATTCATCTTGGAAAGGTAATCGATTCGTGCTCCATTCAATGACTTGGTGAAGATATCTCCTAATTGCTTTCCAGTCTTCACATATCTTGTTAATACAAAACCTTGTTGTATCTTTTCACGTACCTTGTTATATCTATCTTGTTTGAACCAAACCTTGTTGATGGTTTTGAAGTTATTTGCTCACAATTTGAGTGGGAGGCAATTAAGCTAGCTCTGGAATCCTTTTTTCATTTGAAGATTCAAATCAATCCTTTTATGAATGATAAGGCTTTAGTACTTGGCGAGGGAGGGGTAAATGAGTCATTAGCAGCTATAGCTTTGGTTAGTGGCAATTGGAGAAGGTGTTTCATTTGAAAATTGAGAAATGTTCCGAGAAGATTTATAGTTTTCATGATTTTATTTGAAGCCATGGAAGTTGGATTGTCTTTGAAGCAAACGGTCAGCACTTTGGGGGCCTAGAAGAAATTGCAATTAATACTTTAAATCTCCTTGATGTCCAAATTAAAGTTAGGACGGATCTTTGTGGCTCCATTCCGGCGTGAATTGAAGTTTAGAATAATTCTCTTGGAATTTTTTTTGTTAATTTTAGGGATGTCTCTTGGGTGGAGCCTCCGGAATTGATCTTGGATTCTCTTGTTCGGAAAGATTTTAAAAATTCAATGGATTTACAACGCATTTATCTGGTTATGGAAGATGAAGGGAATTTTTATACTTTTTCCTTGCCTTTGAAGGATTTTTCAATTAATGAGAGCCTTCCAATGACGGGTAGTGGGGCTAACGGGGAGGTGCATGAGTCACTTCCTCAAGCTTTTAGGGGAGTCATTGATTCAATGGTTACGAGGGTCGGGGCATTGATTCAATGAACTCCCGAAAATATCATTGCTTTCTCAAAGAGAGATAAATTGGCTCCTACTAGTCACAAAAAGAAATAATAATAATAATAATAATTGGCTCCTACTGTGCAATAATTTGTTATTCATTTCTTTTCTGGAGTTCATAGATCTCTACGACTTCATTTCATTTTTAGTGATTTTTACCTTTCAATTATATTTTATACCAATCTAACTAGTCGATTTAAAATTTCCAGGTACCGAATATGCTGGATTTCGCTGCAATCCAAACACAGTTCATCTACAATGTCATGGATGTGGAGGAATGATGCCTTCTCGATTTGATATTGGGATACCTCAACATTGTATGTATGCATTTTCCCTTTCTATTATTTCTGGAATTATGATGTTTATACAAGTTACTTGTACATATTGGTTTGTTAATACTTCTGAAACGTAAGGCTGCTCACATTTGTTGTAAGACACGGTTATTTTAGATTGGTGCTTCCAACATTATTAGATACATTCTTTATGTCTATCTATCATTAGCACATAGAGATTGCAATATGATGTAAAGAATCACTTAGTTTATTTTTTGTGTGGGTAAATATAGATGAGGGAGAGAGTTGCATATGGACAATCAGGCTACCTAAACGCCCTGTGCAATTCGGTGATGGGCAATCATGCTCCTAGAAATGATAAATGGTTTTGCTATCCTCTTGGAAGGATATTATTTAGAAATTCAAAATGGAGATTATTTATTATTAACGAAGCATCTTATATAATTTAGAAATGAATTATTTGCAATGATATAGTAAATATCAAATGAAATCAATATTTTTCTTTCTTGTTAAAAAAAAATTAAGAAAATTTTTAGGAAAATGACTGCATTGGGTTCCAACTTCTTTGTCTCGTAGAAGCGTTGATATGGTTAAAAACATTTGTCTTTTTCATCAAAAAAAAAAACATTTATGTCTATCGGATCTTGCAAAACAGGATGTGTTTACGTGATGAAGATCAATTCTATGTTTATATCTTTGAACCTTTTTCTTTCTCTTTACTTGTGGATTATTAGTTTGAATAATTTGGAAGATATAATTGGAATCATGTGGTTGTTAATAATTGATTAAAAGAATTGGTTGCATTCATTTTCTGTATTTTTCGTCCGCTGCCGCTCGTCTGTTCGCTCGCCACCGTGGTCATCCCTTGTCGTTCGCCCATTTTGCTTCTTCGATATTCAATTTTCCTTCGTTGCTCGTCCTTTTCTGCTTGTCTGTCGTGGGTCTTTGTGAATCGTGGGAAGTGTTTATTTTCTTCTTCGATGATCTAGATTTTTTTTTTGACCCCCCATTCTCTCTTCTCTCTCATCCTTGTCTCTCCGTCTCCGTTCCAACCTTCTGTTCGCCGTTTCTCTTCGTGTAAATAAGGGTTTTCTCCTATTTAAGAAACCTTTCATTCTCATAGTAAATATATAGAAATAATACATTCTACTCTTAATATTTTCTACATGGTATCAGAGCGAAAACCCTAATTCTGTCAGAAACCCTAATTTCTTTTCTAAACACCAAAATAAACCCTAGTTGCCGCTTCTTCAGGTGTCAACGTCGAGAACCCACATCGCTGGAGACATTATCGGTCGTCCAGTGCATTGAGACCGAAGGACTGTGCCGGAGACAACAGGACCCAACACCTGCGACCTGCAACCCGCAACCGACGTCCTGCGAACTTGCGACCCGCGACTCATGTGACTAAGTGCTTCTTCGTAGTGTTGTCGTCAGCTGATTGCTTCCTCGCCGTCGCCGTCAACTTCATCTCTGCTGGCCATTTTTTTTTGTTTTCCATAGTTCATTGCACTGTATCGGGGCCATTGGTTTTTTGTGGCTACTGCACTCTTTGTTTTCTTTTCGTGTTTTTTAATCTCTATTTCTCTATCCTTGTTCAACATGTGTTGATCTTCAGGAACAATGTCGGAAAGTAAGTCTTTGCCCGTTATTAAAGGCTCAGATAGTCGGATCCATTCCAACAACCTTATTGTCCAAATGACTACAATTCGACTTAATGGTGATAATTTTCTTCGCTGGTCGCAAATCGTTCGAATGTATATCTGAGGACAAGGGAAGATTGGCTACCTTACTGGGATAAACTCATGCCTGCCAAAGATGATCCTTTATTTGCTGGTGGGATGCTGAAAATTCCATGGTGATGACCTGGTTAGTAAATTCCGTGGTAGAATATATAAGTTGCAATTATATGTGTTATTCTACTGCTAAGGAATTATGGGATAGTGTGACTCAAATGTATTCCAACTTAGGAAATCAGTCCCAGGTATTTGAGTTCAATCTCAAATTGGGCAACATAAGACAGGAAAATAATTCGGTTACACAATATTTTCATTTGTTGAAGCGAATTTGGCAAGATTTTGATCTATTCAATTCTTATGAATGAAAGTCAAGTGATGACGAAAAACGCTACAAAAAAGTTGGGGAAGACAATCGAATTTATAAATTTTTTCTGGCCTCAATGTTGAATTTGATGAGGTTAGAGAGAGAATACTTGACAAAACTACCCTTCCTACTATTAATGATGTTTTTTTTTGAAGTTCGCAGGGAAGAGAGTCGTCAAATGCTATGATTGGTAAGAAAGTGTCTGATTCGGTTGAAAGTTCCGCTTTAATAGTTAAAGCTTCAACACACAAGACATCAAACAAACAACCAAGACCAATGATCTAAGAAGCACGGACACAGACACGGGACACGGACTCGGACACGACACGACACGACGATACGTCAATTTCTAAAAAACTAGGACACAGACACGTTGGGGATACGTTCTTTTTTATTATTATTTTAGGATATATGTACATTTAACATAAAATTCTAAACTTAATCCACTAAAAAACATAAAATGTCAAGTTAATTAACCATAGTAATTGTACAAAACACATTATCCAACATTCAATAAACAACGTTTTCAAATGTAATAAGAGTAAATACCAAAAAAAAAAAATGAAAACAGTTTTATCAGTGTTATTGAGGCGCACACAGCGCCGCCTTGAGGCGCAAGGCGAGCGACACGAAGGATGGCGCCTCGACTTCGGCGAGGCGGGTCGCTTCAACGAGGCGCGCTTTGATGCGCTGGCCGCGCCTGCGCCGTCGTGCATCTCGGTGTTGCGCGCGCGATCGCTGCGTATTGAAGGCGTTTCAACCTTTTTTTTTTTTTTTTTTTTTAAACTTAACTTCATATACACGAAACCCTAAATGCCAACCCACACATAAGCCCATAAACTCCATGCACCATGCATTTGACGCTTCGTAGGTTTTTTTTTTTAATGAAACAGTGAAAATAGCCACGACAACTTCTCTTCTCCTCTATCTATCGATCAACAAGTCTCCGACTCTCCATCTCCCATTAGTTTCTTCTTCTTCATCGACCAAGTCTGAATATCGATCAACTTCTTCTTCTTCATCTCCCATTCGTTGCTCTTCCAATATTCCTCCTATCGATCAAGTCTCCAATAGGTGTTGGTGCTTTGCTTTGGGCGTTGGCTCTTGCTCTTCAAGTTCAAACTTCTTCATCGATTGCTCTTCTTCTTTCATCTGTTCTTTTCTTCATCAATTGCTTCTGCTGGTTGCTTGCTGCTGCTTCTCCTCCTTCACTCCATTGTTTTGGCATTGGTTGGTATCTTGGTTCATTGGTTGCTCCTGATTTTTCTTCTTTCTTTTTCTGTACTTTTCTTTTCTTAATCGATTGCTTTTTTTTTTTCTTCTTTCTTCTTCTGTTCTTTTCTTTTCTTCATCGATTGATTTTGCTGGTGGCTCTTGCTCTTCAAACTTCTTCATCGATTGCATTGGTTGGTTGCTGCTGCTCCTGATTTTCCTTCTTTCTTCTTCATTGATCATTGATTGCTGCTTGCTGCTGGCTAGTTGCTAGCTACTGCTTGGTGCTTCATAGTTCATAGTTCATTGGTTGTTTCTTCTCCATAGGGTAACCAGAACATGGTCACTTCCTCACTAAGTCATTCATTCTTCTTCTTCTATTCAACTTTAGCCTTGATTTGAACTAAATTCTTCTTCTTTAATTATCCTTCTTCTAAATTCTAATAGGAATCAATCAATATGGGAGATGTTGAGACAAAAAGAAAGCATCCCACTTGGAAATATGTTGTTTTGGAGGATGAGAAAGACACAAATTCTTGCAAATGTACATTTTGTGGAAAAATCACAAAAGATGGAATTTGTCGAGCAACTCATCATTTAGTTGGTGGGAATCGAAATGTCAAAGCATGTTTAAAGTGCCCAACTAGTGTAAGAGAGGAATTGAAAGATTACCAAACAAAAACAAAAGCAAAGCGAGAAGAAAGTAATGCACTAACAAATTTTGAGGATTATGATTTGAATGAAATTGATGAAGAGGAAGCCATGAGTTCAAGTCATGGAACATCTAGAAAGCGAGCTCTTGGTAGTGGAGAAGGATCGAGTGGAAGTCGATCACAATTGAACTTGAAGCCACCACGACAAAAGGGAGCCATGGATAAATTTGTTTATCCCGATCCACCAAAGTTGTTGATGATAGGAATAGAATGAAGAAGTTGAAGCAATCTAGCATTACGTAAAAAATATAACAAGGAGGGAAGGGATACTACGATTCAATTCATCATGCGTTGGATTTATCAAGCAGGTATCCCGTTAAACACCATTCGCTTAAGAAGTTTTCATGTAATGTTAGAAGCAGTTGGTCAATTTGGTCCCGGTTTGAAGCCTCCTTCTTATCATGAGGCTAGAGTTACATGTTTGAAAAAGGAAGTAGAATTTACAAAAACAATAGTTAGTAATCATGAGGTTGAATGGAAAAAAATGGATGTTCGTTGATGTCGGATGGGTGGGCGAGATAGAAGAGATAGAACTTTAATAAACTTTTTAGTTCATTCTGCAATTTGGAACATTATTTTTGAATCCATTGATGCATCTTCATGCATCAAAACGGTGAAAAGTATTTGAACTCTTGGATGGAATGGTAGAGAAGATTGGAGAAGAAAATGTCATCCAAGTTGTTACTTGATAATGCCTCAAATTATGTCCTAGCTGGTAAATATTTAGAAGCTTAAACGGCCACATTTATATTGGACACCATGTGTCGCTCATTGTTTAGATTTGATGTTAGAATATTGGAAAGATGGATCAAATCAAAAGGTGTATTAAAAGGCCGTGGCACTTAGTGGTTTTATTTATAACCACTTGTATGTGCTAAACATGATGAGAGAATTCACCAATCAACATGAGTTGGTAAGACCACGCCGTCACTCGATTTGCAACATCATTCTTGACACTATCGAGTATTCATAAAAATAAGGCGAATTTGAGAAAGATGTTCATCTCTGAGAAATGGACAACTTCTAAATGGGCAAAGGATCCAAAGGGTAAGAGAGCAGCTGACACTATCTTGATGCCATCGTTTTGGAACTCAGTTGTCTATACGTTAAAGGCATCGGGCCACTAGTTCGTGTTCTTAGATTGGTTGATGGTGACAAACCAGCTATGGGGTACATATATGAGGCTATGGATCGAGCCAAGGAGGCTATCAAGAGCGGGTTTAATGATAATGAAGCAAAATATAAACCTATTTGGGATATCATTGACAAGAAGATGGGATTGCCAACTTCATCGACCTTTACATGCAGCTGGTTATTATTTAAATCCATCTCTTTTTTATGATCACAAAGATAGAATTATTCAAGATGTAGAAGTTATGAGTGGTCTACTTCAAGTTGTGCAACGACTAATACCATCAAAGAATGACCAAAACCGATGCACGGTGGAATTGGAGTTGTATTCAGAAGCTAAAGGCATGTTTGGCATCGATTTAGCTATCAACACGAGGAAAATTAAGACGCCAGGTAATATTATTCTTTAAATGTTTGGGTTTTAAACTAAAGTTATTCCCAGAGTTAATCCTAAACCATTTTAAACATGTGACAATGTGAACAGCATCATGGTGGGCTCTTTATGGGGGTAGTACTCCAATTCTACAAAGGTTGGCCATGAGAGTTCTAAATCTCACATGTAGTGCTTCTGGTTGTGAACGCAATTGGAGTGTTTTTGAACACGTGAGTGGTTAATTTGTCTTCTACCTTTTTAATTTAATATTTAAACATTACTTTTTAACTCTATATTCATTATTAATTTTGTAGATTCATTCGAAGAAAAGAAACAGGTTAGAGCAGAAGCGTTTAAATGATTTGGTTTATATAAAATACAACCAAGCACTTAAAGAACGCTTGATTTGAAGGATCAACTTGATCCAATTTCTCTTAATCATATTGATGATAGTAATGAATGGTTGGTTGGAATGCTTGAAGAAGAAGATAATGAACTTGAAGCTGATAATGAGTTGGTTTTTGATGATGACGACCTCACATGGGGTGATGTGGCAGATGCTAGTGGTGTTAGAGAACCTCTAAAGTACACTAGGTCTAAAGGGAAGTCAATCATTTGCAGCTTCATCTTCTAGAATTCGAACACCAACACCTACTATACAAAGTGTTAGTGATGAAGATGATGACAATGAAGAGGAATTGGATCTTGAAGAGGAGAATGATCAAGGAGTAGCGGGAGATGACGAGTTAGATTTAGATGGGGAGGAAAATTATGATTATGACATTTGATTGATATTTTACACTTTTAAATTTAGAGTTTTATACTAGTTTTTCCTTTATTGTTGGTTCATTAATTCATTATTTCATAATTTTCATTCTTGATGACTTTAGACATTTGATTGATATATTAAGTTTTTAAGGTTTTTTCATTTTATATGATATTTACTATACAATTTATGGTGTATATATTATTTATTTATATATTTAATTATTGCGCCGCATCACTCTCAGCCACGCCTTTTGTCGCCTCTCGCCTTCGGGCTATCACAGGGCTTGTCGCCCTGAGGTGCGCCTTGCGCTTTGAAAACACTGAGTTTTATATACAAAAAGAAAATAGAAAACATGTCCTGTTCATGAGTGGTAGAAGAGTTTTTATTTTTTAGTTTTATTATTTATGTTTTTAATGTCTTTTTTGTGTTTAAAATTTAAAATTAAATGAGTTTTTAACTGTTAGAGTCCTTATATTAGTATAATTATATTTTGTTAATATAACTCTAAGGGTGTCCTTTATTGTCTTTTTACGCTCTTCTATTTAGGTTAACCTCAGTATACTTGTATATATATATATCTTGAGTGAATGGAATAGAAACATACCGATTCTCTCATACTTTAGCATTAACATGGTATCGTGAGCTCTAGGGTTTTCTAGGGCAATTAGGGTTCTTTGTTTTTGTTGTCCTTAGGGATTTGGAACTAATTAGGGTTTGAGATTTGAAGGTTTAAGTCCTTTGTGTGTGAGGTTTGCTTGCTGCCACTACTATCGAGGATTCTTCACCACCGAAATCCATTCTTTGTTGTCACACACGGAACCGCCGCCGCCACGAAAGCTACCTGCCACACTGGCTAACTGCCGCCACGCCGAAATCTGTTTTTTTTTTTTTGGGCTTCGCTCGGTTTTGCATACTCTTTCTAGTGGTGTGCTTGTTGGGTCATATCCTCTCGGTTTAGGGTCGGTTTGAGACACCCCTCTTTGGCAATCTAGGGTTTTTGGTACAATTGCTTTGGGCCTTTCAATGCTTTTTTTGTGGTCCTTTTTCTTTTCTTTAGTTATGGTGACAAGAAAGGTATGGTGATGACGGAGATGATCCCTATGGTGTCAAAGATTACGAGAACATAAGCTTAATGGGTCTAATTTTTATGCATGGCGGACAAACATTCGTCACTACATTCGAGTCTCGATATGGATGATCATGTCACCGAAATTCACCACCGATCGATGATACTAGAAAAAAAATTGGTTACGCGATGATTCTAGGCTTATTCTACAAATAAAGAACTCTATTGAGAGCAACATCGTAGGTTGGTTAATCATTGTGAATCTGTTCACGAGCTCTTGGAATATTTGGAATTCCTTTACTCGAAAAGGGAATATTAGTAGAGTGTTTGATGTATGCAAAACTCTCTTTCAACTCGATCAAGGTGAGAAATCTCTAACTAGTTATTTTATGGAGTGCAAAACATCATATGCACGAGTTTAATGCCTTGTTGCCTATTAGTAATGATGTGAAAGTTCAAATCGCATAACGTGAACAACTGCTTCATCATGAGTTTTTAGTTGGTCTCACTTCTAAATATGATATGGCAAAAGATCAAGTTTTATCTAGCTCGACATCTCCTCATTGGAAGATGCTTATACTGCGCATACTTCAGATCGAGAAGTCGCAGTAACCTTGCCACCGAGTCAAACAAAGCCTTGGTGGACAGACAGACAGTGAGTACAAAGGAAACAGAGGGGTTGGACCCAACGCATATAAAGGTAATTCGAACACTCGAGAGCAAACTCGGTGATATTGTTTGTCACTACCGCCATAAGCCCGGTCATATGAAGCGTGATTGCGCATTTATTGTTGAATAGAGGCGAGAGGTTTCCATCTGCGCATGTTGCCTCTACACTGATAATCACGATAAATCTATCTCGATTTCTCGCAGAGGAGTTTGCTCGGTTACGCGATATCAAGAGTCGCTAAAGGCGTCATCCTCCACTCCTATTATCACATCATTCATTGCCGACACAGGTAATACATCTACGTGTCTTCTTTCCTCCTCTTCCAAATGGGTCATAGACTCGCGCCTCTCGATCATATGACAGTAATCCAAATTTATTCTCTCATATCTGTCATTCGTATAAATCTTCACCTAATGTTACTATAGCCGATGGGACCACCTCTCATGTTTTAGGGTCGGCACACTTTGTCAATCTTACCAAGTCAATTTCCTTGTCTTCTGCTTTTTTAAGTTTACCATGCAGCTCTCCTTTAACTTGATTTCGCTTAGTAAGCTCACTCGAGATCTAAATTGTTGTGTCTTATTCTTTCCTGGTTATTGTTTATTTCGTGATCTTTTGACGAAAAAGACTATTGGTAAAGGGCACGAATCGGGAGGTCTCTATATTTTTGAACCACACATATCCACACTGCTTCCATGCTCTACATGTGACCTCTCCTTTTGAAGAACATTGTCGTTTGGGTCATCCATCTTTTCTCTCGCTTGAAGAGTCTTCGTCCTCAATTTAATCACTTGTCTTCGTTAGATTGCGAGTCATGTCGGTTTGCTAAATTTCATCGTCTAAGTATGTATCCTAGAGTCAATAAACGAGCTAATGCTCCATTTGAGTTAGTTCATTCTGATGTTTGGGGTCCTTGTCCTGTTGAGTCTAAGCGAGCGTTTCGGTACTTTGTTACATTTGTCGATGATTTTCTCGTGTCACGTGGTTATATTTAATGAATAATCGTTACGAGTTACTTTCTCATTTTCGCAATTTTCATGCTGAAATTGCACTCAATATCATGGTTCTCTTAAAGTTCTCGCAAAGTGATAATGCTAAGGAATACTTTTCTCATGCTCTTAGTTCTTATCTAAGTGAACATGGCATTCTACATCAATCCTCATGTGTTGATACTCCGTCTCAAAATGGAGTTGCGAGAACGAAAGAATCGCCATCTCCTTGAAACAACAAGAGCCTTAATGTTTTCGATGAATGTTCCCAAACAATTTTGGGTTGATGCTATATTGACGGCTTGTTTCTTAATCAATCGTATGCCCTCGCTTCTTACACAGTGAGATACCTTATCGTATTTTGTGCCCCACCTCCCCAAGTTCCCTCTCCCACCGAAAATCTTTGGTTGTACTTGCTTTGTTCGAGATGTTCGCCTCTTCTCACCAAACTCGATCCGAAATCTTTAAAATGTGTCTTCCTTGGTTATTCTCGTGTCCAAAAAGGGTATCGGTGCTATTCTCCTAGTCTTGATCGTTACTTTGTCTCTCCCGATGTCACGTTCTTTGAAGATTCTTCTTTCTTTACTTCATCTTCGAATACGTGTCGTGGGAGCATCGAGAGGACGAGGATGATTTTCTTGTTTATACAATTTTCTCCTCTTGTGAGTCTTCGGTGCTTCTTCTCCATCTCCATCCGCTTGTATTAACCCACCTATCACTCAAAGTTTATTCTCGACGGCGACCTCCTTCGGATGCATGCCCCTGCACTGCAGGCTTCTTCGTCATTGGATTCGAGGAACAAACGATGATCTTCCTATTGCACTTCGTAAAGGTAAACGCCAATGCACATATCCTATTTCCTCTTTGGTTTCATATAACCATTTGTCATCTTCTACTTGTTCATTCATTGCATCCTCCAATCTATATCTGCTCCTAAGACTGCTTCTGAAGCTTTGTCTCATCCTCGTTTGGCGTCTTTGCAATGGTGGAGGAGATGATTGCCTTAGATGACAATTGTACTTGGGATTTAGTGTCTCTTCCCGCAGGAAAGAAATCTATTGGTTGTAAGTGGGTTTTTGCGGTTAAAGTCAATCCGGATGGATCGGTTGCTCGATTGAAAGCTCGCTTGTTGCTAAAGGCTACGCACAAACTTATGGGATTGACTATTCGATACATTTTCTCCTGTTGCTAAAATGACTTCACAAGTTTATTCATTTCATTAGCATCGATTCATCACCGCCATTGCATCAACTTGATATTAAAAATGCCTTTCTTCATGGTGATCTTGGGGAAGAGGTGTATATGGAGCAAACTCCGGTGGTTTGTTGCTCGGGGAGAAGGGAAAGGTATGTCGCCTTCAGTAAATCCTTGTATGGATTAAAGCGAGTCCACGAGCATGGTTTGGGAAATTCACTCGTGTGATTGAAAGCTTTGGAATGAGAAAGAACAAATCGATCATTCTGTGTTTTACAAGCGATCGAGAGTGGTGTCATCCTGTTGGTTGTGTATGTTGACGATATTGTGATTACAGGAGATGATACATTGGGCATCCAATCTCTCAAGACCTTTCTCCATAGTCAATTCCACACGAAAGATTTGGGAATGTTGAAATACTTTCTAGGAATTGAGGTAATGAGAAGCAAGAAGGGAATCATGCTATCACAGAGAGAAGTATGTTATTGACTTGTTGACCAAACAGGAAGTTAGGGGCTAAGCCATGTAGTACCCCGATGATGCCTAATGTACAACTCACAAAAGAGGGAGAATTATTGAAAGATCCTGAACGATATAGGAGGTTGGTGGGAAAACTCAATTATCTTACAGTAACTCGACCAGACATAGCTTATTCAGTGAGTATTGTGAGCCAGTACATGTCTTCTCCTACAATTGATCATTGGGCTGCAGTGGAACAAATTTTGTGTTATTTGAAAGCAGCTCCTGGGCGTGGTTTATTATATAAGAGCTATGGGCATATGAACATTGAATGTTTCTCAGATGCTGATTGGGCAGGATCTAAGGAAGATAGAAGGTCAACGTCAGGATATTGTGTATTCGTTGGTGGTAATTTGGTTTCTTGGAAGAGTAAGAAACAAAATGTGGTTTCACGATCAAGTCTTTGAGTCGAAATATAGAGCAATGGCACAATCATCTGCGTGAATTAGTTTGGATACGCCAACTTCTTATTGAATTGGGATTTGATATCACAACACCACCAAATTGTGGTGTGATAATCAAGCGACTCTACATATAGCATCTAATCCAAAGATTTCATGAGAGAACTAAACACATTGAAGTTGATTGTCATTTTGTACGTGAGAAGATACAACAAGGTTTGATATCGACAGATATGTGAAGATCAAGAGCAATTAGGAGATATCTTCACCAAAGCATTGAACGGAGACACGAATTGATTACCTCTCTAACAAGTTGTGCATGATGGATATATATGCTCCAACTTGAGGGGGAGTGTTAGAGTCCTTATATTAGTATAATTGTATTTTGTTAATATAACTCTAAGGGTGTCCTTTATTGTCTTTTTACGCTCTTCTATTTAGGTTAACCCTGTATACTTGTATATATATATATCTTGAGTGAATGGAATAGAACATACTGATTCTCTCATACTTTAGCATTAACATTAACTTTGGGCTAAAAAAAAGGGTTAGGCCTTTTTTTCGGTTAAAAATTTACCCAGCGTGTCCAATGCGTGTCCACAACGTGTCCCTCGCGTGTCCACAACGTGTCCATCGCGTGTCCATAACGTGTCCGAAATTAAAAATAATAATAATAATAAGGGACACGTAAATTGGCGTGTCCGACACGTGTCCGGAGCGTGTCCGAGCGTGTCCGTGTTCGACACGTGTCCGACACGGACACTCTGTCTAAAATAGAGTGTCCGTGCTTCTTAGCCAATGATAAACCTAGGGTCTGGTGTGACTACTGCAACAAACCTCGACATACTCGTGAAATTGTTGGAAACTTCATGAGAAATCTACTAATTGGAAGAGTGGTAAGCAAGGTGAAAAGAGTATGAATCAACACTCATCTTTTGCTAATATTATTGACTCTAATCCATTTAGCAAGGAGCAAGTCGATCAAATCATGAAACTGTTGAAGACCACTTCATCATCCGGTAATCCTAGTGTTTCCGTTGTACAAACAGGTAATTATCCTCAATCTCTTTCTTGCCTTAACTCACCCTCATGGATCATAGATTCTGGGACCTCTAATCATATGATCAGTTCCTCCAAAATATTTGAATCATACTCCCCGATGTACTGTCATGAAAAAAATCGAATTGCAGACGTAGTTTTAATTCTATTGTTGGAAAATGAACGATTAAATTGTCCTAAAAAATTACCCTTCACTATGTTCTGCATGTTCCAAAGCTAGCCTGTAATTTGTTACCTGTCTGTAAAATCTCCAAAGATGCTAATTGTCGTATTATCTTTTGTGATTCCCATTGTATTTTTCAGGATCAAGACTCGGGGGAGATGATTGGGCGTGCTAAGATGCTTGGAGGTCTCTACTATTTTAAGGAATCTCCGACTAGTCATAAAAAACCTGGGGCTTGAGTAGTGTTAGTTCTTTCCCTATTCAAGAAACCATAATGCTCTGACATCGTAGATTAGGACATCATAGTTTCTTCCCTTTAAAGTATTTGTTTCCAAATTTATTTAAAGGAATTGATTGCTCTGTTTTTCATTGTGAAAGTTGTATTTTTGTGAAAAATATCGATCCACTTATTTACCCAAACCTTACAATGCTTCCGCTCCTTTTTACCTGATTCATAGTGATGTTTAGGGTCCGTCTAAAGTCTTAACTCATAGTGGAAAACGATGGTTTGTTACCTTCATTGATGACCATACCCGTTTAATTTGGATTTATTTACTAACAAAAAAGTCAATGTGAAGGAAATTTTTATTCAGTTTTATAATATGATTGAAAATCAATTTCAAACAAAAATTAACATTTTGCGTTCTGATAATGGAACAAAGTATTTCAATGAATACTTAAATGAGTCTTTAAAAGTCAAAGGAATTTGTCATCAGTCTACGTGTTGGGACACTCCCCAACAAAATGGTATTGCTTAAAGAAAGAATAGACACTTACTTGACGTTGCTCGACCTTTATGTTTTCTATGCAAGTTCCTACCTATTTGTGGAGAAGCTATCCTACGGCAACTTATCTTATTAATCGAATGCCCACAAAAGTTTTGGATTTTAAAACGCCCCTGGATTTGTTTAAAACCTTTTTTCCCTCAGTCTACTTGTTTTCTGACTTACCACTCAAAGTATTTGGGTGTACTGGTTATGTTCATCTTCTTAATCCTTCTCGGTCTAAACTAGATCCTAGAGTTGTTAAGTGTGTTTTCTTAGAATATGTTTCCAACAAGAAAACATATAATTGTTTTGACCCAACAACCAAAAAATACTTTGAAGGCATGGAAATCTCCTTTTTGGAAAATCAACCCTTTTTAATTCAAATTCTCTTCCGGGACAGATAATACCTTAACTTAGAAGATAATTTCTAGGACTCGTCTCCTCTCCCTACACTTATTAATTCTGAAGATCCAGGTAACACATCTTCTATTCCCAATTTCTCTTCTAGTATAAATCATTTACCCAAAATACTTGATCTTGATATTCCGATAGCCCATAGGAAAGGTAATCGTAATTGCACCAAATACCCTATTTCGAATTATCTTTCTTACCATAAATTATCTGATAACCACGGAGCCTTCACATTTAGAATAACCAATCTATTTGTCCCAAGGAATATATAGGAGGCTCTGAATGATTCAAATTGGGAGTTAGTAGTTATGGAGGAGATGAATGCTCTTAAACAGAATGACACATGGAACACAACAAAATTACCAAAAGATAAAAAAACAGTAGAATGTAAATGGGTGTTTAATATAAAATGTAAAGCCGACGGTAGTATTGAGAGATATAAGGCTAAACTTGTTGTTAAAGGCTTCACTCAGACCTATGAGATTGATTATCAAGAAACATTTGCTCATATTGCTAAAATTAAATCTATTAGAGTTATGTTATCGATTGTTGTCAATGCAGACTGACCTTTTTATCAACTTTGTCAAGAATGCATTTCTCAATGAGGATCTTGAAAAAAAGGTATTTATGGATTTACCACCTGGATTTGGAGAAGAACTGGGGTTTAACAAAGTGTGCAAATTGAAGAAATATCTATATGGCTTAAACAATCTCCTAGAGCATGATTTGAACGGTTTGGAAAAGTAGCCATGAGCTATGAGTTCTGTCAAAGTCAAGCAGATCATACTATCTTCTATAGACATACTGAAAATAACAAAATTGTTTTTTTAATAGTGTATGTCCATGACATTGTTCTTATAGGAAATGACAAGGCATGATTGACAACTTTGAAGAAAAACGTGGCTAATGAATTCCAAATCAAAGCTTGGGAATCCTAGAGTATTTTTTAGGAATGAAATTTGCTATGTCGAAAGAGGGCATTCTTGTAAATCAAAGGAAATATACCATTTATTTACTTGAAGAGACAGACCTACATGGTAGCAGAACAACAAATATTCCTATTGAACCAAATTTCAGATTGCAGGCTGCAACAGGAAAAAAGGTTAAAGACAAAGAAAATACCAGAGACTTGTGGGAAGACTCATTTATTTATCTAACACACGTCCTAACATTGAGTTTGCAGTAAGCGTGGTAAGTTAGTTTATGCATGCCCCAGGACCTTCTCACTCTGAAGTAGTCTACAGGATCCTAAGATATTTGAAAGGAACTCCTTGAAAAGGTATACTGTTTACGAAGCATGATAACTTACATGTTGAAGTTTACACTGATGTTGACTGGGCAGGGAACACGACAGATAGACGATCTACTTCTGGGTATTGTTCATTTGTTGGAGGCAACCTAGTTACCTGGCGCAACAAAAAATAAAAAGTGGTGGCTAGAAGTAGTGTTGAAGCTGAATTCAGAGCCTTAGCCCACAAAATTTGTGAGGGCATATGGATAAAAAGATTATTAGAAGAGTTAAAGTTTTCTCGTATTTACTGTGACAATAAGGCAACGATTTCCATTGCCACGATTCAATCCTTCATGATAGGATAAAACATATTGAGGTTGATAAACATTTCATAAAGGAGAAGATTGATGCAAGAGTAATATGCATTCTCTTTCTCCTTACGACAGAGCAAATAGCTGATGTGTTGACAAAAGGTCTCCCTAAAGTACAATTTGATAAGATGATCACTAAGCTGGCAATGGAAGATATCTTCAGACTAGCTTGAGGGCGAGTGTTGGTTTTTTCCTTATTTGTTAATGAGAATATTTGATATTATTTGGTAACTTTGATATTATTTGTATTATATGTGTTGGAAGATTATTTCCTTTTCTGTAAATAAGGGTTTTCTCCTATGTAAGAAACCCTTTTGTCTCATAGTAAATATATAGAAATAATACATTCTACCCTTGATATTTTCTACCATAATTGTATTTTGTTAATATATCATTTAGGCGATGACCGTTGGATTATTGGTGGGGACTTTAATGTTACTAGATGGACTTGGGAGAAATCACATGATCCTTTAATCAGTCGTAACATGAATACATTCAATCGTTGGATTTCTAATTACAATTTGTTGGATGTTCCTTTTCAGAATGGTAACTTCACTTGGTCTAGCTTTGGCCCTACGCGTTACTTATCCCTACTGGACAGATTTTTACTTACTGACGACTGTTCTAGGAAGTTTGGCTCATCCACTCTTCGCCGATTGGATCGTATTACTTTTGATCATTTTCCGCTTGCTCTTTCCTTTGGTAATATTGTTTGTGGTCCTTGCCCTTTTCGTTTTGAGAATTCTTGGTTGTAGATTGACTCAATTAAGGAGGCAGTATCGGGATGGTGGTCTCGACACTCTCTAATTGGTTGGCCAGGTCATGGTCTGATGATGAAACTAAAGGGTCTAAAGGTCTTCTTACAAAATTGGAGTAAATCCCATCGTTTTGAGGCTCATAGATTACACTCTTTTATTGCTCAGTTGCAGATTTTGGATAATTTGGAGGAGTCTTCACCCCTGTCAACTTATCAGAGTGAAAATCGTCGTCTCATCAGGGATCAGATTGAGGCCTTAATAGCCCAAGATCATATTTATTGGCGGCAACGGTGTAAATTGAAATGGTTTCAGGAGGGTGATGAAAATACCAAATTCTTCCATAGAATTTTGGCAGCAAGGAGAAGGAAGAACTCCATTACTGAGGTCCTATCCCGAGATGGGATTAGCCTTTTTACTGCTGATGATATTGAATATGAGTTTCTTGATTTCTTTTCAAACTTGTTTGCTAAAGATAGTGGCCTTCGGTTTTTGCCCGCTAATATTGATTGGAGTCCTATTTCTCTAGAGCAGGCAAGCGGTCTTGAAGGCATGTTCACAGAGGAAGAGGTTCGTAAGGCTGTTTTTTCTCTAGGTTCTGGTAAAACTCCAGGCCCAGATAGTTTTACTGCTAAATTCTTCAAATTCTTCTGGGATACGATTAAGCAGGATGTCATGACCATGATTCAGGACTTTTACTCCTCTGAGGTTGTTAATGTTTCTATGAATGAGACATATATTAGTTTAGTACCAAAAAAATTGGTTTCTAAATCTGTTACTGATTTTCGACCCATAAGTCTCATCTCTTGTGTTTATAAGATTGTTGTTAGGATCTTATCTGATCGTCTGAAGTCTGTCTTGGCTACCACAATTTCTGAAAATCAGCTTGCTTTTGTTTCGGGAAGACAGATTCTTGATGCTTCTTTAATGGCGAATGAGTTGATCGACGACTGGTCAAATCGTAATCTGAATGGAGTGGTTTTGAAGTTGGATCTTGAAAAGGCTTTTGATACTATTGATTGAGATTTTCTTTATGCAGTGTTACAGGCAAAAGGTTTTGGGGATCTTTGGAGGAAATGGATACGTGGTTGCGTCTCTAGCGCAAACTACTCTATTATCATCAATGGTAAGCCTTGTGGGAAAATAATTCCTAGTCGTGGTATCCGGCAAGGTGACCCTTTATCTCCCTTTCTCTTTATTTTGGTCTCGGATTGCCTAAGTCGATTGTTGAGCCATAGTGCTAACAGAGGCCTTATTTCAGCCCATCCGATTAGTGCTTCTTCCTTCAGGTTAAACCATCTACAGTTTGCAGATGATGCTTTACTTTTTTCTACAGCTGACCGACTTGTGTTGAAACACTTGTTTGAAGTGGTTGAAATCTTTGGAAAGGCTTCTGGACTACGAATTAACCTTGCTAAGAGTGAAATATTGGGTGTACATGTTGATGATTTTGATTTGGGTTGGATGTTGTCGTCCTTTGGTTGCAATCAAGGTTTGTGGCCGACTACCTATCTTGGTTTGCCTTTGGGAGGAAACCCAAAAACCATTTCCTTTTGGAATCTGATACTTGAACGTCTGAAACAGAAACTCCATAATTGGAAGTACGCTTTTATCTCGAAAGGTGGGAGACATACCCTTATTCAAGCTACTCTCTCTAGTATGCCTTTGTATTATATGTCTTTATTTAAACTTCCTTCGAGAGTCATTATACAATTGAATAAGATTATTAGGGATTTCTTTTGGGAGGGTGCAAGGGGTGATGGTGGACTGCATAATGTGAAGTGGACAACCACTGAACTTCCTAAACTGTTGGGCGGTCTTGGGATTGGCAATTTTGAGCAGCGCAATAAGGCCCTCTTAGCAAAATGGATTTGGCGTTTTTCTCAGGAACATGGTTCTCGTTGGAGCCATTTAAGTTAACCTTGTATACTTGTATATATATATCTCTGAGTGAATGGAATAAGATGAACTAATTCTCTCAAACCTTTAGCATTAACCGGCTGAATGTTGAGATTCGTTAGAATTGATAATGTAGGTCAGAAGTGACCTCTTCCATCTCTATTTTGTATAGTTCTAAGCTTTTTTGTACATTGTAGTGCTGGAATTAAGGGTGGAACATGTTGGAGTATTGATATAATTAAATTTAGTATAACTTATCAGCTTAAGCTTTTGGTTTTGGGTGTATGGGTGGTTTGTATCAAAGTAGGAGGTCTTGAGTCCGAACCCCTATAATGTCATTTCTTCCCCAAATAATATTGATTTTCACTTGTTGGGCATTCGATAAATTTTCAAGCCCACAAGTGAAGGGAATGTTGGAGTGTTGATATAATTAAATTTACCATAAATCATTAGTTTAACGTTTTGGGTTGATTGGTAATTTAACCGTGTATTCTTGCCAAACTTAAAATATTCATTCCAGGTTTAGGATGTGATAGAGCATTTTGTGGTGCATATTGGCAAGCTCAGAGGTTACAAATAAGTGCTACTTATGCCACTTGCAATCCCGAGACTCTCAAACCAGTATGTGCTGTTATTGCTTTTTTTTTTTCATTAGGCTTCTGTCAAAGCTTTTACTGTTTGTTCTTCTCAATTATTGGGCAAGCAGAAATGAGGTTTTGTTTCCATTCTACTTTATAAGTATTTAGACATAAGTTTACATTAAACTTGAGAGTTGGAAGGTTCTCTCATTCTTTAATGTGTTGTGCGTTGCAGATCTCTGAACGTACCATCTCAAGAATTCCACGGTTGACACATGAAAATAACCGGCATGAACAGGATGTATAGATTTGCATCTACTTATTTTTAAGAAGCTTTACCAGTTTTGCTAATAAAGAGTTGATATGATTCCCACTTCGATTCTCAGATTACAGAGAGGTGCATTAGTCAGATGGGCAAAACATTGGAGGATGTCATCTCGGAATGGATTGCAAAGCTCAACAATAGAGAAATTGGTAGGTTTTCCACCTTTGTTGCTACTATTTTTTGTATTAGGAATTAAGAATGCTATAATTATAGAAGATTATAAATGGAAAGAAAGGTATCATACTACTGACAAAAGTCAACAAAGGGAGTCACAAGAGGTATCTCCAACTGGTCAAAAGCATGTTAAGAGAGTAGTTACAGAATTCTTTAGACTTGCGAGTCCAGAAAGACAAAAAGAATACATCACCCCACAGGATTTCCATAAATTTCTCGTATTTGAAAACTCTCTTATATCTCTCCAACCAACTATCTAAAGAAAGGCTGTACTAGCATTTATCCACAAAACGTATTTCTATTGAACGAACGGGGAACACAGAAAATCTGATAAGTAAGAGCTTTAGCAAAATCTCTTTTAATTCAAGTGGTGTTGAATGCTTCCACTATTCTATTCCACAAGATTTTGGTCATGGTGCAATGATATAATGGATGGAGGCTACATTCGACTTTCTTCTTACAAAACACACAGCAATAAAGGTAGAGCGTTGTGGGATTAAAATTTTGGACCCTATCCATAGTGTTGAGCCCTCCAAGAGACATTGATGCAATCAAGTTTAGGGAGAATTTTATTAAAACTTAAAAAGGTGTCTGTACAAAGAGAACAACCCACTATTTATATAATAAGTGGGGTTAGCAACTTACAAGAACTAAAACAGTAAAACAATTTACTGCCTCGGTAAAATGAAATAAAAGATAAAACTGAAACAAGATCATCCAAAAGGAAACTACAAGAATATCCCAAACAAGTCC
The DNA here is from genome assembly GCA_036507285.1 of Trichosanthes cucumerina. Lineage (NCBI taxonomy): Eukaryota > Viridiplantae > Streptophyta > Magnoliopsida > Cucurbitales > Cucurbitaceae > Trichosanthes > Trichosanthes cucumerina. The sequence continues at coordinate 5,745,630 of CM071837.1, forward strand.
TACATCAAACCCTTTGCCCCAAAATTAAACTGGTCCTCGAGTTACTGATGTAAGGAAAACTCATCTGGAGCATGATATTGAGAAATGTCAGCAATATTGAATGTGTTACTGATATGCAGAGATGAAGGAGGTTCTACTTGATAAGCATTAGGACCAAGACGTTCAGTAATTGGGAAAGGTCCAAGCTTCCTGATTGTTAACTTGTTATGACTGCCAGCCGGTAAACGAGTCTTTCTAAGATGAACCATGACTAAATCACCCACTTGGAATTCCTTAGGTCGTCGATGAACATCTGCCAAAGCTTTGTAAGAAGCATTTGCTCTTTCCAGATGGTCCTTAGCCTCTTGATGTAGTTCCTGGATTCTAGAAACCATGTTTTCAGCTTCAGCACTAAGATCAGTAGAGGAAGGAATATTAGCCAAGTCAACAGTAAGACGAGGGAGTTTAGTATAAACAATTTCAAATGGTGATTTCCCTGTAGAACGGTTTTGCATATTGTTGAAAGCAAATTCTGCTTGAGGCAAAGAGAGGTCCCACTGTTTAGGTTTGTCCCCACTAAGACAACGGATCAAATTTCCAAGTGTTTGATTTGTAACTTCAGTTTGGCTGTTGGTTTGTGGATGGCTAGTAGTGCTAAAAAGTAAGCTTGTGCCAAATTTCTTCCATAGGGATTTCCAAAAGTAGCTCATGAATTTGATCTCGGTTCGATACAATCGACTTAGGAATCCCATGAAGTCTAACGATCTCACGAAAGAAAAGATTAGCAATGTTAAGTGCATCACTAGTTTTTTTACAAGGTAAAAAATGTGCTATCTTACTAAATCTATCTACAACCACCAAAACCGAGTCACAACCACGTTGAATTTGGGGTAATCCTAACACAAAGTCCATTGATAGATCCTCCCTAATAGAATTTGGTATAGGTAAGGGAATGTAAAGACCCGTGTTTTGTTTGGTTCCCTTAGAGGGTTGGCAAATAAAACATCTTTTAATAAAGTTAGAAACATCTTTTTTAAGTTGAGGCCAAATTTTTTTTGAAGATACGAGGTTTATGGTTTTATCACGACCAAAATGGCCAGCAAGTCCCCCGGAATGCAAATCTTGAATGATAAATTCCCTAAGAGAGGTGTAAGGTATGCAAACTACGTCACCTTTCACCTAAGTAGCCATCCAAAATATGGTAGTCAGAACATGTTTGGTGAGAAGTACACTTGTTCCAAACATCTTTAAAATCAGGGCCTGTGTCATATAGTTGTGTGATATGCTCAAAAGCAATTATCTCACCACGAAGAATAGTGAGGAGCGTACCTTTTCTGCTAAGAGGATCAACCACTTTGTTACTTTTACTCGTGGTGTGTTTAATGACAAAATCAAAACGCTGTAAGAATTGTTGCCAACGAGCATGCATCCTGCTAATGTTCTTTTGTGATAGAAGAAACATGCATCCTGCTAATGTTCTTTTGTATTGGAAGAAACTTTAATGAAAAATGATCTTTTAGTAGAACAAATTCTCTAGCAAGCAAGTAATGTTCCCATTGCTTTAAGGATCTAACCAAAGAATATAATTCTTGTTCATAAGTATTCCAGTTTTGATGGGCTGCACTTAATTTTTCACTAAAAAATTCTATAGGGTGTCCTTCTTGACTTAAAACAACCCCAATACCGACCCCAGAAGCATCTACAGAAACATCAAAGGGTTTTCAAAGTTTGTAAGGGAAAGAACAGGGGTAGTAGCTAAAAGTTTTTTAAGTGTTGTAAAACTGGTTTGTTGGGGATCATTCCAGACAAATTGGCCTTCTTTTTTCCTTAGACAATTAGTTAAAGGAGCAACAATAGTACTAAAATTTTTAATAAACTTACGGTAAAAGGATGCTAAGCCTAGAAAACATTGAAGCTCCCTACTGTTAGTTGGGATCGGCCAGTCTTTGATAGCATCAACTTTCTTAGGGTCCACTGCTACACCTTTTTCACTAAAAATTTAATTTCTGCGCATAAGAAGGTACACTTTTTGGGATGTAAAGTTTATTATCACTAAGGATGGAAAAACTTGTTGGATGTGTTCAAGGTGCTCGTAATTTTTGCTATAAATAAGTATATCATCAAAATAAACCACTACAAATTTGTTTAAGTAAGGGAGTAATACCTCATTCATGAGGCGCATGAAAGTACTCGGTGCATTTGACAATCCAAAGGGCATGACCAACCATTCAAAAAATCCCTTATTTGTTTTAAAGGTTGTTTTCCATTCATCTATCGGTTTAATACGGATTTGGTGATATCCACTCTTAAGGTCGATTTTAGAAAATATTACAGAACCGTTAAGTTGGTCTAAAAGATCAAATAAGCGAGGAATGGGGAATCTATACTTCACTGTTATATTATTAATCGCTTGGCTATCCACACAAAGGCGCCAAGATCCATCCTTCTTTGGGGCTAAAAGAGCTGGGACAGCACATGGACTTAAGCTTGGTTGGATATGGCCTTTGTCAAGTAGTTCCTGGATTTGGCTGTGTAGTATTTGATATTTTTTGGGGTTCATCCTGTAGTGAGGTAAATGGGGTAGGGAACCACCGGGGATAAGATCTATTTGGTGTTGTATATTTCTTAATGGTGGTAAATATGATTGTGGTCCAGAAATTTTGGGAAATTCAGCTAAGAGTCTTGAGACTGGGGCAGGAAAAGATTCCAAGTTATCTATTTCGTATTCTCCTTTCACAATAAATGCTACAAGACTATGTTTATTCGCTGGAAAAATATCTTTACCACTTGTTACTGTAAATAATTGCTTCTTCGTAGGTCCCTGATTTATATTTTTCTTGTCCTCATTTGATCATAAAGGTAACAAAACTACTGGTTTTCCCATCCAAATGAAGGTGTATGTATTTTCCCGGCCTTTATGTACAACTTGATTATCAAATTGCCGCAGACAACCAAGAAGAATATGACAAGCATCCATTTCTAAGACATTACACACAATTCGATCTTTATAATGCTGCCCTATAGAAAGTGGGATAGAACAAATTTCACTTACTGTTTTTTTCCACCCTTTTGAATCCAACTAATCAAGGGGTTAGGATGTGGTTCTGTTTGTAAACGAAGAGCAGTAACAAGTTTTTTTTAAACTATGTTTTCCGTACTACCACTATCAATGATTACCTGACAAATCTTACCGTTGACCGTGCACCTTGTTCTGAAAAGTTGATTTGATTTATCTCGGTCTTTGGAGTTAAAAGAATCCTTGTAAAACACAAGAAAGTTGATCTCCATCTGAATCTGGTTGTGTATATTCACATCCATCCGAGTCCTGAAAAAAATGGGTTTAGATCATCATATTCTTACCTTATGGCCATAGTCCTCCTTTGAGGACATTCATGGGATAAATGTCCTTGTTGTCCACGCCTAAAACATTTGCCAAGTGAAGGACGATTATAAGGATTAAAATTCTTTCTACGAATATTACCTTCCAACTCTTTATTCGTCTTGAATTTGGACAGATTTTCATCCTTCTTTGCTGCTTGTGATGAACTAGATGAGCTTCCTTGTTCTGAAGTCCTACTTGGGTCACTTGGACTCTTTCTTTGCGCCGGTTCTTGTTTTGCCCAAGAATTTCTTCTTTGGTAAGTCTTGAATGGTTTAATCTCATCATTTTGTTCAATCTTGGTGGCTAAAGTTATGGCATCCACAAGGTAGGCCAGTGGGTGTAGTTCACTATTTCTTTGATATCTTCTCTTAGGCCATTAACAAATCTTGAAATCTGTTGCTGTTCGGTTTCCGGTAAATTGTTTCTTGCTCCCAAACGGTGAAATTCCTTCGTATAATCAAGGATTGATCGGTTACCTTGTGTATAATGTTGATATTGGTTGTAGAGGATTTGTTGATAGTTGAGTGGAAGGAAGCGCTTCTTCATCAACCGAACCATTTTTGGCCAATCTTTAATTGGTTGCTTACCATAAAACCTTCAATTGGTTTGTAATTGATCCCACCAAGCCGAAGCTCCACTTTGTAGTTTAAAGGCCACTAACTTGACCTTTTTATTTTTTGGTGTATTGGCATATTCAAAGAATCTTTCTACATTCTTGACCCATTTTTCAACATCCATCCTCCCATTGAAACTAGGTAGATCTATTTTCATCTTGAAATCTGAACTTTCTTGATCAATAAAGCCTCCTTGTTGTCTCCTGGGGGCTCTGTTTTGCTGTCTTACATTCTGAAAATTCCGATCCATTTGACCTTCATCAGAGGATTTCGAATTATTCATCATGTATCCAGGCATTTGAAATCCTTGGAGCCTCCAAAAGTTAAAATTCTGCCTTTCTTGCCTATTCTGATTATGTTCTTGATTTTCTTAAATATTACAATCCACTACAGGGGCTTCTTCTTGAAAATTTGCTTGCGGTTGTTGAACTAAATCTTGTTGATTCATTTGTCTTGTGAGTTGGATACTGGCTTGCTGCATATCAATGAACCCCTTCTTCATTTCGTTAATTGAATTCTCAACCGACTGCAAGCATTGATCAAGATCTTGAGGGATGGAGGAAGAAGCTTCCGCGTCCATGATGATGGTTGTGAATAAGATCCGATTTGAAAGAAACTTTCGAGCAAAGGATCGGGCTCTCTGATACCACTTGATGCAATCAAGTTTAGGGAGAATTTTATTAAAACTTAAAAAGTTGTTTGTACAAAGAGAACAACCCACTATTTATATAATAAGTGAGGTTAACAACTTACAAGAACTAAAACAGTAAAACTATTTACTGCATCGGTAAAATGAAATAAAAGATAAAACTGAAACAAGATCAGGAAATTACAAGAATATCCCAAAGAAGTCTTACATCAGACATATCCACATAAAAACTTTGCACTTCTTAGGGATCTAGCTACTTCATAGGGCCTTTGTGTAGCGCGCATGAAGAATAATGGTCCCTTTAGTAATTTCCAAGTATAAAAATTTTATGCTGAGGGTATGTGCCAAACAGAGGTTTCAAGATCCCACATATCACAAGTCTGCAATATATTCAATCTTGGATGAAGCTCACTGAAAGTTCCTCTACACGATTATCCAGCCAAAATTGAGTTCTACTCCCATCCCTAGTGACAATGGTAAAGAAACTGCAGAAAAGATCCTCCATCTCGCAATGTTTTTCCATGAACTTCTACCACTGGAAAAAAGGCATTTAGAGGGGCATCTTCCAAACTTTGGGGGAGTTTGTAATGATGTTCATTCGATCTATTTTGTCTTTTTTTTGACAAGAAACAACCAATTTTCATTAAAAGGATGAAAAGAGAGACTGAGGCTCTAAAAATAAGTCCAAAAAAGAAAATTACAAAAAAAGAAACAATAACTAGCAAGAACAAATAAAAGCTTTCTGTTAGGCCTCCGATTGTTAAAACATATTCTAGAAGGAGCAATAAGGGAACTCTTCAAATGTTTAAATTAGCCGTTAGTAGCCGTTATTGTAGGTTTTGTGTTTCCCCTTTTATATTTTGTTGCTATTATGTGGAAGGCTGTTTTTTGAAGTTTAAGACAGACTTAGGGAGAGTTAAGCCCTTTGGAAAGGATTGTATCAGTTGTAAGTTTGTAACTGCCCTTGTTGGCTCTTTTGAATATATATTTCCCTGACATGTGAGGGAGACACCTCACACCTCCCAACTTAAATTAATATAAAAAAGAGAACCCCCCTCAAAAATATTGGACAAAGCACACCAGGAAGAAGTCTTGAGATGAATAGCGTCGTAACAAGCATCCCATGATAAGAATTTTTCTTCAAAAGTTTGCTAATTTTGTTCGAACCAAATATATGATAAAATAGCTTTGACCGCATTTTCCCGCAAAACTGAAGCTTTCGAAGCTAAAGGAGGCCCAACAATGAGTTGCAACACATTGTCTTTAAGGCAATTCGAAAACATTGTTTTGTTATGCATTAAAAAACAATGAAAAGCTTGTAGGAGAAATGGCCCTTTTTAAGCTTGTAGGAGAAATGACGCTTTTCTTTTTCTTTTCCCTTTCCCATTTTGAGTACAAATGAGTGTATTAATATAGAAATCTTAAGTTGCAAATCAGATCGAACACGGATGCCGCTAAACCATGCAGAGATGATAACTGCAGAGACGCGTATTTGCAAGTAAGTCTTTATATTTCATTCTTATTTTTGCACTTGAATTCATCCAAGACTAAAATGATGTCTTTTCCACCTAGAAAGTATTATGTTGATTAGTTTATCTTCTCTGCTTGAGGATACAGATCACATCCTATATGTTATAGTTGTTTTTAAAGTCTGCCATTTAATATCACATCAGGCAATAAAAAATCACATCATATCCCATAAAAAATTACCTGTTTGTTGTACGGTTTAGTAATCCTCCCTTTTGTTTCTGTTTAATTATTGTATGTGGAAAAGGTCAACTTCAGTATGCGTATCATCGTCTTTCATCTGTGATTGAGTTAGACATGCATGTAGATGTAAATATGTATATATATTCGTTCTTGGATTTTCCTTGAACCTTTTTGTATGTAAACATAACAATACCTATTTGAAATTTCGGCAATTTTAATCTCAAAGCATCGATTATACGTACTATAGTAATTAATACGGAGCCTCACCTTTTGCAATATTAGTCATATCAATAGGAAGGTTATAAAATTATAATCTGCAAAAAAAGGATATCCTCATGTCAAATGTTCATCTCGTATCACTACACTTTAAAGCTTTTTGTGGCATCCATTTTTTTGCTTCTCTTTCTTTTTGTTTTTTTCTTGGTGCAATATGATAGGTTCTGATGACTTGGAACTATTTGTTTTTCAATGAAGTGAGTGTCATGACAAATTGGTGGGATTTCTTCTCTACTGGTTTCGCATTTCAACACCAAAATATGTAAGTATCTTAGTGGCAATTCCAGTTATCGTTTCCTTTCCTTCCTAAATTGTAAGTTGAATATTGTGATTTGTTAATGCTAAAGTGTGAGAGAATCCGTTCATTTTATTCCATTCACTCGAGATATATATATATACAAGTATACAAGGTTAACCTAAATAGAAGAGCATAAAAAGACAATAAAGGACACCCTAAGAGATATATTAACAAAATATAATTATACTAATATAAGTACTCTAACACTCTCCCTCAAGTTGGAGCATATATATCCATCATACACAACTTGTTAGAGAGGTAATCAATTCGTGCTCCGTTCAATGCTTTGGTGAAGATATCTCCTAATTGCTCTCCGGTCTTCACATATCTTGTCGATACCAAACCTTGTTGTATCTTCTCACGTACAAAATGACAATCAACTTCAATGTGTTTAGTTCTCTCATGAAATACTGGATTAGATGCTATATGCAGAGCTGCTTGATTATCACATCACAATTTGGTCGGTGTTGTGATATCAAATCCTAATTCAATAGGAAGTTGACGTATCTAAACTAATTCACAGACAGATTGTGCCATTGCTCTATATTCTGACTCAGCACTTGATCGTGAAACCACATTTTGTTTCTTACTCTTTCAAGAAACCAAATTACCACCAACGAATACACAATATCCTGACGTTGACCTTATATTTTCCTTAGATCCTGCCCAATCAACATCTCAGAAACATTCAATGTTCATATGCCCATAGCTCTTATATAATAAACCACGTCCAGGAGCTACTTTCAAATAACATAAAATCTATTCCACTGCAACCCAATGATCAACTGTAGGAGAAGACATATACTGGCTCACAATACTCACTCAATAAGCTATGTTTGGTCGAGTTACTGTAAGATAATTGAGTTTTCCCACCAACCTCCTATATCGTTCAAGATCTTTTAATCATTCTCCCTCTTTTGTGAGTTGTACATTAGGCATCGTCGGGGTACTCATGGCTTAGCCCCTAACTTCCCTGTTTCAGTCAACAAGTCAATTACATTTTGTGATGAAATACCAAGTTTCATTGAGAAAAAAAATGAAAGAATACACAAACCTACAAAAAAAACCCCACAAAAAATAAAAAGGAGAGGGGGCGACTAAAAAAAAACAAGTCAATTACATACTTTCTCTGTGATAGCATGATTCCCTTCTTGCTTCTCATTACCTCAATTCCTAGAAAGTATTTCAACATTCCCAAATCTTTTGTGTGGAATTGACTATGGAGAAAGGTCATGAGAGATTGGATGCAGGTCTTGAGAGATTGGATGCCCAATGTATCATCTCCTATAATCACAATATCGTCAACATACACAACCAACAGGATGACACCACTCTCAGACCGCTTGTAAAACACAGAATGATCTGATTTGCTCTTTCTCATTCCAAAGCTTTCAATCACCTGAGTGAATTTTCCAAACCATGCTCGTGGACTTTGGTTTAATCCATACAAGGATTTACGAAGGCGACATAACTTTCCCTTCTCCCCTTGAGCAACAAATCCTGGAGGTTGCTCCATATACACCTTTTCCCCAAGATCACCATGAAGAAAAGTGTTTTTAATATCAAGCTGATGCAATGGCCAGTGATGGATGAATGTTAATGAAATGAACTGGATGAATGTTAATGAAATGAATAACCTGACAGGAGTCATTTTAGCATCAGGAGAAAAGGTGTCAGAATAGTCAACTCCATAAGTTTGTGCGTAGCCTTTAGCAACAAGGCGAGCTTTCAATCAAACAACAAATCCTTATGGATTGACTTTAACCGCAAAGACCCACTTACAAGCAATAGGCTTCTTTCCTCCAGGAAGAGACACTAAATCCCAAGTACCATTGTCATCTAAGGCAGTCATCACCTCCACCATTGCAGCACGCCAACCAGGATGAGACAAAACTTTAGGAACAGTATTAGGAACATATATAGATTGTAGGGATGCAGTGAAGGAACAAGTAGAAGATGACAAATGGCTATATGAAAGTGTTAATGCTAAAGTATGAGAGAATCAATCTGTCTATTACATTCACTCAAGAGATATATATATACTGTAGAAAATAATAAGAGTAGAAATATTTTCTATGTATTACAATGAAGGTACAAGGTTTCTTATATAGGAGAAACCTATATTTACATACAAGGAAATAAAATCACAGCACTATATTATGGCAAATACAAGAGAATAATATTTATTGACAAATAAGGGAATATCTAATATTTCCTTATTAATAAATAAAGAGAATAACCAACACTCCCCCTCAAGCTGGTTTGAATATATCTTCCATTGCCAGCTTGAAGATCATCTTGTCAAACTGTAATTTGGGAAGTCCCTTTGTTAACACATCAGCTACCTGTTCTGTTGTAGGGAGATAAGGAGTACATATTACACCTGCATCAATCTTCTCTTTTATGGAGTGTTTATCTACTTCAATATGCTTTGTTCTATCATGAAGAACTGGATTATGGGCAATGGAAATAGCTGCCTTGTTGTCACAGTAAATATGCATTGGTCTATCCTGACTAAATTTTAATTCATCCAATAATCGTTTTATCTATATGCCCTCAAGAAATTCCATGAGCCAAGGCTCTAAATTCACTTCAAAGACTACTTCTAGCCACTACACTCTGCTTTTACTTCTCCATGTGACTAGGTTGCCTCCAACAAACGAGCAATACCTGTAAGTAGATCTTCTATCTGTTATACTCCCCCCCAATCAAAGATCGGTGTATACTTCGACATGTAAATTATCATGTTTCTTGAATAGTATGCCTTTTCCAGAGTGCCTTTTAAATACCTTAGAATTCTCAGAACCGCTTCAAAATGAGATTGTCCTGGGCATGCATAAATTGACTCACCACGCTTACAAAGAAAGGCAATGTCAGTCGTGTATGTGACAAATAAATGAGTCTCCCTACCAGTCTCGATATTTTTCTTTATCTTTTACATCTCCTCCTCGTTGCAACTTGCAATTTTAAGTTTGGCTCAATAGGAGTTTCGATATCTTGCACCCAAAGTAAGCTCTGTCTCTTCGAGTAAATCAACGATATACTTCCGCTGATTTACAAGGATCCCTTCCTTTGATCTGGCAAATTCCATTCCTAGAAAGTACTTCAGACTTCCCAAGTCTTTAATTTGGAATTCATTTGCAAGTTGTTTCTTCAAGGTGGTCACTCCTGCTTCGTCATTTCCTGTGATAATAATATCATCAACATACACTATTAGAACAACAACTTTGTTATTTTCAGTATGTCTATAGAAAATAGTATGATCTGCTTGGCTTTGATAAAAACCATAGCTCATAACTACTTTCCCGAATCGTTCAAACCATGCCCTCGGAGATTGTTTTAGACCATATAGAGCTTTCTTTAATCTGCACACTTTGTTAATCCCAATTTCTTTCTCAAAACCAGGTGGAGGTTCCATAAATACCTCTTCCTCAAGATCCCCATTGAGGAATGCATTCTTGACATCAAGTTGATAAAGGGGCCAATCTGCATTGACAGCATCAGATAATAATACTCTTATAGAGTTAATTTTAGCAACAGGGGCAAATGTCTCCTGATAGTCAATCCCATAGGTTTGAGTGAAACCTTTAGCAACGAGTCTGGCTTTATACCTCTTAATATCCCCATCGGCTTAACACTTTATAGTAAACACCCATTTGCATCCTACAGTCTTCTTACCTTTTGGCAATTCAACTATGTTCCAGGTGCCATTTTGTATAAGAGCATTCATTTCTTCCATAACCGCTTTCCTCCAATTCGTATCATTTAGGGCATCCTGTATATTCCTTGGCACAAATAAGTCTGTTATTCTAGAGGTAAAGGCCCTATGATTATCAGATAGTCTATGGTAGGAGAGGTAATTTGATATGGGATATTTGGTGCAATTACGAGTGCCTTTCCTATGGGCTATTGGGATATCAAGATCGGATATGTCGGATAAGTGATTTGAAGCGAATGGGAAATAGAAGTACCGGATCTTCGTGGATCGGTTGTCGGAGTTTTAGATTGGTCTTGTGACGAGATCTACTCTCTGGTCTTGGTTCTTTTGATTTACACCCTTCTAGTATAAACTCAGTAGCTCAAGTTTTCGATCAATAAGACCATTTTGTAGTGTTTCTCCCCCTGAAGAAGAGTTTTCCACATTTGGCATTGGAGAATTAGAGTTTGTAACCTCAGGGCTAATGAGTGTGGGTAGAGGAGACGTATCCCAGAAATTATCTTCTAAATTAGATACCATCTCCCCAAGATAATTCGGTGAAAAAAGGATTGATCTTCCAAGAATGAAACATCCATGCTTTCAACATATTTTTTCTGTATGGGGTCAAAACATTTGTATGCTTTCTTGTTTGAAACATATCCAACGAAAAAACATTTAGAAGCCCTAGGCTCAAGTTTAGTCCGACAAATGTTAGGAAGGTGAACATATGTTGTACACCAAAAACCTTGATAGGTAAATCAGAAAATAAGCGAACGGAGGGAAAAAATGTTTTAAAATGATTTAGGTGTCTTAAAATCCAAAGTTTTTGAAGGCATTCGATTAATAAGATATGCTGCCGTGAGAATAGCCTCTCCCCACAAATAATTAGGAACATGCATAGAAAACATAAGTGCACGAGCAACATCAAGTAAGTGTCTATTTTTCTTTCAAAGAATGCCATTTTGTTGGGGAGTGTCACGACACGTCGATTGGTGAAAAATACCTTTGATTTTAAAGAATTCATTTAAATGTTCATTGAAATACTCTTTTCCATTATCAGAATGCACAATGCTAATTTTAGTTTGGAATTGAGTTTCAACCATGTTATAAAACTGGATAAAAATATCTTTCACATATGACTTGTTTTTTAGCAAATAAATCCAGGTTAACCTGGTATGTCATCAATAAAGGTGACAAACCACCGTTTTCCACTATGAGTTAAAATTTTAGAAGGTCCCCAAACATCACTGTGAATTAGGTAAAAAGGATTAGATGCTTTGTAAGGGTTGGATGAATAAGTTGATCTGTGATTTTTTGCAAAAATACAGCTTTCACACTGAAAAATGGAGCAATCAATACCTTTAAATAAATTTGGAAACAGATACTTTAAATAAAAAAAACTGGGATGCCCTAATCTACGATGCCAAAGCATAATAGTTTCTTTAACAGGGGAAGAACTAACACTACTCAAGCCTTGAAGTGTTTTATGACTAGTCGAGGGTTCCTCAAAATAGTAGAGACCTTCAAGCATTCTAGCACGCCCAATCATCTCCCCCGACCCCTGATCTTGAAAAACACAATGGGAATCACGAGGAAGATGACACGGCAATTAGCATCCTTAGATATTTTATCGACAGATAACAAATTGCATTCTAGTTTTGGGACATGCAATACGTAATATAGATTAATGTTTGAGGATAGTCTAATAGTTCCTTTCCACTGCAATGGAATTAAAACTACCGTCAGTAATTCGAATTTTTTCACATAAAGATTACATCGGAGAGTATGATTCAAATAACTTTGAGGAATTGGTCATGTGATCGAAGCCCTAATCTATGATCCATGGGGAGGAAGTAAGACAAGAAAGGGCTTGAGGACAGTACACTGTTTGTGCCAAAGAAACACCGGGATTACTCGATGATGAATTGACCTTTAGCGGCTTTCTGTGAGTTGATCGACTTGCTCCTTGCTAAATGGATTAGAATCAGCAATATTAGCAGAAAGGATGATTGATTACCGATGAGTGTTGATTTATACTCCCGTCATTCGGATGAAGTGGGGCCATGCTTATTACTCTTCCAGCTTAGCGTGTTTCCGTGAAGTTTCCAGCATGTTTCACGAGTATGTCGAGGCTTGTTGCAGCATGTTTCACCAAACTCGAGGCTTTTCATTATTTCTGGGTGCCTAATTTGATGCCTTATGTGATGTAGCTTCAACTGCTAGAGCCGACCTTCAATCGAATCAATGACCTTTTGCCGATCATAACGCTTCGCGACTCTCTTCCTCTGCGAACTTCGAGAGAACACATCATTAATATTTGGGAGTCTGCTTTTTCCCAATATTCGCCCTTTAACCTCATCGAATTCAACGTTGAGTCCTCGCGAGAAATTTATAAATCGCCCGCCTTCCACAACTTTCTGTAGTGTCTTTGATCATCGCTTGACTTCCACTCATACGTATCAAATAAATCCAAGTCCCGCCAAATTCGTTTCAAAGAAATGAAAGTATTGTGTAATGAAATTATTTCCACCAGATATCACCCAGTTTAAGATTGAGTTCAAACACTTGTGATTGATTTCCCAGGTCAGAATACATCTGAGTTACATTTTCCCACAATTCCTTAGCAGTAGAGTAGCACATATAGTTAGAGCTTATTTCTTCTACCATGGAATTTACTTACCATGTCATCACCATGGAGTTTTCAAAGATCCCATACAAATGAACGAGGATCGTCTTCTGCAGGTATGGATTTGTCTCCTGTAAGGTATCCAATCTTCCCTTGTCCCCGGATGTACATTCGAACACTTTGCGACCAACGAAGGAAGTTATCGCCATTAAGTCGAATGGTTGTAATTTGGACAATAGGACTGTTGGAGTGGATTCGACTATCTGAGGTTTTTACAATGGGCAACAACTTATTGTCTGACATTCTGTTGGAGAGCACCACACAGTAACAACAAGCAAAACAAAAAACAGAAACTTCCTTTGATCCAAAAAGAAAAACTATACGTAAAGGTGTAGAGAAATAACAAACGTATGAGTCCAGCAGCGGAGGCTGTTAAATTCCGGTTAATTCGCGGCGGAGACCGAACGGCAGTGGGTTCGACGGCAGTGGGTTCCGGCAGAAAAGTCCGACCAACAGCAGTGGGTCCGACGGCAGTGGGAAGTCCAGCGGCTACCTTTGAAGGAAGAATCCGACGGCAGTGGGAGTCTTCGCAGCTTCGTGGGTCTGCTTCAGGAACCGAAAGGAAGGAAACCGAACGAGGGTCTGACGGCCGACTTTAGGGTTGCAACCGATTTAGGGTTGCAACCGAAAGGGAGGGGGGTCCGGCGGCCGATTAGGGTTTGCTGGTCGATTAGGGTTTGCAGCCAATTTAGGGTTTTGAAAAAAAAGGAATTAGGGTTTTTTTCTTTGAACAGATTTATGGTTTCTGCTATGATACCATGTAGAAAATAATAAGAGTAGAAATATTTTCTATGTAAATAATAAGAGTAGAAATATTTTCTATGTATTACAATGAAGGTACAAGGTTTCTTATATAGGAGAAACCTATATTTACATACAAGGAAATAAAATCACAGCACTATATTATGGCAAATACAAGAGAATAATATTTATTGACAAATAAGGGAATATCTAATATTTCCTTATTAATAAATAAAGAGAATAACCAACATATACAAGTATGGATATACCAGAGGCTTCTTCTTCGTCATTGCAGTGGAACAGCTATGGGCATAGGAAGATCATCGTTTGTTCCTGAATCCAATGACGAAGAAGCCTCTGGTACAGGGCATGCATTTGAAGGAGATCGTCGTCGAGAATAAACTAGAGTGATAGGTGGGTTAATACAAACGGATGGAGATGGAGAAGAAACACTCGAAGACTCACAAGAGGAGAAAATTGTATAAACAAGAAAATCATCCTCGTCCTCTCGATGCTCCCCCTGACGAGTATTCGAAGATGAAGTAAAGAAAGAAGAATCTTCAAAGAACGTGTCATCAGGAGAGACAAAGTAACGATCATGACTAGGAGAATAGCACCGATACCCTTTTTGGACACGAGAATAACCAAGGAAGACACATTTTAAAGATTTCGGATCTAGTTTGGTGAGAAGAGGGAGAACATCTCGAACAAAGCAAGTACAACCAAAGATGTTCGGTGGGAGAGGAAACGCAGGGAGGTTGGGGCACAAAATACGATAAGTTATCTCACCTTTAAGAACCGACGAGGGCATACGGTTTATTAAGAAACAAGCCGTCAATATAGTATCAACCCAAAATTGTTTGGGGGCATTCATCTAAAACATTAAGGCTCTTGTTGTTTCAAGGAGATGACGATTCTTTCGTTCTGCAACTCCATTTTGAGACGGAGTATCAACACATGAGAATTGATGTAGAATGCCATGTTCACTCAGATAAGAACTAAGAGCATGAGAAAAGTAGTTTTTAGCATTATCACTTTGTAGAACATTAAGAGAACCATGATATTGAGTACGAATTTCAGCATGAAAATTGCGAAAATGAGAAAGTAACTCAGAACGATTCTTTATTAAATATAACCACGTGACACGAGAAAAATCATCGACAAATGTAACAAAAATCATCAAAACCCCGCTTAGACTCAACAGACATGGACCCCAAACATCGAATGAACTAACTCAAATGGAGCATTAGCTTGTTTATTGACTCTAGGATACATACTTAGACAATGAAATTTAGCAAACTGACATGACTCGCAATCTAACGAAGATAAGTGATTAAATTGAGGACGAAAACTCTTCAAGACAGAAAAAGATGGATGACCCAAACGACAATGTTCTTCAAAAGGAGAGGTCACTGTAGAGCATGGAACGACTGTGGATATGTGTAGTTCAAAAATATAGAGACCTCCCGATTCGTGCCCTTTACCAATAGTCTTCTTCGTCGAAAGATCCTGAAATAAACAATAACCAGGAAAGAATAATACACAACAATTTAGATCTCGAGTGAGCTTACTAACTGAAATCAAGTTAAAGGAGAATCATGCAAAAACTTAAATCGTAAGACAAGGAAATTGAATTGGTAAGATTGACAAAGTGCTTAATTTTAAAACATGAGAGGTGGTCCCATCAGTTATAGTAACATTAGGTGAAGATTTATACGGACAAATATGAGAGAATAAATTTGGATTACCTGTCATATGATCAGAGGTGTCAGAGTCTATGACCCATTTGGAAGAGGAGGAAAGAAGACACGTAGATGTATTACCTGTGTCAGCAATGGCAGTAATAGGAGTGGAAGATGACGCCTTTAGCGACTCTTAATACTGGTGGAACTTAGCAAACTCCTCTGCAGAAATCGAAATAGATTTATCGGGATTATCAGGTGTAGATGCAACATGCGCTGATGGAAACCTCTGGTCTCTATTCAACAATCGTCTGCAATCACGCTTCATATGACCAGGCTTATGGCAGTAGTGACAAACAATATCGGAGTTTGCTCTCTGAGTGTTCGAATTACATTTATATGTGTTGGGTCCAACCCCTCTGTTTCCTTCGTACTCACTTGTCTGTCCAACCAAGGCACTATTTGACTCAGGTTGCAAGGTTACTTGCGACTTCTCAGTACGAAGTATGCGAGTATAAGCATTTTCCAATGAAGAGATGTCAGAGCTAGATAAAACTTGATCTTTTTCCATATCATATTTAGAAGCAAGACCAACTAAAAAACTCATAATAAACAGTTGTTCACGTTGTGCAGTTTGAATTTTCACATCATTACTAATAGGCAACAAGATATTAAACTCTGCATAAGATGTTTTGCACTGCATAAAGTAACTAGTCAGAGATTTCTCACCTTGATCAGGTTGAAAGAGAGTTTTGCATATGTAAATCACCAATTAACCCAAAAGCTTAAGCTGATAGGCACGTGGGCTGTTGAACGAGTTGGGCGGTGATGGAAAAACACGTCGGCGACAGTCCTCGACGGCGGCGGCAATGGCGGTTTCCGGCGAAAATAGTAGCGGATTTCGGCGGTGAAGAGAGTCCTGATAGTAGTGGCAGCAAGCAAACCTCACACACAAAGGACTTAAACCTTCAAATCTCAAACCCTAATTAGTTCCAAATCCCTAAGGACAACAAAAACAAAGAACCCTAATTGCCCTAAAAAACCCTGGGCTCTGATGCCATGTTAATGCTAAAGTATGAGAGAATCAGTTAGTCTATTACATTCACTCAAGAGATATATATATACAAGTATACAGGGTTAACCTAAATAGAAGAGCGTAAAAAGACAATAAAGGACACCCTAAGAGTTATATTAACAAAATACAATTATACTAATATAAGAACTCTAGCCAACAAGAGCATTGCTCAACTGGCATCAAGTATGACTCATAACCAAGAGGTCATGAGTTCAAATCCCCCCACCCCAATTGTTGAAGTACTAAAAAAAAAAAAAAAAACTAATATAAGAACTCTAACAATTAAAACTTAAATTCATCCCCTGAAGAGTTTTTTCTTATTGTGTATGTATACATATATATATATATATATATATTTTTTTTTTATAGTGCGCCTTAGATAAAAAAGCCCGCGCCTTTTGATGTGACTTACGCCTAGGCTCCAGAGGGCTATTGCGCTTTAGTGCGTCTTGAGCTTTTAAAAACACTGCACAGGACCCACCTTTTCTTCAACGCAGTAAGGACCATAAAATTTAGCAGACAACTTCTCATTTCTTTTCTTCGCAAGTGATGCTTGTCTATATGGTCGGATCTTCAGGAACACCCAATCCCCCACCTCAAATTTCAATTCTCTCCTCTTTCTGTTGGCGAACTTTTTCATTCTCTCCTGTGCTAATCTCATTTGAGTTTTCAACATGTCTATCATGGTATCCCTCTCCATCAGTTGGCCTTCCACTGTATCATTTGATGTCTTCACTTCCCCATAGGACACGATTGGTGGGGGTGGTCACCCATACACAGCTTGAAATGGCGTCATGCCAATCGAATTATGGAAGGTGGTGTTGTACCAAAACTCGGCCCAACATAACCATTGCACCCACCACTAAGGCTTCTCATTACAAAAGCACCTTAGGTATGTTTCCACGCATCTATTAACCACCTCTGTTTGACCGTGTGACTGGGGATGGTATGCGGAGCTTTTGTGTAGTCTGGTGTCCTGCACTCTAAACAATTCAGACCAAAAACAACTCAAAAAGATTTTATCTCTATCTGAGACAATGGATCTAGGGAAACCGTGTAGTTTGACTATCTCTTTGATAAAGACCTCAGCTACTTTCTTGGTTGTGAAAGGGTGCTTGAGTGCTACCAGGTGAGCCATTTTGCTCAATCTGACCACCACAACCAAAATGGCATTATGCCCTTTAGCTGTTGGTAGTCCTTCGATGAAATCCGTCGATATGTCTTCCCAAATTCGTTGTGGTATTTCTAAGGGCACCAATAGTCCCGCTGGTGAGGTGTCTAGGTACTTGTTTCTTTGACACACCCCACATTCCTCAACGTACTTTTTTACCTCTGTTTTCATCCCTTCCCAATAAAGATCACCCGTCAACCTTTTATAAGTTCGCAGAAAGCCAGAGTGACCCCCAAGAATTGAGTCATGGTAGGCATGAAGAATCATGAGTATCAGGGCAGAGGTTTTTGGTATCACTAACCTGTCTTTATAACGCAAGCATGCTTGCCTTAAGGAATACTTAGGCACGCTGTCATTGTCTTCCCTCAATTGTTCACAGAGCTGCTGCAAATTGGTGTCGTCCGCCACCTCTCTTTTGATCACCTCAACATCAAGTATCATAGGTACTGATATGTGCGTTAATTGAGTGGTTGTTGGAATCTTGGACAAAGCATCTGTTGCCTTATTCTCCAGACCCGACCTATATTGTACTTCGAAGTCGTATCCAAGTAATTTGGCAATCCATCTTTGATATTCTGGTTATATGACCCTCTGCTCTAATAAGAATTTCAATGCTCTTTGATCTGTTTTCACCACAAAACGTCTTCCCAACAAATATGGGCGCCATCTTTGGATTGGAAACACTATGGCCATGAGTTCTCTCTCGTAGATGGATTTTGTTTGAGCCCTGGCTGCTAAGGTCTAGTTGTAATAAGCAATGAGCCTCTTTTCCTGAGCTAGAACCACTCCCAGGCCTGTCCCAGAAGCATCTGTCTCAACTTCGAAGGGTCTATCGAAATCGGGTAATACTAACACTGGCAGAGTGGTGGAGCCAAAAAGCCTTAGGCAGTATTTTATTAATTTCCCATTGTTTTGGCTTATCACCGCTTAAACACCGAATTAAATTTCCCAAAGTTCTATTTGTGACTTCGGTTTGACCATCAGTTTGTGGGTGACAAGTGGTGCTATACTTCAAGTGGGTATCAAACTTTCGCCAAAGACACTTCCAAAAATGGCTTAAAAATTTTGTATCCCTATCACTAGTAATGGTTTTAGGAATTCCATGTAGCCGAACTACTTCTTTAAAGAAAAGGTTAGCAATATGAATAGCATCATTAGTTTTTCTACATGGTATAAAATGAGCCATTTTGCTAAAACGGTCAACCACCACAAAGGTAGAATCATTACCTCGTTGGGTTCGCGGTAAACCCAACACAAAATCCATAGTGAGATCTTCCCAAATTGTTTTTGGAATTGGTAGGGGAGTGTACAAACCTGTATTTTGTCCTTGGCCTTTATTAACTTGGCAAGTTGGACATCTTTGAACAAAATTCTCAACATCCTTTCGAATGTGTGGCCAAAAGAATCGTTTGGAGATTTGTTCATA
Organism: Trichosanthes cucumerina; assembly: GCA_036507285.1. Lineage (NCBI taxonomy): Eukaryota > Viridiplantae > Streptophyta > Magnoliopsida > Cucurbitales > Cucurbitaceae > Trichosanthes > Trichosanthes cucumerina. The sequence goes on from CM071837.1 coordinate 5,765,016, forward strand.
TGTTTTGTCTCGGCCAAAATGTCCTCCTAAGCCACCCGAATGAATATCCCCTAGGATTTGTATCCTCAATGATGTGCGTGGAACACAAAGTACATTATCTTTAAAGAGAAATCCATTAGTCATACTAAAATCTTTATAAGCATGTCCATCCTTGCATTTAAGCCAAATGTCAGAGAAATCTTCATCAAACTCATATAAATCAACAAGGCCATCAAATGAAATTATGTCACTCTTCAATATATTTAATAGGTGAGATCTTCTACTTAATGCATCAGCTACTTTATTAGTTTGTCCAGATTTGTACTTGATGGAAAAATCAAAACGTTGGATAAAAGTAATCCACCTAGCATGCATCCTAGACAAGTGTTTTTGGGAATTGATATAACGAAGGGATTGATGGTCTGTATATAAAATAAACTCCTTTCCTATCAAGTAATGCTCCCACTGTTTTAAAGCTCTAACCAATGCATAAAGTTCTTGTTCATACGTAGACCATTTTTGTCTTGCTTCACTAAGTTTCTCACTAAAATATTCAATTGGTTTATTTTCTTGACTTAATACTCCACCTATTCCCAACCCAAGCATCAACTTCTACAACAAAAAGTTTATCAAAGCTAGGTAATGCTAAAATAGGTGCTGAAGTTAACCTTTGTTTTTGGGCTTCAAAACTGCTTTGTTGATCTTTGCCCCAATGGAACCCTTTCTTCTTAAGACATCCGGTTAAAGGTGATGCTATAGTGCTGAAATTTCGAATAAACCTCCTGTAGAAAGATGCAAGACCATGGAAGCTTTGAACTTCTTTGACATTTGAAGGTGTTAGCCATTCACTTATGGCTTTAGTTTTGAGAGGGTCGACTTCTATGCCATGCTCACCTATTATAAAGCCTAAAAAGACAAGTTTGGGTACTCCAAAAATACATTTCTTCAAGTTAATATACAAGGAATTAGCTTTAAGAGTTGAAAAAACATGTTTTAAATGAATAACATGTTCATCTAGATTTGTGCTATATACCAAGATATCATCAAAATAAACTACCACAAATTTGCCAAAAAATGGTTGTAAAACTTTGTTCATAAGACGCATGAATGTACTTGGTGCATTTGTGAGTCCAAATGGCATTACAAGCCACTCAAACAATCCCTCATTAGTTTTAAAGGCGGTTTTCCACTCATCCCCCGACCTTATACGAATTTGGTGATATCCACTTCAAAGATCAATTTTAGAAAAGATTTTTGAACCATATAATTGATCTAGAAGGTCGGGTAATCTAGGAATTGGGAATCTATATCTAATTGTAATTTTATTTATCGCACGACTATCAATACACATCCTCCAAGTTCCATCTTTTTTTGGTGTGAGTAGGGAAGGAACCGCACAAGGACTCATACTATGACGTATTAATCCTTTTTTTAAGAGGTCATCAACTTGATCATGCAGAATTTTATATTCAGTTGGACTCATTCTATAATGTGGTAAGTTTGGTAAAGATGCACTAGGAACTAAGTCTATATGATGTTGTATATCTCTCAAAGGTGGAAGTTTACTAGGCAATTCTTAAGGATATAAGTTTTTGAAATCATGCAGTAAATTAGAAATGACTTGTGGAGTTTTAGTGTCTAGAACATCCTCGTTATGACCCTTAATAACAAGTGCAACTAAGTTTTTGTTAAGTTTATGTTCACCTAATAACTAACTACATCACAGAGTCACCATGGCCCTCCTTAGCTTGTTGAAAGCTTCAGTTGCTTCCTCATTCCTTTTGAAAGCCCCTTTCTTAAGTAGTTGAGTCATAGGCGCTGCGATAAAACTATAATTCTGCACGAATCTTCGAAAATAGCCTGTTAGGCCTAGGAAACTCCTCAATTCCATGATGTTTTTAGGAAAGGGTCATTCCCACATCGCCTTCACCTTTCCACTGTCTGCTTCTACGCCATCCTTGGATATCCAATACCCCAGATATTCAATCTTGGACTGAGTGAAATGACATTTTCCTCGGTTAGCATAGAGTTGGTTCTTCCGTAATACCTCAAACACCAATGACAAGTGCATTAAATGTTGCTCATAATTCCTACTATATATAAGAATGTCATCAAAGAATACTAACACAAACTTACGTAGGAATGGTTTGAATATCTGATTCATGAGTGCTTGGAATGTGGACGGGGCATTGGTGAGCCCAAATGACATTGCTACGAATTCGTAGTGTCCTTCATGAGTTCGGAAGGCAGTCTTTTCAATGTATGGTTCATGTACTCGAATTTGGTGATACCCCGACTTCAAATCGACCTTGGAGTATATCTCAGATCCGTGTAATTCATCCAATAGCTCCTCAACTACCGGGATAGGAAATTTATCAGGTATGGTCACGTTATTTAAAGCTCTATAGTCGACACAGAATCGCCAACCACCATCTTTCTTCTTTACTAGGAGTACAGGGTTGGAATAAGGACTACTACTCGGTTTGATAACCCCACTTGCCAACATTTCATCGACCAGTCTCTCAATTTCTCCCTTCTGTATATGGGCATATCAGTAGGGTCTCACGCTTACAGGGTTAGTCCCCTCTTTCAAATGTATATGGTGGTCCATTTCTCTTCGTGGAGACAACTTCATAGGCCACTGAAAGATGTCTTGGTTGGCATCCAACAAACTACTGATTGTCAGGTCTAGATCCTCCCCTTTCTCACTCTCCCCTGCCTCCTCGTTTGTTACTCTCTAAAGTTTTGAGTTCCACCAAAAAGCCATGGTCAAACTCTTCCCAAGATTTCATCATTTTCTTCAAGGATACCTTCGATTTAGTTAAGCTCAGGACTCCTTTTAGAGTGATTATCTTGTCGCCCATCTCAATCTTGATTGTTAGTGAGGGCCAGTGTATATTCGTTTCTCCCAAACTATTGAGCCATGTCATGCCCAACACCATGTCAATTCCCCCAAGCTCGAAGGGTAGAAAACTCTCCACAACCGTCAGCTCGCCGATATTCACCACCACATTTTTGCACACTCCCTTCCCTTTCACGGCTTCACCTCGCCCCAAAATCACCCCATAGTTAGCCGTATCTGACACAGGTAAATGGAGTTCGTCTACTACCTTGTGAGCTATGAAATTGTGGGTAGCTCCACAATCAATTAACACGATTACCTCCTTGTTCTCTATCTTTCCTCTCATTTTTTTTGTGCCTGGAATTGAGTCCCCCCACAGAGTTGAGCGATAACTTTGCAGCATCAGCTTCTTCTTCCCCCACATCTTCAATAATTTCCTGCTCTTCTCCATTGGCTTGCACCAACATCGCCCTGAATTCCTTCGCCTTGCACTTATGCCCCACTGTATACTTCTCATCACACCTGAAGCATTGGCCCCGAGCTTTTCTGTTCTGGAATTCGGCATCATATAGCCTTCTTTGGGGACCCTCCCTTCGTGGATTAGCTGCTGAGCTTCCTGTTAGAGTGATAGTTCGGGTCGCCACTATCTCTCCAGCCTTATTCATCTCTTTCGTTCCTCCACCTAACGGTTTCGGATAGTTGGGTGCCTCTTCCCCTCTACTCAACGTGGCAAGCTCCTTCTCTTCTCCTCTTGCCTCTTCACAGTCTTCGACCATCTGGGCCATCTCCATCAATTCATCCAACCCCTTGGCTCGAGCCTTCAACACTTCCGCTCTCACTATCGGCTTTAACCCATTAAGAAATGTGTTTTCCAGAACGTCTTTCGCCACCTTCGGAAGAGACGCCTTCAACCATTCAAACTCTTGGTAGTACGCCGTTACTGTGGTCTCCTGTCTCACAGCTAGTAATCTTCCCAACACGCTCGCCTGTTTTGCCTTTCGAACCTCGTGAATAATCGCAACTTGAGGTCTTCCCAATCGAAAAAAGGTTCCCGCTCTTCCTTCGCGCGAAACCAGTTTAATGTGATTCCCTCAAAGCTAATGACGGCAACCGTCATCTTCTCTGAATCGGTTAATTTGTGTATTTGGAAATATCTATCGGCCCTGAAAAGCCATGAGTCCGGGTCCTCTCCTCCCAAAACTGGCATTTCAACCTTTTTAAACTTGCTTCGATCGCTCCCCAGCTCTGTTTTCATCGTGTCCTCTTCTCGTATTGCGACTATGGTTCCTTCTCCCATTGTCCGTTTCGATGAGACAGTGTCCCCCATCGATGCCTTCGATTCTTGTTCCGAACTCTCTCCCTCTATCGTAAATGAAGCGCGAGTCCTCATTTCGGCAATATCCGTTACCAACTTCAGCATTGTTTTCGATATGGATGCCAGACTCTCTTCGATGGCTGGAATTTTCATCACCATCTCCTGAACTTGCTCCATATCCATCTTCAATTCTTCCCTTCCCTTTCCTTATCTGCCAAGTCCATCCTCTCTTCCATTCTTCTCTGTGTCATATCGATAACTTTGCCCAGGTGAGGATGCTCTGATACCAATTTGATAAGATTCTATCCTTTTGGTATTGAATTGTCGATAAAAAGCTTGCCCGAAGGCTACAAACTACCCAACTGATTCAAGAGGGTTGGTGTCCCTCTCCTAACCTAATTTGCTCTCTCCAAATTACTGAAAATCAAAAACATGCCTCCCCCCTCAACGAAAAAGGAAAATATACTCCCCTACACTCAGCACAAACATTCTCTCTCCTGGGTCCCCACTGGCTCACGTACTCCCCCACGATCGTTGGCTCTAACTAACTCTTTGGTGAATTTCCTTTCCTGCCCCTCCTTTGATACACCTTTTCGATTGGAGGTCTATCAGAAGTCTAAACTCGAAGTCTTATTGTTATCAAAAGTTTTTGAATATAAGAGAGAAATCCTCTCTTTATAAGGAATTGAAAACAAACTAAGGGCATGTTTGGGAGTGATTTTGGAGGGACCAGAATCACTTTGACATGTCTAAAATCACTTTCCTACAATGTGTGATGTTTGGCAATATTAAGCAAGTGATTTTGGAAGAATCCAAAATCATTTGAAGTGATTCCCTTTCAATCACTTGGGAGATGATTCCCAAGTGATTTTTGTCGATTATAATTTAAAATGACTATTATTCATTTTTGAAAATAGTATACTTTTAATGACGAGTAAAAACCGTAATCTTTTGTCAAAAATCATAAATTTCCATTAAAAAGTGATTTCTTTTCAAAACCAAAATCACTATTCAAAGTATAGAACCTAACATGAAAATGATTATATGAAAATCACTTTTAATAAATCAATTATAGATAAATCAATTACACTAAAATCAATATTTCTAAAATCATTCCCAAACATGCACTAAGTATTTAAAAAAGACTAAAAGAATTAAACCAAAATTATTAACTATCTCACTACATCAACAACTTTAACCCTAAACCCTAAGCAATAGGACTTGTGAGATGAGGAGAAGAAACAATAGTATGAGCATGGTTCTCTAGGTTTCCTTGTCAGTTTCTGGTGTGTTGGTTTATCATGAAGTTTCCAACAAGTGTCTCATGCATGTCTCAATTTCTTATTGTGTCACACTAAGATGGCCAACTTTCATGGATCAGCTGTATTCAGATGAACTATGCTATGTACATGGCTGCAACGGTAGGTACCAAATAGGGTCAAAATTTTTGGCATCATTATTTGTTTCCCATTCTCTTTCTACTTCAGGAAAGGCTTCTTTAATGGAAGGAAAAGTTGATGGAAACCAAACAGAACTAGAACAGTGTTGAAATATAAAAGTTAAGAGGTACCAGATAACCCAAGTATTTGAGGTATTTGGAACCTCTCCTCTCTTGAGTATTAGTACTCGAGTCTAAAACCATCTAGATAATTGCCTATGTTGCTCCGTTCCTACTCTCTCTATTTATAACTAAATACCATAACAACTTCTCCAACTAATTACTAATATTCCACCCTTCATACCTCAATTCTATCCCATAGCATTTCTGTCATTTACTCCCATTATTTGTCTCTACTTCTAACTCGTCATTGAGAAGGAATCTCAGTATTTTCTTTTGTTCTATTATCTTCTTGGACAAAGCAAGGTTTTCAACCCACTTCCATTCGTAAGCCTCGAACGTATCTAATTGTTGCCAATGGTGTGCAAGATTGAAATACTAAGTAGCCAACAAGAGCATAGCTCATCTAGCATCAATAAGACTTATGACCAAGAGATCATGGGTTCGAATCTCCCTACCCAAAATATTGTTGTACTAAAAAAAAAAAAAGATTGAAATACTAAGTAACGTTCAAATACCTAGATGTAATTTTTATAGACGAGCTCAATGTCTAGCAGCTCATAGTTCTCAAAATCAGAATAGGATGGCAACTTCCCATATTTCGTTGTTCTGAACAGCAAAAAGTTTTTCTCCTTCTACAATAGTTATGAGATTATTAGTCATGACATGCTAAGTGATCATTAATTTTCCTCTCGAAATTTGGGTCTTTGAAAACTAGTCCAGATGTCCTGTCTGTGAGGTGACCATCCTTCCCTTAGCCATATATAATCACGAAAACTAATTGAATTCATTGAAGAAAACTATGACTTCAAAGTTTAAGGTTGGTAAAAATTTAAGGAGAGGAATCAAGAATGGCGTGAGGTTGAGTGGTGTTTATCAGAACTACTACTATCAAAAAATCATGTTTCATCGTGGTGACGGAAAAAGCCAGCGAACTGAGATCTTGATTTAGGGTGTGTGATTTGCAAACCAAGGTTGGGTTGAGAGCAATTCTTGCAATGTGCCAAGAGATGAGGAGAAAGAGAGAGACCAATGGCCCCAACAATTTTTGTTAGACACATATGTTGACGATTGCAGTTCATGAATCGTTGAGAGGAGGAAGACGGTGGTGAGTCGTTGGAAAGGAGGAAGATGGCGGCAGAATCGACTAGTGCTTAAGCTATACACCATATAGTTTTGGGTGAAATTGATTCTTCAATTCTCCTTCAACATAGGAACCGTTGAAAAAAAAATCAAATGTATGCTCTAACTTGTTTCAAAATCCCTTTTGAGAAGGCTCTCTTGAAAAGTTGGACGGAAAACATGAAATTAGATCTACACACATGTTTCAATTTTGCCTTCACGAACTATATAAATGAATATATAAAGCTGCAATTTGCCCCCTTAAACTGCATGTGAGTCTAAAATTTGTCCTTTTCTAACAATAATACATTACGAATTCAAACTTGCAACCAATAAGCGAAGGTACTAAATGGCTGATTAACTAAGCTTATGCCCTAGTAGGCTACAATTTCTTTCTGAAACTATATATAAACTCTGTTTTTAGCTTGGTTGTTGAACTGCTGTTTAATCAACTGTGAATGCCAACTTTAAAAGAATTGAAAAGTTCAAATTATTTACTGTTGTTTCAAAGATCTGTTCAGGAAAAAAAAATAAATAAAAATAAAAAGCTCATACCAAAGGAGGCTTAAATGAATGTTTTGTTGTGGAACATGGCAGCTTCTTCCGGGAGATGCAACTGAAAGGGAAAATTGTTGGTATGGATATGCATGTCGGACTCAGCACCACAACGAAGACCACGCTCGCAAGAGAAATCATGTCTGTCGTCCTACTCGATCCCGATAATAATGGCTGTTTCTATTTCTACTCTTTTAATTGTACTTCTCTAAAGTCTTCAGTCATTTAATCATTTTGAATTACAAGCATTTTGGTGTTCTTAATTTGTTTCAAATATGCATTTTGTAAGTATAGCATTCTCAATAAGTCGTGTAATATTTATTTGAAAGTCTCTATGATTCACCTTGAAGATAGAAGTTATGTTTTAGTCGTATGTGGTGAGTAAAAAAAATAACTACGTACATCTCTTTGTAGAAAATTGATTGCCCATGTAACATTATCTTGGTCTTCATATGGATTCCTTGTGAAGTTGATTCAAGGTTAATTAAAGAAAAGCTGAAACATGGAAGAGAGGTCAAAAAGGTGAAAATTTGTGCCATAAATTATCATCTGACAACTTATATCTCATATTCTGACTTTTTGTAATTTGATTGATGTATAATTTGCAAATTCATACAAATTATGAATTGCATAGTTTTTATACTATTATTTTAGGACTATGTTACAGATACTTTGGAAAGAAATAAGTTAAAAGACCTTATCGTAACCCAGACTAAAAATTGGTTTATAATTATATCACAAAATTTTCAATGAACAATCAAGAAATCCTATAAAATCTAATTAACCAAATACCTAAAATTTTATAACGCAGATGGCCAAATTCAATTGAATCTAGCCACAAAATTAAGTTCATAAGAGTTATAAAAAAAAAAAAATCAAATGCTTAATAAAATCTCTAAATCTAATCTAACTAATTTTAAATACTCTATACATTTTCAAGATATAATATTTCTAAGAAGTCTCCTTTCAACTATAAAAATGCTCTAACTTGCCTAAATTCACATCGAATAATTAAGTTTAAGGTTTAAAGTGATAAAATTAATGTTTAATTCTACATGTTGCGGTAAAAAGTAAGCTTTACCTTATATTTTTGCAAGATGTTGAATTTTAGACCTCGCAGATGGAAATGATAGTAAATTAGTTGTATGGACTAGCATTTCTTAATCGTTTTCTCAGGGAAATTATAATAGGTAGAAAAAGTTATTAGGATATTTACAAATATAACTTTGGTTTATGGAGACTTGTAAATTTAGCAAAATGTTTTTAAACTGATTTCAACTCCTTCATTAGTAGTATATATGGTATATCAATAATCATCAGTAGTACCTTTAATATATCAGTCAACTGATATATACCTAAAGCGAAGTATATTAGACATATCACTAATTACTTACTATTGATATATTCTCTTTAGGTATATATTAGTTAAATGATATAAGCTATATAAAATATATGAGTAACATATGAAGGATGTTTTGCATATATTAGTGATATGTTTCATCACTTTAGTGAAAAATACTATATCATTCATTCATTATTGGTATAATGTATTGAGTATCAACAAGAAAAGGTAATGACAAAAAACGATTAAATAATTAAGTAAAGTGTAAAACTAAAAGGAGGTATATTAATAGAACCACTGATATACTTTATATTATGTATATAACTTTTCATTCGGATGTATTAAGTAAAGTATATCAATAGTATATCACTAATATCCTTGATATTAGGATATTTGATATATCGAGCATGAATCACTATTCTATTCTTGATATGCTTCGTATTTAGCTATTTTAATATACCGTCGATATATTAAAATATTAGGATTTTAATTTCATCGATTTACATAAATAAAGTGTATCGGTAGTATATTGTTGATATACATGATATTAGATATATATGATATGTCGAGCTTGAAACATTATTGATGTACTTCGTATTAACTATTCTTGATATATTGTTGAATATTAAGACTCTGTTTGATAATCATTTGATTTTTAGTTTTTGGTTTTTAAAAATTAAGCCTTAAAATACTATTTCTACTAATGAGTTTTTATTTTTTCTTATCTACTTTGTACTTATGATTTTAAAAATCAAGTTAAGTTTTGAAAACTAAAAAAAATAGTTTTCAAAAACTTGTTTTTGTGTTTCGAAATTTGGCTAGAAACTTAAATGGTACATCAAGAAAGATGGAAACCATTGTAGAGAAGATAGAGAGAAATCGTGAAAAAAAACAAAATCATAATTTTCAAAAATCAAATGGTTATTAAATAAGGCCTAAAATTTCTATTTCATTTAGTATATCCCTGATATACATGAAATTAGGTATATCAAGTATATCCGTAGTATATCGATGAATAGACCATTGATGTACTTGATATTACAAAGATACAAGATTACAGAATAGGGTACTATACACTTTTCACGAATTTGTAATGCGTTAGGCCAAAATTTTTGGTAAGCTTGCAAAATGAAAACGTGAAACTTTAGTTTTTCTTTTTTTCTTTTTTTATATATATCTTTTTTGCACTTGCCCCTTTTTTTTAATATGGACAGTTCCATAGCTATTTTAAAGGATTGTTTGCACAGATAGCAAACTAATAGCAAAAATAACAAAATCTAAAACTCTTTGCAAAATTTAATTATCGAGCCCATGTAAATGACTAAAAAGGTCATAAACCTTTCAGCCCAATGTCTCGTTATCCCTAATCATGTGTGTCTTTCAGCGTAAATCCCTAACATTCCCATGTAGAACCAAATATAGTTATCTTATTCCCAGCCATTTATTATTCCCAGACATTTTATTCTCAAACATCTATTACTCATTCTCATCCAATAAAACCTTAAACCAAACGACTCCTAATTGCTCTTCATCTTACTTCACTTCTTCCTATTCAAGTCTCCAACTGTCTTCAATTTTTTCTGACTTCTTCTTCCTTCCGTTGATTATAAGGTTAATCTTTGTAATTTTAAACCCTAAACTCGACAAACATATCCTTCCATCTTCACGTTTCTGTTCCTTATTTTTTTCCTTTTTAAGGTCAATACTGAACATTGTTATTAACTTTCTAATATTGATTTTTTTTTTCTTTATGTTCTTCACTTTGATTGTTCATATTGGTTCTTAAAATCGATGCTTTTAGTTTGTATGAATTTTGAATTTATGTTGATTTTCATATTGAGGTTTTAGGAATCATTGTTCCAATGAAATGGGATTTGGAGTTGAGTTCTCTTGATGGCTTCAGAGAAATCAACTTAAAACCTTTTGTAGTTGTTAAAGAAACTAGTCTTATTATGTTAAATCACTAATTGAAGTCTATTAGTGATAGAGTCTAAGCATTATTATTGGACAGGCGTCCGAGTGAATAAAGATAGAGATGGCAGAGTAAAACTCAAATTTCCACACTTTAGTAGAACGACATACTCTAAGGCATATTTGCAATGGGAAAAGAAAATAGAACATGTGTTTGATTGTGATACATATAGTGAGAATAAGAAAATGAAACTTGTCATTGCCATATTCACAAATCATGCGGGAGAATGGTATCAACATCCCAAATCCAAGAGAAGGAAAGAGGAGGGTCCAAAAGAAACATGGGAAGCATTTAAACAAGCCATGTGAAAGAGATATGTTCCAAAACTTTATGAAAAAGATTTGAAAACTGAATTACAATCTTTGAGTAGGGGAACAAAAAGTGTTGTTGAATATTATCAAGAGTTGAAGACCTTGATGGAAAGAACAAAATTTGAGAAGAAGAGGAACACATTATGTCTAGATTCCTTGAAGGTTTGAATCGAGAAATTGCTAATCTGGTTAATAGAAATTCATCACCTTACGTAGAAGATTTGTATCATCATGCTATCAAAATTGAAGCACAATTGAAGAAAGAAAACGAGCATTAAAAAAGGTATGCACCTAAAGCTAACACCTTTTCAAATTCTAATCCTTGGAACAAAGATGGTTTTGTGAATAAGAATGAACTGATGCAACCAAAAGGAAAGTCTGGGACTACCAAAAGAGTGGAGGTCGAGAGTTTCAATACTAAAAAGAATGAAACTTCAAAGGAAGTAAGAGAGAAGACTAGTTCTATTCAATGTTGGAAGTACAAAGGATTTGGACACATGAGCAAAAAGTGTGTCGGTAAAAGAGTTATGATGATAAGAAATGTTGTACTTGATTCGAATGATGAATGTGAGGAACATGATGCACAACTTGAGAAAAATCTGAAATACATGATGATGTATATGTTGAAGAAGGTAGTCATGTCCTTGATTACAAGAAGGGTACTTAATATGCAAATCAAGGGAGACAAAGTTAAAAATCAAAAGGAAAACTTGTTTCACACAAGATGCATAATTAAAGGAAACCTATGCAGCTTGGTGATTTAGTAGAAGTTGCACAAATGTGGTAAGAAGTTTTCTTGTAAAAAGACTTCAACCTACTACCCGTCCACTGATAATTCTCATTTATGAGAATTATTTTGCTTTTAAATTTAGTTATGCTTGTGATTTTATCAATATTATTGGATGGAGATTAGAAAATGGTTGAGTGTATTAACATAAATGTTGGAGAATCTTTAAATTAAGTAAGTGGACAAAAAAATAAAAGAAAATAAAAATAACACTTACTTGATGTTTTTATGCAGAAATTAAACATGGCAACATAATTGGACTTTTAAGGAAAATCCACAATTCTTTGAAAAATATAGGAATCTTGTGGGATCTTGTCTCTCCACGATTTTAGCTATAATTTTGGGCATAATTGTGCATTACTCAAGAAGGAACCCTTTGCGCAAGTTATCTATAAATAGGGAGCAGAAGCTACAAGAAGATCATCTATTTTTCTACCGTTTTCAACCTCCGTTGTTGTTTTACGAAGTTTTGTTGTATTTTCTGTTGTCATTTTCTACTGTCAATTTTTTTGCTGTCAACTTCTACCATTGTTTTTTCTTTTGTTTTCCAACCTCTTTCAACTTCAAAACTCAATTCTTCCTCAACGAAAGTTGAAGAAAGTGAAGGCTCAATTTCGCTTGAAAAAAGTGGAGTTGAATCGATTAGGTGCGAAACGAAAAAGTGGGTTCTTGTGCTTTTCTATATTTATAATTTATTTTCTTCTTTATTTAAGTCATTTTCTTCTGTTTTAGGAACACTGTATTTTTATTCACTTAGTTATATTTTGAGATTCAAGTTAGTTGTTCAAATTTCATTGTATCTATCGACATTGAGTTCTTAGTTCCTAATAAAATTGTTAGCTTATTCGAATTAATTTTCTTCTTGCTAAAGTTTTATTCTGGTTTGTGTTTGTTTCTTTTTTTTTTTTTAGTTTTGATTAAGTTATTTTCATTACTACATTCTATAATTTTATCTATTTTTCTTTCTTTCTTAGTTATGCATTTGTATTATTTTAAAGCTTTATTTTTTTACTTTTACAATGAGAAACTAATTTTTTCTTAGGGATTCAAGTTTGTGAATGCCCTAGAGGAAAGATGAAAGACTCGAGAGCAACAACAATCTAGCTAACGCGAAATGTTGGGTAAATCCTAGTTGGTCAGCTAATGTTGCTCGTCAAGCTTAAACTTAGTACCAAAAGGGTTAAGTGAAGCAGATGTCACAAAAGAAATAGAGGAAAAAGCTTAGACATAAGTCCCAAAACTTCGACCCTAGAAATAGGGCGAGACTCCAAAACCACTAGACTTTTGTACCAAATTACCTGAGTTAGATTAGCTATAGACATATAGGTTTAATCACTCAGTCTCCTAAAGATGCTTCATAGAAGATCGAATGGGAGTTGAACTTGGTTTACTTCGTTCTTGTGTTAGTTAGAATTGCAATTGCATTCTAGTTGCATTTCTTTCCAAAAGGGCATAAACATTCTTGAATCCCTTACTTTTTCACTGTCTTTTGATCCTTTTCATTATTTTAGCTAAAATCACCCAATAATCATTTTTTGTAACTTTGGTTACCTTTTAATTGCATTTGTCAACAATTTATGTCTCACAATTTGGTTTTATTAAAATCCATTTCGTTGGGTACGATACTCTAGATACTCTAGTTTAATTTGGTTTTCATAAAATTTGATCTCTTTCATTTAGAGTCGATGAATGACATTTTCAATAAAATTTCTTGTAGACACATAAATTGTAAGCAAATTGCAATTCGATTGCAATTACATCTGCATTTCGACTGAAATTGGATTTGCATTGCAATTCGATTGCAATTGCAACTTTCTAGTGTAGAAACCCAAATTCTTGTTCCCATTGTTTTGCAGGTTGAGTGAAGGCAATTTCAAGAGAAAGACACAACTTAGGGTTGCATTTCTTGAGATAATCGACAAGATAGAAGTAGACATCATTGCAACATTGCGCGCATAAGCTTCGTCATTAAGCTACATGATGAAAACTTTTATGATGAGAAATTTCATACTTCTTTTAACCCTATTCTTTCTATTTCTTGTATTTATTCTAAAGGAAGTCATATATTTGATAATTGTACTTATAATCCTGATTCCTTGTGTTATGGATTTCTACCTAGTTTTGCAAATCAACATCTGTACCAGTATTTTCTACAAGGGAAAATGGTTCCAAAAGAGCTTAGCATTAAAGAACTCGTAAGGGAATATAGGGCAAAGAACGATGTTGTGATGCAAAGACAAACCACATCTTTATGAAATTTGGAGATCCAAGTAGAACAAATAAGAAATGAATTGTAGGACAGGTCCCAAGAAATCTTGTTCAACAATACAGAGACTTCCAAACAAGAAGAAAAAGAAGAATGTGAGGCAGTGACAATAAGTAAATTTGAACATGCAGATCTCAACCTCTCAGTAGGAGTAGAAAGCGTTCCAGCACTTGAAAATATTATGGAGCTAGAAGGAAGAGAATAGATTAGAGAACAACCGCCTAAAAAAGATAAGGAACCACCCAAAAAATTTGTAGTGAGTTATGTAGTTCAAATTTTACAACAAATGACATCCAAAGTACTCTAAACACTAGAATACCCTTCTTCAACTTATTGCAACTTGCATGAAATGCTAAATAAAGAAGAATACAAAAAGGAAAGCATGATGGATGATAATTTGCAAGATGCCATACAAATTGCAACTACAATTTCTACTCTCAAATGAACATGTAAATCTCTTGAGCAGGTTAAGACCTGTTGTGATGAAAGCACCTCAATTAAGGTTGAAATCCTGCTCATCATTAAGCTTAAGGTGCAAAATGAAGGAACATGGTTGCAGTGTACATATAAGGATCTCAGTTCGAGATACAACCTAAAGGGTCTATAGTAAGGGGATAAGGCTCGGGTACCTTACCCTGGTAATACTATGGATATGGCCAACTTTGTAAGTGATAAAAATACAGTGATCCTAACGTGTTCGAGTAGACGACATGTGATGAGATTGCATAAGACCAGACCACAAAATAGTAACCACTAGGTGTAACTCCGTTGACTAGTTAAGTTTCTATTTCATTATGATGACCTAGGCAACTTGATCTCAATCCTAAGCAGGTTACGAACTCTTGTTTGCGAGTGATTGTCCTTTGACTAGTATGGGTGAGAGTGGCCCGAGTCGCCGACTCAATAAGCCTACCTTCTTGGGGACAAAACTGAGCAGGCAGTTGGGGACTTAATCTAGGAAGATGGAATTCACTCATTCCCGCCTGTTTGGGTAAGTAGATGAATGTTCCCTTAAGTGGTGTCTCCGGGACTTCATAAACAGCAAGCTCCACTTTTTTTCGTTTCCACTCCGTCTCTTCATAGCAACTCCTTGCCACGACCCACACAGACTTACAGACTCGATTTACACATAAGTTACTCAAAACAACGAGCCCTTACATTGAACAATTCAACAGAATTGTAAATCTAAATGTTAAATTGTGTAAACATCCATTTTTGCAAATTACAACAATTTCACCAAATTGAATGTTATACCCACCTAGTTTGTTTTTGAGAAATTTCTGACATAATCAAGAGCAACAATGGCTCTGATACCAATTGAAGGGATGGAATCCAGATGCAGAAGCGATTGATCGTCTTTGTTCGTGATTATGTTTCATGGAAATTACCAAAAACAGAAAACTATAGGTTAAGTCTAACTATGAAAGCACAATAGGTTAGGGATTACCTTTGAAGATACAATTCTTCTCGTAATCCACTTTTCGTCTACGATCTCCACGTTCTCAACGATCGAACACCTCCAATGAGTCTTCTCGGTTGTTCTCTAAGAGAGGGAGAGAAGTGGGAACTCGTTTTTGAAAGAGGAATGTTGTAGAGAGAATTTGAGAGAGAAAGTCTTTTGCAAGAATGCAAAACTTGCCAAATGACTTAAGTTCCCAAATTTGCATCCAAATGGATGCTTATATAGCCAATGTGGGTGGAGACAAGTTCTCCACCCATTATGCCACTATTTCCACTTATTATGCATTATGCAAAATCAATTTGCATTAAATGCATAATATAAGATATCAAATACCTTGTTATGTAAATCATATTTACATAAAGGGGAAATTAAATTGAATCATATTCAATTTACATATCTCTCAAATTAATTTCTCTAATAATGCCTTAATTCCATAATTAGGCAATAATATAGTTTATTATGAATCATACTCACATTAAACTATATTTTATATCCATTACATCATATATAATTGATATAATTCCCTAAATTAAATTTGAACACTTCAAATTCATTCCAAAACTTTATACCCTTATTATTTCCATATTGAGTCAACCGAAGGACCTAATGAACCTACAGATCATGAGCTCCAATGATACGAGATTAACAAATCAAACTCTTGGATCCCGTTAATCAACATTCGTTAACTACGAGTCACTCCACTAAAGACTCGTAGTTGCACTCTCCTCACTGTAGGACAAGTTGTGTCCATTGATATAACCAATGCCCGTGAGTCAACCATTCACAGGTCGTTCGTAATCACAGCTGGGTCAATTTACCGTTTTACCATTGTGACTACTTCTTGCTCCTTAAGCACCACTGATCCTCAATTGAATAACAAGTTTATGGTCCGACCATAGACAATATCCCTCTCGAGCCAGCGAGAGGGAGGGGCCTCGTTGTTCAAGACCTAGATACAGTTCTTAAGGGAACAACCTTTCTAGTTACCCTAGTTCGGGAACGAGTGAATTCTTTCTTGCGAAGTTAAGTCTCTAGCTCCCTACGAGTTTTCAACCTATCTAGTTACCCTAGTTCGGCAGCTGTGGCCACTCTCACCCATACTAGTCTAAGGATAAACCCTCACAGACAGGAGTTCGTAACTCGCTTAGGATTCAGGTTGCATCACTAATGGTCACCATTGAATTATTAGCCATAATCAATCAACGACGTTATTAGAGTGGTCTAGTAATTCTCAGTCCGATCTTGTACAATCTCATCGCAAAGGATGCCCCCACTCGCATGTCAACTACATGAACGAGCTAGATTGCCTCGTTTGTATGAAATACAAAGTGGGCGCATTCATAGTGTTACCAGGTTGAGGTTTCCGACCTTATCCATGTACTATAGACCATTCGGGTCATCTACTTGAACTTAATCCTAGATATGTGTCAAACCACACACGGTTCAAGATCTCCAAAATGTGACCCTGGAGCTTAGTTTATTGGATTTAAGTTTGTAATTGCGAGAATACAAGGTTTAAGAAAAAAAAATAACATTTTTATTCATTTCCTTGAAAAATTACAAATACACGAGTTTAGGGCATAAATCTCAACACTCTGGGTAAGCCATTTTTTTAAAATATTATTTTTCATGTTTAGTTTATATTAATTTTCTAATATAAATATAATGCCTTTTGATGGTGTTACTATGACAAATCTTACAAAATTAGAATTCACAGTCCTTGACATTAATGGTAATAATTATTTGTCATGGGTGCTTGATGACTAGATACATTTGGATGCTATGATACGTGGAGAGACCATTAAAGAAGGGAATACGACATCCAGTCAAGAAAAGGCTAAGGCCATGATCTTCATTCGTCATCATCTCCACGAGAGATTGAAAATGGAATATCTAACTAAAAAAGATCCTTATGTCCTGTGGAAGAGCTTGAAAGAAAGGTATGATCATAAAAAAAACCTGTTATTCTTCCAAAAGCTCGTTATGATTGGATGCACAGAGATTGCAAGATTTTAAATCAGTAAGTGAGTACAACTCCGCATTATTCAGAATTAGTTCAAAATTGAAATTATGTAGAGAAAACATTACTGATGTGGATATGTTAGAGAAGATATTTTCTACATTTCATGTCTCGAATATGGTCTTGCAGCAACAATATCGAGAAAAAGGTTTTAAAAAATATTCAGAACTTATTTCATGTTTTCTTGTGGTTGAACAAAATAACGAGCTATTAATGAAAAATCATGAATCTCGACCAACTGGAGCAACACCATTCCTGAAGAGAATGTGGTAAATTTTAACAATCATGGTCGAGGTCGTGACCGCGGTAGAGGAATAAATAATTATTTTCGTGGTGGGCATTATAATTATCCAAATTTCAAAAAACTCACACGAACTGATGATTAACAAGGAAAAGCTCCACAAAACAAGAATTCGGGAGGTGATGAAAATAAATGTTTTCGATGTGGAATGACTAGACACTGGTCATGTGTTTGACGTACATCCAAACACTTAGTTGATCTCTATCAAGTTTTCCTGAAGAAAAAAGGGAAAAATGTGGAAGCAAATCTTGCTTATCAAGATAATGATATATTCAACTCATCCAATATAACAAATTTGGATGTGGCAGACTTCTTTGCATCTTCTGAAGAGAAGATTGAAGCAATTTATGGATTAACAAGTGTTTATTTTGATTTTGAGAATGTCTAGTACTAATGTTCATTTTTATGTTCTTTTTAGCTTTAAACTTTTTTTATTATGTATCTCTTATTGTAATTATTTTTGTTTAATGAAGAAATATAGACAGTTTTCATCTGTTGAATGACCCAAAAATGAGCAATGAAGATCTATGTCTGGCAGACTACGCAACTACGCACACAATACTTATAAATAGAAAATATTTTTCTAAATTTACAATGTTGGAAGTAAAAGTCAATACTATATCAGGTTTTGCAAACTTGATTGAAGGTTTTGGAAAAGCAAGTTTTATCTTACCTAGAGGAACAAAATTTTCAATCAAAAATGTTTTGTTCTCTAACAAATAAAAGAGAAATTTATTCAGTTTCAAAGATATACGTAACAATGATTATCATGTTGAAACTGATCGTAAAAATAATATAGAGTGTCTCTATATCACAACTATTATCTCACATGAAAAACGTATATTAGAAACATTGTATGTTTTTTCTTCTAGATTATATTATACTTGTTATATTTGTTGCTTTCAATTTTTCATAAGCCAATTGTATTTAGATTAACTATGGACTAATCTAAATTGGACTTGTTTTAGTTAATTAGTTTTAAATTAAAGACCCAATTTCGTTGGGCCCAAAGCTGGAGGAGCCCATTTGTGATTTTGCATTCTTGATCTACTAAAACCCATTTTATTTGTATTCCTTTTGTATTATAAAAGCATGGGCCTTTATTATGTAAGATACATTTTTTGGGTCATTGAATAGGTCTTTAATTGGGGTTTTCTTTTATTAGAGAGAGAGAAAAGAAAGAGAGAAAAGAAGGAGGGGGTTTCGAAAAGAGGGAAAGAGAGAGAGAGAGAAATTTGGGCTCTCGTTTGTTTTTCTTTTCTTTCGGCAGAAAGCTTTTTACTCCTCTAGGATTTTTTCTTCTATCGATTAGAGAGGGAGTCGACGCCGGAAGCCTCCAGCCGATCGATGCCATGGACGCTACCGACCGCCGATTGGAGTACGTAGCTGCAGTCATTGGTCCACCGTCCGTCGAAGGGAGAAGCTCCAGCAAGAGTTCGGGCTTCTTTTATCAAATCCCAAAGGTTGTATTTCTCCTCTGTTTACTTTCTTTCTAGGTAGATTAGAATCAAGATTTAATCCCAAAAGTTGTTAGACTCCCAATCTTGGATAGAGTTTTGTTGCAGTCTCCTTTTGGGCATAAATCTTTGATTCTTGTAAAATCCTTTAATTGTTAAATGTTATTTATTATTTTTGCTTTAATTTTTGTATTCTCTTGCATATCTCTAATAAAATTGTCTAGCAAAGGCTTAAAACACTTTTGTAAGTGGAGTAGGTCGTTTTATGACCGAATCACTATAAATATTGGTGCTCTTGTTGTTTTTTACTATTTTTCTGCACATTTTCAATTCTGTCCAGCCCTTTAAATTAATCTAAAATCGATTATAAACTCGTTGTAAACACCTCAAACTGATCTAAAATTGGTTAGACTTAGAATTTGGATCTTGGCTGAAAATAACATTTGGTATCAAAGCTTTTAATCCTTTGTTTAGAGCTTTCTTTCTTGAATTAAAATTTAGGTTGTTGAATTAAATTTCTTGAATTTAAAGAATCCTTAAGTTTTTTCAGTATTCTTTAATTCTGAAAATATTTCTTTCAAGAAAAGCTTGTTGTCCAATTTTGTTTCTTATATTTCAGGATGAGTACCAAGTTCGAGCTGGAACGGTTTGATGGAAAAGGTGACTTTGGCCTATGGAAGATCAAGATGTTGGCCATCATTCGTCAACAAAAGGTCGATTACGCACTTTTGGAGGCTAAGGAAATTTCGGACAAAGATAACGGCGCACCAACTGAAAGAAATAAATAAGATAGCTCACAACCTTATAATTCTTGATTTGTCTGACATAATTATAAGACAAATGCGTAGTGAGGATACCACTGTTAAACTTTGGACAAAATTAGAATTCACTTACCAAGTAGCATCGATTTCAAGAAAAGTATTTTTAAAATCTAATTTCTTTAGTTTTAAAATGGACTCTAGTAAAAACATGAAAGATAACCTAGATGAATTCCATAGAGTAGTTTCTAAAATAGAAAATATAGGTAAAAATTTTTCTGATGGAAATCATGTTGTAGTCCTGATTAATTCTTTGCCTGAATCATATAATGATGTGAAATATGCTATGAAGTTTGGTAGGGATACTTTGTCCACTGAAATTGTTTTAAATGTCATTAGAGTAAAAGAACAAGAACTAAAAGAAACCAAGAAGTCTAATAGTGAGACTTTATATGTTAGAGAGAGATCAAAGAATAGAAATAAGCATAGAAGCAAGAGTGGGGGTAGATCAAAGGTTAAGGGGGCTAAAAATAGGAAGTGTTATCATTGTAAAAAAGAATGTCATATGTTGCGTATAATTTTGAATATGCAATATTGCAGTGTACGGGTCAAGTTTTAGTATAGCGATTTATGAGTCCAAGTATCGTCCTCAGGAATGGGTTTCTAGATTAATTAATTACTAAGATACTAACTCTCAATTTTAGCTAAGGAAACATTACATGGATAGGTGATGAAAGTAAAAACAAACAACAGACTAACATGTGGAGACACGAATTGATAGATTTGAGGAAAGTGATTTTACAAGTCAAAAGCTTAACTAACACATGCAATGAACCACTGAGATGAATTTATAAACAAGAAATAAAATACTCAAGAAAATCTTTCGATTCTTAGTGAGCCTCGCACATGCAATAAACTCCATAGTCTCCATATGAACCTACGACATGCACGACATTAAGCAACTTCTCTATGTGTTTCCCTAAGATTTCTAGGTCATTCTCATGCCAGATTTCAAAGGGTTTTGATAATTTTGCTCTAATTCAAGTTTTATCTCTCGAGTCCACTTAAACCAACAAATTAAGAGTTACGAATGAATTGTCAAAAATAAGAACAAAACATGTTTCAATTCATAGTAAGAAACTCTTAACAAGTAAATCAAATCCTAACTACAATGTCTAGCTACTCTAAATCACATGAAAATCAAACTAAGCATGTAGAAAACGTCTCAAACGGAGTTACAATCTGAAAGAAAAGGAAATTAAACTTATGTGTCGATGTCGGTCCTTCGTCTCCGAGCTCCTGTCTTCGATCTCGAACCTCCACGGATGCTTTCGCTCCCAAAAACACTCTTTTCTCTCTTCTTACAAAGTGTATTTTGAAATTAGGGTGGATTGTCTACCAAATTCGGCTCCGTTTGCAAGAATGCATAATGATATATTTATAGGTCTCAACGGTACAGCGTTGCAACGCTAGGGACAGCGTTGCATCGTTGTACCCTAGGCGGCTGGTATATATGGAATGTCTCGATGGCGTTGCAACGCTGAGGGCAGCGTTGCAACGCCGCTACCCTAACGCGTGCGACTCTTATCGATCTGGCGTTGCGACGCTGCAATGCAGCGTTGCAACACTATCTATGCGGTCCTTCATGTGCGCCTTCTTATCGATATAGCATTGCGACGCTGCAACGCTATCGTCTGGGGTCTTCAACGCATCTTGGTTGTACGTTCGGTGTTGCAACGCTCTACATGGCGTTGCAACGCCATCACCTCGGGTCTTCAAGCTTGGTTTGGTCCTTTCACTTCCAATTGATGTTATTTTAAACTATAAATAGCCTCGTTTTGATCCCGAGTGATCCAAAATGTCTCCAATTCTCTTGTTTGTGCTCTTAACCTAAAATTGAGTAATTTAAACACGTAAAAGCTCTGAAATCATTATAAAACTAGCAATAATTAAGCCTAAGGATAGCACATTTTGTGTGCTATCAAACACCCCCAAACTTAAACTTTTTGCTAGTCCCGAGCAAAAAAAGAATTAAACAGAATTAAACATTGGATTGTTCTTATACATGCATTTGATTCAAGCCTCAAAGATTTAAGAGAAAATCTAGTAATCACATGAAATATTCAAACATAACACTTCAGCAAGCAATTTAAAACTTTTTCTAAGTGTTCCTACGTGTGTGTGTGATTAGCCTATGTTCACTTCATTGTTACTAAGCCCAAATTAACTTTATTAGGCTCTTCATTCAACTTCTCCCTACACTGGTCATAATTACTAATCTCTTAGCCTCCCCACATTCAAGAATTAAATAACCCTACTTAGCACGTAATCACTTTTTTTAATTACTTTTTCTATTTTCTTTTTTTTTGTGCAAGGACACTAGCTTTCACACATCCACTGCAGGGACCCTTACCCAGAGCACTCGCTCAATGGGTGGCCTAACTGATCACAATGAAAGTAGCTCTTTTTACCCTCACGATTTTATTTTATTTTTTTGCAAACAAACAACAAAAACCAACTATTTCACATACTGTACAGGTCATGCACTTCATATTGTTATTCACCCTATCCTGCAGTTTAACTCTCAAATCAGTTCTTAGACCTATCGAGGTGACATCAAACTTCTAAGCCTAATAAATTTGTTCTAAGCATTTCCAAACTACAGGAACACAGGCTATGTGCATAATGGTGCAAGAACAACTCAAGAAAATTTTTAAATTAACTCAAATTCATATCATGCTCTCAAGTTTCAACAGAATCACAAGAATTTCCAATTAATTCTCATCCTAGGCTATCATAATCATACTTATGCAAAAGATCAATCAACAATTCAGCATATACTCAAGACAGTCACAACAAATAAACAACATCTCACCCCCAAACTTAAACTAAACATTGTCCCCAATGTTTGCAGAAATAAGCACAAATTAAGTATAAGGGTAAAAGTGAACAATACTGTCCTGGGTGATGGAGATCTTTCTGAGTTTCTTGGATAGCCAAAGCATGTGTGCTGGAGTTCCTCAGAACGGGAGCATGGATTTCCAACGAAGGATGACATCGTCACAACCTACAAAGCAAAACAAACAAACTAGTAAATAAACTAAGAACGGAAAAACAACTAAAACAAACTAAAGCAAGCTAAAGATAGAAAAACAAAAGTAAGTAAAGTTTGGGTTGTCTCCCAAGCAACGGTTTATTTAACATCTTTAGCTAGACTATACTCCCTCAAGGTGTTTCTTTCATTGCTTGCAGTGCCTGGAGTGATGTGTTCATTTGGCCAATCTGGGTCTCTATATTCTTTATTGTAGCTCCATGACTAGTCACTATACTAGATAAAACTGGTGACTGCATTCTCCAGCTAGTTGGACCGACTTCTGGATTCAGCTATGAAGAAGTGCAATGTCTCTTCCAGAAATGGTTTCCTCTCTGATGTAGAAGCATACCCTGTAGGAGGATTCAACACATTTTTGTTGTTAGCATAAGAGAAATTCTCATGATGCCTCAAACCTGGATTGTAATGTGTTGGGGGGTTATTCTGAATTTGATTTCCTCCATAGTTGTTACTTTTGTTGTTCAGGTAGTGCAATTGCTACATAGTGGATTCTCCATTGGTCTGGGAGCATTGAAAGGACATCCCTGTTTGTGGTGATCCTGCAAAATTATTCAGAGCATGAGTGAGAGATGCCATATGAGATCTAAGAGAGGTTACCTCATCCAGTTGATACAATCCAGCTACTGGCTTATATTTTTCTTTGTCTGTAGGCCACTGGTAGCTGGCAGTTGACACTTCCTCGAGGAGGGCACGTGTTTCTGGCACAGTCTTCGCCACGAAAGCCCCTCCAGCAGTGGCATCCAGAATGGTCCTGGTCTTATCTTCCAGTCCATTATAAAACAGTTGTATCTGGAGCCAATATGGGTAGCCATGGTGTGGGCACCTCCTGAGCATGTACTTGTACCTTTCTCATGCCTCAAATAGTTGCTCTCCCTCCTACTGCCTGAATGTTCCTATCTCCGTTCTTAACTTTGCAGCCTTCACAGGAGGAAAGAATTTGGTCATGAAGGCTTGGGCTAACTCCTCTCAGGAAGTGATACTGCCTGAGGGAAGGGATCCTACCCATTCTTTAGCTCTACCCTGCAAAGAGAAAGGAAAGAGACGTAAGCGAATATTATCAGCAGAGATACCATTCATTTTAAATGTACCACAGATTTCTAAGAAATTTTGCAGGTGTGAGTTTGGATCTTCTGTGGCTAATCCTCTGAAAGCATCTTCCCTAACCATATGTATAAGCCCTGTCTTAAGTTCAAAATTGGTAGCATTTATAGGGGCATAGACTATTCCAGCCTGCTCAGAATCAAACACATATTGGAAATACTCCCTGATGGGTTTGGGGTTATTGATGAGCTCCTGATCAGCCATAATCTGAGGTTATGCTTTTCCTTCTCTTAGGAGTCTTCTACAGGTCCTCTCGATCTCATGATCAAAAGGGTGCAAGTCTGCAGTTTTCCCTTTGGACATACACCTGGAGGTACAAACAAAAAAAAAAAGAAATTAGACAAAAATACAAAAAACTAGAAAATACAAAAATAAATACATGAAACATAAAACTTGGGTTGCCTCCCAAGAAGTGCTTTCTTTAACGTCTTTAGCTAGACGGTGACTTATCAGGGCACATAAAACTGCTCATATTTCTTTGGGCCCTTTTTTCTTGTATTGATATAGCATTCTAAGTCTAAAAGGCTATCTTGCTTTTCATGAGCACCAGACAGAAAATTATTTTTGGTATTTTTGTTTAATGAAATGAAATAACAAAAATCAAAACAAGACTCATGAGTGTAGGACAAATGGTTATCAATAATAAAAAAAAATTTTGGGGATCAAAGGGAAAAGGACTTCTCAGCCTCTACCTCTATCACCTAAATCTCCCCTGTGGAAATAATTGTATTACCCATGTCTACCTCACTAACCTGATCATAGTGTGCCTCAGTCTCCCCCAAATTATCCTCACTATCATATGAACAAATCCTCCTAGGTGGCATCTTTTCAGTGGTAAGGATAATGAATTGTTCCTGTAAGGCCTTAAGGGAAATTACTAACTAGTTAAGATATTGAGCTCTATCCTGTATTATTTTCCAAAGTCCTACCACCTCAGTTTCTAACCTATTCAAACTTTCTAATTCATCATGAACCAAATTTTTAATTTTCAATTCTAAGGTATATTCCATCCATTGGTTCACAAGAGAAGATTTTTCTATGGGTTGGTCAAGGTACAAACAATTATGGTTCCAACTGCCTAGATAACTATCATTACATGAATGTTTATCAATTTCAGGTATAGAATGGTAAAAATTAGGCAGATGAAATTTAGAGAAATCATGATGCACATACCTAGGGTCCTAGGAGGGACAATAGAATGATGGAGAATGAAAATCATGCAAAGTCATACTTGAAAAATTAGTAATTCAGATCAAGACTTCTACACAATAGCAACACAACAAAAAACAGGGGATAAAGACTCAAAAATAACACACAAAACTAAAACAGAACAAATAAGGAAACAAACAAACACACAAAACAAATAAGGAAAAATACACAGACAAACTTTTGTCTAAAATTTCAAATTTTCTCCTAATATTAATTAATCTAAATAATCGTCATTCCCCGGCAACGGCATGGCACCAAAAACTTGTTGCGTATAATTTTGAATATGCAATACCGCAGTGTACGGGTCAATTTTTAGTATAGTGATTTATGAGTCCAAGTATCGTCCCCGGCAACGGCGCCAAAAACTTGTTGCGTATAATTTTGAATATGTAATACCGCAGTGTACGGGTCAAGTTTTAGTATAGTGATTTATGAGTCCAAGTACCATCCTCGGGAATGGGTTTCTAGATTAATTAATTACTAAGTTACTAACTCTCAATTTTAGCTAAAGAAACATTACATGGATTGGTGATGAAAGTAAAAACAAACAACAGATTAACATGTGGAGACACGAATTGATAGATTTGAGGAAAGTGATTTTACAAATCAAAAGCTTAACTAACACATGCAATGAAGCACTAAGATGAATTTATAAACAAGAAGTAAAATACTCAAGAAAATCTCTCGATTCTTAGTGAGCCTCGCACATGCAATAAACTCCATAGTCTCCATATGAACCAACGACATGCACGACATTAAGCAACTTCTCTATGTGTTTCCCTAAGATTTCTAGGTCATTCTCATGCCAGATTTCAAAGGGTTTTGACAATTTTGCTCTAA
Source organism: Trichosanthes cucumerina (assembly GCA_036507285.1). NCBI lineage: Eukaryota > Viridiplantae > Streptophyta > Magnoliopsida > Cucurbitales > Cucurbitaceae > Trichosanthes > Trichosanthes cucumerina. The sequence continues at coordinate 5,791,325 of CM071837.1, forward strand.
TTCAAGTTTTATCTCTCGAGTCCACTTAAACCAACAAATTAAGAGTTACGAACGAATTGCCAAAAATAGGAACAAAACATGCTTCAATTCATAGTAAGAAACTCTTAACAAGTAAATCAAATCCTAACTACAATGTCTAGCTACTCTAAATCACATGAAAATCAAACTAAGCATGTAGAAAACGTCTCAAACGGAGTTACAATCTGAAAGAAAAAGAAATTAAACTTATGTGTCGATGTCGGTCCTTAGTCTCCGAGCTCCTGTCTTCGATCTCAAACCTCCACGGATGCTTTGGCTCCTAAAAACACTCTTTTCTCTCTTCTTACAAAGTGTATTTTGAAATTAGGGTGGATTGTCTACCAAATTCGGCTCCGTTTGCAAGAATGCATAATGATATATTTATAGGTCTCAACGGTACAACGGTGCAACGCTGTACCCTAGGCAGCTGGCATATATGGAATGTCTCGATGGCGTTGCAACGCTGAGGACAACGTTGCAATGCCGCTACCCTAACGCGCGCGCCTCTTATCGATCTGGCGTTGCGACGCTGCAAGGCAGCGTTGCAACGCTATCTGTGCGGTCCTTCATGTGCGCCTTCTTATCGATATTGCGTTGCGACGCTGTAAAGCAGCGATGCAACGCTATCGCCTGGGGTCTTCAACGCATCTTGGTTGTACGTTCGGCGTTGCAACGCTCTACATGGTGTTACAACGCCATCACCTCGGGTTTTCAAGCTTGGTTTGGTTCTTTCACTTCCAATTGATGTTATTTGAAGCTTCAAATAGCCTTGTTTTGATCTCGAATGATCCAAAATGTCTCCAATTGTCTTGTTTGTGCTCTTAACCTGAAATTGAGTAATTTAAACACGTAAAAACTCTGAAATCATTATAAAACTAGCAATAATTAAGCCTAAGGATAACACATTTTGTGTGTTATCATCATATTAGAAGGTTTTTTCCTGACGTTAAGAATAAAAAATCGTCGGGTAAAGGGGAAGAAGAGTCTAGTGTAGTAAACCTTATTGAAGAGTATAACCACTCCCTTATGGTTAGTAACACTAGAGAAGATGAAACTTGGATCCTAGATTCAGGTTGTTCTTTCCATATGACCCCTAATAGAGAATGGTTAGAAGACTTCCAAACCGGTGTGGGAGGTAAAGTCATGTCAGGGAACCGACACTTTTGTGATGTAGAAGGTCAAGGGACAATACGCCTTAGGCTTCATGACGGGAATATTAGGCTTCTAACTGGTAGGTACGTACCTAGAGTTAAGAGAAACCTAATATCCCTTAACATCTTAGACAAGCTAGGATACACCATTAAGCTAGAGGGTGGTGTTATAAAACTCATGAAGGGCATCTTAGTTGCAATGAAAGGACTTCTTAGGGGTACCTTATACTCTTTAGAGGGTTCAACGGTTGTAGGGTCAAGTGATCTAGTTAAAAAGAGTGACAATTCCAAAATTACCCTTTGGCATAAACGCTTAGGTCACATGAGTGAGTAAGGAATTAGGGAGTTAATAAAACAACAAGTAATTCCTAACATAAAAATTGTAGACCTAGATATGTGTGAGCATTGTGTTTATGGTAAAAGTAAAAGAGTAAAATTTATAAAGGGTGGTCACTTACTAATGAAAAACTGGAATATGGGCATGCTGACTTATGGGGCCCATCTAATGTTGTCACTAATGGTGAGGCTAGATATTTTTTATCCATTATTGATGATTGTACTAGAAAATTTTGGGTTTATCTTCTTAAAAATAAATATGACACTTTTAATAAATTTGTTGAATGGGTAGACTATTTGGAAAATCAAACTAGCCTTAGAGTTAAGAAACTTAGAATAGACAACAGGCTAGAGTTTTGTAACCATGAGTTTAAAAACTACTGTAAGTCTAAAGGCATAGCTAGACACTTGACAGTTGTAGGGACGCCTCAACAAAATGGGGTCGCTGAGAGAATGAATAGAACCTTTATGGAAAGAGTTAGGTGCATGTTGTCTGATTCACAACTTTCTCAAAGTTTTTGGGGGGAAGTTGTTGCAACAACATGTTATATAATCAATAGGAGCCCATCTACTGCCATAGAATTAAAAACACCACAAGAGTTTTGGCAAGGTAGTCCCCTTGATCTATCACACATGAAAATCTTTGGGTGTTTAACTTATGCTCATTCAAAAGAGGTAAAGCTAGACCCAAGGGCTAAGAAATGTGTTTTCCTAGGATATCTCGAGGGTGTTAAGGGATATAAACTATGGTGCCAAGACCCAAACTCACCAAAAATCCTAATAAGTAGAGATGTTGTCTTTAATGAAGGGAAAATGGGGTATGTAGAAGAAAAGGTTGAGTCTATCCCTAAAAGTCCACCTAGTTCCACTAAAACTGTTTTAGCTAGTCCTCTTTCCACTTCCTATAGTGATCAAGTAGATGAGCGAATAGTAGAACATGGTGCTTCACTATCTACCTTAGATCAATCACCTACACATGAAGTTGTTAATGAGGAAGAGGAAGAGGATAGTGAAGATTTAACAAATTATCAATTAACTAGGGATAGGGTTAGGAGAACCATTGTAGCTCCCACTAGGTTTGTGTATGCTGACCTTATATCCTATGCCCTAGTTATAGCTAATGAGTTTATTAATCAAGAACCACAAACTTTCAATGAGGCCATAGATAATGAGAATAAAGATAAGTGGTAGGTCGCAATGAAAGAAGAATATGATTCTTTGATTAAAAACCAAACTTAGGTTATTGTTAATAAACCATTAAAAGCTAAAACTGTAGGTTGCAAGTGGATTAATAAAGTCAAAGAGAACCATTTAGAAAACAACAAATCTAGGTTCAAGGCTAGGTTAGTAGCCAAAGGATTTACTCAAAGGAATGGTATAGACTATGATGAAGTTTTTTTCTCATTGTAAAACACACCTCTATTAGAATTTTGCTTGCCTTTGTTGCTCACTTTGATCTTGAGTTAGAGCAGATGGATGTAAAGACCGCTTTCTTGCATGGTGAGCTTGAGGAGACCATTTACATGGACCAACCACCTGGATTCGAAGCTCCCAAACAAGAAAAGAAGGTTTGTCTTCTTAAGAGATCGTTGTATGGTTTAAATCAATCCCCGCGTCAATGGTATAAAAGGTTTGATTCCTATATGCTATCTATTGACTTTTGTAGAAGTAAGTATGATAATTGTGTGTATTTCAAACAAATCTCTGAAGTTAATATTGTTTACTTGTTTTTATATGTTGATCATGATATGTTAATTGCTTACAAAACCATGCATGAAATAAATAAGTTGAAAAATCTCTTAAAGAAGGAGTATGAATTGAAAGTCTTAGGCAATGAAAGAAGAATATTAGGAATGAATATTATTAGAGATAGAAAAGAGAATAAACTATATTTGTCTCAAAGTGAATATATAACAAGACTAGTTAAAAAATTGAACATGCATGATAGTAGGAAGGTTAGTATTCCTTTTGGCAAGAATTTTAAACTATCTGTTGATGATTCACCTAAGACTCCAAGTGATATTGATGAAATGCATGACATTCCATATGCTAATATTGTTGGGAGTCATATGTATGCTAAGGTTTGTACTAGACCTGACCTTGCAAATCCACTTAGTGTTGTTAGTAGATTTCTTGATAATCCTGGTAAACAACATTGGAATGTTATTAAGTGGATTCTAAGATATCTTGCATGTCATACAGATTTATGTCTTGTTTATGGTGGAGCAAATATAGTTGATAGCAAGAATATTGAACTTGTTGGATATGTTGATGCTGACTATGTTGTTGATAGAGATAAACGTAGATCTTTGACTGGTTTTGTGTTTAGATTGTTCAATTGTACAATTAGTTGGAAATCTAGCTTACAGTCTATAGTTGCTTTATCTACAACTGAATCTGAGTATATTGCATTAACTGAAGCTATTAAGGAATCTTTATGGCTTAAGGGAATTGTATCTGAATTATGTTGTAGTGATAATGTTTCTGTGACTGTGCATTGTGATAGTCAAAGTGCTCTACATTTATCTAAAAATCATTCTCACCATGAAAGAACTAAACATATTGATGTTAGGTATCATTTTGTAAGAGATGTCATCAATGATCGTTTAGTTTCTGTTAAAAAGGTTGCTACTGATTTGAAAGCTGCTGATATGTTTACTAAAGCATTACCTTGTGATAAATTTAAATTTTGTGTGAGAATGTTGTAGCTTGATCATTGATGATATCACTTTTGCCTTTGGGTCTTATTTAATAACTAATTACATTAGTCCTTTTATTAGTTTATAATAAATTGAAATCAAGGTGGAGTTTGTTATATTTGTTGTTTTCAATTTATCATAAGCCAATTGTATTTAGATTAACTATGGACTAATCTAAATTGGACTTGTTTTAGTTAATTAGTTCTTAAATTGAAGACTCAATTTTGTTGGGCCCAAAGCTGGAGAAGCCCATTTGTGTTTTTGCATTCTTGATCTACTAAAACCCATTTTATTTGTATTCCTTTTTCATTATAAAAACATATATGAGCCTTTATTATGTAAGATACATTTTTGGGTCATTGAATAGGTCCTTAATTGGGGTTTTCTTTTATTAGAGAGAGAGAATAGAAAAGAGGGGGTTTCGAAAAGAGGGAGAGACAAAGAAAAAAATTTGGGCTCTCGTTTGTTTTTCTTTTCTTTCGGCAGAAACCTTTCGAAAAGAGGGTTTTTTCTTCTATTGATTAGAGAGGAAATCGACGTCGAAAGCCTCCAGCCGATCGACGCCATGGACACTGTCGATCACCAATTAGAGTAGCCGCAGTCATTGGTCCACCGTCCGTCGAAGGGAGAAGCTCAAACAAGTGTTCGGGCATCTTTTAATCAAATCCCAAAGGTTGTATTTATCCTCCCTTTACTTTCTTTCTATTTAGATTAGAATCAAGATTTAATCCCAAAAGTTGTTAGACTGCCAATCTTGGATAAAGTTTGGTTGTAGTCTCATTTTGTGCATAAATCTTTGATTCTTGTAAAATCCTTTAAATGTTGAATGTTATTTATTATTCTTGCTATAATTTCTGTATTCTCTTTCATATCTCTAATAAAATTGTCTAGCAAAGGCTTAAAACACCTTTGCAAGAGGAGTAGGTCGTTTTATGACCGAACCAGTATAAATATTAGTGTTCTTGTTGTTCTTTACTGTTGTTCTGCACATTTTCAATTATGTCCAACCCTTTAAATTGATCTAAAATCGATTTAAACTCGTTGTAAACACCTCAAACTGATCTAAAATTGGTTAGACATAGGATTTGAATCTTGGCTGGAAATAACAATACTCATATACGAGTAATAGAAAGTTATGCAACAATGAACCAGAAGTTCATGAATCCAAAAATACTCAGTGTTTGACATGATCGATTAGGTCATCCGGGATCAATAATGATGAGAAAAATTATTGAAAATTTACATGGGCATCCATTAAAGAACCAGAAGATTTTTCAATCCAATGAATTGTCATGTGATGCTTGCTCTCAGGGCAATTAATCATTAGACCATCACCAACTAAAGTGGGGACTGAATCACCTGTATTTTTTGAACGAATTCATGGTGATTTATGTGGACCTATTAACCCACCAAGTGGACCATTTAGATATTTGATTGTACTGATTGACGCATCCAGCAAATGATCACATGTATGTCGATTATCAAGTTCAAATTTTGCATTTGCAAGGCTACTTGCTGAAATAATTAAGTTAAGAGCACAGTTTCTTGATTATACAATTAAGATCATTCGTCTTGATAATACTGGTGAATTTACATCCCAAGCATTCAATAATTATTGTATGACTATTGGGATAGAGGTTGAACATCTTGTAGCACATGTTCATATACAAAATAGTTTAGCATAATCATTTATAAAACGTTTGCAATTAATTGCTAGGTCAATGCTTATGAGAGCAAAGCTTCCAATGTTTGTATGGGGACATGTTATTTTGCATGTTGCATCGCTAGTACGCATTAGGCCAGTAGCTTATAATAAGTACACCACAATGCAATTAGCTTATGACCAACAACCGAATATATCTCATTTGAGAATTTTTGGATGTGAAATATATGTTCCAATTGCTCCAACATACTAAGTGAAGGGACTAGGAATTCCCGCAGCGGAATACGTTATGAAACGTCGTTGATTCGTTGTGTAATTCTTATCTTAAAATCGAACCTATCTCGTAGATCCTAGGCTAAACATGCATAAAATGAGAAGAAAAACAGTAAGGTATCTCGGTACGTACTTGTTGAAGAACTCTTCTTCAATGCTTTCCTCCTCCGGTCACGACCTCTCTCGAACCAACGAACTTCTCGAACTCGATTCTCGAACAGTGTAGCAAGACACTTCCAAAATGTCTTCTCGGTTGTTCTCGGGAGGTTGAGGGAGAGTAGGTGGGACTCCTTTTAGATTTTGGGTGAGGAGAGTTTAGAGAATTGAGAGAGAGTTGAGAGAGAATGTTTTGCTATCTTTGGATCAAAATCCAAAAAATGGCAAAAGCTACTCCAAAGGCTTCTTGCAAAGCCTTTAAATACCATTGTGTGATGGAGTTAAAACCACCATGAAATCACAATTTTACTACAACCATATGATATACAAATCATATTTGCATATCACATAATATAAGATATCTCATGCCTTATTATACAAATCTCATTTGCATAATTGTGGATTTTTAAATTGAATCACATTCAATTTAATTTCTCTTAATTCAATTTCTCCAATTAACAATTAATCAATTAGGCTATCCTATAGTTTATTATGAATCTCATTCACATCAAACTATATATTATGTCATTTATATCTCATATAAATGACATAAATACCCAAATAATGAATTTGAGCACTTCAAATTCACACCAAACTGTAAACCCTCAATTTGTCCAATTTGAGCCAACCGAGGGACCTAATGGATCTATAGATGACGAGCTCCAATGATCTAAGACTAACCTGTCAAACTCTTTGACCCGGTTATTCAACATTCATTAGCTACGGTAACACTCCACTAAAGCCCGTAGCTGCACTCTCATCACCGGTAGGATAAGTTGTGTCCTTCGATATAACCAAACCCCTTGAGTCGACCCTTCACGGGTTGTTCGTGACACTGTTGGGTCAAATTACCGTTTTACTCCTGTGTCTACCTCTTGCTCCTTAAGTTGCCACCGCTCCTCTAATGAACAACAACGTTGTAATGGTCCAACCATACACAATAACCCTCTCGGGCCAGCGTGAGGGTGGGGCCCCGTTGTTCAAGCGCTGGAGACAACACTTAAGGGAACAACTTCTCTAGTTTCCCTAAGTCGGGAACGTGTGAATTCCTTCTTGCGTAGTCAACTTCCCAGCTCCCCATGTGGTCCTGTCCCTAAGAAGATAGGCATATTGGGCGAGACCCCCGCAGACAGGAGTCCATAACACGCTCAGGATTAAGGTCGAGTCACTAATGGTCATCTACGAAATTATAAGCTTTATACTGTCAACGGTGTTACATCAGTAAGTCTAATAATTCACGGTTCGATCTTGTATAATCTCATTGCACAGGATGCCCCCACTCGCATGTCAACCACATGAACGAGCTTGATCACCTCGTCTGTATCTAATACAAAGCGGGCCGCATCCACAGCGTATCCAGGATTGGGTCTCCAACCCTATCCAGATACTGTAGACCGTTCGGGTCATTAACTCGAACGTGATCGTCCCTGTGTGTCCACTACACACCGTTAAAGTTCTAGTTCTCTCATAATACAATGACCCTGGAGCTTAGTTTATTAGATTAAGTTTATGAAATATGCGAGACACAAAGTTCAAATAAATAACTCTTATTTATTTACAACTTGGAATATTACAAACTACACGAGATGAGAACATACATCCCAACACTAAGACGGGTCCTCAAAGGAGGTTGGGAATATATGTTGGATATGATTTCCCATCAATTAAATATCTTGAACCCCTGACGGGTGATGTATTTACTGCATGATTTGTTGATTGTCATTTTAATGAAACAAATTTTCCAACATTAAGGGGCTAAGAAGTTGGAAAAAGAGATTACATGGGATGCATCGTTATTATCTCATTTAGATCCCTGTACAGATCAATAAAAAGATAATTCATTTGCAAAATATAGCAAATCAATTACCAGATGCATTACAGATGCTAAGAGAGTAACTAAATCATATATACCAGCTGTAAATTCCCCATTGAAAATTGATATCCCAAAACAACAAGTTGTCACTAATGAGTCTGGGGCATGCCAGAAGCGTGGTAGACCTATGGGTTCCAAAAATAAAAATCCTCGAAAAAAAAAGTAGTTGATAATCAAAATAATCCCATGAAGGATATGGATAAGAAATCCAGAATACTACTACTGATAAAAGTATTGATGAAAGTCCAATACTTGAGGATAATAATAAAATTTCCATAAACTATGTTATAACAGGAAAAAGATTAAACCAAAATGATATAGTTGTTGACAACATTTTTGCTTATGATGTTGCTCATGATATTATTCATGAAGATGATGATTCTGATCCAAAATCCATAGAAGACTGTCAACATCGAAAGGATTGGCTTAAATGGAAAGAAGGAATCCAGGTAGAATTAAACTCACTTTCAAAACGTGAAGTTTTTGGACCGGTAGTCCGGACACTAGAAGGTGTTAAACCTGTGGGATACAAATGAGTATTTGTAAGGAAGAGAAATGAAAAGAATGAGGTCACAAGATATAAAGCGAGACTTATTGCACAAGGATTCTTGCAAAGACCTGGTATTGATTATGAGGAGACATATTCTCCTGTGGTGGATGTAATAACATTGAGATATCTAATTGGTCTGACTGTATATGAAAAGCTTGACATGCATCTGATGGATGTAGTCACGACATATTTATATGGATCTCTGGATAATGACATCTATATGAGAATCCCAAAAGAATTTAAAATGCCAGAAACATATTCTCGAGAATTGTGTTCAATAAAGTTATAGAGATCACTATATGGATTAAAACAATCAGGACGAATATGGTATAATCACCTGAGTACATATTTTTTGAAAGAAGGATATCAAAATAATCCAATATGTCAGTGTATTTTTATAATGAAATCTCAGTCAGGATTTGTGATTATAACTGTATATGTTGATGATTTAAATATAATTGAAACTCCTGAAGAGTTATTAGAGGCAATAGAATATCTTAAGAAAGAATTCGAGATGAAAGATCTCAGGAAAACAAAATTTTGCCTTGGTTTGCAAATTGAACATTTAGCATATGAGATATTTGTTCATCAGTCAACTTATACAGAGAAAGTTTTAAAAAGATTTTATATGGACAAAGCACATCCATTGAATATTCCAATGGAAGTTCGTTTACTGGATGTAAAGAAAGATATATTTCGACCTCGAGATGATAACGAAGAACTTCTTAGTCTTGAAGTACCATATCTTAGTGCAATTGGTGCACTTATGTATCTTGCTAATAATATAAGATTAGATATCGCATTTTCAGTAAATTTATTAGCGAGATATTGTTCTTGTCCAACCAAAAGACACTGAAATGGAATTAAACATATACTTTGCTATCTCTGAGGAACTGTTGATATGAGGTTGTTTTATTCTAATAAATCCAATTTAGATCTAGTTGGTTATGCAGATTCTGGATATTTATCTGATTAACACAAAGTTATATCTCAAACAGGTTATCTATTCACATGTGGAGGTTTTGCTATATCATGGCGATCAGTGAAACATACCATCACGACCACTTCTTCGAATCATGCTGAAATCCTCGCAATTCACGAGGCAAGTCGAGAATGTGTATGACTAAGATCAATGACTCAACACATTCGTGAAACATGTGACATGTCTTCTAGTAAACATCTTCCGATAATATTATACGAATAGAACACAGCTTGTATAACTCAAATCGAAGGAGGATATATCAAAGGAGATAGAACAAAACATACCTCACCAAAACTTTTCTACACTCATTATCTTGAAGAAAATGGCGATATCAGTGTAAAATAAATTTGTTCAAAAGATAGCCTAGCAGACTTATTTACAAAAGCATTACCAATTACAACCTTTGAGAAATTGGAGCACAACATTGAAATGCAACGATCTAGAGATCTCAAGTGATGTTTCCATGAGGGGGAGTAAATATATTGTAATCTGTATATAAAATATGTACTCTTTTTCCTTCACTATGATTTTTTTCCCATTGAGTTTTTTCCTAGTAAAGTTTTAACGAGTCATATATTATATAAAAATGAACATCTAAGGGGGAGTATTATAAATGCATGAAATAGATGTCCATTTTCTCATCTACCCATGTGTCATGCCCCCTTTTGGTCATGTGTCTTCCATGTGTCACAAACCTACTCATGCTTGGTGTCCAAAAAAACCCACTTGCTTCATGCCAAATATCCTATAGATAGTTGTTTTTGGTGGATAAATAGAATACACAATTGATGAAGAAAACTCTTCAATCTTCTCTATTTTCTCCCATTTTTCTCTAATTTCATTTGTTTATTTAATTTGCCATAAAATTCCACTTTTTTCTTTATATTATATAATATCCATATTATTATTATTATATGTTTTTGTAAAGTTTTGGTGTTCGATTTTGCCTCTTAATTATTTTACAACCATGAGTGATTTTTTTTTTCTTCTAAAATTAAAGATCCTAACATTCATCCTCCATTTTATAAGTGGAGATAAGATATAACATTTTTGAAAAATAAAAACAATCAGCAAACATTTCCATTTCACACCAGCTAAAAAAAATATAATGAAGATATCATTTAGGTTCAAAAAAAAAAAAAATATATATATATATATATATATATAATGAAGGAGTATATTGCGATTGGGGTTTGTGCAGGTGTATGAAACGGTAGCGTTCAAATGAAAATGAAGTTTGAAAATACGGAGATGCAGGCAATGGACGGTTTGATTAGACACAGATCAGGAAGAACGTTGGAAATGTGGGGCCCATGGCTTTGGTTGGAGTTGAGAATTGTGAGATAATCATGCGCCAGCCTTGCCTTGCCCATTGCGCATGGATCCCACCTGTCTTCCAAATCCCCATTTCCCTCTGTATTCAAAGATAAAATAAAAATAATAATCCACACCCTTTTTTCCCCTTCTATCCTACTATCCTTTTCATTTTTATATTTTACTTTATTTTCTTCTTTTTCTTATTATTTTTTTTCTACCTCTTTCGTAAATCACTTCATACGTTTGAGACTTTAGAGTTTCTCTCTTTCTTTCTTTTTTTCTTTTTCTTTTGTTTTTTTCCCCTTTAATAGAATCAAGTATTAAAATATTGATTATATAAATCAAAAAATTAATATAAATTATTTAAATTAATTATTTAGTTCTTTTACTTGTGACATATTTATAAAAGACTTTGATGTCATTAACTTTCAAATTTGTTCTTCTGTTTAGATAATAAACTCTTTTTCCCCTACTTTTTATTTTTTTATTATTGGTCATAAGTTATACTTGATGTCAGTTAATCTATATTCTTCTTGTTTTCTTTTCCCCATATTTTAATGTGATGTTTTCATTCAATTTCATACCTTAGTGTCTTTGTTTCTACATGTTCAATCGATTTGAGTCTCAAATTTTTCAATAGATATCATCACTTTGCCTCTAAAATTACATATAGTTAACCTGAATTCAACCTTTTTTATTGAGTACTAATGCGTCAAAATTCAATTTGTGATGTTTGTTTAATATCCATTTAGTTTTTTATTTTTGAAAATAAAAATTAAACTTGTAAACACTACTTCCACTTAGAGTTTTTTTTTTTTGTTATCTATTTTTTACAAATGTTTTCAAAATTCAAAGCTAATAAGAATGAGAATTTCCATTTCCTTTCACGGTCTTTACTCAAATGCAAGAATAAAATCAATTACGTGTCGTTTGGTAATATTCTTGTTTCTCATTTTTTGTTTCTTAGGGCCAATTTTTTGGAAAGATGAGCATTTGGTAGCCTTCTTGTTTCTCACTTTTTTAGAAATATTTTCTAAGATTGTGTAGAAATTTTGGAAACAAAAAAAAATCAAATTTCTTGTATTTTGTGTTTTGTTTCATGTTTTCTCTAAACACAAATAAAAACATTACAATGTCAATTGACTGATAATAAACATGGATAAATGGATAAAAACATAAAAAATTTTATATTAATTTTAAGAACTAATTTTCACATTTTTAATCTAAAATTTCGTAGAACAAGAAACAAAAAGGTTATTGCCAAACATGTGTTTTGTGTTTTTTTTTAATCAAATATAAATTTAAAAACATGAAATAATTACCAACACACATTTATGTTTTTATGTTTTTCTTTATTAAAAAATTGAAAAAGAGTAACAAGAAATAAGGATTGAGAAACGAAAAATAAGAACGTTAGTACCCCTAGAAAGGGTAATCTCATTTCTATTTAATCTTATTTTCATTTCTTATGGGACAATTGGGCATATCGCAAAATGCGGGTTGGGTAAAAAAAATAGCACCATATAGCAAAATGTAAAAAAAAAAAAAAAAAATATAATAAAATTGGTTGCTCAACCAATTTAAATTACAAAAAAACTCACAACCAATAGCTTAGAAGTGTTATTGAAAGCTACAAGCCTTAAATTATGTTCTAATTGAAGTCTATCACTGATAAACTTCTTGGTTGGATTGTTCATCTGGTTTGATTGAAATCTATCAATGATAGAAGTCTATTACTATCACTATCATTGATAGACTTCTTGTTTGAGATTTTTTATCTATTCTGATTGAAGTCTATCAGTGATAGAAGTTTATCACTGTCACTGATAGACTTTTTCATTGGAATTTTTGTCTATTCTGATTGAAGTCTATCAATGATAAAAGTCTATCACTATCGTTGATAAACTTTTTATTTGAGTTTTTTATTTGTTCTGATTTAAGTTTATCACTATCACTAATAGATTTCTTGTTTGAGATTTTTATTTCTTCTAATTGAAGTCTATCAATTATAGAAGTCTATCACTATCACCAATAGACTTCTATTTGTGTTGTTTATCTCTTCTTATTGGAGTCTATCGGTGATAAAAGTCTATCACTATCACTGATAGACTTCTATATGTGTTGTTTATATGTTATGATTAGAGTTTATCAATGGTAGAAGTCTATCACTATCGCCAATAGATTTCTATTTATATTGTTTATCTCTTCTGATTGAAGATCCTCTGTGATGGAAGTCTATCACTATCACTGGTAGATTTCTTGTTTGATATTGTTTATCTGTGTTGACTAATGGTATTGTTTATCTATATTGATTGAAGTTGATCAGTGATAGAAGGCTATCATTATTACTGAGAGACTTCTTGTTTGGTATTGTTTATTAGTGTTGATAGAAGTCTATTGTCACAATCATACTAGAAGAGCGTATGTTTGTGAACCTCACAGTGACAAGTCGTGCCATGATGCGATCGAGGAGGACGGTGCATCATCTAACACACCAAGATAGGTGGGCTTGAAGGCATGTGAGGGGCCAGGGCCAACCGTGTCGTCGGAGGGGTCGATGTATGGGCGTATGACTCCTCGCCAAAATGACGTGCAAGGGAGGAAGACCCAATATTTCACATAATATACTTTAGGGGGTACCATGGTGTCGACTCTCCACCACCCCTAGGCTTGTGGGCCTAAGTGAGTCACCCCGTGGCACGTTAGCGTGTCATGGCTGGGGCGAGCGTCACAAGAGAAGTGTCTTGGGCGTTTCCTTTGTAACGGGTTTTCAAGGGACAGTGTCGGACGACACAGGTGTGCCGACATTGCGCCTCTTCCCATGGGCTGGAGGTTCCGATATAGGGCCCGTTAGCGGCCAGCGATCTGAGAATGTCCTGTCAAAGTCAACTCATGGGAAAGACAAGTGCAAGCACACAGACAGGCGACGTGTGCGACCAAGTTATATTCTTCTGCTTATTTACTTGATGCTTGGTTGAGGACTGAAGAACCTCGCCTAAGGCCCGACGAAGCCACAAAGCGTTGCGATCATAGCGATGGGGTAGGAGTTCCCCTTAAGGCTGGCCATGTTCGAGGCACGAATCATGGTGCCGCACGGTTCGAGAGGTACGACCGTGACATTTGGTATCAGAGCCAACCTTTGTGCGCGCAGTCGGACAATAATTGAATTGGCGTTAGCAAGAGAAATCATATGTCAAGCAAGAATGGGCAACGGTTTGGTGTATGAGGACAATGTTGGCGTTCGTTCAGTTCGAGTGAGTAGTGCGGGCAATGATGCCCGAGTGAGCGCAAGAAGTGCGCGAGTTGAACAAGTTGGCGTGCGAAAGCCAACGTATTGTGCGGGCGGTGGTGCTCGAGTGAAGCGCCTGTGTGCGCAAGTTGACCAGTTGGCGTGTGCAAGCCAATGAGTGGTTGTGCGGGCGGTGATGCCCGAGTGATGCGCCAGTGTGCGCAAACGTTTTGATGTGGCCACGAGTGCCACCGTAAAAGTGCTCGAGCAGAGTGAACACGTTGAAGAAGCGCTGAGGCGCTGTGTTATGTTGCCACATAGTGTGGCTTGTTGCAGTTGAGAGTTGGCCGAAAGAGAGTGCCAACAGACAGAGGGCTATGTCAATTTGCTTTCAGACTTTGCTACCGTGAGAGTTGGTGTCACGATGATTCCATTCCGTGCACCGTGATGTGCCGCTCAGAGAATATGTGATGTGGTGGCCAGAGTGGCCAAGTGTGTTGGGGCGCGCTCCCCGTGGCTAGGTAAGAGAATGCCTATGCCTTTTGCCATGACCTGTCTGGTGATTCCCGGGTCGAGTACTAAAGTTGGGCGAGATAGGCCCCAGAGAGGGATAGCCCACAGGGTGGCAGCTGACCGCGCTTGTGATTTTGGTCGCCGGGCCAAGTCCTAGAGTTGGGCGCAGAAGGTCCCTTGGGTGGTACAGTTCATGAGTAGGTGGCAGATGTTCGTGCTTGTGATTCTGGTCGTCGGGCCAAGTCCTAGAGTTGGGCGCAGTAGGTCCCTTGGGCGGTACAGTTCATGTGTAGGTGACAGTTTCCATATTCGATATGATGCACGATTATATTCAGCAAGTCCATCAGTTGCAAGCCCGAGAAACGGATCGTCATCGAGACGATGCCGAGTTTAAGTCGGGGAGAGTGTTATAATCCATGATTTGGATTGAACCCCCGAGTATGTCATCGAGGACGATGACGAGATTAAGTGGGGGAGAATGTCACAATCATACTAGAAGAGCGTATGTTTGTGAACCTCACAGTGACAAGTCGTGCCATGATGCGATCGAGGAGGATGGTGCATCATCTAACACACCAAGATAGGTGGCCTTGAAGGCATGTGAGACTGGGGCCAACCGTGTCGTCGGAGGGGTCGATGTATGGGCGTATGATTCCTCGCCAAAATGACGTGCAAGGGAGGAAGACCCAATATTTCACATAATATACTATAGGGGGTACCATGGTGTCGACTCTCCACCACCCCTGGGCTTATGGGCCTAAGTGAGTCACCCCGTGGCACGTTAGCGTGTCATGGCTGGGGCGAGCGTCACAAGAGAAGTGTCTTGGGCGTTTCCTTTGTAACGGGTTTTCAAGGGACAGTGTCGGACGACACAGGTGTCTGACACATTGCGCCCTTCCCATGGGCCGGAGGTTCCGATATAGGGCCGTTAGCGCCGATGATCCGAGAATGTCCCGTCAAAGCCAACTCATGGGAAAGACAAGTGCAAGCACACGGACGGGCGACGTGTGCGACCAAGTTATATTCCGCTGCTTATTTACTTGATGCTTGGTTGAGGACTGAAGAACCTTGCCTAAGGCCCGACGAAACCACAAAGCGTTGCGATCATAGCGATGGGGCAGGAGTTCCCCTTAAGGTTGGCCATGTTCGAGGGACGAATCATGGCGCCGCACGGTTCGAGAGGTACGACCGTGACATCTATCACTCTCACTGATAGACTTCTAGCTTTGTGACTGATAGACTCCTTGTTTGGTGTTATTTATCAATGTTTAGTGTTGATTGAAGTCTATTAGTGACAAAAACCTATCACTATCACTGATAGACTGTAACACCCCATAATTTTAACAAATCCTACTTGGGGTGTTACTCCAAGTCGTACCGATCACGTCGAAATTTCGGCAGCATAACGACACAACCTGGACAAACCGAAAAATCTAAACCTGAACCTGAACAAAGAAGAACTTCAATAGGGTCTCACAAGGGTACCCAACCTCCTCTAAACAAGAAATCAACAGGTTGGGCTTCAGTCCCTTGGAGTTCTCAGACAACCACATAAATATAGAACATGCTTCGATTACGAACGATTTCCAAAACAAAACATGTTAAGGTTTAACAATACACCAAAAGAAACAATGAAAGGTAACGAATTAAAAGAAACATAATGCAACAGAGGTGAAAGAAATTAAAACAACTCCTAACAAACAACCCCTAACTAAAACCTAACAAGCCTTCCATAGCCTCGCAGGATCTCGCCAACGCTGGTCACCTCATGGTTTTGCCCTACCTGCAATCAAAAACACATAAAACGTGGGGTGAGTATAAAATACTCAGTAAGTAGCCCACTTCGTCCAAAGTAAAGGAACAAAGGTCAAGCCCTAAGCCTAACCACACACAATTTGCCAGACCGTTCCATAAAACTCCACCTTCACCCTAAACCTGACTCAAACTCAGACCCATTGTTCTCCTGTCCTACCCTTAGCTACTGGACTAAGTTGGTGTTAAAGAAATAATTGGGGCTCACTTTATGAGTCACCCTACTAGATGGAGGACGAACCCCACATCCCAAATCTCATCACATCTGGATGGAGGACGAACCCTACATCCCATATCTCATCATATCTGGATGGAGGACGGACCCCACATTTCATATCTCATCACATCTGGATGGAGGATGGACCCACATCCCATATCTCATCATATCTGGATGGAGGACGAACCCACATCCCATATCTCATCACATCTGCATGGAGGACGGACCCTACATCTCATATCTTATCACATCTGGATGGAGGACGAACCTCACATCCCATATCTCATCATATCTGGATGAAGGACACACCCCACATCCTATATGTACCTCACCAATCCTAGATCCACAACCAAGGGTTACACAGGAGTCTCAGGTTTATACTAGGTTGGTTGTGTTAGTCACGATCCTAAGGCTACATAACACTTTCTCGGGTTATCACAAAATCCGATCACAACCGATAAACCTCTACTTGAGGGAATGTACAACATGGTTTAGATTCAAGAATCATAATATGCACAATATCACAGTACCAACTTTACATCAAGCATCATCATACACTTCTAAATCAGGCACGAGTACAAAGAAAACATCATATGCTATCAAAGGATTCCAAGCAACCAAATTGAATTCATAATTACTCTACTGCATGCAGTTTGCCGCTAACCCCTACTCTTATGGGCGGGGTAGTCCAAATGACTACTTACCTAAATACAGCTAAAGCGCGATTCAGGAAGGATAGACATGCTCCAATTAGTGCCTCGGCTTCCACCTAAACCTTAATGGTGAACTAGAACACGAATTAGCAAAACCAAACACAAAAAAACGACCAACAAGACTTACAAGAACTCAAACTTACCCACAGATGTACAAAACAAGTTGAGAAACGAACAAAGGGGATCACATGAACTTGGCGATCGACGGGTTGTAGGCGGCAGTGCGTGGGTACCGACTCTGGACTCCTCGTGGCCCGATCCTAGGGTTCAACTTCCCTTTTGTACCGAACCTCAAAACACCGCTCATAGGTGCAACTTTCAAGAAGACAAAATCTCCAATGGCAAACTCCAACTCCCTTCGTCTGACATCAGCATAACTTTTCTGCCTACTCTGTGTCGTTAACATTCTTGCCATGATTTTCTGTACGCCCTCATTTTTCACCTAGACCAGCTCAGGTCCCAACAACTTCCGTTCACCAGCCTCTCCCCAACACACTGGGGTTCTGCATCTTCTCTCGTAAAGAGCTTCGACAGGAGCCATGCCAATAGTTGTCTGATAACTATTGTTATAAGAAAACTCCATCAGGTGAAGGTGTGAGTCCTAACTACCTGAGAAGTCTAACACACAAGCTCGTAGCATATCCTCCAAGATCTTGTTCACCCTTTCCGTCTGACCATCGGTCTACGGGTGAAACGTTGTACTAAAGTTGCTCCGTGCCCCTAGAGCTCTCTGAAAACTCACCCAAAAGTTCGAGGTGAACCGTGGGTCCCTATCAGACACGATCTTTACCGGAACTCCGTGCAACCTTACTATCTCCTCCATGAACTGATGGGCTCACTTCTCAATTGTATAGGTCAGCTTACCAAGACAAAAGTGAACCGACTTAGTTAGCCTATCCACAATCACCCAAATCACTGTGAATCCTCTAATTATTCGGGGCAATCCCCAAATAAAGTCCATGGAGACCTCTTCCCACTTCCACTGAGGTACTTCTAGAGGCTGCAACAACCCTGTTGGCTTCAGCCTCGGGGCTTTGACTTGTTGGCACACTAAGCACCTACTGACAAATTCTACCACATCTCTTTTCATTCCACACCACCAATAGAATGGTTTCAAGTCTTGGTACATCTTGGTGCTCCCCGAGTGCACCGAAAAAGGAGAACTACGGGCATCAGGCAAAATTTCCTCCTTGAGGCTACCTTCAGTGGGAACACACAGTTGACCCCTGAATGGAAGTCTACCGTCTGTCGCCACGAAAAACTCACTATCTTGTTCAACCCTTTCCTGGTGCCAACAATCCTTGAGGCTCGAATCTCCCTACTAAGCCTCCACAACTCGTTGCCTCAAGGTCGGTCGTACAGAAAACTGGTTCAATTGGATCGTAACGTGACTCACCACAACTGCTAACTCTGCACGTTCCATCTTAGATCGCAAAGGAACTTGCCTTGTGGTCAAGGCTGAGGTGTGGGCAACCTTCCTGCTAAGGCATCGGCGACAACGTTTGCCTTACCTGGATGCCACAGTATCTCGACCTCGTAGTCCTTTACAAAGTCTAGCCATCTGCGTTGCGTCATATTTTAACTCTTTCTGAGTAAAAAGGTACTTAAGACTCTTATGGTTCGTGTACAGTTGAATCTTTTCTCCATACAGAAAGTGTCGCCATATTTTCAGGGCAAAGCCCACGTCAACAAACTCCAAGTCATGAGTTGGGTAATTCCGCTCATAATCTTTCAACTGACGAGAGGCATAGGCAAACACCTTACCGTTCTACATCAACACACAACCCAAACCTTTCTTGGAGGCATCACTGTAGACCACAAAAACCACCCGAGTGTCAATGCATCAAAGCACAGTCAGCAGAGACTAGCCTATGCCTCTGGGTCCCTTCGCTCGCTTCACAAGCCTCGCTCCACATAAAGGGGTCCCCTTTTCGAGTCAACTGAGTCAAAGGTGTGGCTATCTTGGAGAAATCCTTGACAACCCGCCTGTAGTACCCAACCAAGCCAAAGAAACTTCATACCTCGAAACCGTCTTAGGACAAGGCCAATCCGTGACAACCTTTATCTTGGTGGGATCCACTGCTACGCCTTCCTTAGATACCACATGTTCTAGGAAGGCTACCCACTGCAACCAAAACTCACACTTGGAGAACTTCACATACAACTGATTGGTTCTCAAGGCCGACAACACTTTCGTCAAGTGATCTTCATGCTCTTCTTTGGTATTGGAGTATATCAGGATATCGTCGATGAAAATGATCACAAAGGTATCCAGGAAATCCTCGAATACTCTGTTCATTAGATCAATGAAAGCTGATGGGGCATTCGTCAAACTAAAGGACATCACCGTGAACTCATAATGTCTGTATCTGGACCTAAAGGCAGTCTTCGGGATATCCTCATCTCTAATTCGCAACTGATGGTACCCTGACCGTAGGTCGATCTTAGAAAACACTATCGCTCCCTGCAGTTGGTCAAACAAATCATCGATACTAGGTAAAAGGTACTTATTCTTCACTATTACCTTATTCAACTCTTGATAGTCGATGCACAATCGCATCGACCCATCTTTTTCATGAACAGAATAGGCACATCCCAAGAGTTCCTGCAATTCAGTCTTAAGCTCCTTCAACTCCGCCGGAGCCATTCTATAGGGAGCCTTAGACAACAGAGTCGTCCCAAGCTCGAGCTCAATACTGAAGTCTATATCCCGAACTGGGGGTAGACTGGGCAACTCCTCTGGAAAAACGTTAACAAACTCCCAGGAAACTAGGAATGAAGTCAACTCTGCTTCATTGCTCCTCGTATCTAAAACACTAGCCAAGAGGGCCCACACTCCTTCACTTACCAACTATCTTTCCTTGAGAGCTGAAATCATCTTCGGGATCTCTCCAACCTAATTTCCCTTGAACTTGAAACTGGACTCTGTTGGAGGCCGAAACATCACTGATAGCACACAAAATGTGCTATCCTGAGGCTTAATTATTGCTAGTTTTATGATAATTTCAGGGCTTTTACGTGTTTAATTCATTTAATTTCAGGTTAAGAGCTTAAACGAAGCTATTGGAGACAATTTGGATCACTCGGGATCAAAACAAGGCTATTTGGAGCTGAAAAGAATACCTATTAGAAGTGTAAGGACCAAACCAAGCTAATGGACCCGAAGTGATGGCGTTGCAATGCTGTCCTTAGCGTTGCAACGCCGAACGTGCAACCAAACAGCTTTGAAGACTACAGGCGATAGCGTTGCGGCGACGCCATATATGCGTTACAACGCTATCTCGATAAAGCCACGCGTGAGAAGTCGCATATAGGGCGTTGCAACGCCGCCTTGCGTCGTCGCGCAACGCCACTTCGATAGGGGACGCGCAGCGTTAAGGTAGCGGCGTTCCAACGCCGCCCTAGCGTTACAACGGCTGCCGATAGTTTCCATATTTACCACGCGCTTAGGTAGTGCGCATTGCAACGCCGTCCTAGCGTTAAACGCTACCCCATTGAAGCCTATAAATACAACCTTATGATTCTTGCAAAGGGAGCACAATTTGGTAGAGTTTTGCCTAAATTGAAATACACCTTGTAAGAAGAGAGAAAAGAGTGATTTTGGGAGCCAAAGCATTCGTGGAGGTTCGAGACCGAAGACGGGAGCTCGGAGACGAAGGACCGACATTGACACCTAAGTTTATTTCTCTTTCTTTCAATTTGTAATAGCGTTCTAAGACGTTTTTCTACTTGTTTAGTTTGTTTTTCATGTGATTTAAAGTAGCTAAACATTGTAGTTGGATTTGATTTACTTGTTATGACTTTATTGCTATGTTTTGAAGCATGTTTTGTCCTTATTTTTGGCAATTCGTTCTTTACTCCTTAATTTGTTGGTTTAAGTGGACTCGAGAGATAAAGCTTGAATTAGAGCAAAATTGTCAAGACCCTTAGAAGTCGGGCACGAGAGTGACCTAGAAATATTAGGGAAACACATAAAGAAGTTGCTTAATGCCATGCATGTTGTAGGTTCATATGGAGACTATGAGTTTATTGCATGTGTGAGGCTCACTAAGAACCGAGAGGTTTTCTTGAGTAATTTACTTCTTGTTTATAAATTCATCTCATGAGGTCAATGCATGTGTAGTAAGGTTATTAACTTGTGAAATCACTTCCTTTAATTCTATCAATTTGTGTCTCCACATGTTTGTTTGTTTGGTTTTCTTATTTGTCAAACACCTATCCATGTTTTGTTGCTTTAGCTAAATTTGAGAATTAGTATCTTAGTACTTAATTAATCTAGAAACCCATTCCCGAGGACGTTACTTGGACTCATAAATCACTATACTAAAACTTGACCAGTACACTTGCGGTATTGCAATATTATAAATATCACGCAACAATCACCTCTCTGCGATGACAGTCGATGCTAGCATGGTTCACAGATAACCAATCCATGCCCAATATCACATCGTAGTCACTCATGTCTACAACCACCAGCGTCACGTCTAACACATGATCTGTCACCTCTATCTAACAAGATTTAACCTTCTCTCGGGCTACAAACTCCATATCCACCGGGGTAGCTACTGACAGTTCAAAGTCTAGGGGTTCTACCTCTAACCGGGCTTGATCCACAAATACAGAAGAAATGAAAGAAATGTGTGCAACCAGAATCAAATAAAACAAAGGCCAAATGGCCTAAAACGGGCAGTGTACCTGTCACCACACTGTCGGAACCTCCTGCGTTCCTGTTGGCATTTGCATAAACTCTGCCTCTCTGGCGGTCCGCTTGGTTAGGCTCGTCTTTCCTTACTCTACAGGCCCACGTCAGATGCCCTGGTTTGCCGCTGTTATGGCAGACTCTCTGGTCTCGGTCCCCTGTTTGCACACTGACGACAGGTGGCCCACTTTTCCACAGTTGTTGCAAGTTTTATTGGTTGCATGACAAGTCCCAGTATGATGTCCTCCACATCTGTAACATGGACCTCTACCTGGTTCTTGCTGTATCTGGTTGCCTTGTGCCCCGAGTCGGTTTGGCCTAGCAAAGGTCTATTCAAACCTCCTCTTCTATCCTGACCCAGAACTCTGACCTGCTCCTGAGGTCTGACCAACGGATACTCCCTATTGCTTCAAATCACCATCAATCAGGGCTGCCATGCGAACTGCTGTGGCATAAGTTTTGGGATCATAGGCAACCATTGACACACGAATGCCTCCGTGCAAACCCGTGAGGAACCGCTCAATCTTCTTCTTGTTCTTGTCCACCAACTCTGTGGTGAAACGGGACAGCATTGTAAACTCGTGTTCGTACTCCTCGACCGACTGATTCAGTCCTTGCTTCAGGTGAAAAAATTTTGCTTGCTTTTCAATCCTCATCACAGCAGGGTAAAATTTCTCATAGAATGCTTCCTGAAACTGTGCCCAAGTCACCGGTCCCTCACTAACATCGATGGATCGCGAGGCAACTTTCCACCATATATAAGCTTGCCCCCTCAGCGTGTAGACCGCGCAATGGACTCTTTGTCGGTCCGGGTAGCACATGCGTTCAAAGATATCTTCCACTGCTCCGAACCACGGTTCCGCAACAACATGGTCCACCCTTTGCCCTGTTGGGATGTATGTCCTCATCTCGTGAAGTTTGTAATATTTCATTATTGTAAATAAATCAGAGTTATTTATTCGAACTTTTATGTCTCGCATTTTTCATAAACTTAATCCAATAAGCTAAGCTCTAGGGTCATTGGATTATGAGAGACCTAGAATTAGAACGGTGTGTAGTGGACACACAGGGAGGATCACATTTGAGTTAATGACCCGAACGGTCTACAATATATGGATAGGGTTGGAGACCTAATCCTGGATAAGCTGTGGATGCGACCCGCTTTGTATTGGATACAAACGAGGTGATCTACCTCGTTCATGTGGTTGACATGCGAGTGGGGGCATCATGTGCAATGAGATTGTACAAGATCGGACCGTGACTTATTAGACTTACTGATGTAACACCGTTAACAGTATAGGACTAATAAATTCGTAGATGACCATTAGTGACTCGACCTTAATCCTGAGCGTGTCATGAACTCCTGTCTGCGGGGGTCTGTCCTTTGACTAGTACGGGTGAGGGTGGCCACTGTTGCTCCCCCAATATGCCTATCTTCTCAGGGACAAGACCACGTGGGGACTTGGGAACTTGACTACGCGAGATTAAATTCACTCGTTCCCGACTTAGGAAAACTAGAGGGGTTGTTCCCTAAGGTGCTGTCTCTAGGGCTTGAACAACGGGGCCCCACCCTCTCACTGGCCCGAGAGGGTTGTTGTTTATGGTTGGACCATGCAACGTAGTTGTTCATTAGAGGAGTAGTGGGACTTAAGGAGCAAGAGGTAGACACAGGGGTAAAATGGTATTTTGACCTAGCAAGTATCTACGAACAACCTGTTAAGGGTCGACTCACGGGCATTGGTTATATCGATGGACACAACTTGTCCTACAGTGATGAGAGTATAGCTACGGGCTTTAGTGGAGTGTTATCGTAGCTAATGAATGTTTAATAACTGGGTCAAAGAGTTTGACAGGTTAGTCTCGGATCATTGGAGCTCGTCTTCTGTAGGTCTATTAGGTCCCTCGGTTGGCTCAAATTGGACAAATTGAGGGTTTACAGTTTGGTGTGAATTTGAAGTGTTCAAATTCATTATTTGGGTACTTATGTTATTTATATGTGATATAGATGACATAATATATAGTTTGATGTGAATGAGATTCATAATAAACTGTAGTATAACCTAATTGATTAATTACTGCTAATTGGAGAAATGGAATTGAGAGAAATTAAATTGAATGTGATTCAATTTAAAAATCCACAATTATGCAAATGAGATTTGTATAATGAGGTATGAGATACCTTATATTATGTGATATGCAAATATGATTTGCATATCATATGGTTGTGGTAAAATTGTGATTTGGTGGAAGTTTTAACTCCATCACACAATAGTATATAAAAGCTTTGTAAGAAGCTTTTAGGGTAGCTTTTTCCATTTTTTGGATTTTGATCCAAAAAGAGCAAAGCAATTCTCTCTCAATTCTCTCTCAATTCTCTCAAACTCTCCTCACCAAAAATTCGAAAGGAGTCCCACATACTCTCCCTCAACCTGTCGAGAACAACCGAGAAGACATTTTGGAAGTGTCTTGCAATTTTGTTCGAGAATCGAGTTCGTGGAGATCATTCATTCGAGAGGGATCGAGATCGTGACCGGAGGGGGAAAGCTTTGAAGAAGAGTTTTTCAACAAGTAAGTAGCGTAATCCTTACTGTTTTTCCTTCTTTAAGCATGTTTAGCCTAGGAATGTATGAGATAAGTTCGGTTTTAAGATATGATTTACACAACGAAACAACGATGTTTCACAACGTCTTCCGCTGCGGGAATTCCTAATCCCTTCAATTGGTATCAAAGCCAATCGTTGCTCTCGTAGTGTAATCTGTGATGTCTTAAAATTAGGTGGGTAGCATTAATTTTCATGAGATGAATGTTAATGGTTTGCAATTTTGGATGTTTTTGGTTTTTTGGCACTTAGTTTAGATTTACATTAATGTTGATGAGATCAATGAAAGGGCACGGTGTTTTGGGCATTTTTTTAATGTAAATCGAGTCTGTAAGTCCGTCTCGTTTGTGACATGAGATACTGTGAAGAAATCGGAGCGGAAACGGGCGAAAAATGATGAAGAACAGTAAAGGTGTTTGTTGTTCTGTCGATGACGTTGATACGGTGTTCATCGGCGTCTCAACGCTGTCTGTGCAGATCCATGCGCTTTTGCAGGTCAGTGTTGCAACGTTGAGGCGTTGCGCATGCGAGATGCAATGCTTAACGCTGGCCACGAAGTTGTAACGCTTTCGCGTAGTGGCCGGTTCCACGAGACGTGCGTGATAGTGGCGTAAGGGACATCGTGCGGCGGTTCGAACCCCAGCAGCAACACGTGTTTTATTTTTAATTTATTTTCTTTGTAAAATAACTTTTAAAATGTATTTTAATTATTTTAATTAATTAATATTAATATAATTGTTATATTAATGTTAATTAATTTAAATTTATGTCCCTAGGGTGCCAAAATCGGTCCAATTATGTTGTTTATTAAATTATGCAATTGTTGTATGATTTAATTTTTTCTATGTGCATAATGTATGTCATATAGATTAAAATCCCATATTAGGTTAAACATTTCATGCATCATTTATATTATAAGAGTTATAATATATAGTATGCATGATAGGATTATATTATAAGAGTTATAATATAAGGTTTGCATGTTTTAATTTATTTAATATAAGAGTAATATTTCTTAGATTAAATGCATGCACATGCATTTATACATGAGATGTATGTGTATTATATAGTTTAATTATTCATGTGATGAATGATCAAGCATTATAGTATAGAAATGCATGTAACCTAAGTTAATTATTAGTTTTAAATTGTTTAGAACTTGAATAATTAGACTTAGGCTTTCTAGTTCTAATAAGATTAGAATTAGGAAATCTATATGACTTATGAATGATGACTAATTAGTAGCTCTGTCTAAGGCAGGAGTATTTAAGCTGACGCTTTGCGGAACACCCCTACCTGGGAACCGACCTGGGAGTGAATTTGGTCCAGAGATTCATAGGTTATATTATCGTGAGTATCGTTAATTAAGAGTTAATTAATTTACTCACATAGACCTAAGTTAACAATGTGATTATAAACTTAGACTAATCCAATATAAGAGTTATATTGGTAGACTTAGGTAAATTTTAGTCGGTTTATCTAGGTCAATCCCGATTATTTTAAAGTGCTGAGTGGGAGGAAATAAAGTATATGAGATACATTTAATTTTCCATCCACAAATCTCCGTTAAGTTCACACCGTGAGATTCATAATCGGCCTCGTGGCGCAAATGGGAGCGTCCCCCTACAGGTGGCATTTGTATGGGTCAATATTCAACGTGAATGAAGAGAGTACTTATAGTGAGTGAGAGCGGGACCTGTGAAAACGGGACCCACGATCTCTTCTTTCGATTCACACCGTGAAACGCCTATGATCCGCCTGCTAGTTTGGCCTAGACCAGACAATCCCTACGGAGGGCCTTGATCATGGGAGTCGAAACATCGTGAATTCTCGAAAGGGATACTATTTCCTTATTGTTTTCCTTCGTAGTCCTCCCTACGACCGCTATTGTTTGGACGGATACATGGAAATTTAAAGATTGAGGGCGACATTCACAGGATTCATTAAGAGTTAATGGATTCAGACTAAAAAATGGTAACTGAATGCCTAATAGAATAAGAGTTATTCTATTATTAGGGTCTGGTCGAGAATGTCTCGTCTCAGAGGAGGAGTGGCTTTGTCTACCCTACGGTGGTGGTCATTCTAAACCTTTGGGGTATCATTGCAATTTTTGTATGACCTAGGGATCATAGGATAAAAATTTGCTAAAACCTTATTGGATTTTCAAAAGTTTTTGCAACGCTGTACCGATTGAGCTTATAAATACAACCTTAATTCCTCTTGCAAGTGGAGCCGAATTTGCTAGATTTTTTCCCTATTTTCGAAATACACTTTGTAAGAAGAGAGAAAAGAGCGTTTTTTAGAGCCAAAGCACTCGTGGAGGTTCGAGATCGAAGACGGGAGCTCGGAGACAAAGGACCGACATCGACACATAAGTTAAATTTCCTTTTCTTTCAGATTGTAACTCCGTTTGAGACGTTTTCTACTTGTTTAGCTTGGTTTTCATGTGATTTAGAGTAGCTAGACATTGTAGTTGGGATTTGATTTACTTGTTAAGACTAAGTTGCTATGTATTGAAGCATGTTTTGTTCTTATTTTTGGCAATTCGTTCTTTAACTTTTAATTCTGTTGGTTTAAGTGGACTCGAGAGATAAAACTTGAATTAGAACAAAGTTGTCAAAACCCTTAGGAGTCTAGCATGAGAACGAATAAGAAACTTAAGGGAAACATATAAAGAAGTTGCTTTGTAGGTTCATATGGAGACTATGAAGTTTATTACATGTGCGAGGCTTACTATGAATCGAGAGTTTTTCTTGAGTATTTTATTTCTTGTTTATAAGTTCATCTCGTTCATTGCATGTGTTAATTGAGTCATTAACTTGTATAATCACTTTCCTCAAATCTATCAATTCGTGTCTCCACATGTTGTTTGTTTGCTTGTCTTTATTTTCAATCACCTATCCATGTTATGTTTCTTTAGCAAAATAAACACTTCTTAAGGCACAAAAGACACCCAACCTCCACCAAACTTCAACTAGAGATTTAGTTGGGCTCCAACTTCAGAAATCCAACAAATGCATAAAGAATACTCAAAGAAAATTAATTTGATAAGCTCGTCAGAGTAGAACTCATAACGTGCTAGAGATCGAAAGACAACAAATCAACAACTAAGATAGGAGTCATAAACGACTACAAGGTTTAACACATAACAGTGATGCAATCTAAGAAAATGAAACTAAGCCTAGGTACAAAATGGAATGTCCCACAACCTCGTCAGGTCATCGTCGTCGCCAGCTGCCTCACGATTTAGCCTTACCTACAAACAAACATCAAAGTAGTAGGTTGAGCATAAATATATTTAGTAAGTAGCTCACTCGCGTCCAAATTATAACAATAAGAACCCAACCAACAGACCCTTGCCTTACACACCACAAGACAACCGCACCACCAACTAGAACCCTGCATTTCATGCCTCTAATTCTACCCTTGGCCCCACAACCTAGGTAGGTGACTCTCTCTCACACTCGAACATACTACTATACTGAGCCATGAAGGGAAGAAACCCTCACACTCTAACAACGGGTATTCGACCCTATGTCTACGCACCGGATGAAGGAGTACACCCAACGTCTCACGCTCGTCGGGGATCACCTAGAGCCGTCACATTGGATGATGGAACACATCCATTCATCGCACGCTCGGCCGGGAATCACCCCCTAAGCCATTTCACCGGATGATAGAACACATCCAACCATCACACGCTCAACGGGGAGATATCCCCTGAGCCACACACCGGGTGAAGGAACGCATCCAACCACCCTACGCTCGACGGGAAATCACCTTTTGAGCCACACATCGGATGAAAGAACACGTCCAATCATCCCACGCTCAACGGGGAGACATCCCCTGAGCCACACATCGAGGGAAGGAACGCATCCAACTACCCCAACTCAGCTTTGCCAACCCTAGGTTTAGGCTCGCTAGGGGATCACGAAGACTATGGGTACGAGTTCAACAGACATGACTTCATAGCCAACTAAGGTCGGTCAACCCTTGTGCCTGCCCCAATAGGCCTAACTACGACCCAAACACCACTACGACCACACACACCACACCCCTGAATCATTCAACTCCAAATAGGCTAAGAACAAGCAACACATACAATCTAGGCAGTTCAATCTAAAAAGAACATGTAATTACAGGATTTCATAACAAGCTAAGCATAACAATTCAATACAAACATGCAACCAACCATTTTCATTGCTAAATGAACTACACATGTGTTATACTTATCACAAGAGAAATATAAAGCAGACATTCACATAGCAGACTCTCCTTTTCTAGATTAGCACCACAACACAATGTTTAAACCAACCTAGAACTTATCACAACTAGCAAGCTCTCTCACTCATGAGCTTGCTTGCATATCCAAATGGCTACTTACTTTGGATTGAAATTCCATTGAAAACAGCTACTCCTTCCAACAGTCCAAGACAAGCTTACCTAAATAAATCAAAAGAAACGATAGGTCATTAATGTTGCTTAGAGCTCACCTTTATAATCAACCAAAATAACTATTGCGAACCAAACAATCTAATTACGAAGTCGAGCTTAAGGCATTTCACCTAATGGTCACATTTGACCCATATTTGTAGTAACCAAGCCATCTAAAACAACACAGAACAAAATAGTGACAGAGCCACTGAGACTTGCCCATAACCACACAAATTGACGACGCCGAACTGAGTTCCCAAACTATTGACTCTAGTCAAACTTCTCCAAAATCGCACCACACCTTAGTTCACTGCCCTACCCAATCAAAGCCAACAAATTCAATTTACATAAAGCCCCCCAAAGTTTAGGGGGTTGTATCTAAAGGTTATAAGTAATCTCAACCTACAGTAATTCACAAGGCCCGAAGTATAAAACGCACGGATCCTGATGGAGATCTGATCTCCTTGAGCAGCGGAAACGTGTTTGGGATCTTAATTACTTGATTGTTTTGCTTACAACAAAAACCAGTACATTGACAAAAAGAACAGAACAAGCATGAAATTCTAATCCTATTAGACATGGATTAATTGCATACAAACATGCTACAAGTTTAACGATTAAACTAATAAAAGAGAGGGAATTATTACCTTTGTAGGCTTTCTCCAGCAACTCTTTGCTCCTAGCTTTTTAGCAACACAGGAACTAAACTTCTCTGTTTTCTTCCAGCAACAGGACACCACCAAAATGACAAACCTTCTATTCTCTGGATTCCACTTAGATCAACCTTGGTGGGAAGGTAATCCAACAATTTGGAAGAAGGTTTTGGGAATGTGAGAGTGAGAGCGAGAGAACCATTCTCCAATTGCTTATACAATTCAGTTGATCGATCAATGCCAAATGCACACCCCTTCTCCCTGTTAAGCTATCGATAGGGAGAAGGAAGGGGATAGTGGGAACTTGTCTGGAAGACATGTTCCCTTATTTTATTATTAAAATAATAATAATAATAATAATAATAATTAAATCAAATTTAATTATTAATTTAAATAATACAAATTAAATATCATATATTTAATTTAGATTAAATCTCATTTAATCATATTACCCCTTTTATTGGGATTTCTGTCCTAATCTCGTGTTTGTAAAATATTGTTTTTGAAATTAATAATAGTTATTCATTTCTTTACTTTGTGTCTCGCAATATTTTTTAAACCTTTCCAATAAACTAAGCTCCAGGGTCATTGAATATATAAGAGAACTACAACTTGAACGGTGTGTAGTTGACACACAAGGAGGATAATGTTCGAGTTAATGACCCGAACGGTCTACAATATAAGGATGGGGTTGGAGACCTAATCCTGGATACACTGTGGATGCGACCCGCTTTGTATTAGATACAAACGAAGTGATCTGACTCGTTCATGTGGTTGACATGCGAGTGGGGGCATCATGTACGATGAGATTGTACAAGACCGAACCGTGAATTATTAGACTTACTGATATAACACCGTTGACAGTAAAGACTAATAAATTCGTAGATGACCATTAGTGACTCGACACAATCCCGAGCGTATTACGGACTCCATGCATGCGGGTCCGCCCCTTTGACTAGTACGGGTGAGGGTGGTCTCTGCACTCGCCCAATATGCCTATCTTCTCGGGGACGAACCAAGTAGAGAGTCGGGAACCTAACTACGCGAGATGGAATTCACTCGTTCCCGCTTATAGGGAATCTAGAGGGGTTGTTCCCTTAAGTGCTGTCTCCAGGGCTTGGACAACGGGCGCCCACCTTCTCACTGGCCCGAGAAGGGTGGTGTGTATGGTTGGACCATCACAATATGTTGTTCATTAGAGGAGCAGTGGGGACTTAAGGAACAAGAAGTAGACACAGGGGTAAAACGGTAATTTGACCCAGCCGTGTCTACGAACAACCTATGAAGGGTCGACTCATGAGCATTGGTTATATCAGTGGACACGTAATATTCTACACTGATGAGAGTACAGCTACAGGCTATAGTGGAGTGTTACTGTAGATAATGAACATTGGTTGACCGGGTCAAAGAGTTTGACTGATTAACCTCAAATCATTGGAGCTCGTCACTGTAGGTCCATTAGGTCCCTTGGTTGGCTCAATCTGGGATAAAAAAAGGGTTAATGTTTTGGTATGAAATTGAAGTGTTCAATTTCACTTTAAGAGTATTTATATCATTTATATGAGATATAAATGATATAATATATCGTTTAATATGAATGAGATTCATAATGAATTAAGGGCTAATTGGAGAAATTGATGGAGAGAAAATAAATTGGATGTGATTCAATTTAATCAATTGCAAATGAGATTTGCAACATGAGATATGAGATATCTTATATTATATAATTATGTAAATAAGATTTACATAACCTATGGTAGTGGTAAAGTAGTAATAATGTGAAGTTGTGAACTTCATTATTCCACTATTTAAACCCTTTGTAAGAAGGGTTTGATAAGCTAAGTTGTCATTTTTGGAATTTGCCCTAAGAATCCAAAAGTGAAATTCTCTCTACTCTCTCAATTCTCTTCACCTTCCAAAACACAAAAGTTCCCACCAACTTCCCTTCTCCAAAAGAGAACAACCAAGAAGATCATTTGGTAGTGTTTGGGATCCAATCGTGGTAAGAGTTCGTAGAGATCGAGAACCGCGAAGAGTTCGTGATCTACAGGAGAGATTGCTGAATTTGTCTACAACAAGTAAGTATTTTTCTTCTTGCTGTAAAATTTCAGCATGTTTAGCCTAGATCTAATAGTTAGATCAATATTGATATAAACATGTTGCATGATGATACCACGACGATTCGATCGTCTTCCGCTGCGCGGGGATTCTCATTCCCTTCACCTTTAACCTATAGTTTTAATGTATATCTAGTGCACATTAAATTTTAACCTATAGTTTTCAAATGTGAATCACATTCACATTTAATATAATATGTGAACTCTTTCAAATATTCAATTCTCTCATATAATTTAATATGAATCACATTCACATTAATTTAAAATATATAGTTCCAAAACTATATATTATATTGTATCAACATACATTAAGTTTATTCCTTAATGAATTTGAACATTTCAAATTCAAACGATCTAAGAACCTTTTACGAGCTAGAAGGTGGACCTAATGGACCTACAGATCAGAAGCTCCAACGATACGAGATTGCTCGGTTAATCTCATTAACCTCCCAATCAACATTCGTTAATCATGGAACACTCCACTAAAGACCCACAGCTTGCACTCTTCTCTCACTGCAGATATATTTACGTGTCCATGGATATTGACCAATAGCGCAAGTCAATCCTTCACGAATGTTCGTAACACCAGCTGGGTCAAATTACCGTTTTACCCCTGGGTTACATCTTGTGCCTTAAGTACCAGTGCTCCTCTAATGAACAATTTGTTTGTGGTCCTACCAACAAACAGAGTCCCTCTGGGCCAATGATAGGGCCGGGGCCTTTGTTCAAGTCCCGGATACACCACTTAAGGGAACATTCCTCTACTTACCCTAGTAGGCGGGAAGGAGTGAATTCCATCTTGCTAAGTTAAGTCCCCAACCACTCACTCGGTCTTGTCCCCAAGAAGGTAGGCATATTGAGTCGGCGAATCTGGCCACTCTCACCCATACTAGTCAAAGGACAATCTCTCGCGAACAGGAGTTCGTAACACCTTTCGAGATTGAGATCAAGTTGCCTAGATCATCCTAGTGAAATAGAAACCTAACTAGACAACGGAGTTACAGCTAGAGGTTACTAGCTATTTCGTGGTCCGGTCTTATGTAATCTCATTACATAGGATATCCCCACTCATATATCATCTACACGAACACATTAGGATCACAGTGTTTGTATGAAATACAAAGTGGGCCACATCCATAGTTTTACCAGGGTAAGGTACCGAAACCTTATCCCCTAACTATAGACCCTTTAGGCTGTATCTCTAACCGAGATCCTTTTTATGTACATTACATTCAGTTAAAGACTCATTTAACAGCCTTGAATGTTTATTTTATTGAATTTAGGGTTTAAATGAAGGCAAACTCGTAGATAACGAACAATAACACTTTATTGAAATAATAACATTTTATTACATTAATTAGAACATAATTACAAACTACGAGTTTTAGGGCACCCAACAGATCCAAGGTAAAAGATACTTGTCAAACCAAGCTTTCAGTTGGTAGAAGGGTTCGCTCGACTAACAACTTCGGACACTAGGTGAAATTCACCTAAAACACCCTCGACGAAGCTATTAGCATAGTGTTGGTTTATTTATTTTCTTATGTAGATAATTATCATTTATTGCATTGCATTATATTGTTGGATTTATTTCCTTACTTGTAAATTCCATATGTGTAAATGAGTATCTCTTTATGAACCCTAATTCTTATCAGATCAATACAGAAAATACATTATTCATTCCGTCTTCATGGTATGAGAACATAAAAAAAACCCTAGCCGCCGCTGTCTTTTAACTAGCTCTCTGATCAATTTCTTTGGGTGATCCAAATCACAACTCGATCTATACCCAGACCTTACATACCACATTCTGTAAAAATACAAGGAGGAAATCACCAACCGGCTACAAATCCTACACGACCACTGTTTTTCGATCAACTGCTGCAACTTTGGCGAGATTGACCTGCGCGACCCGCGTGACCCAGTTGATGAAGACCTTCTTTGCGCGCGACGACCCACGCGACGCGCGATTGACGAAGACCCGCCTCTCGCTTCTCGACTCATCATTACCCGATTCTTTGTGGCGACAAAACCGCTATTGCTCACACAAGATTTCAACCAACGAATGAAAATGAGACACGTGTAAATGAATTTGTGTTGTATTGATTTTAGGTAATTGTGAGTACAATCTCTAGTATTTAATTCTCTGATTCTCTCTCCTACTTATGTGCTTGGATCGAGGGTTGAAACAACTTGTTCTCGAACGTAGATTTGTCTTGAGGGCTTTTAAGATTGTTCTTACGTGTAGAAAGTTGAAAGTCTTTGCTCGTAACTTGTTGAAGGCCTTCGGCTTGCAGCTTGTTGAAGGTCTTCGGCTTATAGCTTGTAACTTGTTGAAGATCTTCGGCTTGTAGCATATTGAAGGTATTCGGCTTATGGCTTGTAGCTTGTTGAAGATCTTGTAGCGTGTTGAAGGTCTTCGGCTTATGACTTGTAGCTTGTTGAAGATCTTCGACTTGTAGTTTGTAGCTTGTTGAAGATCTTCGGCTTGTAGCGTGTTGCTTTTCTCGAGGGTTGAAATAGCTTGTTCTCGATGTTGAAAACTTCAATGGATTCGTGGTGTGTTCTTGACGATTCACTTGAAGCGTTCTTCGTTCAGATGGTGTTTGATCTTCAGGAGCTTATGGAGATTTCACAGGTTTGTTTCTGAATTCTCTCTGGAGTCTCCAATTTCTGAACCTTGAAAATGAAGGAGGGCGGTCTCTATTTATAGAGTTCCTCTGGGCCTCCAGATGGGTTAGGGCCCGTTGGACTGGGCCTGCTCATTCTTGGGCCAACTCTTTGGGTTGGGCCAGGTTGGCTTTGGGCCAACCATCTTGGGTTTGCTTCTCCAAATGAATCACAAAGACCTGACCATCTGAAGCTAAATTTAATTTTTGGGCCAACGAATCACAAAGACCTGACCAGGTTGGCTTTGGGCCAACCATCTCGGGTTTGCTTTGGGCCAACCATCTTGGCTTTGGGCCAACCATCTGAAGCTAAATTTCGTTTTTGCTTCTCCAAATGAATCACAAAGACCTGACCTTTGTCTTTATCATCGGTAGGTTTGTCAGTATCTTGGAGTTTGTTTCTTTGTATCTCATGTTGAAACCAAACAACTACAGGTTCCATGGTTCCAAATTGGACTAGGCTCACTTCTTTGCCATGAAGCAGTTTAGAGCACATTTGACTGCATGCATTTACTGTTACTGCAGTATGATTCGTTTGAGCTATTTCATCGAGATCTAGCTCAATTTTTCTTTTTTTAGCTAATTTTAGAATTAGCTCTTTCAAGACGAAACACTTTTCCACTGGATGGCTGATAACTCGATGATACTTGCAATACTTGGGATCATCGACCTTTTCCATCTCTTCCGGCCGCTTACATTCTGGAAGTTCAATCAGTTGTGTGTTCAGTAGTTGCTCCAACATATCTGGGACGTCGGACTCTGGAAATGGATATACTTTCTTTTGTCTTTCTTTCAAAGTTGGACGACGTCGTTCACCCACTTCTTGTTGTTTTCTTGACTTTTAAATTTTGAGAAAAATTTTAGAGGGATCGTGTTGACGACCATGGACTCCTCGGTGGCGCTTTTCATATCCTTCTCGCGCCTTTGAATTTCTTATCCTCTCTCTTCACGTATGGGGCTAAAAGATCTTTATTCCCTCTAGTAGCGATGCTTAGCTCCATGTCATGAGCGCGAGTCGCTAGCTCCTCGAAAGAACGAGGCTTTATGCCCTGCACGATGTAAAGAAGCCCCCAATTCATGCCTTGGATGCACATCTCCACGGAAGATAGCTCAGTGAGACGGTCTTT
Organism: Trichosanthes cucumerina; assembly: GCA_036507285.1. Classification (NCBI taxonomy): domain Eukaryota; kingdom Viridiplantae; phylum Streptophyta; class Magnoliopsida; order Cucurbitales; family Cucurbitaceae; genus Trichosanthes; species Trichosanthes cucumerina. The sequence continues at coordinate 5,827,125 of CM071837.1, forward strand.
ACAGTCGAGGCTTAGAGCTCTCCAACGGTTGATGTAATCGATGACATGTTCGCCTTTGCGTTGTCTGGCACTGGTAAGTTCAATCATACTCACGGTTAAATGCAGTGCTGTCAGTAGAAGCGATTCAGGAATTCTCTCTCGAATTGTTCCCAGCTGTCAATCGTTTCTGGCTCTATGTCGGTGTACCAGTCAAAAGCATTTCCTTTCAAGGTATGCACGAATTGCTTCACTAGGAGGTCACCACGCGTCCCTGCATTTTTGCAAGTCTCAACGAAGTGTGCAACGTGTTGCTTTGGGTTGCCCTTCCCGTCGAACTGCTGGAATTTTGGAGGTTGGTACCCTGTGGGCATCCTCAAGTTGTCAATTCTCTTAGTGTACGGTTTGGAGTACATGAGAGGATTCTGAGCAGGCCCGCCATACTGAGCTCTAATAGAGTTCATGATCATGTCCTGCAATTGTTGGACGGATAGAGAAGCGACGGAAGCTGGTTGTGGCGGTTGCTCCTCTTGGATGATATTTTTCTCCTTATCGATGTTTCTTACTGTAGGGGTTTGGCTGGATTCAGTCGTTTCTTTGTTTTGGACTTGGTTTTTTAGATAGGCGATTTCGAGATCTCTTTCTTCTACCGCCTTCATCAGGAGATTGATTTTTCTTTCCATCTCCGCCATCCTTTCGTCAGGGTCCACATCAGCCATCATGACCGACATTACATCCTGATTTGTTGTCTCCCTCAGTTGATTAGGAGCAAGAGTTGATTGGTCAAACAGGGGGTTATCTTTGACGACAACCTTGTCCTTGGAAGCTTCATCCAGTAGTTTGATGATGTTGCTTGCCATTGCATCAGGGGTTCGATCATCACTTGTCTCAACCCCTCTAGAACGACTGCGAGTTATTGGTCCTATGTAGGAGTTGCTTACAGCAGCAGGAGTTGACGCAACTTTCTTTGATTCCATTGGTTTGCTTTGATTTGAAGGAGAAAAAGATGAGAGGTATTGTTGTCCCACTGGGCGTGCCAATCTGTTCACACGAGATTTCAACCAACGAATGGAAATGAGACACGTGTAAATGAATTTGTGTTGTATTGATTTCAGGTAATTGTGAGTACAATCTCTAGTATTTAATTCTTTGATTCTCTCTCCTACTTATGTGCTTGGATCGAGGGTTGAAACAACTTGTTCTCGATCGTAGATTTGTCTTGAGGGCTTTTAAGCTTGTTCTTAAGTGTAGAAAGTTGAAAGTCTTTGCTCGTAGCTTGTTGAAGGCCTTCGGCTTGCAGCTTGTTGAAGGTCTTTGGCTTATAGCTTGTAACTTGTTGAAGATCTTCGGCTTGTAGCGTGTTGAAGGTATTCAGCTTATGGCTTGTAGCTTGTTGAAGATCTTGTAGCGTGTTGAAGGTCTTCGGCTTATGACTTGTAGCTTGTTGAAGATCTTCGACTTGTAGTTTGTAGCTTGTTGAAGATCTTCATCTTGTAGCGTGTTGCTTTTCTTGAGGGTTGAAATAGCTTGTTCTCGATGTTGAAAACTTCAATGGATTCGTGGTGTGTTCTTGACGATTCCCTTGAAGCGTTCTTCGTTCCGATGGTGTTTGATCTTCAGGAGCTTCTGGATATTTCACAGGTTTGTTTCTGAATTCTCTCTAGAGTCTCCAAATTCTGAACCTTGAAAATGAAGGAGGGAGGTCTCTATTTATAGAGTTCCTCTGGGCCTCCAGATCGGCTTGGGCCCGTTGGACTAGGCCTACTCTTTCATGGGCCAACTCCTTTGGGTTGGGCCAGGTTGGCTTTGGACCAACCATTTTGGGTTGGCCCAACCTTTTTGAGTTTGGGCTTTCTGTCCTAGACCGGGCTTGATTGATTTTGAGCCTACGTCTCTGGATCAGGCTTGGACTTTTGCTAATTGGGTCTTTAATTTAGACTTTTGTCTACCAAATTTTAAGAAACCCAATTTAATTTAGGGATGCTTGCAGATTTAATTAGTCCCTAATTAAATAATTTTTTTCATCAATGTCGAGTGATGATGTGGCAATTTTGGATTCGTCGAAATTTCTATTCCAACACGCGCGACCCAGTTGACGAAGACCCAGCTGTTGCGCGACCCGTGAACGGCTGAAGACCCGTGTTCGTGTGACTGAACACCCGCGACCCAATACCCGAGACCCGCGTCTGTGTGTACTGCAACTGCGAAAATCGTGTACCATGACCTACTGGTATATTTTTTTCAGTTTCTTTGTTACTTTTTATCCGACTCACTGATTTCTTTGGGATTACTATAGAGTGTTCAGGTTTTTTGGTTGTTTTTTTGTTGATCAAACAATGTCGAAAAATAAGGTTTTGTCCACTGTTAAAACCTCAGACAGTTGTGGCCATTCCAATAGTTGTATTTGGACCCTAAAACTCGTAGTTTGTAATTTTGTTCTAATTATTGTAATAAAGAGTTATTATTTCAATAAAGAGTTATTGTTCGTTATTTACGATATTGCTCTTCTTTTAACCCTAAATCCAATAAACTAACATCCAAGGCTGTAAAATGTCTCTTGAACTGAATGTAGTGTACATATAAAGGATCTCGATTCGAGATACAACCTAAATGGTCTATAGTAAGAGGATAAGGTTTGCGTACCTTACCCTGGTAACACTATGAATGTGGCCCACTTTGTATACAAACACTGTGATCCTAACGTGTTCGTGTAGATGACATGTGAGTGGGGATATCCTATGTAATGAGATTACATAATACCAGACCGCGAAATAGTAACTGCTAGATGTAACTCCGTTGACTAGTTAGGTTTCTATTTCACTAGGATAACCTAGGCAACTTGATCTCAATCTTGAGCAGGTTACGAACTTTTTTTTGCGAGGGATTGTCCTTTGACTAGTATGGGTGAGAGTGACAAAATTCACCGACTCAATATGCCTACTTTCTTGGGGACAAGACCGAGTGAGCAGCTGGGGACTTAACTTAACAACATGGAATTCACTCTTTCCCGCCTACTAGGGTAAGTAGATGAATGTTCCCTTAAGTGGTATCTCCGAGACTTGAACAAAGGGCCGACCCTCTCATTGGCCCGAGAGGGACTTCTGTTTGTTAGTAGGACCACAAACAAATTGTTAATTAGAGGAGCACTGGTACTTAAGGTACAAGATGTAACCCAGGGGTAAAACGGTAATTTGACCCAGCTGGTGTTACAAATATTCGTGAAGGATTGACTTGCTATTATTGGTCAATATCCGTGGACACAGAAATATATTTGCTGTGAGAAGAGTGCAACTGTGGGACTTTAGTGGAGTGTTCCCGCAGTTAACGAATGGTGATTAGGAGGTTATTGAGATTAACCGAATAATTTCGTATCGTAGAAGATTCTGATCTGTAGGTCCATTAGGTCCACCTTCTAGCTCGTAAAGAGTTCTTAGATCGTTTGAATATGAAAAGTTCAAATTCATTAGGGAATAAATTTAATGTATATAGATACGTTATAATATAAAGTATTGGAACTTTATATTATAAATTTAATGTGAATATGATTCATATTAAACTACATGATATAATTAAATATTTGAAAAAGTTCAAATATTAATTTAAATGTGAATGTGATTCATATTTGAAAACAATAGGTTAAAACTTAATGTGCATAAGATGTACATTAAACTATAGGTTAAAGGGTAAAATGATTAAATGTGATTTAATCATTTAATTAATTAATCTGATATTTAAATTAAATATGATTTAATTTAATTTAATTAATTAATAGTTAATTAATTAATTGGGAACGTGTCAAGATGACACGTTCCCACCACTCCCCAATTCCCTCTTGATAGGGAGTGGGTAGTTACCCAGAGAACTCTTCTTCTTCTCCTGGTGAGAAGGAGAATGATTGATCGATCGTTTGTTTTTTGGGTGTGCAACCAAAGCCAAAATTCTCTCTCAATCAATTCCCTTTCCTAATTCCAATTGTTGGATCCTTCCCACAAAGGGTAGATCTAAGTAGAATTCATAGTGATAGGAGGTTTTCACTGGTGGTGTTGTCCTGTTTGGAAGAACAGAGGAGAAGAACTTTGATGTGTTGCTGCAAATTTTAGAGGAGTAAGGAGTTGCTGCTAGATTTGATCTACAAAGGTAATTAAACTTTTCCTTTTAGTCTAATTAATTTACAGCATGTTTGCATATCTAGTTCCATGCTCTAATTAGATTAGTAATCAAATGCTTGTCTCTATATTTTACCAATGTACTAGTATTTCTAGTAAACCAAAATAAACAAGCAATTTTGATCTTTAAACATGTTTTCGTTGCTCACAGGGATAAGATCTCCATCAATTTGTATCAGAGCAAAGCTTATTTTATTTTGGTTGAAACAAATTTGCATTGGATAGATGAGAATTGCCTTTGGTTTGCTGTAAAATTGTTTAGGAAATTTTTGGCCTTAGTTTATTTTTTTATTTGATCAAATTAAGTATAGAAACCCCTGCGTTTTGGCCAATTAACTGCATTATCGAGTCTGTAATAGTGTTACGAGTCGTACGAGACAAATTTCATGCAATTCAGATGAGATTTGAGGGAGAAAATGCAACTGGAAGCTGTTGTTTTTCGAAGGGGTTAGCTGCTGCAGAAGGAACAACTTTGCAACGCCGTTCATGAGCGTTGCAACGCTGAGGAATGGCGTCACAACGCCGAAACCCCTATCGATACAGAGATTCGAGGGGTCAGCAGCGTTGCAACGCTACCCCTCAGCATTGCAACACTACCCCGATGCCAAGCGCGCACACGAGATGAGGCGACGTTGCAACGCTCTCCTAAGCGTTGCAACACCGTGATGACAACCTGAAGGTGCAGACTGGTTCAGAAGCAGTTCGAGTAAAGTTTGGTCCGGTTCGAGCGTTCTGAGCCCGGTTAAAGGAGTTTTGGACCGGTTTTTGAAATAAAATTAGTGCAATTTTATTATTTTTGCACTTTAGGGGCCAAATTTTTCCGGTTTTACGACTATTTTCTTTATGAATGTTATTTAGAATATTTCTCACCTTAGGATAAACATGTTCATGCATTTTATTTATTTGTATAAGTGTTATATAAATATGGTAGAAATGCATGATTTAATTTATTTTTCATGAGTAATTAATTATAATTGTTAGAATTGGATTATATGAAAAATAAATAGCATAGAGCATGAAATTACTTAGTTTAAAATAAAATATTATTTTATTTAAGTAATTTTCTTTATTCAATTAGTTGAATGTCATTTATAATTCCAATTTGGAATCGTTTGTTGGTTTTATAATATAGTTCGCCGTTATAGGTTAATAATTAAAATTTATAAAAGTTATAAAAATGAGGTTTTAGAAACGATAACCTATAACAAAGAGTTGCATGCAAACATAGGAACTTGGGTTAAATGAAATTAGTTTTAAATTGTTTAAAATTAATTTAGACCTAAGTTTAATTTCTAATAGGATTAGAAGTTAGTCTTACATAGTATTTTAAATAGTTTAAAATATAGTAGGACAATAGGACATTGGTTATAAGGGAACTCTACCGGTGATGTTCTGTCCAAGGCTGGGGGTACTTAAACTGACGGTTGATGGAACACCTCCTACCTGGGAACTGACCTGGAACTTGAGTTGAATTAACCATAATCCTGTGTTATATCTAGGTAATTAAAATGTTTATTCACCTAAACATAAGGTTAAAAGACCTAGTTATAAAAGTTATAATAGGCATAGACTTAGATATATTCTTTTAGCCAGAATCCAACTAAGTTAAACCTATACCCTAAACTTAGGAGTTTCAGTGGGAGAAAACGAGGTGTTCGCATCGAGTTTACTCTCACATCCTCAAGAGTTCACACTGTGAGTTCCATGCTCGACTACGTGGTGTTAATAGTGCGTCCCCCTATGGTAAGTGTTTGCATGGTTCAATACCAAGGTGAACGAGGGAAGTATCCATAGTAAATGGGAGCAGGACGCGTGTCAACGTATCCTACGGTCTCATCCATTAGGTCGCACCGTGAGATTTCTATAGTCTGCCTGCTAGGTTTGATGGAGATCGAATCTCCTTAAATAGCGAAAACGTGTTTTGGAATCGTAATTGCGAGTTTATTTTGGTTGAAAAACAAAAACCAGTACATTAGAAAAAATACAGAGAATAAGCATACATTTCCTAATCTAATTAGGCATGAAACTAATCATGCAAACATACTTTAAATGAAACTAAACTAAAAGGGAATTCAGAATTTACCTTTGTAGTTTTAATCTCCCAGCAACACCTTACTCCCTTTGCACAGTAACTCAGCAACATCAAAAGGACTTCTCTGTTTTTCCAACAGGACACAACCACCTAGTAAACCTCCATGGCTTTGAGTTCCACTTAGATCTCTCCTTTGTGGGAAGGAGCCAACTATTGGAAGTAGGGAATTGAGAGAGAGAGAATTTTCAAGAAGCAATTCCAAATTGCAGAAAAATGATCAAACAACCAACACCTATCTTCCTCGAGAGGTTATGCCAGAGGAGTTCTTCCCCCCACTCCTTATCGATAAGGGGTAAGTGGGGAAGAAGGGACGTGTCCTCCTGACACGTTCCCATTAATTAATTAATAACTAATTAATTAAATCAAATTTAATTAATTATTTAATTAAATATCATATATTTAATTAATCTTAAAATGTCATATATTTAAATAAGATTAAATCATATTAATCAATTTCTCCTCTAATTTATAGTTTTAATGCACATTAAATTTTAACCTACAGTTTTCAAATATGAATCATATTCACATTTGAATTTAATATTTGAACTCTTTCAAATATTTAATTCTCTCATATAATTTAATATGAATCATATTCACATTAAATTTATATTATATAGATCCAAAACTATATATTATATCGTATCTATATACATTAAATTTATTCCCTAATGAATTTGAACAATTCAAATTCAAACGATCTAAGAACCCTTTACGAGCTAGAAGGTGGACCTAATGGACTTACAGACCAGAAGCTCCAACGATACGAGATTACTCGATTAATCTCATTAACCTCCTAATCAACATTCGTTAACTGTAAGAACACTCCACTAAAGTCCCGCAACTGCACTCTTCTCACTGCAGATATATTTATGTGTCCACGGATATTGACCAATAACAGCAAGTCAATCCTTCACGAATATTCGTAACACGAGCTGGATCAAATTACCATTTTACCCCTGGGTTACATCTTGTACTTTAAGTACCAGTGCTCCTCTAATGAACAATTTGTTTATGGTCCTACAAACAAACAAAGTTTCTCTCGGACCAATGAGAAGGTCGGGCCCTTTGTTCAAGTCCCAGAGACATCACTTAAGGGACATTCATCTACTTACCCTAGTAGGCAGGAAGGAATGAATTCCATCTTGCTAGGCTAAGTCCCGAGCTGCTCACTCGGTCTTGTCCCCAAGAAGGTAGGCTTATTATGTTGACAAATCTGGCCACTCTCACCCATACTAGTCAAAGGACAATCCCTCGCAAACAGGAGTTCGTAACCCGCTCAGGATTGAGATCAAGTTGCCTAGGTCATCCTAGTGAAATAAAAACCTAGCTAGTCAGTGGAGTTACATCTAGTGGTTACTATTTCATGGTCTGGTCTTATGTTATCCCATTACATAGGATATCTCCACTCACATGTCATCTCCACGAATACGTTAGGATCACAGTGTTTGTATCATATACAAAGTGGGCCACATCCATAGTTTTACCAGGGTAAGGTACCCAAACCTTATCCCCTTACTATAGACCCTTTAGGCTGTATCTCGAACTGAGATCTTTTATATGTACACTACATTCAGTTCAGGATACATTTTACAGCCTTGGATGTTTAGTTTATTGGATTTAGGGTTAAAATAATGGCAATATCGTAAGTAACGAACAATAACACTTTATTGAAGTAATACCAGTTTATTACAATAAATAGAACATAATTACAAACTACGAGTTTTAGAGCACAAACCCCAACAAGGTTGTCCTGGAACAACCAATCCCTACGGAGGGCCTGAGTATAGGGATCGAAACACCGCGAACTCTAGAAATTGATAGGGTCTCTTAGGTAATTTGCCAATAGTTGTCTTTCTTAATAGTAGCCTTTTGGCTCGGACCTATTGGATCTTAAAATGGTAGGGTCACATTTACGGGATAAGTTAAGCTAGTTAACAAGTCCTTGACCAAACAAATGGTAGCTAAGAATCATTGGGACATGAGATGTTCTGCTAGTGAGAATTAGCTGAGATAGTCTCAATTCAGGGGAGGAGTGACTGACCACCTGACGGTGGCTTTTATTCTAAACCCTTGAAGTATTGTTGCAAAATTAAAGGTTTAATTTAAACACTATGGTTGTTTAATAATTTTGCTAAAATTGATTGGTTTGTAATGGGCATGTCGTCTTCTATGATAGCCTTACTCAAAAGCGAACGTTTAACTGGCAAAAATTATACTACGTGGAAATCCAACCTGAATACGATTCTGATTGTTGACGACCTTCGGTTTGTACTAACTAAGGAATGCCCTCAGGGCCTTGCTTGAAACGCTCCTCAATCTGTTAAGGATGCGTACGACTGTTGGATCAAGGACAATGACAAGGCCAAGGTCGACATTTGGCTAGTGTTTCTGAAGTTTTAGCCAAAAAGCACGAGGGCATGGTCTCAACTCGTGAGATCATGAGTTCATTGCAGAATATGTTTGGACAACTGTCTGGACAGCTTCGACACGAATCCCTCAAGTACGTTTATAACTCCCGTATGAAGGAGAGATCGTCAGTGAGAGAACATGTTCTCGATCTGATGGTCCACTTCAACGTGACAGAATTGAACAGCGCGGTCATCGACGAGCAATGTCAGGTGTCCTTCATCCTGGAATCTCTTTCGAAGAGTTTCCTGCAATTCCGCAGCAATGCGGTGATGAATAAGATTGAGTACAACCTGACTACTCTCATAAATGAACTGCTGACTTTCCAGTCTCTCATGAAGAATAAGGGACATGCTGATGGAGAGGCAAATTTGTTTGCCCATTCCAGAAGGGTTCATCCTCTGGGACTGCGATTCATCTTTTGGGCTTAAGAAAACCCAAGAGAAGAAGATAGGAGGGAAATGGAAGACACCCACCACTGGAGACAAAGATAAGGGAAAAGCCAAAGTTGCAGATAAAGGAAAATGTTTCCACTGCAACGTGGACGAGCACTGGAAGCAAAACTGCCCAAAATACCTTGTTGAGCTCAAAGAGAAGAAAGGTATATTCAATTTACTTGTTCTTGAAACTTGTTTAGTAGAAAATGATAATTTTACCTGGATACTTGATTCAGGAGCCACTAACCATGTTTCCTCTTCGTTACAAGAAACTAGTTCCTTCAAGGAGCTCGAAGTGGGTGAGATGACGCTCAGGGTCAGAACGGGAGACGCCGTCACAGCTCATGAAGTGGGAGATGCCAAGCTATTTTTTAGAGATAGATTTTTATTTTTAGAAAATTTGTACATAGTTCCTAAGATTAAGAGGAACTTGATATCTATCTCTTGTCTAATTGAATGTGGATACTATATTACCTTTTCAATTAATGAAGCGTTCATTTCAAAGAAAGTTGTCAATATTTGTTCTGCTAAGTTAGAAAACAACTTGTATGTACTTAAAACGAAACAAACTAAGGCAATTTTGTTCATTTCAAAGAATTTCTCCAAATAACAATTCCTATCTTTGGCTTCTTAGACTTGGTCACATAAATCTCAACCGAATTGAGAGATTATCTAAGAATGGACTTATAAATAAGTTAGAAGATGATTATTTACCTCCTTGCGAATATTTCAAATCTTTATGGTCCAGAGAATGTTAAATCTCGAGGATGGTACGGATATTACATCTCTTTCATAGATGATTACTTGAGGTATGGTTATTTATACCTAATGCATCATAAGTCTGAAGCTCTTGAAAAGTTCAAAGAGTATAAGGTTGAAGTAGAGAATGTATTAGAGAAAACCATTAAGACACTTCGATCCGATCGAGGTGGAGAGTACATGGATCTAAGATTCCAGAACTATTTGATAGAACATGGAATCCAATCTCAACTCTCGGCACCTAATACACCTCAGTAGAATGGTGTATCTGAAAGGAGAAATAGAACCTTGTTAGACATGGTTCGATCTATGATGAGCTATGCTCAATTGCCTGCCTCGTTTTGGGGTTACGTAGTAGAGACTGTGGTTCAAATCTTGAACACTGTTCCATCAAAAAGTATTTCAGAAACACCTTTTGAGTTGTGGAAAGGGCGTAAACCTAATTTATAACACTTCAGGATTTGGGATTGTCCGACACACGTGCTGGTGACAAACGCACAAAAATTGAAACCTCGTTCAATATTATGCCAATTTATTGGTTATCCCAAAGAAACAAGAAGTGGTCTTTTCTATGACCCACAAGAAACAAGGTGATTGTATCGACAAACACCACTTTCTTAGAGGAAAATCACATGAGGAACCATAAACCGCGTAGTAAGTTAGTATTAAATGAAGCTACAGATGAGTCAACAAGAGTTGTTGATCAAGTTGGACCTTCATCAAGAGTTGATAAAGAAGCCTTCATATCAAGTCAGTCTCGTCCTTCTCAATTGTTGGTAATGCCTCGACGCAGTGGGAGGGTTGTTTCCCAACCTGACCGCTACTTGGGTTTAGTTGAGACTCAAGTTGTCATACCTGATGACGGTGTAGAGGATCCATTGTCCTATAAACAGGAAATGAATGACATAGATAAAGACCAATGGATCAAAGCCATGGACCTTGAAATGGAGTCAATGTACTTTAATTCAGTTTAGAAACTTGTAAACCAAACTGAAGGGGTAAGACCCATAGGGTACAAATGAATCTATAAGAGAAAAAAAGATACAATCGGAAAGGTACAGTCCTTTAAGGCAAGACTTGTAGCAAAGGGTTTTACCCAAAAGGAAGGAGTTGACTACGAGGAAACTTTTTTCCCTGTTTCTATGCTTAAGTCTATAAGGATACTCTTGTCCATAGCCGCTTTTATGATTAAGAAATTTGGCAAATGGACGTCAAGACTGCCTTTTTGAATGGTAATTTTGACGAGAACATCTATATGTCTCAGCCCAAAGGGTTCATAACCCAAGGTTAGGAGCAAAACATTTGCAAGCTCAATCGATTCATTTATGGGTTGAAACAAGCATCCAGATCTTGGAACATAAGATTTGACACTGCGATCAAGTCTTATGGCTTATTACCCTTCAGGCATGGAGTTCGTCTGTCTAAGGAACATTATCCTAAGACACCTCAAGAATTGAGGATATGAGACATATTCCCTATGCCTCTGCAGTAGGTAGCTTAATGTATGTTATAATGTGCACGAGGTCAGACATTTGTTATGCAGTGGGAATAGTCAGTAGGTACCAATCCGATCCAGGGTTAGACCACTGGACCGCAATTAAAAATATCCTCAAGTATCTTAGGAGAACGAGAGACTATACGCTTGTGTATGGGACTAAGGATTTGATCCTTACTGGATACACTAATTCTGATTTTTAGAACGATAAAGATTCTAGGAAATCCATATTGAGATCAGTTTTCACCCTTAACAGGGGAGCTATAGTATGGCGAAACATCAAGCAGGGATGCACAATGGAGGTTAAGTATGTCGCTGCTAGTGAAACAACTAAAGAGGATATTTGGCTAAGGATATTCCTTACTAATTTGGAAGTTGTTCCAAATATGGAATTTCCCATTACTTTATACTGTGACAATAGTGGTGCGGTAGCCAATTCGATGGAACCTCGCAACCATAAGCGAGGCAAGCACATTGAGAGAAAGTATCACCTGAAATGAGAAATAGTGCAACGAGCAAATGTGATAGTCACGAAGATCGCTTCGGAGCATAATATTGTTGATCCGTTTGCAAAGACTCTCACAAATAAAGTGTTCGAGGGTCATCTGGAAAATCTAGGTCTACGAGATATGTACATAGACTAATCTAGGGGAAGGGGGAGATATGTAATGGTTATTTGGATACCCTAGTTTATTGTATTTGTATCTCTATAACCACTGTTTTAGATTGTGATGTACCCCACTAGGGTTTTAGTTCAAGTGGGAGTTTGTTGGGGTTTGTGCCCTAAAACGTAGTTTGTAATTTTGTTCTAATTATGTAAGCCCTAAACTCCGTTTTTCTTTATCATTTTGCACTCATACATGATGTTTTGACATATGCAAAATGATATAGGTTGCACTAAAGGATGTAGTGATCGAATTTGGGAATCTATTGAATTGGGGACTATAATGTGTTTAAAGCTTCACAAGGAGATAGATAAGCCATTGAAATAAGCATATTAAAAGTTAAATTGAAGTAAGTTAAGGTCATTAGCAAATTGGGTAAATTTTAGGTGCATTATGTATTGAAATGAAAAGCTCTTATTTCTCACAAACTTAGGTAAAGTTGGCCAAATGCTCTAGATTGATTTACTTACTTATTTTGGTGTTTTAAAAAGGGGATTATGATGTAAATATTAAAGTAGGAGCTGGCCAAGAGAGGTGAAGCCTCGGAGTTAAATTTGGCTAGTAGATGCTGTCAAATTTTTAGAAAAACAGCAAGCTACTGGAAAATGAGTCAATTTCAAATGACCATATCTCTTAGTTTACTGAACTAAATTCGATCATTTTTTAGTCAAAATCTCGGAAATTGAGTGTAGAATACGAAACAGGTCGGATTTTCTGAAAATACGAAGAGGAAGAAGGAGAAAAGTGTAGAACACTGAGAGGCGTTCACAGTTCTTGGGTAGCAGAACAATGTGAGGAGATCAGTCTCTTTTGAGCTCTTGAGGAGGAATTAGAAGCTGAAAGTTTGAGGTAAGTAAGCTAAGATGTTGTATTTGAGGTTTATCAAAAGAGATTGGGTGGTTGTTTTGATAAATTTTGAGGAACCCAAGCTGAAATTTGAACCTGAAATTTTAGGTGCAGGGAAAAAACTGCTAGCAAGAGATTAAAGGAGATGTGCTTCCATTTCTATATACCTTGCAACAAAGTGTGTATGGTTATTATAAATTGAGTTATGGGGCTGAATTAGATATGTTTTTAAGGTGCATAAGGAAAGGAATTAATGTTATTAATTTCATTTTTAGGGCAAACGGAGATAGGAATAGATTATAATCCTTGGAACCCTTTTGGTGATCGTGAGTGACTCTATTTTAGAACTATACTTGACCGTTGTTTTTCTTCAAAAGCATAAATGTTGATCATTGAATCATGCTTGAATGAATTTTGTATAGTTTCATGGAGTTTTTGACAGAATGTTCTTTAGGGAACTTAAGCATGTTTTGAATTAGTGGGTAACTATATATTCAAGTATGGAAACTAGTTATGGAAGTATGATTTCCTCTAGAGAATGCCTTGTGTAAGTTCACTTGGAAACATGTTTAGGAAAGTAATAAACAAAGTATGCCCCTGTATGTTGTTAACCCCCAGTACTGAAGGACATCGAGAAGGTACTTAGGAGGGAAGAATCGTGTTTTCCCGATACTAAAGGACAATGAGAGGCTATTCGAGTAGTAAATGGTCTTATCCTAATACTGAAGGACATAGAGAAGGTATTAGGGAAAACCAAAGTGCCCAATTGCATTCCACGTGCACGTGGGAGAGGTATGAACATTGTTGGTATAAAGATAACTCTACCACCGTTAAGGTTCGAAAGCGGTATCCTGCCATGAGTTTTATTGTTATGAGTTTCTACGCTATGGATCTGTTTATTCTTCATTATAACACTACATTAAGAGTTTTTATGTTATACATAAGTGGTGACTTAAACCTGTAAATTGATAGCAAGGCTTGATTACGTTTACAATCAAGTGTTAAGTTATTTTCTACTTATAGCAGTCCATTATTATGCTTCACCTTTGAGCTTATAATGTTTTTAAAATAGACACTCATTGGGCTTCCCAGCTCACGTTTTCAATATGTTTACTCTTCCCAGGTAGCAGACGAGTTCTCGGTGCTTAACCTTGATGAGACTTGTTTGCCACCATGCTGTTTTAACTCCTTGTATATACACTTTCTAATGTATATGGTTTGTAGTGAAAACATATTAGTTGGGTTGTAATAAACTTGAAGGCTTATAACTAGCTAAAGAACATAGTACTGGAAGTGAATGTGTCGTGCTTATATGTGTATTCAACGTTCAATCTTTCTTGTTCAAACGTGTTGTGTTGTGTTTAATTTTAGGTTAAGTCTTGGGTTAGTAAGGGAGAGCCAGTAAGAGAGTTGGTTATCTCTGTCTTTGCATCTCTTCCTAGGTTAAGCAAGTAAACTGGGAGAGGGTGTGAAAAATTATTATAATAAAGAGTTATTATTTCAATAAAGAGTTATTGTTCGTTATTTACGATATTACCCTTGTTTTAACCCTAAATCCAATAAACTAACATCCAAGCCTGTAAAATGTCTCTTGAACTGAATGTAGTGTACATATAAAGGATTTCAGTTCGAGATACAACCTAAAGGGTCTATAGTAAGGGGATAAGGTTTGGGTACCTTACCCTGGTAACACTATGGATGTGGCCCACTTTGTATATGATACAAACACTGTGATCCTAACATGTTCGTGTAGATGACATGTGAGTGGGGATATCCTATGTAATGAGATTACATAAGACCAAACCGTGAAATAGTAACCGCTAGTCGTAACTCCGTTGACTAGTTAGGTTTCTATTTCACTAGGATGACCTAGACAACTTGTCCTTTGATTAGTATGGGTGAGAGTGGCCAAATTCACCGACTCAATATGCCTACCTTCTTGGGGGCAAGACCGAGTGAGAGGCTGAGGACTTAACTTAGCAAGATGGAATTCACTCATTCCTGCCTACTAGGGTAAGTAGAAGAATGTTCCCTTAAGTGGTGTCTCCGGGACTTGAACAAAGGTCCCGACTCTCTCATTGGCCCAAGAGCGACTTCTGTTTGTTGGTAGGACCACAAACAAATTGTTCATTAGAGGAGCACTCGTACTTAAGGTACAAGATGTAACCCAGGGGTAAAACGTTAATTTGACCCAGCTGGTGTTACAAATATTCGTGAAGGATTGACTTGCTGTTATTGGTCAATATCCGTGGACACAGAAATATATCTGTAGTGAGAAGAGTGCAACTGTGGGACTTTAGTGGAGTGTTCCTGCAGTTAACGAATGGTTATTAGGAGGGTACTGAGATTAACCGAATAATTTCGTATCTTAGGAGCTTCTGATCTGTAGGTCCATTAGGTCCACCTTCTAGCTCGTAAAGGGTTCTTAGATCGTTTGAATTTTAAATGTTCAAATTCATTAGGGAATAAATTTAATGTATATAGATACGTTATAATATAAAGTTTTGGAACTTTATATTATAAATTTAATGTTGATTCATATTAAATTACATGAGAGAATTAAATATTTGAAAGAGTTCAAATATTAATTTAAATGTGAATGTGATTCATATTTGAAAACTATAGGTGAAAATTTAATGTGCATAAGATGTACATTAAACTATATGTTAAAGGGTAAAATGATTAAATGATTGAGAACGTGTCAAGATGACACGTTCCCACCACTCCCTAATTCCCTCTCGATAGGGAGTGGGAAGTTACCCAAAGAACTCTTCTTCTTCTCCTGGTGAGAATGGGAATGATTGATCGATCGTTTATTTTTTGGGTGTGCAACCAAAGAAAAAATTCTCGCTCAATCAATTCCCTTTCCTAATTCCAATTGTTGGATCCCTTCCCACAAAGGGTAGATCTAAGTAGAATTCAGAGTGATAGGAAGTTTTCACTGATGGTGTTGTCCTATTTGGAAGAATAGAGGAGAAGAACTTTGCTGTGTTGCTGCAAATTTTGGAGGAGCAAGGAGTTGCTGCTAGATTTCATCTACAAAGGTAATTAAACTTTTCTATTTAGTTTAATTAATTTACAACATGTTTGCATATCTAGTTCTATGCTCTAATTAGGTTAGTAATTAAATGTTTGTCTTTGTATTTTATCAATGTACTGGTATTTCTAGTAAACCAAAATAAACAAGAAATTTCGATCTTAAAACACGTTTCCACTGCTCACGGGGACAACATCTCCATCAATCTAATCTAAGGACAAACCCCCATAAGTAGGAGTTCGTAAGTTGCTCAGTGTTTGGTAAATTTTGCAATATCGCAAGTGTACGGGTCAAGTTTTAATATAGTGAATGTGAGTACGAGTATCGTCCATAGGATTGGGTTATTTAATTCAATTAATGCCTATAAATATCACCACTCAATTTTATCTAGAAAACCAAACTTTAAGTGAAGTAAAACACAAAACTAAAGAATGAAATTTTTTAGAACAATCAAGAGAGACAAATATCTTAGGGACTAGATTTCACCAATCAAATAACTAATTTATTGAGACCATGCTAATGGGTTATTGCACTGCTTTTATAAACCAAGAAACTGATGGGATTGAATCCCGTAGCGGAAGCGATTTTGATAGCGTGTTCTTATAATGTTTTACGTAGATCAAATAAAAAACATACATAAAACAATTAAGCATGCAAATGAGATATATGGACAACAAGTATATTACCTTTGTAGACAATAACAACACCTGCTCCTTTGTTCCTCTTGTTGGGATTTGTGCCCTAAAACTCGTAGTTTGTAATTATGTTCTAATTAATGTAATAAAGTGTTATTATTTCAATAAAGTGTTATTGTTCGTTATCTACGAGTTTTCTTTTATTTAAAACCCTAAATCCAATAAACTAAACATCCAAGGCTGTTAAATGAATCTTTAATTGAATGTAATGTACATAAAAAGGATCTCGGTTCGAGATACAACCTAAAGGGTCTATAGTTAGGGGATAAGGTTTGGGTACCTTACCCTGGTTAAACTATGGATGTGGCCCACTTTGTATTTGATACAAATACTGTGATCCAAACGTGTTTGTGTAGATGACATGTGAGTGGGGATATCCTATGTAATGAGATTACATAAGACCGGACCACGATATAGTAACTTCTAGCTGTGACTCTATTGACTAGGTAGGTTTCTATTTCAGTAGGATGACCTAGGCAACTTGATCTCAATCTGAGCGGATTCACGAACTCCTGTTGCGAGGGATTGTCCTTTGACTAGTATGGGTGAGAGTGGCGGTTCGCCGACTCAATATGCCTACCTTCTTGGGGACAAGACCGAGTGAGCGGCTGGGGACTTAACTTAACAAGATGAAATTCACTCCTTCCCGCCTACTAGGGTAAGTAGAGGAATGTTCCCTTAAGTGGTGTCTCCGGGACTTGAACGAAGGGCCCAACCCTCTCATTTGCCCGAGAGGGACTCTGTTTGTTGGTAGGACCACAAACAAATTGTTCATTAGAGGAGCACTGGTACTTAAGGCACAAGATGTAATCCAGGGGTAAAACAGTAATTAGACCTAGCTGGTGTTACGAACATTCGTGAAAGATTGACTTGCTGTTATTGGTCAATATCCATGGACACAGAAACATATCTGCAGTGAGAAGAGTGCAGCTGTGGGACTTTAGTAGAGTGTTCCATGATAGCTAACGAATGTTGATTGGGAGGTTAATGAGATTAACCGAACAATCTCGTATCGTTGGAGCTTCTGATCTGTAGGTCCATTAGGTCCACCTTCTAGCTCGTAAAGGGTTCTTAAATCATTTGAATTTGAAATGTTCAAATTCATTAGGGAATAAACTTAATGTATTTAGATACGATATAATATATAGTTTTGGAACTATATATTATAAATTTAATGTGAATATGATTCATATTAAATTATATGAGAGAATTGAATATTTGAAAGAGTTCAATTAAGTGTGAATGTGATTCACATTTGAAAACTATAGGTTAAAATTTAATGTGCACTGGATATGCATTAAAACTATAGGTTAGAGGGAAGGATATGATTAAATATGATTTAATCTTAATTAAATATAAGATATTTAATTTGATTAATTAAATATGATTTAATTAATGTTTTTAATTTAATTTAATATTATATTAATGAGAACGTGTCAGACGGATACGTTCCCCACCTCCCTCCCCATCGATAGGGAGTGGGGAGGTGATCTCTCGTTTTATTCCTCTCCAATGGAGGAGAGGAGGTTGATCGATTGATCAATTTTGAATTGACAGAAAGAATTCTCTCCCTCACACTCTCATTACCTTCTTCTTCCAATTGTTGGAAACCTTCCCACCAAGGAAGATTTAAGAACTTAGAGATATAGAAGGTGTTCACTGTTGGTGGTGTTCTGCTGAAGAAAAACAGAGAATTTTGGAAGTTCCTGTGTTGCTGATTTCTTTTAGAGGAGCAAGGAGTTGCTGCAAGTTGAAACTACAAAGGTATTTTTCTTCCCTTTAGTTTAATTGTTAAACTCAATATATGTTTGCATGTATGCAATTAATCGATGTCTAATAGGATTAGAAATACCATGCTTGTTCTATATTTTTGGTCAATGTACTCGTTTTTGTTTTAAGCAAAACAATCAAGTAATTAAGAACCCAAACACGTTTCCGCTGCTCAAGGAGATCAGATTTCCATCACCTCTCGTTCTCACGATCTCACGTTCTCCACTAACTACAAAGTAGTTTTGATTCGCCCGCTAGATCTTCTCCGTTGTGTCTCTAGGAGAGGGAAGGACTCTCTGTTGTGTCTCTAGGAGAGGGAAGGTGGTGGAATCTCTTTTGGAGTTGGGAGGGATTTTGAGAGAGAGAGAAGTGTTTTTGGAACTTTTCCAACAAAACACTTGCCAAAAGAACACTAGGGTTGCCTTTTGAATAGTTTATGGAATTGTCTCAAATGTGCATATCATGCACATATTTATAGGGAAATAGGATGGACATGACCATCCTACCCCTATAGTGCTCTTATTGTTAGGATTTTTGTCCTAATCTCGTGTTTGTAAATTACTGTTTGAAATTAATAAGAGTTATTTATTTCATTACTTTGTGTCTTGCAATATTTACAAACTTTTCAAATAAACTAAGCTCCAGGGTCATTGAATTTATGAGAGAACTAAAACTTGAACGGTGTGTAGTGGACACACAAGGAGGATCACGTTCGAGTTAATGACACAAACGGTCTACAGTATATGGATAGGGTTGGAGACCTAATCCTGGATACACTGTGGATGCGACTCGCTTTGTATTAGATACAAACGAGGTGATCTTACTCGTTCATGTGGTTGACATGGGAGTGGGGGCATCCTGTGTAATGAGATTGTACAAGACCGAATCGTGAATTATTAGACCTACTGATGTAACACCATTGACAGTAAGGACTATAACTTCGTAGATGACCGTTAGTGATTCGACCTGAATCCTGAGCGTGTTACGGACTCACTGTGCAGGGGGTCCGTCCCTTTGACTAGTACTGGGTGAGGGTGGTCACGCTACTCGCCCAATATGCCTATCTTCTCGTGGACAGGACCAAGTAGGTAGTTGGGAACTTAACTACGCGAGATGGAATTCACTGCTTCCGCTTTAGGGAAACTAGAGGGGTTGTTCCCTTAAGTGTTGTCTCCGTGGCTTGGACAACGGGCGCCCACCTTCTCACTGGCCCAAGAAAGGTATTGTGTATGGTTGTACCATCACAATATGTTGTTCATTAGAGGAGCAATGGGGACTTAAGGAACAAGAGGTAGACACAGGGGTAAAACGGTAATTTGACCTTTTCGTGTCTACGAACAACCTGTTAAGGGTCAACTCATGGGCATTGGTTATATCAGTGGACACGTAATATTCTGCACTGACGGGAGTGCAGCTACGGGCTATAGTAGAGTGTTACCAGTAGCTAATGAATGTTGATTAACCGGTCAAAGAGTTCGTGTTAATCTCGGATCATTGGAGCCCGCCACACTGTAGGTCCATTAGGTCCCTCGGTTGGCTCAATCTGGGTTAAAAGAAGGGTTAATGTTTTGGTATGAAATTGAAGTGTTCAATTTCACTTAAAGGGCATTTATGTCATTCATATGAGATATGAATGATATAATATATAGTTTAATTTGAATGAGATTCATAATAAACTATAGGCTAGCCTAATTGTTGAATTAGGGCTAATTGGAGAAATTAATAGAGAGAAATTAAATTAGATGTGATTCAATTTAATTAAACCACAATTATTGCAAATGTGATTTGCAATATGAGATATGAGATATCTTATATTATGTGGTTATGCAAATGAGATTTGCATAACCTATGGTTGTGGTAAAATGGTAATAATGTGGAGATTTTAACTCCATCATTTCCACTATTTAAACCCTTTGCAAGAAGGGATTAGTGTGCAAGTCTCTCATTTTTTGATTTTGATCAAGGAGAAGAGATCAAAATTCTCTCTACTCTCTCAACTCTCCTCCCTCTCCAAAACACTAGAGTCCCACAACTTTCCTTCTTCTTAAGGAAGAACAACCGAGACTCCAAGTAGTTGCGTTCAGGTTTCTGTTCGAGAGAAGATTTCGTTGAGATCGAGAAGCACAAAGTGTTCGTGATAGAGGAAGGAACTTTGAAGATCTGTCTACAACAAGTAAGTAAACATCTTCTCGCTGTAATTTCTCCTCTTATGCATGTTTAACTTAGATCTTAGTGTTAGATCGTTTTAACAAAATTCAAGTAGCATAATGATACCTTGACGATTCGATCATCTTCCGCTGCGCGGAGATTTTCATTCCCTTCAATTGGTATCAGAGCCAGGTTGATGGTTATTCATTATGCACTGTTTTTTGTTAAAATAGGTGGGTATTTTACCTTTAATTCATGAGATGAATGTTGGTTTGCGAATTTGGATGTTTTCGGTTTTGGCTTTTTAGATTATGTTGATGAGATCAATGTAAGGGCCCGTTGTTTTTGGGCATTTTGTTGTAAATCGAGTCTGTAAAGTCTGAGTCTTTAGTAGCAAGAGTTGCTGTGAAGAAATCGGAGTGGAAACGGGCATTTTTCGAAGCAAAAACAGCAAAGGAGTTTGCTGTATAGGCGACGGCGTTGAGACGCTGTTCTTTGGCGTCTCAACGTTGTGCTAGCGGGAGCAAGGCGCGCTGCAGGACAACATTGCAATGCTAGGCATAGCGTTGCAACGCCACTGGCGTTGAGAACGTTGGGTCGACGCTGGAAGCGACAGCGTTGCAACACTGCATTCGTTGAGGGGCAGTTCGCGAGGCAGTTTCCAGACGTGGGCAGTTGTAGAGTTATGTGGCAATTTTTTCAACGTTTTTTATTTAATTTCTTTATTTGTAAAATGTATATTATTATTTATTTAATTATTTTGTTAAATAATATTATAATAAGTGTTATAATAAGTGTTATATTAATGTTATTTAATTAAATAATTGCCCCTAGGTGCCAAAACCGGTCCATTTTTGCTATTTAATTATTTTATGCATGAGATGTATGATTTAATTAATTTCTATGTGAATATTGTATGTCATATAGATTTAAAATCCCACCTTAGGTTAAACATTTTCATGCATCATTTATATTATAAGAGTTATAATATATAGTTTGCATGATAGGTTATATTATAAGAGTTATAATATAATTAAATGCATGTTTAATTTAATTAATATAAGTGTTATATTTTTTTTATTAAAGTATGCTCATGCATTTATATTCATGTGATGAATGATCAAGCACTATAACATAGAAATGCATGCAACCTAAGTTAATTATTAGTTTTAAAGAGTTTAGAACTTGAATAATTAGACTTAGGTTTTCTGTTTTCTAATGAGATTAGAAATTAGGAAATCAAAGTTTAGTCTATGAATGGAGACCGATTAGTAACTCTGTCTTAAGGAAGGTTTTGTCTAAGGTCAGGGGTATTTAAGTTGACGCTATGAACACCCCCACTACAACGAACCTGGGAGTGAATTCGGTCCGGAGATTCTTAGATTATACTTATCGTGAGTGCCGCTAATTAAAAGTGTTTTAATTTACTCACATAGACCTAAGTAATAATGTGATTATAAACTTAGGTTAATACCATATAAGAGTTATATTGGTAGACTTAGGTAAATTTTAGCCGAGTTATCTAGGTCAAACCCTATTAAAATTAAAGTGCTGAGTGGGAGGAAATAAAGTGTATGAGATACATTTGAATTTCCAACCACAAATCTCCGTTAAGTCCGCACCGTGAGATCTATACTCGGCCTCGTGGCGCAAATGGGAGCGTCCCCCTTCGGGTGGCATTTGTATAGGTCAATATCATCGTGGATGGAGAGAGTACTTATAGTGAGTGGGAGCGGGACTTGTGAAAACGAGACCCACGGTCTTTCCTTTCGATTCACACCGTGAGACGCCTATGATCCGCCTGCTAGTTTGGCCTGGACCAGACAATCCCTTCGGAGGGCCTGATCATGGGAGTCGAAACACCGTGAATTCCCGAAAGGGATACAGTTTCCTAGTTGGTTTTCCTTCTTGGTTCACCCTTCGGTGGCTATTGTTTGGACGGATGCTTGGAAACTTAAACGTTAAGTGTTAATGAATTCGACCGAACAATGGTAATTGGACGCCTAATGGAATAAGAGTTATTCTGGGATTAGGGTCTGATCGAGAAAGTCTCGTCCTAGAGGAGCAGTGTTCTGTTCACCCATCGGTGGCGGTCATTCTAAACCTTTTGGGTATCATTGCTAAATTTTGAATGACCTAGGGATCATGAAACAATTTTGCTAAAACTTGATTGGATTTCAAAAGTTTTTTTTTTGCGAGACTAACACAAAGTTTTCTTATTTTTTCAGCTTAAAACATGTCTAGCGCAATTATAGCTCTACTCGGGTCTGATAAATAAGTGGGAGATAATTACCAAAGTTTGAAAAACAACATAAACACAATTTTGGTAACTGACGACATTAAGTTCGTGCTCTCTGAGGAGTGTCCTCAAATGTCGAGCTTGACTACGTCGCGAAGTGTTCGCGATGCAGACGATCGATGGATCAGGGCCAATGAAAAGGCCAAGGTCTACATCATTGCCACCATGTCTGATGTTTGGGCAAAGAAGCATGAGCTGATGGTCACCACCAAGGAGATCATGGAGTCCTTGCAGGAAATGTTTGGACAACAGTCCTTTCAGGTCCGGCATGACTCGCTCAAGTATGTCTTAAACGCACGGATGAAAGAGGGGTCGTCTGTTCGTGAACATGTCCTAGACATGATGACCTACTTTAATCTGGCTGAGATGAACGGGGCTTTGATCGATGAGTCGAGCCAAGTCAGTTTTATTCTGGAGACTCTTTCGAAGAGTTTCCTTCAGTTTCGTAGGAATGCTGTTATGAACAAAATTAGCTACACTCTGACTACCCTCCTCAATGAGCTAGAAAATTTTCAGTCCTTGAACAGGGTCAAGGCATCGGCCTCTGAGGCAAACGTTGCCTACAGGTCTTATCACAGGGGTTCGACCTCTAGGACGAAACCTGTTGCTCCTTCACGTCCGAAAGGGAAGAAGAGGATGAAGAGGGGTAAAACTGACTGAGCTGCCGCCCATAAGGGCAAAAAGGTCAAGGACGTTGCAGAGAAAGGAAAGTGTTTCCACTGTAATGGGGGCGGACACTGGAAGAGGAACTGCCCCAAATTCCTGGTCGAGAGGAAGAGTCAAGGTAAATGTGATTTATTTGTGACAGAAACCTGTTTAGTGGAGAGTAGTGACTCTGCCTGGATATTGGATTCGGGCACCACTAACCATGTTTGTTCTTATTTTCTGGGAATTGATTCCTGGCAGCCGCTGCGAGAGGGTGAGGTGACTCTACGGGTTGGATCCGGGGAGCTTGTCTGTGCTGCAGCGATCGACGCAGTGAAGCTACACTTTGGCGGGAAGTACTTATTATTAGATAATTTGTACATTGTACCAGGGTTTACTAGAAACCTTGTTTCCATTTCCTGCCTAATTGAACAATCTATTTGTGTTTCTTTTGAATTAAATAAAGCGTTTATTTCTTTCAAAGACAATGTTATTTGTTCAGCTTCACTTGAGCATAATCTATATGTTTTGAAACCTAATTCGGTCAAAAGTATTTTGAATACTTATTTGTTTAAAACTGCAGAAACAAGAACTAAGAAAGCGAAAGTTTCTCCTAAGGAAAATGCCCATCTTTGGCATCTACGGTTAGGCTACATTAATCTCAATAGGATTGAGAAACTAGTGAAGAATGAACTTCTAAACGAGTTGGAAGAAAACTCTTTACCGGTGTGTGAGTCATGCCTTGAGGGCAAGATGACCAAACGTCATTTTAGTGTAAAAGGATATAGAGCCAAAGAGCATCTTGAGTTAGTACATTCTGACCTCTATGGTCCGATGAATGTTAAAGCTCGAGGCGGTTATGAATACTTCGTGTCTTTCATAGACGATTACTCGAGGTATGGGTATATTTACCTAATGCACAAGAAGTCTAAAACTCTTGAAAAGTTCAATGTAAAGCTGAGATCATTCTTTGGAAATCAAGTAAAAAAAAAAATAAAACAAAAGGAATAAAGAAAATGAAGGAAATGTTTGGTTTCTGTTTTGTTTTAAAACAAAAGAAAAGAAAAGAAAGGAAAAGGAAAAATGAAAAAGGGAAAAGGAAAGTGGATGGTGGGACCCTTCACCATTTGTCTTTTAAGTTAACTCATTTCGTTTCATTTCCTTCTCATTTTATCAAGTAAAAGCAAGGGTTTTCGTGGGAGAAGCCGAAAAAAAGAGGAAGAAGGTGATTTTTGGAGCTGAAGTTGCAGAAGAGAGGAGAAGAACTAAAGGTATGTCTTTATAACAGTAAGTTAATCAATTCAATCCTATTCGGGTTTTCTGATCATCTCGAGCTCCACAGGAAGAGGTAAGAGTTGAGGTTTTGTTTCGTGAAAGTTAACTCATATTGGAACAAAATTCGTGACGGAAGCTCGAGCAAATTCGGATCTTAAGCTACTGATTTGTGAAGAGGAAGACAGAGGACGAAATTTGTTTGTCAAATCCGAGAAGTCTCTCGTGTTTTGGTTGTACTTGATCCAGAGTTGGAATCGAAGCTCTAATAGGTATGGTTCGAAAGATTATTGAATTTCCTACATGTTTCGTGAAGAAATCGTGAGTAGCAAATGTCTAGAAAGATGTTTTAAATCTCAGGTTAAGTTTGTTATGCAGTAGGAAAAACGAAACTGGAACAGAAGTTATAGCAAATCCGTTTGGAATCTCATTTTCATGTCTTCGTAAGAGTTTTAGAGGGTTCAAAAAGGAAGAGTTTGGTATAAATTACATTCTTTTTAGATAAGTAATGAAGAAGTTATGGCTATCTGAAAACAGGGCAGAAAATCTGAAAATGCTAGAAAATTGGAAAGTGTGTTTCCTTGTTATTTTAAGGTTAAAAAGCATGAGCTCGAGGTTCTAATAGTTGGTTTTGATTTCTTTGACAGGCCAAGAGGAAATAGGTTGAGTGTACGGGCCAAGGTTCTAGTTTTAATACTGTGAGTGACAAAACGAACTTCGGAAATGAACTATATGTTTGAGATATGTTTTAAGAAAACAAGTTTTGCTAGAATGAAATGGTTACAATGCTTTACGTTTTCTTTTGAACACATGTATTGAGAATTCATGTTTTCTTGGAAATGTTTTCAAGTGCTCAATGTGAGCCTAGATCTCGCGATGAAACTTATACATGATCATATGTTTACTGATTTCTGAAATTTATGGAAATGTTATGATTTCGAGCAAGTATGTACTAGCAAGTATGTTTTAAAGTTTTTCAGTTTTATGAACAAGCTGAGTAACCTTGAGTTTTATGAAAGAAAAGATAAGCAAACATGTTCAAATGTTTTTATGATGTTTTCTGAGATATTGAGCCCGAGGCTTTATGGTACCGTGTGCACACAGGTCATATTCTGTTGTCGACGTTGAGTGTACTCCGTGACAACAATGCTGTCGTGACTGCTGGGCGGGCCCCACTACGATAAAGACGATGGGAGTGTTGGGCGGGCCCCACTACATCGTAGAGTAAACGTTGGTTGTACTGGGCGTGCCCTACACAACGTGGATTGTGACATGTTTTAAAAGGATTTCTATCATTCATATGCCTTACGAGATTTTAACGACATACTTGCTGGTTTTTCTGAAAAGTTATTATGATTATACAATTACTTTTAACGTTTGATTACAGATGCATATGCTCATAGATGGTCGTGTGATATGATTTATGAGTTAATAGTTTTCTTTTAAACTCAATCCACTCACCGAGCTTCATAGCTCATTCTTTCAATGTTTCCAAACTTTTCAGGTAGAGATCGAGCTCCTGGTACCTGACATCCTGCCATAGTCTGCTGAAAGCTCCATAAGTGATATATTTGATATTTTGTACGTGGCTGGGTTGTATAGCAAGTCCTTATGTATTGTAGTTAGTGTTTGAGGGGACTATGTAGTTATAGTCGTATGTGCTTTAGAGGTTGTGGTTGTTTAATTAATGGTTTGGACTGTTTGTGGTTCTGATGTTCTTGCTCGTTTTAGTTTCCAAGAGAGACTTAAGAAGAGTTTCTCCTTATGTATGTTTATTAGTTGTCCAGCCTCCCATCGTGTTAAGTTTAAAGTGTTCCATATGTGGGCATAGTATGTTTATCAGGTAAAGCAGAGTCAGCAGGTATTGTTAAGAGGTAACAATGTCTGTTGGCTTCATGCCGTGTTCCGGGCTAAGTTAGCAGGTGGTTCGGGAGGGGGTGTGACAACTTGGTATCAGAGCAGTTTGCTCCATAGGAATGAGACAAGGCAAGTTAGGTCTGAGAATAAAAAGTCATAGCAAGTTATTGAGTTAGTTCAGACCGAACTAGTAAAGTATGGTTCAAGTAAGGATAAGAGCAAGTCCAGTTAGGGCTAAAATGTGAATAGAAGTTTAGTACTGTGTACTTATGTTAAGTAACCAAAGTATGTCTAATATGTTTAAATGTTATAGGAGTCATGCCACCACGTACTAGCGAGATTTACTTTGAGGAAGGATCGTATGCGCACGCAGATCCTACCCATGGCCATTCTGAGAGAGGATCTAGTGCCCCGAGAGTCCAAACTGAGGCCAGAGATCAGCAGCATGCCATTTCCTCACAGGAGGTAAGCAGGCCAGAGAGAGCAGGGCCAAGTGATCTAGAGAAGGCATATGGAATAGAACGACTGAAGAAATTGGGAGCCACAGTGTTTGAGGGTTCCACAGATCTAGCTGACGCCAAGGTTTGGCTGAATAAGCTTGAGAAATGTTTTGACGTGATGAGCTGCCCTGAGGAGCGTAAAGTCAAGCTAGCCACATTCCTGCTAGAGAAAGAAGCAGAGGGATGGTGGAAATCAATACGAGCTAAGATGCACATACTCTAGACTGGCAAACTTTCAGAAGCATCTTCGAAGATAAATATTACCCTAGCACGTATCGTGAGGCAAAAAGGGATGAATTTTTAGAACTGAAGCAAGGATCACTTCCAGTGGCTGAGTACGAGAGAAAGTATACTGAGTTATCGCGGTATGCTGAAGTAATTGTGGTATCTTAGAGTGACAGGTGTCGAAGATTTGAAAGAGGGTTACGACCTGAGATACGTACCCCAGTTACAACCATTGCTAAGTGGACTGATTTTTCTCAGTTGGTAGAGACTGCTCTACGTGTTTAGCAAAGTGTAGCAGAGGCGCAGTCAGTAGTGGAGCCTACTCGAGGGCTTTCATCAATGAGCAGTTTTCGGGGTCGTGAGCAGCGAAGATTCACACCTGGAGTAAATGTTTCAAGTCGTCGAGACTTTAAGAATCGAGTGGCGCCGTGCATCGAGGCGAGATAAATGTTAGTGGTGCCTATCGGCAGGCGTAGTCAAAGAGCACCTAGTCGATGCGGATCCACAAAGAAGACCACAAACAATGCAGGAGTCTGTTGCCAGTGCAACAAGGAGAACTCCATGTGTAAATTGTGGCAAGAATCATCGAGGCCAATGTCTTGTTGGTGTCGGTGTGTGTGTTACCGATGTGGGGACGATCGGGCATTTCAAGAGGGATTGTCCACGATAGATGCAAGCACCACACACAGAGGACCCAGGGAGTTGGGTGCGAATGGGTTGAACAACCAAGAGTTCCAGTAGCTGCAGGAGAGGGCACCAGTGGTGCTAGACAGAAAGGAGTTGTAGGGAGACCTAGGCAACAGGGAAAGGTCTACGCTATGACTCAGCAGGAAGCAGAGGATGCACCAGACGTGATTACTGGTACGATCTCTATTTGTAATGTACCTGCACGTGTTTTAATAGATCCAGGTGCTACTCATTCCTTTGTTTCCAGTATGTTCCTATCTAAGCTGAATATGAGGTTAGAGCCTTTATTTGAGAGGTTAGTTATATACACGCCAGTTGGTGATGCTTTACTAGTCGATGCAGTGCTGAAGAATTGTGAGGTCTTAGTAGAAGGTCTCAATATGTTAGTGGATCTTCTTCCACTAGAGTTGGAAGTGTTAGATGCAATCTTAGATATGGATTTCTTATTCACTCATTATGCTTCCATGGATTGCCATAGAAAGGAAGTTGTTTTCAGGAAACCAGGATTGGCTGAAGTGGTTTTCAGGGGTGAAAAGAAGATTATTCCTACGAGTTTGATTTCAACATTAAAAGCGGAGAAGTTATTGAGGAAAGGTTGCACGACGTTTCTTGCACATGTAGTAGAGGTGCAGGAGGAAAAGCTAAAATCAGAAAATGTTCTTATTGTAAACGAATTTCTAGATGTTTTCCCAGCAGACCTGTCAGGGTTGCCACCTGATAGGGAAGTTGAGTTCACTATTGAATTGCTACCAGGAACAACACCTATTTCGCAAGCGCCGTAGAGAATGGCTCCAAGTGAACTCAGAGAGCTGAAGATGAAATTACAAGAACTAGTTGATAAGGGATACATCAGACCTAGTGTATCGCCTTGGGGAGCTTCAGTGTTATTTGTAAAGAAGAAAGATGGTACCCTTAGATTATGTATTGATTATAGACAATTAAACAAAGTCACGATACGTAACAAGTATCCTTTACCCCGAATAGATGACTTGTTTGACCAGTTACGAGGAGCATCAATGTTTTCTAAGATTGATTTGAGATCAGGATACCATCAGTTAAAGGTAAGGAAAACAGATATTCCTAAAACAGCATTCAGAACGAGGTATGGGCATTATGAGTTTTTAGTAATGTCATTCGGTTTAACTAATGCACCAGCAGTTTTCATGGACCTCATGAACAGGATTTTCCATCAGTATTTGGATCAGTTTGTGATAGTATTCATTGATGACATACTAGTTTATTCGGTTGACAGGAAAGCCCATGAGGAACATCTGAAGATTATTCTACAAACACTACGAGATAAACAGTTGTACGCTAAATTCACCAAATGTGAGTTTTGGTTGAATCAGGTAGTGTTTTTGGGGCATGTTGTCTCAGCAAATGGAGTTAGTGTGGATTCGAATAAAGTGAAAGCAGTAGTCAACTGGGAAAGACCAACTAGTGCGACAGAGGTACGTAGTTTCCTAGGCTTGGCAGGATACTACAGACGGTTTGTTGAGGATTTCTCACGATTAGCGTTACCATAACAAATTTGACAAGGAAGAATGCTAAGTTTGAATGGTCGATAAGTGTGAATGCAGTTTTCGTGGAGTTGAAAAGAGATTAGTTACAACACCTATTTTGACACTTCCTGTAACAGGAAAAGAGTATGTAATTTACTGTGATGCCTCGAGGCAAGGTTTGGGATTTGTGCTCATGCAAGAGGGAAAAGTAATAGCTTATGCATCAAGGCAATTGAAAAAGCACGAGTGTAATTACCCTACCCACGATCTTGAATTAGCAGCAGTTGTTCTAGCATTGAAGATCTGGAGACACTACTTATTTAGTGAGAGGTGTCATATTTTTACAGATCATAAGAGTCTGAAGTATATCTTTGATCAGAGGGAGTTGAATATGAGACAGAGAAGATGGTTAGAACTGATTAAAGATTATGATTGTACCATAGAATACCATCCTGGTAAGGCGAATGTGGTAGCAGATGCATTGAGCAGGAAGTCAAGACTTCCTAGGGATGTCTTGTGTGGTATTCGAGCAACATTTTTAATAACTCTAAGGGATTCTAAGGCAGTTGTGACTGCAGAGAATTCAGGAGGCCTCTTAGCTCAATTCCAAGTCAGGTCTTCACTTGTAGCAGAGATTGTGAGAAGACAGACGGAGGATAGTAACCTACAGAAAATGTTTGAAAAGTCCAAACAGGGCCCAGAAGCAGAGTTTAAGATGAGATCAGACGGAGCCATAGAGAGGCAAGGAAGACTATGTGTTCCAAGTGTTTGTGAGCTTAAAGATGATATTCTAGAGGAAGCTCACAGTTCAGCTTACGCTATGCATCCAGGAAGCACCAAGATGTATAAAACTTTGAAGGGGACGTATTGGTGGTCTGGGATGAAGCGGGAGATAGCTGAATATGTTGATAGATGTTTGATCTGCCAGCAGGTTAAACCAGTTAGACAGAGACTAGGAGGACTCCTTAATCCATTGCCAGTGCCGGAATGGAAATGAGAGCATATCACTATGGATTTTCTGTTTGGATTACCACGTACTTCAAGTGGACATGATGGTATTTGGGTAATAGTGGATAGACTCACTAAAACAGCACGATTTATACCGATTAAAGCGACGTCTACGCTTGATCAACTTGCTAAGCTATACGTCGACAAAATTGTGAGCCAATATGGAGTGCCTGTGTCCATAGTTTCAGATAGAGATCCAAGATTTACTTCTAAGTTTTGGCCTAGCTTACAGAAGGCTATGGGAACAAAGCTGAATTTTAGTACAACATTCCATCCTCAGACAGATGGGCAGTCAGAGAGGACCATCCAGACCCTAGAGGACATGTTGAGAGCATGTGTCCTTCAATTTAAGGGAAGTTGGGATACACGCCTATTACTTATGGAATTGCTTACACAATAAATATCATCAATCGAGTATTGGTATGGCACCATTTGAGGCTCTGTATGGAAGGCCATGTAGAACGCCCATATGTTGGAACGAAGTAGGAGAGCGGAAGCTTATCGGTCCTGAGTTGGTGCAAGTTACAACAGATAATATTATGGTAATCAGGGAGAATTTGAAGGTAGCTCAAGACCGTCGTAAGAGTTATGCGATATAAAGCGACGAAAGGACTTAGAATTTCGGGTTGGAGATCAAGTTTTCTTGAAGTTATCTCCATGGAGAGGTGTCCTTCGTTTTGGCAAGAAAGGTAAGCTAAGTCCTAGACATATCGGTCCTTATCAAATAACGGGACGAGGTGGGCCAAGCCTACAGACTGGAGTTGCCAGTAGAACTATACAGACTGGAGTTGCCAGTAGAACTATCTCGAGTACATGATGTTTTTCATGTGTCCATGTTGAGGAAGTATATTCCAGATCCGACTCATGTGTTGCAAGCAAAACCAGTTGAACTAAAAGAAGACATGAGTTACGTAGAGAATGCAGTTCAAATCCTCGAAAGGAAAGAACAAGTTTTAAGAAACAAGACGATTCCACTTGTGAAAGTTCGTTGGAGACATCACGGAGTGGAGGAGGCAACCTGGGAATTAGAGGACCAAATGAAGAGGAAATATCCGACGATCTTCACCTAAGGACTACTAAATTTCGAGGAC
This sequence comes from Trichosanthes cucumerina, assembly GCA_036507285.1. Lineage (NCBI taxonomy): Eukaryota > Viridiplantae > Streptophyta > Magnoliopsida > Cucurbitales > Cucurbitaceae > Trichosanthes > Trichosanthes cucumerina. Next base: position 5,858,703 of record CM071837.1, read on the forward strand.
GAAATTTCTTAAGGGGGAGGTAAGTTGTAAACCCGAGATCATTCTTTGGAAATCAAGTAAAAAAAAAAAAACAAAACAAAAGGAATAAAGAAAATGAAGGAAATGTTTGGTTTCTGTTTTGTTTTAAAACAAAAGAAAAGAAAAGAAAGGAAAAGGAAAAATGAAAAAGGGAAAAGGAAAGTGGATGGTGGGACCCTTCACCATTTGTCTTTTAAGTTAACTCATTTCGTTTCATTTCCTTCTCATTTTATCAAGTAAAAGCAAGGGTTTTCGTGGGAGAAGCAGAAAGGAAGAGATAAAGGTGGTTTTTGGAGCTGAAGTTGTAGAAGAGAGGAGAAGAACTAAAGGTATGTCTTTATAACAACAAGTTAATCAATTCAATCCTATTCTGGTTTTCTGTTCATCTCGAGCTCCACAGGAAGAGGTAAGAGTTGAGGTTTTGTTTCATGAAAGATAACTCATATTGGAACAAAATTCGTGAAGGAAGCTCGAGCAAATTCAGATCTTAAGCTACTGATTTGTGAAGAGGAAGATAGAGGACAGAATTTGCTGTCAAATCTGAGAAGTCTCTGGTGTTTTGGTTGTACTGATCTGTAGAGTTGAAATCAGAAGCTCTAATAGGTATGGTTCGAAAGCTTATTGAATTTTCTACACGTTTCGTGAAGAAATCGTGAGTAGAAAATGTCTGGAAGATGTTTTAAATCTCAGGTTAAATTTGTTGTGCAGCAGGAAAAAAGAAACTGGAACAGCAGGAAGTTGTTTTGGAGAAAGTAGCTTTCAAATTAAATTCGAACAAATCCATTTGGAATCTCATTTTCATGTCTTCGTAAGAGTTTTAGAGGGTTCAAAACGGAAGAGTTTGGTATAAATTACATTCTTTTTAGATAAGTAATGAAGAAGTTATGGCTGTCTGAAAACAGGACAGAAAATCTGAAAATGCTGGAAAATTGGAAAGTGTGTTTCCTTGTAATTTTAAGGTTAAAAAGCATGAGCTCGAGGTTCTAATAGTTGGTTTTGATTTCTTTGACAGGCCAAGAGGAAATAGGTCGAGTGTACGGGCCAAGGTTATAGTTTTACTACTATGAGTGACAAAACGAACTTTGGAAATGAACTATATGTTTGAGATATGTTTTAAGAAAACAAGTTTTTCTAGAATGAAATGGTTACAATGCTTTACGTTTTCTTTTGAACACATGTATTGAGAATTCATGTTTTCTTGGAAATGTTTTCAAGTGCTCGATGTGAGGCTAGATCTTTCGATGAAACTTATACATGATCATATGTTTACTGATTTCTGAAATTTATGGAAATGTAATGATTTCGAGCAAGTATGTACTAGCAAGTATGTTTTAAAGTTTTTCAGTTTTATGAACAAGCCGAGTAAGCTTGAGTTTTATGAAAGAAAAGATAAGCAAGCATGTTCAAATGTTTTTATGATGTTTTCTGAGATATTGAGCTCGAGGCTTTATGGTACCGTGAGCACACAAGTCATATTCTGTTGTCGACGTTGAGTGTACTCCGTGACAACAATATCGCCGTGAGTCTTTGGGGCGCCCCAAGATTTACAAAGACGATGGGAGTGCTGGGCGGGCCCCACTACATCGTAGAGTAAACGTTGGTTGTATCGGGCGTGTCCTACACAACGTGGATTGTGACATGTTTTAAAAGGATTTCTATCATTCATATGCCTTACGAGATTTTAACGACATACTTGCTGGTTTTTCTGAAAAGTTATTATGATTACACAATTACTTTAACGTTTGATTACAGATGCATATGCTCATAGATGGTCAGATGATATGATTTATTAGCCTGCTAAAAGCTCCACAAGTGATATATTTGATATTTTGTACGTGGCTGGGTTGTATAGCAAGTCCTTATGTATTGTAGTTAGTGTTTGAGGGGACTATGTATTGTAGTTAGTGTTTTGGTATGAAATTGAAGTGTTCAATTTCACTTAAGGGCATTTATTTCATTCATATGAGATATGAATGATATAATAGATAGTTTAATGTGAATGAGATTCATAATAAACTATAGGTTAGCCTAAGTGTTGAATTAGGGCTAATTGGAGAAATTAATTGAGAGAAATTAAATTGGATGTGATTCAATTTAATTAAACCACAATTATTGCAAACGTGATTTGCAATATGAGATATGAGATATCTTATATTATGTGGTTATGCAAATGAGATTTGCATAACCTATGGTTGTGGTAAAGTGGTAATAATGTGGCGATTTTATCTCCATCATTTCTACTATTTAAACCCTTTGCAAGAAGGGATTAGTGTGCAAGTCTCTCATTTTTTGATTTTGATCAAGGAGAAGAGATCAAAATTCTCTCTACTCTCTCAACTCTCCTCCCTCTCCAAAACACTAGAGTCCCACAACGTTCCTTCTTCCAAAGGAAGAACAACCGAGACTCCAAGTGGTTGTGTTTGAGTTTCTGTTTGAGAGAAGATTTTGTTGAGATCGAGAAGCACGAAGTGGTCATGATAGAGGAAGGAACTTTGAAGATCTGTCTACAACAAGTAAGTAAACATCTTCTCACTGTAATTTCTTCCTCTTATGCATGTTTAACTTAGATCTAAGTGTTAGATCGTTTTAACAAAATTCAAGTAGCATAATGATACCTTGACGATTCGATCATCTTCCGCTGCGCGGGGATTTTCATTCCCTTCACTTGTGATATCTTTCCCATGGATTAAACCATATTTTTTATTAATTACATCATATATAATTGATATATCCCTCAAACATGAAATTAAACATTTCAATTTCACTCCAAACTATAAACCCTCATTATTTCCATGTTGAGCCAACGGAGGAACCTAATGGATCTAGAGATCATGAGCTCTAATGATACAAAATTAATCTATCAAACTCTTTGATTCAATTAACCAACATCCATTAACTATGAGTCACTCCACTATAGACTCGTAGTTGCACTCTCCTCACTGTAGGCTATGTTGTATCCACTGATATAATCAATACTTGTGAGTCGACCCTTCATAGGTTGTTCGTAATCACAGCTGGGTCAATTTACCGTTTTACCTCTGTGAATACATCTTGCTCCTTAAGCTCCACTGATCCTCTAATGAACAATCAGTCTATGGTCCTACCATAAGCTTAATCCTTCTTAGGCCAGTAAGACGGTGGAGCACCGTTGTTCAAGACTTGGATTCAGTTCGTAAGAGAACAACCTATCTGATTCCCTAATTCAGAAATGAGTGAATTCCATCATCCATAGTGAAGTTCCCAGGTACCTACAAAGTTATGTCCCTGAGAAGGTAGGCTTATTGAGTCGGCTACAGGCCACTCTCACCCATACTAGTCTAAGGACAAACCTCATAAGCAGGGGTTCGTAGCTTGCTCAGGATTCAGGTCAAGTCACTAATGATCATCTATGAATTATTATACCTATCTTGATAACGGTGTTACACTAGTAGGTTAATAATTCGCGGTCCGGTCTTGTATAATCTCATTATACAGGATGCCCCCACTCACATGTCTACCACATGACCGAGTTGGATTACCTCGTTTATACCAAATACAAAGCGGGTTGCATTCATGGTGTTACCAGTATCAGGTTCCCAACCTTATGCATATACCATAGACCTTTTAGGTTATATTTGAACAATTTAATCCAACTTGTGTCTACTACACAAATTGTTCAAAATCAATCATTATAACCTTGAAACTTAGTTTACTGGATTCTGATTTATATGCGTGAATATAATAAATAACATCGTTATTTATTTGAAACAAAATTACACTTGTTTAGGGCATAAATCCCAACAAAAACTAATATAACAAATAACCCCTCTCGAGCCAAGTGAATCTCATGCAAGACTTAGAAATAAACACCTCTGTTCAAATCCAAATATCAAACATGGCACTAAGTTCAATTTTTATAGGTTTCTAATAGCACTTCAATCATTCTCAAGTCAAGGTAACTACCAGTCATGCAATTGAGATCATATCTAAAATATATTTCACAAGAATAAATATAGACCCTATAACAAATAAACTGTGATTATGAATCTATAAGCATTAAGGATGCAATTGCACGAATAAAAGCATTACAATAAACCAAAAGCAGTCAATTCAATAAAATAACGTAATTAAAAGGCTACATCTGTTGGAATGTATGTCCTAATCTCGTTTAGTTTGTAAATTTAACATTTGAAATTAATAAAAGTTATTTATTTCATCATTTTATGTCTCGAAAATTTTACAAACTTTGTCCAATAAACTAAGTTCCAGGGTCATTGATTATATGAGAGAACTAGAACTTGAACGTTGTGTAGTGGACACACAGGGAGGATCACGTTCGAGTTAATGACCCGAACGGTCTACAGTATATGGATGGGATTAGAGACTTAATCGTGGATACGCTGTGGATGCAGTCCGCTTTGTATTAAGATACAAACGAGGTGATCTGACTCGTTCATGTGGTTGACATGTGAGTGGGGGCATCCTGAACAATGAGATTGTACAAGAATGGACCGTAAATTATTAGACCTACTGATGTAACACCGTTAACAGTATGGACTAATAACTTCGTAGATGACCATTAATGACTCGACCTGAATCCAGAGCGTGTTACGGACTCCTGTCTGCGAGGGTCTGTCCATTCACTAGTACGAGTGAGGGTGGTCACAGTTACTCACCCAATATGCCTATCTTCTCAGGGACAGGACCAAGTAAGGAGCTGGAAACTTAACTACGCGAGATGAAATTCACTCGTTCCTGTCTTTAGAGAAACTAGAGAGGTTGTTCCCTTAAGTGCTGTCTCCAAGGCTTGGACAACGGGCGCCCACTCCTTCACTGGCCTGAGAGGAGTGTTGTGTATCGTTGGACCATTACAACGTTGTTGTTTATTAGAGGAGCAGTAGGGACTGAATGAGCAAAAAATAGACACAGGGGTAAAATGGTAATTTGACCCAGCAGTGTCTACGAATAACCTATGAAGGGTCGACTCATGGGTATTGGTTATATCTGTGGACACATCTTGTCTTACACTGACGGAAGTGCAGCTACGGGCTTTAGTGGAATGTTACCGCAGCTAATGAATGTTGATTAACCGGGTCAAAGAGTATGACAGGTTAGTCTCGGATCATTGGAGCTCGTCACTGTAGGTCCATAAGGCCCCTCGGTTGGCTCAAACTGGAATAATAGAAAGTTTACATTTTTTGTGTGAATTTGAAGTGTTCAAGTTCACTGAAGGGTAATTATGTCATTTATATGAGATATGAATGATATATTATATAGTTTAATGTGAATGAGATTCATGATAAATTATAAGTTAGTCTAATTATTGAATTAGGGCTAATTTGGAGAAATTAGGTTGAGAGAAATTAAATTAAATGTGATTCAATTTATAAATCCACAATATTACAAATGTGATTTGTAAAATGAGATATGAGATATCTAATTGTATGTGGTTATGCAAACATGATTTGCATAATCTATGGTTGTGGTAAAATGGTAAATAGGTAGAGAAATTAGATTGAGAGAAATTAAATTGTATGTTTTAAAACTGCAAAAACACGAACTAAAAGAGTAAAAGTTTCTCCAAAAGAAAATGTCCATCTTTGGCATCTACGGTTAGGCCACATTAACCTCAATAGGATTGAGAGGCTAGTGAAGAGTGGACTTCTAAACGTGTTGGAAGAAAACTCTTTAACGGTGTGTGAGTCATGCCTCGAAGTCAAAATGACAAAACATCCTTTTAGTGGAAAAGGATATAGAGCAAAGGAGTCCCTTGAGCTTATACATTTTGACCTCTGTGGTCCGATGAGTGTTAAAGCACGAGGTGGTTACGAATACTTCATATCTTTCATAGATGACTATTCGAGGTATGGGTATATTTACCTAATGCATAGGAAGTCTGAAACTCTTGAAAAGTTCAAGGAGTACAAGACTGAGGTTGAGAACCTATTAGGTAAAACCGTAAAAACACATCGATCAGATCGAGGTGGAGAGTATATGGACACTGAATTCCAGGACTATATGATAGAACACGGAATTACGTCCCAACTCTCAGCACCTGGTATGCCACAACAGAATGGTGTATCGGAGAGGAGAAACAGAACCCTGTTGGACATGGTTCGATCGATGATGAGCTATGCTCGTCTCCCTGATTCTTTTTGGGCTTACGCAGAGGAGACTGCGGTTTATATTTTGAACAACGTTCCGTCGAAGAGTGTTTGTGAAACACCTTTCAAACTCTAGAATGGACGTAAAGGTAGTTTACAACATTTTAGAATTTGGAGATGCCCGACCCACGTGTTGGTGTCAAACCGGAAGAAGTTGGAACCCCGTTCAAAAATTATGGCTATTTGTAGGTTATCCAAAAGAGACTAGGGGTGGTTGTGTCGACAAACACCACTTTCCTTGGGGAAGTCCACGTCAGGGATCATTTGCCTAGGAGAAAAAATCGTGTTGAACGAAATGGACAGTACATCAATAAGAGTTGCTGATGGGGCTAGTACGTCAACAAGTGTTGTTGATCCTAGCACGTCAAGTCAAGTCCGTTCCCATGAGTTGGGAATGCCTCGACGTATTGGGAGGGCTGTGAGAAAGCCTGAACATTACATGGGTTTAGCTGAAACCCAAGTCGTCACTCTTGATGATGATTGCAAGGATCCATGGACCTACGATCAGGCAATGGCAGACGTTGACAAAGACGAATGAATTAAAGTTATGGACCAGGAAATGGAGTCGATGTACTTCAATTCCGAATGGGAGTTTGTGGATCAACCGGATGGCGTAAAACCTATTGGTTGCAAATGGATCTACAAGCGTAAACGTGGTGTAGATGGTAAGGTGCAGACTTCAAAGCACGACTAGTGGCAAAGGGTTTTATCCTGGTTGAAGGAGTTGACTATGAGGAAACCTTTTCACCTGTTGCCATGGTAAAGTCGATCAAGATCCTTCTGGCTATTGCCGCATATTATGACTATGAGGTATGGCACATGGATGTCAAGACCACCATTCTGAATGGCAACCTTGACGAAACCATCTACATGGACCAACCCAAAGGGTTCATAACCCAAAGCCAAGAGGAAAAGGTTTGCCGACTTCATAGGTCCATTTATGGACTGAAACAAGCCTCGAGGTCTTGGAATATAAGGTTTGATGAGGCGATCAAATCTTATGGCTTTGATCAAAATGTTGACGAGCCTTGTCTCTACAAGAAAATCGTCGACAAAACTGTCGCATTTCTCGTATTGTACGTGGATGATATCCTTCTCATTAGGAATGAGGTAGGATTTCTTACTGACGTAAAGAAATGGCTAGCTTCGCAATTCTGAATGAAAGATTTGGGAGAATCACCGTATGTTCTAGGTATCTAGATAGTCCGAACCGGAAGAACAGAATGGTGGCCATGTCTCAAGCGTCTTATATTGACAAGATGTTGTCTAGATATAAGATGCAGAACTCCAAGAAGGGCTTGCTGCCTTTCAGGCGCAGGGTTCACTTGTCTAAGGATCAATGTCCTAAGACTTCTCAAGAGGTTGAGGATATGAGACAGACATCTGTTACGCAGTAGGGATTGTCAGTAGGTATCAATCCAATCCAGGATTAGATCACTGGACAGCCGTAAAGGCAATCCTCAAGTATCTTAGGAGAACGAGGAACTACAACTTAGTCTATGGAAGTGGGGATTTGATCCTTACCGAATACACAGATTCTGACTTTCAGACCGATAAGGATTCTAGGAAATCCACTTCGGGGTCAGCCTTCATTCTGAATGGAGGAGTTGTAGTATGGAGAAGCATCAATCAGGGATGCATGGTTGATGCCACTATGGAAGCAGAGTACGTTGCGGCTTGTGAAGCTGCAAAGGAAGCTGTTTGGCTTAAGAAGTTCATGACGGATTTGGAAGTTGTTCCAAACATGAACTTACCGATCACACTGTTTTGTGACAAAAGTGGTGCAGTAGCCAACTCCAGAGAGCCTCGGAGCCATAAGAGAGGCAAATACATTGAGCGAAAGTATCATCTGAAATGCGAGATTGTGCACCGCGGAGACATGACAGTCACGCAGATAGCGTTAGAGCACAACATATCTGATCCATTTACAAAGCCCCTCACGTCTAAGGTGTTTGAGGGTCACCTAAAGAGTCTAGGACTTCGAGTGTTTCTTTACTACGACAAGTGGGAGAATTGTAAACGGGTATTCAATGCCCTAGTTTATTGTATTACTTTGTTGTAATCTATTGTACATTTGAGAAATGTATTTGCTCCACTAGCTTAGTCCAAGTGGGAGTTTGTTGGGATGTATGTCCTAATCTCGTTTAGTTTGTAAATTTAACATTTGAAATTAATAAAAGTTATTTATTTCATCATTTTGTGTCTCGCAAATTTTACAAACTTTGTCCAATAAACTAAGCTCCAGGGTCATTGAATATATGAGAGAACTAGAACTTGAACGGTGTGTAGTAGACAATAGGGAGGATCATGTTCAAGTAAATAACCCAAACGGTCTACAGTATATGGATAAGGTTGGAGACCTAATCCTGGATACGCTGTGGATGTGGCCCACGTTGTATTAAGATACAAACGAGGTGATCTGACTCGTTCATGTTGTTGACATGCGAGTGGGGGCATCCTGTACAATGAGATTGTACAAGACCAGAACGTGAATTATTAGACCTACTGATGTAACACCGTTGACAGTAAAGACTAATAACTTCGTAGAACTCTGAAACTCTTAAAAAGTTCAAGGAGTACAAGGCTGAGGTTGAGAACCTGTTAGATAAAACCATAAAAACACTTCGATCGAATCGAGGTGGAGAGTGTATGGACACTGAATTCCAGGACTATATGATAGAACACGGAATTACGTCCCAACTCTAAGCACCTGGTATGCCACAACAGAATGGCGTATCGGAGAGGAGAAATAGAACCCTGTTGGACATGGTTCGGTCGATGATGAGTTATGTTCGTCTCGCTGATTCCTTTTGGCGTTATGTAGTGAAGACTGCAGTTTATATTTTGAACAACGTTCCGTCGAAAAGTGTTTGTGAAACACCTTTCGAACTCTGGACTGGCCGTAAAGGTAGTTTAAACCATTTCAGAATTTGAGGATGCTCGACCCACGTGTTGCTTTCAAACTCGAAGATGTTGGAACCCCGTTCAAAATTATACCTATTCGTAGGTTACCCAAAAGAGACCAGAGGTGGTCTATTTTACGATCCTAAGGATAATAGGGTACTTGTGTCGACAAACGACACTTTCCTTAAGGAAGACCACATCAGGGATCATTTTCCTAGAAGCAAAATCGTGTTAAACGAAATGGACAGTACATCAGCAAGAGTTGCTGATGGGGCTAGTACATTAACAAGTGTTGTTCATCCTAGCACGTCAAGTCAAGTCTGTTCCAAAGAGTTGGGAATGCCTCGACGTAGTAGAAGGGCTGTGAGACAACCTGAACGTTACATGGGATTAGCTGAAACCCAAGTCATCAATCTTAATGATGACTGTGAGGATCCATTGACCTATGATCAGGCAATGGCTGATGTTGACAAGGACGAATGGATTGAAGCTATGGACCAGGAAATTGAGTCGATGTACTTCAATTTTGTCTGGGAGCTTGTGGATCAACTTGCTGGGGTAAAATCTATAGGTTGCAAATGGATCTACAAGCGTAAACGTGGCGTAGATGGGAAGGTGCAGACCTTCAAAGCACGACTAGTGGCAAAGGGTTTTACCCAGGTCGAAGGGGTTGACTATGAGGAAACCTTTTCACCTGTTACCATGGTAAAGTCGATCAGGATCCTTCTGGCCATTTTCGGGTATTATGACAACGAGGTATGCCAGATGGATGTCAAGACTGCCTTTCTGAATGACAACCTTCACAAAACCGTCTACATGGACCAGCCCAAAGGGTTCATTATCTAAGACCAAGAGCAAAAGGTTTGCCGGCTTCATAGGTCTATTTACGGACTGAAACAAGCCTCGAGGTCTTGGAATATAAGGTTTGATTAGGCAATCAAATCTTATGACATTGATCAGAATGTTGACGAGCCTTGTGTCTACAAGAAGATCGTTGACAAAACTGCCACATTTCTGATATTATACGTGGATGATATTCTTCTCATTGGGAATGACGTAGAATTTCTTACTGATGTAAAGAAGTGGCTAGCTTTGCAATTCCAAATAAAAGATTTCGGAGAAGCTCAGTATGTTCTAGGTATCCAGATAGTCCAGAACCGGAAGAACAGAACGCTAGCCATGTCTCAAGTGTCTTATATTGACAAGATGTTGTCTAGATATAAAATGCAGAACTCCAAGAAGGGCTTGCCGCCTTTCAGGCACGGGCTTCACCTGTCTAAGGATCAGTGTCCTAAGACTCCTCAAGAGGTTGAGGATATGAGACGGATCCCCTATGCTTCAGTTGTAGGGAGCCTGATGTATGCCATGTTGTGTACTAGGCCCGACATCTATTATGCAGTAGGGATAGTCAGTAGGTATCAATCCAATCCAGGATTAGATCACTGGACAGCCATAAAGGCAATCCTCAAGTATCTTATGAGAACGAAGAACTACAGCTTAGTGTATGGCGGTGGGGATTTGATCCTACAGGATTCTTGAAAATCCACTTTGGGGTCAGCCTTTATTCTGAATGGAGGAGCTGTAGTATGGCGAATCATCAAGTAGGGATGCATCGCTGATTCCACTATGGAAGCGAAGTACGTTGCGGCTTGTGAAGCTGCAAAGGAAGTTGTTTGGCTTACGAAGTTCATGATAGATTTGGAAGTTGTTCTAAATATGAACTTGTCGATCACACTGTTTTGTGACAACAGTGGTGCAGTAGCCAACTCCAGGGAGCCTCGGAGCCATTAGAGAGGCAAACACATTGAGCGAAAATATCACCTGATATGGGAGATTGTACACCGCGACAACGTGACAGTGACGCAGATAGCGTCAGAGAAATCCGTAGCTGATCCATTTACAAAGCCTCTCACGGCTAAGGTGTTTGAGTTTCACCTAGAGAGTCTAGGTCTTCGAGTACTTCTCGACTAAGGAAAGTGGGAAATATGTAAATGGGTATTCAAAGCCCTAATTTATTGTATTACTTCATTGTAATTTATGTACATTTCATAAATGTATTTCTTCCACTAGCTTAGTCCAAGTGGGAGTTTCTTGGGATGTTTTGTCCTAATCTCGTGTTTGTAAATTACTATTTGAAATTAATAAAGAGTTATTCATTTCATTATTTTGTGTCTCGCATTTTCTACAACTTTGACCAATAAACTAAGCTCCAGAATCATTGAATATATGAGAGAACTAGAACTTGAACGGTGTGTAGTGGACACATAGGGAGGATCACGTGCAAGTAAATGACCCGAACGGTCTACGGTATCAGGATAGGGTTGGAGACCTAATCCTAGATACGTTGTGGATGCGACCCACTTGGTATTAAAATACAAACGAGGTGATCTGACTCGTTTATGTGGTTGACATGCGAGTGAGGGCATCCTGTACAATGAGATTGTACAAGACTGGACCGTGAATTATTAGACCTACTGATGTGACAGTAAGGACTAATCACTTCGTAGATGACCATTAGTGACTCGACCTATATCCTGAGCTGTTACGGACTCCTTTCTGCGGGGGTATGTCCTTTGACTAGTACGGGTGAGGGTGGTCACAGTTACTCACCTAATATGCCTATCTTCTCAGGGACAGAACCAAGTAGGGAGTTGGAAACTTAACTACGAGAGATGAAATTCACTCGTTCCCGCCTTTAGGGAAACTAGAGGGGTTGTTCCCTTAAGTGTTGTCTCAAGGGCTTGGACAACGAGCGCCCACCTTTTCACTGGCCTGAGAAGGGTGTTGTGTATGGTTGGACCATCATGATATGTTGTTCATTAGAGGAGCAGTGGGGACTCAGGAAACAAGATGTAGACACAGGGGTAAAACGGTAATTTGAGCCAGTCGTGTATACGAACAACCTGTGAAGGGTCGACTCACGGTTATTAGTTATATTAGTGGACACATAATATTCTACACTGACGGGAGTCCAGCTACGGGCTATAGTGGAGTGTTACTGTAGCTAATGAACTTTGATTAACCGGGTCAAAGAGTTTGATATGTTAATCTCGAATCATTGAAGCTCGTCATTGTAGGTCCATTCGGTCCCTCGGTTGGCTCAATCTGGGTTAAAAGAAGGGTTAATGTTTTGGTGTGAATTGAAGTGTTCAATTTCACTTAAAGGGCATTTATGTCATTTATATGAGATATGAATTATATAATATATAGTTTAATGTGAATGAGATTCATAATAAACTATAGGTTAGTCTAATTGTGGAATTAGGGCTAATTGGAGAAATTAGATTGAGAGATATTAAATTGGATGTGATTCAATTTAATAAATCCACAATATTGCAAATGTGACTTCTAATATGAGATATGGGATATCTTATAATATATGGCTATGCAAATATGATTTGCATAATCTATACTTGTGGTAAAATGGTAAATAGGTGGAGATTTCAAATCCACCTGTCTTCATTATATAAACCCTTCTTGCAAGAAGGAAAGTAAGCCATTCTCTCATTTCTTGGAATTCTCACAAAAAAGAAGAGAACAATTCTCTCAACATTTCTCCTCTCTTCCCCAAAACGCCAAGTTCCCACAAACTTCCTTCTTCCAAAAAGAAGAACAACCGAGAAGCCTTTGGTGGTGTTCTTGTTCGTGAGAAGTGTTCGGGTTCGTAGAGATCGAGAAGCACACGAAAAGTTCATGATTCGTTGGAAAGGAATCCTTGAAGAAGGTCTTCAACAAGTAAGTAACTTGAACTTACTGTTTTTTCTTTCCTATTAAGCATGTTTAGCCTAGATTTAAGAGTTAAATCATTTTAATGAAATTCAATTGCACAACTTCACCATGACGATTCAATCGTCTTCCGCTGCGTGAGAGTTTATTTCCCTTCAAATGGTATCAGAGCCACAAGTTGGATCGATGTTGTGCACTGTTTTCGTTGAAATTAGGTGGGTATAGCCTTAATTTATGTGATAAATGTTTGGTTTGCATAATGGATGTATACGGTTTTTGGCACTAGTTTAGATTTACAATTTATGTTGATTTGATCAATGTAAGGGCCCATTATTTTTAGGCATTTTGTTGTAAATCAAGTCTGTGAGTCCGAGTCGTTCGTGGCAAGAGTTGCTGTGAAGAAATCAAAGCGGAAACGGGCGAGAATCGACGAAGAACAGCAAGAGGAGCTTGCTGTTCTATCGACAGCGTTGAGACGCTATTCATCAGCATCTCAACGTTGCGCATGCGGGAGCAAGGCGCGCTGCAGGATAGCGTTGCGACGCTAGGCGTAGCGTTGCAATGTTGGTACAACGCTGTGAGCGTAGAGGAGCAGTTCGTGGCAGTTTCGCGTGCAACGTAGGCGTTTTGTTTAGTGTGGCAGTTTTTAATCGGTTTTCATTATTTTTAATTGTAAAAATGTATTTTTATTTTATAATTAATTTATTTTATTAAATAGTATTAATATAAAAGTTATATTAATGTTATTTAATTAAATAAATGCCCTAGGTGCCCAAACCGATCCATTTTTGCTATTTAATTATTTTATGCATGTGATGTATGATTTAATTAATTTCTATGGGCATAATGTATGTCATATAGATTTAAAATCTCACCTTAGGTTAAACATTTCATTTATAATTTATATTATAAGAGTTATAATATATAGTTTGCATGATAGTTTATATTATAAAAGTTATAATACAATAAAATGCATGTTTTAATTTTATAATATAAGTGTTATATTTTTAGATTAAAGTATGCTCATGCATTTTAATTTCATGAGATGAAATATTTTATTTTATTATAGTATATAGTTATTCATGTGATGAATGATCAAACACTATAACATAGAAATGCATGCAACCTATGTTAATTATTAGTTTTAAAGTGTTTAGAACTTGAATAATTAGACTTAGGTTTTCTAGTTCTAATAAGATTAGAATTAGGAAATAAAAATGTAATCTTTGAATGGTAATTGATTAGTAACTCTGTCTAAGGAAGGTTTTGTCTAAAGCTGGGGTATTTAAGTTGACACTTGCGGAACACCCCTACCTAGAAACCGACCTGGGAATGAATTCGGTCCAGAGATTTTTAGATTATATTTATCGTGAGTTTCATTAAATGGATTGATATTAGATTCGGGCGCCACTAACCATGTTTGTTCTACTTTTCAGGGAATTGATTCCTAGCAGCAGCTGCGAGAGGGTGAGGTGAATCTACAGGTTAGATCCGGGGAGATTGTCTCTGCTGCAGCAATCGACAAAGTGAAGCTTTATTTTGGCAGGAATTACTTATTGTTAGACAATTTGTATATAGCTCCAGGGTTTATTAGAAACCTCGTTTCTATTTCTTGTCTTCTTGAACACTCAATTTCTGTAAATTTTTCTAGAAATAAAGCGTTTATTTCTAGAAATGAAAATGTCTTGTGTTCTGTTTCACTTAAATCTAATCTATATGTTGTGAAATCAAATTCGGTCAAAAGCATTTTAAACACTGAATTATTTAAAACTGCAGAAACACGAACTAAAAGAGTAAAAGTTTCTCCAAAAGAAAATGCCCATCTTTGGCATCTACGGTTAGGCCACATTAATCTCAATAGGATAGAGAGACTAGTGAAGAATTGATTTCTAAACGAGTTGGAAGAAAACTCTTTACTGGTGTGTTAGTCATGCCTCGAAGGCAAAATGACCAAACGTCCTTTTAGTGGAAAAGGATATAGAGCAAAAGAGCCCCTTTAGTTCATACATTCTGACCTTTGTGGTCCGATGAATGTTAAAGCACGAGGTGGTTACGAATACTTCGTATCTTTCATAGATGACTATTCGAGGTATGGGTATCTTTACCTAATGCATAGGAAGTCTGAAACTCTTGAAAAGTTCAAGGAGTACAAGACTGAGGTTGAGAACTTGTTAGGTAAAAGTATAAAAATCATTCGATCGGATCGAGGTGGAGAGTATATGGACACAAAATTCTAGGACTATATGATAGAACATGGAATTACGTCCCAACTCTCAACACCTGGTATGCCACAGCAGAATGGCGTATCGGAGAGGAGAAATAGAACCCTGTTGGACATGGTTCGGTCGATGATGAGCTATGCTCGTCTCCCTTATTCTTTTTGGGGTTATGCACTAGAGACTGTGGTCTATATTTTGAACAACGTTCCGTCGAAAAGTGTTTGTGAAACACCTTTCGAACTCTGGAATGGAAGTAAAGGCAGTTTACACCTTTTCAGAATTTTGAGATGCCTGACCCATGTGTTGGTGTCAAACTCGAAAAAGTTAGAACCCCGTTCAAAATTGTGCCTATTCGTAGGTTACACTAAAGAAACTAGGGATGGTCTATTTTTCGATCCTAAGGAAAATAGGGTGTTTGTGTCGACAAACGCCACTTTCCTTGAGAAAGACCACATCAGGGATCATTTTCCTAGGAGTAAAATCATGTTAAACGAAATTGATAGTACATCAGCAAGAGTTGCAGATGGTGCTAGTACGTCAACAAGTGTTGTTGATCCTAGCACGTCTAGTCAAGTTCGTTCCAAGAGTTGGGAATGCCTCGACGTAGTGGGAGAGTTGTGATATAGCCTGAACGTTACATGGGTTTAGCTGAAACCCAAGTCATCACCCCTGATGATGATTGCGAGGATCCATTGACCTATAATCAGGCAATGGTAGATGTTGATAAGGACGAATGGATTAAAGTTATGTATCAGGAAATGGGGGCAATGTACTTCAATTCTGTCTGAGAGCTTGTGGATCAACCGGATGCGGTAAAACCTATAAGTAGCAAATGGATCTACAAGCGTAAACGTGGCGTAGATGGGAAGGTGCAGACCTTCAAAGCACTACTAGTGGCAAAGGATTTTACCTAGGTCGTAGGGGTTCACTATGAGGAAACCTTTTCACCTGTCGCCATGGTAAAGAAAATCAGGATCCTTCTGGCCATTGTCGCATATTAAGACTATGAGGTATGGCAGATGGATGTCAAGATTGCTTTTATGAATGGCAACCTTGACGAAACCATCTACATGGACCAGCCCAAGGGGTTCACAACCCAAGGCCAAGAGCAAAAGGTTTTCCGGCTTCATAGGTCCATTTATCGACTGAAACAAGCCTCAAAGTCTTGGAATATAAGTTGTTGTGAGGCAATCAAATCTTATGGCTTTGATCAGAATGTTGACGAGCCTTGTGTCTACAAGAAAATTGTCGACAAAGCTGTTGCATTTCTGATATTGTACGTGGATGATATCCTTCTCATTGGGAATGAAGTAGGATTTCTTACTGACGTGAAGAAATGGCTAGCTTCGCAATTCCAAATGAAAGATTTAGAAGAAGCTCAGTATATTCTAGGTATCCAGATAGTCTGAAACCGGAAGAACAAAACGTTGGCCATGTCTCAAACGTCTTATATTGACAAGATGTTGTCTAGATATAAGATGCAGAACTCCAAGAAGGGTTTGTTGCCTTTCAGGCACGGGGTTCACTTGTCTAAAGATCAATGTCCTAAGACTCCTCAAGAGGCTGAGGATATGAGACGGATCCTCTATGCTTCAGCTGTAGAGAGCCTCATGTATGTCATGTTATGTACTAGGCCCGACATCTATTATGCAGTAGGGATTGTCAGTAGGTACCAATCCAATCCAAGATTAGATCACTGGACAACCGTAAAGGCAATCCTCAAGTATCTTAGGAGACCGAGGAACTACAACTTAATGTATGGTAGTGGGGATTTGATCCTTACCGGATACACAGATTCTGACATTCAGACCGATAAGGATTCTAGGAAATCCACTTCCGGGTCAGCCTTCATTCTTAATGGAGGAGTTGTAGTATGGCGAAACATCAAGCAGGGATGCATCGCTTATTCCACTATGGAAGCAGAGTACGTTGCAGCTTGTGAAGCTGCAAAGGAAGTTGTTTGGCTTACGAAGTTCATGACGGATTTGGAAGTTGTGCCAAATATGAACTTACCGATCACACTGTTTTGTGAAAATGGTGGTGCAGTAGCCAACTCCAGAGAGCCTCGGAGCCATAAAAGAGTCAAACACATTGAGCAAAAGTATCATCTGATACGGGAGATTGTGTACCGCGGAAACGTGGCAGTCACGCAGATAGCGTCGGAGCACAACATTGCTGATCCATTTACAAAGCCCCTCACGGCTAACGTGTTTGAGGGTCACCTAAAGAGTCTAGGTCTTTCAGTGCTTCCTGACTAGGGCAAGTTGGAGAATTGTAAACGGGTATTCAATGCCCTAGTTTATTCTATTACTTTGTTGTAATCTATTGTACATTTGAAATGTATTTGCTCCACTAGCTTAGTCCAAGTGGGAGTTTGTTGGGATGTATGTCCTAATCTCGTTAAGTTTGTAAATTTAACATTTGAAATTAATAAAAGTTATTTATTTCATCATTTTGTGTCTCGAAATTAATTTTACAAACTTTGTCCAATAAACTAAGCTCCAGGGTCATTAAATATATGAGAGAACTAGAACTTGAACGGTGTGTAGTGGACACACAGGGAGGATCACGTTCGAGTTAGTGACTCGAAAGGACTACATTATATGGATAGGGTTGGAGACCTAATCCTTGATACGTTGTGGATGCAACCCGCTTTGTATTATATACAAATGAGGTGATCTGACTCGTTCATGAGGTTGACATGCGAGTGAGGGCATCCTGTGCAATGAGATTGTACAAGACAGGACCATGAATTATTAGACCGACTGATGTAACACTGTTAACAGTAAGGACTAATAACTTCGTAGATGACCATTAGTGACTCGACCTGAATCCTAAGCGTGTTACGGACTCACTGCGTGGGATTCATCGTATGACTAGTACGGTGACAAGTGGTCACGCGCACTCCCCAATATGCCTATCTTCTCAGGGACAGGACAAAGTAGGGAGTTGAGAACTTAACTACGCGAGATGGAATCCACTCGTTCCCGCCTTTACGGAAACTAAAGGGTTGTTCCCTTAAGTGTTGTCTTCAGGGCTTGGACAACGGGCGCCCACCACTCACTGGCACAAGAGGGGTGTTGTGTATGGTTGGACCATTATAACGTTGTTGTTCATTAGAGAAGCAGTGGGGACTAGGAGCAAGAAGTAGACAAAGGGGTAAAACGGTAATTTGACCCAGTAGAGTCTACGAACAACCTGTGAAGGGTCGACTCATGGGCATTTGTTATATCAGAGGACACATCTTGTCTTACACTGACGGGAGTGCAGCTACAGGCTTTAATGGAGTGTTACTGTAGCTATGTTTATTAACCGGGTCAAAGAGTTTGACAGGTTAGTCTCGGATCATTGGAGCTCGTCACTGTAGGTCCATAAGATCCCTCGGTTGGCTCAAACTTGATTAATAAAAGGTTTACATTTTTTGTGTGAATTTGAAGTGTTCAAGTTCACTAAAGTTATTTATGTCATTTATATGAGATATAAATGATATATTATATAGTTTAATGTGAATGAGATTCATAATAAACAATAGGTTAGTCTAATTGTTGAATTAGGGTTAATTTGAAGAAATTAAATTGAGAGAAATTAAATTGAATGTGATTCAATTTAAAAATCCACAATAATACAAAAGTGATTAGTAAAATGAGATATGAGATATCTTATTATATGTGGTTATGCAAATATGATTTGCATAACCTATGGTTGTGGTAAAATGGTAAATCCACCTATCACCATTATATAAACCCTTTTGCAAGAAGGGTTGATTAAAGATTTGCTCATTTTTTGATTTCTCACCAAAAAGCAAATTGGAATTCTCTCTCAAATCTCTCTCTCTCAAATTCTCCTCCCTAAACCAAAAGTAGAATCCCACCATTCTCCTTCTACCAAAAGTATAACAACCGAGAAATGGAGTGGAGGTGTCCGTTCGTTGGGATTGTTTGAGGAGTTTGAGATCGTTGAGAAGAACACAAAGAGTTCGTGATCGGAGGAAGAAAATTTGAAGTCGATCTTCAACAAGTAAGTAGTTCTAACTTGTTTTTTTTCCTTCTATTTTGCATGTTTAACCTTATACTATTAGATAGTTTGATTTTAAGAAAACAAATTGCATAATGATACCACGACGATTCGATCGTTTTCCGCTGTGCGGGGATTCTCATTCCCTTCAATTGGTATCAGAGCCAGGTTGTTTGCTTCTAGTTGTGCATTTGTCTTGTTAAAATTAGGTGGGTATTTGCTTCGATTTATGAGATAAATTGTGGTTTGACAAATGGACATTTTCGGTTTTGGCATTTTTCTTAGATTTACATTAATGTTGATTTGATCAATGTAAGAGCTCGTGTTTTGGGCAATTTTTAATGTAAACCGCGTCTGTAAGTCCGTGTCATTCGTGGCATGAGATGTTGTGAAGAAATCGGAGCGAAAACGGGCGAGGAACGACGAAGAACAGCAAAAGGAGCTTGCTGTTCTTTCGACGCCGTTGAGACATTGTTCATCGGCGTCTCAACGCTGCCATCGCGGGAGCAAGGCATACTGTAGGACAGCATTGCAACGCTGCTGGCGTTGGGAACGCTGGCGTGACGTTGAGCACTGCAGCGTTGCAATGCTGCCACGGCGTTGCAATGTTGTACGCGTTAGTGGGCAGTTCACGAGGCTGTAGCGCTGATTGTGGGCAGTTTCTCAAAATTCAAATCGTGGGGCATTTTTATGTTTTATTTAATTTAATTATTTATGTAAAATGTAATTTATTTATTAAGTTTAATTTATTTTATTCATTAATATTAATATAAAGGTTATATTAATGTTAATTAATTAAATAAATGCCCCTAAGTGCCAAAATCGGTCCATTTTTGCTATTTAATTATTTTATGAATGAGATGTATGATTTAATTAATTCTATGTGCATAATGTATGTCATATAGATTTAAAATCTCACTTTAGGCTAAATATTTCATGCATCATTTTATATTATAAGTGTTATAATGCATAGTATGCATAATAGTTTATATTATATGTGTTATAATATAATTAAATGCATTTTTTAATTTATTTAAATATAAGAGTTATATTTTTAGATTAAAGCATGCTCATGCATTTAATTTCATGTGATGAATATTTTTGTTACAGTCCATAGTTATTCATGTGATGAATGATCAAGCACTATAACATAGAAATGCATGTAACCTAAGTTAATTATTAGTTTTAAAGTGTTTGGAACTTGAATAATTAGACTTAGGTTTTCTAGTTCTAATAAGATTAGAATTAGGAAATCAAAATATGACCTTTGAAAGGTGACTGATAAGTAACTCTGTCTAAGGAAGGTTTTGTCTAAGGCTGGGGTATTTAAGTTGACGCTTGCGGAACACCCCTACCTGGAAACCGACCTGGGAGTGAATTCAGTCCGGAGATTCTTAGGTTATATTATCGTGAGTGTTGTTAATTAAAAGTTGATTAATTTACTCACATAGACCTAAGTTAATAATGTGATTATAAACTTGGCTAAATACAATATAAGAGTTATATAAGTAGACTTAGGTAAATTTTAGCCGGTTTATCTAGGTTAATCCCGAAAAATATAAAGTGTTGAGTTGGAGGAAATAAAGTGTATAAGATACATTTAAATGTCAGACCACAAATCTGTGTTAAGTCCGCACCGTGAGATCCATTCTCGGCCTCGTGGCACAAATGGGAATGTCCCCCTTCGGATAATATTTGTATGGATCAATATCAAAGTGGATGGAGAGAGTACTTATAGTGAGTGGGAGCGAGACCTGTGAAAACGGGACCCACGGTCTCTTCTTTCGATTCACACCGTGAGACATCTATGATCCGCCTGCTAGTTTGGTCTGGACTAGACAATCCCTTCAAAGGGCCTTGATCATGGGAGTCGGAACACCGTGAATTTCCGAAAGGGATATAGTTTCCTTCTTGGTTTTCCTTCTTGGTTCACCCTTCGGTGGCTTTTATTTGGACGGATACTTGGAAACTAAAAGATTGAGGGTGACACTAATGGGATTCGTTAAGTGTTAATAAATTCGACCGAAAAATGGTAACTGGACGCCTGATGGAATAAGAGTTATTCTGGGATTAGGGTCTGGTCGAGAAAGTCTCGTCCTAGAGGAAGAGTGTTTCTGTTCACCCT
Source organism: Trichosanthes cucumerina (assembly GCA_036507285.1). Lineage (NCBI taxonomy): Eukaryota > Viridiplantae > Streptophyta > Magnoliopsida > Cucurbitales > Cucurbitaceae > Trichosanthes > Trichosanthes cucumerina. The sequence goes on from CM071837.1 coordinate 5,879,852, forward strand.
TCGGTGACGGTCATTCAAAACCTTTAGGATATCATTGCAAATTTTAAATGACCTAGGGATCATAGGATTAAATTTTTTTAAAACTTGATTGGATTTCAAAAAAATTTTTGCGAGACTTACACAAATTTTAATTTGATTTTTCAGCAATATGTCTAGCTCGATAATAGCTTTACTCGCTCCAGATAAATTTGTGGGAGATAACTTCTAAACGTGGAAGAAAGATGTAAACACGATACTTGTAACCGATGACCTTAAGTTCGTGCTTACTGAGGAGTGTCCTTAGTTGCCGACCTCGACTGCATCACGAAGTGTTCGTGATGCATACGATCGATGGACCAGGGCCAACGAAAAGGCCAAGGTCTACATCATTGTCAGCTTATCTGAAGTCTTGGCAAATAAGCATGAGTTGATGGTCACCGTAAAGGAGATTATGGAGTCGTTGCAAGACATGTTTCGACAACAGTCCTTTCAAGTCAGGCATGACTCGCTCAAACAAGATGCCCGAATGAAAGAACGGGCGTTTGTCCGTGAACACGTTCTAGACATGATGACCCAGTTTAATTTGGCAGACATGAACGGGGCTTCGATCGATGAGTCGAGCAGGTCAGCTTTATCTTGGAGACTCTTCCGAGGAGTTTCTTTCTGTTTCGCAACAACGCTGTTATGAACAAGATAAGCTACACTCTAACCACCCTTCTGAACGAGCTACAAAACTTCCAGTCGTTGATGAGGATCAGGAAACCAGAAGCTGAGGCAATTTTTGCCTACAGATCATATCACAGGGGTTCGACCTATGAGACTAAATCTGTTGCTACTTCTCGCCCGAAAGGGAAGAAGAAGATGAAGAAGGGTAAAGTTGACCGAGTTGCCGCCCAAAAGTGCAAAAAGGTCAAGGAAGTTGCAAAGAAAGGAAAGTGTTTCCACTACAATGGGGACGACAACTGGAAGCAAAACTGTCCCAAGTTCCTTGCCGAGAGGAAGAATTAAGATAAATGTGATTTACTAGTAACTGAAACATGTTTAGTGGAGAGTAATGACTATGCCTGGATATTGGGATCGAGCGCCACTAACAACATTTGTTCTTCTTTTTACGGAATTGATTTCTAGCAGCAGCTGCGAGAGGGTCAGGTGACTCTATGGGTTGGATCCAGGGAGATTGTCTCTGCTGCAGCAATCGATCAGATCAAGGAGTACAAGACTGAGGTTGAGAACCTGTTAGGTAAAACTATAAAAACACTTCGATCAGATCGAGGTGGAGAGAATATGGACACAAAATTCAAGGACTATAAGATAGAATATGGAATTACGTCCCAACTCTCAGCACCTGGTATGCCACAGACAAATGGCGTATCGGAGAGGAGAAATAGAACCCTGTTGGACATGGTTCGACCGATGATGAGCTATGCTCGTCTCCCTGATTCTTTTTCGGATTACGCAGTGGAGATTGCGGTCTATATTTTGAACAACGTTCCGTCGAAGAGTGTTTGTGAAACACCTTTCGAACTCTAGAATGGACGTAAATGCATTTTACACCATTTCAGAATTTGGGATGCCCAACCCACGTGTTGGTGTCAAACCCAAAAAAGTTGGAACCCCGTTCAAAATTGTGTCTATTCGTAAGTTACCCTAAAGAGACTAGGGGTGGTTTATTTTTCGATCCTAAGGAAAATAGGGTGCTTGTGTCGACAAACGCAACTTTCCTTGAGGAAGACCACGTCAGGGATCATTTGCCTAGGAGTAAAATCGTGTTGAACGAAATGGACAGTACATCAGCAAGAGTTGCAGATGGGGCTAGTACGTCAACAAGTGTTGTTGATCCTAGCACGTCTAGTCAAGTCCGTTCCCAGGAGTTGGGAATTGTTGCGTGATATTTATGATGCAATACCGCAAGTGTACGGGTCAAGTTTTAGTATAGTGATTTATGAGTCCAAGTATCGTCCTCGGGAATGGGTTTATAGATTAATTAAGTACTAAGATACTAATTCTCAAATTTAGCTAAAGCAACAAAACATGGATAGGTGTTTGACAAATAAGAAAACCAAACAAACAAACATGTGGAGACACGAATTGATAGAATTAAAGGAAGTGATTTCACAAGTTAATAACCTAACTACACATGCATTGACCTCATGAGATGAATTTATAAACCAGAAGTAAATTACTCAAGAAAACCTCTCGGTTCTTAGTGAGCCTCACACATGCAATAAACTCATAGTCTCCATATGAACCTACAACATGCATGGCATTAAGCAACTTCTTTATGTGTTTCCCTAAGATTTCTAGGTCACTCTCGTGCCCGACTTCTAAGGGTCTTGACAATTTTGCTCTAATTCAAGCTTTATCTCTCGAGTCCACTTAAACCAACAAATTAAGGAGTAAAGAACGAATTGCCAAAAATAAGAACAAAACATGCTTCAAAACATAGCAATAAAGTCATAACAAGTAAATCAAATCCAACTACAATGTTTAGCTACTTTAAATCACATGAAAAACAAACTAAACAAGTAGAAAAACGTCTTAGAACGCTATTACAAATTGAAATAAAGAGAAATAAACTTAGGTGTCGATGTCGGTCCTTCGTCTCCGAGCTCCCGTCTTCGATCTCGAACCTCCACGAATGCTTTGGCTCCCAAAATCACTCTTTTCTCTCTTCTTACAAGGTGTGTTTTTTGAATTTAGGCAAAAACTCTACCAAATTGTGCTCCCTTGCAATGAATCATAAGGTTGTATTTATAGGCATCAATGGGGCAATATAGTAACGCTTAACGCTAGGGACAGCGTTGCAACGCTGTACCCTAAACGCGTGGTAAATATGGAAACTATCGGCAGCGTTGCAACGCTAGGGACAACGTTGCAACGCTACTACCTTAACGCACGCGTCCCTATCGAAGTGGCGTTGCAACGCCGCAAGGCGCGTTACAACGCCTCTCTATGCGCTTCTCATGCATGGCTTCTTATCGCAATAGCGTTGCAACGCCATATGGCAGCGTCGCGCTATCTTATCGCTCGTAGTCTTCAAAGCCGCTTGGTCGCACGCTCGACGTTACAACGCTATGGACAAACGTTAACGCGCCATCACTTCGGGTCCATTAGCTTGGTTTGGTCCTTACACTTCTAATAGGTATTCTTTTCACCCAAATAGCCTTGTTTTGATCCCGAGTGATCCAAATTGTCTCCAATAGCTCCGTTTAAGCTCTTAACCTGAAATTAAATGAATTAAACACGTAAAAGCCCTGAAATTATCATAAAACTAGCAATAATTAAGCCTCAGGATAGCACATTTTGTGTGGTATCAAACACCCCCAAACCTAAACTTTTGCTAGTCCCGAGCAAAAATAGAATTAAACATCAGATTGTTCTTAAACATACATTTGATTCAAGCCTCAAAGATTTCAGAGAAAATTTTGGCAATCACAGGGAACACTTAAACATAACACTTCAACAAACAATTTAAAACTTTTCCTAAGTGTTCCTACTTGTGTGTGTGATTAGCCTATGTTCCCTTCATTTTTACTAGGCCCGGATCAACTTTATTAGGTTATCCATTCAACTTCCCCCTACACTGGTCATAATTACTAATCCTTGAGTCTCCCCACATTCAAGAAATCAATAACTCTACTTAGCACTTAATCATCATTTTTTTTTATGCAAGAACACTAGCTTTCACACATCCACTGCAGGGACCCTTACCCAGAGCACTCGCTCAATGAGTGGCCTAACTGATCACAGTGGAGGTAGCTCTTTTTGCCCTCACGATTTTTTTTCTTTAGCAACAAACAACAAAAACAAAAAAATATTCACAATTTATACAGATCATGCACTTCATATTGTCATTCACCCTATCCTGCAGTTTTAACTTTCAAATCAGTTCTTAGACCTATCGAGGTGACATCAAACTTCTAAGCCTAATAACTTTGTTCTAAGCATTTCAAAACTACAGGAACACATGCTATGTGCATAATGGTGCAGGAAAAACTCAAGAAAAATTTAAATTAACTCAAATTCATGTCATGCTCTCAAGTTTCAGCAGAATCACAAGGATTTCCAATTAAATCTCATCCTAGGCTATCATGATCATACTTATGCAAAAGATTAAACAACAATTCAGTAGCATACTCGGGATGATCTCTCCCACCCCAAACTTAAACTAAACATTGTCCCCAATGTTTGCAGAACTAAGCATAGATTAAGTGTCAGGGTAAGAGTGAACAATACTGTCCTGGTTTATGGAGCTCTTCCTGGTATTCTGGGATAACCCAAGCTTGTGTGTTGGAGTTCCTCAGAATGGGAGCATGGATTTCAACGAAGAGGGACATCTCCACCACCTACAAAGTAAAACAACACTGACTAAGAATTTAAAAACACAAACAAAAGCAAGCTAAAGACAAGAGAACAAAAGTAAGTAAAGCTTGGGTTGCCTCCCAAGAAGCGCTTTGTTTAACGTCTTTAGCTAGACTGTACTCCCTCAAGTTGTTTCTTTCCTTGCTTGCAGCGCCTGGAGTGATGTGTTCATTTGGCCAATCTGGGTCTCTATATTCTTTATTGCAGCTCCATGACTGGTCACTATACCAGATAAACTGGTGACTCCATTCTCCAGCTGGTTGGACCGACTTCTGGATTCAGCTATGAAGGAGTGCAATGTGTCTTCGAGAGATGGTTTCCTCTCTGATGCAGAAGCATGCCCTGTAGGGGGATTCAACACATTTTTGTTATTAGCATAAGAAAAGTTTTCATGATACCTCAAACCTGGATTGTAATGTGTTGGTAGATTATTCTGAGTCTGATTTCCCCCATAGATGTTGCTTCTGTTGTTCAGGTAGTGCAATTGCTTCATAGTGGATTCTCCAATTGGCTGGGAGCATTGAGAGGACATCCCTGTCTGTGGTGATCCTGCAAAATTATTCAGTGCATGAGTGAGGGATGCCATATGAGATGTAAGGGAGGTTACCTCATCCAATTGATATAATCCAGCTACTGACTTAGATCTGTCATTTTCTGTAGGCCACTGGTAGCTGGCATTTGACACTTCCTCCAAGAGGGCACGTGCTTGTGGCACAGTCTTCGCCATGAAAGCCCCTCCAGCAGTGGCATCCAGAATGGTCCTCGTCTTACCTTCCAGCCCATTATAAAACAGTTGTACCTGGATCCAGTCTGGGTAGCCATGCTGTGGGCACCTCCTGAGCATGTGTTTGTACCTTTCCCATGCTTCAAATAGTTGCTCTCCCTCTTGCTGCCTGAATGTTCCAATCTCAGTCCTTAACTTTGTAGCTTTCACAAGGGGAAAGAATTTGGTCATGAAGGCTTGGGCCAACTCCTCCCAGGAAGTGATACTCCCTGAGGGAAGGGACCCTAGCCATTCTTTGGCTCTACCCTGCAAAGAAAAAGGAAAGAGACGTAAGCGAATACTATCAGCAGAGATACCATTCATTTTAAATGTACCACAGATTTCCAATAAATTTTGAAGATGAGAGTTAGGATCTTCTGTGGCTAGGCCTCTGAAAGCACCTTCCCTAACCATTTGTATTAGCCCTGTTTTCAGTTCAAAGTTATTAGCATTTATAGGGGCATGGACTATTCCAGCCTGCTCAGAATCAAACACAGGTTGGAAATACTCCCTGATAGGTTTAGGGTTATTAATGAGCCCCTGATCAGCCATAGTATGAAGCTCTGCTCTTCCTTCTCTTAGGAGTCTTCTACAGGTCCTCTCGATCTCAGGATCAAAAGGGTGCAAATCTGCAGCTCTCCCCTTGGGCATACATCTGGAGGAGCAAAAAGAAAGAAATTAGATAAAAAGAGAAACACAAACAACTAAAACTAAAAAAAAATAAAGACATAAAACATAAAACTTGGATTGCCTCCCAAGAAGGGCTTTCTTTAACGTCTTTAGCTAGACGGTAACTTATCAGGGCACATAAAATTGCTCATATTTCTTCGGGCCCTTCTTGCTTGAATCGATGTAGCCTTCTAAGTCTAAAAGGCTAACCTGTTTTTCTTGAGCCCCAGACAGATAATTATTTTTGAGATTTTTATTTATCAAAAGGAAAGAACTGAAATCAAAGCAAGACTCGTGAGTATAAGACAAATGGTTATTAAAAATAAAGGAAATTTCTAGGGATGAAGGAAAATAAGACTTCTCAGCCTCTAACTCTATCACCTGGATCTCTCCTGTGGAATTAAGTGTTTCACCAGTGTCCTCCTCACTAACCTGATCATGGTGTGCCTCAGTCTCCCCCAAACTATCCTCACTAACATCTAAACAAACCCTCCTAGGTGGCATCTCCTGAGTGGTAAGGATAAGAAATTGTTCCTGTAAGGCCTTAAGGGAAACTACTAACTGGTCAGGGTATTGAGCTCTATCCTGCACTATTTCCCAAAGTCTTACCACCTCAGCTTCTAACCTATCCAACCTTTCTAATTCACTATGAACCAAATTTTTAAATTTCAACTCCAAGGTCCCAATTGGTCCATAAGAGAAGATTTTTCTAAGGGTTGGTTGAGGTACGAAAAACTATGGTCCCAAGTGCCTAAATATCTACCCTCATGGGAGTTTTCATACATGTCAGGTACAGAATGGTAAAAATTAGACACATGGTATTCAGAAAAATCATGATGCACAAAACTAGGGTCCTGAGAGGGATAATAGAATGGCAGAAACTCAAAATTATGCAAAGTCATACTAGAAAAATCAGTAATTTCACAACAAGACTTCACACAATGTCAACACAACCAAAACAGGAAACAAAGACTCAAAACACACAAAACTAAAAATAAAACAACTAAGGAAACAAACAAACACACAAAATAATTAAGGAAAGACAAACAAACAAGCTTTAGTCTAAAATTTCTAATTTTCTCCTAATATCAATTAATCTAAATAATCGCCATTCTCCGGCAACGGCGCCAAAAACTTGTTGCGTGATATTTATGATGCAATACCGCAAGTGTACGGGTCAAGTTTTAGTATAGTGATTTATGAGTCCAAGTATCGCCCTCGGGAATGGGTTTCTAGATTAGTTAAGTACTAAGATACTAATTCACAAATTTAGCTAAAGCAACAAAACATGGATAGGTGTTTGAAAAATAAGAAAACCAAACAAACAAACATGTGGAGACACGAATTGATAGAATTAAAGGAAGTGATTTCACAAGTTAATAACCTAACTACACATGCATTGACCTCATGAGATGAATTTATAAACAAGAAGTAAATTACTCAAGAAAACCTCTCGGTTCTTAGTGAGCCTCACACATGCAATAAACTCATAGTCTCCATATGAACCTACAACATGCATGACATTAAGCAACTTCTTTATGTGTTTCCCTAAGATTTCTAGGTCACTCTCGTGCCCGACTTCTAAAGGTCTTGACAATTTTGCTCTAATTCAAGCTTTATCTCTCGAGTTCACTTAAACCGACAAATTAAGGAGTAAAGAACGAATTGCCAAAAATTAGGACAAAACATGCTTCAAAACATAGCAATAAAGTCATAACATGTAAATCAAATCCAACTACAATGTTTAGCTACTCTAAATCACATGAAAAACAAACTAAACAAGTAGAAAAACGTCTTAGAACGCTATTACAAATTGAAAGAAAGAGAAATAAACTTAGGTGTCGATGTCGGTCCTTCGTCTCCGAGCTCCCGTCTTTGATCTCGAACCTCCACGAATGCTTTGGCTCCCAAAATCACTCTTTACTCTCTTCTTACAAGGCGTATTTCGAATTTAGGGCAAAACTCTACCAAATCGTGCTCCCCTTGCAATGAATCATAAGGTTGTATTTATAGGCATCAATGGGGCAGCGTTGCAACGCTAGGGAGCGTTGCAACGCTGTACCCTAAACGCGTGGTAAATATGGAAACTATCGGCAGCGTTGCAACGCTGCTACCTTAACGCGTGCGTCCCTATCGAAGTGGCGTTGCGGCGACGCAAAGCGCGCGCACGCAACGCCTCTCGCGACTTCTCATGCGTGGCTTCTTATCGCAATAGCGTTGCAACGCCATATGGCAGCGTCGCAACGCTATCGCCTGTAGTCTTCAAAGCTGTTTGGCTGCACGTTCAGCGTTGCAACACTATGGACAGCGTTTCAACGCCATCACTTCGGGTCCATTAGCTTGGTTTGGTCCTTACACTTCTAATAGGTATTCTTTTCAACTCCAAATAGCCTTGTTTTGATCCCGAGTGATCCAAATTGTCTCCAATAGCTCCGTTTAAGCTCTTAACCTGAAATTAAATGAATTAAACACGTAAAAGCCCTGAAATTATCATAAAGCACATTTTGTGTGCTATCAGGAATGCCTCGACGTAGTGGGAGGGATGTGAGACAACCTGAACGTTACATGAGTATAGCTGAAACTCAAGTCGTCACCCCTGATGATGAGAACGAGGATCCATTGATCTATGATCAAGCAATGGTAGACGTTGACAAGGACGAATGGATTAAAGCTATGGACCAGGAAATGGAGTCAATGTACTTCAATTCAGTCTGGGAGCTTGTGGATACACCGGATGCGGTAAAACCTATAGGTAGCAAATGGATCTACAAGCGTAAACGTGGCGTAGATGGGAAGGTGCAGACCTTCAAAGCACGACTAGTGGCAAAAGGTTTTACCAAGGCCGTAGGGATTGACTATGAGGAAACTTTTTCACCTGTTGCCATGGAAAAGTAAATAAGGATCCTTCTGGCCATTGTCGCAGACTATGAGGTATGGCAGATGGATGTCAAGACTGCTTTTCTGAATGGAAACCTTGACGAAACCATCTACATGGACCAGCCCAAGGGGTTCAAAACCCAAGGTTAAGAGCATAAGGTTTGCCGGCTTCATAGGTCCATTTATGGACTGAAAACGCCTCGATGTCTTGGAATATAAGGTTTTGTGAGGCAATCAAATCTTATTGATTTGATCAGAATGTTGACGAGCCTTGTGTCTACAAGAAAATTGTCGACAAAACTGTTGCATTTTTGATATTGTACGTGGATGATATCCTTCTCATTGGGAATGAGGTAGGATTTCTTACTGACGTAAAGAAATGGCTAGCTTCGCAATTCCAAATGAAAGATTTGGGAGAAGCTCAGTATGTTTTCTAGGTATCCAGATACTCCGGAATCAGAAGATTAGAACGTTGGCCATGTCTCAAGCGTTTTATATTGACAAGATGTTGTCTAAATATAAGATGCATAACTTCAAGAAGGGCTTGCTGCCTTTGAGGCACGGGGTTCACTTGTCTAAGGATCAATGCCCTAAGACTCCTCAAGAGGTTGAGTTTATGAGATGGATCCCCTATGCTTCAGTTGTAGGGAGCCTCATGTATGCCATGTTGTGTACTAGGCTCGACATCTGTTATGCAGTAAGGATTGTCAGTAGGTATCAATCCAATCCAGGATTAGATCACTGGACAACCGTAAAGGAAATCCTCAAGTATCTTAAGAGAACGAGGAACTACAACATTGTGTATGGCAGTGAGGATTTGATCCTTTCCGGATACACAGATTTTGACTTTCAGACCGATAAGGATTCTAGGAAATCCACTTCAGGGTCAGCCTTCATTCTAAATGGAGGAGTTGTAGTATGGTGAAGCATCAAGCAGGGATGCATCACTGATTCCACATAGAAGCAGAGTACGTTGCGGCTTGTGAAGTTGCAAAGGAAGCTTTTTGGTTTAGGAAGTTCATGACGGATTTGGAAGTTGTTCCAAATATGAACTTACTGATTACACTGTTTTGTGACAACAGTGGTGTAGTAGCCAACTCTAGAGAGCCTCAGAGCCATAAGAGAGGCAAACACATTGAGCGGGAATATCATCTGATACGGGAGATTGGGCATCACAGAGACATGACAGGCACGCAGATAGCGTCGGAGCACAACATTGCTGATCCATTTACAAAGCCCCTTACGGCTAAGGTGTATTAGGGTCACCTAAAGAGTCTAGGTCTTCGAGTGCTTCCTGACTACGACAAGTGGGAGAATTGTAAACGAGTATTCAATGCCCTAGTCTATTGTATTACTTTGTTGTAATCTATTGTACATTTGAGAAATTTATTTGCTCCACTAGCTTAGTCCAAGTGGGAGTTTGTTGGATGTATATCCTAATCTCGTTTAGTTTGTAAATTTAACATTTGAAATTAATAAAAGTTATTTATTTCATCATTTTGTGTCTCGCAAATTTGAAAAACTTTGTCCAATAAACTAAGCTTCAGGGTCATTGAATATATGAGAGAACTAGAACTTGAACGGTGTGTAGTGGACACACAGGGAGTATCACGTTCGAGTTAATGACCCGAAAGGTCTACAGTATATGGATAGGGTTGGAAACCTAATCCTGGATACACTGTGGATGCGACCCGCTTTGTATTAGATACAAACGAGGTGATCTGACTCGTTCATGTGGTTGACATGCGATTGGGGACATCTTGTGCAATGAGATTGTACAAGACCGGACCGTGAATTATTAGACCTACTAATGTAACATCGTTAACAGTATGGACTAATAACTTCGTAGATGACCATTAGTGACCCGACCTGAATCCTGAGCTTGTTACGGACTCCTGTCGGCGGGGGTTTGTCCTTTGACTAGTACGGGTGAGGGTGGTCACAGTTACTTACCCAATATGCTTATCTTCTCAGGGACAGGACCAAGTAGGGAGCTGGGAACTTAACTACACGAGATGGAATTCACTCGTTCCCGCCTTTAAGGAAACTAGAGGGGTTATTCCCTTAAGTGTTGTCTCCAGGGCTTGGACAGTGGGCGCCCACCCTCTCATTGGCACGAGAGGGGTGTTGTGTATGGTTGGACCATTACAACGTTGTTGTTCATTAGAGGAGCAGTGGGGACTTAAGGAGCAAGAAGTAGACACAGGGGTAAAACGGTAATTTGACCCAGTAGTGTCTACGAACAACCTGTGAAGGGTCGACTCATAGGCATTGGTTATATCAATGGACACATCTTGTCTTACTCTGATGGGAGTACAGCTACGGGTTTTAGTGGAGTGTTACCGTAGCTAATGAATGTTGATTAACCGGGTCAAAGAGTTTGACAGTTTAGTCTCGGATCATTGGAGCTCGTCACTGTAGGTCCATAAGGTCCCTTGGTTGGCTCAAACTGGATTAATAGAAGGATTACATTTTTGGTGCGAATTTGAAGTGTTCAAGTTCACTAGAGGGTAATTATGTCATTTATATGAGATATGAATGATATATTATATAGTTTAATGTGAATGAGATTCATAATAAACTATAGGTTAGTCTAATTGTTGAATTAGGGCTAATTTGGAGAAATTAGATTGAGAGAAATTAAATTGAATGTGATTCAATTTAAAAATCCACAATAATACAAAAGTGATTTGTAAAATGAGATATGAGATTTCTTATTATATGTGGCTATGCAAATATGATTTGCATAACCTATGGTTGTGGTAAAATGCTAAATCCACCTATCACCATTATATAAACCCCTTTGCAAGAAGGGTTCATTAAGGATTTGCTCATTTTTGGATTTCTCACCGAAAAGCAAATTGGAATTCTCTCTCAAATCTCTTTCTCTCAAATTCTCCTCCCTAAACCAAAAGTAGAATCCTACCATTCTCCTTCTACCTAAAGTAGAACAACTGAGAAATCGAGTGGAGGTATCCGTTCATTGGGATTATTCGAGGAGTTCGAGATCGTTGAGAAGAACACGAAAAGTTCGTGATCAGAGGAAGGAAATTTGAAGTCGGTCTTCAACAAGTAAGTAGTTCTAACTTGTTGTTTTTCCTTCTATTTTGCATGCTTAACCTTATACTGTTAGATAGTTTGATTTTAAGAAAACAAATTGCATAATGATACCACGACACTTCGATTGTCTTCCACTGCGCAGGGATTCTTATTCCCTTCATACAGGTGGACATGGGGAAAGACAGAGGCAACATGGATCAAATTTTCTGATAGGATCGGCAAGGGACTTTCGTATAGGGCAACCCAGTGAGTCAGTAGCTAGTTCAGCAAAGAAACCTTTGTGCAACACTTGTGGAAAGTATCATTGGGATCGTTGTTTGAGTGGTGAAAATGTATGTTTTAACTGTGGGCAAGGAGCTCACTTCAAAAGGGAATACCCCCAGCTAATGCAAGAAGGCATGGTAGGACAGAGAACCACGTCGCAGATTGTGAACCAGTAGCAAAATACTGGGGCAGCTGGAGTAAAAGGCACTAGTGGTGCTAAGCAGAAGGGACAGATAGGTCGACCCCGACAACAGGGGAAGATTTACGCCATGACACAGCAGGAGGCAGAGGATGCACCAGAAGTTGTTACTGGTACACTTTCTATCTGTGGTAAACCTACACATGCATTATTAGACCCAGGAGCTACGCATTCTTTTATCTCTAAAATGTTTGCTGCAAGCATTGTTGCGAAGTTAGAACCTTTATATGAGGAGTTGTGTATTTATACTCCTATTGGTGATATGTCGATAGTTCGTAGTGTTTATACTAATTGTATGGTAGAGGTGAATGGTATGACCATGACAGCTGAACTGATTCACTTAAATCTTCAAGAATTCGACGTTATATTGGAGATGAATTTCTTATCTACGTATCATGCCTTTATGGACTGTCATAGGAAGGAAGTTGTATAAAGGAAGCCAGGCGACACTGAGGTTGTGTTTAAGGGGTATAGGAAGATATTACCTACTTGTATGATATCAACTATTAAAGCTAGAAAATTATTGAATAAAAGTTGTACAACATATCTCGCATATGTAGTTTGTGAACCGGTGAGTAATTTGAAACCTGAAGACATTCCAGTAATATGTGAGTATGTAGATGTCTTCCCAGAGGAGCTAACAGGGTTGCCACCTGATAGAGAGGTGGAGTTTACTATAGACTTGATGTCAGGAACGACACCAATATCTCAAGCCTCGTATAGGATGGCACCAAAGGAATTGAAGGAATTTAAAACTCAGTTGCAGGAGTTGATGGATAAGGGTTATATTCGACCAAGCATATCTTCGTGGGGAGCACCTGTATTGTTTGTGAAAAAGAAGGATGGGACATTACGATTATGTATTGATTACCTACAACTAAATAAGGTAACAATACGTAACAAATATCCTTTGCTCCGCATAGATGACCTGTTCGATCAACTAAAGGGTGCCTCAGTGTTTTCTAAAATTGATTTACGATCAGGTTTCCATCAGCTGAAGATCAATGATTCTGATGTATCAAAAACAGCTTTCAGGACAAGGTATGGGCATTACGAGTTCTTGGTAATGCCATCCGGGTTAACAAATGCCCCAGTAACATTCATGGATCTCATGAATCGAGTATTCCATCCTTACCTTGATCAGTTTGTGATAGTATTTATTGATGACATCTTGGTGTATTCAGAAAGTAAGCAGAAGCATGCATAACATCTCATAATAGTGCTACAAACATTACGAAATCGGAAGTTGTATACTAAATTTAGTAAGTGTGAGTTTTGGCTGGAACAAGTTGTGTTTTTGGGACACGTAGTGTCAGCAGCTGGAGTCCACTGGATCCTCACAAGACAGAAGCTATAGTCAAGTGGGAACAACCCACTTCAGTATCGGAAGTCCGTAGTTTTCTGGGACTTGCACGATACTATCGACGTTTTGTCGAGGGGTTTTCGAAGATAGCTCTTCCATTAACCAATTTGACATAGAAGAATATGAAGTTCGAGTGGAGTGAAGGGTGTGAAAAAGTTTTCAAGAGTTAAAGAACAGACTTGTGACAACACTTGTACTAACTCTACCCATCACGGGAAAAGAGTTTGAGGTTTACTGTGATGCCTCACATTAGGGCCTTGGATGTGTGCTTATGCAGGATGGGAAAGTGATCGCTTATGCGTCAAGGCAGTTGAAAAAGCATCAATGTAACTATCCTACTCATGATTTAGAACTCGCAGCAGTTGTGTTAGCTGTAAAGAATTGGAGGCATTATCTGTTTAGTGAGAAGTGTTGTATTTACACAGATCATAAAAGTCTAAAATATATCTTCGAACAGAAAAAGTTAATTTAAGACAACGGCGGTGGTTTGAGTTAATAAAAGACTATGACTGCACGATTGAATACCACCAAGGAAAAGCTAATGTTGTAGCTGATGTACTTAGTAGGAAGTCGAAGCAACTTAAGGGTTCACTTAATGTTGTCAGAGTGGCTCCTATTTGAGGAACTCAAGGGTTCTAATGCAAAAGTGTCAGTTGGTGACAAAGGAAATTTGTTAGCTCATTTTCAGGTAAGACCTACCTTAATTAATGATGTTATCTCAAGTCAAGCCAGAGACCCTGCCCTGAAGAAATTGATAGAAGAGGTGAACTTGAAGCAAAGAGCAGATTACGAGGTAAGACATGATGGAGCGTTGATGAAGTGTTGTACATTTTGTGTACCTAAAGATAAAACTTTGAGAAATGTAATACTGGAGGAATCACATAGTACAATCTATGTGATGCATCCAGGAGGTACAAAGATGTATCGGACACTAAAGAACCATTATTGGTGGCCAGGAATGAAACGAGAGGTAGCAGAGTATGTCTCTAAATGTTTAATTTGTCAGTAGGTGAAACTTGAGCGACAGAAACCACGAGGGCTTCTAAATCCACTCTCAATACCTGAATGGAAATGGGAGCATGTAACCATGAACTTATTTGAACTTCCCCGGACACTGATCGATTAAGACGGAATATGGGTGATAGTAGACAGACTGACTAAGACTGCTTGATTCTTACCCGTGAAGGTAACTTTTACTCTGGATAAACTTGCTAAATTATATGTTGACAGGATCGTAAGCCAATACGGAGCCCCAGTATCAATTGTGTTGGATAGGGATTCGAGATTTACTTCCAAGTTCTGGTCGAGTCTTCAAGAGGCCTTAGGAACTAAGCTGCACCTTAGTACGACATTTCATCCACAGACCGATGGTCAGTCAGAAATAACCATTCAGACCCTCGAAGACATGGTTCAAGCATGTGTATTGCAATATAAAGGAAGTTGGGAAACTCACCTATTGTTGATGGAGTTTGCATACAATAATAGTTATCATTCTAGCATCGAAATGGCACCGTACGAAGCATTATATGGAAGGAAATGTAGAACCTTTATTTGTTGCGGGGAGGTAGGAGAAAGAAAGTTGATAGGGCCACAGTTGGTCCAAGTTACCTCAGAGAATGTTAAGTTTATTAGGGAAAGACTGAAGACAACACAAGATAGACAAAAGAGCTACGCTAACAAACGAAGAAGAGATTTAGAATTCGAAATCAGAGACAAAGCTTTCTTGAGACTATGCCCGTGGAAGGGTATTTTACGGTTCGGAAGGAAGGGGAAACTGGGCCCGAGATATATAGGGCCTCGGGAGATTCTGGAGCGTGTAGGGCCATCAACTTACAGATTAGCTTTACCGATAGAATTGTCTCGGGTACATAATATTTTCCATGTATCAATGTTGAGGAAATACATTTCTAATTTACTTACTTATTTTGGTGTTTTAGAAAGAGGATTATGATGTAAATATTAAAGTAGGAGCTGGCCAAGGGAGGTGAAGCCTCAGAGTTAAATTTGGCTAGTAGATGCTGTCAAATTTTTAGAAAAACAGCAAGCTGTTGGAAAATGGGTCAATTTCAAAAGGCCATATCTCTTAGTTTACTGAACAAAATTCGATGATGTTTTAGTCACAATCTCATAAATTGAGTGTAGAATACGAAACAGGTCGGATTTTCTGAAAATACGAAGAGGAAGAAGGAGAAAAGTGCAGAACACTGAGAGGCGTTCACAGTTCTCGGGTAGGAGAACAGTGTGAGGAGATCAGTCTCTTTTTAGCTCTTGAGGAGGAATTAGAAGCTAAAATTTTTAGGTAAGTAAGCTAAGATATTTTACTTGAGGTTTATCAAAAGAGATTGGGTGGTTGTTTTGATAAATTTTGAGGAACCCAAGATGAAAGTTGAACCTGAAATTTTAGGTGCAGGGAAAAAACTGCTAGCAAGAGATTGAAGGAGATGTGCTTCCATTTCTATATACCTTGCAACCAAGTGTGTATGGTTATTATAAATTGAGTTATGGGACTGAATTAGATCTGTTTTTAAGGTGCATAAGGAAATGAATTAATGTTATTAATTTCATTTTCAGGGCAAACGGAGATAGGAATAGCTTATTATCCTTGGAACCCTTTTGGTGATTGTGAGTGACTCTATTTTAGAACTATACTTGACCTTTGTTTTTCTTCAAAAGCATAAATGTTGATCATTGAATCATGCTTGAATTAATTTTATATAGTTTCATGGAGTTTTTGACAGAATGTTCTTTAGGAAACTTAAGCATGTTTTGAATTAGTGGGTAACTATATATTCAAGTATGGAAACTAGTTATGGAAGTATGATTTCCTCTAAAGAATGTTTTGTGTAACTTCATTTGGAAACATGCTTAGGAAAGTAATATGAAAATGTTGAAAAATTGTTGTATGTGTTTTGAAAACATGATTTCCATGGCAAACAAAGAATGGCCCCATATGTTGTTAACCCCCAGTACTGAAGGACATCGAGAAGGTACTTGGGAGGGAAGAATCGTGTTTTCCCGATGCTGAAGGACAATGAGAAGGTATTCGGGTAGTAAATGGTTTTATCCTAATACTGAAGGACATAGAAAAGGTATTGGAGAAAACCAAAGTGCCCAATTGCATTCCACGTGCACATGAGAGAGGTATGAACGTTGTTGGTATAAAGATAACTCTACCACCGCTAAGGTTTGAAAGAGGTATCATGCCATGAGTTTTATTGTTATGAGTTTCTACACTATGGATCTGTTTATTCTTCATTATAGCACTACATTAAGAGTTTTTATGTTATACATAAGTGGTGACTTAAACCTATAAATTGATAGCAGGACTTGATTACGTTTACAATCAAGTGTTGAGTTATTTTCTACTTATAGCATGCCTATTAATGAGTAGAAATTAATTATATTTATTATATCTAATTTCCTTACATTCTAAGTGAATAATATGTTTAATTGTTGAAATTGTGTCCAATTTAGTTTAGGTGACAAATTATCATTTTTTAGTGTAACTAGTCTAAAAGGCATCCTTTAGTTCAAATTCGTAAATTGAAATAAAAATTTAAAAAAAAATTAGAAAAATAAAAGAATGAGAGAATTGAAAATAAGAAAAGAATTAAAGATATAAAAAAACATAAAAAAGAATGAAAAGGAAAAAAAAGAAAAGCTTATTATCTAATTTTTTTTCTTTTTTTTTTGTTTTTCTTCCTTGTGTAGGTGGCATACATGCATGGAGTCTTCCATGAGAAATGCAAGGGAGAAATTATCTTGTGGCTTGGCACACATTATGGAGCAAGAAATGACACATATAAGGGACCTATTTCTGGTCATTTTCAAGTATAAAAGGAGGGCAATGCATTGAGTAAAGAAGTGCAGAGATTTCGTGTTCTCTACAAAAACAAAAGTTTAGAGAGTGTTTTAGTTCTTTGTTTTTATCCTTTTTATTTTATGTTTTCTCCCCTTTACAGTTATTCTTGCTTTTCCATCATGTGTGGTTAAGCTTTAATTTCTGATTCAAGGGTCATTTCATTTCCAATTGTAATTTTGTGAGGCTTTAGACCTAATTCAAATTTTGTTTCTAATTTAAGAATTCTTTGTTTCTTGTTTTATTTTTATGATTGGTCGTTACTAATTAAATTGACGCCTTAATTTAGTTTCAATCAATTTATTGCTATCCATGATCTTGTGATCCGTAATTGTCACAAATGATTGAAAAAATGTAGCAAGGGGTTGGCTTATGTGTGTGTAATTAATGGTTTTTACATTTTACATAGCTTGCATAATAGACTCTAGGGAAACAAAGAAACAAAATTAATTAATTTATAGTTATCTCAATTAGTTAATTTTGATTTAGTCCTCTCATTCCTTTTAATGCTATTATTTAATCAATATGAAATGCTATCGTACCCAATGGATTAAATTATAAGTCTTGATTTTGATGCTTGGTTAATATCAATTAAATTAGAAGAGTTTATATTTATTACGACTTTTCCGAGTAAATTGACTGACTTCTTGAATTAGCAAAATTAAAATTGATTCTTTTTTTTTTCTTTTGAAGCCTATGATCAAGATTACAATTGGATGAAATTTACATCCTTGAATTGGAAGTTGCATAAAATTATCTTTCTACTTTTTTTTTTAATTTCATTTTTTGTTCGACAATTCAAACCCTCCTTTATTTTTGTTATCATTATTACATTTAACTTTGAGAAAATTAATTCGATTGGTTCCTTTGGGATTCAACTTGCTCCACTATTTCTACAAGTTAGATCTTGAAAACCAGAAATATTGTGGAGGGCTTCGACAACCCGACCAAAATTTGGCGCCGTTGCCGGGGAACTATTTTAGTTTCTCATTGTTTAATTTGTTTGTTTGTTTTATAGTTTATGAGTCGTTCTTCTCGAAATATTGAATCGCAGTACAATCCTGAAATTGAGAAAACAACACGTAGACTAAGAAAATAGACTAAAGAAAGAAAGCGTCGTCTTAGAGAGGAAGCCAATAGAGATTTAGATAGTGGTGACACATATACACTTCAATATCAACCTCAAGGGGAGATGGAAGACAACATGGCAGGGAGAACTCTTAAGCAGCTTGCAGCACCTGATTTAAATCAACAACCTTTATGCATTACTTTTCCTCCTATTGCAGGTGATTTTGAACTTAAGTCAGGCTTAATCCACTTACTCCCTTCTTTTCGTGGATGTGCAGGTAAAGATCCTCATAAACACTTGAAGGAATTGCACATCGTATGCTCCGGGATGAAACCTCACGGAGTCATAGAAGAGCAAATCAATCTTAGAGCTTTTCCCTTTTCTTTAAAGGATCAAGCAAAAGATTGGCTCGATTACCTACTTTCTGGTTCGATTAGTACGTGGAATGAGATGAAAAGATTGTTCTTGGAAAACTTCTTTCAAGCATCAAGAGTTGCTAACATCAAGAAGGAGATTTATGGTATAACACAGATCACTGGGGAGACATACAAATACTGGGAGAGATTCAATAGATTGTGTGCTAGTTTTCCCTATCACCAAATTTCTGATGAACTCCTGATCCAATACTTTTATGAGGGGTTGTTGCCAATGGATAGGAGCATGATTGATGCAGTACGTGGTGGAGCATTAGTGAACAACACCTGAAGTAACCAAACAATTAATTTCAAACATGACAGAGAATTTCCAACAATTTGGGACCAAAGCTAGTGGAAACGTTCAACAAGTCAAAGAGGTAAGTGAACTCAAAAATCAAATTTCTGATCTAACTGCTTTTGTTCGTCAAATGGTTGTAGGGAAATTGCAAGCAGCAAAGGTGTGTGGAATGTGCTCACTTCAAGGACATCCTACAGAAGCATGCTCTCAACAGCAACAAGATTCATTTCAAGAAGCCAATGTCTTAGGAGGATTTCTTAGTCAACCTCAAAGAAAATACGATCCCTATTCTAACCATTACAATCCTTGATGGCGGGACCACCCGGACTTCAGCTACGGAAATCAAGGAGGACAACAAAGACAACCTCCTCAAATTTTGGTAGACCACTACAACCTCCTACGCAAGCCCAAAATTCCAACTCAGGTATGTCTTTGGAAGATATTGTTAATGTTTGGATTTGTGCCCTAAAACTCGTAGTTTGTAGTTATGTTCTAATTAATGTAATAAAGTGTTATTATTTCAATAAAGTGTTATTGTTCGTTATCTACGAGTTTGCCTTTATTTAAACCATAAATCCAATAAACTAAACATCCAAGGTTGTTAAATGAATCTCTAACTGAATGTAATGTACATAAAAAGGATCTCGGTTCGAGATACAGCCTAAAAGGTCTATAGTAAGGGGATAAGGTTTGGGTACCTTACCCTGGTTAAACTATGGATGTGGCCCACTTTGTATTTGATGCAAACACAGTGATCCTAACGTGTTCGTGTAGATGACATGTGAGTGGGGATATCCTATGTAATGAGATTACATAAGACCGGACCACGAAATGGTAACCTCTAGTTGTAACTCCGTTGACTAGTTAGGTTTCTATTTCACTAGGATGACCTAGGCAACTTGATCTCAATCTTAAGCAAATTACTGAACTCCTGTTCATGAGGAGATTGTCCTTTGACTAGTATGGGTGAGAGTGGCGGTCGCGCCGACTCAATATGCCTACCTTCCTAGGACAAGACCGAGTGAGCGGTGGGAACTTAACTTAGCAAGATGGAATTCACTCCTTCCCGCCTACTAGGGTAAGTAGAGGAATGTTCCCTTAAGTGGTGTCTCTGAGACTTGAACAAAGGGCTCGACCCTCTCACTGGCCCGAGAGGGACTCTGTTTGTTGGTAGGACCACAAAAAAATTGTTCATTAGAAGAACACTGGTACTTAAGGCACAAGATGTAACCCAGGGGTAAAACGGTAATTTGACCAATTTCTTTATTTACGAACATTCGTGAAGGATTGACTTGTCATTATTGGTCAATTTCCGTGGACACAGAAATATATCTGCAGTGAGAAGAATGCAGTTGTGGGACTTTAGTGGAGTGTTCCCGCAGTTAACGAATGATTGATTGGGAGGTTAATGAGATAAATCGAGCAATCTCGTATCGTTTGAGCTTCTGATCTGTAGGTCCATTAGGTCCACCTTCTAGCTCGTAAAGGGTTCTTAGATCATTTGAATTTGAAATGTTCAAACTCATTAGAGAATATATTTAATGTATTTAGATACTATATAATATATAGTTTTGGAACTATATATTCTAAATTTAATGTGAATATGATTCATATTAAAATTATATGAGAGAATTGAATATTTGAAAGAGTTCAAATATTATATTAAATGTGAATGTGATTCACATTTGAAAACTATAGGTTAAAGGGGTAATATGATTAAATGAGATTTAATCCAAATTAAATATATGATATTTAATTTGTATTATTTAATTATGATTTAAATTAATAATTAAATTTGATTTAATTATTAATTATTATTATTATTATTTTAATAATAAAATAAGGGAACGTGTCATCCAGACACGTTCCCCACTACCCCTCCCCTTCTCCCTATTGACAGTTTAACAGAGAGAAGGGGGTTGCTCATTTGAGTTGATCGATTGATCAATTGTTTTGCAAGAAGTAAAAAAATTCTCTCTCACTCTCAATTCCCTTGTTCTTCCAACTGTTGAAATCCTTCCCACAAAGGAAAGATCTAAGCATTCAGAGGATAGAGGGTTTACTCTTTTGGTGGTGTTCTGTAAAAACAGAGAAACTAAAGCTTCTTGTGTTGTTGCACTGATTGGAGCAAAGAGTTACTGCTGAGGAAAACTACAAAGGTAATTCCTCTTTCTTTATTAGTTTAATTGTTAAACTTGTAGCATGTTTGCATGTACTACTCCATGCTTTAATTAGATTAAATGATGTATGCTTGTTCTGTATTTTGTCAATGTACTGGTTTTTGTTTCAATTGAAACAATCAAGCAAATTACGATCTCAAACCACGTTTCCGCTGCTCAAGGAGATCAGATCTCCATCAATTGGTATCAGAGCAATGCTTGTATTGTTTTTGTTTTGAAACAAAATTGCATTGATTTAGTGGGAAATGCATTTGGTTTGCTGTAAAACTATTTAGGAGTGTTTTTGTGACGACCGCCACCGCAGGTACTACTTAATATTTGTATATGACGTTCTATCGTTAATTATTATTTTTCCCTAAGATCGGATTCACCTTGTTAATGATTAAAAGAAAAAGGAAGTGACAATGGCATTTTGGTGATTAATGTTTTATTGATTTAACCTAATTAACTAGTATTTAAGCTCCTTATTAGTCTACAAAGGCAAAGGAAACCCTAACCTAAGCCACCAACACCTCCTCTTTCTCTTATTTTGCCCTAACCCTAACCCTAGGAAAGGAATTGTCTTCTTCTTGTAGATTGCACAACCAAAAACCCTAGTCCTCAACCAACCCTCGATCGCCACTACGGTCCACTCACGCGCGGCGGGATTCGAGGACGAAGTTTGCGCCCGATCGTCATCCCTACCGCCGAGCACGCTAGGTCAGCCGGATTCGCGCCGCCCACCTCCTTCAGTCGACCACAGCCGAAGACGTCCCGGTCTCCCACGCGAACACCTCTCGCGAACCCCGATCGTGAGCTCAGACGCCGCAAATGAGTTCGCCAAAGATCGTATCTCTGACCGCCTCATAAGCCGCCGCTGGCGGACCTCACCTTGCCGATCACCGCCGCCGGGAGTTCCAGCCGCCGCGAGATTTCCGTCCAAACCGCGAGCGCCGACGCCGGTTGAAGCTTGGCCGAGCCTTGCGCCCCTCGCTGTGAACTCGGGTTGTCCACCGCACTCCTCACTTCATCGACCACTCGCGGGTGAGAGGAAACACGAGCGCATTTAACGCCGATCCGCAAGCCGCTTGTCTTGATCGTTTACGCCGCCGACCACGCGACGCCTCCAAACGCGCCGTCCGGTGTTCCTCAGACCTCGCGCGCGAAAGCCGCGCGCCCCTTGCCGCCGAGCCGCGGATGTTCACGCTAACTTCCGATTGTCGCCATCGATTGATTGATCGCACCGCCGATTGCGATCACGCCGACCAGCAACCATCCAATCGCATCGAGTTCAGCCGGTGAGCAATCGATTTAAATTTCATGCTTAATTGGAAACTGTGCGATCTACCGTATGATTAAACGTTTGATTGAGAATTAGGTTACGGGTTCGAACGCATTCTTGTAGGAGACAAACCGAGCGAGATTGGAAGTGGATCGTCACAACAAATGCACTAAGAGTTAGTAGGTGTTAGCCTTGAGCTCGAGGTAAGCGAGACACGACATCTTAATGCAATATGTAGAGTATTGCATGATTAGGGTTTTAGTGAATATTTGGAGTTTGATTTCGGAAATTATGTGTGAATCAGGTTTCACTAAAGGGTGGATAGACAGGGAGTTCGATTAGGTTTTGGAGTAAAAATCGAAGCTCGAGGTAAGGGACCTTGTGCCGAACTTTAATGGGAGTAAATGAAAATGATTTTCATGATTTTATGCGAAATAGTTCATATTTTTCACATGAAAATCCACAGATATTATTTTGAGAATACGTGATATTTTATGTGCAAATACTTCGATGTATTATGTGAAAATGAATCATTATTTTAGGTGAAAGTATTCTCGTATGTTATGTATAAGGATCCCATTATTTCATGTGAGAATAGGACAGTAGTGTGTATGAGAATGTTTCATGTTTATTACAAAAGTATGATTTATCACCCTGTCCATGAGAAAGTATGAATGATATGTTGATGATGATGTTTGTGATATGTACACCATGATTATGTGACTGATGGGACCTTATGCATGTTTTGTATGCCACGAAATGAATTAACGAATAGTGTGGACATTGGTTATCCTGAGATCGTTATGTGCATGGTCAAACATGCAATAAAGACCTATGGGTCAAAGTACAGGGGTCTGTGAGGGACCCGAAATGAAATGACTCAGGATGACCAGTCGGCCTCACAATTAAATATACAGCCATGGATTAAAGACCTGGCAATTATATGAACAGCCATGGATTAAAGACCTGGCAATTAAATGAACAACCACGGATTAAAGACTGGCAATTAAATGAATGACCACGGATTAAAGACTGGCAATTGAATGAGCAACCATGGATTAAAGACTGCAATCAATAAGCGATCATGGATTAAAGGCGACATTTAAATATGCAGCCATGGATTAAAGACCTGGCAACTCTAGAAAGTTTTAATTCCCATCTATGTATGTTATGAATGAGTTTAAAGATCATGATTGTATGTGCATGCATATCCCAAACCTCGGTAGCGAGGTTACTTACATCGGGTATTGTTTTGCAATACTCACCCTTTCTTTAAAAATGTTTTTGTGTAAAGGGAAGGACGTGCGGGCGTGTGACGGAGAGCGTTACTAAGACCATGGGAACCAAACATAATTTCCGCATATTCTTATTTTGAACTATTGTTGTCTCTAGGTTTTTATTTGAAGTTAAACTTACTTACGCTTTTAATAGGCCAAACCGACGTGATGTTTTAAATGATTTGAATGTTTTGTTTTTGTTTGGGATCCTGAAACTATTTACTTTAATTGGAAATGGCTTTTAAGTTCTTTTTATCTCTCTACTATAAATGCATGCATGTGTAGTAATGTCCTAGGATTTGGTCATAGAAAAGTAGGGCGTTATATTTGGTATCGAGCCCTAGGTTTAAGGGTTACAGAGACTTGCTTACGAGTAAGCACAGCAGTAGTTCCCATGGTTTAACAACGCTTCCGATCCACCGCCAGCATGCGTTACGATATTTTATTAAGAAAGTAAATGAATACGATATGATACGATTTTATGCATATACATAACCTTAAAAGCCCCCAAGGGGTGATTCTATCTTATGATTTGAAAGTAAAGAAAACCGAGTTAGAAACTCTCTATATTGTAGTTTTGACATAATGCCACCTAGAGGCCGAGGGAGAGGTAGGGGACGTGGTAGGGGCGGAGGCAAGGGTAAACGTTGACGCCCAACCGGAATTACCCTCGGATCGTAAGAGATTACTCCACCCGCTCGAGACCTCCCCCCTGGACCCGCCTCGACCGTCCGAGAGAATGTACTGCGCAGCTGCCCCCGTGGCGGCGCACTGTGGGAAACGCCAATGTTATGACTATGATGGTGGAGGCCATGCAGAGCCTAGTGCGCGAGCTCTGTGAGCCACCCACCGCCCAAGCAAACCAGTGGCGAAACGACGCAACTCGAGTCTCGTTATCCGGCGACTTCGTGAAGTATGATCCGCGATCTTTCAATGGGTCTTCCAAAGACCCCACTGTGGCGCGAGTTATGGTCGTCCTCCATTGAGACCATCTTCGGGACTAATGAACCGCCTGAGGACCGAGGGTGTCCTGTGCAACCTTCATGCTTTGAGGATGACGCGTACTTGTGGTGGGAGTCCGCCCAAGGAACCATTGTTGCCAGCGAGAAACGATTACTTGGAATCTATTCAAAGAAGCATTCTCAGCGGAAATTCTATCCCGCGCACTCGTTACACGAAGCGGCGCGTAATTCTTACAATTGTGCTGCGAACCGAGGGCGATGGAGATGTATGAGAGGGAATTTACCCGTTTGTCCCGCTTTGCCCCGAGCCGGTGGATACAGAAGCAAAAGAAGAAGCGCTTCATCATGGGGCTAGATGAGAATGTTCGAGGCTTTATTCAAGCATTAGCACCTCCCGATTACGCCTCCGCAGTGAGAGAGTGGCGAATCGATTTGGTGCAGAGCTCGGTCGCATGCAGTGGTGGTAGTTAGCTCGGCGGCCATATAGCGAATCATAAGAGGAAGTGGGACCACCCCATTCCAGCTTCCAGCGCCCAACAGACATCGCATAGACCGGGGCATTTCCAGACGAGTCCCAAACAGAAACCACCAAATCAACGACGGAAATAGCAATGGAGATAGGCCACTGTGCAAAGAATGTGGTAAGCAAAGACTTTGGGGTAAATGTATGGCTTGGCCGGAGCGTGTTTTAAGTGTGGAAAGGAAGGGCACAGAGCTAATAATCGCCCGAGTCAAGCCAACACTAGCCACCACAGATTATGAGTAGTGGGCTCTTTGTGAAGCCGCCATACATCGTGGAGAGCCTATGCAAGCACCAAGTAGAGACATCTATGGCTCGCACTCGGTGGTTACAGTACACTTCCATTACTTGGGCACCTCGCCTTTGTACTATTTGATTCAGTTCTACACACTCTTTTATTTCTCGCATCCTTTGTAAGTCAAGTGAGTTAGAACTAGAAACGATTCTGATGATGCCCTATCTCGTCTCCACTCTCGCGGAATAAATTTGTTAGCTAATATGAAAGCAAGGATGGTAGTGTGACCATCGCAGACCATGAGTTAGCAAAGAACCTAGTGGTCCTAGATATGTTTGATTTTGATGTAATATTGGGCATGGACCGTTAGCGCAGAACCATGCTTGTATTGATTGTTTCGGGAAGGAGGTAGTGTTCACTCCTCCTAACCAACCTCGCTACAGTTCAGCCTGGCACAAAGAGCGAGGATGTAGGCCTAAGGTAATTCGCCCTTAAGGCGAGAAAGTTATTGCATCGGGGAGCTTGGGGCGTCTTAGCTCGCATTCTAGATGCAAGGTGCACAGAGATCTCAAAGTGACATCGGTGCGATGGTAGGAACGAGTTCTGACGTCTTCCCGAGGACCTCCCCTAATACCTCCAAATGGGGAGGTAGATTTTAACATCTGATTGGAGTTGGGAACGACCCCGATATCCAAGGCCCCGTCTGAGAATGGCACCAAAGCAGAGTTGAAAGAACTAAAAATACAGCTTACAAGACTTGCTAGACAAAGGGTTTATATACGCCAAGCGTTTCACCACAGAGCACCGTGTGATTGTTCGTGAAAAGAAAGAAGCGGATCCATGCGCTGTGTATAGATTACGAGGAGTTGAATAAAGTTACAATCAAGAATAAATATCCTCTCCCGAATAGATGATTTGTTCGATCGGTTGCAAGGAGCGCGGCGGTGTTCTCTAAGATCGATCCGAGATCGAAGCTACCATCGGTTGAGGATCGCGTGAGGGGATATCCCTAAAACAAAGATTCGAGATCACGTTATGGGCATTACGAGTTCACGGTGATGCCGCTTTGGTCCGACCAATGCTCCTGCCGCCTTCATGGACTTGATGAACCGGTTGTTCAAGGAGTTTCTTGATACGTTCGTGATTGTGTTCATCGATGATATATTGATATACTCCAAGTGTGATGAAGAGCATGAAATGCACCTGAGGAAAGTCTTACTCACACTGAGAGAGAATAAGTTGTATGCAAAATTCTCCAAGTGTGAATTTTGGCTCGATGTATCTTTTCTAGGGCATGTGGTGTCCAAGCCGAGTCTCTGTTGATCCAAAGAAAAGTGGAGGCCGCCACACAGCTGGTGGCCTCGTCCGACCACCGCATTCAGAGGTACGTAGTTTTCTGGGTCTTGCAGGATATACTATAGGCGTTTTCGTGCGTGGATTTTGCCAAGATAGCCATGCCTATGACTCACCGACGCGTAAAAAGGAAACTCTTTTGTTTGGGATGATGCTTGTGAAGCGAGTTTCCGAACTCAAGCACGCATTAGTGTCGGCCCGATTCTTACAGCCCCGAGGAACAGGAGCTTTGTGGTTTCAAATGATGCTTCCAAGAAAGGGTTGGGTGTATCATGATGCAATGCGGTAAAGTAATAGCTTATGCATCCCGACAATTGAAGACGCACGAGAGGAACTATCCAACTCATGACCCGGAACTAGCGGCGATGGGTATTTGCATTAAAGATCCGGAGACACTACCAGTATGGCGAGAAAATTCGATTTTTTCACGCATCATAAAAGTCAAGTATCTGTTCACCCGTAAGAATTGAACATGAGGCAACGCAGATGGTTGGAATTGGTGAAAGATTATGATATTGACATACGCACCATCCCTGTAAGGCTAATGTAGTGGCCGATGCCCTCAAAGCAGAAGCTTGCATGCATCATCACTGCTGCGCGAGTGACAGATACAAATGCAGAGTTACTGAGCGAGTTTGCTCGAGCCGAAATTGCGCTGCTAGTAGGAAAGACCACGGCTCGCTTAGCCCGATTAACGCAGTGCAACCGACCTTGAGGCAACGTATTATAGAGGCTCGGCGCAGTGGACCCTCGCTAGTGGAAAAACTTACTGCATAATCGCAGTGAGTTGACGAGTTTTCCCTATCCGCAGATGGAGGATTGCTATTTCAGGGGACGATTGTGTGTGCGACGATGACAAGCCGAGAACCGAGATCTTGAACGAAGCCCATAACTCACCATTTTCTATGCATCCCGGCAAGCACAAGATGTACCGAGATCTCAAACAGTCACTTTGGTGGTGTAACATGAAGCGCGACATAGCAGAGTTTGTCGCAAGTGTTTGACTTGTCGCCAGTGAAGGCACCTGAGACAGAGACCCGCGGGTTTCTTGCAACCATTACATGTGCCTCGGTGGAAATGGGAGGAGATCTCTATGGATTTCATAGTTGGATCGCCTAGAACTGCATGCGAGTTACACAGATGATTTGGGTCATAGTGGGACGAGTTAGAAGTCAAGACATTTCATACCAGGAAACCCACCTATTCTACAGATAAGTGGGCGCGGCTTTACCCGGAAGAGATAGTCCGTTTGCATGGAATTCCAATCAAGATTATATCGCATGCGAGGATCCACGTTTCACCTCCAACTTCGGAGAAGTTTACAGAGAGCGTTGGGTTCGCAGCTGAACTTCAAGATGCCTTTTCATCCACGACGGATGGACGACGCGAGCGTTTAAACCGATATTAGAGGATATGTTGCGAGCTTGCACTTTAGACTTCCCGGCGGTTTGGGACACTCATTTACATCCGATGGAGTTTGCTTATAACAATAGCTATCGATCGACCATCTAATGGCTCCATTTGAAGCTCTCTGGAAAAAACGTTGTAGAACTCCGCTTTTGCGGGAGGAGGTTGGTGAACGCCATTGTTGGGTCCAGAATTAGTACAGTCACTAATGAGGCAATGCAAAAGATCGTGGCACGAATGCAGACCGCCCAAGTCGATAAAAAGAATTATGCTTGACACGAGACGGCGGGACCTAGAATTCGAGGTTGGGGACCACGTGTTTCTTAAGGTGGCCCCAATGAAGGGAATTCTCGTGTTTGGCCGTAAAGGGAAGTTAAGTCCGCGATTCATCTGGACCATTTGAGATCTTAGAGAGGATTGGTGCGGTGGCCTCAGATTAGCACTCGCCGCTTTCTCTCTTTCGCGGCTTCATAACGTATTCCATGTCTCCATGTTGAGAAAGTACGTTCGAGACCCGACTCATGTCATAGACTTCGAACCATTGCAGTTAACAGAAGATCTGAGTTATGGTGAACGACCGGTACAAATTATTGCAAGAGATCGAAAGACCCTCCGTAACCGCGAGATCAGCTTAGTTAAAGTGTTGTGGCAGAACCACCGCACGCAAGAAGCTACCTGGGAGCGAGAAGAGGAAGTACGCGCTAAATATCCTGAACTATTCCAAGAATAGGAACTTTCGAGGACGAAAGTTCTTAAGGAGGGAAGATTGTGACGACCGCCACCGCAGGTACTACTTAATATTTGTATATGACGTTCTATCGTTAATTATTATTTTTCCCTAAGATCGGATTCACCTTGTTAATGATTAAAAGAAAAAGGAAGTGACAATGGCATTTTGGTGATTAATGTTTTATTGATTTAACCTAATTAACTAGTATTTAAGCTCCTTATTAGTCTACAAAGGCAAAGGAAACCCTAACCCTAGCCACCAACACCTCCTCTTTCTCTTATTTTGCCCTAACCCTAACCCTAGGAAAGGAATTGTCTTCTTCTTGTAGATTGCACAACCAAAAACCCTAGTCCTCAACCAACCCTCGATCACCGACCAGTCACTCACGCCGGCAGGATTCGAGGACGAAGTTTGCAGCCCCAGTCGTCATCCCTACCGCCGAGCACGCTAGGTCAGCCGGATTCGCGCCGCCCACCTCCTTCAGTCGACCACAGCCGAAGACGTCCCGGTCTCCCACGCGAACACCTCTCGCGAACCCCCCCCCCGATCGTGAGCTCGTACGCCGCAGCCGGAGTTCGCCAGCATCGTATCTCGGAATCGCCTCGCAAGCCGCCGCCTGGCCGGACCTCACCTTGCCGATCAGCCGCCGCCGGAGTTCCACCGCCGCGAGATTTCCGTCCAAACCGCGAGGCGCCGACGCGGTTGAAGCTGCGACGCCGAGCCTTGCGCCGCCACTGCTCGTGAACTCGGGTTGTCCAGTCGCACTCCTCACTTCATCAGCCACTCGCCGGTGAGAGGAAAACACGAGCAGACGAACGCCGATCCGCAAGCTGCTGTCTTCAGTCGTTTACGCCGCCGACCACGCACGCTCCAGCCGCCGTCCGGTGTTCTCAGACCCTCGCGGCAAGCAAGCCGCGATCCCTTGCCGCGAAATGCCACGGATGTTCACGCTAACTTCCGATTGTCGCCATCGATTGATCGGCACCGCCGATTGTGATCACGCCGACCAGCAACCATCCAATCGCATCGAGTTCAGCCGGTGAGCAATCGATTTAAATTTCATGCTTAATTGGAAACTGTGCGATCTACCGTATGATTAAACGTTTGATTGAGAATTAGGTTACGGGTTCGAACGCATTCTTGTAGGAGACAAACCGGAGCGAGATTGGAAGTGGATCGTCACAACAGACTAAGAGTTAGTAGGTGTTAGCCTTGAGCTCGAGGTAAGCGAGACACGACATCTTAATGCAATATGTAGAGTATTGCATGATTAGGGTTTTAGTGAATATTTGGAGTTTGATTTCGGAAATTATGTGTGAATCAGGTTTCACTAAAGGGTGGATAGATAGGGAGTTCGATTAGGTTTTGGAGTAAAAATCGAAGCTCGAGGTAAGGGACCTTGTGCCGAACTTTAATGGGAGTAAATGAAAATGATTTTCATGATTTTATGCGAAATAGTTCATATTTTTCACATGAAAATCCACAGATATTATTTTGAGAATACGTGATATTTTATGTGCAAATACTTCGATGTATTATGTGAAAATGAATCATTATTTTAGGTGAAAGTATTCTCGTATGTTATGTATAAGGATCCCATTATTTCATGTGAGAATAGGACAGTAGTGTGTATGAGAATGTTTCATGTTTATTACAAAAGTATGATTTATCACCCTGTCCATGAGAAAGTATGAATGATATGTTGATGATGATGTTTGTGATATGTACACCATGATTATGTGGCTGATGGGACCTTATGCATGTTTTGTATGCCACGAAATGAATTAACGAATAGTGTGGACATTGGTTATCCCGAGATCGTTATGTGCATGGTCAAACATGCAATAAAGACCTATGGGTCAAAAATGCAGTGAAGTCCGTGAGGACCCAAATGAAATGACTTTCGGGATGACCATCGGCCTCACAATTAAATATACACCATGGATTAAAGACACTGGCAATTATATGAATACCATGGATTAAAGACTTGGCAATTAAATGAACAACCACGGATTAAAGACCTGGCAATTAAATGAATAAACCACGGATTAAAGACTGGCAATTGAATGAGCGACCATGGATTAAAGACTCGCAATCCGAATAAGCGATCATGGATTAAAGGCGACATTTAAATATGCGACCATGGATTAAAGACCTGGCAACTCTAGAAAGTTTTAATTCCCATCTATGTATGTTATGAATGAGTTTAAAGATCATGATTGTATGTGCATGCATATCCCAAACCTCGTAGCGAGGTTACTTACTGGGTATTGTTTTGCAATACTCACCCTTTCTTTTAAAAATGTTTTCGTGTAAAGGGAAGGGCGTGCGGGCGTGTGAGGACGGAGAGCGTTACTAAGACCATGGGAACCAACATAATTTCCGCATATTCTTATTTTGAACTATTGTTGTCTCTAGGTTTTTATTTGAAGTTAAACTTACTTACGCTTTTAATAGGCCAAACTGACGTGATGTTTTAAATGATTTGAATGTTTTGTTTTTGTTTGGGATCCCTGGAACTATTTACTTTAATTGGAAATGGCTTTTAAGTTCTTTTTATCTCTCGGCCTATAAATGCATGCATGTGTAGTAATGTCCCTAGGGATTTGGTCATAGAAAAGTAGGGGCGTTACAGTTTTGGCCATAGTTTACTTTTGATTTGATCAAATTATTGTAAAGGCCCCTATGTTTTTGGGCAAATAAAGTGCATATTTGAGTCTGTATTTGAGTTACGAGCCGTTCGGGACCAGTTTCAACCAATTCGGTGGAGAATCGGCGAAATAAATTGCAATTGGAAGGCTGCATGTGTTCGTGGATTTACGCCATCGCTGGCAAAGCGGCGTTGCAACGCTACCAGCAGTGTTGCAACACCATTCATCGACGTTGCAACGCTGAAGAACGGTGTCGCAACGCCAGCGTTCCCTATCGACGCGGGCGTTCAAGGGGTCAGCAGCGTTGCGACGCTGCCCCTCAGCATTACAACACCACCCCGATAGCAGGCGCGCAAAAGGACAAAGCGGGCGTTCAAGGGGTCATCAGCATTGCAACGCCGTGGGGCATTCCAGCAGCTGCAGACCGGTTCGGCTGGTTCATTGGTTTCTATCCGGTTTGAGCGGTTCAAGACCGGTTCAGGGTGTTTTTGGACCGGTTTCATAAAATAAAATTAATGTAATGTTATTTTTTGCACTTTAGGGGCCAAATTATTCTGGTTTTACAACTTTATGTCTTTATGAATGTCATTTAGATTTTTTCCACCTTAGGATAAACATGATCATGCATTTTATTTATATAAGTGTTATATGAATATGGTTAAATGCATGATTAATTTATTTTTCATGAGTAATTAATTATAATTGTTATGATTAGATTATATGAAAAATAAATTGCATGGAGCATGAAATTACTTAGTTTAAAATAAATGTTATTTTGTTTATGTAATTTTATAATTCAATTAGTTGAATTCCATTTATAATTCCAATTTGAATAATGATTGTTGGATTTATAATATAGTTTCTTTATCATAGGTTAATAATTAAATTTATAAAAGTTATAAATAAAAGGGGTTTTAGAAACCATAACCTATTATAAAGAAATGCATGCAAACATAGGAACTTGGGTTAAAATTTAAATTAGTTTTAAATTATTTAAAATTAATTTAGACCTAAGTTTTAATTTCTAATAGGATTAGAAGTTAGTCTTACGTAGTATTTTAAATAGTTTAAAATCTAGTAGGACATTAGAACTTTGGTTATAAGGGAACTCTACTAGTAAAGTTTTGTCTAAGGCTGGGGGTACTTAAGCTGGCGGTTAATGGAACACCTTCTACCTGGGAACTGACCCGGAACCTGAGTTGAATTAACCTTAGTTCTATTTTATCTCTAGGTAATTAAAATGTTTATTCACCTAGACATAAGGTTTTAAGACCTAGTTATAATAGTTATAATAGGCATAGACTATAGATTCTTTTAGCCAGAATACGACTAAGTTAAATATATACACTAATTTTAGGAGATTCAGTGGGAGAAAACGAGATGTTCGCATCGAGTTTACTCTCACGTCCTCAAGAGTTCACACCGTGAGTTCCATGCTATAGGGATTTTGAATTCCCGCAGCGGAAGACATTGTGAAACGTTGTTGATCCGTTGTGTAATTCTATCTTAAAATCGAACCTATCTCATAGATCCTAGGCTAAACATGCAAATAAGAGAAGAAAACAGTAAGGAATTATAAGATACTTACTTGTTGAATAACTCTTCTTCAACGCTTTTCTCCTCCGGTCACGATCTCCTCGAACACGAACCTCGATCCGAACACGGAGACACCTCCAAAGTGTCTTCTCGGTTGTTCTCGGGAGGTTGAGGGAGAGTAGGTGGGACTCCCTTTGGTTTTGGGTGAGGAGAAGTTTTAGAGAGAATTGAGAGAGAATGAGAGAAAGTCTTTTTGCTATCTTTGGATGAAAATCCAAAAAATGGCAAATGGCACACCAAAGGCTTCTTGCAAAGCCTTTAAATACTATTGTGTGATGGAGTTAAAATCTCCCCCAAATCACAATTTACCACAACCATATAATATACAAATCACATTTGCATATTATATAATATAAGGTATCTCATACCTTATTATACAAATCTCATTTACATAAATGTCGAATTATAAATTGAATCATATTCAATTTAATTTCTCTCAATTCAATTTCTTCAGATAGCACTAATTAATCAATTAGGCTATACTATAGTGATTATGAATCTCATTCACATCAAACTATATATTATGTCATCTATATCTCATATAAACTACATAAATACCCAAATAACGAATTTGAACACTTCAAATTCACACCAAACTGTAAACCCTCAATTTGTCCAATTTGAGCCAACCGAGGGACCTAATTGACCTACACGTGACGAGCTCTAATGATCCGAGACTAACCTGTCAAACTCTTTGACCAGGTTATTCAACATTCATTAGCTACGGTAACACTCCACTAAAGCCCGTAGTTGCACTCTCATCACTGTAGGACAAATTGTGTCCATCGATATAACCAATACCCATTAGTCGACCCTTCACAGGTTGTTCGTAGTCACAGCTGAGTCAAATTACCGTTTTACCCCTGTGTCTACCTCTTGCTCCTTAAGTCCCACTACTCCTCTAATGAACAACTACGTTGCATGGTCCAACCATAAACAACAACCCTCTCAGGCCAATGAAAGAGTGGAGCCCCGTTGTTCAAGCCGTGGAGACAGCTCTTAAGGGAACAACCCCTCTAGTTTCCCTAAGTCGGGAACGAGTGAATTCCTTCTTGCGTAGTCAAGTTCTCAGCTCCCCACGTGGTCCTACCCCTGAGAAGATAGGCATATTGGGCGAGCAACAATGGCCACCATCACCCGTACTAGTCAAAGGATAGACCCCCGCAGATAGGAGTCCATGACACGCTCAGGATTAAGGTCGAGTCACTAATGGTCATCTACGAATTTATTAGCTTTATAATCGCTAATCTGTTACATCGATGAAGTCTAATAATTCACGGTCGATCTTGTACAATCACATTGCACAGGATGCCCCCACTCGCATGTCTACCACATGAACGAGTCGATCACCTCGCTTGTATCTAATACAAAGCGGGGCGCATCCACAAGCAGTATCCGAGGATTAGGTCTCCAACCCTATCCATATATCAGTGAACCGCTCGAGTCATTAACTCGAATGTGATCCTCCCCGTGTGTGTCCACTACACACCGCTCAAGTTCTTAGTTCTCTCATAATGCAATGACCCTGGAGCTTAGTTTATTGGATTAAGTTTATGAAAAATGCGAGACACAAAGTTTAGCCGTGAGGGCCTTTGTAAATGGATCAGCAACGTTGTGCTCCGAAGCTATCTGCGTGACTGTCACGTCTCCACGGTGCACAATCTCTCGTATCAAGTGATACATACGCTCTATATGCTTGCCCCTTTTATGACTCCTAGGTTCTCTCGAGTTGGCTACTGCACCACTGCTGTCACAAAATAGTGTGATTGGCAAGTTCATATTTGGAACAACTTCCAAATTCGTCATTAACTTCCTGAGCCAAATAGCTTCCTTTGCAGCTTCACAAGCCGCAACATACTCGGCTTCCATCGTGGAATCAGCGATGTATCCCTGCTTGATGCTTC
The DNA here is from genome assembly GCA_036507285.1 of Trichosanthes cucumerina. Classification (NCBI taxonomy): domain Eukaryota; kingdom Viridiplantae; phylum Streptophyta; class Magnoliopsida; order Cucurbitales; family Cucurbitaceae; genus Trichosanthes; species Trichosanthes cucumerina. The sequence goes on from CM071837.1 coordinate 5,915,106, forward strand.
GCCACACTACGCTCCTCCATTCGTAATGAAGGTCGACGACCCAAGTGGATTTCCTAAAATCCTTATCGATCTGAAGTCGAATCGAAATCAGTATCCCGTAAGGATCAAATCTCCACTCCCATACACAAGGCTGTAGTTCCTCGTTCTCCTAAGATACTTGAGGATTGCCTTTACGGTTGTCCAGTGATCTAATCCTGGATTGGATTGATACCTACTGACAATCTCAACTGCATAACAGATATCGGGCCTAGTACACAACATGGCATACATCAGGCTCCCTACAGCGGAAGCATAGGGGATTCGTCTCATATCCTAAACCTCTTGAGGCGTCTTAGGACATTGATCCTTAGACAGGTGAACCCCATGCCTGAAAGGCAGCAAGTCCTTCTTGGAGTTCTGCATCTTAGACCTAGACAACATCTTGTCAATGTATAATGCCTAAGACATGGTTAGCGTTCTGTTCTTTCGGTTCCAGACTATCTGGATACCTAGAACATACTGTGCCTCTCCCAAATCTTTCATTTGGAATTGCGAAGCCAGCCATTCCTTAATGTCAGTAAGAAATCCTACCCCATTCCCAATGAGAAGGATATCATCCACATACAATATAAGAAACGCGACAGTACTGTTAACGATTTTCTTGTAGACATAAAGCTCGACAACATTTTGATCAAAACCATAAGATTTGATCGCCTCATCAAACCTTATATTCCAAGACCTCGATGCTTGTTTCAGTCCATAAATAGACCTTTTAAGCCGGCAAACTCTTTGCTCTTGGCTTTGGGCAATGAACCCCTTGGGCTGGTCCATGTAAATGGTCTCGTAAAGGTTGTCATTCAGAAAGGAGGTCTTGACATCCATCTGCCATAACTCATAGTCATAATATGTGGCAATGGCCAGAAGGATTCTAATCGACTTTACCATGGCAACAGGTGAAAAGTTTTCCTCATACTCAACCCCTTCCACCTGGATAAAACCCTTTGCCACTAGTCGAGCTTTGAAGGTCTGCACCTTCCCATCTAAACTAGATCCACTTGCAACCAATAGGTTTAACCCCATCCGGTTGGTCTATTAGCTCTCAAACGGAATTGAAGTACATCGACTCCATTTCCTAGTCCATAGCTTTAATCCATTCGTCGTTTTCAACGTCAGCCATTGCATGATCATAGGTTAATGGATCCTCACAGTCATCATCAGGGGTGACCACTTGGGTTTCAGCTAAACCCGTGTAACGTTCAGGCTGTCTCACAGCCCTCCCACTACGTCGAGGCATTCCCAACTCTTGGGAACGGACTTGACGAGACGAGCTAGGATCAACAACACTTGTTGACGTACTAGCACCATCAGCAACTCTTACTGATGAACTGTCTATTTCATTCAACACAAATCTTACTCCTTGGCAAGTGATCCCTGATGTGGTCTTCCTCAAGGAAAGTGGCGTTTGTCGACACAAGCACCCTATTATCCTTAGGATCGTAAAAGTAACCACCTCTAGTCTCTTTTGGGTAACCTACAAAGAGGCACAACTTTGAACGGGGTTCCAGCTTTTTCTGTCACACCCCCTCCTGAACTACCTGCTAACTTAGCCCGGTAGACGACGTGAAGCCAACAGACATCGTTCACCTCTCTAACGATACCTGTTGACCCTGTTTTACCTTATAAGCATACTAAACTTGTATAAGAAACAACTAAAACACAACACAAATGGAATATTGACAATTACGTAACCTACGTGAAGGGGTAACCCTACTTATGACTCTCTGAAAATCAAAGAGATATGAACATCACAACAAAAAAACATACCCAACCATGGATCACACAACCACAACCTAAAATGTACACATAAACATAAGTTCATAGTCCTTCTTCTATACATATAGACTTTTATACAACTCCACCCACGCACAACATATCAAACTTGAGAAACTTCCAAAGAGATTATATGGCGGGTTTCGTGCACCGGGAGCTCGATCTCTACCTGAAAAGTGGGTAAAACACTGAAAGAATGAGCTATGAAGCTCAGTGAGTGACTTGAGTTTAAAAGAAAGCTCTTAACTCGTAAATCATATCACCTGGCCATCTATGAGCATATGCATCTGTAATCAAATGTTAAAAGTAATTGTGTAATCATAATAACTTTTCATGAAAACCAGCAAGTATATCGTTAAAATCTCGTAAGGCATGTAAATGGTATTAACTCTTTTTAAAACATGTCACAATCTACGTTGTGTAGGGCACGTCCAAAGACAACCAACGCTTACTCTCTGATGTGTAGTGGGGCCCGCCAAAGACTCACGACAAAGATCGTTGTCACGGAGTACACTCAACGTCGACAACAGAATAAGACCTGTGTGCACACGGTACCATAAAGCCTCGGGCTCAATATCTCAGAAATCACAGGAAAATATTTGAACATGCCTGCTTATCTTTTCTTTCATAAAACTCAAGCTTACTCAGCTTGTTCATAAAAATGGAAATCTTTAAGACATACTTGCTAGTACATGCTTACTTGAAATCATAACATTTCCATAAGTTTTGGCAACCATTGGACATATGCTCATGTATAAATTTTATAAAGACTTTTAGGGTCACAATGAACACTTGAAGCATTTCTAGGAAAACAAGAATACTCATAGACATGTGTTCAAAAATAAAACACAAGCTTTGAAACAATTCATTCTAGCAAAACTTGCATTTCTTAAAGCATATAAGCATATTTCAAGCATTTGGTTAATTTTCGAAGTTCGTTTAATCACTCACTGTGTTAGAACTAGAACCTTGGTCCGTACACTCGACCTATCTCCTCTTGGACTGCCAAACAAACCAAAACCATGTTTTAGAACCTCGAATCATGGTTTTTAACCTTAAAACTACAAGAAAACACTCCAACAAAAATTCCAGCATTTTCAGATTTTCTGCCCTGTTTTCAGACAGCTATAACTTCTTCATTACTTATCCAAAAATAATGTACTTTATACCAAACTCTTCATTTGTGAACCCTCTAAATATCATATGAAGACATGAAATTGAAATTCCCAACAGATTGGTTCAAAAATACCTTGAAAGCTTCTTTCCCAGGAACTAACTTCTGCTGTTTCCAGATTCGATTTTCTGTTGCAACCCAAAACTTGACCTGCTATTTACAACATCTTCTAATCATTTTCTATTCACGATTTCTTCACGAAAGTTGTAGGAAATTCAATAATCGTTCCAACCATACCTAATAGAGCTTCGGATTCCAACTCTACAGACCAGTACAACCAAAATATCAGAGACTTCTCGGATTTGACAGCAAATTCTGTCTTCTGTCTTCCTCTTCACAAAACAGCAACTTAAGGTCAGAATTGGCTCAAGCATCCTTCACAAACTTTGTTCAAAAATGAATTATCTTTCAAAAAAATCAAACCTCAACTCTTACCTCTTCTTGTGGAGCTCGAAATTAGTTATACATCAGAACTGGTCTGAATTGATCAAAGAATTTTCATGGAAGTTGAATGATTCTTCTCCTTTCTTCTTCAACCTCAAACCAGAAACTTTCTCCCTTCTTTTTCTCTCAAACCTCTCCCACGAAGCTCTGCCTTTTCTTGGTTGAAAATAAAAACAAAATGGGTTGGAAATGAATAAAAAATGGTTTAAATAAGCCAAACGGTGGTTTTTGTCTTCTTGCCTTTTTCTTCTTTTTCTTTTTCCTTTTCTCTTTTCCTTTATCTCTTTATTTTACTTTTCTTTTCTTTGCTTTTGTTTTCAAAGCAAATCCAAACCAAAAAATATTCCTTTCTTGTTTTCTTTTGTTTTCTTTCTTTAAAAGAAAATTCCAAAGAATGATTCTCGGGTTTACATTTTCGGGTTTGACACCAACACATGGGTTGGGCATCCCCAAATTCTGAAATGACGTAAACTGATTTTACGACCATGGCAGAGTTCGAAAGGTGTTTCACAAACACTTTTCGACGGAACTATGTTCAAAATCTATACCGCAGTCTCCACAGTGTAATCCCAAAAAGAATCAGGGAGACGAGCATAGCTCATCATCGACCAAACCATGTCCAACAAGGTTCTGTTTCTCCTCTCCGATACACCATTCTGCTGTGGCATGCCAGGTGCTGAGAGTTGGGACGTAATTCCATGTTCTATCATATAGTCCTGGAATTCAGTGTCCATATACTCTCCACCTCGATCCGATCGAAGTGTTTTAATCGATTTACCTAACAGGTTCTCAACCTTAATCTTGAACTCCTTGAACTTGTCAAGTGTTTCAGACTTCCTATGCATTAGGTAAATGTACCCATACCTCGAATAGTCATCTATAAAAGATACGAAGTATTCGTAACCTCCTCGTGCTTTAACATTCATTGGACCACAGAGGTTATAATGTATAAGCTCAAGGGGCTCCTTGGTTCTATATCCTTTTCCACTAAAAGAACGTTTGGTCATTTTGCCTTCAAGGCATGACTCTCATACCGGTAAAGAGTTTTCTTCCAGCTCGCTTAGAAGTCCACTCTTCACTAGTCTCTCAATCTTATTGAGATTAATGTGGCCTAACCGAAGATGCCAAAGATGGGCACTTTCTTTTGGAGAAACATTTAATCTCTTAGTTCGCGTTTCAGCTGTTTTAAACAATTTGGTGTTCAAAACACTTTTGACCGAATTAGGGTTCAAAACATATAAATTGCTCTCAAGCGAAGCAGAACAAATCAAATTTCCATTTCGAGAAATAAATGCTTTATTACTCTTGAAAGAAACAGAAATATTTTGTTCTAATAGGCAGGAAATAGAAACTAGGTTTCTCGTAAACCCAGGAACTATATACATATTATCCAATAATAAGTACTTCCCGCCAAAGAACGACTTCACAGTGCCTATTCTGCCGCAATCGAGACAACTTCTCCGGATCCAACCTCGAGTGTTATCTCACCTTTGCAGTATTGCGCCAGAACTTAATCCTTGAAAAGAAGAGCAAACATGGTTAGTGGCGCCTGAATCCAATATCCAAGCAGAGTCATTACTCTCCACTAAACAAGTTTCTGTGACAAGTAAATCACATTTATCTGTCATCTTCTTTTCATCAAGGAACTTGGGACAACTCCTTTTCAAGTGTCCGTCCCGTTGCGAAAGAAAACACTTTCTGGCAACATCTTTGATTTCTTTGCCTTTTAGGGTAGTATGTAGTCAACACTATCCTTTTTCAACTTCTCCTTCTTCCCTTTAGGGCGTGAAGAGCCCACAAATTTTTTTCCAGAGGTCATACCCTTGTGAAAATGTCTTAAGGCAACACTTGCCTCAGCTTCCTGTCCCCTAGTTTTCACCAAGGACTGAAAGGTTTGTACATTGTTGAATAGGATCATTGAACCGGCACCGAGGACCTCCTCGGTGAGCGCGAACTCTTGGTCGTCATTTACCAAAATCGTGTCTATATTGTTTTTGCACGAAATATTATCGCCGACTAACTTAACGGAAGCTAAAGGAGCGTTAAAAGTGTTTGACATTTTGTTGCTAAAATAAAATCAAAAACTTTGTATTAGTCTCGCAAAAACTTTTGAAAATCCAATCGGGTTTTAGCAAATTTTTATCCTATGATTCCTAGGTCATTCAAAATTTGCAATGATATCCTAAAGGTTTAGAATGACCGCCACCGTAGGGTAGACAAACCCACTCCTCCTCTAGGACGAGACTTTCTCGACCAGACCCTAATACCAGAATAACTCTTATTCCATTAGGCATCCAGTTACCATTTTTCGGTCTGAATCCATTAACTCTTAATGAATCCTGTGAGTGTCACCCTCAATCTTTAATTTCTAAGTATCCGTCCAAACAATAGCCACCGTAGAGAGGACTAAGAAGGAAAACCAACAAGGAAATCGTATCCCTTTCAGGAATTCACGGTGTTCCGACTCCCATGATCAAGGCCCTCCATAGGGATTGTCTGGTCCAGGCCAAACTAGCAGATGATAGGCGTCTCACGGTGTGAATCGAAAGAAGAGACCATGGGTCCCGTTTTCACAGGTCCTGCTCCCACTCACTATAAGTACTCTCTCCATTCACGTTGATATTGACCCATACAAATGCCACCTGTAGGGGGACCCATTTGCGCCACGAGGCCGAGCATGGATCTCACGGTGCGAACGGAGATTTGTGGATGAAAAATTAAATGTATCTCATACACTATATTTCCTCCCACTCAGCGCTTTAAAATATTCGGGATTGACCTAGATAAATCGGCTAAAATTTACCTAAATCTACCAATATAACTCTTATATTGGATTAGCCTAAGTCTATAATCACATTATTAACTTAGGTCTATGTGAGTAAATTAATTAACTCTTAATTAACTAAGACTCACGAGAATATAACCTAAGAATCTCCTGACCGAATTCACTCCCGTGCCGGTTTCCAGTGTAGGGTGTTCATGAAGCATCAACTTAAATACTCCATCCTTAGACAAAACCTTCCTTAGACAGAGTTACTTATCAGTCTCCATTCAAAGGTCATTTTTTATTTCCTAATTCTAATCTTATTAGAACTAGAAAACCTAAGTCTAATTATTCAAGTTCTAAACCATTTAAAACTAATAATTAACTTAGGTTACATGCATTTCTATGTTATAGTGCTTGATCATTCATCACATGAATAATACTATACTATAACATACATTCATCACATGAATTAAATGCATGAGCATGCTTTTAATTTAAAAATATAACACTTATATTAAATAAATTAAATCATGCAAACATTATATTATAACTCTTATAATATAATCCTATCATGCATACTATATATTATAACTCTTATAATATAAATATGATGCATGAAATGTTTAACCTAAGGTGGGATTTTAAATCTATATGGCATACTCTATGCACATAGAAATAGTTAAATCATACATCTCATGCATAAAATAATTAAATAGCAATATTGGACCGATTTTTTAGCACCCTAGGGACATAAAATTAAATTAATTAATATTAATATAACATTTATATTAATATTAATTAAAATAATTAAATAAAATACATTTATAAAACCATTTTTACAAAGAAATAAATAAATAAAATAAAATAAAATGGCAGTTGCACTAGCCCAAACTCGAACCGTCCTCGAATTCCTCGTGCTCCACGCACCACTACGCCACAGCGTTAGAACATTGTTATTGAGTTGCAACGCTATAATGTATAGTGTCGCGTCCCAAAGATTCTCAATCTTCGTGGCGTTACTGTAACGCCGCATCGCAATGTGACCTCCAAGAGCATGGATGGCGTCGCAACGCTGATGAACTTCCAGCAACACAACTTTTGCTGTTTTTTACCGAAATCGCCCGTTTTTGCTCCATTTTCTTCACGACAACTCTTGTCACGAATGACACGGACTTACAGACTCGATTTACATTAAAAAATACCCAAAACAACGGGCCCTTACATTGATCTCATCAACTTTAATGTAAATCTAAACTAGTGCCAAAAATCGAAAACATCCAAAATTGCAAACCAATAACATTCATCTCATGAAAATTAATGCTACCCACCTAATTTTAAGAATTCATAGAATACACAACGAAGAGCAACGATTGGCTCTGATACCAATTGTAGGGATTTTGAATTTCCGCAGCGGAAGACGTTGTGAAACGTCGTTGATCTGTTGTGTAATTCTATCTTAAAATCGAACCTATCTCATAGATCCTAGGCTAAACATGCAAATAATAGAAGAAAACAGTAAGGAATTATAAGATACTAACTTGTTGAAGAGCTCTTCTTCAACGCTTTTCTCCTCCGGTCACGATCTCTCTCGATCCAACGATCTCCTCGAACACGAACCTCGATCCGAACACGGAGACACCTCCAAAGGGTCTTCTCGGTTGTTCTCGGGAGGTTGAGGGAGAGTAGGTGGGACTCCCTTTGGTTTTGGGTGAGGAGAAGTTTTAGAGAGAATTGAGAGAGAATGAGAGAAAGTCTTTTTGCTCTCTTTGGATGAAAATCCAAAAAATGGCAAATGGCACACCAAAGGTTTCTTGCAAAGCCTTTAAATACTATTGTGTGATGGAGTTAAAACCTCCACCAAATCACAATTTTACCACAACCATATAATATACAAATCACATTTGCATACTATATAATATAAGGTATCTCATACCTTATTATACAAATCTCATTTGCATAAATGTGGAATTATAAATTGAATCACATTCAATTTAATTTCTCTCAATTCAATTTCTCCAGATAGCACTAATTAATCAATTAGGCTATACTATAGTGATTATGAATCTCATTCACATCAAACTATATATTATGTCATCTATATCTCATATAAACGACATAAATCCCAAATAATGAATTTGAACACTTCAAATTCACACCAAACTGTAAACCCTCAATTTGTCCAATTTGAGCCAACCGAGGAACCTAATAGACCTACACGTGACGAGCTCCAATGATCCGAGACTAACTCACAAACTCTTTGACCAAAGTTATTCAACATTCATTAGCTACTGGTAACACTCCACTAAAGCCCGTGTTGCACTCTCATCACCAGTGTAGGACAAGTTGTGTCCATCGATATAACCAATACCCATGAGTCGACCCTTCACAGGTTGTTCGTAGTCACGGCTGGGTCAAATTACCGTTTTACCCTTGTGTCTACCTCTTGCTCCTTAAGTCCCACTACTCCTCTAATGGACAACTACGTTGCATGGTCCAACCATAAACAACAACCCTCAAAAGCCAATGAGAGAGTGAAGCCCCGTTGTTCAAGCCCCGAGAGATGCTCTCTTAAGGGAAGAACCCCTCAAGTTTCCCTTAGTCCTGCCCCTGAGAAGATAGGCATATTGGGCGAGAAACAATGGCCACCCTCACCCGTACTAGTCAAAGGACGCACTTCGCAGATGCGAGTCCGTGACACGCCAGATTAAGGTCGAGTCACTAATGTTCATCTACGAATTTATTAGCTCTATACTGTTAACGGTGTTACATCAGTAAGTCTAATAATTCACGGTCCAGTTCTGTAAAATCTCATTGCACAGGATGCCCCCACTCGCATGTCTACCAAATGAACGAGTCAGATCACCTCATTTGTATCTAATACAAAGCGAGTCGCATCCATAGTGTATCCAGGATTAGGTCTCCAACCCTATCCATATACTGTAGACCGTTCGGGTCATTAACTCGAACGTGATCCTCCCTGTGTGTCCACTACACACCGTTCAAGTTCTTAGTTCTCTCATAATGCAATGAACCTAGAGCTTAGTTTATTGGATTAAGTTTATGAAAAATGCGAGACACAAAGTTTAAATAAATAACTCTTATTTATTACACAATGTTGAAATAAATAACTCTTATTCATTTACAACTTGAAATATTACAAACTACACGAGATGAGGACATACATCCCAACACATGCTCGGCTACGTGGCGTCAATAGGGCGTCCCCCTTCGGTATGTGTTTGCATGGTTCAATACCATGGTGAATGATGGAAGTATCCATAGTAAATGGGAGCAGGACGCGTGTCAACGTATCCTACGGTCTCCTCCATTAGGTCGCACCATGAGATTTCTATAGTCCGACTGCTAGGTTGTCCTGGAACAGCCAAACCCTACGGAGGGCCTAAGTATAGGGATTGGAACACCGCGAACTCCTGAAATGGATAGGGTCTCTTAGGTTGTTTGCCAACAGTTGTCTTTCTTAATAGTAGCATGTTGGCTCGGGCCTATTGAATCTTAAAATGGTAGGGTCACATTTACGGGATGAGTTAAGCTAGTTAACAAGTCCTTGACCAAACAAACGGTAGCTAAGGACCATTGGGGCATGAGATGTTCTGGTAGTGAGAATTGGCTGAGAAAGTCTCAATTCAAGGGAGGAATGACTGACCGCCCGACGGAGGCTTTTGTTCTAAACCCTTGAAGTATCGTTGCAAAATTAAAAGGTTTAATTTAAACAGTGGGTTTAGTTTAAACACTAGGGTTCTTTAATAATTTTGCCAAATTTGATTGGTTTTTACAATGGGTTAAAAGGCATAACTAATTAGAACTATTTTGGATTTTCAGCATTTCGTCCTCAATAATAGCCTTACTTAAAAGCGACCGTTTAACTGGTGAGAATTTTTACTACGTGGAAATCCAACCTGAATAAGATTCTGGTTGTTGATGACCTACAGTTTGTACTATCTGAGGAATGTCCTCAGATTCTTGCTCGTAACGCTCCTCAATCTGTTAAGGAAGCGTACGACCGCTAGATCAAGGCCAATGAAGCCAAGGCCTATATCCTGGCTGGGATATCTGATGTTTTAGCTAGGAGATTGCAGGGTATGGTCTCAGCTCGTGAGATCATGGGCTATCTGCCAAATTTGTCTAGACAACCATCTGAACAGATTCGACAAGAATCCATCAAGTACGTTTATAACGTGCGCATGAAGGAGGGAACTTCAGTGAGAGAACATGTTCTCGATCTTATAGTTCACTTCAACGTGGCTGATATGAACGGAGCGACCATAGATGAGCAAATTCAGGTATTCTTCATCCTGGAATCTCTTCCGAAGAGTTTCCTACCATTCCGTAGAAATGCAGAGTTGAAAAAAAAGGAGTATAACCCGACTTCCCTCTTAAATGAACTACAAACTTTCCAGTCTCTTATGAAGAATAAGGGACAGGCTGGTGGAGAGGCAAATATGTTTGCCCATTCCAGAAGGTTCCAGAAGGGTTCATCCTCTGGGACTAAGTCCTGTGGTTCTTCTTCTGGGATTAAGAAGACTCGGAAGAAGAGGAAAAGGGAAAGCTTCTGCCATTGCAGACATTAAGCTCAAAGAGAAAAAAGGTAAATTAGATTTACTTATTCTTGAAACCTATTTAGTGGAAAATAATGATTTGACCTGGATACTTGATTCAGGAGCCACTAATCACGTTTGCTCTTCATTTCAGGAAACTAGTTCCTTCAAGGACCTCGAAGAGGGTGAGATGATGCTCAGGGTCGGAGCAGCAGACGACGCTCGTCTCACTCGTGCGAAAGGGAGATGCCAAGCTATTTTTCGGAGATAGATTTCTTTTATTAAAACATCTGTATATAGTTCCTAAGCTTAAAAGGAACTTAATTTCTATCTCTTGTTTAAGAGAACTTGGTTATTGTATTTCTTTTTCAATTAATGAAGCGTTCATTTTGAAAGAGGGTGTCAATATTTGTTCTGCTAAATTGAAAAATGGCTTGTACATACTGAAACCGAATAAAACCAAAGCAATTTTAAATCATGAGATGTTTAAGAATGCTAACACTCAAAATAAAAGGCAAAGAATTTCTCCAAATAATAATACCTATCTATGGCATCTTAGACTTGGTCACATTAATCTCAATCGGATTGAGAGACTCCCTAAGAATGGACTTCTAAACAAGTTAGAAGATGATTCTTTACCGCCTTGCGAGTCTTGCTTGGAAGGTAAAATGACCAAGCGACCTTTTACTAGAAAAGGTTATAGAGCCAAAGAGCCCCTAGAACTTGTGCATTCGGTTCTTTGTGGTCCAGTGAATGTCAAAGCTCGAGGAGGGTACGAATATTTCATCTCTTTTATAGATGATTATTCGAGGTATGGTTATCTATATCTAATGCATCACAAGTCCAAGCTCTTGAAAATTCAAAGAATATAAGGTCAAGTAAGAAGAGAATGCATTAGGGAAAACCATTAAAACACTTCGATCCGATCGAGGTGGAGAGTATATGGATTTGAGATTCCAAGACTATATGATAGAACATGGAATTAAATCTCAACTCTCAGCACCTAATGCACCTCAGCAAAATAGTGTGTCATAAAGGAGAAATAGGACCTTCTTGGACATGGTTTCGTTCTATGATGAGCTATGCTCAGTTGCCTGCCTCGTTTTGGGGATACACAGTAGAGACTGCAGTTCAAATCTTGAACAGTGTTCCATCAAAAAGTGTTTCAGAAACACCATTTGAACTTTAGAAGGGGCGTAAACCTAGTTTACAACACTTCAGAATTTGGGGTTGTCCGACACACGTAGTCGTGACAAACTCAAAGAAACTGGAACCTCGTTCAAGATTGTTCCAATTTGTTAGCTATCGCAAAGAAACGAGAGGTGGTCTTTTCTACGACCCACAAGAAAATAAGGTGATTGTATCGACAAACGCCACGTTCTTAGAGGAAGATCACATGAGGAACCACAAACTGCGTAGTAAAATAGTACTAAATGAAGCTACACATGAACCAACAAGAGTTGTTGATCAAGCTGGACCTTCATCAAGAGTTGATGGAGGACTCAGCACCTCAAGTCAGTCTCGTCCTTCTCAATCGTTGGGAATTCCTCGACGCGGTGGGAGGGTTGTTTTCCAATTTGACCGCTACTTGGGTTTAGCTGAAACTCAAGTTGTCATACCTGATGACGGCGTAGAAGATCCATTGTCTTATAAACATGCAATGAATGACCTAGACAAGGACCAATGGATCAAAGCCATGGACCTTGAAATGGAGTCAATGGACTTCAATTCAATATGGGAACTTGTAGACCAACCTGAAGGGGTTAGACCCATAGGGTGTAAATGGATCTATAAGAGAAAGAGAGATGCAGCCGGAAAGATACAGACCTTTAAGGCTAGGCTTGTAGCAAAGGGTTTTACCCAAAGGGAAGGAGTTGACTATGAAGAAACTTTTTCTCCTGTTGCTATGCTGAAGTCTATAAGGATACTCTTGTCAATAGCCGCGTTTTATGATTATGAAATTTGGAAAATGGACGTCAAGACTGCCTTTTTGAATGGTAATCTTGACGAGAGCATCTATATGTCTCAGCCCGAAGGGTTCATAGCCCAAGGTCAGAAGCAAGAAGTTTGCAAGCTTAATCGATCCATTTATGGATTGAAACAACATCAAGATCTTGGAATATAAGATTTGATATTGCGATCAAGTCTTATGGCTTTGACCAAAACGTAGACGAGCCTTGTGTTTACAAGAGGATCGTCAACGACAAAGTAGCTTTGTTAGTACTTTATGTGGATGATATCCTACTCATTGGGAATGATGTAGGATACCTAACTGACATAAAGAACTGGCTAGCGACCCAATTCCAAATGAAAGATTTCGGAGAGGCGCAGTATGTTCTTGGGATTCAGATCTTTAGGGATCGCAAGAACAGAACGCTAGCACTGTCTCAAGCGTCTTATATCGACAAAATGTTGTCCAGATATTCGATGCAGAATTCCAAAAGGGGCTTATTACCCTTCAGGCACGAAGTTCATCTGTCTAAGGAACAGTGTCCCAAGACACCTCAAGAAGTTGAGGATATGAGACATATTCCCTATGCCTCTACAGTAGGTAGCTTAATGTATGTTATGCTGTGAACGAGGCCGGACATTTGGTATGTAGTGAGAATAGTCAGTAGGTACCAGTCCAATCCAGGGTTAGACCATTGGACAGCAGTTAAAAATATCCTCAAGTATCTAAGGAGAACGAGGGACTATATGCTTGTGTATGGGTCTAAGAATTTGATCCTTACTGGATACACTAATTTTGATTTTCAGACCGATAAGGATTCCCAAAAATCCACATCGGGATCAGTTTTCACCCTTAATGGGGGAGCTATAGTGTGGCGAAGCATCAAGCAAGGATGCATCGCTGACTCCACAATGGAGGCTGAGTATGTCGTTGCTTGTGAAGCAGCTAAAGAGGTTGTTTGGCTAAGGAAATTCCTTACTGATTTGGAAGTTGTTCCAAATATGGAATCTCCCATCACCATATACTGTGACAACAGTGGTGCGATAGCCAATTCGAAGGAACCTCGCAACCATAAGCGAGGTAAGCACATCGAGAGGAAGATTCACCTGATACGAGAAATAGTGCAACGAGGAGATGTGACAGTCACAAAGATCGCTTCAGAGCACAATATTGTTGATCCGTTTACAAAGACTCTCACGGCTAAAGTGTTCGAGGGTCATCTGGAGAGTCTGGGTCTACGAGATATGTACATAGGCTAATCTAGGGCAAGTGGGGGATATGTAATGGGTATATGGATACCCTAGTTTATTGTATTTATATCTCTGTAACCACTGTTTTAGACTATGTTGTACCCCACTAGAGTTTTAGTGCAAGTGGGAGTTTGTTGGGATTTGTGCCCTAAAACTCGTAGTTTGTAATTATGTTCTAATTAATGTAATAAAGTGTTATTATTTCAATAAAGTGTTATTGTTCCTTATCTACGGGTTTGCCTTTATTTAAACCCTAAACCCAATAAACTAAACATTCAAGGTTGTTAAATGAATCTTTAACTGAATGTAATGTACATAAAAAGGATCTCAGTTCGAGATACAACCTAAAGGGTCTATAGTTAGGGGATAAGGTTTGGGTACCTTACCCTGGTAAAACTATGGATGTGGCCCACTTTGTATTTGATACAAACACTGTGATCCTAACGTGTTCGTGTAGTGTACATGTGAGTGGAGATATCAGATGTAATGAGATTACATAAGACTGCACTACGAAAATAGTAACCTCTAGTCAGAATCAGATTGACTAGTTAGGTTTCTATTTCACTAGGATGACCTAGGCAACTTGATCTCAATCTTGAGCAGGTTACGAACTCCTGTTCACGAGGGATTGTCCTTTGACTAGTATGGGTGAGAGAGGCCAGATTCGCCGACTCAATATGCCTACCTTCTTGGGGACAAGACCGAGTGAGCGGCTGGGAACTTAACTTATCAAGATGGGATTCACTCCTTCCCGCCTACTAGGGTAAGTAGAGGAATGTTCCCTTAAGTGGTGTCTCCGGGACTTGAACAAAGGGTCAAACCCTCTCATTAGCCCAAGAGGGACTCTGTTTGTTGGTGGGACCACAAACAAATTGTTCATTAGAGAAGCACTGGTACTTAAGGCACAAAATGTAACCCAGGGGTAAAACGGTAATTTGACCCAACTGGTGTTACGAACATTTGTGAAGGATTGACTTGCTGTTATTGAGCAATATCCATGGACACAGAAATATATCTGCAGTGAGAAGAGTGCAGCTGTGGGACTTTAGTGGAGTGTTCCCGTAGTTAACGAATGTTGATTGCGATGTTAATGAGATTAACCGAACAATCTCGTATCGTTTGAGCTTCTGATCTGTAGGTCCATTAGATCCACCTTCTAGCTCGTAAAGGGTTCTTAGATCATTTGAATTTGAAATGTTCAAATTCATTAGGGAATATATTTTATGTATTTAGATACGATATAATATATAGTTTTGGAACTATATATTATAAATTTAATGTGAATATGATTCATATTAAATTATATGAGAGAATTGAATATTTGAAAGAGTTCAAATATTGTATTAAATGTGAATGCGATTCACATTTGCAAACTATAGGATAAAATTTAATGTGCACTGGTTGTACATTAAAACTATAGGTTAAAGCGGTAATATGATTAAATGAGATTTAATCCAATTAAATATATGATATTTATTTTGTATTATTTAAATATTATTTAAATGAATAATTAAATTTGATTTAATTATATTATTATTATAATTATTATTTTAATAATAAATTAGGGAACGTGTTATCCAGACACGTTCCCCTATACCCCTCCCCTTCTCCCTATCGACAGTTTAACAGGTAGAAGGGGGTTGTCCATTTGATCATGATCAATCGATCAATTTGTGAAAAAGACTGCAAGAATTTTCTCTCTCTCTCAATTCTACAATTCCCAAAACCTTCCAATTGTTGGAATCCTTCCCACAAAGGATTTTGTTCTAAGAACTCAGAGATATAGAAGGTTTTCTCTGTTGGTGGTGTCCTACTTGGAAATACAGAGAAGTGTCTGTGTTGCTGCTTTGTTGATTTCTCTAGGAGCAAGGAGTTGTTGTTCTGCGAATCTACAAAGGTATTCTTCTTCCCTTTAGTTTAATTGTTAAACTTAACATAGGTTTGCATGTATGCAATTAATCCATGTCTAATAGGATTAGAATTTTCATGCTTGTTCTGTATTTTTGGTCAATGTACTGGTTTTTGTTTTGAGCAAAACAATCAAGAAATTACGATCCCAAACACGTTTTCGCTGCTCAAGAAGATCAGATCTCCATCAGGTTCCTGTGAGGAGATCGAGATCGTTGAGAACGAGTACACGAAGAGTTCGTGATCAACAGAAGGAAAATTTGAAAGACGGTCTTCAACAAGTAAGTAGCATTACCCTTGTTGTTTTTCCTTCTATTCTTGCATGTTTAACCTATATTATTAGATAGTTTAATTTTAAGAAATCTAATTGCATAACGATACTACGACGATTCGATCGTCTTCCGCTACGCGGGGATTCTAATTCCCATCAATTGACATCAACGCCAATCGTTGGCTTCTCGATGTGCATTTGATTTTCTTGAAATTAGGTGGGTAGATACTTTAATTCATGTGATGAATTTTGCTTTGCAAAATGGGCGTTTTCGGTTTTGGCATTGTTTTTAGATTTACATTTATGTTGATGTGATCAATGTAAGGGCCCGTGTTTTGGGCAATTTTTAATGTAAATCGAGTCTGTAAGTCCGTGTCATTCTTGCCATGAGATGTTGTGAAAAAATTGGGGCAGAAACAGGCGAGAAACGACGAATAACAGCAAGAGGAGCTTGTTGTTCTGTCGACGGCTTTGAGACGTTGTTCATTGGTATCTCAACGGTACAATCGCGTGCGGAGGCTTGGCTACGCCTAGTGTTGCAACGCCGAGGCATGGAGCGCGCGGGGCGTGACACTAGATGCCGCAACGTTGCATTGCTGCAAGCGTAGTAGACAGTTGCAGCGAGCAGTGCGCGCGAGACGTGGGCAGTTGGTGAGGCACATCAACGTGGGGTTGTTTTTAGTTTTATTTTATTTAATTTCATTATATAAAATGTATTTTATTTCTTTTATTTTATTTCTTTTATTAATTAATATTCATATAGATGTTATATTAATGTTAATTAATTAAATAAATGCCCCTAAGTCCCAAAACCGGTCCATTTTTGCTATTTATTGTTTTATGCATGAGATGTATGATTTAATTAAATTCTATGTGCATAGTGTATGTCATATAGATTTAAAATCCCACCTTAAGTTAAACATTTTGCATCATTTTATATTATAAGTGTTATAATATATAGTTTGCATGATAGGTTATATTATAAGTGTTATAATATAATTAAATGCATGTTTTAATTTATTTAAATATCATTGTTATATTTCTTAGATTAAAGTATACTCATGCATTTAATTTCATGTGATGAATATTTTTGTTATAGTCTATAGTTATCCATGTGATGAATGATCAAGCACTATAACATAGAAATGCATGTAACCTAAGTTAATTATTAGTTTTAAAGTGTTTAGAACTTGAATAACTAGACTTAGGTTTTCAAGTTCTAATAAGATTAGAAGTAGGAAATAAAAATATGACCTTTGGTAGACTTAGGTAAATTTTAGCCGGTTTATCTAGGTCAATCCCGATTAACATAAAGTGGTGAGTGGGAGGAAATAAAGTGTATGAGATATATTTAATTTTTCAACCACAAATCTCCGTTAAGTCCGCACCGTGAGATCCATGCTCGGCCTCATAGCGCAAATGGGAACATCCCCCTTCGAATGGTATTTGTATGGGTCAATATCATAGTGGATGTAGAGAGTACTTATAGTGAGTGGGAGCGAGACTTGTGAAAACGGGACCCAAAGTCTCTTCTTTCGATTCACACCGTGAGACCCCTATGATCCGCCTGCTAGTTTGGCCTGGACTAGACAATCCCTTCGGAGGGCCTTGATCATGGGAGTCGAAACACTGTTAATTCCCGAAAGGGATACAGTTTCCTTCTTGGTTTTTCTTCTTGGTTCATCCTTCGGTGGCTATTGTTTGGACGGATACTTGGAAACTTAAAGATTGAGGGTGACACTCACGGTATTCGTTAAGTGTTAATGAATTCGACCCAATAATGGTAACTGGACGCTTAATGGAATAAGAGTTATTCTGGGATTAGGGCCTGGTCGAGAAAGTCTCGTCCTAGAGGAGGTGTGTTTTTGTTCACCCTTCGGTGACGGTCATTCTAAACCTTTAGGATATCATAGCAATTTTTAAATAACCTAGGGATCATAGGATTAATTTTTGCTAAAACTTAATTGGACTTCCAAAGTTTTTTGCAAGACTGACACATATTTTTTAATTTGATTTTTCAGCAAAATGTCTAGCTCGATAATAGCTTTACTCGCTTCAGATAAATTAGTGGGAGATAACTTCCAAACGTGGAAGAACAATATAAACACGATACTTGTAACCAACGACCTTAAGTTCGTGCTTACTGAGGAGTGTCCTTAGTTGCCGACCTTGATGTTGGGATTTTTGTCCTAATCTCGTGTTTGTAAATTATTGTTTGAAATTAATAAAGTGTTATTCATTTCATTACTTTGAGTCTCGCAAATTTTACAAACTTTTCCAATAAACTAAGCTCTAGGATCATTGAATTTATGAGAGAACTAAAACTTGAACGGTGTGTAGTGGACACACAGAGAGGATCACGTTTGAGTTAATGACCCGAACGGTCTACATTATATGGATAGGGTTGGAGACCTAATCCTAGATACGCTGTGGATGCGACCCGCTTTCTATTAGATACAAACGAGGTGATCTGACTCGTTCATGTGGTTGATATGCGAGTGGGGCCATCATGTGCAATGAGATTGTACAAGACCGGACCGTGAATTATTAGACCTACTTATGTAACATCGTTGACAGTAAGGACTAATAACTTCGTAGATGACCATTAGTGACTCGACCTAAATACTGAGCGTGTTACAGACTCTTGTCTGCGGGGGTCTTTCCTTTGGCTAGTACGGGTGAGGGTGGTCACAGTTACTCGCCCAATATGTCTATCTTCTCAGGGACATAACCAAGTAGGGAGCTGGGAACTTAACTACGCGATATGGAATTCACTCGTTCCCGTCTTTAGGGAAACTAGAGGGGTTGTTCCCTTAAGTGCTGTCTCCAGGGCTTGGACAACGGGCGTCCATCTTCTCACTGGCCCAAGAAGGATGTTGTGTATGGTTGGGCCATCACGATATGTTGTTCATTAGAGGAGCAGTGGGGACTTAAGGAACAAGATGTAGACATAGGGGTAAAACGGTAATTTAACCCAGCCGTGTCTACGAACAAACTGTGAAGGGTCAACTCACGGTTATTGGTTATATCAGTGGACACGTAATATTCTGCACTAACGGGAGTGCAGCTACGGACTATAGTAAATCTCTTAAAACACTTCGATTGGATCGAGGTGGAGAGAATATGGACACTGAATTCCATGACTATATGATAGAACACGGAATTACGTCCCAACTCTCACCACCTAGTATGCCACAGTAGAATGATGTATCGGAGAGGAGAAACAGAACCCTGTTGGACATGGTTTGGTCGATGATGAGCTATGCTCGTCTCCCTGATTCTTTTTGGTGTTACGCAGTGGAAACTTCAGTTTACATTTTGAACAACGTTCCGTCGAAGAGTGTTTGCAAAACACCTTTCAAACTCTGGAATGGTCGTAAAGGCAGTTTACACCATTTCTAAATTTGGGGATGCCCGACCCACATGTTGGTGACAAACCCAAAAAAGTTGGAACCCTGTTCGAAATTGTGCCTATTCGTAGGTTACCCTAAAGAGACTAGGGGTGGTCGATTTTACGATCCTAAGGAAAATAGGGTGCTTGTGTCGACAAATGCCACTTTCCTAGAGGAAGACCACGTCAAGGATCATTTACTAAGGAGAAAAATTGTGTTAAACAAAATTGACAATTACATCAAAGAAGAGTTGCTTTGAACAATGCAGTAACGTCGGTAGTAGTGTTAGTGCAACGCCGCTTTCTTCTGCAATGCCTTTCTTCCACGAATACAGCAGCTTCAAACTTCAATTTCTCCTTCGATTATCAACCGAAATGCATGAAACTTGTCACGAACGACTCGTAACTCAATTACAGACTCAATTTTACACTTTTTGCCCAAAAACACAGGGGCCTTTACATCCAATTTGAAAGAAATTCGAAGTAAACTAAGGCCAAAACATTCCTAAACAAGTTTCACAGCAAACCAAATGCATTTCCCACCAAATCAATGCAATTTTGTTTCAAAACAAAACAATACAAGCATGCTCTAATACCAATTGATGGAGATCTTATCTCCTTGAGCAGCAGAAATGAGTTTCGGATCTTAATTACTTGATTGTTTTGCTTAAAACAAAAACCAGTACATTGACAAAAAGAACAGAACAAGCATGAATTCTAATCCTATTAGACATGGATTAATTGCATACAAACATGCTACAAGTTTAACGTTTAAACTAATAAAAGAGAGTGATACCTTTGTAGACTTTCTCGAGCAACTTGTTGCTCCAAAGGTTGAAATGAAGAAATCAATTGTACAGATTATTCTCTGCTTTTCTTCCAAAGAAGAACACAACCACCAGAGATTACCTTCTATATCTCTGAGTTCTTAGATCTTCCTTGGTGGGAAGGATCCAACAATTGGAGGTTTTAGGAATTAGAGAGTGAGAGAGAGAATTCCAGGAAGTTGCAATTCCTCAATTGCAAGAATGATCGATCTCTCCAAAAAATCACACCCATTCTCCCTATTAAACTATCGATAGGGAGAAAGATAGGGATAGTGGCACGTTCCCTTATTTTATTATTAAAATAATAATAATAATAACAATAATAATAATAATTAAATCAAATTTAATTATTAATTAAATAATACAAATTAAATATCATATATTTAATTTGGATTAAATCTCATTTAATCATATTACCCCTTTAACCTATAGTTTTAATATACATCCAGTGCACATTAAATTTTAACTTATAGTTTTCAAATGTGAATCACATTCACATTTAATATAATATTTGAACTCTTTCAAATATTCAATTCTCTCATATAATTTAATATGAATAAAATTCACATTAAATTTATAATATATAGTTCCAAAACTATATATTATATTGTATCAACATACATTAAGTTTATTCCCTAATGAATTTGAACATTTCAAATTCAAATGATCTAAGAACCCTTTACGAGCTAGAAGGTGGACCTAATGGACCTACTGCATCGTAAGTCTCCAACGATACGAGAGATTGCTCTGCTAATCTCATTAACCTACCAATCAACATTCGTTAATCATGGAACACTCCACTAAAGTCCCACAAACCGCACTCTTCTCACTGTAGATATATTTTTGTGTCCATGGATATTGACCAATAATAGCAAGTCAATCCTTCACGAATGTTCGTAACACTAGCTGGGTCAAATTACCATTTTACCCCTGGGTTACATCTTGTGCCTTAAGTACCAGTGCTCCTCTAATGAACAATTTGTTTGTGGTTCTACCAATAAACAGAGTCCCTCTCGGGCCAATGAGAGGGTCGGGCCCTTTGTTCAAGTCCCGGAGACACCACTTAAGGGAACATTCCTCTACTTACCCTATTAGGCGGGAAGGAGTGAATTCCGTCTTGCTAAGTTAAGTTCCCAGCCGCTCACTCGGTCTTGTCCCCAAGAATGTAGGCATATTGAGTCTCAAGAACTGGTCACTCTCACCCATACTAGTCAAAGGACAATCCCTCGCAAACAGGAGTTCGTAACCTGCTTAGGATTGAGATGAAGTTGCCTAGGTCATCCTAGTGAAATAGAAACCTAACTAGTCAACGGAATTACAGCTAGAGGTTACTATTTCATAATCTAAAACAGTGGTTACAAGAGATAGAAATACAATAAACTAAGGCATCCATATACCCCATTACATATCTCCCACTTGCCCTAGATTAGCTTATGTACATATCTCGTAGACCTAGAATTTCCAGATGACCCTCGAACACTTTAGCCGTGAGAGTCTTTGTAAACGGATCAGCAATATTGTGCTCCGTAGCAACAGGGGAAAAAGTTTCTTCATAGTCAACTCCTTCCCTTTGAGTAAAACCCTTTGCTACAAGCCTAGCCTTAAAGGTCTCTACCTTTCTGGCTGCATCTCTCTTTCTCTTATAGATCCATTTACACCCTATGGGTCTAACCCCTTCAGGTTGGTCTACAAGTTCCCATACCGAATTGAAGTCCATTGACTCCATTTCAAGGTCCATGGCTTTGATCCATTGGTACTTGTCTCACGCCATTCATTGCCTGTTCATAAGACAATGGATCTTCTACGCCGTCATCAGGTATGACAACTTGAGTTTCAGCTAAACCCAAGTAGCGGTCAGGTTGGGAAACAACCCTCCTACTGCGTCGAGGCATTCCCAACGATTGAGAAGGAAGAGACTGACTTGAGGTGCTGACTCCTCCATGATGAAGGTCCAGCTTGATCGAAAACTCTTGTTGGTTCATGTGTAGCTTCATTTAGTACTAATTTACTACGCGATTTATGGTTCTTCATGTGATCTTCCTCCAAGAACGTGGCGTTTGTCGATACAATCACTTTGTTTTCTTGTGGGTCGTAGAAAAGACCACCTCTCGTTTCTTTGGAAAAGCCAACAAATTGGCACAATCTTGAACGAGGTTCCAGTTTCTTTGGGTTTGTCACGAGCACGTGTGCCGGACAACCCCAAAACCCGAAGTGTTGTAAACTAGGTTTACGCCCTTTTCAAAGTTCAAAAGGTGTTTCTGAAACACTTTTTGATAGAACATTGTTCAAGATTTGAACTGCAGTCTCTATTGCATATCCCCAAAACGAGGCAGGCAATTGAGCATAGCTCATCAAAGAACGAACCATGTCTAACAAGGTTCTATTTCTCCTTTCTGACACACCATTTTGTTGTGGTGTATTAGGTGCTGAGAGTTGAGATTTAATTCCATGTTCTATCATATAGTCCTGGAATCTCAAATCCATATACTCTTCACCTCGATCGGATCAAAGTGTTTTAATGGTTTTCCCTAATGCATTCTCTACTTCAGCCTTATACTCCTTGAACATTTCAAGAGCTTCAGACTTGTGATGCATTAGGTATAGATAACCATACCTCGAATAATCATCTATGAAAAAGATGAAATATTCATACCCTCCTCGAGGTTTAACATTCACCGGACCACAAAGATCTGAATGCACAAGTTATAGGGGCTCTACGGCTCTATAACCTTTTCTAGTAAAAGGACGTTTGGTCATTTTACCTTCCAAGCAAGATTCGCAAGGCGGTAAAGAATCATCTTCTAACTTGTTTAAAAGTCCATTCTTAGAGAGTCTCTCAATCCAGTTGAGATTAATATGACCAAGTCTAAGATGCCACAGATAGGTATTATTATTTGGAGAAATTCTTTGGCTTTTATTTTGAGTGTTAGCATTTAAAACTGCTTTGGTTTTATTCGGTTTCAGTACGTACAAGCCATTTTTCAATTTAGCAGAACAAATATTGACACCCTCTTTCAAAATGAACGCTTCATTAAATGAAAAAGAAATACAATAACCAAGTTCTATTAAACAAAAGATAGAAATTGAGTTCCTTTTAAGCTTAGGAACTATATACAGATTTTTTAAAGAAAGAAATCTATCTCCGAAAAATAACTTGGCATCTCCCACTGCACTAGTTGAGACGACGTCTCCCGTTCCGACCCTGAGCGTCATCTCACCCTTTTCGAGCTCCTTGAAGGAACTAGTTTCCTGAAATGAAGAGCAAACGTGATTAGTGACTCCTGAATCAAGTATCCAGGTAAAATCATTATTTTTCATTAAACATGTTTCAAGAACAAGTAAATCTAATTTATCTTTCTTCTCTTTGAGCTCAATATCTGCAGTGGCAGTAGCTTTCCTTTTCCTCCTTTCCTCTTCTTCCGAGTCGAACCATAGGGCTTAGGCCCAGAGGATGAACCCTTATGGAACCTTTTGGAATGGGCAAACAGATTTGCCTCTCCATCAGCCTGTCCCTTATTCTTAATAAGAGACTTGAAAGTTTGTAGTTCATTCAGGAGGGAAGTCAGGTTATACTCCTTTTTGTTCAACTCCGCATTTCTACTTTAATGGCAGAAACTTCTTCGGAAGAGATTCCGGATGAAGAATACCTGAATCTGCTCATCTAAGACCGCTCTGTTCATTTCGGCCACGCGTTGAAGTGAACTATAAGATCGAGAATATGTTCTCTCACCAAGTTCCTCCTTCATGCACGCGCTATAAACGTATTTGATGGATTCGTGCGAATTTGTTCGCATTTGGTTGTCTAGACAAATTCTGCAGATAGTCCATGATCTCACGACGCCGAGACCATACCCCGCAATCTCCCACTAAAACATCGGATATCCCAACGTGATATATGCCTTGGCTTTTTCATTTGCCTTGGCTCAATGGCCAAACGCATCCTTAATTGATTGAGGTGCGTCTTGAGTAGGAATCTGAGGACATTCCTCAGTTAGTACGAACCGAAGGTCGTCAAAGACCAGGATCGCATCCACATTTGACTTCCACGTAGTAAAGTTTTTACCAGTTAAACGTTCCTTTTTTAGTAAGGCTATAAATGAGGATGACATGCTGAAAATCCAACTAATTAGTTATGCCTTTTAAACCCATTGAGGGTCATCTAGAGAGTCTAGGTCTTCGAGTGCTTCCTGACTAGAGCAAGTGGGAGATGTAGAAATGGGTATTCAATGCCCTAGTTTATTGTATTTTTTCATTGTAATTTATGTACATTTCAGAAATGTATTTTCTCTACTAGCTTAGTCCAAGTGGGAGTCTGTTGGGATTTTTGTCCTAATCTCGTGTTTGTAAATTATTGTTTGAAATTAATAAAGTGTTATTCATCTCATTACTTTGTGTCTCGCAAATTTTACAAACTTTTCCAATAAACTAAGCTCCAGGGTCATTGAATTTATGAAAGAACTAGAACTTGAACGGTGTGTAGTGGACACACATAGAGGATCACGTTCGAGTTAATGACCCAAACGGTCTACAGTATATGGATAGAGTTGGAGACCTAATCCTGGATACGCTGTCGATGCAGCCCGCTTTGTATTAGATAAAACAAGGTGATCTGACTCGTTCATGTGGTTGACATGCGAGTGGGGGCATCATGTGCAATGAGATTGTATAGGACCGGACGGTGAATTATTAGACCTACTAATGTAACACCGTTGACAGTAAGGACTAATAACTTCGTAGATGACCATTAGTGACTCGACCTGAATCCTGAGCGTGTTACGGACTCCTGTCTGCGGGGGTCTGCCCTTTGACTAGGGTGAGGGTGGTCACAGTTACTCGCCCAATATGCCTATCTTCTCAGGGGCAGAACCAAGTAGGGAGTTGGGAACTTAATTACGCGAGATGGAATTCACTTGTTCCTGCCTTTAGGGAAACTAGAGGGGTTGTTACCTTAAGTGTTGTCTCCAGGGCTTGGACAACGGGCGCCCACCTTCTCACTGGCCCGAGAAGGGTGTTGTGTATGGTTGGACAATCACGATATGTTGTTCATTAGAGTAGCAGTGGGGACTTAAGGAACAAGATGTAGACACAGGGGTAAAACGGTAATTAGACCCAGTCGTGTATACGAACAACCTGTGAAGGGTCGACTCACGGTTATTGGTTATATCAGTGGACACGTAATGTTCTACACTGACGGGAGTCAGCTACGGGCTATAGTGGAGTGTTTTCGTAGCTAATGAACGTTGATTAACCGGGTCAAAGAGTTTGATAGGTTAATCCGGATCATTGGAGCTCGTCACTGTAGGTCCATTAGGTCCCTCAGTTGGCTCAATCTGGGTTAAAAGATGGGTTAATGTTTTGGTGTGAATTGAAGTGTTCAATTTCACTTAAAGGGCATTTATGTCATTTATATGAGATATGAATGATATAATATATAGTTTAATGTGAATGAGATTCATAATAAACTATAGGTTAGCCTAATTGTTGAATTAGGGCTAATTGGAGAAATTAATTGAGAGAAATTAAATTAAATGTGATTCGATTTAATAAATCCACAATTATTGCAAATGTAATTTGCAATATGAGATATGAGATATCTTATAATATATGGTTATGCAAATGTTATTTGCATAACCTATAGTTGGGGTAAAGTGGTAATAATGTGGAGATTTTAACTCCATCCATTTCTACTATTTAAACCTTTTGCAAGAAGTGTTCCTGAAATTATTCTCTCATTTTTGGAAATTTAACCAAAAGAAGAGAACTCTCTCTCAACTATTCTCTCAACATTTTCTCCCCTCTGAACCAAAGCGAAGTTCCCACAAACTTCCTTCTTTCCAAAGGAAGAACAATCAAGAAGCCATTAGTGGTTGTGTTCGGTTCTTGTTCGTGAGAAGAGATCAAGTTCGTAGAGATCGGGTTTTCGCAAAGAGTTCGTGATTCACTGGAAAGGAGTTCTTGAAGAGGGTCTTCAACAAGTAAGTAACTTAAACTTGCTGATTTTTCCTTTCCTTTTTGTATGTTTAGCCTAGATTTAAGTGTTAAATCGTTTTAATGAAATTCCAGTAGCGTAACGATACCATGATGATTCCATCGTCTTCTGCTGCAAGGGGATTCTCATTCCCTTCAATCGACTGCATCACGAAGTGTTTGTGATGCATACGATCGATGGATTAGGGCCAATGAAAATGCCAAGGTCAACATCATTGCCAGCTTATTTGAAGTTTTGGCAAAGAAACATGAGTTGATGGTCACTGCAAAGGAGATCATGGAGTCATTGCAAGACATGTTTGGACAACAGTTCTTTCAGGTAAGGCATGACTCACTCAAACACGTCTTCAATGTCCGAATGAACACGTTACGGACATGATGACCCACTTTATTTTGGCGGAGATGAACGGGACTTCGATCAATGAGTCGAGCCAGGTTAGCTTTATCTTGGACACTCTTTCGAAGAGTTTCCTTCAGTTGCGTAGCAACGCTATTATGAACAAGATAAGCTACACTCTGACCACCCTTCTGGACAAGCTACAGAACTTCCAGTCCTTGATGAGGATCAGGACACCGGAAGCTGAGGCAAATGTTGCCTACAGATCATATCACAGGGGTTCGACCTCTGTGACTAAATTTGTTGCTCTTTCTCGCCCGAAAGGGAAGAAGAAGATGAAGAAGGGTAAACCTGACTGAGTTGCCGCCCAAAAGGACAAAAAGGTCAAGGAAGTTGCAAAGAAAGGAAAGTGTTTCCACTACAATGGGGGGCGGCCACTGGAAGCGTAACTATCCCAAGTTCCTTACCGAGATGAAGAATCAAGGTAAATGTGATTTACTAGTAACTAAAACATGTTTAGTGGAGAGTAGTGACTCTATTTGGATATTGGATTCGAGCGCCACTAACCATGTTTGTTATTCTTTTCAAGGAATTGATTCCTGGCAGCAGCTGCGAGAGGGTGAGGTGACTCTACGGGTTGGATCCGGGGAGATTGTCTCTGCTGCAGCAATCGGCAAAGTGAAGCTCTACTTCGGTAGGAATCACTTATTGTTAGACAATTTGTATATAGTCCTAGGGTTTACTAGAAACCTAATGTTTTTATTTCCTGTCTTATTGAACACTGTATTTCAATTACCTTTGAATATAATAAAGCGTTTATTTCTTTCAAAGGCAATTTGATTTATTCAGCTTCACTTGAGTCTAATTTGTATATTTTGAAACCAAATTCAGTCAAAAGCGTTTTGAATACTAAATTATTTAAAACTGCAAAAACACGAACTAAAAGAGTAAAAGTTTCTCCAAAAGAAAATGCTCATCTTTGGTATCTATGGTTAGGTCACATTAATCTCAAAAGGATTGAGAAACTAGTCAAAAGTGGACTTTTAAACGAGTTAGAAGAAAACTCTTTAACCAGTGTGTGAGTCATGCCTCGAAGGCAAAATGACCAAACGTTCTTTTAGTGGAAAAGGATATAGAGCCAAGGAGCCCTTTGAGCTTTTACATTCTGACCTCTGTGGTCCGATGAGTGTTAAAGCATGAGGTGGTTACGAATAGTTTGTATCTTTCATAGATGACTATTCGAGGTATGGGTATATTTACCTAATGCATAGAAAGTCTGAAACTCTTTAAAAGTTCAAGGGGTACAAGACTGAGGTTGAGAACCTGTTAGGTAAAACAGTAAAAATACTCGATCGGATCGAGGTGGAGAGTATATGGACACTGAATTCCAAGACTATATGATAGAACACGGAATTACGTCCCAACTCTAAGCACTTGGTATGTCACAACAGAATAGTGTATCGGAGAGGAGAAACAGAACCCTATTGGACATGGTTCGGTCGATGATGAGCTATATTCGTCTACCTGATTCTTTTTGGTGTTACGCAATGGAGACTGCGGTTTATAATTTGAACAACGTTCCGTTGAAGAGTGTTTGTGAAACACCTTACGGGATACACAGATCCTGACTTTTAGATCGATAAGGATTCCAGGAAATCCACTTCGGGGTCAACCTTCATTCTGAATGGAGGAACTGTAGTATGGCGAAGTATCAAGCAGGGATGCATCGCTGATTCCACTATGGAAGCAGAGTACGTTGCGGCTTGTGAAGCTACAAAGGAAGCTGTTTGGCTTAGGAAGTTCATGACGGATTTGGAAGTTGTTCCAAATATGAACTTGTCGATCACGTTGTTTTGTGACAACAGTGGTGTTATAGCCAACTCCAGAGAGCCTCGGAGTCATAAGAGAGGCAAACACATTATGCGGAAGTATCACTTGATATGGGAGATTGTGCACCACGGCGACGTGACAGTCACGCAGATAGCGTCGGAGCACAATGTTGTTGATCCATTTACAAAGTCCCTCACGGCTAAGGTGTTTGAGGGTCACCTAAAGAGTCTAGGGCAAGTGGAAGATTTGTAAACGGGTATTCAATTCCCTAGTTTATTGTATTACTTCATTGTAATTTATTGTACATTTCAGAAATGTATTTGCTCCAGAGTCCAAGTGGGAGTTTGTTTGGATGTATGTCCTAATCCCATTTAGTTTGTAAATTTAGCATTTGAAATTAATAAAAGTTATTTATTTCATCATTTTGTGTCTCACAAATTTTACAAACTTTGTCCAATAAACTAAGCTCCATAGTCATTGATTATATGAGAGAACTAAAACTTGAACGGTGTGTAGTGGACACACAGGGAGGATCACGTTCGAGTTAATGACCCGAACGGTCTACAGTATATGGATAGGGTTGGAGACCTAATCCTGGATACGCTTTGGATGCGACCCACTTTGTATTAAGATACATACGAGGTGATCTGACTCGTTCATGTGGTTGACATGCGAGTGGGGGCATCCTGTACAATGAGATTGTACAAGACCGAACCGTGAATTATTAGTCCTACTAATGTAACATCGTTAACAGTATGGACTAATAAATTCGTAGATGACGATTAGTGACTGGACCTGAATCTTGAGCGTGATACGGACTCCTGTCTGCAGGGATCTGTCCTTTGACTAGTACGGGTGAGGATGGTCACAGTTACTCGCCCAATATGCCTATCTTCTCAGGGACAAGACCAAGTAGGGAGCTGGGAACTTAACTATGCGAGATGAAATTCACTCGTTCCTGCCTCTAGGGAAACTAGAAAGGTTGTTCCCTTAAGTGTTGTCTCCAGGGCTTGGACAACGGGTGCCCACCCTCTCACTGGCCCGAGAGGGATGTTTTGTATGGTTGGACCATTACAACGTTGTTGTTCATTAGAGGAGCAGTGGGGACTTAAGGGGCAAGAAGTAAACACAGGGATAAAACGGTAATTTGACGCAGTAGTGTCTACGAACAACCTGTGAAGGGTCGACTCAAGGGTATTGGTTATATTAGTGGACACATCTTGTCTTACACTGACGGGAGTGCAGCTATGGGCTTTAGTGGATTGTTACCGTAGCTAATGAATGTTGATTAACCGGGTCAAAGAGTTTGATAAAAATTAATTGGTAGAAGTAGTATTTTTAAGATTAATTTCTAAAAACCAAAAGTTATCAATAATGCAACCGGTTGAAGATTCAACATGCAACGCCACTATTTACCAAAATGCACACGAAAGCACTCTATAAAGCACTCTAGGAGGGAGGATTTGGGACCATCTCTTCGAGAATCAACCTACTCTTTAGACAATTAAATCAACAATATTTAAATAATAAATTTGGTAAATAATATATTATAATAAAAAATTTTAAAAAGTACAATATTAATAAATAAAACACCTTATAATATAGTTGCCCTCTAATAGCCTTTAAATAAAAATTTAAAATTTTGTATGTCCCTAATAATTATCTTTAAATAAAGTTCTAGTCAAATTATACTGAAAAAAAAAATCAAATCAACTGAATTTTAATTTTCTTCTTGTTCATGTCGGAATTTGGATGGACAGATCAATGGTGAATTTGTATCGTTGGGGTCAGCGTTCTCCTGCAAAACAAATAGCTAACACCGGTGTGGTGTTGAGCCACACGCACTCCGACGTTCAAGTTAGAAAGAACAATTCTCTCGTCAAATAAGTCTCGAGCTAGAACACACACAAATGATTGCTTACCCTTCCTAGCTTTTAGTGACAGATATATAACCCACGTGACTCGTAACGGCTCATTGGGATTTAATGTCTACTACCTCGTCATGTTTGCTCAACCCATAACTAAAATCGTTACCTGAAGGAGAACGTTAAGCAACGACTCCTCTTTTGTCTTCTCCCAACCGTTGCGGAATGTTGAGTAACCCGCGTGACTCGTAACGACTGCACCCGTTTGGTCTACTCCCTCATCTTCCTTTTTGAGCCAAGCTGACACCATGGATGCAGTCGACATAGGCTCGAGGTCAACCAGGGGGTCCGGAGATGGCTCGTCTCGGGTCGACCTCATGGGGTCGATCCACGCCGGCTCAGGCCGAGCCCATCAGGGCGGACCCCAGGGGTCCGCTTCCCGAGCCAGTTTGGCTCTGGTCGGCCCCATGGGGAGGCCGACATTAAGAAATGCGCCCCCATAATAGTTGCCCCCACTTTCAATCCTACCTCATGACATACTTAGTGAAGGTTCGATTGAAAGTCTATGGGCGTTGCTAACCTCCTATCCCGAGGCGGTATTCCTCTTTGAGTATACTCCATTCACCTCGTGAGACGTGCTCTCGAAACTTATATAAGGACTTGGCCAAGCTCAGTTTTCCACCAAGCTAACCCTGAAGGGAATTGAATCCCGTGCGGAAGCGATTGATCACATATGCACTTAATTGGGTGACATAGAAAATGCTCAAAAACATAAAAATTAATGCTAAGCATACTATTTTAAAAGCATAAATGTCGTAGAAGATTACCTTTGAAGACCGATTCTTCAAGTGGTTCCTCGTCATCTTCGAGCTCCTCTTCTCTACGAACGAATCCTCGAACACCGCCAAAAGACCTTCTCGGTTGTTCTCTAGGAGAGGGAGAGAGGTGGGATCTCCTTTGCATTAGGGATGTATTTTAGATAGAACTTGAGAGAACTCTTGTGTTTGCTTTAGATGTAAAACTACACAAATGGTTCAAGTGTTCTAAAATGCATCCAAAAGGATGCTTTTATAAGAAATTTGGGTGGAGACAAATTCTCCACCTATCTTGCCACTATCTCCACTTATTATGCATAAATGCATAATATAAGGTGTCAACCACCTTATTATATGAATCATATTCATATAATGTGGAGAAATATGATTTGAATAAGTCCAATTTCATTTCTCCAAAATTCTACCATATGTTATGTCCCAATTCCATAATTAGACATAATTAAGTTCAATATGAATCATATTTACATTGAACTATATATTATATCAATCCTATCATATATAATTGATATAATCCCTAAATTTGAATTTGAACATTTCAAATTCATTTCAAAACTTTATACCCTCTATTAAATTCCATGTTGAGCCAACCGAGGGACCTACAGATCATGAGCTCCAACGATACAAGATTGACTAATCAAACTCATTGATCCCGTCAATCAACATTCGTTAACTACGAGTCACTCCACCAAAGACTCGTAGCTGCACTATCCTCACTGTAGGACAAGTTGTGTCCATTGATTTAACCAATGTTCGTGAATCAACCCTTCACAGGTCGTTCATAGTCATAGTTGGGTCGAATTACCGTTTTATCCCTGTGACTACTTCTTGCACCTTAAGCACCACTGATCCTCTAATGAACAACAAGTTTATGGTCTGACCATAAACATTATCCCTCTCGGACCAACAAGAGGGAGGGGCCCCGTTGTTCAAGACCTGGATACAGCTCTTAAGGGAACAACCTATCTTGTTACCCTTGAACGGGGAACGAGTGAATTCCTTCTTGCAAAGTTGAGTCCCTAGCTCCCTACAAGGTTTCATCCCTAAGAAGGTAGGCATATTGAGTCGGCAACTGTGGTCACTCTCACCCGTACTAGTCAAGGGATAATCCCCGACAGACAGGAGTTCGCAACTCGCTCAGGATTCAAGTTGAATCACTATTGGTCATCGTTTGAATCATTAGCCCTAACCTATCAACAGTGTTACTGGATTAGTCTAACAATTCTTGGTTCAGTCTTATACAAACTCTTTGCACAGGATGCCCCCACTCGCATGTCAACTACATGAACGAGTTGGATTGCCTCGTTTGTATCAAATACAAAGTGGGTTGCATCCATAGTGTTAACAGGATAAGGTTTCCAACCTAATCCATCTACTATAGACCATTTGGGTGACATTCTAAATGTGACCCTAGAGCATAGTTTATTGGATTTAAGTTTGTAATTGCGAGAATACAAGTTTAAAGGAAAAATAACAACTTTATTCATTTCCTCAAATAATTACAAATACACGAGTTTAGGGCATAAATCCCAACAAACCCTGTCATTGCCTAATCCCCTCAACTTCCTCGAAGACTCCAACTCTCAGGTAACTTCAACTCTTCCTTCCTTCGATATGGTGAATAGCTCCCAAATGCCTTACACCCTCGACAACTCATCTAACCCTGAGGACTTAGATTTCGATCTGAATGCATCAGCTAGGGGCCGAAATCCTCGAAACTCCCGAGTCTGAAACCCCGGCGCCCTTCCAAAAATTTGAACTTTGAGCCAATCCGCCTTAGATGACCTACGATGACACTTCAATATACCTCTCTCAATTACCGACGAGCTCCTAGACGAGGAGAGACCCCTGACTGCCCTCCTCCTGGGGAGGTTGCCTTCTACTCTGACATGTTTACGAGCGGGGTTAGACTACCTTTACTACCTGTAGTCCAAAACTTTTTAGTCTTAGTCAACCTGGCCCCATTCCAGATCCTTCCAAATTCCTGGTGCTCTTTTATGGGGTGTTGCATCCTTTGGTGTCAAGTTGGGAATCAAGCCCCCATGTCGGCCACTGACTTCCACTCCCTGCATATTTTTAAACAGAAGGACCGAACCAAGCCCTTCTATTACATTTGCCCCTGCCCAATGTAGAGGCCATCATGAAAAAACCCAGGTCGATAAAAGACTTGAGAAAATCTTGGTTCTTTGTCGGTGGACAATGATTATGTCCATATGAGACGGGTGCTACTCTACCAGTTCCGATCGACTTCGGGACGCTAGGCGAGTTTGCCTCCCTCCTAGTCGACCGGGACCTAGACCTCTCTCATTTTACATTCCAACTTCTACACTGAGTGTACCGCTTTCTTCTCTTACTAACTCTTAGTATTATTGCTTTTTGGCAGTGAACACGAGACCTGAGCCGACCTCCACTGCAGTTGCCTTTAGAGATTCCGCTTGGAGTATTGCCGAGTCACTACGTTGGGGTCTCGAACTATTCAGGACCAACCTTCTTTCGGCGCATAACCTTATTCCTCTTCCAATCGAAAATCTAGAAGGTTTGACACTTCTTCTACAATACTCATTTACGACACTTTCTTTCGATACTCTCGTTTTATCAGAGATGGCGACGAACCTCAACTTAATGGATCCATAAGAGGATTTTCTAACTGAACAGGAAATCGCATCGGCCGAAGCCGCTCCTCTACCCAGCCATGTTTCAAACAGGCTTTCGCCTTATGGGGTGGACTTTCTGACAGTGGCTCCTCTCGCGGTTCTTCCAAGCGTCTAGATGTTTGTCACTGCCCTTAAGCTACTATGAACGTCGCAATATATCATACTCGCGAAGTAAACCCTTTCTTTTAGTACCTCCCTTCTCTTCTCACCTTTTCTTGACTCGACATGAGCAGGCCTTCGTTCTTACAACCATAGCTTCACGTCGTATGTCGAACGAACTCGTTCACCTTCATCAAAGTCGCGTCTCTTGGACGAAACTGGAGCAAGCTCAATTCCTTCACGCCCAAGCAGCTCAATCCCTTCAATCCTTGCAAGTGAGGTTCGAATCTTTGCAAGTCGAACATCAATCCTTGTGTTCCGAGTATCAAAGCTATCAATCACGCACCAAAGGAAAGTTGTCCTCACTTCGATCTGAGTTATCTTCCCTCTGATCTCAACTGAAATCAGTTGAAGACAAACTTAACGACACCGGTTACTTGACCGCGGCTTTCAAACGTTCTAAGAGGTATGTTGGTATTCTAATAGGGCCATGCTTTGTGGTGTGAGTTGGTCAATTCGAACAGACCAAGAACGATGTCCTGAGACCGATCTGAGTTGGCTCAAATCTTCTTTCATGAAGCGTTGTAATCCTCCCAGATTTTACCTTGGTCAATCTTCCGGATCTGTGGATCAAGTTTTTGCTCTAGAGGACATGGTCCTATATGAAAATATTCTCAATGACATCTCCATAGACAACTTGCCCGATTCTTAGATGTATATGGAATTTCTTATCGTACTAACACTTTCTTATGTATTAATGCTTTCTTTTGTGAATGTATGGATGTATTCCCTATATAAAACTTTATTTCCTATATGGAACCTCTTTTATGTTTACATGCACTTGTACTTGTGTTTTTACTCAAATTCTATTGCTAATGCAACATACCAACTGCCCACTCACGCAGTTTGACCCACAGCAAATTGCTTGAGTAAACAGTTTCTCATTAATAATAAAAAAAGCAAACGAATACAAAGTAAAAAGAGACTTAAATTTACTGATAATAAATTTTCAGATGTTCGGCATTCCATGGATGAGGCATTCGCTTTCCACCTAAGTCAGTAATTTCATAGGTTCCTAGATGGACAACCCTTGTAATCTTGTACGGGCCTTCCCAAGTTGGACCCAAGGCCCCAGAAGATAGATCCCTAGTGTTCTGCATAACGCGGCGAAGTACAAGATCACCTTCTTTGAAAATGCGCCGCTTTACACGGGAATTGTAGTACCGAGCAATCCTACTCTTGTATTCCATCGTTCACAACCGGGCTTTCTCTCTCCGCTCCTCCAGTAAATCAAGATGCAGACCCAAGGAGTTGGAGTTCATACTAGGATCGAAATGCTTCACTCAGGGAGATGGGATTCTAATCTCCATTGGAATGACAGCCTCAGATCTGAATGAAAGGGAAAAAGGAGTCTCCCCCGTTGAAGTTCGAGATGTCGTCCTGCAGGCCCATAAGATATTCGGTAACTCCTCTGCCCATGAGCCCTTTCATCCTTCCAGCTTGGTCTTCAAGTTCCTCTTGAGGATCTTATTCACTGCCTCCACCTGAACATTTCCTTGCGGATGTGCGGGAGAGAAGAAGAAATGCTTAATGTTAAACTCGGAGCAGAACTTTCGAAATGTTTCATTGTCGAACTAGCGTTCGTTATTCGTCACCAAAGCATAAGGTATGCCAAATCAGCATATTATATCCCTCCATATGAAACTAGTTACCTTCTTCTCGGTGATGGTTGCGAGTGTCTCTGCCTCTGCCCATTTCGTAAAATAGTCAACTGCTACTACTGCGAACTTTATCTGCCCCTTACCTTGTGGAAGAGGTCCAATGAGGTCTACCCCCCACTGAGCAAAAGGCCAAGGGCTCATCACACTGGTAAGTGGTTCAGGAGGTTTTCTCTATACCACCACAAATTGCTGGCACTGGTCGCATGACCTGACGAAACTTCGTGCATCGTCATGCATTGTGGGCCAATAATAACCCTACGCATCACCTTTTTCGCGAGGGACCTAGCACCAGAATGATTACCGCATACTCGTTCGTGTATTTCCCACAGACATATGTTGCCTCATCAGGCTCGAAACACTTGAGGAGTGGCATAGAGTAGCTTCTTCGATATCACTTATCATCTTGTAAGACACATCGTGTTGCCTTATACTTCAACCGAAATGCCTCGAGTGTATCAGAAGGGAGTCTCCCGTCATTAAGGAACTCGATCAACAGGCTTTTCTAGGTTCGTTTGTCGGTGAACGAACCATTCAACTCCATGATCTCGTTCTCTTCGACACTTGGCTCGTCTAGGATCTCAACCGAGACTGTCCTTCGTAGCTCAGTGTCATACGTCGCAACCAATCTCGCGAGCGAATCTGCGTTGGCATTCTCGGATCACGGGATTTGTCTGATCTTGAACTTATCGAACGACCCCAAGTATTGCTTCACCTTGGCCAAGTAGACGATCATGCGTTGCTCTCTGGGCTGATGTGTTTCTGCTACCTTGTTTACAACCAACTGAGAATCACTAAGAATGAGTAGGTATTTTACCTCGAATAACTTGGCGATCCTCAGCCCTGCCAGAATTGCCTTGTACTCTGCTTCGTTGTTCGATGCACGAAACTTAAATCTCAACACATACTCGAACCTCTCCCCATCAAGGGATACCGTAAGCATGTTGGGATTTGTGCCCAAAAACTTGTAGTTTGTAATTATGTTCTAATTAATGTAATAAAGTGTTATTATTTAAAGTGTTATTGTTCGTTAACTACGAGTTTGCCTTTATTTAAACCCTAAATCCAATAAACTAAACATCCAAGCCTGTTAAATGAATCTTTAACTGAATGTAATGTACATAAAAAGGATCTCGGTTCGAGATACAACCTAAAGGGTCTATAGTTAGGGGATAAGGTTTGGGTATCTTACCCTTGTTAAACTATGGATGTGGCCCACTTTGTATTTGATACAAATACTGTTATCCTAACGTGTTCTTGTAGATGAGATGTGAGTGGGGATATCCTATGTAATGAGATTACATAAGACCGGACCACGAAATAGTAACTTCTAGCTGTAACTCCGTTGACTAGTTAGGTTTCTATTTCACTAGGATGACCTAGGTAACTTGATCTCAATCTGAGCGAGTTCACTTAACTCCTGCTTTGCATGAGGATTGTCCTTTGACTAGTATGGGTGAGAGTGGCCAGATTCGTCGACTCAATATGCCTACCTTCTTAGGGAAAAGACCGAGTGAGCAGCTGGGAACTTAACTTAGCAAGACGGAATTCACTCATTCCCACCTACTAGGGTAAATAGAGGAATGTTCC
The DNA here is from genome assembly GCA_036507285.1 of Trichosanthes cucumerina. Lineage (NCBI taxonomy): Eukaryota > Viridiplantae > Streptophyta > Magnoliopsida > Cucurbitales > Cucurbitaceae > Trichosanthes > Trichosanthes cucumerina. Next base: position 5,952,368 of record CM071837.1, read on the forward strand.
CTTAAGTGGTGTCTTCGGGACTTGAACAAAGGGTCTGAACCTCTCATTGGCCCGAGAGGGACTCTGTTTGTTGGTAGGACCACAAACAAATTGTTCATTAGAGGAGCACTGGTACTTAAGGCACAAGATGTGACCCGAGGTAAAAGCAGTAATTTGACCCACTGTGGTGTTTATTCTAACATTTGTGAAGGATTGTCTTGTTGTTATTGGTCAATATCCATAGACACAGAAATATATCTGCAGTGAGAAGAGTGCAGTTGTGGGACTTTAGTAGAGTGTTCCCGCAGTTAACGAATGTTGATTGAGAGGTTAATGAGATTAACCGAGCAATCTCGTATCGTTGGAGCTTCGGATCTATAGGTCCATTAGGTCCACCTTCTAGCTCGTAAAGGGTTCTTAGATCATTTGAATTTGAAATGCTCAAATTCATTAGGGAATAAACTTAATGTATGTTGATACAATATAATACATAGTTTTGGAACTATATATTATAAATTTAATGTGAATGTGATTCATATTAAATTATATGAGAGAATTGAATATTTGAAAGAGTTCAAATATTATATTAAATGTGAATGTGATTCACATTTGAAAACTATAGGTTAAAATTTAGTGTGCATTGGATGTACATTAAAACTATAGGTTAAAGGGGTAATATGATTAAATGAGATTTAATCCAAATTAAATATATGATATTTAATTTGTATTATTTAATTAATAATTAAATTTTATTTTTTTATTATTATTATTATTATTTTAATAATAAAATAAGGACAGACACGTTTCCACTATCCCCTTCCTTCTCCCTATCGATAGCTTAACAGGGAGAAAGGGTGTGCATTTTTGGATCGATCGATCATTCTTGCAATTGAGGAATTGCATCTTCCTGGAAATCTCTCTCTCACTCTCAAATTCCTTCACATTCCAAAAGTTGGAATCCTTCCCACCAAGGAGGATCTAAGTATTCAGAGATATAGGAGGTGATCCAAGTGGTGGTGGTGTTGCACAGAGAAAAACAGAGAAGTTTCTTGGGTGTTGATGTGTTGTTGAACATTGGAGCAAGGAGTTGCTGTATTGGAGACTTAGAAACTATAAAGGTAATTCTTCTTCTTCCCCTTAGTTTAATGGTTAAACTTAGCATGTTTGTATGGTATTATCCATGCCTAATTATTTTAGACTTTTCATGCTCGTTCTGTTCTTTTTGTCAATATACTGGTTTTTATTTTTAAGTAAAACAATCAAGTAATTAAGATCCCAAACTCGTTTTCGCTACTCAAGGAGATCAGATCTCCATCAATTAGTATCAGAGCATGCTTGTATTGTTTTGTTTTGAAACAAAATTGCATTGATTTGGTGGGAAATGCATTTGGTTTGCTGTGCAACTTGTTTAGGAATGTTTTGGCCTTAGTTTACTTCGAATTTTGTTCAAATTGGATGTAAAGGCCCCTGCGTTTTTTGGCAAAAAGTGCAAAATTGAGTCTGTAATTGAGTTGCGAGTCGTTCGGGACCAGTTTCATGCATTTCGGTTGAGAATCGAAGGAGAAATTGAAGTTTGAAGCTGTTGTGTTCGTGGAAGAAAGCTGCGCCAAGCGGCGTGACGTTACAACGATGCAACGCTTAAAACAAAGGTCGTCGCAACGCATAGCGTTCCCTATCGACGCGAAGCGATCAAGGGGGTCGATGGCGTTACAGCGCGCCACCGATACTACCAGCGCGCAAGACGACGAAGCGGCGTTACAGTAACGCCGGCCTCAGCGTTACAACGCTCAGGGCATTCCAAAGAAATGCAGACCGGTTCGATTGGTTCAATTATTTTGGTCCGGTTCGAGCGGTTCAAGGGTGGTTCAGGGTGTTTTTGGACCGGTTTCATGAAATAAATTAATGTAATTTATTTTTTTTTTGCACTTTAGGGGCCAAATTATTCTGGTTTTACAACTATTTATCTATATGAATGTCATTTAGATTATTCTCTCCTTAGGATAAGCATGTTCATGCATTTTATTTATATAAATGTTATATGAATATGGTTGAATGCATGACTAATTTATTTTTTCCTGAGTAATTAATTATAAGTGTTATAATTAGATTATATGAAAAATAAATTGCATGGAGCATGAAATTACTTAGTTTAAAATAAATGTTATTTTGTTTAAGTAATTTTATAATTCAAATAGTTGAATTCCTTTTATAATTCCAATTTGGATATTGATTGTTGGATTTATAATATAGTTTCTTTATCATAGGTTAATTATTAAAATTTATAAAAGTTATAAATTAAGGACTTTTAGAAACCATAACCTATAATAAAGAAATGCATGCAAACATAGGAACTTGGGTTAAATTTAATTAGTTTTAAATCGTTTAAAATTAATTTAGACCTAAGTCTCAATTTCTAATAGGATTAGAAATAAGTCTTACGTAGTATTTTAAATAGTTTAAAATATAGTAGGACTTTAGGACTTTGGTTATAAGGGAACTCTACCGATGAAGTTCTGTCTAAGGCTGAGTACTTAAGCTGACGGTTAACGGAACACCTTCTACCTGGGAACTGACCCGGAACCTGAGTTGAATTAACCTTAGTTCTGTTTTATCTCTAGGTAATTAAAATGTTTATTCACCTAGACATAAGGTTTTAAGACCTAGTTATAATAGTTATAATAGGGATAGACTTAGATAGATTCTTTTAGCCAGAATCCGACTAAGTTAAATTCATACCCTAATTTTAGGAAGTTTAGTGGGAGAAAATGAGATGTTCGCATCGAGTTTACTCTCACGTCCTCAAGAGTTCACACCGTGAGTTCCATGCTCGGCTACGTGGCGTCAATAGGGTGTCCCCCGACGGTATGTGTTTGCATGGTTCAATACCAAGGTGAATGAGGGAAGTATCCATAGTAAATGGGAGCGGGGCGCGCGTGTCAACGTATCCTCACGATCTCCTCCATTAGGTCGCACCGTGAGATTTCTATAGTCCGCTTTGCTAGGTTGTCTCGGAACAATGCAAACCCTATGGAGGGCCTCGACTATAGGGATCGGAACACCGCGAACTCCGAAAATGGATAGGGTCTCTTAGGTTGTTTGTCAGCAGTTGTCTTTCTTAATAGTAGCCTGTTGGCTCGGGCCTATTGGATTTGAAAATGGTAGGGTCACATTTACGATATGAGTTAAGCTAGTTAACAATCCCTTGACCAAACAAACGGTAGCTAAGGACCATTGGGACATGAGATGTTCTGGTAGTGAGAATTGGCTGAGAAAGTCTAAATTCAAGGGAGGAATGACTGACCGCCCGACGGAGGCTTTTGTTCTAAACCCTTGAAGTATCATTGCAAAATTAAAGGCTTAACTTAAACAGTGGGTTTAGTTTAAACACTAGGGTTCTTTAATCATTTTGCTAAATTAGATTGGTTTTTACAATGTGTTTAAAAGGCATAACTAATTAGAACTATTTTGGATTTTCAGCATGTCGTCCTAAATAATAGCCTTACTTAAAAGCGACTGTTTAACTGGTGAGAATTTTACTACGTGGAAGTCCAACTTGAATACGATTCTCGTTGTTGACGACCTACGGTTTGTACTAACTAAGGAATGTCCTCAGATCCCTGCTCGTAACGCTCCTTAATCTGTTAAGGAGGCGTACGACCGCTTGATCAAGGCCAATGATAATGCCAAGGTCTACATTTTGGCTAGTGTTTCTGAAGTTCTGGCCAAAAAGCACGAGGGCATGGTCTCAGCTCGTGAGATCATGAGTTCGCTGCAGGAAATGTTTGGACAACCGTCTGGACAGATTCGGCACGAATCCCTCAAATACATTTATAACTCCCGTATGAAGGAGGGGTCATCGATGAGAGAACATGTTCTTGATCTGATGGTCCACTTCAATGTGGTTGAGATGAACGGAGCAGTCATTGACGAGCAAAGTCAAGTATCGTTAATCCTGGAATGTCTTCCGAAGAGTTTCCTGCAATTCCGCAGCAATGTGGTGATGAACAAGATAGAGTATAACCTGACTACTCTCCTTAATGAACTACAGACTTTCCAGTCTCTTATGAAGAATAAGGGACAGTGATGGAGAGGCAAATCTGTTTGCCCATTCCGAAAAGGTTCCGTAAGGTTCATCCTCCGGGACTAAGTCTCAGTAACTCTTTCTTCATGCTTAAGAAGACCCAAAAGAAGAAAATATGAGGGAAAGGGAAGGCACCTGCTGCTGGTAAAGGCAAGGGAAAAGCCAAGCTTGCAGATAAAGGAAAGTGTTTCCACTGCAACATGTATGGGCCTTTGGAGAAAAATCCCCAAAATACCTTCTTTGAGCTCAAAGAGAAGAAAGGTAAATTAGATTTACTTGTTCTTGAAACTTGTTTAGTGGAAAATGATGATTTTACCTGGATACTTGATTCAGGAGCCACTAATCATGTTTGCTCTTCATTTCCGGAAACTAGTTCCTTCAAGGAGCTCGAAGAGGGTGAGATGACGCTCAAGGTCAGAACGGGAGACGTCGTCTCAGCTCGTGCAGTGGGAGATGACAAGTTATTTTTCGGAGATAGATTTCTTTCTTTAAAAAATCTGTATATAGTTCCTAAGCTTAAAAAAAACTTAATTTCTATCTCTTGTTTAATAGAACTTGGTTATTGTATTTCTTTTTCAATTAATGAAGCGTTCATTTTGAAAGAGGGTGTCAATATTTGTTCTGCTAAATTAAAAAATGGCTTGTACGTACTGAAACAGAATAAAACCAAAGCAATTTTAAATCATGAGATGTTTAAGAATACTAACACTCAAAATAAAAGGCAAAGAATTTCTCCAAATAATAATACCTATCTGTGGCATCTTAGACTTGGTCATATTAATCTCAACCGGATTGAGAGACTCTCTAATAATGGACTTCTAAACAAGTTAGAAAATGATTCTTTACCGCCTTGTGAGTCTTGCTTGGAAGGTAAAATGACCAAACGACCTTTTACTGGAAAAGGTTATAGAGCCGTATAGCCCCTAGAACTTGTGCATTCGGATCTTTATGGTCCGGTGAATGTTAAAGCTCGAGGAGGGTACGAATATTTCATCTCTTTCATAGATGATTATTCGAGGTATGGTTATCTATACCTAATGCATCACAAGTCTGAAGCTCTTGAAAAGTTCAAAGAGTATAAGGCAGAAGTAGAGAATGCATTAGGGAAAACCATTAAAACACTTCGATCCGATTGAGTTGGAGAGTATATGGATTTGAGATTCTAGGACTATATGATAGAACATGGAATTAAATCTCAACTCTCAGCACCTAATACACCACAACAAAATGGTGTGTCAGAAAGGAGAAATAGAACCTTGTTAGACATGGTTTGTTCTATGATGAGCTATGCTCAATTGCCTGCCTCGTTTTGGGGATATGCAGTAGAGACTGCAATTCAAATCTTGAACAGTGTACCATCAAAAAGTGTTTCAGAAACACCTTTTGAACTTTGGAAAGGGCGTAAACCTAGTTTACAACACTTCAGGATTTGGGGTTGTCCGGCACAAGTGCTTGCGACAAACCCAAAGAAACTGGAACCTCATTCAAGATTGTGCCAATTTGTTGGTTATCCCAAAGAAACGAAAGAAGGTCTTTTCTACCACAAGAAAACAAGGTGATTGCATCGACAAACGCCACGTTCTTGGAGGAAGATCACATGAAGAACCGTAAACCGTGTAGTAAATTAGTACTAAATGAAGTTACACATGAACCAACAAGAGTTGTTGATCAAGCTGGACCTTCATCAAGAGTTGATGGAGGAGTCAGCACCTCAAGTCAGTCTTGTCCTTCTCAATCGTTAGGAATGCCTCGACGCAGTGGGAGGGTTGTTTCCCAACCTGACCGCTACTTGGGTTTAGCTGAAACTCAAGTTGTCATACCTGATGACGGCGTAGAAGATCCATTGTCTTATAAACAGGCAATGAATGACGTAGACAAGGACCAATGGATCAAAGCCATGGACCTTGAAATGGAGTCAATGAATTTCAATTCAGTATGGGAACTTGTAGACCAACCTGAAGGGGTTAGACCCATAGGGTGTAAATGGATCTATAAGAGAAAGAGAGATGCAGCCGGAAAGGTACAAACCTTTAAGTCTAGGCTTATAGCAAAGGGTTTTACCCAAAGGGAAAGAGTTGACTATGAAGAAACTTTTTCCCCTGTTGCTATGTTGAAGTCTATAAGGATACTCTTGTCCATAGCCGCGTTTTATGATTATGAAATTTGGCAAATGGACGTCAAGACTGCCTTTTTGAATGGTAATCTTGACGAGAGCATCTATATGTCTCAGCCCGAAAGGTTCATAGCCCAAGGTCAGGAGCAAAAAGTTTGCAAGCTTAATCGATTCATTTATGGATTGAAACAAGCATCAAGATCTTGGAATATAAGATTTGATACTGCGATCAAGTCTTACGGCTTTGACCCAAACGTTGACGAGCCTTGTGTTTACAAGAGGATCGTCAACGACAAAGTAGCTTTGTTAGTACTTTATGTGGATGATATCCTACTCATTGGGAATGATGTAGGATACCTAGTGACATAAAGAACCGGGTCAGCGACCTAATTCCAAATGAAAGATTTGGGAGAGGCGCGATATGTTCTTGGGATTCGCATCTTTAGGAATCGCAAGAAACGAGCACGCTGTACTCTCTCAAGTGTCTTATGTCGACAAAATGTTGTCCATATTTCGATGCAGAATTCCAAGAGGGGTTTATTACCCTTCAGGCACGGAGTTCATCTGTCTAGGTAACAATATCCCAAGACACCTCAAGAAGTTGAAGATATGAGACATATTCCCTATGCCTCTGCAGTAGGTAGCTTAATGTATGTTATGCTATGCAGAGGCGGACATTTATTATGCGATGGGAATAGTCGATGTAGGTACTGATCCAATCGAGGTTAGACCACTGGACAACAGTTAAAAATATCCTCAAGTATCTAAGGAGAACGAGGGACTATATGCTTGTGTATGAGTCTAAGGATCTGATCCTTACTGGATACACTGATTCTGATTGTTAGACCGATAAGGATTCTCGGTAATCCACATCAAGATCAGTTTTCACCCTTAACGGGAGAGCTATAGTATGGCGAAGCATCAAGCAAGGATGCATCGCTGACTCCACAATGGAGGCTAAGTATGTCGCTGCTTGTGAAGCAGCTAAGGAGGCTGTTTAGCTAAGGAAATTCCTTGCTGATTTGGAAGTTGATCCAAATAGGGAATCTCCCATCACCTTATACTGTGACAACAGTGGTGCGATAGCCAATTCGAACGAACCTTGCAGCCATAAGCGAGGTAAGCACATCGAGAGGAAGTAACACCTGATACGAGAAATAGTGCAACGAGGAGATGTGACAGTCACGAAACTCGCTTCAGAGCGCAATATTGTTGATCCGTTTACAAAGACTCTCACGGCTAAAGTGTTCGAGGGTCATCTGGAAAGTCTGGGTCTACGAGCTATGTACATAAGCTAATCTAGGGCAAGTGGGAGATATGTAATGGGGTATATGGATGCCCTAGTTTATTGTATTTCTATCTCTTGTAACCACTGTTTTAGATTATGATGTACCCCACTAGAGTTTTAGTTCAAGTGGGAGTTTGTTGGGATTTGTGCCCTAAAACTCGTAGTTTGTAATTATGTTCTAATTAATGTAATAAAGTGTTATTGTTCGTTATCTACGAGTTTGCCTTTATTTAAATCCTAAATCTAATAAATTAAACATCCAAGGTTGTTAAATGAATCTTTAACTGAATGTAATGTACATAAAAAGGATCTCGGTTCGAGATACAGCCTAAAGGGTCTATAATTAGGGGATAAGGTTTGGGTACCTTACCCTCGTTAAACTATGGATGTGACCCACTTTGTATTTGATACAAACACTGTGATCCTAACGTGTTCGTGTAGATGACATGTGAGTGAGGATATCTTATGTATTGAGATTACATGAGACCGGACCACGAAATAGTAACCTCTAGCTGTAACTCCGTTGACTAGTTAGGTTTCTATTTCACTAGGATGACCTAGGCAACTTGATCTCAATCCTGAGCAGGTTATGAACTCCTGTTTGTAAGGGATTGTCCTTTGACTAGTATGGGTGAGAGTGGCCAGATTCGCCGACTCAATATGCCTACCTTCTTGGGGACAAGACCGAGTGAGTTGCTGGAAACTTAACTTGGCCCAAGAAGGACTTTGTTTGTTGGTAGGACCACAAACAAATTGTTCATTAGAGGAGCACTGGTACTTAAGGCACAAGATGTAACCCAGGGGTAAAACGGTAATTTGACCCAGCTGGTGTTACGAACATTAAATGAAGGATTGACTTGTTGTTATTGGTCAATATCCATGGACACAGAAATATATCTGCAGTGAGAAGAGTGCAGTTGTGGGACTTTAGTGGAGTGTTCCCGCAGTTAACGAATGTTGATTGGGAGGTTAATGAGATTAACCAAGCAATCTCGTAACGTTGGAGCTTCTGATCTGTAGGTCCATTAGGTCCACCTTCTAGCTCGTAAAGGGTTCTTAGATCATTTGAATTTGAAATGTTCAAATTCATTAGGGAATAAACTTAATGTATGTTGATAGAATATAATATATAGTTTCGAAACGATATATTATAAATTTAAATTGAATATTTGAAAGAGTTCAAATATTATATTAAATGCGAATGTGATTCACATTTGAAAACTATAGGTTAAAATTTAATGTGCACTGGATGTACATTAAAACTATAGATTAAAGGGGTAATATGATTAAATGAGATTTAATCTAAATTAAATATATGATATTTAATTTGTATTATTTAATTAATAATTAAATTTGATTTAATTATTATTATTATTATTATTATTTTAATAATAAAATAAGGGAACGTGTCTTCCAGACACGTTCCCACTATCCCCTTCCTTCTCCCTATCGATAGCTTAACAGGGAGAAGGGGTGTGCATTTTTGGATCGATCGATCATTCTTGCAATTGAGGAATTGCAACTTCCTGGAATTCTCTCTCTCACTCTCTAATTCCTTCACATTCCAAAAGTTGGAATCCTTCCCACCAAGGAGGATCTAAGTATTTAGAGATATAGGAGGTGATCCAAGTGGTGGTGTTGTTGCACAGAGAAAAACCGAGAAGTTTCTTGGGTGTTGATGTGTTGCTGAACACTGGAGCAAGGAGTTGCTGTATTGGAGACTTAGAAACTACAAAGGTAATTCTTCTTCTTCCCCTTAGTTTAATGGTTAAACTTAGCATGTTTGTATGTTATTATCCATGCCTAATTAGTTTAGAATTTTCATGCTTGTTCTATTCTTTTTGTCAATGTACTGGTTTTTTGTTTTTAAGCAAAACAATCAAGTAATTAAGATCCCAAACTCGTTTCCGCTGCTCAAGGAGATCAGATCTCCATCAAAGCAGTCATGCCCCGCATCCACGACTGTTAGATGATCCATCGACGTACAACCTCCAAGGGAGATCATCGTCCTTCTGGACTTGGACTAAACTCACTTCTTGCAGAGGGGTCATCTCAATTCTGACGGTGCTCTCTGACACATTTGCCTTTCATGGCGATCCGAGTCGGCGAGAGATCGTATTCGCTGAGTTCCACCTCCTACTTCATCAATTGTCCAGACGTTTCTGGCTTCTGTAGGACCTGTCTCAATGGATAATTAGTCAATACCACTATCTTATGGGCCTAGAAATATGGGCACAATCTCCGTGCAGAAACTACTAAGGCCAAAGCCAACTTTTCTACCTACGGATATCTGGACTCAACTCTCATCATGGATTTACTCGTATAGTAGATAGGGGACTGTCGACTGTCCTCCTCCTTTATCAGGACGGAACTCACCGTTGTATCTGAAGTTGCTAAATATAAAACCACTATCTTATGGGCCTAGAAATATGGGTTTAGAGAGTAATGGAGCCGAGCTAAAGTATCTTTTCAGCGACTCAAATGCCTGTTCACATTCATTCGTCCACTCAAAATTAGCTTTCTTACGTAAAAGCTTAAAAAACAGAAGGAACTTGTCAGTCACTCTACTTACAAAAACGGTTTAGAACTATGATTTTCCCATTCAGTCTCTGCAGTTACTGTATGGTTTTGGAGACTCCATCTCCAATATTGCTCATATCTTATCCACGTTTGCCTCGATACCTCTCTGGTTAACCATGAACCCTAGGAATTTACCGGACCTTACCCCAAATGTGCACTTGCTGGAGTTCAATTTCATCTGGTATTTCCGCAACGTCGCGAATACTTCTGCCAAGTCGATCTGGTGTAGATTGGCCCGTCTGCTATTCACGAGCATGTCGTCGACGTAGACCTCCATTCTCCTGCTATTAAGATGAGAAAATATTTTATTAATTAGTCGATGGTATGTTTCCCCTGCATTTTTCAACCTGAAAGGATAACATTGTAGCAATACAAGCCTCTACTAGTAATAAAGGACGTCTTCTCTTGATATGGAGTATACATCCGTATTTGGATATACCCGGAGTACGCATCCATGAAGCTGAGCATTTCGTGGCCTGTCGTTTGCGTCTACCAACTGGTCGATTCTGGGTAACGGAAAACTATCTTTTGGACATGCCTTGTTTAAGTCGATGAAGTTCACGCACATCCACCGTTTTTCGTTAGCCTTTTTCACCAATACTATGTTGGACAACCACTGTGGGTAATTGACCTCTCGAATGAACCTTAGTCTCCATCAGATCTTTAACTTGCTCAGCCACAACCTCGTTCCGAGCATGGTTGAAGGCTCGTCGCTTTTGGCGAACGGGTTTGTGGTCCCTGTCAACATTTAGTCGATGAACAATTATCTTCGGATCTATCCTGGGCATATCGCATGTTTTCCATGCGAATACATTGGCATTCCTCCGGAGGAACTCAATGAGACCTTCTCTTTGCCCAAACTTCAACTTTGTTCTGATGTTCACACGTTGCTCCTGCAAGAACAGCGAGACGGACTCTAGAGCCTCTGCTAGCTCCCCCCGTTCAACTATAGGAGGTTCCTCAAGGTTGTTTTCGATCACTTTCGATTCAGTTGGTGTAGGTGTCGAGACGTCAATGTCCATCTTGGCCTCTCCTTCACCCAAGAACCATCTCGAGCTTACCTCTACTGTCGCGACTTCTTCTACTTCTCCATTCGATTCTCTCATTGCGTTGTGGTAACATTCTTGGGGCGTCTGTTGTTCTCTGTGCATAACCCCGACTCCACTTGGAGTTGGGAATTTTAGTATCTGATGATAAGTCGAGGCTACAGCCTTCATCGCATGTATGGTCGGACGTCCCAGGATGGCATTATAAGTTGAGTCGTTGTTCACCACCAGGAATTCGACCATAGTCGTAACACAGGTCAAACCACCCCTGAACGTCACTGACAATTCAATGTTTCCCTCGGGATACACTTTACTACCTCTGAAACCCTACTAAGAGGGAGATACTAACTTTTGAGTCGATCCCGCCCTAGTTTCATAGCGTCATAGGCTTTTAAGGAGAGCACGTCTGCAGAGCTTCCTCCATCGACCAAGATGCGACGGACTTTGATATTGGCAATCAATAGAGAGATTACCAATGCATCGTTTTGACGTTGATGTAACTTGACCTCTTCTTCTTTTGAGAAACTGTCAACCTCGTTAGATAAGAAAGTTCAACAAACTTTCAAATCAGCTGGCGGGGCTCGGGCTACCCAAGCTTTGGCTTTTCTTTTTCTATTCGAGTCACCTCTGATTGATCCTCCAATAATAGTTCAGATCTCCCGGGGTGGAGGCGACTCTTCCTCCATGTCGCCTGGTTCCTGCCGATTAGGCCCGGCCTCGCGTCGTCCACTTCCGCCCACATACTCTTTCAATTGTCCCTTCTAGATCAGGGCCTCTATGACTTCCTTCAGGTCATAGCAATTTGAAGTAGAGTGCTCGTGATCGCCTTGGAATAGACAATACTTGTCCTTATTCCTCCTATGGGACCCTACCTTCAGCTTGGTCGCCCATTTGAGAATATTTTTATCACGTACCTCCATCAAAATCTGCTCGATAGGGACACTTATAGGGATATACCACTCAAACTTACTTGGTGGTAACCCCTTCTTTACGGACTTGTCATTGAGATCGAATTGGTCCTCCATCTTCCGCTTTCGAGAGTCGCTTCTGTCCTCCTCTGGTCGACTTTTGGGTTTTTCGTGATCCCTGGTCTGCTTGTCGTCTGGTGCGTGCCTCGAACGAAGTAACTCCCCTACACTCATATACTTTTGAGCCCTGGTTAGTAACTCAACGTAAGTTGTAGGAGCTTTCTTATCTAGCAACTAAAGGAACCCCTCGTCTCGCAATCCAGCTACGATTGTTGTTAGGGTTGCCCATTCAGTATACCTTTCAATCTGGAGGGTCTCATTGTTAAAACGAGATACATATTCCCTTAACGTCTCATTGCTGCTCTGTTTAATGGTAAGGAGATGCGTTGTTGGTCTTCGTTGATCCCTACCTCCAAGGAACTGGGTGACAAAAGCTCAGGCTAACTCTCGGAAGGATGCGATTGACTTTCTTTTAAGTTGCATGAACCATTTTCGAGTTGGTCCCGTCAGTGTGAAAGAGAACGCCCGACACTTGATCGCATCCTAGACTCCATGGAGCTCCATCCATGATCAAAATATGTCAAGATGCTCCACTGGATCTTTCGATCCATCGTAGGCTTTGATTGTCAAAAACTTGAACTTCGGGGGGACCTCCTCCTACATTATTTCTTCAGTAAAATGAGGGTCTATCTGGTCAACGAGATTTTCTTGGTCCAGTCCGCTGTGATCTTGAGCCTTCATCATGTCCCCGAGCTCATCTTGGATCCTCCACAGCTCTGCTGCCCAGGGTTTACTCTCGGCCTCCAGCTCCTTCCGTTTCTGGTTGATCAGTTCTCTAAGATTTAACTCTGTGTCAGGTCTTCCTTATCGGTCATTCGTTTAGCCTTGTTGGTGCTTGCTTCAGGCATGTGGTGGTTGTTGTGTCCTCGATTTCCATGGATCGCCTACGTCTTAGCTTGGGAATCTCTCACTCGAGACACAAGCCTTTGCACCCCCGAATGCTGGGACCGCCATTCGTTGCCCCCTAACCGTAGTCTGTCATTAGACCTTTGGAGTTGCACCCGAGATTCCCTTGCTCTTCATCCATCGGGCCCTTACCCCTGGCTTGGTCTCGGACTGAAGGCAAGGATCTTCGCGGTGTCGAAACCTGGACTCGTTTTCCAGGTTTGACATCATTGAGATTTTGTCCCGGTTCATCCTTCAAAGCCTCCACGATCGGATTCGAATGGTTCAGTATCTCTAGAATTCTCACGATGTTTTCATCCAGGCCCCAAACTCGTTGTTTTATCGTTGCGAACTGATCCGCCTCTGCCAATGCAGCACGTTGGTTGGCCTCCTCAGGTTGTACATCCTGTACCCTAGCCGGTACTCGACGATGGTGTCGATCATTATCTGACTCCTCTCCGTTGTTAATCGGGTTGACTTGGTTTAAATTGTTACTCATGGTAGACGGTGTTAGGATTTCTCAACACGTGGCACGTTGCAAGAAAATTTATGCCCATAGATGGCACCAACTGTTGATGCCAGAATTTGGACAGCAGATCAATGGTGAATTTGTATCTTTGAGGACAACGATCTCCTGCAAAACAAACAGCTAACACCGGTGTGGTGTTGAGCCACACGCACTCCGACGCTCAAGTTAGAAAGAACAATTCTCTCGTCAAATAAGTCTCGGGCTAGAACACACACAAATGATTGCTTACCCTTCCTAGCTTGCAGTGACAGATATATAACTCGTGTGACTTGTAATGGCTGATTGGAGTTTAATGACCACTACCTCGTCATGATTGCTCAACCCATAACTAAAATCGTTACCTGAAGGAGAACGTTAAGCAATGGCTACTCTTTTGTCTTCTCCCAACCGTTGCGGAATTCTAAGGGATTGCACCCGTTTGGTCTACTCTCTCATCTTCCTTCTTGAGCCAAGCCGACACCATGGGTGCGATCGACATGGGGTCGAAGTTGACCAGGGGGTCCGAAGATGGCTCGGTTCGGGCCGACCTCATGGGGTCGACCTCCCGAACCGAGTCGACCCCATGGGGTCAACCAATGTGGGCTCGGGGTCGATTCCATGGAGTCATCTCACCCCGACTCGAGGTGGACCCCTAGGGGTCCGCTTCCCGAGTCGGTTCAGCTAAGGTCGACCCCTAGGGGTCCGCTTCCCGAGTCGGTTCAGCTCAGGTCAACCCCATGGGGTCGACCCACCTCGACTCGGGACAGACCCCTAGGGGGCCGCTTCCCGAGCTGACTTGGCTCGGGTTGACCCTATGGGGTCGACCCCATGAGGTCGGCCTACACTGGTTCGGAGCGGACCCCCCCAAGCGGGTTCGTCTCGGGTCGTCCCCAAGGGGTCGGCCCACTTGGATCCAAGATCAGCCTCAAGGGATCACCTATGCCGACAGGCTCGATCCAACAAATCTTTCGAGTATACTCATTTTACCCATAACTCTTCTCATGAAAACTCAAATTTGAAATTGAAAGCTGTCAGTGATTGAAATTCAACCTTTGATCTAAATTTAACAGTTTTATAAACAAAAATTAGTCGAGAAAATTAACCAAATGGGGGTTTTTCCTTCAACGAAGTTTATTGTTTTTTTAAAGGTCATAATTACGAACTGATTTTTAAATAATAATTGATTCAATATAAATAATTTCTCATTGATACGAACTCCTAACAGTTGTATTTGTTTTCTTTAAAAAAAAATAAAACTAGTTCAAAACCAAAAATAAAGGAACTCAAACAGCTATATTGTCGTTAAGGAACAGATAACAGGCCAATGAACTTGCGTAAAAAGTGCAAAAATCAAAATCTCTTCATCCCCAAATTAAATTGCATTATGTTGTGGGCAAAAAATAGGCACTTATAGGTTGGATAGTCTGGATCGACCCCAAGGGAAGTCAGCCCGTTCAGCCAACCCGAGAGGCTGACCTTGGGCCCACTTGGGGCGATCCCTTGGGGTTGGCTTTGGGCCCACCTGGGCCGACTCCGTGGGGTCGTCCAGGCCAAACCGGCCCAAGCAGACCCTAGGCCTAGACGGGATAACCCTACGGAGTGCCCTAGTCAGACTTGCCCGAGAGGTTGACCTGACCCTAACTTGGTTGAGCCGATGGGGTCGACGAGGATCTCTTGGTATGCCACAGGCATCGTTATGACAGTTAGAAGTTTGAAGGGGTAATGATGTTGCAAAACATTTCCCTTCGTGTAACAGTCGCAGTTAAAGCTGCGTTGACCATAAAGAGATAGTGGGTCATAAAACCTCTATCAGCAGTTACGAGTCACAGTTTATATAATCTCGTTAGAAGTGTTGAAAAGAGAAGAAAAACATTTCTTGTGTTCTTGCTAGAGTCTCAATTCGCCAAAGAGTGAGTTCACATTTCTAACTTGAACGTCGGAGTGTGTATGGCTCAGCACTACATCAGTGTTAGTTCTCTATTTTGCAGGTGTTCATTGTTCCCAATAATAACAAATTTACCGTTGATCCGACTGTCCAAATTTCGACATCAACACATTTATTTTTTTGTTTTACAAAATATATATATATATATATATATATTCTCTGTCTAGACTCAAGAAATTGTCGAAGAGAATGTCAAAGTGGTATTTTAAAAATGTTATGTGAAATTTGGAATTTTATATCCGGTAAATGTAAAATGAAAGTATTTTTGTAGTTTTTTCTTTTAAATATTTAACCATGTAAAACTATTGTCGTAAATGTAATGACTTGAATAATTTTTTTCTGGCTATCATCATCTCCGGCCCACGTCTGAACAGCCAGATAGATATAGATTAAATAAAAAACGGGAGAAAAAGTTTAAAGAAAAAAAAAAAAGAAAAAGGAAAAGGAGAATCCGCACCATTGTGCCTAAAGACTGTGGACTCCTCCATCTGATATGACAGCTTATGAAACAAATAAATGTTCTTTAAAATTAAAAATTTTAAAAGATAAAGAATTTCTTCATTCAGTGGACCCCACCCTTGCAATCCTGATCCTCACAATTATCCTTCTAGTTCCCCACCCACCTTTTCAAAACACTTATTTAATATAGCTCCCAAGACTATTTGTTTTGAGTTCGTAATATTCAATTTTTATTGACATATAAACTTCTCCATATTTTTATATGTCTATAGATTTATTATTTATCATCGATATTTTTCGAGAAATTTATTCAAAAAACTCTTTTTCATTAATATGATTTGACATATATTCTAAAAATTAATACCATATGATTCTTTCTGTCAGTGGCAGATCTAGAATTTGTATCGAGAGTGGGCTTGAATATGAAATTGGAAAAAATTATTTAAAATTTTACAAATCAAAGATTGAACCTCGGAATTGAGAGAGAATTTATAGCCTATTAACCATTATGCTAAAAGATTTTTTTGTTATTTAAACTGATTTTTTCTATACATATTATTAAATGTAAAAATTTGAGGAGGGCTCTCGAGCCCCCTGCAGCCTATGGTAAATCACTTTTCTTCTACATATTGTGATTCATGCATGGATTCTGTCCAAATTATAGTAAGGTTATCGTACTCTAGCTTTAGCTCTCTCGCTCTCGCTCAAAATTCGTTCTTACTCAAGTCTTGCAATAGCTCATGATAGTAATGAGGTTGTCGAGATTTTGGAGAAAAGAAAAAAATAAGAAAAATCACACTTTAGGTCTCGCTCTCTCGATCTACATTTATTGCTTCAGCTCTTCTATGATTCTCACTCTCGCTCTCAATCTACCTTTGTTGCTCTAGCTCTTCTATGATTATTGTTCTCACTCTATTTCTGCTACTCTAGGTTTTCGTTGGTTTTTTTTCCTTGTCCTTTTTTTTCTCCATATTTTCAACCATTCATTTAAGCGAAACGAGAGTATTTTCGCGTACGAGAGCGTGAAAAAGAAAGATTGTTTCATATTACTCTTATGAGTAATTTTGTGCGCATTGCCAAGTCAAAATAAGTCATATTTAATTATTTTCATAATGCAGTTTATCAGTCATTAAAGCGCGTGGAAACATGTTACCCATGCGAAAATCCCATATTTTCATCAATATTTCTATAAAGTCAAGAGCTCGATATTTCTGTCAACATTGACATTTTATATTTTGGTATTGAGACATTCAACCACTCCCTCTTGGTTGAGGGTATATATTTAAACTTTAGTAACAGTTATATATAAATTTAAAAGTAATTTACTTCTCAATAACAATGGGATATAGTATAAATTTGAGATGAAAACTCTTAAATATCAAACCTCATGGTGATTGCAATATGAATTTTTTGGTGTCCACCCCTAAATTTTCATCTTTGTGCAAAAATATTTTAGCTTTTAAAATAGTAGTTGTCAAATGTGTCATTAAAAAAATCAAAAGTAACATAGAGTAAATAAGAGAATATATTTAACATGGAAATGGGAAAGTTGTAGTTTTTTCCTGTAATTTTTTTTTTTTTTTTTTTTGAGTTTCTCCTCTAAAATAATTGAATAGTGGATATTAACTTTTGAATTCTCTCGTACATTTAACAATTATATAATTATTATTAATTTATACATCGCTTAATAGATTAATGTAATTTTTAGTTAAAAAAAATACTGAGTAGTATGAGAAATTGTACCTTCAATCTTAAAAAGTAAAGGTCGATTTGGTAGTTAATCTGGATTCTATTTTATGTTTTTCAGATTCTGAGCCAGTGAATATGCTTAGATAGATGTATTTTTTTTAAACTGTTTTTGAATTTATTGTAATAGTGAAAACTCTGAAAGCAACATTTTTATATTTTCATTATATCCAAATTTTGTATGTGAAAAATTAAAATGCACAATCCCAATAAAAAAGATAAAATCTATATTATGTTATAAACTCAAATTATTTTTGTTAAATTAAAATAGGTACAATATAATAATATATTATAAATTATATGATATTATAAAATAATAATTATACAAAATTTAGATAAAGAACATGTTCATAAGTTAATTAATAATGATCTATATTTAATTTAATGTTAGTTTTACAACTACAACTACTTTCATATTCTATAAATATATTATATAATACATTTTGAAGAATGGTTTAAATTAAAATCTAATACTTAAGTCTGTTACCAAACACATATATATGAAAACATAAGATGCGAATGTGTTTTTATTCTTACTTTCAAAATTTTGTTTTCAAATTGCCTAGCATGTTTTTTTTTTAATTAAAGTTTTGGTTCAAAACAAAAAAAAAAATTGATTAAAGTAATTAGGATAGCATCCCACCGGAAAGATAGGGGCATAGGTTCATGTGCCAACAAGGTGAGACAAATTTCAACAAGGTGCCTATGTTTCCGCTCTGCCCGACCATTTTGGACCGAAGTATATGGATATGAAAAGCGAGATTGCATGCCAAGATCACTGCATAACTTATGAACTTTAGTGTATTCCCCACCATTATCAGATTGAAAACTTTTGATACTACTGTTAAACTGAGTTTTAACCAAGTTGAGAAAGTGTTGAGAAGCTGCAATAATATCATTTTTTTTGTTTCAGAGGATAAACCCATACATAACGACTATGATCATCAAGAAACAACACAATAATATCTATATCCTTCCCTTGATAAAAGAGGGGTTGGCCCCCAAAGATCCGAATGAATAAGATCAAAACAGTTGACAACACGAGAATCAGATAAATTGAAGGGTAAAACACGTGTTTTACCATATTGACAAGAAGTGCAGAAATTAACCCCTTCATTTCCTTGTACTTGAAGATTACAACCTTTAATTACTTACTCCAAGACTCTTAGAGATGAGTGACCAAGACGTCTATGCCAAAATGTCTTGGTCACAACAACATTAGTATTGGAAGTAGATACACATGAACTATTATTTTTATACAGACATGAGGCGCCAACTCGATTAACCCTTATTCACAGATCTACTGGTTCAACCTTAGCATTCTTCAGTGGGTAAAGGCCATCCTTAAGGTCCCTCTCAGCAGGACTCTGCCCGAATTCTTATCCTTAACATTGAAGGGATTGAAATCTCGCAGTGGAAGCGACGCGAATCGCAATGTTTTCGTTGTATTACTATTTTTCTTAAAATTGAAACATCTCACATACAAATCTAGACGAAGCATGCTTTGAAGAAGGAAAAATATAGCGATAGGGTACCTACCTCTTGAAGAACACTTCTTCGTGATTCCTTCTTCCGATCACGATCTCAACAACCTATCGTACAAAGCACGAACCGAATACGATCTAAGGGGACACCTCCACTTGATCTTCTCAGTTGTTTCTCCGGCAGATGAGGAAAAGTAGGTGGGACTCCATTTAGATTAGAGAGGATTCTCTAGAGAGAATTGAGAGAGAATGAAAATGCTCTTCGGTATGGAATTCCAAAAAATGAGTTGTGAGAGTATGGAATGTCTTACATTCCACCATTATATAGTAGTATGTGGTGGAGGTAACATCTCCACCAATTTACCACTTTACCACAACTATATAATATGCAAGTCATTATTTTTATATCATATAATATAAGGTATCACATACCTTATTATACAAATCTCATTTGCATAATTGTGGAATTAAAATTGAATCACATTCATGTAATTTCTCTCAATTCAATTTCTCTAATTAAGCCTTAATTTCATAATTAGGTTATGTTATAGTTTATTATGAATTTCATTCACATTAAACTATATATTAAGTCAATCATATCTCATATAAATGACATAAATACCCTTTTCATGAATTTGAACACTTCAAATCCACTACAAACTGTATACCATCATTAAGTCCAAATTGAGCCAATCAAGGGACCTAATGGATCTACAGATCATGAGCTTCAATGATCCGAGATTAATTGATCAAACTCTTTGACCCGGTTAATCAATATTCATTAACTACGGGGACACTCCACTATAGCCCCGTAGTTGTACTCTCCTCACTGTAGGGCAAGTTGTGTCAATCGATATAACCAATACTCGTGAGACGACCCTTCACAAGTTGTCTGTAGTCACAGCTGGGTCAAATTACCATTTTACCCCTGTATCTACATCTTGCTCCTTAAGTCCCACTGCTCCTCTAATAAACAACTTGGTTGCATGGTCCTACCATAAAAAACATCCCTCTCGGACCAGTGAGAGGGTGGGACCTCGTTGTTCAAGCTCTGAAGACAACACTTAAGGGAACAACCCCTCTAGTTTCCCTAGCTCGAAAACGAGTGAATTCCATCTTGCGTAGTTAAGTTCCCAGCTCCCCACGTGGTTCTTCCCCTGAGAAGGTAAGCATATTGGGCGAGCAACATAGGTCACCCTCACCCGTACTAGTCAAAGGACAGACACCCATATACAGGAGTCCGTAACAGACTCAGGGTTAAGGACGAGTCACTAATGGTCATCTACGAATTTATTAGTCTAATACTGTTAACAGTGTTACATCAGTAGGTCTAATAATTCACGGTCCGGTCTTGTACAATCTCATTGCACAGGATGACCCCACTCGCATGTCAACCACATGAACGAGCTGGATCGCCTCGTTATCTAATACAAAGTGGGTCACATCGACAGTGTTGCCAGGATGAGGTTCCCAACCCTATCCATATATTGTAGACCGTTTGGGGCAATAACTCGAACGTGATCCTCCCTGTGTGTCCACTACACACCGTTTATGTTCGCATAAATATGACCCTGGAGCTTACATTGGATTAAGTTTATAAAATGCGAGATACAAAGTTTGAATAATAAATAACCTTTATTCATCAATTCATGAACGGTTACAAACGACACAAGATTAAGGCATACACCCCAACAAACAAGACAATAATCAACATGAAATTTAATATAGACATTATTGTCTTGAGCCAATTTGGATACACTTATTAAATTCATGGTTATAACAGGAACACACATAACATCTTTCAAACAAAACTAAGCCATACCATCAATCAAACAGGAATTTCCAACATAAGTAATAGGGATTTGAGATCCATTACCTACAGTTAACGACTCCATACCTCCATACTCAGTTAGATTTTCCAGATTACCATAATCAGCTGTAACATGATTCGATGCACCGCTGTCAGCATACCAAGAAGAGTCTACAACAATCTCAAGTGTTGCGGTGAAGGTGTGACACATTCCAGGAGGAGGTGTAACAAAAGAAGTCGGTGTTGAGTGTTTAGTGCAGAGGAGTTTGGATTAAACATAAGGGAATGGTTGTAGCCCTTCGATTCTGATTTTTGGTAGGTGTGTACTCTTTGTTAAATCGATTATAACACACAAGAGTTGTGTGGCCTACCTTCCCACATACTTGACAAATTGGTCTGTTATTGTTGTTATTGTAACCTCTTCCTTGGTTTCTCCCCCTGGAATTGTTGTTACCTCCTCTCTGATTGTTATTGGAACCACCTCTACTATAATTGTTGTGAGAATAAGAGTTTTGTTGTTGTTGTCTCTGTGAGAAATTTCCTTTGTTGGCAACCACATTAGCCGTAACATTATGCCCAAACGAAGCAGTGCTTCTCTGACTATTCTGAAATTCCAGATGTTTTTCAAATAGCAGTAAATCATTATGTGCATCAGCCCAGGTTACGTCTGTCTTGCCTTGGATACCCACAACCACTGGGTTATATTCTTCATTGAGCCCAAAGAGAACCTGCAATATCAAGGAACGTGTGGCAACTGGACTACCAGCCTGGCCAAGATTATTAGCGTGTCATTTCACAATACGAAGGTATTCTTGCATTTTCAAATTACCTTTGCAAGTTTGTTGAAATATTTGGCGTAAACACTCTTCTTCTGCCCTGGATTGTAAACGAAAGAGGGTTTGAATAGCATCCCACAGCTCCTTAGCGGTAGTACACCCCATCACTTGAGTGGCTACTTCAGACGTCATCGAATTGTAGAGCCAACCAACTAAAAGTTGATCGACCATCATCCATGACTCATACATCGGATTAACTATTGTTGCTCCTTCTGAGCTTAAGACAACTCCTGCTGCCATTTCAGAGTTTGACGAGGTTCCTTCAGGTGAGGATTGTAGAAACATCAGTGGGCAGGGATTTGTTCCGAGAAGATGCTTTCTAGTCGATAGCTGCGAAGTATAAGGAGAGCAAGATTTTTCCATAGTAAGAAATTTCCTCTCTCAAGTTTTATAGTGGTTACCTGATTGAGTAGTTGGTTCAGCGGCGGATTACTAAAATGAGCTACCCCCAACATTCATCAAAGAAGCTCCCATAGAAAAGGTGTTTGCCATTTATATGCTCTGATACCAAAATACGAAAGAGGGAAAATAGAATTGAGCAGAGCAAACCTCGATTTCATTCAATGAATAGAGCAGTGATAAAACACTGAATAAATAGAACAGGGATAAAACCCACAAGAAGAAAGAATATACTAATAATAAAGAATAGGATAGATGGCACCACAGGACAATAAATCATAACAGAATTTGTTAGCTTGAATATTCTGGAATGATGGCTTTCTCTTTGGGGCATCTACTTTGCTTCTCCAATAACACTCTTGAGCATGTGTTCCCATCCTCTGGGCTTGAATTTCGTTCAGGGCCTGCATCTTTATCATTTGGGCTAGTATCCTCAATAGAAAGGACCTGTATTGGTTTGTGGGAAAAATCTCTTCCAGTAAGATGTGGTTCGGGGACGAACCAAGGCGGAAGCAAGTGGGCATGTGATGCCCGAGGAAGAGAGGTATATGAATGAATTGAGTTCACATCTGAATGAGAGGGATCTTAGGATATGAAAGTATGATTGAGAAACATGAAAGTATGGTTGAGAAAAGCTTTATATTGGGTGACCTCCTTGGAATTTCCTATGGAGCATGTGAGTGCCAAATAATTCTCAAGCAACAACTAGTAATGGATAACAATAAACCATAAACAAATGCAGAAAACTAAATGCAAGAAATGAAGGGAATGGATTCCCTGCAGTGGAAGCGTTATGAAATGTCGTTGATTTGTTGTTGTTCTAATTTTTTTAAAACAGAAAGTATCTCATACATTTCTAGGCTAAACATGCTTTTCGAGAAGGAAAAACATAAAGTAAAAGAATTACTAACCTCTTGGAGAACGTTTCTTCGAATTCCTCCTCGAATCATGATTTCTCTCGATCCAACGAACTCTCGTACTCGATCCACTAACCGAACAAGTTGAACACTTCCACTTGGTCTTCTAGGTTGTTCTCGGGAGAAAAATGGAGAGTTGTGGGACTCCCTTTGGAATTGAGTTATGGAGAAATTGAGAGAATTGAGAGAGAGAGCTTGAGAGAATTTCTTTTGCACTATTGGATGAAATTTCAAAAAATGGCAAGATTGCTTCTGGGATGTCTCACATTCCACCTATTTATAATGGTGTGTGGTGGAGTTAAAATCTTCACCAATTCACCATTTTACCACAACCATATGATATGCAAATCATATAATATAATGTATCTCATACCTTATTATACAAATTACATTTGCATAATTGTGAAATTTTAAATTGAATCATATTCAATTTAATTTCTCTCAATTCAATTTCTCCAAATTAGCCCTAATTAACCAATTAGGCTATAATATAGTTTATTATGAATCTCATTCACATTAAACTATAAATTATGCCCATTATATCACATATAAATGACATAAATACCCTTTTAATGAATTTGAACACTTCAAATTCACTCCAAACTGTAAACCCTCATTTTTTCCAATTTGAGCCAACGAGGAACTTAATGGACCTACAATTGACGAGCTCCAATGATACGAGATTAAACTGATCAAACTCTTTGACCCGGTTAATCAATATTCATTAACTACGGTAACACTCCACTAAAACTCGTAGCTGCACTTCCTGTTGGGATATGTGCCCTAAACTTGTGTAATTTTAGTCAAATGAATAAAGAGTTATTTGATTTGATAAAATTATATTCTCGTTTTATAAATCCAATAGACTAAACTCCAAGGTTATAATGAATCTTGAACATCAGTGTAGTAGACATTATTTGGATTGTGTTCAAGAGTATAACCTAAATGGTCTATGGTATAAGAATGAGGTTGGAAACCTTATTCTGGTAACATCATGGATGCGACCCACTTTGTAGTTAGTACAAATGAGGTAATCCAATTCATTCATGTGGATGACATGTGAGTGAGGGCATCTTGTATGAAGAGTTCATACAAGATCGGAGTGCAAATTATTAGTCTAACAAGTATAACGTCGTTAACAGGATACGACTGATAATTTATAGATGGTCATTAGTGACTTGACCTGAATCCTGAGCAAGTTAAGAATTCTTTCTTATAGGGGTTTGTCCTTAGACTAGTATGGGTGAGAGTGGCTTGTAGTCGACTCAATAAGCCTACCTTCTCAGGGACAGAACCTCGTAGGTAGCTGGGGACTTAACTCTGCAAGATGGAATTCAGTCATTCCTAGACTAAGGAATTAGATAGGTTGTTCCCTTAAGAACTGAGTCCAGGTCTTGAACAACGGGGCCCCGCCCTCTAAACTAGCTTAAGAGGGTTTGAGTTTATGGTAAGACCATAGACTTGTTGTTCATTAGAGGATCAGTAGTGCTTAAGGTGAAGGGATTTGGAATTCCCGCAGCGGAAGACGTTGTGAAACGTTGTTGATTCGTTATGTAATTATTATCTTAAAATTGAACTAAACTACTTTAATTCTAGATTAAACATGCAAATAAAAAGAGGAAAACAGTAAGGAAATAACTTACTTACTTGTTGAAAAACTCTTCTTCAATGCTTTCCTCTTCTGGTCACGATCTCTCTCGAACCAACGAACTCCTCGAACTCGATCCTCGAAAGTAGTGCAAGACACTTTCAAAATGTCTTCTCAGTTGTTCTCGGGAGGTTGAGGGAGAGTAGGTGAGACTCCCTTTGGTTTTGGGTGAGGAGAGTATGAGAGAATTGAGAGAGAGTTGAGAGAGAAGTGATTGCTCTCTTTGGATCAAAATCCAAAAAATGGCAATTAGCTTACCAAAGGCCTCTTGCAAAGCCTTTAAATACTAATGTGTGGTGGAGTTAAAACCTCTACCAAATCATAATTTTACCACAACTATATGATATACAAATCATATTTGCATATCACATAATATAAGGTATCTCATACCTTATTATACAAATCTCATTGGCATAATTGTGGATTTTTAAATTGAATCACATTCAATTTAATTTCTCTCAATTCAATTTCTCCAATTAGCACTAATTAATCACTTAGGCTATACTATAGTTTATTATGAATCTCATTCACATCAAACTATATATTATGTCATCTATATCTCATATAAATGACATAAATACCCAAATAATGAATTTGAACACTTCAAATTCACACCAAATTTTAAACCCTCAATTTGTCCAATTTGAGCTAACCGAGGGACCTAATGGACCTACAGATGACAGGCTCCAATGATCCGAGACTAACCTGTCAAACTCTTTGACCCGATTATTCAACATTCATTAGCTACGGTAACACTACACTAAAACCCATAGTTGCACTCTCACCACTGTAGGACAAGTTGTGTCCATCGATATAACCAATCCTATGAGTCGACCCTTCACAGGTTGTTCGTAGTCACAGCTGGGTCAAATTACCGTTTTACCCCTGTGTCTACCTCTTGCTCCTTAAGTCCCCACTGCTCCTCTAATGAACAACAACGTTGTATGGTCCAACCATAAACAACAACCCTCTCTGGCCAGTGAGAGGGTGGGGCCCGTTGTTCAAGCCCTAGAGACAGCACTTAAGGGAACACCCCCTCTAGTTTCCCTAAATCGGGAACTAGTGAATTCCTTCTTGTGTAGTCAAGTTCCCAGCTCCCCACGTGGTCCTCGCCATGAGAAGATAGGCATATTGGGCGAGTAAATCGTGACCACCCCACACCCGCAGTACTAGTCAAGGGATGACCCCACAGATGGGAGTCCGTAACACGCTCGAAATTAAGGTCGAGTTACTAATGGTCATCTACGAATTTATTAGCTCTATCACATTAGCGGTGTCACATCGATCGTCTAATAATTCACGGTCCGATCTTGTACAATCTCATTGCACAGGATGCCCCCACTCGCATGTCAACCACATGAACGAGCTGAATCACTTCGTTTGTATCTAATACAAAGCGGGTTGCATCCACAGTGTATCCAGGATTAGGTCTCCAACCCTATCCATATGTTGTAGACCGTTCGGGTCATTAACTCGAACATGATCCTCCCTGTGTGCCAACTACACACCGTTCAAGTTCTTAGTTCTCTCATAATACAATGACCCTGGAGCTTAGTTTATTGGATTAAGTTTATGAAAAATGTGAGACACAAAGTTCAAATAAATAACTCTTATTTATTTACAACTTGAAATATTACAAACTACACGAGATGAGGACATACATCCCAACAAACTCCCACTTGGACTAAGCTAGTGGAGTACATAATACATTTCTCAAATGTACAACATAGTAATACAATAAAAGTAATACAATAAACTAGGGCATTGAATATCCCTTTACAATACTCCCACTTGCCCTAGTCAGGAAGCACTTGAAGACCTAGACTCTCTAGGTGACCCTTAAACACCTTAGCCGTGAGGGCCTTTATAAATGGATCAGCAACGTTGTGCTCCGAAGCTATCTGCGTGACTGTCACGTCTCCACGGTGCATAATCTCCCGTATCAGGTGATACTTACGCTCTATGTGCTTGCCCCTTTTATGACTCCGAGGTTCTCTCGAGTTGGCTACTGCACCACTGTTGTCACAAAACAACGTGATCGATAAGTTCATATTTGGAACAACTTCCAAATCCATCATGAATTTCCTTAGCCAAACAGCTTCCTTTTCAGCTTCACAAGCCACAACATACTCGGCTTCCATCGTGGAATTAGCGATGCATCCCTGCTTGATGCTTCACTACACTACAGCTCCTCCATTCAGAATGAAGGTTGACCCCGAAGTGGATTTCCTAGAATCCTTATCGGTCTGAAAGTCAGAATCTGTGTATACCGTAAGGATCAAATCCCCTCTGTCATACACAAGGTTGTAGTTCCTCATTCTCCTAAGATACTTGAGGATTGCCTTTACGATTGTCCAGTGATCTAATCCTTGATTGGATTGATACCTACTGACAATCCCAACTGCATAACAGATGTCAGGCCTAGTACACAGCATGGCATACATGAGGCTCCTTACAGCTGAAGCATAGGGGATTCGTCTCATATCCTCAACCTTTTGAGGTGTCTTAGGACATTGATCCTAAGACAATTGAACCTCATGCCTTGAAAGGCAGCAAACCCTTCTTAGTTCTGCATCTTATACCTAGACAACATCTTGTCAAAGTAAGATGCCTGAGACATGGCTAGCGTTCTGTTCTTTTAGCTCCGGACTATCTGGATACCTAGAACATATTGTGCCTCTCCCAAATCTTTCATTTGGAATTATGAAGCTAGCCATTTCTTAATGTCGGTAAGAAATCCTACCTCATTCCCAATGAGAAGGATATCATCCACATACAAAATTAGAAATGCGATAGTTTTGTTAACGATTTTCTTGTAGACACAAGGCTCGTCAACATTTTGATTAAAGCCATAAGATTTGATCGCCTCATCAAACCTTATATTCCAAGACCTCGAGGCTTGTTTCAGTCCATAAATAGACCTTTGAAGCCGGCAAACCTTTTGCTCTTGGCCTTTGGCAATGAACCCCTTGGGTTGGTCCATGTAGATGGTTTCGTCAAGGTTGTCATTCATAAAAGCGGTCTTGACATCCATTTTCCATACCTCATAGTCATAATATACGGCAATAGCTAGAAGGATTCTAATCGACTTTACCATGGCAACAGGTGAAAAGGTTTCCTTATAGTCAACTTCTTCCACCTGGGTAAAACTCTTTGCCACTAGTCGTGCTTTGAAGGTTTGCACCTTCTCATCTACGTCACGTTTACGCTTGTAGATCCACTTGCAACCAATAGGTTTAACCCCATCTGGTTGGTCCACAAGCTCCCAGATGGAATTGAAGTACATTGACTCCATTTCCTGATCCATAGCTTTAATCCATTCATTTTTGTCAACCTTTGCCATTGCCTGATCATAGGTCAATGGATCCTCACAGTCATCATCAGGGGTGACGACCAGGGTTTTAGCCAAACCCATGTAACGTTCAAGCTGTCTCACAACCCTCTCACTACGTCGAGGCATTCTCAACTCTTGAGAACGGACTTTACTAGACGAGCTAGGATCAACAACACTTGTTGACGTACTAGCCCCATCAGCAACTCTTGCTGATGAACTGTCCATTTCATTCAACACAATCTTACTCCTTGGTAAGTGATCCCTGATGTGGTTTTCCTCAAGGAAAGTGGCATTTGTCGACACAAGCACCCTATTATCCTTAGGATCGAAAAACATATCACCCCTAGTCTCTTTTGGGTAACCTACAAAGAGGCACAACTTTAAACGGGATTCCAACTTTTTCGGGTTTGACACCAACACATGGGTCAGGCATCCCCAAATTCTGAAATGACGTAAACTGATTTTACGACCATGCCAAAGTTCAAAAGGTGTTTCACAAACACTTTTCGACGGAACTGTGTTCAAAATGTATACCGCAATCTCCACTGCGTAACCCCAAGAAGAATCAGGGAGACGAGCGTAGCTCATCATCTACCGAACCATGTCCAACAGGGTTCTGTTTCTCCTCTCCGATACACCATTCTGTTGTGGCATACTAGGTGCTGAGAGTTGGGATGTAATTCCATGTTCTATCATATAGTCCTGGAATTCAGTGTCCATATACTCTCCACCTCGATCAGATCGAAGTGTTTTAATAGTTTTACCTAACAGGTTCTCAACCTCAGTCTTGAACTCCTTGAACTTTTCAAGTGTTTCAGACTTCCTATACATTAGGTAAATGTACCCATACCTCAAATAGTCATCTATGAAAGATACGAAGTATTCGTAACCTCCTCGTGCTTTAACATTCATCGGACCACAGAGGTCAGAATGTATAAGCTCAAAGGGCTCCTTGGCTCTATACCCTTTTCCACTAAAAGGACGTTTGGTCATTTTGCCTTCAAGGCATGACTCACATACCGGTAAAGAGTTTTCTTCCAACTCGCTT
This sequence comes from Trichosanthes cucumerina, assembly GCA_036507285.1. Classification (NCBI taxonomy): domain Eukaryota; kingdom Viridiplantae; phylum Streptophyta; class Magnoliopsida; order Cucurbitales; family Cucurbitaceae; genus Trichosanthes; species Trichosanthes cucumerina. Next base: position 5,981,502 of record CM071837.1, read on the forward strand.
AGAAGTCCACTCATTACTAGTCTCTCAATCTTATTGAGATTTATGTGGCCTAACCTTAGATGCCAAAGATGGGCACTTTCTTTTAGAGAAACTTTTATTCTCTTAGTTCGCATTTCTGCTGTTTTAAACAATTCGGTATTCAAAACACTTTTGACCGAATTAGGGTTCAAAACATACAAATTGCTCTCAAGCGAAGCAAAACAAATCAAATTTCCATTTCGAGAAATAAACGCTTTATTACTCTTGAAAGAAACGGAAATATTTTGTTCTAATGGTCAGGAAATAGAAACTAGGTTTCTAGTAAAGCCAGGAACTATGTACAAATTATCCAATAATAAGTACTTCCCGCCAAAGAACAGCTTCACCGTGCCTATTGTTACAGCTAAGACAACTTCTCCAGATCCAACCCTAAGTGTTATCTCACTCTTTTGCAGCCGCTGCCAGGAACTTAATCCTTGAAAAGAAGAGCAAACATGACTAGTTACGCCTAAATCTAATATCCATACAGAGTCATTACTCTCCACTAAGCAAGTTTCTGTGACTAGTAAATCACATTTACCTGTCTTCTCCTTTTCGTCAAGGAACTTGGGACAACTCCTTTTCAGGTGTCCATCCCCGTTGCAGTAGAAACACTTTCTTACAACTTCCCTAATCTCAGGGCGGCAATGCGGTCAACCCTAACCTTCTTCAACTTCTTCTTCTTCCCTTTCGGGCCTGAAGAATCTACAAACTTTGTCCCAGAGGTCGAACCCCTATGAAAAGGTCTAAAGGCAACACTTGCCTTAGCTTCCTGTCCCCTGGTTTGCACCAAGGACTGGAAGGTTTGTAGATCGTTGAATAGGACTGTTGGACCAGGCACCTGAGGACCCTCCTCAGTGAGTGCGAACTCTAGGTCGTCATTTACCAAAATCATATCAATATTGATTTTCCATGAAAAATAATCGCCGACTAACTTATCGGAAGCTAAAGGGGCATTAAAAGCGTTTGACATTTTATTGCTGAAAAAATGGAAAAACTTTGTATTAGTCTCGCAAAAACTTTGAAAAAACTAATCAGGTTTTAGCAAATTTTTATCCTATGATCCCTAGGTCATTTAAAAATTGCAATGATACCCTAAAGGTTTAGAATGATTGCCACCATAGGGTAGACAAAGTCACTTCTCCTCTAGGACGAGACTTTCTCGACCAGACCCTAATACCAGAATAACTCTTATTCCATTAGGCATCCAGTTACCATTTTTCGGTATGAATCCATTAACTCTTAATGAATCCTGTGAGTGTCACCCTCAATCTTAAAATTTCCAAGTATTCGTCCAAACAATAGCCGCCGTAGGGAGGACTAAGAAGGAAAACTAACAAGGAAATCGTACCCCTTTCAGGAATTCACGGTGTTCCGACTCCCATGATCAAGGTCCTCCGTAGGGATTGTCTGGTCCAGGCCAAACTAGCAGGCAGATCATAGGCGTCTCACGGTGTGAATCGAAAGAAGAGACCGTGGGTCCCGTTTTCACAGGTCCCGCACCCACTCACTATAAGTACTCACTCCATTCACGTTGAATATTGACCCATACAAATGCCACTCGTAGGGGGACGCTCCCATTTGTGCCACGAGGCCGAGCATGGATCTCACGGTGTGAAGTTAACGGAGATTTGTGGATGAAAAATTAAATGTATCTCATACACTTTATTTCCTCTCACTCAACACTTTAAAATAATCGGGATTGACCTAGATAAACGGGCAAAAATTTACCTAAGTCTACCAATATAACACTAATATTCGATTAGCCTAAGTCTACCAATATAACACTAATATTCGATTAGCCTAAGTCTATAATCGCATTATTAACTTAGGTCTGTGTGAGTAAATTAATTAACTTTTAATTAACGACACTCACGATAATATAACCTACGAATCTCTGAACCAAATTCACTCCCAGGTCGGTTCCCAGGTAGGGGTGTTCCGCAAAGCGTCATCTTAAATACCCCAGCCCTAGACAGAACCTTCCTTAGACAGAGTTACTAATTAGTCGCCATTCAAATGTCATATTTGATTTCCTAATTCTAATCTTATTAGAACTAGCAAACCTAGGTCTAATTATTCAAGTTCTAAACATTTTAAAACTAATAATTAACTTAGGTTACATGCATTTCTATATTATAGTGTTTGATCATTCATCACATGAATAATAAACTATAACATATACATTCATCACATGAATTAAATGCATGAGCATGCTTTTAATCTAAAAATATAACACTTATATTTAAATAAATTAAAACATGCAATCTTTATATTATAACTCTTATAATATAAACCTATCATGCACACAATATATTATAACACTTATAATATAATATGATACATGAAATGTTTAACCTAAGGTGGGATTTTAAATCTATATTGAAGGGAATGAAAGTCTCCGTGCAGCGGAAGACGATTGAATCGCCGTGGTGAAGTTGTGCAACTTAAATTCGGTAAAACTATCTATCACATAGAATAGACTAAACATGCAATCTATGAAAGGAAAAACAACAAGTACTTACTTGTTGAAGACGTTCTTCGAAATTTCCTTTCCGTTCACGAACTCTTCGTGCTCTCCTTGATCTCAACGAACTCATACTCTTCTCACGAACACCGATCGAACACCACCACTTGGTTTCTCGGTTGTTCTTCTTTTGGAAGAAGGAGGATTGTGGGATCCTTCTTTGGTTTGGGAGGAGAAGTTTTTGAGAGAGAATTGAGAGAGCAGAGAACTCTTCTTTTGGCGAGATTTCCAAAAATGAGAGTAAGAGCTTACAACCCTTCTTACAAAAGGGGTTTATATAATGGAGATAGGTGGAGTTGAAATCTCCACCTATTTATCATTTTACCACAACTATAGGTTATGCAAATCATATTTGCATAACCACATATTATAAGATATCTCATATCTCATTTTACAAATCACATTTGTATAATTGCGGATTTATTAAATTGAATCACGTCCAATTTAATATCTCTCAACCTAATTTCTCCAAATTAGCCCTAATTCAATAATTAGGCTAACCTATAGTTTATTATGAATCACATTCACATTAAACTCATTCATATCTCATATAAATGACATAAATGCCCTTTAGTGAACTTGAATACTTCAATTCACACCAAAACAATAAACCTTCTTTTAATCCAGTTTGAGCCAACCAAGTGACCTAATGGACCTACAGTGACGAGCTCTAATGATCCGAGATTAACCTATCAAACTCTTTGACCCAGTTAATCAACATTCATTAGCTACGGTAACACTCTACTAAATCCCGTAGTTGCACTCCCGTCAGTGCAAGATATTACGTGTCCACTGATATAACCAATGCCCATGAGTCGACCCTTCACAGTCGTTCGTGAGACACCGCTTTGGGTCAAATTCTTCGCTTTACCCACAATGTCTACTTCTTGCTCCTTAAGTCCCCACTGCTCCTATAATGAACAACAACGTTGTAATGGTCCAACCATACACAACAACCCTCTCGTACCAATGAGAGGGTGGGTGCCCATTGTCCAAGCCTTGGAGACAACATTTAAGGGAACAACCCCTCTTGTTTCCCTAAAGGCGGAAACGAGTGAATTCCATCTCGCATAGTTAAGTTCCCATCTCCCTACTTGGTCTTGTCCTTGAGAAGATAGGCATTGGGCGAGTAACTGTGACCACCCTCACCCGTACTAGTCAAAGGACAGACTCCCACAGATAGAAGTCCATAACACGCTCAGGATTCAGGTCGAGTCACTAATGGTCATCAACAAAGTTATTAGTCTTTACTGTCAACGGTGTTACATCAGTAGGTCTAATAATTCACGGTCCGGTCTTGTACAATCTCATTGTACAAGATGCCCCCACTCGCATGTCAACCACATGAACGAGTCAGATCACCTCGTTTGTATCTTAATACAAAGCAGGTCGCATCCACAGTGTATCCAGGATTAGGTGTCCAACCCCATCCACATATTGTAGACCGTTCGAATCATTTACTCGAACGTGATCCTCCCTGTGTGTCCACTACACACCGTTCAAGTTCTAGTTCGCTCATGTATTCAATGACCCTGGAGCTTAGTTTATTGGACAAAGTTTGTAATAAATGCGAGACACAAAATGATGAAATAAATAACCTTTATTAATTTCAAACGTATATTTACAAACAGAACGAGATTAGGACAAACATCCCAACATATATGACATACATTATGCACATAGAATAATTATTTCATACATCTCATGCATAAAATAAATAAATAAATAGCATTATTGGACCGATTTTTGGCACCCTAGGGACGTAAAGTTAAATTAATTAACATTAATATAACATTTATATTAATATTAATTAAAATAATTAAATAAAATACATTTATAAAATCAAATTTTACAAAGAAAATAAATTAAAATAAAAAAAAATTGTCAGCACGTCCACCAGGGCTCGAACCACCTCCCTCATGTCCCTCATTTCTGCCACTACACGCACGATCTAACCGCTGGAAACCGCCCACTACGCAGCAGCGTTGCAACGCTACAGCGTTCAGTGTTGCACCTCGCGTGCGCAACGCCTCAACGTTGCAACGCTACACCCAGCGTTGCAACGTTGACCTGTAGCAGTGCCTTGATCAACATGGACAGCATTGAGACGCCGATGAAAGACGTCTCAACGTCGTCGACAAAACAACAAACTCCTTTGTTTTTCTTCGTCGTTTTTCGTCAATTTCCGCTCCGATTTCTTCACATCATCTCATGCCACGAACGACAACGGACAGACTCGATTTACATCAAAAAATGCCCAAAATACCGGGCCCTTACATTGATTTCATCAACTTTGAATGTAAATCTAACTAAGTGCCCAAAACCAAAATCATCCAAAATGCAAACCATTAAAAATCATCTCATGAATATTAATGCTACCCACCGAATTTTAAGATATCACAGAATACACAACGAAGAGAAACCTGGCTCTGATACCAATTGAAGAGATTTGGAATTTCCGCAGCGGAAGACGTTGTTAAACGTCATTGATTCGTTGTGTAATTCTTATCTTAAAATTGAACGAAACTACTTTAATTCTAAGTTAAACTTGAAAATAAGAAGAAGAAAACAGTAAGGAAATAAGTTACTTACTTGTCCAAGCCCTGGAGACAACACTTAAGGGAACAAACCCCCCGCAGACAGGAGTCCGTAACACGCTCGGGATTAAGGTCGAGTCATTAATGGTCATCTACAAATTTATTAGCTCTATACTGTTAACAGTATTACATCAATACGTCTAATAATTTACGGTTAAGTCTTGTACAATCTCATTGCACAGGATGCCCCCACTCGCATGTCAACCACATGAACGAGTTGGATCACCTCATTTGTATCTAATACAAAGCGGGTCGCATCCACAGTGTATCCAGGATTAGGTCTCCAACCCTATCCGTATACTGTAGATCGTTTGGGTCATTAACTCGATCGCGATCCTCCCTGTGTCCACTACACACTGTTCAAGTTCTTAGTTCTCTCATAATACAATGACCCTGGAGCTTAGTTTATTGGATTAAGTTTATGAAAAATGTGAGACACAAAGTTCGAATAAATAACTCTTATTTATTTACAACTTGAAATATTACAAACTACACGAGATGAGGACATACATCCCAACATAAGGAACAAAGAGGTAATCACATGGGTAAAATGGTAATTTGACCCAACTGTGATTACGAACAACCTGTGAAGGGTCGACTCATGGGTAATGATTATATCATGGACACAATATAATCTATAATGAGGAGAGTGCAGCTACAAGTCTATAATGGAGTGACTTGTAGTTAATGAATATTGATTAACCGGATCAAAGAGTTTGATCAGTTAATCTCACATCATTAGAGCTCATGAATTGTAGGTCCATTAGGTCCCTCCGTTGGCTCAACATGGTAATATTGATGGTATAAAGTTAGGAATGAAATTGAAGTGTTCAATTTCATATATGAGGTGTTATAACAATTATATGTGATATAATTGATATAATATATAGTTTTAATGTGATATAGTTTTAACAATTATAGTTTTAACAATTATATGTAATATATAGGCAGATCTTCACACGGTTCGGGTTCGCGTTGTAGAGATCGTGATCGTTGGAGAAGGAGCTCGTGATGAAAGTGTTCTTCAAAGGTATGATTCTTTGTTGTCCTAATTAGAAATACATGCTTAATCATAAGTATTTAGTTCTTGTTATAGATCCATGTAATGAAATCACGAACACGCGATTGACAATCGCTTCCACTGCGGGAATTGATCCCTTCAATTGGTATCAGAGCCAAGTTTTGTTCTTGATTTTGTTCTAGATTTATCAAGAACAAAGATGGGATTTACTGATTTCATGTGATGATTGATCAGTTTGCAAATTAGATGTTTTCATTTTTGGCACCATAGATTTACATAGTTTTTCGTTGAATTGTTCAATGTAAAGGGCCTATTGTTTTGGACATTTTATTATGTAAATCAAGTTTGTAAGTTCGTGTCGATCGAGGCAAAGTGGTTCCTGAGAAGAACGGAGCAAAACGAGCAAAATAGAGGAGTAGGCAGTGTTGTACTGTGAATGGCATTGCAACGTTGTTCATAGGCATTGCAATGTCATTGGAGCAGGCGTGTAGCTGAGGAGACAACAACGTTGCAACGCCACCCTCGGAAACACAAAACAAGAAACACACAAATGTTTCTCTTCGATGTGAAGAGTAAAAACCACGAAACTTGTGAGTAATCCACCCTTATCACCTTCTCTTTGGTGTGATAAAATTGAGGGAAAAAGAACCCAAATCAACCTTACAAAGATTCACAACCAACCAATATTTCCATACATAAGAGAACAACAATTGAGAGATGAAAGATGATAAATATCACCCAGTTTTTACAGGTTCTGTTCTATAGCAATATCTGATAAACTGAAGATCATAGCGACGATGCAACCGTTCAAAACGAGGCCCTGTGTGTCCTCAACAAGCTGACAAAATTTCAGCAAAATCCAACGGTTGAAACTTCAAAAAACGACAACTTTGTGAAAGTCATCTGTAAAAAACCAATTACACTGATCTCCCAACGTTTTCGGTATTCCTCTTTTGTTCTCTTCCTTCCTTTTTAGGTTATATACTCCTAAAAAAACCTAGGCTTTCTAGATAAGCCAACTTATTTAAGCCTAAGTAGGCTAAACGTATAACCCGATATTTTGGGCCCACAAACATAAGAAAAACTCATGTTTGTCTAACTAATGGGTTGGACACCCATAACACTCGGATCTCAATTTTATTTTTATGGGACTGAATACCTGTTTGAGTTTAATGAGCTCTCATACCATATTAGTTTATATGAGGTTTCATCTCAAAACCAATTGGTAATGAGAGGAATAACTCATGTATGTTATAAGTTGTGACATTTCTCACCATTTTTTTAACGTGAGATTCTCTACAGTTACAACTCATTTTTGTCTCATGAATGGGAGGAAGAATATCCTTTGTCTAAACTCAAGAAATTCTCGAAGAGAAAGTCAAAGCAGTATTTTAAGAATGTTTGGATGTGAAATTTGGAATTTTATATACGATAAATATAAAATGAAAGTATTTTTGTAGTTTTTTCTTTTAAATATTTAATAGTGTAAAATTTATGGTGATAATGATTTTAATATTGTAAATATTACACATGTAAATGTCCATTCCATATGCCATTTGATATAATTCCACTATCTTTATTTATATTATATATATTCCATTTCCACTATCTTTAATATTATTATTATTATTATTATAATAATAATAATTTATATTATATATATCTCCTTTCCACTATCTTTCATTATCATCATCATTATTATTATTATTATTATTATTATTATTATTATAATAATTTATATTATATATATCTCCTTTCCACTATCTTTCATTATCATCATCATCATTATTATTATTATTATTATTATATGTTATGGTAAAGTTTCGGTATCCGATTTTGCCTCCAATTTTTACAACACATTATCAGCACAAGCCTCTGTTATTTTTCTCGCTAAAGGTAGGTCCTCCGAGTAAGCCATTTTTTTTAATAATAAAATGTTATTTTGCATGTTTAATTAGTTTCCTAATGTAAATGCAATTTCTTTTTATATAGTATTACTATGAAAAATCTTGCAAAATTAGAATTCACGACCCTTGACATTAATGGTAATAATTATTTGTCATAGGTGCTTGATGTCGAGATACATTTGGATGCTATGAACCTTGAAGAGACCATTAAAGAAGGGAACACGACATCCATTCAAGAAAAGGATAAGACCATGATCTTCATTCGTCATCATCTCCACGAGGGATTGAAAATAGAATATCTAACGATAAAAGATCCCTATGTCATGTGGAAGAACTTGAAAGAAAGGTATGATCATAAAAAAACTGTTATTCTTCCAAAAGCTCGTTATGATTGGATGCACCTGAGGTTGCAAGATTTTAAATCAGTAAGTGAATATAACTCCACATTATTCAAAATTAGTTCAAAATTGAAATTATGTAGAGAAAACATTACTGATACGGATATGTTAGAGAAGACATTTTCTATCTTTCATGTCTCGAATATGCTCCTACAGCAGCAATATCAAGAGAAATGTTTTACAAAATATTCTGAACTTATTTTATGTCTTCTTGTTACTGAACAAAATAACGAGCTATTGATGAAAAATCATGAATCTCGACCAACTGGAACAACACTATTCCCTTAAGTGAATGTTGTGAATTTTAATAATCATGGTCGAGGTCGTGACCGCGGTAGGGGAATAAACAATTATTTTCGTGGTGGGCATTCTAATTATCCAAATTTCAAGAAACCCACACGAAATGATGATCATTAAGGAAAAACTCCACAGAATGCAAGAGGTGATGAAAATAAATGTTTTCGATGTAGAATGGTTGGACATTGGTCACGTATTTTTTGTACATCCAAACATTTAGTTGATCTTTATCAAGCTTTCTTGAAGGAAAAAGGAAAAAATGTGGAAGAAAATCTTGCTTACCAAGATAATGATATATACCACCCATCCAATATGACAAATTTGGATGTGACAGACTTCTTTGCATCTCCTAAAGAGAAGATTGAAGCAATTGATGGATTAGCAAGTGCTTCTTTTGATTTTGAGAATGTCTAGTACTAGTGTTCATTTTTATGTTCTTTTAGCTTTAAATTTTTTGTATTATATATCTCTTATTGTAATTATTTTTGTTTAATGAAGAAATATGACAGTTTTCATATGTTGAATGACTAAAAAATGAGCAATGAAAATCGGCAGACTGCGCAACTACGCACACAATACCTATAAACAGAAAATACTTTTCTAAATTGACAATGCTGGAAGCAAAAACCAATCCTATATCAGGTTTGCAGACTTGATTGAAGGTTTTGGAAAAACAAGTTTTATCTTGCCTAGAGGAACAAAATTCACAATTAATAATGTTTTGTTCTCTAGTATGTCGAAAAGAAACTTATTAAGTTTCAAAGATATACGTTACAATGGTTATCATGTTGAGACTGGTCGTAAAAATAATATAGAGTATCTCTATATCACATCTGCTGTTTCACATGAAAACCATATATTAGAAACACTGTCTGCTTTTTCTTTTGGATTATATTATACTCGTATACGAGTAATAGAAAGTTATGCAACAATGAATCAGAAGTTCATGAATCTAGAAATATTCAGTGTTTGACATGATCGCTTAGGTCATCCGGGATAAATAATGATGAGAAAAATATTGAAAATTCACATGGACATCCATTAAAGAACCAAAAGATTCTTCAATCTAATGAATTGTCATGTGATGCTTGCTCTCATGACAAATTAATCATTAGACCATCACCAGCTAAAGTGAGGGTTGAACCACCTGCATTTTTTGAATGAATTCATGGTGATATATGTGGACTTATTAACCCACCAAGTGGACCACTTAGATATTTCATGGTACTGATTGACGCATTCAGCGATGGTCACATGTATGTTTATTATCAAGTCGAAATCTTGCATTTGCAAGGCTACTTGCTCAAATAATTAAGTTAAGAGCACAAGTTCCTGATTATACAATTAAGGTCATTCGTCTTGATAATATTGGTAAATTTACATCCCAAGCATTCAATAATTATTGTATGGATATTGGGATACATGTTGAACATCTTGTAGCACATGTTCATACACAAAATGGTTTAGAAGAATCATTTATAAAACGTTTGCAATTAATTGATAGACCAATGCTTATGAGAGTGATAGCACACAAAATGTGTTATCCTTAGGCTTAATAATTACTAGTTTTATGATAATTTCAGGGCTTTGAAGTGTTTAAATCATTGAATTTCAAGTAAAGAGCTCAAACAGGATATTTGGAGCTGAAAATAACATCAATTGGAAGTAGAAGGATCAATTCAAGCTTGAGGACCCGAGGTGATGGCGTTGCAACGCCATGCAAAGCATTGCAACGCCGAACGTGCAGCTTTGAAGCAATGAAGAACACTATCGATAACGTTGCAACGCTGCTTTGCAGCTTCACAACGCTATCTCGATAAGAAGATGCGTATGAAGGTCGTGCAGGTAGCGTTGCAATGCTGCCAACGCTGCCTTCCAGCATCGCAACGCTACTTCGATAGAGAAGCGCGCACGTTAGGGATAGCAGCGTTGCAACGCTGCCGACTGTTTCCATATATACCACGCGGTTAGGGTACAGCGTTGCAACGCTGTACCGTTGATGCCTATAAATAGAACATTATGTATTCTTGTAAAGAGAGCCGAATTTGGTAGATTTTCCACCGTAATTTCGAAATACACTTTGTAAGAAGAGAGAAGAGAGTGTTTTTGGGAGCCAAAGCATTCGTGGAGGTTCGAGATCGAGGACGGGAGCTCGGAGACGAAGGACCGACATCGACACATAAGTTTAATTTCCTTTTCTTTCAGATTGTAACTCCGTTTAAGACGTTTTCTACATGTTTAGCTCGGTTTTCATGTGATTTAGAGTAGCTAGACATTGTAGTTAGGATTTGATTTACTTGTTAAGACTAAATTGTTGTGTATTGAAGCATGTTTTGTTCTTATTTTTGGCAATTCGTTCTTTAACTCTTAATTCTGTTGGTTTAAGTGGACTCGAGAGATAAAACTTGAATTAGAGCAAAATTGTCAAAACCTTTAGGAGTCTGGCATGAGAATGACCTAGAAGTCTAAGGAAAACACATAAAGAAGTTGCTTAATGTCGTGCATGTTATAGGTTCATATGGAGACTATAGAATTTATTGCATGTGCGAGGCTCACTAAGAATTGAGAGGTATTCTTGAGTATTTTACTTCTTGTTTATAAGTTCATCTCATTGGTTTATTGTATGTGTTAATTGAGTTATTAACTTGTTAAATCACTTTCCTCAAATCTATCAATTCGTGTCTCCACATGTTTGTTTGTTTGTTTGTCTTTACTTTCAATCACCTATCCATGTGTTGTTACTTTAGCTAAAATTGAGAATTAGTATCTTAGTAATTAATTAATCTAGAAACTCATTCCCGAGGACGATACTTGGACTCTCAAATCACTATACTAAAACTTGACTCGTACACTGCGGTATTGCAATATAATTCTACGCAATAGAGAGCAAAACTTCCAATATTTGTATGAGGGCATGTTGTTTTGCATGTTGCATCGCTAGTACGCATTAGGCCAGTAACTTATAATAAGTACTCCCCGATACAATTAGCTTATGACCAACAACCAAATATTTCTCATCTAAGAGTCTTTAGATGTGCAATATATGTTTCAATTGCTTCACCACAACGTATTACAATGGGTCCTCAAAGGAGGTTAGGAATATATGTTGGATATGATTCCCCATCAATTATTAAATATCTTGAACCCCTGACGGGTGATGTATTTACTGCACGATTTGTTGATTGTCGTTTTAATGAAACAAATTTTCCAATATTAGGGGGAGGAATTAAGAAGTTGGAAAAAGATATTACATGGGATGCATCGTTATTATCTCATTTAGATCCCCGTACAGATCAATATGAACTTGAAGTTCAAAAGATAATCCATTTGCAAAATATAGCAAATCAATTACCAGATGCATTTACAGATGCTAAGAGAGTAACTAACTCATATATATCAGCTGCAAATGCCCCATCGAAAATTGATATCCAAATACAACAAGTTGTCATTAAAGAGTCTGAGGCACGCCAAAAGGTGGTAGACCTATGGGTTCCAAAGATAAAAATCCTCGAAAAAAAAAGTAGTCGTTGATAATCAAAATAATCCAATGAAGGATATGGATATTCCAAAATAAATCCAGAATACTACTACTAATAAAAGTATTGATAAAAGTCCAATACTTGAGGATAATAATGAAATTTCCATAAACTATGTTATAACAGGAAAAAGATGGAACCGAAATGATATAGTTGTTGACAACATTTTTGCTTACAATGTTGCTCATGATATTATTCATGAAAATGATGATTCTAATTCAAAATCCATAGAAGAATGTCAACATCGAAAGGATTGGCTTAAATGGAAAGAAGCAATCCAGGTATAATTAAACTCACTTTCAAAACGTGAAGTTTTTGGATTGGTAATCCGGACACCAGAAGGTGTCAAACCTCTGGGATACAAATGGGTATTTGTAAGGAAGAGAAATGAAAAGAATGAGGTCACAAGATATAAAGCGAGACTTGTTACACAAGGATTCTCGCAAATACATGGTATGATTATGAGGAGACATATTCTCCCGTGGTGGATGCAATAACATTAAGATATCTAATTGGCCTGACTGTATATGAAAAACTTGACATGCATCTGATGGATGTAGTCACGACATTTTATATGGATCTCTAGATAATGACCTCTATATGTGAATGTCGAAAGGATTTAAAATGCCAGAAACGTATTCTCGGGAATTGTATTTAATAAAGTTACAAAGATCATTATATGAATTAAAACAATCAGGTTGAATGTGGTATAATCGAAGAAGGTTATCAAAATAATCAAATATGCTAACGTGTTTTTATAAGGAAATCACAGTGAGGATTTGTTATTATAACTGTATATGTTGATGATTTAAATATAATTGGAACTCCTGAAGAGTTATCAGAGGCAATAGAATATCTTAAAAAATAATTCGAGATGAAGGATCTTGGAAAAACAAAATTCTGCCTTGGTTTGCAAATTGAACATTTAGCAGATGAGATACTTGTTCATCAGTCAACTTATACAGAGAAAAATTTAAAAAGATTTTATATGGACAAAGCACATTCATTGAACATTCCAATGGAAGCTCGTTCACTGGATGTAAAGAAAAATATATTTCTACCTCGAGGTGATAACGAAGAGCTCATTGGTCCTGAAGTATCATATCTTAGTGCAATTGATGCACTTTTGTATCTTGCAGATAATACAAGACCAGATATCGCATTTTCAGTAAATTTATTAGCGAGATATAGTTTTTGTCCAACAAAAAGACACTAGAATGGAGTTAAACATGTACTCCGTTATCTCCGAGGAACGATTGATATGAGATTATTTTATTCTAACAAATCCAATTTTGATACGGTTGGTTATGCAGATTCTAGATATTTATCTAGTCCACACAAAACTACATCTCAAACAGGTTATCTGTTCACATGTGGAGGAACTGTCATATCATGGCGATCAGTAAAACAAACCATAATAGCCACTTCTTCAAATCATGTCGAAATCCTTGCAATTCATGAAGCAAGTCGAGAATGTGTATGGCTAAAATCGATGACTCAACATATCCGTGAAACATGTGGTTTGTCTTCTTGTAAATATCTTCCAATAATATTATACGAAAACAACACAACCTGTATAACCCAAATCAAGGGAGGATAACGAAACATATTTCACCAATATTAACGAAACATATTTCACCACAACTTTTCTACACTCATGATCTTGAAGAAAATGGTGATATCACCGTACAACAAATTTGTTCGAAGGATAACCTGACCGACTTATTTATGAAGGCATTACCAACTGCAACCTTTGAGAAATTAGTACATAGCATTGGAATGCGGCGACTCAGAGACTTTATGTGATGTGTCCATGAGAGGGAGGGAATGTATTATAATAAACTATATAAAATATGTACTCTTTTTCCTTCACTAGGGTTTTTCTTCTCATTGGATTTTTTCCTAGTAAGGTTTTAACGAGACATATTTTATATAAATGGACATTTAAGGAGGAGTATTGTAAACATTACACATGTAAATGCTCATTCCATATGTCATTTGATACTCATGCCAAGTGGCAAATTCTCCATAATCACGGTGTCTCCCATGTGTCCAACAAAACCTATAGATTGGTGTCCAAATGGACTACATCTCTCCAAATTGTCTATAAATAATGGCTTATAGTGGAAAATAAAAACACACAATTGGATAGACTATTCTCCAATCTTGTTTCTTCTCTCCTATTTTCTCTCTAATTTATTCTTTATTTAATCTTAATATATAATTCCACTATCCTTTATTTATATTATATATATCTCATTTCTACTATATTTTTTATTATTATTATTATTATTATATGTTTTGGTAAAGTTTTGGTACTTTGCGTCTAATTTTTACCACATTTAACAACTAATTTTTTCTATTGGGTTATCATCATCTCTGGCCCACGTCTAAACAGCCAGATAGATATAGATTAAAGAAAAAACGGGAGAAAAAGTTTAAAGAAAAAAATAAAAAGAAAAAGGAAAAGGAGAGTAGTTTTGTAAAGGGGAGTGCCGTGCCGGCAGATTCGGCGATGATTTCGGTAAATCGGCACCTCGACACCTCTATCTGATATGACAGCCTATGAAACAAATAACTGTTCTTTCAAATTTAAAAAAACAAAAAAAAAGAAAAAGAAAAAGATAAAATTAAAAAGAATTTCTTCATTCAGTGGACCGCACTCTTGTCATCCTGATCCTCACAATTATCCTTCTAATTCCCCACCCATCTTTTCAGAACACTTATTTAATAGAGCTCCCAAGACTATTTGTTTTTAGTTTGTGACATTAAATTTTCATTGACAAATAGATATTCTTACATCTCTATAAATTTGAGTTGATATCGATATTTTATTGATATTTTTATCGATATTTATTTAAAGTTGAGATTTTAGTATTTCTATCAACATTGACATGGACGGATTTAGTTAAGGCTCAGATGGACTCGACCCTCCAAATCTTTTACTTTATATAATATGTTTAGAAAAAAATCAAATTAAAACAAAAAAACCTCTCGCTTAGTGTTAATATGTTTCAAGTCTCCATGGATAAAAATTCTCGATCCACCACTGAACATTGACATTTTAAATCTTAGTGTTGAGACATTCAACTACTTCCTCTTGATTGAAGGTATATATTTAAACTGTACTAATGATTATAAATAAATTTAAAATTAATCTACTTCTGAGATATAGTATAAATTTGAGATTAGAACTTTTAAAGATCAAACATCATGTTGATTGCAATAGGAATATTTGGGTATCCACCCCTAAATTTTTAGTTTTGTGCAAAATTATTTTAGCTTTTAAAATAGTAGTTGTCAAATGTGTCATTAAAAAAAATCAAAAGTAACAGAGTAAATAAGAGAATATATGGGAAAGTTGTAGTTTTTTTTCCTGTAAAATAAAATTTTCTGAGTTTCACCTCTAAAATAATTCAATGGTGGATATTAACTTTTGAATTCTTTATCCTACATTTAACAAGTATATGATTATTATTACTTTATACATAGCTGAACAGATTAATGTAATTTTTAGTAAAAGAAATATAGAGTATGAGAAATTGTACCTTCAATCTTAAAAAATTAAGCTCGATTTGATAGACAATTTGAATTTTGTTTTATAATTTTAGATTCTAAATCTAATGAATATGCATTTGACATATGTATTATGAATTTATGCTAACAGTGAAAATTCTGTTTTTAAATTTTGAATTTAAAAATTTAAATGCACAATCCTATTAAAAAATAAAACCTTTAATATATATAATATTTTATGTTATAAACTCAAATTATTTTTGTTAAATTAAAATAGCTACAATATAATATATTATAAACTATATGATATTATAAAATAATAATTATACAAAATTTAGATAAAAACATGTTAATAAGTTAGTTAATGATGATCTATATTTAACTTAATATTAGTTACAACTACTCTCATAGTCTATAAATATATTATATAATACATTTTGAATAGTTATTTAAATTAAAATATAATATCTAGGTCAATTACTAAACATATATATTTGAAAACATAAAATACAATCCATTTTTATTTTTCTTTTCAAAATCGGTATCTTGTTTTTTTTTTTAAAAAAAAAATTAAAGTATTTGTTCAAAACAAAAAAAAAATGATTAAAGTAATTAGGACAGTGTATGTTGGATCTAAAAGTAAGAATGGTCAATCATATTGTTGGTAGCCGTTCAAATAATTTCTGAGTCCTCTTTTTGGTAAACCCCACAAAAGACTTTTGCTCACGCCCCCACGAACCCCACACGCCCTTTTATTTGTTTATTTTTTTATTATTATTATTTTTTTCCTTCTTTCTGTGTGTGTGTGTGTTTCAAATGATGAATATTACATATCACAGCACCAAACCCACTCTTTAAAATTCCCTCTCTCCATCCCACGATCTCCGCCATAACCACCGCCGTTTCCATTTCTCTCTCAGTTTCAACCCTAAATCCCTTTTAACTTTCTCCATTTCTTCCCATTTCCCCTGCCGCACAACCATGGCTGACCAAGAAGTTGTTATCACCGATGTTCCTCTTCCTGAGAACGCCGATAAGAAGGACCTTCTACCGGTGACGGAGCCGTTGAAGGCCGCTACTCTGTCTGAAGGCGAGGTTTCTGTTCCGACGGAGACTGAAGTTTTGAAGCCCGGCTGCGATGAGAAACTCGCGGCGGATGCTGATTCTTTTAAGGAGGAGAGCACTAAACTCGCTGATCTTTCCGATTCCGAGAAGAAGGCTTTGGAGGAGTTTAAGAAGCTTATTCAGGAAGCGCTTAACAAGCACGAATTCACTGCTCCGCCTCCGCCTCCGCCTCCGTCGTCATTGCCGGCCAAAGTTGAAGATACTCCATCCGAGGCCGTGGTTGGGAAGACGGACGAACCAATTGATGATGCACAGAAGTGCACCGATGAAGAAGAACCACCGAAATCCGAAGCTAAAATCGCCGAAACGAATGAAGAAAGAGA
Organism: Trichosanthes cucumerina; assembly: GCA_036507285.1. Classification (NCBI taxonomy): domain Eukaryota; kingdom Viridiplantae; phylum Streptophyta; class Magnoliopsida; order Cucurbitales; family Cucurbitaceae; genus Trichosanthes; species Trichosanthes cucumerina. Next base: position 5,998,767 of record CM071837.1, read on the forward strand.
AGCAGAAGAGGCAGAGAAATCAATCGAAATGACGCCTCCTGCGGCTGATAAAGTGGTGGTTGCAGTGAAAACCGAATCCGCCGTGGACGATGACGGAGCAAAAACAGTCGAAGCAATCGAAGAGACGATCGTCGCCGTCGCTGTCTCCGCCCCAGCACCATCGGAGGAAGCCTTAGACGCAACGTCGGCCAACACTCCGCCGACAGCGGCGCCGGAGGAGGTTTCAATTTGGGGGATACCGCTATTGGCGGACGAAAGAAGTGACGTGGTATTGCTGAAATTCCTCCGAGCAAGAGATTTCAAAGTGAAAGAATCGTTGGCGATGATCAAGAACACAATCCAATGGAGAAAGGAATTCAAAATCGACGAAGTGTTAGAGGAAGATTTAGGAAACGATTTGGAGAAAGTAGCGTTTATGCACGGATCAGACAAAGAAGGACATCCAGTTTGTTACAATGTGTACGGCGAATTTCAGAACAGAGAGCTTTATCAGAAGACATTTTCCGAGGAGGAGAAACGGCAGAAATTTCTCCGGTGGAGAATTCAGTTTCTGGAAAAAAGCATTCGCAAATTGGATTTCAATCCTGGTGGAATCTGCACCATTGTTCATGTTAACGATCTCAAGAACTCTCCAGGGCTGGGAAAATGGGAGCTCAGACAAGCAACTAAACACGCCCTTCAGATCTTCCAAGATAATTACCCAGAATTCGTTGCCAAACAGGTCCTTAATCCAACTATAATTATTCTTATGATTATAATCATGTGATTAGTTGATGATTTTTATTCCGATTTTGAATTTGGGTAGGTGTTTATCAGTGTTCCTTAATCCAACTATAATTGCTAGTTCATGATTTTTTTTTTTTTTTTAATAATCCTGATTTATGGTTTGCTTTTGAATTTGGGTAGGTGTTTATCAACGTTCCTTGGTGGTATTTGGCTGTGAATAGAATGATTAGTCCATTTATGACTCAAAGAACCAAGAGCAAGTTTGTGTTTGCTGGACCTTCTAAATCTGCAGAGACCCTTCTCAGGTACCTTCTTTGGATTACAGCTTTGTTTCGGTAAATTTTAAAACCTTAAATTTAGGAACAATGTTTTGAATTTCTCTGATTCGATATATGTGAAAATGATTTTAAATTCTTTTGTGTAATTTTTGTTTGGAAGTTTCTTGGGAAAAAAAGGGAAAACACGAAGCTTACTCATCTAAATCTTAAATTTTAATTATTATAAGTTTTTAACACGGACTCTCCATTCCATTTGGTAGGGATTTTCTATTGCGATTTTAAACTATTTTTTGAAATTTCAACAAAATTGAAAAAAAAAATATAGGTTCTTAAAACTTTATTATTATTTTTAAAGTTCGATTAAGATTTTAAGAAGTATGAAACATTATTTTAATTTGAACCAAAGTAATGAAATAACTACAATATATTCTATCTGAATTAGAGCTAGATTTTGGGTGTGAAAGTGATAAGCATGTCAAAATATGTGTATATATATATTATATAATTAACTATCCCTTCTTTTATTGCAGTAAAGATGAAGATTTATTAATAATAAAAGTTAAAATTAGTAATTTATCTTAAAATTTTATGGAATATATATATCACCATTTTAGCCCCCTCAAAAAAAAGGGGGGGGGGGGGGAAGAGATTGGATTACGAAATTATTTTATTTGAATGGATAATAAACAACAAAATGAATTTAGAATTAAAAGAGTATGATAGTTATTGAGTTATAAATACAAAAATTGTGGTGATTACACACAGGTACATAACAGCGGAAGAGCTGCCAGTGAAGTATGGAGGAATGAGCAAAGATGGAGAATTCGAGACATGTGATAGCGTCACCGAAATTACATTAAAAGCCTCAGCAGAACACACCGTGGAATACCCTGTCGCTCAGGTTTGTATTTTCTTCTCTCCTCTTTTTACTTAATTTTGAAGATTAAGTAAAAGTGTTTTTCAGTTAAAAGAAATCTTAAATCACAAATTTGGTGTCCCTAATTTGAAAAAGCAGTTAGAATATAGTTAGGTTGAATACAAGTTATTATTAATTAATTAATTTATGGACCTATGTTTAATATAATTTTATAATTTAAAATTTAGATACAATGAAAAATACAAGATTGTTTTAATAATTGAATTACTTTAGAAACACATATTATTTAAATTAGAATGTAGTACCAAAAAGGTCTTTATTTTTTGAAGGAAATTGTAACCTGGTTGAAATTTATAATTGAAAAAAAGAAGGAAAAAAAAAAAGGTAAAGATGGGAGTGTTTGAAAATGTGCATTTACTCATTGGATTCTCTGGACATGAGAGACCAACAGCCCGAAATGAGCGAGGATGTTTGTTTGTTTGTTTTTGGTTTTGTATTTGAAAATGATGTGTGGTTTGTTTGTGTTTAGGCATGCGTGGTGAGATGGGAGATACGAGTGGTAGGATGGGAAGTGAGGTACGGGGCAGAATTCGTGCCAATGGAAGAGGGAAGCTACACAGTCATAATCGACAAGTCTAGAAAAGTAAATGATGACCATTCTCTTCCTGTGGTTCTTTCAAATACATTCAACATATCTCACCCTGGTAAGGTGGTCCTCTCCCTACACAATCCCACCTCCAAGAAGAAGAAACTCCTCTACCGCTTCAAGACCATCTCTCTATCAAATTAAACCCTCACCCTCACCCTCTCGTACTTCTCTCTTTTTTCTTCTTTCTTCAAATCTTAAATCTACATCTTTTTTTTCTCCTTCTTTAAATTATGCTTTTTCTTTTTAATATCAAGTTTTTATTTTATACAATTCTTGCTGCAAATATTAATCAATTCATTCATCTTTTTCAAATGACTGATTACAAATATTAATCTTTTATATCTTTTTTTTAATCGGGGGTAAGGCGAAAATATGTTCGGATTTTATTTCTTCAACTCTTAAATCTAGATTTTTTTCTCTACTTTTTAATGAATCTTCTTTCATTTACGAGTATTGGTATGTTGGATGTAGAATACGTACCATAATTTTTTTTAGTTAAGCTTAAATCACGGATTTAAATTTTATCTAATGTCTGCATTCGTGAATCAAACCATCTACCATTTAGAATGATATTTTTTTTTTTTTTTTTTAGTTAACAATATGGGGTTTGAAGATTGAACACATGATCTCTTATTCTCTTACCTAAGATAATTAATAGTATACAAATTAACATTAAAAGAATAATGTAACATTAAATCTTTATCATCTAATGTATTGTGAGATGAAAATCTTGTCTTTGTCTTTTTGTTTTTTCTCTTTTCTTGGAAAATGATAAGAAAATCATATAGTACCCTACCACAAGTCCTTCTTAGTCCGAAATTGATGAATATTAGTTCATTTTCCTAAAATAAAAAAACAAATATATTTGAAAATTTTGTTTAATTTATATTTTCAATATAAATAACAAATTTGTTTTTTTTTTTTTTTTTTTGCAAAAATTCGAAAATAAATCTATTAATTATAAATGTATTTTTATTATATATTTTGAATTTTTGTATCAATCACTATAAAAATTGTTTGGATAATCCACCAATTAGATGTTTATTAAAAAAAAAAGTTTTAAAACTAATCTAATTTTTTTAAACACTCTTTATATATAAAGATAAGATTTTTTTTTCCAAAAAAAAACTTTTGATCACCTAAAATGAACTCATTACAAATTATTAATTCTTCTTCCGGAGCTTATAGAAAAATCGATTTTCTTTTTCAAAAAAGTATTTGTGTATAAGTTATTCCATATCCACTAGGGGCTTAGAGTGAGTTAATTTTCCTAAGCCCAAGTTTGTTTCGTACAAAGGGCTTCGTTTCCTAACCTCAAATCCACGGAGTTGAGAAGTATTTATTATTCAACTCAATGATTTTTTTTTCTTTAAAAAAATTAGTTATCTATCTTCCTCTCCTTCCTGCCGTATTTGAATTATCATAATTATTATTATTTATCTTTTTAGATGTTTTATCCTTTCTTTTTTCTTCTATCCGTCTCTTATTTGTCTTTTCATCTTCAACAATTTCAACCACTCTTTTGATTGGTAACTTTCAAATTTTTTTTAAGTAAATTTAACTTAAAAACTTATTAGAATAATTTTTTTATACTTAATGGCTAAAATGTTATTTTTTAAATCTCAGATGTCAAATAAAAATTTAAATAAAATTTTAGGATTAAAAGTTTAATTTTCCCCAAAATATATAATTTCTAATAATTGAATTTAAGATAAAAACATTATTTTATTTTGAACTTGAAAATATTAAATTAAAAATAACATTTTAAAAATTAGTTAACATAACAAAAGTATATGCTAATTTGCTTGAAACTTAGTAAAATAGATTATTTATAATTGATAATGTGATACTCAATGAGGAGAGCTACATGAATGAACTGGGACCACATTTGAATGAGAGGGATCTTGAGGATTTAAAAGTATGGTTGAGAAGAATGTTTAAAAGAATTGATAGTTATTACCTATATCAATAAGGTGCACATTTTTTTTCAACGGTTCAATTATAGGAACTCCAAAGTTAAACATGTTTGATTTAAAGCAATCCTATGTTGGGTAACCTCCTATAAATTTTCCTAGAGAGCATGTTGAAACTAAAGGAATCGAATCTCAGTACGGAAGCGTATGATCGTTTTTTCTTTGAAAATTTGTGAAATTACAACACAAAAATACTAAGATTAAACATACAATTAAAGGAGAAGAATTATTTACCCTTGTAGATACTTCTTCTTGTTCTTCGTTCTCAATGATCTTCATTTTGAATGACACCTTCAAAAGTCTTCCCCGCTATTCTCCGACAAGGATCGATTTGTGGGAACCTCTTTTGGAAGAAAATGATTTTTTGAGAGAATTTGAGAGAGCAATTGTAGAGATAATTTTTGGTGGAGTGTTATGGAAATCAATCTCACGTATGACTTAAGTGTGCCAAAATGAAACTCCTAGCATTTATTTATAATGAGTGTGCCAAATTCCTTCATCCACCATCCCACTAAATCCTCTAAATTAGCATTATGTAAATCAATTTGCATAATGCACTTAATTAAGCATCATATACTTAATTAAATGTGAAGGAGTGCATATTAAGAAAGCAGAAGCAATTTTGGATCTTGAGCACTCTAAGTTGATCAATTTTACAAAGTAAAAAGCATGCTCAAAACTAGAAAAAATAGAGAGTTAGGAAACTCAACTTTGAAGATTAAATTCTCTTCACCCGGTGGACGATTTGCAACATGAACCGTTCGTGGACCACCTCTAGTGTCTTCTCTACTATCTTCAGTCCTTGGAACAGATTGTAGGATCCTAGATTGAGAGAATTTGGAAGAAGAGTGCTCAAAGGTAAAAAATCGAGAACTCAATGAATTTCTGCAAAATTCTATCAAATCTCCTCAAATCTCCTTTAAACAAAACTTCATTAAGCTTTGTTAAAGTGCCAACACATGAGTGATGAGGATGATTGAAAAAGAAGGTGACTGATTTTGGTTAATTTTGAGATTGAATCATCTTGGGAAAGTTGGCAAGTTGATTTCAAGATTAATCTTGAAATTCCCTTTTAATTTTAATTCCCAAATCAATATAAAATTGATTTTAAATTAAAATAAATTTAATTGATTAAATAATTTAAATAAATAAATAATTTTTATTTTAATTTAATATCAAATATTAAATTAAACATTTTGTCAAATTCCGATCTCAAAATCGATTTTTCGAACATGAATCCCTATTCATGTTATAAACTGATCCAATATTTAAATCATATTTAAATATGCACATCTCTTCTTAATCATAGTTTAATTCATAATTAAGCTATGCCACATTAAATATATTGCATATAATTAACGTTTTCTCTCAAAAATCGAATTTGGACAATTCAAATTCTTTTCTCTCAAATTGTTACAAGGCTTAGTCCTGGGGGACTTAATGGACCTAAAGATCATGAGCTCCAACGATACGAGATTAATCGGACAAACTCTTTAGCCTAGCTAATTACCATTTGTTAACCACCGTGGCACTCCACTAAAGCCCAGTGACTGCACTCTCCTCACTGTAAATATATTTTTGTCCAGTTGATATAACCATGATTAGTAAGTCGATCCTTCACAGATCGTTCGTGTTGGGTTTAATGTCCTAAAAACTCGTAGTTTTGTAAACTGAATGTATATTCTATTTTGCAATAAAGTTGTTATTGAAATTTATTCAATAAAGGTGTTATTGAATATTGTGTATTGTGTAACCTTAATCCAATAAAGAACCCTTGGCTATAGGATGAATACTTGAAGTTTATGTGTGACATAAAAGTGGATCAAGTTCAAGTTATAGCCAAAATAGTCTATAGTATAAGGATAGGGTTGGGTACCTTATCCTGAGGACACTATGGATGCGGCCCACTTTGTAGAGTACAAACGATGTGATCCTAAATCGTCCATGTGAAGACATGCGAGTGGGGGCGTCCTATGCAATGAGTTTGCATAAGACTGGACCGCGAAATAGTCACTTAGACTTTATAACTCCGTTTACTGTCTTAACTGACTATATTCATACGATGACCTAGGTAACTCGATCTTAATCCTAAGCGTTCTATGGACTCCTGTTTATTCGGATTATCCTTAGATTTGCATGGGTAAGAATGACTCGAGACTGCTGACTCAATAAGCCTCCCATTTCAGGGATAAGTCTGGGTAGATAGCTGGGAACATAGTTCTGCAAGATAGAATTCACTCCTACCCGCTTTAGGGATTAGTAGAGAGGTTGTTCCCTTAAGTGCTGACTCTAGGTCTTGAACAAAAGGGCCCACCCCTCTCATTGGCCCGAGAGGGATTTGGTTTGCTAGTTGAACCACAAATCAATTGTTCATTAGAGGATTAGTGGAACTTAAGGAACAAGAGGTAATTACAGGGGTAAAACGGTAATTTTGACTCAGTTGTAATTACGAATGACCTGTGAAGGATCGACTTACTAATCATGGTTATATCGAGTGGACATAAATATATCTACAAGTGAGGAGAGTGCAACCACCGGGCTTTAGTGGAGTGTCCTGTGGTTAATCTGATGTTGATTAGCTAGGCTAAAGAGTTTGGCCTGCTAATCACGCTTTAGTTGGAGCTCATGATCTGTGAGGTCCATTAGGTCCTTCTTTCTAGCTTGGACTAAGCCTTGTAACATTTTGAGAGAAAAGAATTTGAATTGTTCAAATTCGTTTTTGGGAGAAATCGTGATATATTTAACGAGTCATAGCTTAATTATGAATTAAACTATGATTAAAAGGAGGTGGATATATTTAAATATGATTTAAATATTGGATCGGTTTATAGAATGAATAAGGATTCATGTTCAGAAAATCGATCGGGATCGGGCAATTTATTTAATTTAATATTTGATATTAAATTAAATTAATTAATTAATAATTTAATTAATTAAATTAATTTTAATTAAAAATTAATTTAATATTAATTTTTGAATTAAAATTAAATGAAAATTCAAGGATTTCCATGAAACCCAACTTGGCAACTTGCCCAATCTTACTCATCATCAAATTCACAGAAATTGGCCACCTCCATCTCAAAGCATCCTCATCACCCTTGAGTTGTCACTCTAATGAAGCTTGTTGAACCTTTATATAATGGTGATTTGAGGTAATTTGAGAGAATTTTGTAGAAAATTCTAAATTTCCGAATTAGTGACCTTTGAGGTCTTTTCTTTCAAATTCTCTCAACCTAGGATCCCACAATCCGTTCTAAGGCCTGAGAATAGTAGGGAAGACTCTAACCGTTGTCCACGAAGTGTTCGTGTTGAAAACCATCCACCGGGTGAAGAGAATTTGATCTTCAAAGTTGAGTTTTCTATCCTCTGCTTTTTCCAAATTTTGAGCATGCATTTTATTTTACAAAATTGATCAACTTAGAGTGTTCAAGATCCAAAATCTGCCTGCTTTTCTTAATCTAGACTCTTTCAGTTCGTAATTACAGTTGAGTCAAATAAATCGTTTTGTTCCTATAATTAGTTCTTGTTCCTTAAGTCCTTCTGATCCTTTGATGAATAATTGGTTTGTGGTCCAACCAACAAACTGAATCCCTCTCGGGACAATTAGAGGGGTGGGTTCTTTGTTCAAGACCCGGAGTAAGAACTTAAGAGAATAACCTCTCTACTAATTCCTAAAGCAAGTAGGAGTAAATTCCATCATGCAGGACTATGTTCCCAGCTATTAGATACCCGGTGTTATCCATGAAATGGGAAGCTTATTGAATCGACAATCTCGGGTCACTCTCACCCATACAAATCTAAGGATAATCTCGAATAAACAGGAGTTCATAGCGCACTCAGGATTAAGATCGAGTTACCTAGGTCATCGCATGAATATAGTCAGTTAAGACAGTAAACGAATTTATAAAGTCTAAGTGACTATTTCGCGATTCAGTCTTATGAAAACTCATTGCATAGGACACCACCACTCGCATGTCTCCACATGAACGATTTAGGATTACATCGTTTGTACTTTACAAAGTGAGCCACACCCATAGTGTCTCCAGGATAAGGTATCCAACCTTATCCCTATACTATAGACCATTCTGGCTATAACTTGAACTTTATTCACTTTTATGTCATACATAAAGTTCAAGTATACATCCTATAGCCAAAGGTTCTTTATTGGATTAGGGTTACACAGAATACACAATTCACATTATTCAATAACACATTTACTGAATAAACTTCAATAACATTTTTATTGCAAAATAGAATGTACATTCAGTTTACAAGCCACGAGTTTTAGGATATAAAACCCAATACTTAGAACACTTAGAAGCTACAGGTTTGGTCCTCGAGGTTCAACCCCTATGGAAGGACTGGTAGGAAACATTTGTCTCACCTTCCTACCCTTTGACTTTCATCAAGGACTGGTAGGTTTATAGCTCGTTGAGAATGATGGTTAGGGTGTAGCTCAACTTTTTCATAATAGCGTTGCTACGAAACTGAAGGAAACTCTTCAAAAGAGTCTCCAAAATGAAGCTGACCTGGCTCGACTCATCGATAGTAGTACCATTCATCTCCATTGAAGTGGACCATCATGTCGAGAACGTCTTCCTTGATAGACGATCCCTCTTTCATCCTGGTGTTTAAGACGTGCTTGAGAGCATCGTGTCGGACCTCAAAGGACTGTTGTTCAAACATGTCCTGTAACGATCTCATGATTTTGCCGGTGACCATGCTCTCATGTTTCTTAGCCAAAATATCAGATAAATTAGCTAAAATGTAGACCTTGGTTTTGTCATTGGCCTTGATCCATATATCGTACGCGTCATGAACATTTTGCGGCACAGTCGAGCTCAACACTCGAGGACATTCCTCAGTGAGTACGAACTTCAGGTCGTCCAGTACCAAAATCGTGTTTAAGTTATTTTTCAAGGTTGGATTATTATCTTTGGTTAGTTTCTTTACGGCTAGTAAGGAAATTATCAGGCTAGACATTTTTGCTTAAAGCTAAATTTAGCTATGTATCTACTACACACTATTCAAGTTCTCATAACCATAATCTTGGAGCTTAGTTTATTGGATTTTAAGTTTTAAATGTGAGAACATGAGAAATGATGAATAATAACTTTTTATTGATTTCATCAGATATTTACAAACTACACAATTTTAGAGCAAAAAATTCTAACACGAGTTGCTATTGGTCATCTATGAATTATTAAACCTAATCTGTTGATAGTGCTACTCGTTTGTATCAAATATAAAATGGATCGCATCCATAGTTTCACCAAGATAAGGTTCCCAACCTCATTCGTATACTATAGATCGTTCAGATTATTTACTCAAACATGATCCTACTTGTATGTCCACTATATATTGTTCAAGTTCGCATAAATCATATAACTTTGGAACTTAGTTTATTGGATTTAAGTTTAAATGCGAGTACAAGAAACATGAATAAAATAATACGTTATTGAGTTCATTGAAAACATTTACATATCCACGAGTTTAGGACATACTCCCCAACAAGTAACAGACTTGGAAGCAAACTTCTTAGGTATTAAACATATATATAAGTCTCATTCATCAAAACATTAACAACACAGAATGAGTAAAACTCCTGAATCATGATCATAATATATGTCTTAATGGTATCCTAAAATAATTATAAAAATTCAATAGTAAAACCATAAGAGCCCAGAGATTTACTGGAACCCAAAAAGAGACAGCTTGGGTAACTTTTTGCTTAAAAGAGGTGTATGAAATTATCTATAAAACACTCCTAAACTGTGCAAGTATACACAATCTAAGCAACAAGTGATAAGTATATTTAATCGTCTACTCAGGGATTAGTTGTGGAAATTACACAAGGCTCAAGCAATGTAGAAGTGGATTAACAAAAATAAGGCAACAACAAAAACAAGCTTAACCAAAGCAGTAAAAAGGGGATTGGATTACGGATGAAATTATGTTTCAGCAATCTTAATGCTAGAGCTCAAAAACTGCATCAGAACCCAAAACACTTTTATTCACGGAATCTTCCCAGATTTCCTTACACAATAGGTAATTAACACCTCAATTTAAGCTCCTAACTGTCAACACTAGGTGAGTGACTATCCCTAGACTCCTCAATCACCTGAGAGAAGTAATTCTCTTAATCAGAACTAGTGTCATGCCTTGAAATCAATTTACTCTTCCCTTTCCCAAGTTGGAATAAACAATGCTAAAATGAGATGGTCAACCAAATTCTAGCTAAACAGTAAATTCACAAGGTAAGAGAGTAGGATTGTAGTAATATACTCTTACATTAAGTTGCTTTCACATAAAATCTCCTAATCCTCGCCCCAAGGGTGATTAGTTCAACATATTAAGTAAAGAAAGCAATAAAACAGTAAATCTACTTCTAAACATGCTTAAGAAGTCTCAATTACAAGTAGGTAGATTAAGGGCAAGGAAATAAGAAGAGAATAAACAAATGGCTTATGCTCAAGCTCTAGGGGTAAATGGCAAGCTTTGCCATAAACAATTCTATAGGGGGCATGCCTAAAGGGGTCTTAAATGCTGTCCTATAAACCCACAAGGAATCTTCTAGCCGAAATGACCAATCCTTCCTGTTAGGATTTACCACTTTCTCAAGAATTCCCTTGATTTCCCTATTAGAAATTTATGCTTGCCAGTTTGCCTGTGGATGATATGGGGTTAAGATCTTATGTTTGACATTATACTTACCCAAAAGTGAAGTCATTGCCTTATTCACAAAATGGGATCCTTCATCACTAATCAGAGCTCTAGGAGTTCCAAACCTAGTGAATATATGCTTATGTAAGAACCACATAACTGTCTTGACATCATTCATTGGACAAGCTATTGCCTCAACCCATTTAGAAACATAATCAACAGCTACCAAAATGTATAGATTTCCCTTAGAAGGAGGAAAATGGCCCATAACATCGATCCCCTAACACATCAAATAGCTCTACTTCCAAAATGTAGGTGAGGGGTAATTCATCTCTTTTTCCTATATTTCCTCTTCTTTGGTATCTATCACAGGCCTTGCTAAACGTATGGGCATCCTTGAAAACAGAAGGCCAATAATAACTAGATTGGAAGACCTTGGTAGCTGTCCTTTGGCCACCAAAATGACCTCCATAAGGCGAAGTATGACAATGCTCTAGAATGGAATGAATTTCAGCCTCAGAGACACATCTTCGCAAAAGCCCATCATCACACTGTTTATAAAGGTAAGGATCATCCAAAAATAAGCTTTTGAGTCATGAATGAACCTTTTCAATGATTGCCCAGTCAAATCTAAAGGCAGAATACCACTTGATGCATAGTTAGCAAAATCTGCAAACCAAGGAATTCCAAATTCCTGCACTTGAGCTACTGTCAAAAGTTGTTCATCAGGAAACTCATCTCTGATCTCAGATTGCTGTGACATTGATTTTGCTGGCTCAAGCTTGGACAAATGGTCATCTACCTGATTTTCTGATCCTTTCCTATCAATGATTAGGACATCAAATTCTTGAAGAAGCAACACCCATTTGATCAACTTGGGCTTTGCATCTTTCTTTGCCCCAGGAGGAAGTGTATTCAACCATGTCTTGACTGCATCTCTAAGGGAGTAAGGGAACAAACTCAACCTTAGGGCATCCTTAGGAACTCGTGGTAGTATAAAAGAATCACTAACCCCTAGGAAGGATTTCAAATGCAGATGAGGATCTTCAGATGATAGTCCATAAAACTGTCCTATGGTTTGAAGCATTTGAAGCATGGCAGGTTTAAGCTCAAACGTAGGGGCTTGGATTTTTGGCCTAATGATCCCTGGATTTAGCTCTTCAACCAAGGGATTGACATAAGGTTTGATATCTCTCTCTCTGTCATATGCTAAAACAATAACATTGGCAGGGACCATAGCTTGGGGTGAAGGGAATAAAACTCCCGCAGCGGAAACGACTTGAAATGTCGTGGTAATCGTTGTGAAAAACTTTTCTTGAAATCAAACCTATCTTATAGATTTTAGGCTAAACATGTTGTAAAAGAAGGAAAAAAACAGTAAGATGAGTATACTTACTTGTTGAAGAACGCTTCTCCAAGAATTCCTTCTCCGATCTCGATCTCTACGTTCACGATCTCTCGAATCGAACAGTGACACCTCTGAAAGACCTTCTCGGTTGTTCTCTGTCGGTAGAGGGAGAGTGGTGGGACTCTTTTGGTTTAGGAGTAGAGAGAATTTGAGAGAGTTGAGAGAATTTTGAGAGCTCTTTTGGTGAGAAACCAAAAAAATGAGCAAATGCCTCTACAATGCCTTGTCACAAAGGCATTATATAATGGTGATAGGTGGAGTTGAAATCTCCACCTATTTACCATTTTACCACAACCTTAAGTTATGCAAATCGTATTTGCATAACAACATATAATAAGATATCTCATATCTCATTATACAAATCACATTTGTATAATTGTGGATTTTAAATTGAATCACATTCAATTTAATTTTTCTCAATTCAATTTCTCTAAATTGGCACTAATTAATCAATTAGGCTAACCTATAGTTTATTATGAATCTCATTCACATTAAACTATATAATATGTCAATCATATCTCATATAAATGACATAAATACCCTTTTAATAAATTTGAACACTTCAAATCCACACCAAACTGTAGACCCTCTATCTATCTAGTTTGAGCCAACCGAGGGACCTAATCGATCTACAGATGACGAGCTCCAATGATGCAAGACTAACCCATCAAACTCTTTGACCCGGTTATTCAACATTCATTAGCTACAGTAACACTCCACTAAAATCCGTAGCTGCACTCCCATCACTGTAGGACAAGTTGTGTCCATTGATATAACTAATGCCCGTGAGTCGACCCTTCACAGGTTGTTCGTAGATACTGCTGGGTCAAATTACCGTTTTACTCCTGTGTCTACCTCTTGCTCCTTAAGTCCCCACTGCTCCTCTAATGAACAACAACGTTGTATGGTCCAACCATAAACAACACCCCTCTCGGGTCACTGAGAGGGTGGGCGCCCATTTTCCAAGCCTTGTAGATAACACTTAAGGGAACAACCCCTCTAGTTTTTCTAAGTCGGGAACGAGTGAATTCCATCTCGCGTAGTCAAAATCCCAGCTCCCCACGTGATCCTGTCCCTGAGAAGATAGACATGTTGGGCGAGTAACTGTGACCACCCTCACCCGTACTAGTCAAAGAACAGACCCACGCAGACAGAAGCCCGTAATACGCTCAAGATTAAGGTCGAGTCACTATTGGTCATCTACGGTTTATTAGTCCTATCATCATAATGTGTTACATCGATGAGGTCTTATAATTAACGGTCCGGTCTTGTACAATCTCATTACACAGGACGCCCCCATATGCATGTCAACAACATGAACGAGTTAGATCACCTCGTTTGTATCTAATACAAAGCGGGCCACATCCACAACGCATCCAGGATTAGGTCTCCAACCCTATCCGTATACTGTGAACTGTTCGGGTCATTAACTCGAACATGATCCTCATTGTGTGTCCACTACACACCATTCAAGTTCTAGTTCTCTCATAAATCAATGACCCTGGAGCTTAGTTTGTTGGACAAAATTTGTAAATATGCGAGACACAAAGTGATGAAAAAATAACTCTTATTTATTTCAATAGTGAATATTATAAACATGTACGAGATTAGAACATACATCCCAACATGGGGTTCAATTAAAGGTGGTCTAAAGCCTCCTTGACCTTGTGGATGGTTTTCAGGGTTATTTTGAGGATTGTTAGGATCTATAGGACCTCCACGAAAATATGCAATTTTTTTTCTTTTGAATCCTCCTTCTTCTATGAAATGCTCTCTCAGGTTCAGGATGTAGGAAAAATTCTAAACCTGGGAAATCATTCATGCACAATTACAACACCTGAAAAACAAAAAAACACTTTAGTTAGATCTTTCTTTCAGCTCAAAAATCACTAAAAACAACTCAAATAAGATAAAAATCAAACTAATCCCCAACAACGGTGCCAAAAACTTGTTTGCTTAAAAGGGGTGTATGAAATTATCAATAAAACACTCCTAAACTGTGCAAGTATACACAATCTAAACAACAAGTGATAAGTATATTTAATCTTCTCCTCAGGGATTAGTTGTGGAAATTACACAAAGTTGAGTTGATTTTAATGAGTAAGGGGTAACCAACATAAACAAAATGAGTAATGAGTTTAGAAATCAAAAGTAACAACTAAAAAGCTCAAACAATGCAAAAGTGGATTAATAAAAATAAGACAACAACAAAAACAAGCTTAACCAAAGCAGTAAAAAGGGGATTGGATTAGGGATGAAATTATGCTTCAACAATCTTAATGCTAGAGTTCAAAAACTGCATCAGAACCCAAAACAATTTAATTCACGGAATCTTCTCAGATTTCCTTACACAATAGGTAATTAACTCCCATTAACACCTCAATTTAAGCTCCTAACTGTCAACACTAGGTGAGTGACTATCCCTAGACTCCTCAATCACCTGAGAGAAGTAATTCTCTTAATCAGAACCAATGTCATGCCTTGAAATCAGTTTACTCTTCTCGTTCCCAAGTTGGAATAAACAATGCTAAAATGAGATTTCCAACCAATTTCTAGCTAAACAGTAAATTCAAGAGGCAAAATAGTAGGATTGCAGTAATATACTCTTACATTAAGTTGCTTTCACATAAAGTCTCCTAATCCTCACCCCAAGGGTGATTAGTTCAACATATTAAGTAAAGAAAGCAATAAAACAGTAAATCTAGTTCTAAACATGCTTAAGAAGTCTCAATTACAAGTAGGTAGATTAAGGGCAAGGAAATAAGAAGAGAATAAACAAATGGGTGAAGTTCCAAGGCTCCCTTCAGTCTATTCCAGCTTCCTTCCAGAAGAGGAATGCTTCCAATGTGGTCACCACCTTGGTTCTCGAATTCTGCCCCTTTTCCAATCGCTATTCCCTCTTTTTCTCCTCCTTGTCCTCCTCCTTTTCCAAAAACGGCTAAAGAAGGCTTTTATAGCGCATCCATCTTGAAATGAGGGTTGAATAGACAGGAGAACTGATCTGGTGGCTTTCCATTGGCTCACAACAGCTGATATGACATCTATTGTCCAACTCAATTAATGAATTTTGTCCACGTGTATATTCTGCGAACTGAACCACAATTTTGCTCCAACAATCTTTACTCTTCAGCAAATGCATAAGTACAACAACACAAAGTAGACTTCCAACACTTCATAACATCCATCATCCCAAAGCTCCTGTAAACAAGGCCCGAATGACAAAATTTAGCAATGAAAAGTACTTCAATGGCTTTAAGGCACTTCAAAACTACTTTGCAAACTAGCACACAAAAGTACCCATCCAAAGGGGTTCTAAAGCTAAAATGGTAGAAGAGAACTCCAATTACCAAGAATTAACACCATAAAAGCTCACTCATAGCTCTCATTCTAAGAGCTACAGTAACTTCCTCTTCAGTAAACACAGTTTCAAGACCATCAACCTGATTCACAGAGATAGGACTCTAATCAACATTAGTTGGTAAAAACTAATGACTATCAGTGAACAATTTCGAATAAAAATAAATAAACTCATATTCAATGCCCTTTGCAGCTGTTGCGTATCATTTTGATTATGCAATACTGCAGTGTACGGGTCAAGTTTTATTATAGTGATTTAAGAGTCCAAGTATCGTCCTTGGGAATGGGTTTCTAGATTAATTAATTACTAAGATACTAATTCTCAATTTTAGCTAAAGCAACAAAACATTGATAGGTGATGAAAGTAAAAACAAACAACAGACTAACACGTGGAGACACGAATTGATAGATTTGAAGAAAGTGATTTTACAAGATAATGACCTAACCAACATATGCATTGAACCAAGAGATGAAGTTATAAACAAGAAGCAAAATACTCAAGAAAACCTCTCGATTCTTAGTGAGCCTCACACATGAAATAAACGCAATAGTCTCCATATGAACCTACGACATGCATGGCATTAAGCAACTTCTTTATGTGTTTCCCTTAAGTTTCTAAGTCATTCTCGTGCCAGATTTCTAAGGGTTTTGACAACTTTGCTCTAATTCAAGTTTTATCTCTCGAGTCCACTTAAACTAACAAATTTAAGTGTTAAAGAACGAATTGCCAAAAATAAGAACAAAACATGCTTCAATACATTGCAATTGAGTCTTAATAAGCAAAACCAATCCTACCTACAACATGTAGCTACTCTAAATCACATGAAAACCAAACTAAACATGTAGGAAACGTCTTAAAACGGTATTACAATCTGAAAGAAAAGGACATTAAACTTATGTGTCGATGTCAGTCCTTCGTCTCCGAGCTCCCGTCTTCGATCTCGAACCTCCATGAATGCTTTGGCTCCCACAAACGCTCTTTTCTCTCTTCTTACAAAGTGTATTTCGAAAATAGGGTAGATTGTCTATCAATTTCGGCTCCCTTTGCAAGAGAATGTAAGGATATATTTATAGGCTTCAACGGTACAGCGTTGCAACGCTAGGGACAGCGTTGCAACGTTGTACCCTAACCACATGGTATATATGGCAAAAGTCGGCAGCGTTGCAACGCTGCTACCCTAACGTGCGCGCCCCTTATCGATCTGGCATTTGCAGCGTTGCAACGCCCTCTGTGTGGTTCCTCATGTGCGCCTTCCTATCGAGATAGCATTGCAACGTTATCGCATGGAGTCTTCAATGCCTCTAAACAACAAGCACGACGTTGCAACGCCATCACCTCGGGTCTTCAAGCTTGGATTGATCTTTTTTCTTCTGAATAATGTTATTTTTTTAGCTCCAAATAGCCTCGTTTCGATCTCAAGTGATCCAAAATGTCTCCAATTGTTCTGTTTAAACTCTTATCCTGAAATTGAGTGATTTAAACACGTAAAAGCCCTAAAATCATCTTAAAACTAGCAATAATTAAGCCTACGGAATAATACATTTTGTGTGCTATCAAACACCCCCAAACTTAAACTTTTGCTAGTCCCGAGCAAAAATAGAGTTAAATAGTAGATTGTTCTTAAACATACATTTGATTCCAGCCTCAAAGATTTAAGAGAAAATCTAGTAATCACAGGAAACAGTCAATCATAACACTTCAACAAGCAATTTAAAACTTTTCCTAAGTGTTCCTACGTGTGTGTGTGATTAGCCTATGTTCCCTTCATTTTTACTAAGCCCGGATCAACTTTATTAGGGTCTTCATTCAACTACCCCCTACCTTGGTCTTAATTACTAATCTTTTGAGTCTCCCCACATTCAAGAATTAAATAACTCTATTCAACACTTACTTACTTTTTATCATTTTTTCTATTTTCTTCTTTTTTTTTTTGTGCAAGGACACTAGCTTTCACACATCCACTGCAGGGACCCTTACCTAGAGCACTCGCTCAATGAGTGACCTAACTGATCACAATGAAGGTAGCTCTTTTT
This sequence comes from Trichosanthes cucumerina, assembly GCA_036507285.1. NCBI lineage: Eukaryota > Viridiplantae > Streptophyta > Magnoliopsida > Cucurbitales > Cucurbitaceae > Trichosanthes > Trichosanthes cucumerina. The sequence goes on from CM071837.1 coordinate 6,016,732, forward strand.
GCCCTTACGAATCCTTTTTCTTTAGCAAACAAACAACAAAAACCAACTATTTCACATACTATACAAGTCATGCACTTCATATTGTCATTCACCCTATCCTGCAGTTTAACTCTCAAATAAGTTCTTAGACCTATCGAGGTGACATTAAACTTGTAAACCTAATAACTTTGTTCTAAGCATTTCAAAACTACAAGAACACAGGCTATGTGCATAATAATGCAGGAGAAACTCAAGAAAATTTTTAAATTAACTCTAATTCATATCATGCTCTCAAGTTTCAGCAGAATCACAAAGATTTACAATTAAATCTCATCCTAGGCTATCATGATCATACTTATGTAAAAGATCAATCAACAATTCAGCACATACTCAGGACAATCACAATAAACAACATCCCACCCCCAAACTTAAACTGAACATTGTCCTCAATGTTTGGAGAAATAAGCACAAATCAAGTATAAGGGTAAGATTGAACAATACTGTCCTGGATTGGTGGAGATCTTTCTGAGTTCTTTGGATAGCCAAAACATGTGTGCTGGAGTTCTTCAAAACGGGAGCATGGATTTCAACGAAGGGTGACATCATCACAACCGACAAAGCAAAACAAACAAACTAGTAAAAAAACAAAGAACTGAAAAAATAACTAAAACAAACTAAAGACAAAACAAAAAATGTAAAGCTTGGGTTGCCTCCCAAGAAGCGTTTTGTTTAACGTCTTTAGCTAGACTGTACTCCCTCAAGGTGTTTCTTTTCTTTTTTGCAGTGCTCGGAGTGATGTGTTCATCTGGCCAATCTGGGTCTCAATATTCTTTATTGTAGCTTCATGACTAGTCACTATACCAGATAGACTGGTGACTGCATTTTCCAGCTGGTTGGACCAACTTCTAGATTCAGCTATGAAGGAGTGCAATGTCTCTTCCAGAGATGGTTTCCTCTCTGATGTAGAAGCATGCCCTGTAGGAGGATTCAACACATTTTTGTTGTTAGCATAAGAGAAATTTTCATAATACCTCAAACCTTGGTTATAATGTGTTGGGAGGTTATTCTGAGTCTGGTTTCCTCCATTGTTTTTGCTTCTGTTATTCAGGTAGTGTACTTGCTCCATTGTGGATTCTTCATTGGGCTGGGAGCATTGAGAGGACATCCCTATTTGTGGTGGCCCTGCAAAATTATTCAGAGCATGAGTGAGAGATGACATATGAGATCTAAAGGAGGTTACCTCATCCAGTTGATATACAATCCAACTACTGGGTTAGATTTATCATTGTCTGTAGGCCACTGGTAGCTGGCAGTTGACACTTCCTTGAGGAGGGCACGTGCTTCTGGCACAGACTTCGCCATGAAAGCCCCTCCAGCAGTGGCATCCAGAATGGTTCTAGTCTTACCTTCCACTCCATTATAAAACAATTGTACCTGGAGCCAATCTGGGTAGCCATGTTGTGGGCACCTCCTGAACATGTTCTTCTACCTTTCCCATGCCTCAAATAGTTGCTCTCGCTCCTTCTGCCTGAATGTTCCTATCTCAGTCTTTAAATTTGTAGCTTTCACAGGTGGAAAGAATTTGGTCATGAAGGCTTGGGCCAACTCCTCCCAAGAAGTGATACTACCTGAGGGAAGGGACCCTAGTCATTCTTTGGCTCTACCCTGCAAAGAGAAAGGAAAGAGATGTAAGCGAATATTATCAGCAGAAATACCATTCATTTTAAATGTACCACAGATTTCTAAGAAATTTTGAAGGTGTGAGTTAGGATCTTCTGTGGCTAATTCTCTGAAAGCACCTTCCATAACCATCTGTATAAGCCCTGTCTTAAGTTCAAAACTGTTAGCATTTATAGGGGCATAGACTATTCCAGCCTGCTCAGAATCAAACACAGGTTGGAAATACTCCCTGATAGGTTTAGGGTTATTGATCAACTCCTGGTCAGCCATAGTCTGAGGTTCTGCTTTTCCTTCCCTTAAAAGTGTCCTACAGGTTCTTTCGATCTCAAGATCAAAAGGGTGCAAGTCTGTAGCTCTCTCCTTAGGCATACACCTGGAGGTACAAAAAGAAAAAAAATTAGACAAAAACACAAAAAAAGCTAGAAAATAAAATAAAACATAAAAAAGACAATTACAAAAATAAAGACATGAAACATAAAACTTGGGTTGTCTCCCAAAAAGTGCTTTCTTTAACGTCTTTATCTAGACGGTGACTTATCAGGGCACATAAAACTGCTCATATTTCTTTGGGCTCTTCTTGCTTCCATCGATATAGCCTTCTAAGTCTAAAAGGCTATCATGTTTCTCCTGGGCACCAGACATATAATTATTTTTTGTATTTTTGTTTAATGAAATGAAATAACAAAAATCAAAGCAAGACTCATGAGTGTAGGACAAATGGTTATCAAGAATAAAGGAAATTTCTGGAGACAAAAGGGGGAAGGACTTTTCAGCCTCGACCTCTATCACCTGAATGTCCCATGTGATAATGATTGTATCCCCAATGTCTACCTCACTAACCTGATTATGGTGTGCCTCAGTCTCCCCCAAACTATCCTCACTATCATATGAACAAATCCTCCTAGGTGGCACCTCCTGAGTGGTAAGGATAAGAAATTGTTCCTATAAGGCCTTAAGGGAAATTACTAGCTGATTAAGATATTGAGCTCTATCGTGTACTATTTCCCAAAGTCCTACCACCTCAGCTTCTAACCTATTCAACCTTTCTAATTCATTATGAACCAAAATTTTAATTTTCAATTCTAAAGTATATTCCATCAATTGGTCCACAAGAGAAGATTTTTCATTAGGTTGGTCAAGGTACGAAAAATTATGGTTGCAAGTGCCTAAATAACTACCATCATAAGAATTTTTATCAATTTCAGGTACAGAATGGTACAAATTAGACATATGGTATTCAGGGAAATCATGATGCACATACCTAGGGTCCTGGGAGGGACAATAGAAAGATGGAGAAAAATCATGTAAAGTCATTCTTGAAAAATCAATAATTCAGATTAAGACTTCTACACAATAACAACACAACCAAAAACAGGGGACAAATACTCAAAAACAACACACAAAACTAAAATAAAACAAATAAGGAAATAAACAAACACACAAAAACAAATAAGGAAAGACACACAAACGAGATTTAGTCTAAAACCTCAAATTTTCTCCTAATATTAATTAATCTAAATAATCATCATTCCCCGGCAACGACGCCAAAAATTTGTTGCGTATCATTTTGATTATGCAATACCGTAGTGTACGGGTCAAGTTTTAGTATAGTGATTTAAGAGTCCAAGTATCGCCCTTAGGAATGAGTTTTTAGATTAATTAATTACTAAGATACTAATTCTCAATTTTAGTTAAAGCAACAAAACATGGATAGGTGATGAAAGTAAAAACAAACAACATGCTAACATGTGGAGACACGAATTGATAGATTTGAGGAAAGTGATTTTACAAGTTAATGACCTAATTAACATATGCATTGAACCAAGAGATGAAGTTATAAACAAGAAGCAAAATACTCAAGAAAACCTCTCGATTCTTAGTGAGCCTCACACATGAAATAAACTCCATAGTCTCCATATGAACCTACGACATGCATGACATTAAACAACTTCTTTATGTGTTTCTCTTAAGTTTCTTAGTCATTCTCATGTCAGATTCCTAAGGGTTTTGACAACTTTGCTCTAATTCAAGTTTTATCTCTCGAGTCCACTTAAACTAATAAATTTAAGAATTAAAGAACGAATTGCAAAAAATAAGAACAAAACATGCTTCAATACATAGCAATTGAGTCTTAACAAGCAAAACCAATCCTAACTTCAACATTTAGCTACTCTAAATCATATGAAAACCAAGCTAAACATGTAGGAAACGTCTTAAAACGGTATTACAATCTGAAAGAAAAGGAAATTAAATTTATGTGTCGATGTCGGTCCTTCGTCTCCGAGCTCCCGTCTTCGATCTCGAACCTCCACGAATGCTTTGGCTCCCACAAACGCTCTTTTCTCTCTTCTTACAAAGTGTATTTCGAAAATAGGGTGGATTGTCTATCAATTTCGGCTCTTTTTGCAAGAGAATGTAAGGATATATTTATAGGCCTCAACGGTACAGCGTTGCAACGCTAGGGACAGCGTTGCAACGCTGTACCCTAACCGCGTGGTATATATGGCAACAGTCGGCAGGGTTGCAACGCTGCTACCCTAACGCACGCGCCCCTTATTGATCTGGCGTTGCGACGCTGCAAAGCAGCGTTAACACCCTCTGTGCGGTACCTCATGTGCGCCTTCCTATCGAGATAGCGTTGCGACGCTGCAAGGCAGCGTTGCAATGCTATCGCCTGAAGTCTTCAATGCCTCTAAACAGCAAGCACGGCGTTGCAACGCTCTGCATGGCATTGCACGCCATCGCCTCGGGTATTCAAGCTTGGATTGATTTTTGTTCTTCTGAATGATGTTATTTTTAGCTCCAAATAGCCTTGTTTCGATCCCGAGTGATCCAAAATGTCTCCAATTGTCCTGTTTAAGCTCTTATCCTAAAATTGAGTGATTTAAACACGTAAAAGTATTGAAATCATCATAAAACTCGCAATAATTAAGCCTAAAGATAGCACATTTTGTGTGCTATCAGCAACTATAAGACTAACCCCTTCCCTAGAAAAGATTTTAGTAATCAAATTCTTCGTTTTACATGTAGCTAAGATTTTGTGAAAAAAATTAGTGTTCTCATGACCCACCTTGAGTCATTTCAATGTACATCGTTGTCTCCCATAAATGTGATCTTGTGTGGTCAAATTCCCAATCTAATCGTGAATGAGTCAACATGATTTCCTATGAGGGATGGATAATTTTGTGTTGTCTTCAAAATTGTTTAAAATTTGTAGTTGAAAGAAAAGGGATTGAAGTTTAGCAACCTCAAAACGACGAGTTTTACTCCAATCGTGTAAAATAACTTTAAGACCCTTCAATCTCATAATCAAACCATACTCAAGCCACCCGACTAGAGGATTCTAATTCCACCATCCCAACACACAACATCCTTTATTGAAGATATCTGCAACATGAATTCTCAAAACGAAAGGGACAAGCTCTCCAGACAATATTACCAAAAGTAAGAGCAAGTGGATAATGGTCTGATGTAACACGATCTAAATCGTCGAAGAAGGGTAGTACCAAATTTGTTGGAGCAACGCTTTCAGTGGTTAGAAACCTATCCAATAGAGATAAGTACTGAGTAGCCAAAGTTGGACCAAGTCTGAAAGGGAATACCATCTATATTTTGAAATCCACTTATTGGTTATGGACATGATCCATGGTCTGAAGGAGGTGCTCTGACTTCTCTCAATCCATGACTTTTTCCTTATCCACTCTTACTAATAACTCACTAGCTAATATGTGGAACTTTCAAAGTCAAGCTCGTTTTTGTTAATGAAGAGGAAATTTCAAAATGGATCACTCTGCCTCATCATTTGTATATCTTTCATCATGTTGAATTTGATTAAGGACTCTTGGATTAACTTTTAAAATATATCAATTACTATTAAATATCACAGCTGGTTTTCAGAAACAATGTATGGTATGTTGGTTCAAGCCCAAAAGCGCATAAGCATTTATGTTTTTTTTTTCTGCTTTCTATTTTTCCTCATTTTTTGTTGCATAGATAGTATTTTATATTAGGAGAATTGTATGTGTGTCATTGATGAATCCAATTTGCAAAAATAGCAAATTCTTTAGGTCCAACTCAACCACATTTAGTAGAAAGTCAAAAATGTCCTGATCATGTATATTGATATACCAACGATAGATTTGATATACCAACGATATACTAACTAAAAAGTAACTACATGATATATTATTGATATTCTTATTTGAAGTTAATCAAGAGTATATTTGTAAGTGCAATACTAATATACTTGATTTATCATGGGTGTTGTTCAATAAAAAGTTTTCAGTAGTCTATCAATAGTATAATGTTGATAATCCAAAAATATACCTAAGGTAGAGTATGTCGTTGATATATACTTAATTAAATTTGTTCGAAAGTAAATTAGTAAGTTAAATATATCAGTGTGATATACTACTGATATCTGTTTATTTCACTAATATTAAGTATATATCACTGTGATATACTACTGATATACTTTTTTAACGTATATAAAAAATGAGAAATACTTATTATATTAAGAGTACAATCATGATTCATAAACGACATATCACATTAATCTAAAGCAAGTATATCAATGATATACTACTGATATGCTTTATTTAGGTATATAAATGAAATGAAAATGCTAATATTCAATATATCAACAGTATATCACAAATAGTGATTTATACTTATATATGATGTATGTTTGATATATCAATAATATAATAGTGGTAGAAATAGTGATATACTAAATGTTAGTAACTCACATATGATAGTGTTCATTTCACTGATATATTATTGATCTACTCAGTGTTAGGTATATCGGTGAAATGAACATATCTAAAATGAAGTATATCACTAATGTCCCAAGATACCAAATATCTCTGATATGCTACAAAGCAATATAAAGTATATCATTTAACTGATATTACTAAAAAGAAGTGTATCCATAGTATATCAATAATGTACTACTAATATACTTTGTTTTAGGTATGTATCAATTGATTGATATTACAAAATATATTAGATATACTATTGATATATTAAATGTAAAGTATATCAGATATACTACCGATATACCAAATGTAAAGTATATCAGATATACTACTGATACACCACCGAGGGTAAAATTGTAATAATAAAAGACGAAAAATCAGATTTTTAAAAATTTTGCTATATTTGCAAATCTAAAAAGTCATGGCTAGATAATAAATATACTAATACTTTTTGCCACTCATTACAATTTTTCTTTTTTATTTCCCTATTTTTTTCCTAGTGACATATCGTTTTTTTCCTCATTTTTTTACCTCTTTCATTTTCTATTTTTTTTCCTTCTTTTTTTTTTGTTTTTGTTTTTTGTTTTTTTTTGTTTTTTTTTTGCAAAAGTAATATTTGTTTTCTCATATTTTTTTTAAGAAAAAATTAATTCCACCTCTAGATTTATATAGGTTTATACCATTTTAATCTAAACTCTCAATTTCATCCAATTAGACCATAATCTCATAAATGTGTTGCATTTTTATCTTCTATTCAATTTTTTATAATTCACTCACTAAATTTAACAAAAAAAAATAATGTAAAAATCTCCATAAAGTCACCAATTTCAAAAAATTAAGCTTTGGAAAAAATTAAATTTGATCGATACACAAATTAAATATTGAAAACTTTGCTAAAATCCACAAATTTCGCCAAAAAATTAGCTCTAATATCATTTTTCTTTGAAATGTTATCAATTTTTTACCATACATATGTTATAGAATTCAAAGAAAGTAGGTAAGGATATTTTTTTTTAACGATCTTTCAAATGAAAGCTTAAAGTCTAGGATTAATATTGTAATACTTATCTAAGTTTGAGGTAGAATTCGATGAAACTGAAAGATTATAATAAAAATTTACCCAACATAACAAGTTAAGAGTCAAATTGATTTTTTCCTATTTTTAAAAATAATTTAAATTTATATATAGTAACAAATATATGATATTATAATTATTTTTTCAATTTAATTTTTATTTTCTAGAGTCAAATAAAGAAAGAACAAAAAAAATATTTTTTACTTTTAGTAAATTATATTTTAAAATTAATTACATAAAAAATCTTAATTTTCGTGAAAAAGAAAAAAAAATATATTTGTTATTTTAAGTTCCATTTTTTATATATTTTTTTAGAAGTTAGATCTATTCTAATATGGTTTTGACTTTTGAATTAAAAAGTATGCAACTTGACTTTAAACTTTTAATTTATATCCAATAAGTTATGGAGTTTTCATTTAATGTCTAGTAGATTTGTAACTTAATAGATTTTTTTTCTTTTTTAAGTTTAAGGATCACAAAATTGAAAATTCATAAACTTATTAGATAGAAAATTTAATTACCAAATTTATAATTTAGCCTATTTAATATCAAAATATAAAAATAATATCAATATATTAATGTGTTCCAAATTATTTATATATCTAACACATAGTTCTAGATCCACCACGATTGGAAATAGTCTCGTAATCCATCGAAATCCTTTACAACCAAGTCAATGATGGAAGATTTGCTTCAAACTAAGGGAAGGGAGAATAATCATGTGTTTATCCTAAGAAAATTGCTTTGGAAGTGTTAGAGTCCTTATATTAGTATAATTGTATTTTGTTAATATAACTCTTATGGTGTCCTTTATTGTCTTTTTACGCTCTTCTATTTAGGTTAACCTTGTATACTTGTATATATATATCTCTTGAGTGAATGGAATAAAACATACTGATTCTCTCATACTTTAGCATTAACATGGTATCAGAGCATAGGGTTTTCTAGAGCAATTAGGGTTATTTGTTTTGGTTGTCCTTAGAGATTTGGAACTAACTAGGGTTTGAGATTTGGAGTTTTAAGTCCTTTGTGTGTGAGGTTTGCTTGCTGCCACTACTATCAGGACTCTCTTCACCGCCGATATCCGTTCTTGTTGTCGCTGGAAATCGTCGCCGCCGCCATTGTCGGGGACTGTCGTCGGCGAGTTTTTCCGTCACCGCCCAACTCGTTCAACAACCCATGTGCCGATCTTGTGGTACGAAAAAAATCAGCCCGAACCTCCCAACGTAGGAGATACACGCGTAATGTTGGAATTTTTGTCCTAATCTCGTGTTTGTAAATTACTCTTTGAAATTAATAAGAGTTATTTATTTCATCACTTTGTGTCTCGCAATATTTATAAACTTTTCCAATAAACTAAGCTCCAGGGTCATTGAATTTATGAGAGAACTAGAACTTGAACGGTGTGTAGTGGACACACAGGGAGGATCACGTTCGAGTTAATGACCGAACGGTCTCTGATATATGGATAGGGTTGGAGACCTAATCCTGGATATACTGTGGGTGCGACCCGCTTTGTATTAGACACAAACGAGGTGATCTGACTCGTTCATGTGGTTGACATACGAGTGGAGGCATCCTGTGCAATGAGATTGTACAAGACCGGATCGTGAATTATTAGACCTACGTATGTAACACCGTTGACAGTAAAGACTAATAAATTCGTAGATTACCATTAGTGACTCTACCTGAATCCTGAGCGTGTTACGGACTCCTATCTGCGGGGGTCTGTCCTTTGACTAGTATGGGTGAGGGTGGTCACAGTTACTCGCCCAATATGTCTATCTTCTCAGTGACAAGACCAAGTAGGGAGCTGGGAACTTAACTACGCGAGAGGAAATTCACTCGTTCCCGCGTTTAGGGAAACTAGAGGGGTTGTTCCTTTAAGTGTTGTCTCTAGGGCTTGGACAACGGGCGCCCACCTTCTCACTGGCCCGAGAAGGATGTTGTGTATGGTTGGACCATCACGATATGTTGTTCATTAGAGGAGCAGTGGGGACTTAAGGAACAAGAGGTAGACACATGGGTAAAACGGTAATTTGACCCACCGTGTGTCTCTGAACAACTTTGTGAAGGGTCGACTCATGGTTATTGGTTATATCAGTGGACACGTAATATTATGCACTGACGGGAGTGCAGCTACGAGCTTTAGTGAAGTGTTACCGTAGCTAATGAAGGTTGATTAACCGGGTCAAAGAGTTTGATAGGTTAATCTCGGATCATATGAGCCCGTCACTATAGGTCCATTAGGTCCCTCGGTTGGCTCAATCTGGGTTAAAAGAAGTGTTAATGTTTTGGTGTGAATTGAAGTGTTCAATTTCACTTAAAAGGCATTTATGTCATTTATATAAGATATGAATGATATAATATATAGTTTAATGTGAATGAGATTCATAATAAACTATAGATTAGCCTAATTGTTGAATTAGGGCTAATTGGAGAAATTAATTAAGAGAAATTAAATTAGATGTGATTCAATTTAATAAAATCCACAATTATGCAAATGTAATTTGTATAATTAGATATGAGATATCTTATAATATATGGTTATGCAAATGTGATTTGCATAACCTATAGTTGTGGTAAAGTGGTAATAATGTGGAGATTTTAACTCCATGTTATTTCACTATTTAAACCCTTTGTAAGAAAGATTTCATAACACAATCTCTCGTTTTTGAAATTTTAACCAAAAGAAGAGAATTCTCTCTCACTTATTCTCTCAAGCTCTCCTCCCTTTCCAAAACTAAAGTCCCACCACTTTCCTTCTTCCAAAGAAAGAACAACCGAGAAGGTTGTTGGTGGTGTTCGGGTTTTGTTCGAGAGAAGTGTTCGTTGAGATCGAGAAGCACGAAGTGTTCATGATCAAGGAAAAAATCTTGAAGAATTATCTACAACAAGTAAGTACATTCTTCTTACTATTTTTCTTCCTTATTTTTATATGTTTAACTTAGATCTAAGCGTTAAATCATTTCAACAATTTTCAAGTAGCGTAATGATACCTTGACGATTTGATCGTCTTCCGCTGCGCGGGGATTCTCATTCCCTTCAATTGGTATCAAAGCCATTTTGATGGTCCTTCGTTATGCACTGATTTTTGTTAAAATAGGTGGGTGTTTTACCTTATTTCATGAGATGAATGTTGGGTTTGCTTAATTGATGTTTCGGTTTTTCGCACTAGAGTAGATTTACAAATTATGTTGATGAGATCAATGTAAAGGCCCGTTGCTTTTGGGCATTTTGTTGTAAATCGAGTCTGTAAGTCCGAGTCTTTAGTAGCAAGAGTTTCTATGAAGAAATCGGAGCAGAAACGGGCGAAAATCGACGAAGAACAGCAAGTGTGTTGAGTGTTCTGTCGATGGCGTTGAGACGCTGTTCTTCGGCGTCTCAACGTAATTCTTGCGGACGGAGGCCCTTCTGCAGAGTAGCGTTGCAACGCCACGGCGTGGAGCACGCTGACATTGACGTTGGACGCGGCAGCGTTGCAACGCTGCCCACGGCGTTGCAACGCCGCACTCGTAGTGGGCAATTCGTGGGTAGTTTCGCAAGTTCGTGGGCGATATGTTGAAAGTGGGGCACTTATTTCTCGGATTTCTTTTTATTTATTATATGTAAAATGTGTTTTTATTATTTATTTAATTACTTTATTAAATAATATTAATATAAATGTTATATTAATGTTATTTAATTAAATAATTGCCCTAGGTGCCAAAAACCGATCTATTTTTGCTGTTTAATTTTTTTATGCATGAGATGTATGATTTAATTAAATTCTATGTGCATAATATATGTCATATAGATTTAAAATCTCACCTTAGGTTAAACATATTCATGCATCATTTATATTATAAGAGTTATAATATATAGTTTGCATGATAGGTTATATTATAAGTGTTATAATATAATTAAATGCATGTTTAATTTAATTAATATAAGTGTTATATTTATTGAATTAAAGTATGCTCATGCATTTATATTCATGTGATGAATTAATTTATGTTATAGTATATAGTTATTCATGTGATGAATGATCAAGCACTATAACATAGAAATGCATGCAACCTAAGTTAATTATTAGTTGTTAAGAGTTTAGAACTTGAATAATTAGACTTAGGTTTTCTAGTTCTAAACCTTTAGGATATCATTGCAAATTTTTGAATGACCTAGGGATCATGAAACAATTTTTGCTAAAATTTGATTGGATTTCAAAAAGTTTTTTGCGAGACTAACATAAAGTTTTCTTAATTTTTCAGCTTAAAACATGTCTAGCTCAATTATAGTTCTACTCGCGTCTGATAAACTAGTAGGAGATAATTACCAAACTTGGAAAAACAACCTAAACACAATTTTGGTAACTGACGACATTAAGTTCGTGCTCTCTGAGGAGTGTCCTCAGATGTCGGGCTCGACTGCGTCGCGAAGTGTTCGCGATGCATACGATCAATGGATCAGGACCAATGAAAAGGCCAATATCTATATTATTGTCAACATGTCTGATGTTTTGGCAAAGAAGCATGAGCTGATGGTCACCGCTAAGGAGATCATGGAGTCTTTGCAGGTTATGTTTGGACAACAGTCCTTTCAAGTCCGACATGACTCGCTCAAATACGTCTTCAACGCACGGATGAAAAAGGGGTAGTCTGTCCGTGAACATGTTATAGACATGATGACCCACTTTAATCTAGCAGAGATGAACGAGACTTCGATCGACGAGTCGAGCCAGGTCAGTTTTATCTTGGAGACTCTTCCGAAGAGTTTTCTTGATTTAGAGTAACGCCGCTGTATGAACAAGATAAACTACACTCTGACTACTCTTTTGAACGAGCTGCAAACCTTCCAGTCCTTGATGAGGATCAGGACGTCGGAAGCTGAGGCAAATGTTGCCTTTAGGCCTTATCACAGGGGTTCGACCTCTAGAACAAAACCTGTAGCTCGTTCTTACCCGAAAGGGAAGAAGAAAAAGATGAAGAAGGGTAAAACTGACCGAGCTGCCGCCCAAAAGGGCAAGAAGGTTAAGTAAGTTGCAGAAAAAGGAAAGTGTTTCCACTACAATGGGGGCGGACACTGGAAGAGGAACTGTCCCAAATTCCTAACCGAGAGGAAGAATCAAGGTAAATGTGATTTACTTGTGACAGAAACCTATTTAGTGGAGAGTAATGACTCTGCCTGGATATTGGATTCGGCCGCCACTAACCATGTTTTTTCTTCTTTTCAGGGGATTGATTCCTAGCAGCAGCTGCGAGAGAGTGAGGTGACTCTACGGGTTGGATCCGGGGAGCTTGTCTCTGATGCAACGGTCGGCACGGTGAACCAACATTTTGGCAGGAATTACATTTTGTTGGACAACATGTATATAGTTCCAGGGTTTACTAGAAACCTAGTTTCTGTTTCCTGCCTGTTAGAACAGTGTATCTCCGTTTCATTTAATGGTAATAAAACGTTTATTTCCAGAAATAGTAATCTTATTTGTTCTGCTTCACTTGAGCATAATCTGTATGTTTTGAAACCTAATTCGGTCAAAAGTGTTTTGAATTTGAATTGTTTAAAACTGCAGAAACGCAAACTAAAACAGCAAAAATTTCTCCTAAAGAAAATGCTCATCTTTGGCATTTACGGTTAGGCCACATTAATCTCAATAGGATTGAGAAACTAGTGAAGAGTGGACTTCTAAACAAGTTGGAAGAAAACTCTTTACCGGTGTGTGAGTCATACCTCGAAGGTAAAATGACCAAACGTCCTTTTAGTGGAAAAGGATACAGAGCCAAAGAGCCCCTTGAGCTTGTACATTCTGACCTCTGTGGTCCAATGAATGTTAAAGCACAAGGTGGTTATGAATACTTCGTGTCTTTCATAGATGATTACTCGAGGTATGGGTATATTTACCTAATGCATAAGAAGTCTAAAACTCTTGAAAAGTTCAAGGAGTACAAGACTGAGGTTGAGAACCTGTTAGGTAAATCTCTTAAAACACTTCGATTGGATCGAGGTGGAGAGTATATGGACACTGAATCCTAGGACTATATGATAGAACACGGAATGACGTCACAACTCTCAACACCTGGTATGCCACAACAGAATGGTGTATCGGAGAGAAGAAATAGAACCCTGTTGGACATGGTTCGGTCGATGATGAGCTTTGCTCATCTCCCTGATTCCTTTTGGGGTTACGCAGTGGAGACTGCAGTTTATATTTTGAACAACGTTCCGTCGAAGAGTGTTTGTGAAACACCTTTCGAACTCTGGAATGGTCGTAATGTTGGAATTTTTGTCCTAATCTCGTGTTTGTAAATTACTCTTTGAAATTAATAAGAGTTATTTATTTCATCACTTTGTGTCTCGCAATATTTATAAACTTTTCCAATAAACTAAGCTCCAGGGTCATTGAATTTATGAGAGAACTAGAACTTGAACGGTGTGTAGTGGACACACGGGGAGGATCACGTTCGAGTTAATGACCCGAACGGTCTCTGATATATGGATAGGGTTGGAGACCTAATCCTGATACACCGTGGATGCGACCCGCTTTGTATTAGACACAAACGAGGTGATCGACTCGTTCATGTGGTTGACATACGAGTGGGGGCATCCCGCAATGAGAGATTGTACAAGACCGGATCGTGAATTATTAGACCTCACGTATGTAACACCGCTGTGATGAAAGACTAATAAATTCGTAGATTACCATTAGTGACTCTACCAATCCCGAGCGTGTTACGGACTCCTATCTGATGGTCCGTCCTTTGACTAGTATGGGTGAGGGTGGTCACGCCACTCGCCCAATATGTCTATCTTCTCGCTGTGAGGACCAAGTAGGAGTCGGGAACTTAACTACGCGAGAGGAATTCACTGCGTTCCGCGCGTTAGGGAAACTAGAGGGGTTGTTCCTTTAAGTGTTGTCTCTAGGGCTTGGACAACGGGCGCCCACCTTCTCACTGGCCCGAGAAGGATGTTGTGTATGGTTGGACCATCACGATATGTTGTTCATTAGAGGAGCAGTGGGGACTTAAGGAACAAGAGGTAGACACATGGGTAAAACGGTAATTTGACCCAGCCGTGTCTACGAACAACCTGTGAAGGGTCGACTCATGAGCATTGGTTATATCAGTGGACACGTAATATTCTACACTGATGATAGTGCAGCTATGGGCTATAGTGGAGTGTTACCGTAGCTAATGAATGTTGATTAACCGGGTCAAAGAGTTTGACAGGTTAATCTCGGATCATTGGAGCCAGTCACCGTAGGTCCATTAGGTCCCTCGATTGGCTCAATTTGGGTTAAAATAAGGGTTAATGTTTTGGTATCAAATTGAAGTGTTCAATTTCACTTTAAGGGCATTTATGTCATTTATATGAGATATGAATGATATATTATATAGTTTAATGTGAATGAGATTCATAATAAACTATAGGTTAGCCTAATTGTTGAATTAGGGCTAATTGGAGAAATTAAATTGGATGTGATTCAATTTAATTAATCCACATTTATTGCAAATGAGATTTGCAATATGAGATATGAGATATCTTATATTATGTGGTTATGCAAATGAGATTTGCATAACCTATGGTTGTGGTAAAGTGGTAATAATGTGGAGATTTTAACTCCATCATTTCCACTATTTAATCCCTTTTTGCAAGATGGAATTGAAGCTTTTCACTCTCATTTTTTTGGATTTCACCCAAAAGAAGAGTTTTCTCTCAACCTTTTTCTCTCAATTCTCCTCCCTTTCCAAAACAAAAAGTCCTACCACTTTCCTTCTTCCTAAGGAAGAACAACCGAGAAGGCCGTTGGTGGTGTTCGTTTTGTACGAGAGAAGCGATCGTTGAGAAGCACGAATTGTTCGTGACCGAGGAAGAAACCTTGAAGTTTTGTCTACAACAAGTAAGTAAACTTCTCTTTACTGTTTTTCTTCCTCTTTTGCATGTTTAGCCTATATCTAAGAGTTAGATCATTTTAACAAGATCAAGTAGCATAATGATACCTTGACGATTCGATCGTCTTCCGTTGCGCGGAGATTTTCATTCCCTTCAAATGGTATCAGAGCCATTTCGATAATTCTTCATTATGCACTGTTTTTGTTAAAATAGGTGGGTAAATTGCCTTAAATTTCATGAGATGAATGATGGTTTGCATAATGGATGTTTCGGTTTTTGGCACTAGATTAGATTTACAATTTATGTTGATGACATCAATGTAAGGGCCCGTTGTTTTTGGGCATTTTGTTGTAAATTGAGTCTGTAAGTCCGGGTCGTTCGTGGCAAGAGTTGCTGTGAAGAAATCGAGGCGAAAGCAGTAAATCGGTGAAAGAACAACAAAGGTGTTTGTTGTTACGCCGATGGCGTTGAGACGCTGCTTCCAGCGTCTCAACGCTATCCATGCGGCGCCGGCTTGGCGCAGAGCGAGCGGTTGGTAACGCCACGGCGTGGAGCACGCCGCCTCAACGCCGACGCGCGCGGCGGCGTAACGCCGCCTTACAGCGTTGCAACGCCACACGCGTAGTTGGCAGTTCTCGAGCAGTTCGCAGACGTGGGCGGTTTATTTCCATTAGTGGGAACTTATTTTCGATTTTTATTATTTATTTAATTGTAAAATATATTTTTATTTTATTTATTTAATTATTTCATTAAATAATATTAATATAAGAGTTATATTAATGTTATTTAATTAAATAATTGCCCCTAGGTGCCAAAAATCGGTCCATTTTTGCTTTTTTAATGATTTTATGCATGAGATGTATATTTTAATTAATTTCTATGTGCATAATGTATGTCATATAGATTTAAAATCCCACCTTAGGTTAAACATTTCATGCATCATTTATATTATAAGAGTTATAATATATAGTTTGCATGTTAGGTTATATTATAAGAGTTATAATATAATTAAATGCATGTTTAATTTAATTAATATAAGTGTTATATTTTTTAGATTAAAGTATGCTCATGCATTTATATTCATGTGATGAATGATCAAACACTATAACATAGAAATGCATGCAACCTAAGTTAATTATTAGTTTTAAAGAGTTTAGAACTTGAATAATTAGACTTAGGTTTTCTTTTTTCTAATGAGATTAGAAATTAGGAAATCAAAGTTTAGTCTATGAATGGAGACTAATTAGTAACTCTGTCTAAGGAAGGTTTTGTCTAAGGTTGGGGTATTTAAGTTGACGCTTGCGGAACACCCCTACCTGGAAACCGACCTGGGAGTGAATTCGGTCCGGAGGTTCTTAGATTATACTTATCGTGAGTGCCGCTGATTAAAA
The DNA here is from genome assembly GCA_036507285.1 of Trichosanthes cucumerina. Classification (NCBI taxonomy): domain Eukaryota; kingdom Viridiplantae; phylum Streptophyta; class Magnoliopsida; order Cucurbitales; family Cucurbitaceae; genus Trichosanthes; species Trichosanthes cucumerina. Next base: position 6,033,483 of record CM071837.1, read on the forward strand.
GTGTTTTAATTAACTCACATAGACCTAAGTTATAATGTGATTATAGACTTAGGTTAATACCATATAAGAGTTATATTGGTAGACTTAGGTAAATTTTAGCCGGTTTATCTAAGTTAATCCCTATTAAAATTAAAGTGCTGAGTGGGAGGAAATATAGTGTATGAGATACATTTGAATTTCCAACCATAAATCTCCTTTAAGTCCGCGTCGTGAGATCTATACTCGGCCTCGTGGCGCAAATGGGAGCGTCCCCCTTCGAGTGACATTTGTATAGGTCAATATCATCGTGGATGGAGAGAGTACTTATAGTGAGTGGGAGCGGGACTTGTGAAAACGAGACCCACGGTCTCTTCTTTCGATTCACACCGTGAGACGCCTATGATCCGCTTTGCTAGTTTGGCTCGGACTGCACAATCCCCGGAGGGCTCTCGATCATGGGAGTCGGAACACCGTGAATTCTCGAAAGGGATACAGTTTCCTGGTTGGTTTTCCTTCTTGGTTCACCCTTCGGTGGCACTCATAGAATTCGTTAAGTGTTAATGAATTCGACCAAACAATGGTAATTGGACGCCTAATGGAATAAGAGTTATTCTGAGATTAGGGTCTGATCGAGAAAGTCTCGTCCTAGAGGAGGAGTGTTCTGTTCACCCTTCGGTGGCGGTCATTCTAAACCTTTAGGGTATCATTGCAAAATTTTGAATGACCTAGGGATCATGAAACAATTTTGCTAAAACTTGATTGGATTTCAAAAGTTTTTTGCGAGACTAACACAAAGTTTTCTTAATTTTTCAGCTTAAAACATGTCTAGCGCAATAATAGCTCTACTCGCCTCCGATAAATTAGTGCGAGATAATTACCAAAGTTGGAAAAACAACATAAACACAATTTTGGTAACTGACGACATTAAGTTCGTGTTGTCTGAGGAGTGTCCTCAGATGTCGGGCTCGACTGCGTCGCGAAATGTTCGCGATGCATACGATCGATGGATCAGGGCCAATGAAAAGGCCAAGGTCTACATCCATTGCCAACATGTCTGATGTTTTGGCAAAGAAGCATGAGTTGATGGTCACCGCCAAAGAGATCATGGAGTCCTTGCAGGAAATGTTTGGACAACAGTCCTTTCAGGTCCGGCATGACTCGCTCAAATACGTCTTCAAAGCACGGATGAAAGAAGGGGTGTCTGTCCATGAACATGTTCTAGACATGATGACCCACTTTAATCTGGCTGAGATGAACTGGGCTTCGATCGATGAGTCGAGCCAAGTCAGTTTTATTTTGGAGACTCTTTCGAAGAGTTTCCTTCAGTTTCGTAGCAATGTTGTTATGAACAAAATTAGCTACACTCTGACTACCCACCTCAATGAGCTACATAATTTCCAGTCCTTGAACAGGGTCAAGGAATTTGAGGCAAATGTTGTCTACAGGTCTTATCACAGGGGTTCGACCTCTGGGACGAAACTTGTTGCTCCTTCACGCCCGAAAGGGAAGAAGATGATGAAGAGGAGTAAAACTGACCGAGCCGCCGCCACAGGGCAAGAAGGTCAAGGCGTTGCTGAGAGAAAGGAAAGTGTTTCCACCGCAATGGGGCGGACACTAGAAGAGGAACTGTCCCAAATTCCTGGTCGAGATGAAGAATCAAGGTAAATGTGATTTACCGCGTGATGTAAACTTGTTTAGTGGAGAGTAGTGACTCTGCGATATTGGATTCGGCGCCACTAACAATGTTTGTTCTACTTTTCGTGGATTGATTCTGGCACTAGCTGCGAGAGGTGAGGTGACTCTACGGGTTGGATCCGGGAGCTTGTCTCTCTTTGCAGGATCGCACGGTGAAGCTACATTTTGGCAGGAACTACATTTTGTTGGACAATATGTATATAATTCCAGGGTTTACTAGAAACCTAGTTTCTATTTTCTGCCTTTTAAGATAGTGTATTTCCATTTCATTCCATGATAATAAAGCGTTTATTTCCAGAAATGGTAATCTTATTTGTTCTGCTTCACTTGAGCATAATCTGTATGTTTTGAAACCTAATTCGGTCAAAAGTGTTTTGAATACTAAATTGTTTAAAACTGCAAAAACACGAACTAAGAAAGCGAAAGTTTCTCCTAAAGAAAATGCCCATCTTCGGCATCTACGGTTAGGCCATATTAATCTCAATAGGATTGAGAAACTAGTGAAGAGTGGACTTCTGAACGAGTTGGAAGAAAACTCTTTACCGGTGTGTGAGTCATGCCTTGAGGGCAAAATGACTAAACGTCCTTTTAGTAGAAAAGGATATAGAGCCAAAGAGCCTCTTGAGTTAGTACATTATGACCTCTGTGGTCCGATGAATGTTATAGCTCGGGGCGGTTATGAGTACTTCGTGTCTTTCATAGACGATTACTCCAGATATGGGTATATTTACCTAATGCACAAGAAGTCTGAAACTCTTGAAAGGTTCAAGGAGTACAAGACTGAGGTTGAGAACCTCTTAGGTAAATCGCTTAAAACACTTCGATCGGATCGAGGTGGTGAGTACATGGACACTGAATTCCAAGACTATATGATAGAACACGAAATTACGTCCCAACTCTCAGCACCTGGTATGCCACAACAGAATGGTGTATCGGAGAGGAGAAACAGAACCTTGTTGGACATGGTTCGGTCAATGATGAGCTATGCTCGTCTCTCTGATTCTTTTTGGGGTTACGCAGTGGAGACTGCGGTCTATATTTTGAACAATATTCCGTCGAATAGTGTTTGTGAAACACCTTTCGAGCTCTGGAGTGGACGTAAAGGCAGTTTACATCACTTCAGAATTTGGAGATGTCCGACCCATGTGTTGATGTCAAACCCGAAAAAGTTGGAACACCGTTCGAAATTGTGCCTATTCGTAGGTTACCCTAAAGAGACTAGGGGTGGTCTGTTTTACGATCCTAAGGAAAATAGGGTGCTTGTGTGCGACAAAACGCCATTTTCCTAGAGGAGGACCACGTCGTGGATCATTTACCAAGGAGTAAAATTGTGTTAAATGAAATGGATGATTACATCGCCAGCAAGAGTTGCTGATGGGGCTAGTACGTCAACAAGTGTTGTTGATCCTAGCACGTCTAGTCAAATCCGTTCCCAAGAGTTAGGAATGCCTCGACGTAGTGGGAGGGCTGTGAGACGACCGATCATTTGCATGGGTTTAATGAAACCTCGGTTGTCGCTCTCGATGATGATCGTGAGGATCCATTGACCTATGATCGGAAATGGTTGATGTTGACAAAGACGAATGGATTAAAGCTATGGACCGAAATGGAGTCTATGTACTTCAATTCAGATGGGAGCTTGTGGATCAACCGGATGGGGTAAAACCTATTGGTTGCAAATGGATCTACAAGCGTAAACGTGGCGTAGATGGGAAGGTGCGCACCTTCAAAGCCCGACTAGTGGCAAAGGGTTTTACCCAGTTGAAGGGGTTGACTATGAGGAGACCTTTTCACCGTTGCCATGGTAAAGTCGATCAGATCCTTCCGGCCATTGCCGCGTATTTTGACTACGAGGTATGGCAGATGGACGTCAAGACAGCCTTTCTGAATGGCAAACTTGATGAGACCATCTACATGGACCAGCCCAAAGGGTTCATTGCCCAAGGCCAAGAGCAAAAGGTTTGTCTGCATCATAGGTCCATTTATGGGCTGAAACAAGCTTCGAGATCTTGGAATATAAGGTTTGATGAGGCGATCAAATCTTATGGCTTTGATCAAAATGTCGACGAGCCTTGTGTCTACAAGAAAATCGTTGACAAAACTGTCGCATTTTTGGTGTTATATGTGGACGATATTCTTCTCATTGAGAATGAGGTAGAATTTCTTACTGACGTTAAGAAGTGGCTAGCTTCGCAATTCCAAATGAAAGATTTGGGAGAAGCTCAGTACGTTCTAGGTATCCGGATATAGTCCGAATCCAAGAATGTAACGCTAGCCTTGTCTCAGGCGTCTTATATTGACAAGATGTTGTCTAGATATAAGATACAAAACTCCAAGAAGGGTTTGCTGCCTTTCGGGTGCTTCTTCTCCATCTCCATCCGTTTGTATTAACCCACCTATCACTCAGGTTTATTCTCGACGACGACCACCTTCAGATGCATGCCCTATTGCACTTCGTAAAGGTAAGCGTCAATGCACATATCTTATTTCCTCTTTTGTTTCATATAACCATTTGTCATCTTCTACTTGTTCATTTATTGCATCCCTCAAATCTATATTTGTTCCTAAGACTGTTCCTGAAGCTTTGTCTCATCCTGGTTGGCGTGTTGCAATGGTGGAGGCGATGACTACCTTAGATGATAATTGCACTTAGGATTTAGGGGTTGTTTGGCCCACCGGGTTGGGTTGGGCCCGTGTTGGGTTCCAAACTCAAACCGGTGTTTGGCCCACCGGGTAGAGAAACCGAAGGGTTTCTTTAATCTGCTCCCACGTTTTCTCATTCCCTTCCCACAGTTTTCTTCACGCGGTTTCTTTGCATTTACTCTGGCTTCCCGTTTTCTTCACCTACCGCATTTACTTTTCATTTTGTTCGATGGTCAGAATTCTCTCGCATCTGTTCCATCTGTTTCCATCGATACTCTCTCTTCAGATTTCTCTCTGTTCTCCATCATCTTCTTTTGGAACCCTAGTCGATAGTTTAGGGTTTTCATCGTATTCTTTGTGGAACCCTAATCGACGGTTCCCCCCTCGAAGAAATCGTAACCTTTACCGTTTCCTTTTGATTTTTTCCAAATCTCCTGTATTCGGATTCTTAGAAGAGGTGGTCTGTTTCTTCGAGGTTGGGGGTTGTTTGGTATTCGAAGAAGTCGATGATGGTGTTTGGCCCACCAGGTAGAGAAACGCAAGGGTTTCTTTAAATCTGCCTCTCCGTTCTTTGAATCTGTTCCCACGGTTTTCTCATTCAATCGGTTTGCATTTACTCTGGCTTCCCCGATTTTGGTTTGTGTTATTATTATTTCTTTGCATATTTTTATCGCCATGCCCTTCCGTGTTGATAGTTCATGATGTCCTGCACTTGATCTAATTTTGATTGGTATGGCCAATGATGAGTCTTCATTATTATTTAAAATTTGAAAATTATTTTGAAAAAGAAAGGACCTGAGGCTTTCTTTACTATTGTTGCCACTGCTTTTATCCAACCCGCGGTTTTTAATAGTAAAACTTGTGATTGGCATGTATACTTGTTGTTGCTGGTATCTTTTGTGACCGATGATGTTCTTGCTAATTTGAATGGTTTACTACACTTGTTCAAAATGGTCCTGAGGCACACTCTCACAAAATATTAGTTCTGTTTTGTGAATTGATTTGTCATTGGTTACTTATGATTGGTAGGTATACATGTTGATTTTGGTTTTCTTCATGGCCGATGATGAATCCATTTTTTGGTATTGATTTTCTTTATATTGGACTTGTTTGGTTGTGCAATTATTTGGTTTTTTGGTTATATATGAACTTTTTTATTAAGGACACTACAATGTACTTGTGATCTAGTTCTGATCTAGTTGTGATCTAACCAGTGTGTCACATCATACTTATTTTAAAATTTGACTTAAATGGTCTGAGGCCTATTAAATGTACCTAACCTCAATTTAAACCATTGCCTTTGACAACCAACTTTTTGTACTTGTGTTCTAGTTGTGATCTAACCAGGGTGTCACATCATACTTTGTTTTAAATTTTGACAACTAATTTTGGTAATTAATATGGGTAGTTGGGACTTAATTTTCCTTTGCATTCTCTATTTAAGTGGGTTGATATCTCTTCCAAATCTACCTCACTGTCTTTTGAGCAATAGGTATGCATACCATCTTTCCCTCCTTTTGTTTTATTTTTTATTTTTAAACAATCCCTAATCTTTGTATGTTCTAATGTTTGGTTATTCTATGGTTGAGCATATAGGGATTCTCGATCAGTGGTGGTGCAATAAGACATACTTTGGAGATCCACTAAACAAAAGGTAAGTCTTCTACATATTATAATTTATTTTTTCATCTTTTGCAGTTCATCTAGTCATTTATCCAATATTTTTTTTATTTTATGTTTTTTAGAGGTTCGGTACGTACACATGCATCGGACAATTGTGATGTGTTTTTACATATTTTTATTTAGTACTATGTTAAGCTAAAGTTAATTATAGAACGTTTTTTTTTTTTTACATAATTAAGTTTATAAGTTCATTTTTTATGTTTGTTGTGGTTTTGTTCATATAATTTTTTGAATCATTGTACTTCTTATTACAATGTTTTGTTAAATAGTCAATTTTTTTTTATGGTTCTAATTTGAAAATCTATTTTCTTGAATCATAATTAAGGTTATAAGTTCAGTTATGTATGTTTTGTTATGGTTGTATTCATATATTTTTTTGAATCATTGTACTTGTGTTCACAACATTGGAATAGTTTTTCGAATTGCCACTTTTGTAAATTTATAAATTAGAATTTTAAATAAGAAAAAACCACATAATTGGAATTACAAAATCTAATTTTGAGCTTTATATTTTTTTTCAAAACAAATGGAGTTAATCACAACATTGAGATCAAGTCAACTGAAAAACATAATAACTATTTGTCTCATCAAAGGTAATTAAAAATTGTAATCAAATACAAACAAAGAAAGAAACACGATTTTCTTTATATTATTCATGCAATGGAAGCCAAAAAATTTTAGTTTAAAATTACAAGTGAATCAAAAAATATACGTTCACTGCAATTATGCAAAAAAATTTAACTTGATAAATTTAAATTTGACAAATTCAACTTGATAAAATGTGGTTCATACTCAACATCTTAAATAAAATGGTTTTTATTTTCATACTCAACATCTTAAATAAAATGGTTTCATACCCAATATGTTAAATAAAAGAGTTTTTGAAATAGTAAAATATGTTCTATAATTTATAATGTTTTTTTTTTAAATATAAGTCTAAGTCCTAAAAATAGTAATGACTAAAATGGTTTTTTAGATATAAGTCTAAAGAATGGTTCCATACTCAACTAAATAGTTTCATACTCAACATGTTAAATAAAAGAGTTTTTGAAATAGTAAAATGTGTTCTATAATTTATAATATTTTTTTTAAATATAAGTCTAAGTCTTAAAAATAGTAATGACTAAAATTGTTTTTTAGATATAAGTATAAAGAATGGTTCCATACTCAACTAAATAGTTTCATACTCAACATGTTAAATAAAAGAGTTTTTGAAATAGTAAAATGTGTTCTATAATTTAGAATGTTTTTTTTTTAATATAAGTCTAAGTCTAAAAAATAGTAATGACTAAAATGATTTTTTAGATATAAGTCTAAAGAATGGTTCCATATTCAACATCTTAAATAAAAGTTTTTAAAATAGTAAAATATGTTCTATAATTTAGATTTTTTTTCCACTAATATAGTAATGACTAAAATAGTTTTTTAGATATAAGTCTAAAGAATGGATATTGACCCATTCGATATAAGTCTAAAGAATGGATACAAGTTTTTAAAATAGTTTTTTTCACTAATATAGTAATGACTAAAATAATTTAGATTTTAGGAAGCTTGTTGTGAAAACAATCGATTTTATTTTCATGAACTTGTTTTTGTCAGGACCGTATAACTAGTAATTAGACATGTTGGATATTGACCCAAATGAGTTGGTTGCAATACTTACCGTGATATGTGCAACTCAATATCAATTTGTATCAACATTCACTGCAATTATGCAAGGGCCACGAAGAATTGACAACCAATCCTCCCATGTAAGACACCAAATCAGACAATTAAACTTTTTTCGTATTATACACGAAAATGATCTAGCTTGTCGCGAGAGCACACGGATGGATAGGAGAACGTTTTCCTTCTTCTGTGAATTGCTTAAGGGATTAGGGGGGTTGACGTTTACTCAATACGTAGATGTGGAAGAAATGGTCGTCATGTTCCTTCACATCATTGCGCATGATGTGAAGAACAGAGTAGTGAGAAGACAATTTGTGCGGTCTGGCGAGACTGTGTCCGACACTTCAACGCCGTCCTGAGTGGGATAGTAAGACTTCACTCGGTGTTACTGAAGGCACTTTCACCAGTTTCAAATACGTGTCAGGACGAGTGATGGCGATGGTTCAAGGTATTATACCTTTGAACTAACGATGTGATATCATTACCTCTACCATGCACCCATATCTTCTGGTTTGATCGCAGAATTGTTTAGGTGCTCTGGATGGGACACATATTAAAGTGAACGTAAGTGTGGAAGATCGTCCACGATACTGGACGCGTAAGGGTGAGATCGCCACAAATGTACTTGTCGTGTGTACCCAAAATAGTGAGTTCATATTTGTCCTTCCTGGATGGGAAGGGAGTGCATCAAACTCTAGGATTTTACGTGATGCAGTTTCCCGACCAACTGGATTGAAGGTCCCAAGGGGTAATGAACTGATTTCAATTAAAAGTATACATATGTCAGACACGACATGTTGTGATAACCTGTTTTTGAAATCAGGGTATTACTACTTGTGCGACGTTGGCTATCCCAACGCGGAGGGATTCCTAGCGCCATACAGAGGACAACGTTACCACTTAACTGAATGGCGAGGAGGGAATCCACCTACCAGTCCAAAAGAGTTGTTCAACACAAGACATTCATCTGCTCGAAATGTAATAGAGAGGGCATTCGGTATGTTGAAGGGTCGATGGGCGATATTAAGAGGAAAGTCTTTTTACCTAGTAGAAGTACAGTGTAGAACTATAACTGCATGTTGTTTGCTACATAACTTAATTATACAAGAGATGGGCCCAGGCCCCACATTCGAGGAGGCACATACAAGTGACCCTGATTCAAATGGGATGAATACAGACAACATTGAGTTTGTAGAGACAACAGATGCCTGGACTGAATGGAGGGAACATATCGCAAACCACATGTGGATGAATTGGAATGGGAATTGACGATTGTTCAATTAAACGTGGATATATATATATATATATATATTGTGATTAGATTTTGTATGTATGCACATGTATTGTGGTGGATAATATTTTTGTGTGTAAATATTACGAATATGATATTATTAATATCATGTTGAATTAAGCGTCTTGCAACCTTGGTACGTTTATGTATAACATATTATTCAAACACGGGCGTTTGTTTTAGATGGCAGGTTCGTCGTCAAAATCTAAGCAGCCCAAACATATGTGGACTCCAGAAGAAGATGTCGTGCTGGTTGATGCATTATTGCACCTCGTCCATATCGGTGGATGGCGTGCCGACAATGGGACATTTAGACCTGGATATTTATCACAGGTCAAGAAGATAATGAAAGAGAAGATGTCAAATGTCGACCTACATGTGAGCCCTAATCTAGAGTCAAGAGTGAGAATTTTAAAGAAGCAGTACAACGCGATTGCGAAGATGTTAGGTCCTGCATGTAGTGGATTCGGATGGAACGAGGAGCGTAAGTGCGTGGATGCCGAGAAAGACATATTCGATGCATGGGTGATGGTAATGAAGTTAAAATATAATTTTTTATTTAAAATCTCAACATGTCACTGTAAAATGAACTTTATGCATATTATTTATGATGTAGGCTCATCCACATGCAAAAGGTCTTCGAAATAGGTCATTCCCTTTGTTTAACGATCTAGCAGTCATATTTGGAAAAGATAGAGCAACAGGTGTCGGTGCACAAACTACATCCGACATGGCATCAGATGCTGCAACTGACTTAGAGGATGATCTAAACCCTGATTTTCCTGATTCATTCCTCCGCGATCCACCGCCAGTGGATGTATCGATGGGCGAGGACACATCATCCACACCTACGAGTCGAACACAAGAAGTCAGATCATCCAGACCGACTAGGAGGAGACGTCCGTCCTCGGGGTCAAATATGGCAGACATCATGAGTCAGGGTTTTCAATTGACAGCCGAACAGATTGGAAAGATTGCAGCCTGACCGTCAGAGTAGGATAGAATTGAAAGAGCTTGAGTGAACGAGCTATATACAGAATTGAAGGCAATCCCAGGGATGACAAGATAGGACTGCATGATGGTTGCAAAGACGCTTCTCTCGGATAGTATGATGTTGAACTCTTTCTTTGCCTGGACCCCAGATTGGAAGTATGATTATTGTGTGGAAGTTCTGGGGAAAGCACCGGGAACCTGATTCTATCTTCATCTACCACTCTCTATGACTTTTTTACAATTCTATGTTAAGTTGAATATCGTTGGACAACTATTTCTACTTTTATTATTATTTATTTCAGTCAGTGTAATATGTTATCTTTATCATTTTCATCTGCTACTCTCTATGTAACGATTGTTTTACTTTATCATTCATGTCACAGTTCTTACATTAGGGGTTATGACTAAAATAGTTCGTTGTTTTACTTTACTCATACAAAATTACTATATTTAAAAATAATATTAAATAGTATAAACTTAAATTACATAAATTAGATAAATTGTTGATAAATAATTATGTAGTTATGAAGTTAAAAAAAATAGAGCAGGAAGACAAGATTACTATATTTAAAAATAATACTAAATATTTATTAAAAAAATGCATCGCATAAACTCAACCCAACATAACACCGCACTTTTAAACATCAAGTTTACACAACAAAACCCCGCTCCAAACACAAGTTTTTCGCAACTCCCGTGTTTCTGATTCCAGCCAAGAAACCCCAGGGTTTCTGATTCCAACACAGCGCGCCAAACAGCCCCTTAGTGTCTCTTCCAGCAAGAAAGAAATCTATTGGTTATAAGTGGGTCTTTGCGGTTAAAGTCAATCCAGATGGATTTGTTGCTCGATTGAAAGCTCGCCTTGTTGCTAAAGGCTACACACAAACTTATGAGATTGACTATTCTGACACATTTTCTCCTATTGCTAAAATGACTTCTGTCAGGTTATTTATTTCATTAGCATCGATTCATCACTGGCCATTGCATCTACTTGATATTAAAAATGTCTTTCTTCATGGTGATCTTGGGGAATAGGTGTATATGGAGCAATCTCCAGGGTTTGTTGCTCAGGGGGAGAAGGGAAAGGTATGTTGCCTTCGTAAATCCTTGTATGGATTAAAGCAGAGTCCACGAGCATGGTTTGGGAAATTCACTCAGGTGATTGAAAGCGGTCTGAGAGTGGTGTCATCCTGTTGATTGTGTATGTTGACAATATTGTGATTACAGGAGATGATATATTGGGCATCCAATCTCTCAAGATCTTTCTCCATAGTCAATTTCATACGAAAGATTTGAGAATGTTGAAATACTTTCTCAGAATTGAGGTAATGAGAAGCAAGAAGGGAATCATGCTATCACAGAGAAAGTATGTTATTGACTTGTTGACTGAAACAGGGAAGTTAGGGGCTAAGTCATGTAGTACCCCGATAATGCCTAATATACAACTCACAAAAGAGGGAGAATTATTGAAAGATCCTGAACGATATAGGAGGTTGGTGGGAAAACTCAATTATCTTACAAAGAACTCGACTGACATATAGCTTATTCAAAGAGTATTGTGAGCCAAGATATGTCTTCTCCTACAGCTTGATCATTGGGTCAGCAGTGGAACAGATTTTGTATTATTTGAAAGCAGCTCATGGGCGTGGTTTATTATATAAGAGCTATGGGTATATGAACATTGAATGTTTCTCAAATGTTGATTGGGCAAGATCTAAGGAAGAGAGAAGGTCAACGTTAGGATATTGTGTATTCGTTGGTGGTAATTTGGTTTCTTGGAAGAGTAAGAAACAAAATGTGGTTTCACGATCAAGTGCTGAGTCAGAATATAGAGCAATGGCACAATCTGTCTCTGAATTAGTCTGGATACGTCAACTTCTTATTGAATTGGGATTTGATATCACAACACCGACCAAATTGTGGTGTGATAATCAAGCAACTCTACATATAGCATCTAATCCAGTATTTCATGAGAGAACTAAATACATTGAAGTTGATTGTCATTTTGTACGTGAGAAGATACAACAAGGTTTGATATCGACAGGATATGTGAACTCTGGAGAGCAATTAGGAGATATGTTCACCAAAGCATTGAACGGAGCACGAATTGATTACCTCTCTAACAAGTTGTGCATGATGGATATATATGCTCCAACTTGAGTGGGAGTGTTAGAGTCCTTATATTAGTATAATTGTATTTTGTTAATATAACTCTTAAGGTGTCCTTTATTGTCTTTTTACGCTCTTCTATTTAGGTTAACCTTGTATACTTGTATATATATATCTCTTGAGTGAATAGAATAGAACATATTGATTCTCTCATACTTTAGCATTAATAGAAAGGTTCCTCAAAAAAAAAAAAAAAAAAAAAAAAAAAAAAAAAAAAGACTTTTAGAAAGGTTCCTCAAAAAAGAAAAAAAAGACTTCCACATTTTTCTTCTTCTTTTTCTTCTTATTGGTGTGGTATGGGAAAAACTCAATCGAGTCTCATCCCCTCAAGATGAGGTTCACCATTCTTTGATCGGATCTCAATTTCAATTTTTTTTAGACCGAATAGTCGTTTGGGTTTAATAGGCTCTGATACCATATTAGATTATATGGAGTTTCATCTCAAAACCAATTGGCTATGAGAGAAGTAACCCATATATATTATATATTGTGAGGTTACTCTCAACTTTTCTAATGTAGGATCCTCAACAAATGGTCGAATCTCCAATAACGAATATTCATCTTTTAATAGTTTATAATCATATATCATTATAATTCTCGAGTCAATGCCAAAACTAACGATCCTAGTGTTGGCTAGATTACAAAAAATGACAGCATTTACAAACTTATATGGAAACTGCATCTTCAGAGACATGGTTTAGTTTTGTTTCAGAATTCTGAAGCTCATTTTGATACAAATACTCAGTTTCAATAGTATCCTTGAGAATGAATAGCCTTTGTATAACAACAGGCTGATTCATATGCCTTGCTTCTCTGATGTCTGTATCTTCCTGGTTCAGATGGTATGAATCAAGCATCATCTTTATCCACTTATGCAGCTCTTTTGGAGTTCTGCTCAATCATTAAAAAAAAAAAACAGATTTATAAGAAAATTATTCCTTCTCCAAATATTCTCATGCTCTTTGTAATCCATAAATTCCCCTATATGCCTTCAATGTGTACCCACCTAAACATGTTCTTGATACACATATTAGAGCCAAGTCATTTAAATGATAAATAATTGACGACAAAATAGCAACGATTATCAAAATAGTTAGTTTCTCAAAGTTTGGGAATTGAAACAAATGTCGTGGACTAGAGTGGACTAAATTTAAAAGTTCAAAGACCAAAATAGATATAAAATACTATTCTGGTCCTACACTTTGGGATTCCTTCTGTTTTAGTCCAAGTACTTCCAAATGTCTAAAAATAGTTTTTACTTAGTCATTATTATTAGTTTGAAGTTGTTTTTTATCCAACTTGGTAAAAAAATAATAATAGGTTCTATTCAAGAAAATACATCATGTGAATATATTTCCAAAATTTATAGAAAGAAAGTTAATAGAGACTAATTTTTTTTAAGAAATGTTATTTATTATATATAAACTAGCAGAAGAGAAAAAAATTTAAGATTTAATAAAAGCATGGGGACTAAATTTATACACTTGAAAGCGCAAGGACTACAATAGAACAAGTCCCAAATTAGAGGGACCAAAATGATATTTTAACTTTAATGAAACCTAGGGGAGAAATGCGTAATCGCCATTAAAAAAAAAAAGGAATGTACATTAGAATATGATATGAGGCTTACTCACGTGTACATAGCATTCCGATCTTTGGGTTCACTTCCATCACCAGGTGCAAAGGCTGTTGCTAAAGCAGAAAACCGTTCTTCAGGATCTATGATATTTAGCAAATGCTTTAACAGCTTTATTTCTTTAGGAGCCATGCTTCTAAGATTGCTTTTTGTGGCTTTGTATAATTGATACATTATTTCTTTCACCTACATCCTCAGAGAGAAACACACAGACAGAACTCAGAGAAGGTGACATAATAGTTGCATCTTAAAAGTGTTTGAGGATAGAAACAACAATCCCTTTTTAGTGTATTAGTGTGTTTGGCATGTCTTTAAAGTGCTTATTAATGACTATTTTTCTCTCTTTTTTCTTTTTTTAAATTGGTAGTGTTTGGATGACGGGTAAAAACTGCTTTTAACCACCAAAAGTACTTTTAAAAGTTCTTAAAATTTTCGAGAATCATAAGTGGCTGGAGAAATTGTAAAAGTGTTTGTAAATGAAGCATTTAACTAATATATTTCAAATAAATGCTTCACTAAAAAAAAATAAAAATAAAAAAGCATGCCAAAGACACAGTACCGGGGAAGCAGAGACAAGACAAACCATGGAAATGGCTAATGTGAAAATAAAACCAAGGAAATGGTTGGGAAAGGAGGTTGATAATGCATTATTATATAATGGTTTAGAAATAGAATTAGCAAACGTTAAGTGTCATATGATACATTACATATACACTAAGTTTAGATTCTAAATCAGTCCTCGACTCTTATGTGAATTCTATTTTTGTCCTCTTTCCAAACATTCTGTTGGTTTTTGAACTTTCCATAAAACCTTTGCCCCCGTTTGATAACCATTTTGTTTTTGGTTTTTAGTTTTTGAAATTTAAACCTAAAAATACTACTTATACCAATGAGTTTATATGTCTTTTTGTCTACTTTGTACCTATGTTTTCAAAAACCAAGCCAACTTTTGAAAACTAAAAAAAGTAGCTTTCAAAAACTTGACTTTGTTTTTAGAATTTGGCTAAGAGTTCAAATGTTTACTTAAGGGAGATAATCTTTATTGTAGAGAAATTAGGTGAACATAAGTTTAACTTTCAAAAATTAAAATCCAAAAACAAAATGGTTATCAAACGGGACCCTTATTATTTGTTTTTGTTTTTGTTTTTTTAAATTTTTTAACACAAACCTGACGTATTCCCATTTTTCCTTTTTTTTTTTTTTCATTTTACCTAATCAATATATGTCCATAAAGACAAGTACACGTAATAATTAGACATCGGATTTTTAAATTTAGTTAAATTCTTCTTAAATAAATTAACTATAAATTAAAGGTAAGAATGAAAATAATGTTTTATGCAAAGTCTAGAGGAAAAAACAGAACACTTGAAAGTTGGACCAAACAGACTACTTGAAGTTTGGGTACTAAAATGAAATAAATATGACAAGTTTTAAATCTAAACATTACCTCATTCTTCATGGTTGGTGAATCTTTTGCAGAAGCCCAAGCACTGTTTATCAAAAGGATCAATGATGAATCAAGTTCCTTTGCCTTTGCAAGACTTGCAATCTTCTCACAAGCCACATCCAATGAGGGAGAATTCAGTATATCATCAAATTTGACTTGTGCAGCATCTAATGTCTCCACATTTTCTAATGTTCGATCGTAAGCACTCACTGCAGACAGACATCTGGCCGCCAGCCGAGCCACCGCTGCTCAAATAAGAAAAATAATTTAGGAGAGAACTAATGATAAAGTCTTTGTTTATTAATTCTTTATTCTTTCAGAATAGAGTAACTCTATCTCCTAGTTAAAATGTTGTCCCAACTCTGGGTTTTAGTCAATTCTTGAGAAATCTACTATAGATTATAAATGTCATTATTCAGTCATCAGTCATAAAGGTGAATAAGAATAAAGAATGAAATGTATGTCACAGTGTGAATTCATGATACAAATTTGTCAAATAATAATCCCAGAACAAAATTTAAGAAAAAACATACGAAGATTGACAACTTTTTTTGAGTACATCAATATTTGGGGTGGGAGGATTCGAACCTATGACCTCTTGGTCATGAGTCTTACTTAATGCCAGTTGAGCTATGCTCTTATTGGCAAGATTGACAACTTTAATTATTCACTACTTAGGTGAAAAATGCATGATAGGGCTTCTAGATTTAAAGAGAGCAAATATATAATCCTGGCTACACAAAGATTAAATTCATCTAAATACTTCTAAAGATGGTTAAAAGATAAGGACAATATAAATATAAACTAAATCTTAGATTAAATCTAAGCTGAATATTTCTCATTCATGATAAAAAAATGAAAAATCTAAGATAAGGAATTGAAAGTTTTCAAACTATTACCATCACGATCTTCCAAACTATCATGGGTTTCTGAAATCAAAGTAAGGAACTTGAAAAATTCCTCTGTGAACTCTTTGCGCCGCTTTGCAACTACTGCATTAATGTCAGTTGGGCTGTCCTGTAATTCCTTGAGAAGTTCACTGTGGATCTCCATTTCATCATCAATCTGTATCTTTCTCACTTGAGATCAAAAAATGAAAAAGCAAAAAACAAAAGTTGCCGTTCTAAATGTTTAAACAAATTACACTCTGGTCATTGGAAAATCTCACCAAATAATGAACAAGCAGTGAACATTTACAGCTTAAATTCTCCTCTAAATTCTGTTTTCAAACTCTTACAACCGAAAACAAATGCAACAAGATTTGGTTTTTGTGAACAAAAATCATACCAGGAAAGTTGAAAAAACAAATGGAGGGGAAGAAGAAGAGGACAATGACATACCGTTTTGACCTTTCTCCTAAGTGAAATTAACTTCTCTTTCATATTTGGATCACTCTGCCAATCCGCCAGCCTTTGACAGTGACTGTAGAAGCTCTCCCTATACTTTTTCCACTCCTCTCTAAATACCAAAAACTTCCTCCATTCCTTAGTCTTGGGCTTCTGATTCAAGAAAATGTCAATTATTTTATCACAAAATTGAGAAATGGTATATCCCTCTGCAACTTCCATCTCTGCTTGCTCTTCCATTCCAGTTGTAACTAGATCATTTGCTTGTGCACCTGTAAAGCAATTTTTTGCTCTCAAATGGCAATGAATCTGATAGATCCAAACAACAAGAATGATACTAAAATATAAGGGATAGAAGAACAGGTACTTAGAACCTACCACCCCTTCAGTAATCTCATTCACACCTTAGTCAACTAAACCAATGCATACCATACATTCATCCTTTCATACTCATTCTATCTATAACAAAACACCATTAACTTCCCTGTCTAATTGTTAATATACCCTTAATACCTTAATAATATTCTTAATTCTATCCTAATATCATTTCTATCAGAATCCTTGGAATTCTCCCAAAACCCAGGAAGCAGCACACACATACACACACGACTTAATTCCTAGCCATTTATTTCGATGGTTTACCGTTTGAAAAAGACTTCGTGTGTGTGCCTTTGGACTCATTTCTTAGGGTTTTAAAGATATAAACAAACGAATGTAAACTCAGAAGCCGTCAAAACAGAACAGAAAACAAAATGGTAAAGAAGAAATTTGTAGACGAGAAGAAAAGAGGCTCACTTGCATTGAATTGCATTGGGGTTGTGATTGTAACTGTTGTTGGGTTGTTGGATTTGAAATTCATCGGTGAGGGTTTGAAGGGTGAAGCAGAAAAGATGGATGGAAGTGCTTTCTCTTTATGAGTGGCGGCAAAGCCATGGATGATGAAGGTTTTGGTTGAGGAAATGGAAAGCTGAAAGGCCAAGTGATTTGTCATTGCCGTTGAAGGAAAATTTGAAGCAAACCAAAGAGAAGGGAAGGGCACAGACCGCCCAAGAAGCTGCAGACCCGAATTACTTCCTCTCATGTGGTAGCCGAAGTTCAAATGAGGGATTTTTGTTTTTTGTTTTTTTTTTTTTTTAAAAGGGTTTTTTAAAAAAATAACGTAAATTAGAAAAACTATGAGAGGAATATGGTAATTTTTGGTCAAGAGCATAGTTTAACTAGTATCAACTATGATTCATAATCAAGACATCATGGATTCAAATTTCCCCACTCTCAATTGTTGATATACTAAAAAAAATTGACATCATGACCAATTGACGATATATTAAAAAAAAAAGATAATTTTGAAAATATTTCTAAATTTAAGAATGGATAGATGATTATGGATACATGTGGTTCGAATTGCGCCGGTATACAAGTAACAGAAATTATGTCAAATAGCATGACTCATTCTAGAAAAAAGGTAAGTTAGAGCATTACTCATGATGTATGTAATTTATTATTTTTATTTATAGTTTATAAAATTTTAAAATTCTTTATAATAATATTATTATTGTGTTTAGAGTTTCAATAATTAAATCATTCCGTTTAGGTAAATAATTTAACCATTAATTACATAAACATATTTTTTATAATGTTAAATATTTTACTTTCCAATATTTTATTATTATAATTAAGTGTTATGTATTTTTTATCACTAATAACTTTTAGTATAACACCTCACGTTATAAAATCGGGTTCTTTTAGAATATTTAGACTCATTTATTTGTTATAATTCTAGTTTGAAAAATTAGAATTTTAGAAAGTTACCCTTAAAATTTGATGAGTTAAAATTTTTATAATTTTGGGTAAAAGAAAGTTTTTAAATGAATCTTTAATTCCAAGATTTAAAATTTAATCTTTGATTTTATTCTTTAAGTTTAAAAAGAATCAATCCTTTTTAGTTAGATTTTATCTCGAACCCTTTAAGTTTATTATTTGAAGTGTTATTGGCAAATTTCACTAGGTCCAATACCTAGTGAAATTGTTTCAAGTTGGTCGACCCAAAGCCCCTTATGGCCGACTCTTCAGCCAATGCTCTTGGAGACTTGTTCGGGTAGGTTGGCCAAATTTGCACAGAATAAACCGTGTAAGTCGGTTTGGTTGAGTTTGTAACGGAAGAGTTAGACACATAATAGACAATTGAGCAATTATACGATAATAATTATGAGGTTATCATCATTTACGAAACTGATTATTATATATTCAACGAATTCATTTAGAAATGGTATGTCACACCCCGTCCCAGCTTACTTGCCTAACCTAGGAAGAGATGCAAAGACAAAGATAACAAAACCTCTTGTTGGCTTTCCTTGACTAACCCAAGACTTAACTTAAAATAGACGTAACACAACATGTTTGAATAAGTAAAGTTAAGCACTGATATACACTTATATATGAAACACATTCACTTCCTTTACTATGTTCTTTAGATAATCATAAAGTTTCCAAGTTTATTACAACCCATCTAATATGTTCTCACTACAAACCATATACAACAGAAAGTGTATATACAAGGAGTTAAATGGCGCGGTGGCAAATAGGTCTTGTGAAGGCTAAGCACTAGAAACTCGTCTGCTACCTGGGAAGAGTAGACATAAAGAAAACGTGAGCTAGGAAGCTCAGTGAGTGTCTATTATAAGCTCAAAGGTGAAGCGCAATGATGGCAGATTATAAGTAGAAAATAGCTTAACATAAACAAACCATGCTTCCAATTTACAGGTTTAAGTCACCACTTATGCATAGTACATAACTCATAATGTAGTATTATATTGAGTGTAGATAGATCAATAATGTAGAAGCTCATAACAATAAAACACATAGCATGATACCACTTTTGAACCATAGTGGTGGTAGAGTTACATTTGTACCAATAAGGTTCATACCTCTCTCACGTGCACATGGAATACCTTTGGCCCTTTGGTTTTCCCTAATACCTTCTCTATGTCCTTCAGTATTAAGGTAAGACCATTTACTACCCGAATACCTTCTCATTGTCCTTCAGTATCGGGAAATTATGATTCATTCCCCCCTAAGTACCTTCTCGAATGTCCTTCAGTATTATGGGTTAACCACAATCAAGGGCATAATTTGTTTACCATGGAAATCATGACTTTATAACACATACAACAATTTCTTGACATTTTCACATTATCATCTAAACATGTTCCCAAATGGATTTATACAAAACATTCTATAAAGGAAAGCATACTTTCATAATTTAGTTCCCATACTTGGATTTATAGTTTCAACTATTTCAAAGCATGCTTAGGTTCCATCATGAACCTTATGTTAGAAACTTCATGAAGCTATACATAAATAGTTCAAACAAGATTCAATGATCAACAATTATGTTTTTGAAGAAAAGGCCAAGCATAGTTCTAAGATAGAGTCACTCACAGTATTAGAATTAGAACCTTGGCTTGTAAACTTGACCTATTGCTCTTGGCCTGTCAAACAAACCAACTCAACCATTAGAACCTCGAGCTCATGATTTTTAACCTTAAAACTTGCAAGAAAACACACTTTCAAATTTCCAGCATTTTCAGATTTTCTGTCCTGTTTTCAGACAGCCATAACTTCTTCTTTACTTATCCAAAAATAATTTAATTTATACCAAACTCTTCCTTTTTGAACCCTCTAAAAATCATATGAAGACATGAAATTGGAATTCCAAACGGATTTGTTCAGAAATACCTCGAAAGCTACTTTCCTCAAAACAGACTTCTGCTGTTTCCAGATTCGGATTTCCAGCTGCACAATAAATTTAATCTGATATTTAAAATATCTTCTAGATATTTTCTACTCACGATTTCTTCACGAAAGTTGTAGGAAATTCAATAAGCTTTCGAACCATACCAATTAGAGCTTCTAACTCCAAGTATGCAGATCAGAACAACCAAAACATCAGAGACTTCCCGGATTTGACAACATACTTCTGCCTTCTGCCTTCCTCTTAACAAAATGGTAGCATCAATTCCTTTCCTTATGCACCTTAGAAACAGGTCTAACTCAGTCCCATAACTCAATTCAGAATAACCATACACACAATTGGTTGTAAGGTATATAGAAATGGAAGAGAATTTCCTTCAATCTCTTGCTAGAAGTTTTTTCCCTTTCACCTAAAATTACAGGTTCAACTTTCAGCTTGGGTTCCTCAAAATTTATCAACACAGCCACCAAATATTTTTTGATAAACCTCAAGGACAACATCTTAGCTTACCTACCTCAAAATTTCAGCTTCTAATTCCTCCTCAAGAGCTCAAAACAGATTGATCTCCTCATACTGTTCTGCTACCCGAGAAACTTAAACACCCTTCACTGTTCTACACTTTTCTCCTTCGTCCTCTTGGTATTTTCTACAAAGCCAACCAGTTTCCTATTCTACACTCAATTTCTGAGATTTTGACTAAAAAATCATCGAATTTGGTTCAGTAGACAGAGAGATATGATCGATTGAATTTGCCCCATTTTCCAGCTGCTTGCTGTCTTAGTAAGAATTTGACACCACCTTCTTGCCAAACTTAACTCCGAGCCTTCACCTCCTTTGGCCAGCTCCTACTTTATTATTTACATCATAATCTCCTTTTTAAAACATCAAAATAAGTGTATAAATAAACCCTAAGCATTAAGCCAACTTATCCTAAGTTTGTGAGACATATGATCTTCCATTCAATACATGATACACCTAAAACTTTTCCAATTTGCTAATGATTTGAACTTACTTCAATGCAACTTTTAATATGCTTATTTCAATGGTTTACCTATCCCCTTATGAAGTTTAGACACATTGTTTCTCTAAATTCAATAGATTCTGAAATTCGATCACGACATCATTTAGTGCAACCTATACAATTTTGCATATTTCAAAACTTCATGAACGAGTGCAAAATGATAAAAGAAAATAGAGTTTAGGGCTTACATGGTAAGCTTTTCAACACACAACAACTGCTCTCTAGACTCTTCTTGAGTTCATACTAACTTGAACGTTGAAGTGCAAGTGGCCCGATGATCCAATGATCTAAATTCCAGTGTCATTTTTCATGGTTTTAGGTTAATCGTTGGAATTCTTCCTCGATAATACAAATTTTACCGTTGACCCGATGATCTAAATTCCAGTATCAATAGTTGGCGGCGTCTGTGGGGATAGTTATCGAACGATTACACAGTTCATTTTTTGTGCTTTACTAGAAGACTAAGTGTGATAGCCATGAGTAACGACATGAATCTTGAGAATCGACTGGTAGATGCAGGCGAATCGAATCAAGAGCGTCACCTAAGGCAATTACGTGAGCAAGCATCACTAGTGGAAGGAGTCCACCAACAAGCAGTTGGGCGAACGAAGGATTGAGCAACCCTAGAGTATGTGGAGTTGGCAACAATGGTTCAGAAGATAGACCAAGACGTAGCGCGAATCATATGTTGGGTTTTATGTCCTAAAACTCGTGGTTTGTAAACTGAATATATATTTTATTTTGCAATAAAGTTGTTATTGAAGTTTATTCAGTAAAGTTGTTATTGAATAAAGTGAATTGTGTATTTAATAACCCTAATCCAATAAGAACATTTGGCTATAAGATGTATATTTGAACTTTATGTGTGAAATAAAAGTTGATCAAGTTTAAGTTATAGCCAAAACGGTTTATAGTATAGAGATAAGGTTGGGTACCTTATTCTGGGTAGGGGTGTTCAAAAAACTCGATAACCCGAACAACCCGCGACGGGTTGGGTTGAGTTATGAATTTATTTGGGTTGGGTTGGGTTCAAATAAATTAAAATGTATGGGTTGGGTTGGTTCGTGGGTTCACCTAAAATTAATTTGGTTGACCCGACCAACCAGAACTTATTATTAATTTTAAAAATTATATTTTTACCTACCATACAACTACATATACATGTATTTTATTTATTTTATTTAATTTCATAATTATTTATTATTTAATAACTCTTAAAAATACATTTTTGAAGTCGTTAGGGTGTAATTTTTCATAATATAAATTGAAACTAAGTGGCTAATTTTAATTCAATTTTTGAAAAACAAAAAGTCTTTGTTTTAAATGATGGCGATTTATTTAAAAGTTTCTTGAGATAATTGTAAATTTGTATTAGAATATTTAAGTTTTACGGTCTTTATTTAGTACAAAGACATTTGGAGTTCTTTAATTCTTGATTTTTTTATATTTATATTAATTTTGGATTTTTTAAATTTTAAATTAAAAAAAAAAAATAACCCGATGACCCAACCCAACCCGAAAATGTTGGATTGGGTTGGGTTGGGTTACCCTCATGAATAGGGTTATTTGGGTTGGAAGAATAACTAACCCAAAAATTTGGGTTGGTCCAAAAAACTAGCATAACCCGGCCAAACCCGACTTATGTACACCTCTAATTATAGGGACACTATGGGTGCGACCCACTTTGTATAATACAAATGATGTGATCCTGAATCGTTTATGTGGAGACATGTGAGTGGGGTCATCCTATGCAATGAGTTTACATAAGACTGAACCGCGAAATAGTCACTTAGATTTTATAACCTGTTTACTGTCTCAATTCACTATATTTATACGATGACCTAGGTAACTCAATCTTAATCTTGAGTGTGTTATGAACTCCTGATTATTTAGGATTATCCTTAGATTTGCATGGATGAGAGTAACTCGAGATCGCCGACACAATAAGCCTCCCATTTTGGAGATAAGACCGGGTAGATAGCTGAGAACATAGCTCTGCAAGATGGAACTCCTACCCTCTTTAGGGATTAGTAGAGAGGTTGTTCCCTTAAGTGTTGACTTCGAATCTTGAACAAAGGGTCAATCCTCTCATTGGCCCGAGAGGGATTCGGTTTGCTGGTTGGACTATTGTTCATTAGAGGATTAGTGGGACTTAAGGAACAATAAGTAATTACAGGAGTAAAACAGTTTATTTGACCCAACTGTAATTACGAACGACATGTAAAGAATCGACTTACTAATCATGGTTATATTGAGTGGACAAAAATATATCTACAACGAGAAGAATGCAACCACTGGGCTTTTGTGGAGTGTCCCGGTGGTTAACGAATGTTGATTAGCTAGGCTAAAGAGTTTGATTGGTTAATCTCCTATCATTGGAGCTCATGATCTGTAGGTTCATTAGGTTCTCCTTACTAGCTCGGACTAAGCCTTGTAACATTTTGAGAGAAAAGAATATGAATTGTTCAAATTTGGTTTTGGGAGAAAGCGTTCAATATATGCAATATATTTAACATGTCATAGCTTAATTATGAATTAAACTACGATTAAGAAGAGGTGAACATATTTAAATATGATTTAAATATTTGATCGGTTTGTAGCATGAATAAGGATTCATGTTCGAGAAATCGATTTTGAGATCAGGATTTGATAAATTATTTAATTTAATATTTGATATTATTAAATTAAAAATTAATTAATTAAATTATTTTATTAATTAAATTGATTTTAATTTAAAATTAGTTTTAATATTAATTTTGAATTAAAATTAAAAGAGAAATTCAAGTTTTATCTTAAATTTCAAGTTGCCAACTTGTCCATCCTCATCATTCTCAAAATTAGCCAAAATTGGCCACCTCATTCTCAAATCATTATCATCACTGATGTGTGGACATCTCCTTAAAGTTTAATGAAGTTTTATTTAAAAGAGATTTGATAGAATTTTGTTGAAATTTGAAGGTATTATCAGTTTTGACCATTGATCACTTTTCTTCCAAATTCTCTCAATCTAGGATCCCACAATCCATTCCAAGGCCTGAAGATAGTAGGGAAGACACTAGAGGTGGCCCACGAAGTGTTCGTGTTGAAAAACCTCCACCAGGTGAGGAGAATTTGATTTTCAAAGTTGAGTTTTCTAACTCTCTGTTTTTCCAATTTTGAGCATGTTTTTTATTTTTCAAAATTGATCAAATTAGAGTGTACAAGATTAAGGGTGTTCGTCGGTCGGTCAGAGTCGATTTTGGGCCAAAATCGACCCCAAAAATCGATCGGTCGATTTTCACTAAAAGGAAACCGACATGTTGTTCTGATGGAGCAAAAATCGGTCGGGTCGGTCGGTCGGTTTGGTCATTTTTTTTACCCAAGATTTTTTCTTATAATAAATGTTATGTGTTTTCTCTTTTCCTTTCTCCTTATTTTTAGAAGCCTTCAATTTGAAAACCCAATATATGCTAATTTATGTTTTGACTTTAAATGATAATGAAAATATTAATACTAATTACTAATATTTTTGTTCCAAATTTCCAATAGAGTTTCTGTTGGGGTTTGTGCCCTAAAACTTGAGTTTGTAATTATGTTCTAATTATTGTAATAAAGTGTTATTATTTCAATAAAGAGTTATTGTTCGTTATTTACGATATTACCCCTGTTTTAACCCTAAATCCAATAAACTAAACATCCAAGGCTGTAAAATTTATCTTGAACTGAATGTAATGTACATATAAAGGATCTCGGTACTAGATACAACCTAAAGGGTTTATAGTAAGGGGATAAGGTTTGGGTACCTTACCCTGGTAACACTATGGATGTGCCCCACTTTGTATATGATACAAACACTGTGATCCTAACGTGTTCGTGTAGATGACATGTGAGTGGGGATATTCTATATAATGAGATTACATAAGACCGAACCGCGAAATAGTAATCACTAGGTGTAACTCCGTTGACTAGCTAGGTTTCTATTTCACTAGGATGACCTAGGCAACTTGATCTTAATTCTGAGCAGGTTACGAACACATTTTTGCAAGGGATTGTCCTTTGACTAGTATGGGTGAGAGTGGCCAGATTCGCCGACTCAATATGCCTACCTTATTGGGGACAAGACCGAGTGAGCAACTGGGGACTTAGCCTAGCAAGATGGAATTCACTATTTCCCGCCTACTAGGGTAAGTAGATGAAAGCATAAGAGATACGTCTCATATCCTCAACTTCTTGAGGCGTCTTAGGACACTGATACTTAAACAGGTGAACCCTATGCGTGAAAGCTAATAAGCCCTTCTTGGAGTTCTGCATACTATATCGGGACAACATTTTATCGATATAGGATGCTTGAGACATGACTAGCGTTTTGTTTTTCCTGTTCCAGACTATCTGAATACTTAGAACATATTGAGCTTCTCCTAAATCTTTCATTTGGAATTGCGAAGCTAGCCATTTCTTAATGTCAGTAAGAAATCCTACATCAATCCCAATGAGTAGGATATCATACACATACAATATAAGAAATGTGACAGTGTTGCTGATGATTTTCTTGTAGACACAAGGTTCATCAACATTTTGATTAAAGCCATAAGATTTAATTGTCTCATCAAATCTTATATTCCAAGACCTTGAGGCTTGTTTCAGTCCATAAATAGACCTTTGAAGCCTGCAAACCTTTTGCTCTTGGCCTTGAGTAATGAACCCCTTGGACTGGTCCATGTAGATGGTCTCGTCAAGATTGTCATTCAGAAAAGTCGTCTTGACATCCATCTGTCATAGCTCATAGTCATAATATGCGACGATGGCCAGAAGGATTCTGATAGACTTTATCATGGCAATAGGAGAAAAGGTTTCTTCATAGTCAACCATTTTTCTCTAGGTAAAACCCTTTGCCACTAGTCTGGCTTTGAAGATCTGCACGTTTACGCTTGTAGATCCACTTGCAACCAATAGGTTTAACCCCATCCGATTGGTCCACAAGCTCACAGATGGAATTGAAGTACATTGACTCCATTTCCTGGTCCATGGCTTTAATCCATTCGTCTTTGTCAACATCATTCATTGCCTGATCATAGTTCAATGGATCCTCGCAACCATCATCAGGTATGGCAACTCGGGTTTCAGCTAAACCCATGTAACGTTCATGCTGTCTCACAACCCTCCTACTACGTTGAGGCATTCTCAACTCTTGAGAACGGACTTGACTAGACAAGCTAGGCTCAACAACACCTGTTGACATACTAGCTTCATCAATAACTTTTGCTGACGAGTTGTCCATTTCGTTCAACACAATCTTACTTCTTAGCTTATGGTCCCTAAAAGGTCTTCCTCAAGAAATGTGGCGTTTGTCAATACAAGCAGCCTATTTTCCTTAGAATCGTAAAATAGACCACCCCTCGTTTCCTTTGGGTGACCTACGAATAGGCATAATTATGAATGAGATTCCAATTTCTTCGGGTTTGACACCAACACATAGGTCGGGCATCCTCAAATCCTGAAATGGCGTAAACTGGTTTTACGACCAAACCAGAGTTCGAATGGTGTTTTAGAAACACTTTTCGACGGAAATAGTGTTCAAAATGTATACAACAATCTTCACTGTATAACCCAAAACGAGTTAGGGAGATTAGCATAACTCATCATCGACTGAACCATGTTCACAAGGTTCTGTTTCTCCTTTCCGATACACCATTCTGCTGTGGCATACTAGGTGATGGAGTCGGGACGTAATCCCATATTCTATCATATAGTCTTGGAATTTAGTGTCCATGTACTCTCCACCTCGATCCGATCGAAGTGTTTTAATCGTTTTACCTAATTGGTTCTCAACCTCGGTCTTGTACTCCTGGAACTTTTCAAGAGTTTCAGACTTTTGATTCATTAGATAAACGTACCCATATCTCGAAAGTCATCTATAAAAGATAAAAAGTACTCGTAACCTCTCCGTGCTTTAACATTCATCGGACCATACAGGTCAAAATGTATAAGCTCAAGAGACTCTTTGGCTCTACAACACTTTCCACTAAAAGATCTTTTGGTCATTTTGCCTTCAAGGCATGACTCACAAACTGGCAATAAGTTTTCTTCTAACTCGTTTAGTAGTCCACTTTTCACAAGTCTCTCAATCCTATTGAGATTTATGTGGCTAACCTTAGATGCAAAAGATGGGTGTTTTCTTTCTGGAGAAACTTTTAATTTCTTAGTTCGCGTTTCAGCTGTTTTAAAAAATTAAGTATTCAAAACACTTTTGATTGTGTTTGGTTTTAAAACATACAAATTATTCTCAAGTGAAGCTGAACATATAAGATTTCCATTTCGAGAAATAAACCTTTATTGCGGATAAAAGAAACAAAATTAGATTGTTCTAGAAGACAAGAAATTGAAACAAGGTTTCTAGTAAACCCTGGAACTATGTACATATTATCTAATAAAATGTACTTCCCGCCGAATTAAAGCTTCACTGTGCCCTTCCCTTTTCATTTTCCTCCTTTCATTTTCTTCTGTGGCTTCTCAAGCCCAAAAGGATGGCTGCTACATGTGGTTTCAGAGGATGAACCCTCTTGGATCCTTTTGGAATGGGCAAACAGATTTGCCTCTCCATTGCTTTGTCCCTTATCTTCCATAAGAGACTCGTAAATTTACAGCTCATGAAGGAGGAAGTCAAATTATACTCCTTGTTGTTCATCACTGCATTGACGTGAAATTGCATGAAACTCTTCAGAAGAGATTCCAGGATGAACGACACCTAACTTTGCTCGTCTATAATCGCCCCGTTCATTTCGGCCACGTTGAAGTGAACCATCAAATCAAGAACATGTCTCTCACTAAAGTTCCCTTCTTCATGTGCGCGTTATAAACATATTTGAGGGATTCATGCCGAATCTGATCAGACGGATGTTCTGACAAATTTTGCAAATAACTCATGATCTCACGAGCTGAGACCATACCCTCAAGTTTTCTAGCCACAGCTGCAGATTGGGTAGCCAGGATGTAGACCTTAGCCTTCCGATTGACTTTGATCTAGTGGTTATACGCGTCCTTAACAGCTTGAGGTGTGTTTTGAGCAGGGATCTGAGGACATTCCTCAATGAGAACGAACTTCAGGTCGTCAATTGCTAAGATTGTGTTTATATTGCTTTTCCACGACTAGTAATTAGATCCTACGAGCTTATCGGAAGCTAAAAGAGCTATGATTGAACTTGACATTTTGCTTAAAAGAAAAAAAAGGTTTGTATAAGTTATTGCAAAAACTTTTAAAAAATCCAATCACGTTTTAGCAAATTTTATCCTATGATTCCCAGGCCATTTAAAATTGTAATGATACCCCAAAGGTTTAGAATGACCGCCACCGTAGGGTAGACAAAATCACTCCTCCTCTAGGGCGAGACTTCCTCGACCAGACCCTAATACAAGAATAACTCTTATTTCATTAGGCATCTAGTTACCATTATTCGGTCTGAATCCATTAACTCTTAATGAATCCCGTGAGTGTCACCCTCTATCTTTAAATTTTCAAGTATCGTCTAAACAATAGCCGTTGTAGGGAGGACTATGAAGGCTAACCAACAAGGAAATCGTATCCCTTTTGGGAATTCACAGTGCGACTCTCATGATCAAAGCCCTCCGTAGGGATTGTCTGGGTCAGGCCAAACTAGCAGGCAGATCATGGACGCCTCATGGTGTGAATCGAAAGAAGAGACCGTAGGTCCCGTTTTCACAGGTCCAGTTCCCACTCACTATAAGTACTCTCTCCATTCACCTTGAATGTTGACCCATACAAATGCCACCCGTAGGGGGGACACTCCCATTTGCGCCATGAGGTCGAGTATGGATCTCACGATGTGAACTTCACGGAGATTTGTGGATGAAAACTTAAATGTATCTTATACACTTAATTTCCTCCCACTCAGCACTTTAGATTAACGAGATTGACCTAGATAAACCGGCTAATATTTACCTAAGTCTACCAATATAACTCTTATATTGGATTGGTCTAAGTCTACAATCATATTATTAACTTAGGTCTAAGTAAGTATATTTAATTAACGATTAATTAACAACACTCACACGTAATATAACCTATGGATCTTCGGACGAAATTCACTCCCAGGTCGGTTCCCAGGTAGGGGTGTTCCGCAAAGTATCAACTTAAATACCCCATCCTTAGACAAAACCTTCCTTAGACATAGTTACTAATTAGTCACCATCCATTAGTTATATTTTGATTTCCTAATTCTAATCTTATTAGAAATAGAAAACCTAAGTCTAATTATTCAAGTTCTAAATCATTTAAAACTAATAATTAACTTAGGTTACATGCATTTCTATGTTATTGTGTTTGATCATTCATCAAATGAATAACTAAACTTTATAACATACATACATCACATGTATAAATGCATGTCAATGCTTTTAATCTAAGTAATATAACTCTTATATATTAATTAAATTAAAACATGCATTATATTATAACTCTTATAATATAATCCTACCATGCATACTATATATTATAACATTTATAATATAAACATGATGCATGAAATGCTTAACCTAAAATGAAATTTTAAAACTATATGACATACATTATGCATATAATTAAATCATACAACATTTGCATAATAAAATAGCAAAAATGGACCGTTTTTGGCACCGTAGGGAATTTAATTAAATCAATTAATATCAATATAACACTTATATCAATATTGATTAATAAAATTAAATCAATCTTCATTTAAAGAACAAATAAATTAAATTAAAGCTAAAAAATGGAGAAAATGACCTCATCAACCGCCAAAACTGCTCCCATCATGCCACTCTCGTGCGGAAACAACGCTGAAACTGCCCACTATCGAAGCAGCGTTGCAACGCTGCGCTTCCTTCACGTCTGCCAGCGCGCGCGACGCTTAGAGCATTCCAACGCCGCCACTAGCGTTGCAACACTGAATGTGCAATGCGCGTCTCAACACCCTTCAGCGTTGCAACCCTGCCTGCTGCAAGCCTTTCATCCGCAAGGATGGCGTTGCGACGCCGATGAACAACGTCGCAACGTTGTCCTCTGTTCAGCAGCTCCAGTAGTTGTTTTTCGCCCGTTTTTGTTCCGTTCCTTCACAACAACTCTTGCCACGAACGACTCAGACTTACAGACTCGATTTACATACATTAATGCCCAAAATAACGGGCCCTTACATCGATCTCATCAATGAAAAATGTAAATCTAGTCTAAGTGGATAAACCGAAAACATCCACTTCGAAAACCATTAACATTCATCTCATGAAATTAATGCTACCCACCTTAATTTTAAGAAATTACAAAACACACAACGAAGAGCAACATTGGGCTCTGATACCAATTGAAGGGAATCGATTTCCCACAGAGGAAGTTGTTGTGAAACGTCGTTGATTAGTTATGTGTGTAATTTCTTAAAATCGAATTTATCTCATAAAATTCCTAAGTTAAGCATGCTGATTTGAAAAGGAAAACAAGGAGTAAACGTTTTACTTACCTCTTGTAGCAACTTCTATCAATTCTTTCTCGATCTTTCTTGATCCAACAAACCCACAAACACGATCTTAGATTCTGAGCAAAGACATTTCCAAAAGCTCTTCTCGGTTGTTCTTGGGAGATTAGGGGAGTGTTGTGGGACTCCTTGTGGATTTTGGTTGGAGAAAGATTGAAGAAAATTGAGAGAGGCTAGAGAGAATTTGTGGTGTGTTCTTTGGATGGAATTCCAAAAATGAGAACTTTTGTTCACCAAGTGCTTCACAAAACACCTATTTATACTGGTGTGTGGTGGAGTTAAAATCTCCACCAATTCACCATTTTACTACAACCATATGATATGAAAATCATATTTGCATATCATATAATATAAGGTATCTCATATCTTATTATACAAATCCTATTTGCATAATTGTGGAATAATAAATTAAATCACATTCAATTTAATTTCTCTCAATTCAATTTCTCCAATTTAGCATTAATTAATCAATTAGGCTATTTTATAGTTTATTATTAATCTAAATCACATCAAACTATATATTATGTCAACTATATCACATATAATTGACATAACTACCCAATTAATGAATTTGAACACTTCAAATCCACTCCAAACTGTAAACCCTCAATTTGTCCAATTTGAGCCAACCGAGTGACCTAATGAACCTACACCTGATAAACTTCAATGATATGAGATTAACTAATCAAACTCTTTGATCCGGTTAATGGATATTCATTAGCTACGGTAACACTCCACTAAAGCCCGTAGCTGAACTCCCACCAATGTAGGACAAGTTGTGTCTATCGATATAACCAATCCCCATGAGTTGTCCCTTCACAGGTTGTTCGTAGTCACTGCTGGGTCAAATTACCGTTTTACCCATTTGTCTACTTTTTGTTCCTTAAGTCTCACTGTTCCTCTAATAAACAATTTTGTTGCATGGTCCAACCATAAACAGCGTCCCTCTCGGGCCAGTGAGAGGGTGGGCGCCCGTTGTTCAAGCCTTAGAGACAACACTTAAGGGAACAATCCCTCTAGTTTCCCTTGATCGGGGATGAGTAAATTCTTTCTTGCGTAGTTAAGTTCCCAGCTCCCCACGAGGTCCTGCCCCCAAGAAGTTAGGCATATTGGGCGTACTCAGGTCACCCTCACCCGTACTAGTCAAGCGACAGACCCCTGCAGATAGGAGTCCGTAACACACATAGGATTAAGGACGAGTTATTAATGATCATCTACGAAGTTATTAGTTCTACTGTCAACGGTGTTACATCAGCATGTCTAATAATTCACGGTCCGGTCTTGTACAATCTCATTGCACAGAATGCCCCCACTCGCATGTCAACTACATGAACAAGTTGGATCACCTCGTTTGTATCTAATACAAAGCGGGCCACATCCACAGTGTAACAAGCATAAGGTTTCCAACCCTATCTATATACTGTAGACCGTTCGGATCATTAACTCGAACGTGATCCTTCCCGTGTGTCAACTACACACCGTTTAAGTACTATAATATGACCCTAGAGCTTAGTTTATTGGATTACGTTTTATAAAATGCGAGATACAAAGTTTGATAAATCAATAATTTTTATTCATTTATAACAACTGTATTACAAACTACACGAGATTAGGACAAACACCCCAACATTTTCTTCCAATTCTTTGCAAAATTGCAAATCTATCGAGGTAGAAATGAGCCAATTCTGAGTGCATATAAGAGCTTCAATCATTTTTGGAGCCAATGAAGAGCGAGAAGAGTCAACTATGCATCCTCTAGTTCTAAAAGCTGGCTCAGATGCTACAGTTGATTCTGGAATTGCCAAAATATCTTTACTTATTGCACTAAGAATCTCAAATCGATAACCATTTTGCTTCTACCAAGCTAGTATGTCAAAACTACTTTCATCTTTCACCTTAACAAGAGTTTCTAGCAGATACATCAATCTTTGACTCTGTAGGAATCTAGATCGCTTATGCACAACGGAAATGCAATTGGATTGAAAACCTCGATTTTGGTTTGGTAAATTCAAAAACCAGTACATTAGAAAAAACATATCTATAAACAATTAGGCATGAAGAAAATGCAGTAAACATGTTGATTAGTTTCTCTAAACTAAAGGTTGTGTAAAATTACCTTTTTAGCTTTTGGTTTGCAACACCTTTCAATTCCTTTTCCAATAAATTTCTTTTGCAACGTATTTCTATAGAACATCACCAAAAGAAAACATCTTCCATCCTCTGAGTTCCTTTGATTAGAGGTTTGTGGGAACTTTCCAACTTTTGGGAGAAGAGAATTTTAGAGTGAATTCTTTGTGTTAGGGAGAGTTAGAATCACGGTGCACCAACAAAACTGATTCAATCGGTGAAAAAGAAGCAATCTCCCCCACTCCCTCTGTACCTATCGAAAGGGAAATTAAGGGGTAAGTGGGAACGTGTAATTGACACGCTCCCTGTAATTAATTAAAAAAACAATTAACTAATTAATTATTAATATAATTAATATAATTAAATCATATTTAATTATATATACTAATATTAATTTAATTAAATCATACTTAACATATCTAAATTAAATATCATATATTTAATTTAGATTACCTATGATTAAATCATATTTAATCACACTCCCTTTAACCTATAGTTTTAATGTATATCTTATGCACATTAAATTTTAATCTATAGTTTTAAATATGAATCTCATTCACATTTAAATAATATTTGAACTCCTTCAAATATTTAATTCTCAATTAATTTACTTTGAATCATATTCAAACTAAATTTATACTATAAAGTT
The DNA here is from genome assembly GCA_036507285.1 of Trichosanthes cucumerina. Taxonomy (NCBI): domain Eukaryota; kingdom Viridiplantae; phylum Streptophyta; class Magnoliopsida; order Cucurbitales; family Cucurbitaceae; genus Trichosanthes; species Trichosanthes cucumerina. The sequence goes on from CM071837.1 coordinate 6,067,078, forward strand.
TTAATGTACATAAAAACTATATTATAATGTATCTTGATACATTAGGCTATTTCCCAAATCGAAATTGAACATTTCAATTTCTAGTAATTTTAATTATCTAAGAACCATTTACGAGCTAAGAAGTGGACATAATGGACCTACAGATCAGAAGTTCCAACGATACAAGATTATTAGGTTAATCTCATTAACCCCCTAATCAACATTCGTTAACTGCGGGAACACTCCACTAAAGTCTCGTAGTTGCACTCTTCTCACTGTAGATATATTTCTGTGTCCATGGATATTGAACAATAATAGCAAGCCAATCCTTCACAATTGTTCGTAACGCCAGCTGGGTCAAATTATCGTTTTACCCCTAGGTTACATCTTTTACCTTAGTGTTCCTCTAATGAATAATATGTTTATGGTCCTACCAGTAAACAGAAGTCCCTCTCGGGCCAATGAGAGGGTCAAACCTTTTGTTCAAGCCTCGGAGACACCACTTAAGGAAACACTCATCTACTTACCCTAAAGGCGGGAAAAAGTTTATTCCATCTTGCTAGGTTAAGTCCCTAGCTGCCTGCTCGATTTTATCTCCAAGAAGGTAGGCATATTGAGTCAACGTCTCGACCCACTCTCACCCATACTAGTCAAAGGACAATCCCTTGCAAACAGGAGTTCGTAACATACTCAGGATTGAGATCAAGTTGCCTAGGTTATCTTATTGAAATAGAAACCTAACTAGTCAACGGAGTTACATCTATTGGTTGTTATTTTATGGTCTAGTCTTATGTGATCTCATCACATAGGATATCCCAACTCACATGTCGTTCTACACGAACACGTTGGATCACTGTGTTTGTATCATATACAAAGTGGGTCATATCCATAGTATCACCAGGATGAGGTACCAACCTTATCCCTTTACTATAGACCTTTTAGATTGTTTCTCGAACTGAGATCCTTATATGTCTACAACATACAGTTCAAGAGACATGCAACAACCTAGGATGTTCTTTTATTGGATTTAGGGTTAATATAAGGCAATATAGAGAAATCATGAAGAAAACAATAACACTTTATTGATTTGTATAGAACAATACTACAAACTACGAGTTTTAGGGCACAAAACCCAACAGACTCTTTATCAAAAACAGTAGTTTCAACATTTTCGAATGAACGTGCAAATCTATATTTATCATCCACATTAACATCCATTGATTTCATCTTTTGAACTTTATCAAAATTCATACTAGTGGCACTACCAATGTCACTCCCACTAGAAGAAGATGAACTATATGCATGGAAGAGATGCCTCAAAAGATGTTCAACTTTATCAATCATTTTTTAGCCTCAATTGGACCTAACAAGTTATTGAAACAAAATGACAAAAACTTCAATTTGTACGGTTGATCTATCACAACACAACATATAATAACAAATTAGTCTTCTCATTATTTCTCCAATACTTATCAAATTTAGTCTTCATGCTCTTAGCCACATCACAAAGAATTTGATTTCCAGTTTCCTCAAAATTCTTTTGTATGCAATTTTCAACTATGCTAATTTGGTGGAAAACATTATTAGAAGTGGTATAAAGAGATCCTAAAATTTTTAAAGTGACATCATAAAACACTTCCAAGAATCTAAGCAACACTCTTGCATTCTCTCAATCCTCTTTAGTAGGTCGTTCTTCATTTGCATAAGCAGGCTCTTCATCCTCTAATATGACAAAAGCTTTTTGAAATTCCGTAGCAGCCTCAAGCATAAGATAGGTAGAATTCCATCTAGTGACAATATCAAGACACACCAAACTCTTACAAGAGATCTTTTGACTTTCAATACACTTCTTAAATTTTTTAGAGCGTGCAGGAGAAGATCTCACAAATCTCACAACATTCTGAATCCTACTAATGCATTTATAATGCTCCTTGAAAGCACCACATACAATCAAATTTATTATTTGGGGCACAACATCTAGCATGCAAAAATTCACCATCCAACAATAACCGACTACCAAATCTCCTAATAAAAAAAAGCAACAACAATATCATTCGAACTTGCATTATCAACAATCAAAGTCATAACTTTATCAATACTCGAATCCTTTAAATTTCTTTTAATGGTCTTACCAATAGTTTCTCCCTCATGATTCTCGATAGTAGAAAAAATAAGAATTCTCTTGTGTAAATTTCTACTAGAATCAATGAAATGTGTCGCTAATACCATATAATTTAAATTTTGTCCAGAAGTCCAACAATCAGTAGTGAGAGAAACTCTATATTGTTTTTTCTTAAACATTTCCCTCAAACGAGTTTTCTCACTCACATATATTTTAAGCACATCCCTAACCATGTTTGTTCTTCTTTTCAGGGGATTGATTCCTGGCAGCAGCTGCGAGAGGGTGAGGTGACTCTACGGGTTGGATCTGGGGAGCTTGTCTCTCTACTGCGAAGATCGACACGAAGAAGCTTTATTTCATGTGAAAGTACTTATTATTAGATAATTTGTACATTGTACCAGGGTTTACTAGAAACCTTGTTTCCATTTCCTGCCTTATTGAACAATATATATTTGTTTCCTTTGAATCCAATAAAACGTTTATTTCTTTCAAAGACAATCTTATTTGTTCAGCTTCACTTGAGCATAATCTGTATGTTTTGAAACCTAATTCGGTCAAAAGTGTTTTGAATACTGAATTGTTCAAAACGACAGAAACGCGAAATAAGAGAGCAAAAGTTTCTCCTAAGGAAAATGCCCATCTTTGGCATCTGAGGTTAGACCACATTAATCTCAATAGGATTGAGAAACTAGTGAAGAGTGGACTTCTAAACGAGTTGGAAGAAAACTCTTTACCGGTGTGTGAGTCATGCCTTGAGGGAAAAATGACCAAACGTCCTTTTAGTGGAAAAGGATATAGAGCCAAAGAGCCCTTGAGTTAGTACATTCTGACCTCTGTGGTCCGATGAATGTTAATCCTCGAGGTGGTTATGAATACTTCGTGTCTTTCATAGACGATTACTCGAGGTATGGGTATATTTACCTAATGCACAAGAAGTCTGAAACTCTTGAAAAGTTCAAGGAGTACAAGACTGAGGTTGAGAACCTCTTAGGTAAATCGCTTAAAACACTTCGATCGGATCGAAGTGGAGAGTATATGGGCACTGAATTCCAGGACTATATGATAAAACACAGAATTATGTCCCAACTCTCAACACCTGGTATGCCACAGCAGAATGGTGTATCGGAGAGGAGAAACAGAACCCTAATGGACATGGTTCGATCGATGATGAGCTATGCTCGTCTCCCTGATTCTTTTTGGGGTTACGTAGTGGAGACTGCGGTTTATATTTTGAACAATGTTCCGTCGAAGAGTGTTTGTGAAACACCTTTCGAACTCTAGAGTGGACGTAAAGGCAGTTTACATCACTTCAGAATTTGGGGATGCCCGACCCACGTGTTGGCGTCAAACTCGAAAAAGTTGGAACCCCGTTCGAAATTGTGCCTATTCATAGGTTACCCTAAAGAGACTAGGGGTGGTCTATTTTTCGATCCTAAGGAAAATAGGGTGCTTGTGTCGACAAATGCCACTTTCCTAGAGGAAGACCACGTCAGGGATCATTTACCAAGGAGTAAAATTGTGCTAAATGAAATGGGCAGTACATCAGCAAGAGTTGCTGATGGGGCTAGTACGTCAACAAGCGTTATTGATCCTAGCACGTCTAGTCAAATCCGTTCCCAAGAGTTGGGAATGCCTCGACGTAGTGGGAGGGCTATGAGACAGCCTGATCGTTATATGGGTTTAGCTGAAATCTCAGTTGTCGCTCCTGATGATAACTGTGAGGATCCATTGACCTATGATCAGGCAATGGTTGATGTTGACAATGACGAATGGATTAAAGCTATGGACCAGGAAATTGAGTCTATGTACTTCAATTCTGTCTGGGAGCTTGTGGATCAACCGGATGGGATAAAACCTATTGGTTGCAAATGGATCTACAAGCGTAAACGTGGCGTAGATGGGAAGGTGAAGACCTTCAAAACCCGACTAGTGGCAAAGGGTTTTACCCAGGTTGAAGGAGTTGACTATGAGGAGACCTTTTCACTTGTTGCCATGGTAAAGTCGATCAGGATCCTTCTGGCCATTGCCGCGTATTATGACTACGAGGTATGGCAGATGGACGTCAAGACAGCTTTTCTGAATGACAAACTTGATTAGACCATCTACATGGACCAACCCAAAGGGTTCATTGCCCAAGGCCAAGAGCAAAAGGTTTGTCGGCTTCATAGGTCCATTTATGGACTGAAACAAGTTTCGAGGTCTTAGAATATAAGGTTTGATGAGGCAATCAAATCTTATGGCTTTGATCAAAATGTCGACGAGCCTTGTGTCTACAAGAAAATCGTTGACAAAATTGTCGCATTTTTAGTGTTGTATGTGGATGATATTCTTTTCATTGGGAATGAGGTAGAATTTCTTACTGACGTTAAGAAGTGGCTAGCTTCGCAATTCCAAATGAAAGATTTGGGAGAAGTTCAGTATGTTCTAGGTATCCAGATAGTCCGGAATCGGAAGAACAGAACGCTAGCCTTGTCTCAAGCGTCTTATATTGACAAGATGTTGTCTAGATATAAGATGCAGAACTCCAAGAAGGGTTTGTTGCTTTTCAGGCATGGGGTTCACTTGTCTAAGGATCAGTGTCCTATGACTCCTCAAGATGTTGAGGATATGAGATGGATTCCATATGCTTCAGCTGTAGGGAGCCTGATGTATGCCATGCTGTGTACTAGGCCTGACATCTGTTATGCAGTAGGAATTGTCAGTAGGTATCCGTCCAATCAAGGATTAGATCACTGGACAACCGAAAAGGCAATCCTCAAGTATCTTAGGAGAACGAGGAACTATAACTTAGTGTATGACAATGGGGATTTGATCCTTACGGGATACACAGATTCTGACTTTCAGACCGATAAGGATTCTAGAAAATCCACTTTGGGGTCAACCTTCATTCTGAATGGAGGAGCTGTAGTGTGGTGAACCATCAAGCAGGAATGCATCGCCGATTCCACTATGGAAGCCGAGTATGTTGCGACTTGTGAAGCTGCAAAGGAAGCTGTTTGGCTTAGGAAGTTCATGACCGATTTGGAAGTTATTCCAAATATGAACTTACCGATCACACTGTTCTGTGATAACAGTGGTGCAGTAGCCAACTCACGAGAGCCTCGGAGCCATAAGAGAGGCAAACACATTGAGCGAAAGTATCATCTGATACGAGAGATTGTGCACCGCGAGAGACGTGATACCACGCGCAGATAAGCGTCGGAGCACAACGTAGTCGATCCATTTACAAATCCCTTCACTGCTAAGGTGTTTGAGGGTCACCTAGAGAGTCTAGGTCTTCGGGAGCTTCCTGACTAGGGCAAGTGGGAGATGTGTAAACGGGTATTCAATGTCCTAGTTTATTGTATTATTTCATTGTAATTTATGTACATTTCTGAAATGTATTTTCTCCACTAGCTTAGTCCAAGTGGGAGTTTGTTGGGATTTTTGTCCTAATCTCGTGTTTGTAAATTATTGTTTGAAATTAATAAGTGTTATTTATTTCATTACTTTGTGTCTCGCAATATTTACAAACTTTTCCAATAAACTAAGCTCCAGGGTCAATGAATTTATGAGAGAACTAGAACTTGAACGGTGTGTAGTGGACACACAGGGAGGATCACGCTCGAGTTAATGACCCGAGCGGTCCTACGATGATACCTGGATAGGGTTGGAGACCTAATCCACGAATACGATGTGGATGCGACCGCTTTGTATTAGATACAAACGAGGTGATCTGACTCGTTCATGTTGTTGACATGCGAGTGGGGGCATCCTGTGCAATGAGATTGTACAAGACCGGACCGTGAATTATTAGACCTACTGATGTAACACCGTTGACAAGAAGGGACTAATAACTTCGATGACCATTAGTGACTCGACACGAATCCCGAGCATATTACGGACTCCGTCCTGCGGGTCCGTCCTTTGACTAGTACTGGGTGAGGGTGGTCACATTACTCGCCCAATATGCCTATCTTCTTAGGGACGAAACCAAGTAGGGAGCCGAGAACTTAACTACGCGAGATGAAATTCACTCGTTCCCGCCTTTAGGGAACTAGAGGGTTGTTCCCTTAAGTCTTCGTCTCCGGAGCTTGACACAACGGGCGACCACTTTCTCACTGGCCCGAGAAGGGTGTTGTGTATGGTTGGACCATCACAATATGTTGTTCATTAGAGGAGCAGTGGGGACTTAAGGAACAAGAGGTAGACACATGGGTAAAATGGTAATTTGACCCAGCCGTATCTACGAACAACCCGTGAAGGGTCGATTCATGGGCATTGGTTATAACAGTGGACACGTAATATTCTGCACTGACGGGAGTGCAGCTACGGGCTTTAGTGGAGTGTTACCGTAGCTAATGAAGGTTGATTAACCGGGTCAAAGAGTTTGATAGGTTAATCTCGGATCATTGAAGCCCGTCACTGTAGGTCCATTAGTTCCCTCGGTTGGCTCCATCTGGGTTAAAAGAAGGGTTAGAGTTTTGGTATGAGATTGAAGTGTTCAATTTCACTTAAATGGTATTTATGTCATTTATATGAGATATGAATGATATAATATATAGTTTAATGTGAATGAAATTCATAATAAACTATAGGTTAGCCTAATTGTTGAATTATGGCTAATTGGAGATATTAATTGAGAGAAATTAAATGGATGAGATTCAATTTAATTAATCCACAATTATTGCAAATTGTGATTTGCAATATGAGATATGAGATATCTTATATTATATGGTTATGCAAATATGATTTGCATAACCTATGGTTGTGATAAAATGGTGATTATGTGGAGGTTTTAACTCCATGATTATTCTACTATTTAATCCCTTCTTGCAAGAAGGAAATTAAAAAACTTACACTCTCATTTTTTGGATTTCACCAAAGAGAAGAGTATCAATTCTCTTAACTCTCCTCCCTCTCCAAAAACACTAGAATCCCACCATTCTCATTCTTTCCAAAAGAAGAACAACCAAGGTTCCAATTGGTGGTGTCGTGTTCTTGTTCGGGATCGTAGAGATCGTGATAGTTCGCGAAGTGTTCGTGACCATTGGAAAAAATATTGAAGAGAGTCTTCAACAAGTAAGTAAATTTGTTTTTCTTGTTGTTTTCTTCCTTAGTTTTGTATGTTTAACTTAGATCTAAGTGTTAGATCGTTTTAGCAAATTTCAAGTAGCGTAACGATACCTTTGATGATTCAATCGTCTTCCGCTGCGCGGGGATTTTCATTCCCTTCAATTGGTATCAGAGTCATTTCGATGGTTCTTCGTTATGCACTGATTTTTGTTAAAATAGGTGGGTAAATGAACTTATTTCATGAGATGAATGATGGGTTTGCATAATGGATGTTTCGATTTTTGGCATTTTTTAGATTTACAATTTTATGTTGATGAGATCAATGTAAGGGCCTGTTATTTTTGGGCATTTTGTTGTAAATCGAGTCTGTAAGTCTGAATCGTTCGTGGCAAGAGTTGCTGTGAAGAAATCGGAGCGAAAACGGGCGAAAAATGATGAAGAACAACAAAGGAGTTTGATGTTCTGTCGATGGCATTGAGATGCTGTTCATCGGCGTCTCAACGCTATCCTTGCGGACGCTGGCTTGGCTGCAGAGCAGCGTTGCAACGCTAGGCGTAGCGTTGCAACACCACGGCGTGGAGCATGCTGATCTCAACGCTGGACGCGACAGCGTTGCAACGCTGCCCACGGCGTTGCAACGCCACACGCGTAGTGGGAGGTTCCAGCTTCCTGTTCGCGAGACGTGGGCGTATGATGGAGTTAATGGGGCAGTTATTTTCGGTTATTTTATTATTTATTAATTGTAAAATGTATTTATTTATTTTATTAAATAATATTAATATAAGTCTTATATTAATGTTATTTAATTAAATAATTGCCCCTAGGTGCCAAAAACCGGTCCATTTTGCTATTTAATTATTTATGCATGTGATGTATGATTTAATTAAATATCTATGTGCATATTGTATGTCATATAGATTTAAAATCCTCTAAAACTCATAGTTTGTAATTATGTTCTAATTAATGTAATAAAATGTTATTATTTCAATAAAGTGTTATTGTTCGCTATCTCACGAGTTTGCCTTTATTTAAAACCCTAAATCCAATAAACTAAACATCCAAGGTCACAAATGAATCTTTAATCAATGTAATGTACATAAAAAAAGGATCTCGGTTGAGATACTGACCTAAAGTGGTCTATAGTTGGGGATAAGGTTTGGGTACCTTACCCTGGTAAAACTATGGATATGGCTCACTTTGTATTTGATACAAACACTGTGATCCTAACGTGTTCGTGTAGATGACATGTGAGTGAGGATATCCTATGTAATGAGATTACATAAGACCGGACCACGAAATAGTAACCTCTACCTGTAACTCCGTTGACTAGTTAGGTTTCTATTTCACTAGGATGACCTAGGCAACTTGATCTCAATCCTAAGCAAGTTACGAACTCCTGTTCGCGAGGGATTGTCCTTTGACTAGTATGGGTGAGAGTGGCCAGATTCGCCAACTCAATATGCCTACCTTCTTGGGGACAAGACCGAGTGAGCGACTGGGAACTTAACTTAGTAAGATGGAATTCACTATTTCCCGCCTACTAGGGTAAGTAAAGGAATGTTCCCTTAAGTGGTGTCTCCGGGACTTGAACAAAGGGTCTGACCCTCTCATTAGCCCGAGAGGGACTCTGTTTGTTGGTAGGACCACAAACAAATTGTTCATTAGAGGATCATTGGTACTTAAGGCACAAGATGTAACCCAGGGGTAAAACGGTAATTTGACCCAGCTGGTGTTACAAACATTCGTGAAGGATTGACTTTTGTTATTGGTCAATATCCATGGACACAGAAATATATCTGCAGTGAGAAGAGTGCAGCTATGTGACTTTAGTGGAGTGTTCCCGCGGTTAACGAATGTTGATTGGGAGGTTAATGAGATTAACCAAGCAATCTTGTATCGTTGGAGCTTCTGATCTGTAGGTCCATTAGGTCGACCTTCTAGCTCGTAAAGGGTTCTTAGATCATTTGAATTTGAAATGTTCAAATTCACTAGGGAATAAACTTAATGTATATTGATACAATATAATATATAGTTTTGGAACTATATATTATAAATTTAATGTGAATGTGATTCATATTAAATTATAAGAGAGAATTGAATATTTGAAAGAGTTCAAATATTATATTAAATGTGAATGTGATTCACATTTGAAAACTATAGGTTAAAATTTAATGTGCACTGGATGTACATTAAAACTATAGGTTAAAGGGGTAATATGATTAAATGAGATTTAATCCAAATTAAATATATGTATTATTTAATTAATAATTAAATTAAATTTAATTATTATTATTATTATTTTAATAATAAAATAAGGGAACGTGTCTTCCAGACACGTTTCCACTATCCCCTTCCTTCTCCCTATCGATAGCTTAACAGGGAGAAGGGGTGTGCATTGCAGATTGATCGATCAACTGTATTGTTGAAGTAATTGGGGAATTGCTCTCTCTCTCTCAATTCCAAAAATTCCCAAAAGTTCTTCCAATTGTTGGATTACCTTCCCACCAAGGTAGATCTAAGTAGAACTTAGAGATATAGAAGGTGATCCAATTGGTGGTGTTCTGTAAAAACAGAGAAACTTAAGCTTCTTGGGTTGCTGTCTTATTTGGAGCAAGGAGTTGCTGCAAGTTGAAACTACAAAGGTAACTTCTTTATCCTCTTTTAGTTTAATAGTTAAACTCCATATATGTTTGTATGCATTTAATCCATGTCTAATTAGATTAGAGTTGATTATATGCTTGTTCTGTATTTTTGGGTCAATGTACTGGTTTTTGTTTTTAGCAAAACAATCAAGCAAATTAACGATCCCAATCACGTTTTCGCTGCTCAAGGAGATTAGAACTCCATCATCATCATCAGGGGTGACGACTTGGGTTTCAGCTAAACCCATGTAACGTTCAGGCTGTCTCACAACCTTCTCACTATGTCGAGGCATTCTCAACTCTTGAGAACGGACTTGACTAGACGAGCTAGGATCAACAACACTTGTTGACGTACTAGCCCCATCAACAACTCTTGTTGATGAACTGCTCATTTCATTTAACACAATTTTACTCTTTGGTAAGTGATCCTTGATGTGGTCTTCCTCAAGGAAAGTGGCATTTGTCGACACAAGGACCCTATTTTCCTTAGGATCATAAAATAGATCACCTCTAGTCTCTTTTGGTTAACCTACAAAGAGACACAATTTTGAACGGGATTCCAACTTTTTCGGGTTTGACACCAACACATGGGTGGGGCATCCCCAAATTTTGAAATGGTCTAAACTGCCTTTACGTTCATTCCAGAGTTCGAAAGGTGTTTTACAAACACTCTTCGACGGAACGTTGTTCAAAATATAAACCGCTGTCTCCACTGCGTAACCCCAAAAGAATCTGAGAGACGAGCATAGCTCATCATCGATCGAACCATGTCCAACAGGATTCTATTTCTCCTCTCTGATACACCATTCTGTTGTGGCATACCAGGTGTTGAGAGTTGGGACGTAATTCCATGTTCTATCATATAGTCCTGGAATTCAATGTCCATATTCTCTCCACCTCGATCCGATCGAAGTGTTTTTATTGTTTTACCTAACAGGTTTTCAACCTCAGTCTTGTACTCCTTGAACTTTTGAAGAGTTTCAGACTTACTATGCATTAGGTAAATATACTCATACCTTGAATAGTCATCTATAAAAGATACAAAGTATTCGTAACCTACTCGTGCTTTAACACTCATCGGACCACAAAGGTCAGAATGTATAAGCTCCAAAGGCTTTTTGGCTCTATATCCTTTTCCACTAAAAGGACGTTTGGTCATTTTGCCTTCAAGGCATAACTCACATACCGGTAAAGAGTTTTCTTCCAACTCGCTTAGAAGTCCACTCTTCACTAGTCTCTCAATCCTATTGAGATTAATGTGGCCTAACCTTAAATGCCAAAGATGTGCATTTTCTTTAGGAGAAACCTTTACTCTTTTAGTTTGTGTTTCTGCCTTTTTAAATAATTCAATATTCAAAACACTTTTGACTGAATTAGGTTTCAAAACGTACAAGTTATTATCAAGTGAAATAGAACAAATCAAGTTTCCATTTCGGAAAATAAATGCTTTATTACCGGTAAATGTAACGAAAATACAATGTTCTAGAAGGCAGGAAATGAAAACAAGGTTTCTAGTAAATGTCGCACCCCCTCCCGAGTTACCTGCTAACTTAGCCCGGAAGACAGCGTGAAGCCAACAAACATTGTTTACCTCTTAACAATACCTGATGACCCTGTTATACCTGATAAACATACTATACCTACATATGGAACACTTTAAACATAAACACAGCAGAATATTGACAATTACGAAACCTACGTAATGAGTAACTCTACTCAAGACTCTTTTGAAAATTGAAATGGTATGAGCAACATAGCCAAAAACATTTAAGCCATGGTTTATACTGCCACAACCTCTAAAGCACACACAAACATAACTACATTACATATGGACTTGCTATACAACCCCACCCACGTACAAAATATTAAGCTTGTGGAGCTTTCAACAGACTATGGCAAGATATCAGGTGTTGGGAGCTCGATCTCTACTTGAAAAGTAGGAAAACACTAAAAGAATGAGCTATGAAGCTTAGTGAGTGACTGAGTTTAAAAAAACTATTAACTCGTAAATCATATCACCTGACCATCTATGAGCATATGCATCTATAATCAAGCATTAAATATAAACGTGTAATCATAATAGCTTTTCAGAAAACCAGCGAGTATGTCATTAAAATCTCGTAAGGCATATCATCAATTTTAACCCTTATAGAACATTTGACAATCTACGTTGTGTACGACACGCCCAGTACAACCAACGTTTACTACGATGTAGTGGGATCCGCCCAGTACTCCCATCGTCTTTGTCGTAGTGCGGCTCGCCCAACACTCACGACAACATTGTTGTCACGGAGTACACTCAACGTCGACAACAGAAACTGACATGTGTGCACACGGTACTATATAGCCTCAGGCTCAATATCTCAGCTATTTACTCATTCAAGTCTCAAAAAAACACATAAAAATATTTAAACATATCTGCTTATATTTTCTTTCGTAAAACTAAAGCTTACTCAACTCGTTCATGAAAACTGGAAATCTTTAAATAATACTTGCTAGTACACGTTTGCTTGAAATCTTAACATTTTCACTAAATTTTGGAAATCAATAAACATATGCTCTCATATAAATTTCATCGGAAAATCTAGGCTCACAACGAGCACTGAAAAACATTTCTAGGAAAACATGAATGCTCTAAAGTATGTGTTCAAAGGAAACATGAAGCATTGAAACCCTTTCATTCTAGCAAAACTTGTACTTCTTTAAGCATAATTCAAGCATATAGAACATTTTCGAAGTTCGTTTTGTCACTCACCGTGTTAGAACTAGAACCCTGGCCTGTACACTCTACCTATTTCCTCTTGGCCTGTCAAACAAACCAAATCTAAGTATTATAACCTTGAGCTCAACAATTTCAACCTTAGAATTACAAAAAAACACACCATTTAATTTTCCAGCATTTTACACATTTCATGCCCTGATTTCATACTCTCATAACTTCTTCATTACTTAGCCAAAAAGGATGTACTTTATACCAAACTCTTCCTTATTGAACCCTCTAAAACTCATCAGAAGGAATGAAATTGAAATTCCTTAAGGATTTGCTCGAAAATACCTCGAAATCTTCTTCCCCAAAAACAGACTTCTGTTGTTTCCAGATTCGTTTCCCTTCTGCACCACAAACTTGACCTGAAATTTAAAACATCTTTCAGTTATTTTCTACTCACAATTTCATCATGAAAGTTGTAGGAAATTCAATAAGCTTTCCAATGATTCGAATCCTACTGATCAGCACGACCAAGAAACCAGAAGGTTCTCAGATTTGACAGCAAAATCTTTCCTCTGCCTTCCTTTAAACAAATCAGTAACTTAGCTTCAGAATTCTCCCAAGCTTCCTTCACGAATCTTGTTCAAATATGAGTTAACTTTCATGAAAATCAAACTTCAACTCTTACCTATTCCTGTGGAGCTCGAAAAACTCAAAACATCAGAACATGGCTGAATTGATTGAAGAATTTCCATGGAAGTTGAATGACCCTTCTCCTTTCTTCTTCAACCTTAAAACCAGAACATTTCCTTCCTTCTTCTTCTTTCGATTCTCCTCCACGAGGCTCTGCTTTTCTTTTGATAAAAATGCAAAGGAAATAAGTTTTAAAATGATTTAAGAAGAATCCAAACGGTGGTGGAGGTTTTGTCATCTTTCCCTTTTTCTTTTTCTTTTTTTTTTCTTCCTTATCTCTTTCTTTCCCTTTTCTTTTCTTTTCTTTTCTTTTTCTTTTCTTTTCTTAAAACAAAACAAACTATTAAACTTTTCCTTTTTTGTTTTCTTTTGTTTTTTTTCCTTTTAAGGAAATTCCAAAGAGAGATCTCGAGTTTACAGTAAACCCTGACACTATGTACAAATTATCTAATAATAATACTTCCCGCCAAAAAAGAGATTCACCGTGCCGACTGTTGCAGTAGAGACACCCTCCCCTAATCCAACCTGTAGTGTTATCTCACCTTCTCGCAGCTGCTGCCAGGAACTAATTCCCTAGAAAGAAGAACAAACATGGTTAGTGGCGCCTGAATCCAGTATCTAGGCAGAGTCATTACTCTCCACTAAACAAGTTTTAGTTACTAGTAAATCACATTTACCTTCTTTGCTCCTGTTGACAAGGAACTTGGGACAGTTTCTCTTCCAGTGACCATACCTATTGCATTGGAAACACTTTCCTTTCTCTGCAACTTCCTTGACCTTCTTGCCCTTCTAGGCGGCAACACGGTCAGCTTTGCCCTTCTTCAACTTCTTCTTCTTCCCTTTCGGGCCTGAAGAACCTACATATTTTGTCTCAGAGGTCAAACCCCTGTGAAAGGACCTGAAGGCAACATTTGCCTTAACTTCCGGTGTCCTGATCCTCATCAAGGACTGGAAATTCTGTAGTTCGTTAAGAAGGGTGGTCAGAGTGTAGCTAATTTTGTTCATAACAGCATTGTTACGAAACTGAAGGAAACTCTTCGGAAGAGTCTCCAAGATAAAGCTGACCTGACTCGACTCGTCAATCGAAGCCCCGTTCATCTCTGCCAGATTAAAGTGGGTCATCATGTCCAGAACATGCTCACGGACAGACGTGCCCTCCTTCATTCTAGCATTGAAGACGTGTTTGAGGGAATCGTGTCGGACCTGAAAGGACTATTGTCCAAACATTTCCTGGAGAGATTCCATAATCTCCTTAGCGGTGATCATCACCTCATGCTTCTTTGCCAAAACTTCAGATAAGCTGGCAATGATATAGACCTTGGCCTTTTCATTGACCCTGATTCATTGATCGTATGCATCACGAACACTTCGCGATGCAGTCGAGCCCGACACCTGAGGACACTCCTCAGTGAGCACGAACTTTAAGTCGTCAGTTACGAGTATTGTGTTGATATTATTCTTCCATGTTTGGTAATTATCTCCTACCAGTTTGTCAGAAGTTAAAAGAGCGACAACTGAACTAGACATTTTTGCTGAAAACAAGAAAAACGTTGTATTTGTCTTCCAAAACTTTGAAAATCTAATCAGGTTTTAGCAAATTTTAATCTTATGATCCTTAGGTCATTAAAAATTGCAATGAAACCCTAAACGTTTAGAATGACCGCCACCGAAGGGTGAACAGAAACACTCCTCCTCTGGGACGAGACTTTCTCGACCAGACCCTAATACCAAAATAACTCTTATTCCATTAGGCATCCAGTTACCATTATTTGGTCAGAATCCATTAACTCTTAACGAATTTCGTGAGTGTCACCCTCTATCTTTAAATTTTCAAGTATCCGTCCAAACAATAGCCACCGAAGGGTGAACCACGAAGGAAAATTAACAAGGAAATTGTATCCCTTTTGGAAATTCACGGTGTTCCGACTCCCATGATCAAGGCCCTCCGAAGGGATTGTCTGGTCCAGGCCAAACTAGCAAGCGGATCATAGGCGTCTCATGGTGTGAATCAAAAGAAGAGACCATGGGTCCCATTTTCACAGGTCCCGCTCCCACTCACTATAAGTACTCTCTCCATTCACGTTGATATTGCCCCATGCAAATACCATCTGTAGGGGGATGCTCTCATTTGCGCCACAAGGCCGAGTATGGATCTCACGGTGTAAACTTAACGGAGATTTGTGGTCGAAAAATTAAATGTATCTTATACACTTTATTTTCTCTCACTCAACACTTTAAGTTAATCAGGATTGACCTAGATAAATCGGCTAATATTTACCTAAGTCTACCAATATAACTCTTATATTGGATTAGCCTAAGTCTATAATCACATTATTAACTTAGGTCTATGTGAGTAAATTAATTAACTTTTAATTAACAACACTCACGAGAATGTAACCTATGAATCTCCAGACCAAATTCACTCCCAAGTCAGTTCCCAGGTAGGGGTGTTCCGCAAAATGTCAGCTTAAATACCCCAGGCTTAGACAGAACCTTCCTTAGACAGAGTTACTAATTAGTCTCAATTCATAAGTCATATTGATTTCCTAATTCAAATCTTATTAGAACTAGAAAATCTATGTTTAATTATTCAAGTTCTAAACAATTTAAAGCTAATAATTAACTTAGGTTACATGCATTTCTATGTTATAATGTTTGATCATTCATCACATGAATAATAAAACTATATAACATCCATTCATCACATGAATAAATGCATGTCAATGCTTTTAATCTAAGAAATATAACACTTAAATTAATTAAATTAAAACATGCATTATATTATAACTCTTATAATATAATCCTATCATGCATACTATATATTATAACTCTTATAATATAAAAAATGATGCATAAAATGTTTAACCTAAGGTGGAATTTTAATCTATATGGCATACATTATGCACATAGAATAATAAATTTCATACATCTCATGCATAAAAAAAATTAAATAGCAAAATTGGACAGGTTTTGGCACCCTAGGGACATTAATTAAATTAATTAACATTAATATAACATTTATATTAATATTAATTAATAAAATTAATTTAAAAATACATTTTACAAATGAAATAATAAATAAAAATAAAAAATAAAACGATTGCAAGTGGGGCTCGAACCGTTGCTTTGCACGTCCCTATACTGCCACTACCGCGCAAAATCCTCGCGAACTGCTCCACTACGCTCGCAGTGTAGCGTTGCAACGCTGCAGCATCCAGGACTGATCGAGGCAGAGAGTATATGGGCTTAAGATTCAAGGACTATTTGATAGAACATGGAATTCAGTCACAACTCTCATCACCTAATGCACCACAACAAAATGGTGTGTCAAAGAGGAGAAACAGAACCTTGTTAGACATGGTTTGATCTATGATGAGCTACACTCAATTGCCTGACTCGTTTTGGGGTTACACAGTAGAGACTGCAATTCAAATTTTGAACATTGTTCCATCAAAGAGTGTTTCAAAATTACCTTTTGAGTTGTGGAAGCGACGTAAACCTAGTTTGCGTCACTTCAGGATTTGGGTTATCCGATACACGTGCTAATGAAAAAACCTGAATAAACTAGAACCCCATTCAAGATTATGCCTATTTGTAGGCTATCCCAAAGAAACGAGAGTTGGTCTTTTCTACGACCAACAAGAAAACAAGGTGTTTGTATCGACAAATGTCACTTTCTTGGAAGAAGACCACATGAGCAACCACAAACCACGTAGCAAACTGGTATTAAATGAAGCTACTGATGAGTCAACAAGAGTTGTTGACCAAGATGGACCTTCATCAATGGTTGATGAAGAAACTGACACATCAAGTTAGTCTCGTCTTTCTCAATCGTTAGGAATTCTTCGACGCAGTAGGAGGGTTGTTACAAAACCAGATCGCTACTTGGGCTTAGCTGAAACTCAGGTTGTCATACCTGATGATGGCGTAGAGGATCAATTGTCTTATAAACAGGCAATGAATGACGTAGATAAGGACCAATGGATCAAATTCACGGACCTTGAAATGGAGTCAATGTACTTGAATTCGATTTGGGAGCTTGTAGACCAACCTGAAGGGGTAAGACCCATAGATTGCAAATGGATTTATAAGAGAAAGAGAGATGCAACCGAAAAGGTAAGACCTTTAAGGCTAGACTCGTAGCAAAGGGTTTTACCCAACGGGAAGGAGTTGATTATGAAAAAAAAAAAAATTTGTTGTTATGTTGAAGTCAATAAGGATACTCTTGCCCATAGCCATGTTTTATGATTATGAAATCTGGAAAATGGACGTCAAGATTGCCTTTGTGAATGGTAATCTTGATGAATGTATCTACATGTCTCAGCCTGAAGGAATCATAGCCTAAGGTCAGGAGAAAAAAATTTGCAAGCTCAATCGATCCATTTATGGGTTGAAACAAGCTTATAGATCTTGGAATATAAGATTTGATACTACGATCAAGTCTTATGGTTTTGACCAGAACATTGATGAGCCTTGTGTTTACAAGAGGATCATCAACGATAAGGTAGCTTTCTTAGTACTTTATGTGGATGATATCCTTCTCATTGGGAATGATGTAGGACACCTAATTGACATAAAGAAATTGTTGGCGACTCAATTCCAAATGAAAGATTTGGGAGAGGCACCGTATGTTCTTGGGATTTAAATCCCAAGGAATTGCAAAAACAGAACGCTAGCTCTGTCTCAAGCATCCTATATCAACAAAATATTGGTACGATATTCGATGCAGAATTCCAAACAGGGTTTACTACCCTTTAGGCATGGAATTCGTTTGTCTAAGGAACAGTGTCCTAAGACACCTCCAGAAGTTGAGGACATGAGGTGTATTCCCTATGCCTCGGTGGTAGGTAGCCTAATGTATGTTATGCTATGTACGAGACCAGACATCTGCTATGCTGTGGGAATAGTCAGTAGGTACCAGTCCAATAAAGGGTTAGACCACTTGACCGCAGTTAAAAGTATCCTCAAGTATCTAAGGAGAACGAGGGGAGGGGGGAGGCTATACACTTGTGTATGGGTCTAAGGATTTGATCCTTACTGGATACACAGATTCTGATTTTTCAGACCGATAAGAATTCTAGGAAATCCACATCGTGATCAGTTTTCACCGTAAATGGGGGGCCTATAGTATGGCGAAGATTAAGTAAGGATGCATCGCAGACTCCATAATGGGGGTTGAATACGTAGCTGCTTCTAAAGCAGCTAAGGAGGTTGTTTGGCTAAGGAAATTATTGACTGATTTGGAAGTTGCCCCAAATATGAAATTTTTCATCACCTTATACTGTGACAACAGTGGGGCAGTAGCCAACTCAAAGGAACCTCATAGCCACAAGCGGGGGAAGCACATCGAGAGGAAATATCATCTCATTAGAGAGATAGTGCAAGAGGAGATGTGATAGTCACCAAGATCGCTTCAGAGCACAACATTGTTGATCCATTTACGAAGACTTTCACGGCTAAAGTGTTCGAGGGTCATCTTGAGAGTCTAGGTCTACGAGATATGTACATAGTGTAATCTAGGGCAAGTGAGAGATATATAATGGGTGAGATGCCCTAGTTTATTGTATTTAAGTAACCCACTGTTTTAGATTGTATGTACCCCACTAGACTAGAGTTTTAGTTCAAATGGGAGTTTGTTGGGTTTTATGCCCTAAAACTCATAGTTTGTAATATTGTTATAATTAAATCAATAAAGTGTTATTGTTTATTTCTTGATATCTCTATATTGCCTTATATGAACCCTAAATCCAATAAACGAACATCCGAGGTTGTTGTATGTCTCTTAGACTTAATGTAGTAGACATATAAGGATCTCAGTTCGAGAAACAGTCTAAAGGGTCTATAGTAAAGGGATAAGGTTCGGTACCTCATCCTAGTAATACTATGGATATGACCCACTTTGTATTTGATACAAACACAAGGATCCTACGTGTTCGTGTAGACGATATGGGAGTAGGGATGTCCTATGTGATGAGATCACATAAGATCGGACCATGAAATAGTAACCATTAGATGTAACTCAGTTGACTAGTTAGGTTTCTATTTCAATAGGATGATCTAGGCAACTTGATCTCAATCCTTAGCAGGTTACGAACTCTTGTATGCGAGGGATTGCCCTTTCACTAATATGGGTGAGAGTGGCTCGATACTTCGACTCAATATGCCTACCTTCTTGGGGACAAGACCGAGCATGCAGCTGGGGACTTAACCTAGCAAGATGAAATTCACTCCTTCCCGACTTTAGGGTAAGTAGATGAATGTTCCCTTAAGTGGTGTCTCCAGGACTTGAACAAAGGGCCCGACCCTCTCATTGGCCCGAGAGAGACTTATGTTTATTGGTAGGACCATAAATAGGTTGTTCATTAGAGGAGCACAAGGACCCAAGAGTAAAACGGTAATTTGACCCAGCTGGTGTTATGAACATTCGTGAAGGATTGACTTGTTGTCATTGGTAAACATCCATGTGTTGGGATTTCTGTCTTAATCTCGTGTTTGTAATATATTGTTTGAAATTAATAAGAGTTATTCATTTCATCACTTTGTGTCTCGCAATATTTATAAACTTTTCCAACAAACTAAGCTCCAGGGTCATTGAATTTATGAGAGAACTATAACTTGAACGGTGTGTAGTGGACACACAGGGAGGATCACGTTCGAGTTAATGACCCGAACGGTCTACAGTATATGGATAGGGTTGGAGACCTAATCCTGGATACATTATGGATGCGACCCGCTTTGTATTAGATACAAACGAGGTGATCTGACTCGTTCATGTGGTTGACATGCGAGTGGGGGCATCCTGTGCAATGAGATTGTACAAGACCGGACCGTGAATTATTAGACCCACGATGTAACACCATTGACAATGGGGACTAATAACCGTGAGATGACCATTAGTGACTCGACACGAATCTTGAGCGTGTTACGGACTCGCATCTGGCTGGGGGTCCGTCCTTTGACTAGCTAATACAGGTGAGGGTGGTCACGATTACTCGCCCAATATGCCTATCTTCTCGTGGACGGGACCAAGTAGGAGGCTGGAACTTAACTCTGCGAGATAGAATTCACTCGTTCCTCGCCTTTAGGAAACTAGAGGGATTGTTCCCTTAAGTCTTTGTCTCCGGACTTGGACAACGGGCGCCCACCTTCTCACTGGCCCGAGAAGGGTGTTGTGTATGGTTGGACCATCACAATATGTTGTTCATTAGAGGAGTAGTGGGAACTTGAGGAACAAGAGGTAGATAAAGGGGTAAAACAGTAATTTGACCCAGTCGTGTCTACGAACAACCTTCGAAGGGTCAACTCATGGGAATTGGTTATATCAGTGGACACGTAATATTCTGCACTGACGGGAGTACAACTACGGGCTATAGTGGAGTATTACCGTAGCTAATGAATGTTGGTTAACCGGGTCAAAGAGTTTGACAGGTTAATCTCGGATCATTGGAGCCCGTCACTGTAGGTCCATTAGTTCCCTCGGTTGGCTCCATCTGGGTTAAAAGAAGGGTTAATGTTTTGGTATGAAATTGAAGTGTTCAATTTCACTTTAAGGGCATTTATGTCATTTATATGAGATATGAATGATATAATATATAGTTTAATGTGAATGAAATTCATAATAAACTATAGGTTAGTCTAATTGTTGAATTAGGGCTAATTGGAGAATTTGATTGAGAAAAATTAAATTTGATGTGATTCAATTTAATTAAACCACAATTATTGCAAATGAGATTTGCAATATGAGATATGAGATATCTTATATTATGTGGTTATGCAAATAAGATTTGCATAACCTATGGTTGTGGTAAAGTGGTAATAATGTGGAGATGTTAACTCCCTCATACCACTATTTAAACCCTTTGCAAGAAGGGATTGGTAAGCTCTCTTCTCATTTTTTGTTTTTCATCAAAGAGAAGAAACAAGAATTCTCTCTACTCTCTCATTTCTCCTCCCTCTCCAAAACACAAACAAGTTCCCACCAACTTCCCTTCTTCAAAAGAGAACAACCGAGAAGATCATTTGGTGGTGTTCGGGATCGATTTGTGGGAAGAATTCGTTGAGATCGAATAGCACGAAGAGTTCGTGATCCGAGGAAGAAATTGTTGTGTTTGTCTACAACAAGTAAGTAAAATCTCTTCTTGCTGTAAATTTCTTCTTCTTTAAGCATGTTTAGCCTAGGTCTAAGTGTTAGATCGATTTTAATAAATACAAGTTGCATAATGATACCTCGACGATTCAATCGTCTTCCGCTGCGCGGGAATTTCATTCCCTTCAATTGGTATAAGAGCCATTTCGATGGTTCTTCATTTATGCATTGTTTTGTTAAAATTAGGTGGGTATTTTGCCATAATTTCATGAGATGATTGTTTGGTTTGCATAATAGATGTTTTCGATTTTTGGCACTAGATTAGATTTACAATTATGTTTATGAGATCAATGTAAGGGCCCGTTGTTTTGGGCATTTTGTTGTAAATCGAGTCTGTAAGTCCAGGTCGTTCGTGGCAAGAGTTGCTGTGAAGAAATCGGAGCGGAAACAGGCAGAAATCGATGGAAGAACAGCAAAGTGTTTGTGTTCTGTCGATGGCGTTGAGACGCTGCCCAACGGCGTTTCAACGTTGTTCTTGCGGGCGGAGGCATTGCTTTGCGAGCGGCGTTAACGCTACCGGGCGTTGAGAACGCCGCTCGACGCAGAGGGCGCGCGGCGTTGGTAACGATGCCCACGGCGTTGCAACGATGCCCACGGCGTTGCAACGCTGCACGCGTTGAGGGGCAGTTGCTGGCGGCATTTTCGCGAGAAGTGGGAAGTTTTTCTCAAAGTGGGCGGTTTATTTACGTGTTTTTATTTATTTTTGATTTATAAAATGTATTTATTTATTTATTTTAATTATTTTATTAAATAATATTAATATAAATGTTATATTAATGTTATTTAATTAAATAATTGCCTCTAGGTGCCAAAAACCGGTCCATTTTTGCTGTTTAATTATTTTATGCATGAGATGTATATTTTAAATAATTTCTATGTGCATAATGTATGTCATATAGATTTAAAATCTCACCTTAGGTTAAACATTTAATGCATCATATTTATATTATAAGAGTTATAATATATAGTATGCATGATAGGATTATGTTATAAGAGTTATAATATAATGTATGCATGTTTTAATTTATTTAAATATAAGTGTTATATTTTTAATTAAAAGCATGCTCTTGCATTTAATTCATGTGATGAATGTATGTTATAGTATAGTATTATTCATGTGATGGATGATCAAGCACTATAACATAGAAATGCATGCAACCTAAGTTAATTATTAGTTTAAAGTGTTTAGAACTTGAATAATTAGACTTAGGTTTTCTATTTTTCTAATAAGATTAGAAATTTAGGAAATCAAATATAACCTTTGAATGGAGACTGATAAGTAACTCTGTCTAAGGAAGGTTTTGTCTAAGGTCAGGGTATTTAAGTTGACGCTTGCAGACACCCCCCTACCGAAACCGACGTGGGAGTGAATTCGATCCGGAGATTCTTAGGTTATATTCTCGTGAGTCTTAGTTAATTAAGTGTTAATTAATTTACTCACATAGACCTAAGTTAATAATGTGATTATAAACTTAGGTTAATACCATATAAGAGTTATATTGGTAGACTTAGGTAAATTTTAGCCGGTTTATCTAGGTCAATCCCTATTAAAATTAAAGTGTTGAGTGGGAGAAAATATAGTGTATGAGATACATTTGAATTTCCAACCACAAATCTACGTTAAAGTCCGCACCGTGAGATCTATACTCGGCCTCGTGGCGCAAATGGGAGCGTCCCCCTTCGGGTGGCATTTTTATAGGTCAATATCATCGTGGATGGAGAGAGTACTTATAGTGAGTGGGAGCGGGACTTGTGAAAACGAGACCCACGATCTCTTCTTTCGATTCACACCGTGAGACGCCTATGATCTGCCTGCTAGTTTGGCCTGGACCAGACAATCCCTTCGGAGGGCTTGATCATGGGAGTTGGAACACCGTGAATTCTCGAAAGGGATCTGATTTCTGGTTGGTTTTCCTTCTTGGTTCACCCTTCGGTGGCTATTGTTTGACTGGATACTTGGAAACTTAAAGATTGAGGTGACACTCACGAGTTCGTTAAGTGTTAAGGAATTCGACCGAACAATGGTAATTGAACGCCTAATGGAATAAGAGTTATTCTGGGATTAGGGTCTGATCGAGAAAGTCTCGTCCTAGAGGAGGAGTGTTTTGTTCACCCTTCGGTGGCGGTCATTCTAAACCTTTAGGGTATCATTGCAAAATTTTGAATGACCTAGGGATCATGAAACAATTTTTTGCTAAAACTTGATTGGATTTTAAAAAGGTTTTGCGAGACTAATACAAAGTTTTTCTTATTTTTCAGCTAAAAATGTCTAGCGCAATAATAGCTTTACTCGCTTCGGATAAGTTAGTGGGAGATAATTACCAGAGTTGGAAAAACAACATTAATACAATTTTGGTAACTAACGACATAAAGTTCGTGCTATCTGAGGAGTGTCCTCAGATGTCGGGCTCGACCGCGTCGCGAAGTGTTCGCGATGCGTACGATCGGTGGATTAGGGCCAATGAAAAGGCCAAGGTCTACATAATTGCCAGCATGTCTGATGTCTTGGCAAAGAAGCATGAGTGATGGTTTTACGCCAAGGAGATCATGGAGTCCTTGCGAGAAATGTTTGGACAACGGTCCTTTCGAGTCCAAAGATGACTCGCTCAAATCGTTTTCAACGCACGAGATGAAAGAGGGGTCGTCTGTCCGTGAACACATTCTAGACATGATGACCCACTTTAATCGGGCGAGATGAATGGGGCTTCGATCGACGAGTCGAGCAGTCGATTTATTTTGGAGACTCTTCCAAGAGTTTCCTTCGATTTAGAGCAATGTTTGTTATAAACAAAATTAGCTACATTCACTACCCTCCTCAATGAGCTGAATTTCCAATCCTTGAACAGGGTCAAGAATGCGAGGCAAATGTTGCCTATAGGTCTTATCACGGGGCTCAACCTGCAGGGACAAAACTGTTGTTGCTCCTTCACGCCCGAAAGGGAAGAAGAGGATAAAGAGGGGTAAATCGACCGAGTTGCCGCCCGAGAATGGCAAGAAGGTCAAGGAGGTTGCAGAGAAAGGAAAGTGTTTCCACTTTGCAATGGGGCGGACATCGGAAGAGAAAGCGTCCCCAAAATTCTGGCCGAGAGGAAGAATCAAGGTAAATGTGATTTACTTGTGATGTAAACATGTTTAGTGGAGAGTAGTGACTCTGCTGGATATTTGATTCGGGCCCACTAACCACGTTTGTTCTTCTTTTCGTGGATTGATTCTGGCGCACATTGCGAGAGGTGAAGTGACTCTACGGGTTGGATCCGGGAGCATGTCTCTCTTTGCGCAATGATCAAGACGGTGAAGTCGCACTTTGGCGGGAAGTACTTATTTGGACAATTTGTACATAGTTCCAGGGTTTACTAGAAACCTTGTTTCAATTTCCTGCTTAATTGAACATTGTATTTCAGTTTCTTTTGAATTTAATAAAGCGTTTATTTCTTTCAAAGGGAATGTTATTTGTTCAACTTCACTCGAAAATAATTTGTATGTTTTGAAACCCAATTCGGTCAAAAGTGTTTTGAATACTGAATTGTTTAAAATTGCAGAAACACGAACTAAGAAAGCAAAAGTTTCTCCGAAAGAAAATGCCCAACTTTGGCATCTACGGTTAGGCCACATTAATCTCAATAGGATTGAGAAACTAGTGAATAGTGGACTTCTAAACGAGTTGGAAGAAAACTCTTTGCCGGTGTGTGAGTCATGCCTTGAGGGCAAGATGACCAAAGGTCCTTTTAGTGGAAAAGGATATAGAGCCAAAGAGCCTCTTGAGTTAGTACATTCTGACCTCTGTGGTCTGATGAATGTTAAAGCTCGGGGCGGTTATGAGTACTTCGTGTCTTTCATAGACAATTACTCCAGATATGGGTATATTTACCTAATGCACAAGAAGTCTGAAACTCTTGAAAAGTTCAAGGAGTACAAGACTGAGGTTGAGAACCTCTTAGGTAAATCGCTTAAAACACTTCGATCGGATCGAGGTGGAGAGTACATGGACACTGAATTCCCGGACTATATGATAGAACACTGAATCACGTTCCAACTCTCAGCACCTGGTATGCCACAGCAGAATGGTGTATCGGAGTGGAGAAACAGAACCTTGTTGGACATGGTTCGGTCGATGATGAGCTATGCTCGTCTCCCTGATTCTTTTTGGGGGTACGCAGTGGAGACTGTGGTTTATATTTTGAACAACGTTCCATCGAAGAGTGTTTGTGAAACACCTTTCAAGCTCTGGAGTGGACGTACAGGAAGTTTACATCACTTCAGAATTTGGGGATGCCCGGCCCAAGTGTTGGTGTCAAACCCATAAAAGTTGGAACCCCGTTCGAAATTGTGCCTATTCGTAGGTTACCCTAAAGAGACTAGGGGTGGTCTGTTTTACGATACTAAAGAAAATAGGGTGCTTGTGTCGACAAACGCCACTTTCCTAAAGGAAGACCACATCAGGGATCATTTACCAAGGAGTAAAATTGTATTGAATGAAATGGGCAGTTCATCAGCAAGAGTTCTTGATGGGGCTAGTACGTCAACAAGCGTTATTGATCCTAACGCACGTCTAGTCAAATCCGTTCCCAAGAGTTGGGAATGCCTCAACGTAGTGGGGGGGTCGTGAGACGACTGATCGCGCATGGGTTTAGCTAAAACCTCGCTTGTCACTCCCGATGATGATCGCGAGGATCCATTGACCTATGATCGGGCAATGGTTGATGTTGACAAAGACGAGTGGATTAAAGCTATGGACCAGGAAATGGAGTCTATGCACTTCAATTCTGTATGGGAGCTTGTGGATCAACCGGATGGGGTAAAACCTATTGGTTGCAAATGGATCTACAAGCGTAAACGTGGCGTAGATGGGAAGGTGCAGACCTTCAAAGCCCGACTAGTGGCAAAGGGTTTTACCCAGGTTGAAGGGGTTGACTATGAGGAGACCTTTTCACCTGTTGCCATGGTAAAGTCGATCAGGATCCATTTGGCCATTGCAGCGTATTATGACTACGAGGTGTGGCAGATGGACATCAAGACACCCTTTCTGAATGGCCAACTTGATGAGACCATCTACATGGACCAGCCCAAAGGGTTCATTGCCCAAGGCCAAGAGCAAAAGGTTTGTCGGCTTCATAGGTCCATTTATGTACTGAAACAGGCTTCGAGGTCTTGGAATATAAGGTTTGATGAGGCAATCAAATCTTATGGCTTTGATCAAAATGTCAACGAGCCTTGTGTCTACAAGAAAATCGTTGACAAATCTGTTGCATTTTTTGTGTTGTACGTGGACGATATTCTTCTCATTAGGAATGAGGTAGAATTTCTTACTGACGTTAAGAAGTGGCTAGCTTCGCAATTCCAAATGAAAGATTTAGGAGAAGCTCAGTATGTTCTAGGTATCCAGATAGTCCAGAACCGGAAGAACAGAACGCTAGCCTTGTCTCAAGCGTCTTATATTGACAAGATGTTGTCTAGATATAAGATGCGAGAACTCCAAGAAGGGCTTCTTTGCGTTTGGGCATGGGGTTCACTTGTCTAAGGATCAGTGTCCTAAGACTCCTCAAGATGTTGAGGATATGAGACGGATTCCATATGCTTCAGCTGTAGGGAGCCTGATGTATGCCATGTTGTGTACTAGGCCCGACATTTGTTATGCAGTAGGAATTGTCAGTAGATATCAGTCCAATCCAGGATTAGATCACTGGACAGTCGTAAAGGCAATCCTCAAGTATCTTAGGAGAACGCGGAACTACAAACTCGGTGTATGGCGGTAGGGATTTGATCCTTACGGGATACACTGATTACGATTTTCGACCGATAAGAATTCTAGGAAATCCACTTGGGGTCAACCTTCATTTTGAATGGAGGAGTTGTAGTATGGCGAAGCATCAAGCGAGGATGCATCGATTCCACTATGGAAGCAGAGTATGTTGCGGCTTGTGAAGCTGCAAAGGAAGCTGTTTGGCTTAGGAAGTTCATGACAGATTTGGAAGTTGTTCCAAACATGAACTTGTCGATTAAACTGTTATGTGATAACAGTGGTGCAGTAGCCAACTCACGTGAGCCTCGGAGCCATAAGAGAGGCAAACACATTGAGCGCAAGTATCATCTGATACGGGAGATTGTGAACCACGAAAACGTGACGATCACGCAGATAGCGTCGGAACACAACGTAGCTGATCCATTTACAAAGCCGCTCACGACTAAGGTGTTTGAGGGTCACCTAGAAAGTCTAGGTCTTCGAGAGCTTCCTGACTAAGGCAAGTGGGAGATGTGTAAACGGGTATTCAATGCCCTAGTTTATTGCATTACTTCATTGTAATTTATGTACATTTCGAAAATGTATTTTCTCCACTAGCTTAGTCCAAGTGGGAGTTTGTTGGGATTTCTGTCCTAAACTCGTGTTTGTAATATATTTTTTGAAATTAATTAGAGTTATTCATTTCATCACTTTGTGTCTCGCAATATTTATAAACTTTTCCAATAAACTAAGCTCTAGGGTCATTGAATTTATGAGAGAACTATAACTTGAACGATGTGTAGTGGACACACAGGGAGGATCACGTTCGAGTTAATGACCCGAACGGTCTACAGTATATGGATAGAGTTGGAGACCTAATCTTGGATACACTGTGGATGCGACCCGGTTTGTATTAGATACAAACGAGGTGATTTGACTCGTTCATGTGGTTGACATGCGAGTGAGGGCATCCTGTGCAATGAGATTATACAAGACCGGACCGTGAATTATTAGACCTACTGATGTAACACCATTGACAGTAAAGACTAATAACTTCGTAGATGACCATTATTGACTCGACACGAATCCGACGAGCGTGTTCTGGACTCCACATGCATGCGGGGTCTATCCTTTGACTAGTGCGGGTGAGGGTGGTCACGATTTACTCGCCCAATATGCCTATCTTCTCAAGGACCGGACCAAGTAGGGAGCTGGGAACTTAACTACGCGAGATGGAATTCACTCGTTCCCGCCTTTAGGGAAACTAGAGGGGTTGTTCCCTTAAGTGTTGTCTCCAAGGCTTGGACAACGGGCGCCCACCTTCTCACTGGCCCGAGAAGGGTGTTGTGTATGGTTGGACCATCAAAATATGTTGTTTATTAGAGGAGCAGTGGGAACTTGAGGAACAAGAGGTAGATACAGGGGTAAAACGGTAATTTGACCCAGCCGTGTCTACGAACAACCTGTGAAGGGTCGACTCACAGGAATTGGCTATATCGGTGGACACGTAATATTCTCGCACCGACGGAGTACACTTTACGGCTATAGTGGAGTGTTACCGTAGCTAATGAATGTTGGTTAATCGGGTCAAAGAGTTTGACATGTTAATCTCGGATCATTGGAGCTCGTCACTGTAGGTCCATTAGGTCTATCGGTTTGCTCCACCTGAGTTAAAAGAAGGGTTAATGTTTTGGTATGAGATTGAAGTGTTCAATTTCACTTTAAGGGCATTTATATGAGATATGAATGATATAATTTATAGTTTAATGTGAATGAGATTCATAATAAACTATAGGTTAGTCTAATTGTTGAATTAGGGCTAATTGGAGAATTTGATTGAGAGAAATTAAATTGGATGTGATTCAATTTAATTAATCCACAATTATTGCAAATGAGATTTGCAATATGAGATATGAGATATCTTATATTATGTGGTTATGCAAATGAGATTTGCATAACCTATGGTTGTGGTAAAGTGGTAATAATGTGGAGATGTTAACTTCCTCATACCACTATTTAAACCCTTTGCAAGAAGGGATTGGTAAGCTCTCTTCTCATTTTTTGTTTTTCATCAAAGAGAAGAAACAAGAATTCTCTCTACTCTCTCATTTCTCCTCCCTCTCCAAAACACAAACAAGTTCCCACCAACTTCCCTTCTCCAAAAGAGAACAACCGAGAAGATCATTTGGTGGTGTTCGGGATCGATTTGTGGGAAGAATCTGTTGAGATCGAGTAGCACGAAGAGTTCGTGATTCGAGGAAGAAATTGTTGTGTTTGTCTACAACAAGTAAGTAAATCTCTTCTTGCTGTAAATTTCTTCTTCTTTAAGCATGTTTAGCCTAGGTCTAAGTGTTAGATCGATTTTAATAAATACAAGTTGCATAATGATACCTCGACGATTCAATCGTATTCCGCTGCGCGGGGATTTCATTCGCTTCACCATGGACACAAAAATATATCTGTAGTGAGAAGAGTGCAACTGCAGGACTGTAGTGGAGTCTTCCCGCAGTCAACGAATGTTGATTAGGAGGGTTAATGAGATACCGAATAATCTTGTTGAAAGAGTCTATATTAAGAAAATGGAAGCAATTTCGGATCTTGAACACTCTAAGTTGATCAATTTTACAAAATAAAAAGCATGCTCAAACCTGGAAAATAGAGAATAAGAACTCATAACTTTGTAGCTCAAAATTCTCCAAATCCGTGGGTAATTACTTGTTACAAACACTTTGTAGACCACCTCTAGTGTCTTCCCTACATCCTCAGGCCTTGGAAAAGAATTGTGGGATCTTTGATAGAGAGAATTTGAAGAGAGATGGGAGAAAGGTCTGAAAAACGTAAATCAGAAAATTCTTGATCAATCCTTAAAAATCCATGTGTTTCTTGTTCAACTAAAGCAACCTCGTAGCAGGATTGTCTTGAGTGAAATTTTCAGGGAAGCTACAGATAAATCAACAAAAGTTGTTGATCAAGTTGGTCCTTCTCAAGAGTTGAGAATGTCTCGACGTAGTGGGAGAGATGTTAGACAACCCGACCGTTACATGGGTTTGACTGAAACCCACGTCGTCATACCTGATGATGGCATTGAGGATCCATTAACCTATAAACAGGCAATGAATGATATAGATAAGGACCAGTGTGTCACACCCCGTCCCAGCTTACTTGCCTAACCTAGGAAGAGATGCAAAGACAAAGATAACAAAACCTCTTGCTGGCTTTCCTTGACTAACCCAAGACTTAACTTAAAATAGACGTAACACATCATGTTTGAATAAGCAAAGTAAAACACTGATATACACTTATATATGAAATACATTCACTTCCTTTACTATGTTCTTTAGTTAGTCATAAAGTTTCCAAGTTTATAACAACCCATCTAATATGTTCTCACTACAAACCATATACAAAGAGAGTGTATATACAAGGAGCTAAATGGCGTGGTGGCAAGTAGGTCTTGTGAAGGCTAAGCACTTTGGAAACTCGCCCACTGCACAGGGAAGAGTAGACATAAAGAAAACGTGAGCTAGGAAGCTCGGTGAGTGTCTATTATAAGCTCAAAGGTGAAGCATAATAATGGCGATTATAAGTAGAAAATAACTTAACATAAACAAACCATGCTTCCAATTTACGAGTTTAAGTCACCACTTATGCATAGCACATAACTCATAATGTAGTATTATATTGAGTGTAAGTAGATCAATAATATAGAAGCTCATAACAATAAAACACATAGTATGATACCACTTTCAAACCATAGAGGTGGTAGAGTTACATTTGTACCAATAAGGTTCATACATCTCTCACGTGCACGTGGAATACCTTTGGCCCTTTGGTTTTCCCTAATACCTTTTCTATGTCCTTCAAGATATTAAGGTAAGACCATTTACTACCCGAATACCTTCTCATTGTCCTTCAAGATCGGAAATTATGATTCATTTCCCCCTAAACACCTTCTCGAATGTCCTTCAGTATTAGGGGTTAATCAAGAACAAGGGCATAACTTGTTTACCATGGAAATCATGTCTTTATAACGCATACAACAATTTCTTGACAATTTCACATTATCATCTAAACATGTTCCCAAGTGGATTTACACAAAACATTCTCTAAAGGAAAGCATACTTTCATAATTTAGTTTCCATACTTGGATTTATAGTTACAACTAATTCAAGCTTGCTTAGGTTCCATCATGAACTTTATGTTAGGGACTCCATGAAGCTATACATAATTAGTTCAAACAAGACTCAATGATCAACAATTATGTTTATTAAGAAAAACATAGGCCAAGCATAGTTTAAAGATAGAGTCACTCACAGTATTAGAATTATAACCTTGGCTTGTAAACTTGACTTATTAGCTCTTGATTTGACAACATACTTCTGTCTTCTTCTTCAAAACAGTAGCATCAATTCCTTTCCTTGCACCTTAGAAACAGGTCTAACTCAGTCCCATAACTCAATTCAGAATAACCATACACACAATTGATTGTAAGGTATATAGAAATGAAAGAAAATCTCCCTCAATCTCTTGCTAGAAGTTTTTCCCTTTCACCTAAAACTACAGGTTCAAAGTTCAGCTTGGGTTCCTCAAAATTTATCAACACAACCACCAAATATTTTTTGATAAACCTCAAGGACAATATCTTAGCTTACTTACCTCAAAATTTCAGCTTCTAATTCCTCCTCAAGAGCTCAAAACAGACTGATCTCCTCATACTGTTCTGCTACCCGAGAAACTTGAACACCCTTCACTGTTCTGCTCTTTTCTCCTTCGTCCTCTTGGTGTTTTCTGCAAAGCCGACCAGTTTCGTATTCTACACTAAATTTCTGAGATTTTGACACAAAAATCATCGAATTTGGTTCAGTAGATAGAGAGATATGGTCGATTGAAGATGACCCTTTTTCCAGTTGCTTGTTGTTTTTCTCGAATTTGACAAAGACCTACTTGCCTTGTTTAACTCCAAGCTTCACCTCCTTTTGCCAGCTCCTCCTTTAGTTTTTACATCATAATCACCTTTTTAAAACAACAAAATAAGTGTGTAAATAAACCTTAAGCATTTAGCCAACTTATCCTAAGTTTGTAAGACATATGATCTTCCATTCAATACTTGATGCACCTAAAACTCCTCCAATTTGCTAATGAGTTGAACTTACTTCAATGCAACTTTTAATATGCTTATTTCAATGGTTTACCTATCCCCTTATGAAGTTTAGACACATTGTAGCTCCAAATTCAATAGATTCCCAAATTCGATCACGACATCGTTTAGTGCAACCTAGACGACTTTGCATATTTCAAAACATCATGAACGAGTGATCAATGATAAAAGAGAATAGGGTTTAGGGCTTACAATTTACTACCCCTTAAGAGGAATTTAGCCCTCGAAATTCAAAGACGAAAAAAGTTGTGGGTACTTTTCTTTCATTGTGTCTTCGCTTTCCCATGTTGCTTCCTCGACGTCGTGATTTCTCCACAAAACCTTTACCAGTGGTATTGACTTGTTCCTAAGCACCTGTTCTTTCCGATCCAGTACTTGTAGAGGTTCTTCCTCATATGATAGATTCTCCTTAAGTTGAATTGGTTCTACCTTGAGCACATGTGATGGATCAGAAATGTATTTCCTCAACATTGATACATGGAAAACATTATGTACCCGAGACAATTCTATTGGTAAAGCTAATCTGTAAGCTGATGGCCCTACACGTTCCAGAATCTCGTAAGGCCCTATATATCTCGGCTCGCTTTCCCTTCCTTCCGAACCATAAAATACTCTTCCATGGGGATAGTCTCAGAAAACTTTGTCTCCGATTTGAATTCTAAATCTCTTCTTCGTTTGTCAGTGTAGCTCTTTTGTCTATCTTGTGCTGTCTTCAGTCTTTCCCTGATAAGTTTAACATTCTCCGAGGTAACTTGGACCAACTCTGGCCCTATCAGCTTCCTTTCTCCCACCTCCCCCCAGCAAATAGGGGTTCTACATTTTCTTCCATATAATGCTTCGTACGGTGCCATTCCGATGCTAGAATGATAACTATTATTGTATGCAAACTCCATCAATGATAGGTGAGTCTCCCAGCTTCCTTTATATTGCAATGCATGCTCAAGCATGTCTTCGAGGGTCCAATGGTTCTTTCGATCGACCATCGGTTTGTGGATGAAATGGTGTACTAAAGTGCAACTTAGTTCCCAAGGCCTCTTGGAGACTCGGCGAACTTGGAAGTAAATCTCAAATCCCTATCCGACACAATAGATATCTTGGGGGCTCCGTGTTGGCTTACAATCCTGTCAACATATAATTTAGCAAGTTTATCCAGAGTAAAAGTTACCTTGACGGGTAAAAATCGAGCGATCTTAGTCAATGCATCTATTATCACCCAAATCCCGTCATAACCACTCGGTGTTCGGGAAGTCCAAATAAGAAATCCATCGTTACATGCTCCCACTTCCATTCGTGTATTGGAGTGGATTTAGAAGCCCTCCCGGTTTCTGCTGCTCGTGTTTCACTGTGACAAATTAAACATTTAGAGACATACTCTGCTATTTCTCGTTTCATTCTGCCACCAATAATGGTTCTTTAAGGTCCGATACATCTTTGTACCTCTCCCCGGATGCATCGCATAGGTTTGAACTATGTGCTTCTTCTAGTATCGCATTTCTCAAAGTTTCATCTTTAGATACACAAAATCTACCGTACTTCATCAACGCTCCATCACGCCTTACTTACGTAATCCGCTCTCTGATTCAAGTTCACCTCTTCTATCAATTTCTTCAGGGTAGGGTCTTTAGCTTGACTTGTGATAACATCATTAATTAAGGTAGGTCTTACCTGAAAATGAGCTAACAAGTTCCCTTTGTCACCAACATACACCTTTGCATTAGAACTCTTGAGTTCCTCAAATGAAACCACTCTAACAAAGATTAAGTGAACCCTTACGTTGCTTGACTTCCTACTCGATGCATCGGCTACAACATTAGCCTTCCCTGGGTGGTATTCGATCGTGCAGTCATAATCTTTTATCAATTCAAGCCACCGCCGTTGTCTCAAATTCAACTCTTTCTGTTCGAAGATGTATTTTAAACTTTTATGATCTGTGTAAATACAACACTTCTCACCAAACAGATAATGCCTCCAAATTTTTAAAGCTAACACAACTGCTGCGAGCTCCAGATCATGAGTAGGATAATTACATTCATGTTTTTTTAACTGTCTTGAGGCATAAGCAATCACTTTCCCATCCTGCATAAGTACACACCCAAGGCCCTGATGTGAGGCATCACAGTAAACCTCAAACTCTTTTCCCGTGGTGGGTAGAGTTAGTACCGGTGCTGTGACAAGTCTGTTCTTTAACTCTTGAAAACTTTTTCCACACTTTTCACTCCACTCGAACTTCGTATTCTTCTTTGTCAAACTGGTTAATGGAAGAGCTATCTTCGAAAATCCCTCAACAAAACGTCGATAGTATCCCCGCAAGACCCAAAAACTACGGACTTAGTTATTGAAGTTGGTTGTTCCCACTTAACTATAGCTTCCGTCTTTTGAGGATCCACTTGTACTCAAAACTGCGACACTCGTGCCCCCAAAAACACAACTGCTCCACCCAAAACTCACATTTACTAAATTTAGCATACAACTTCCGATCTCGTAATGTCTGTAGCACTATTCGAGATGTGTTCGCATGCTTTTCTCTACTTTCTCGAGTACACCAAGATGTCATCAATAAATACTATCACAAACTGATCAAGGTAAGGATGAAATACCCGATTCATGAGATCCATGAATGCTGCTGGGGCATTAGTTAACCCGAATGGCATTACCAAGAATTCATAATGCTCATACCTTGTCCTCGAAAATTCGCTTTTGGTACATCGAATCATTGATCTTGGTGATGATATCCTCGATCGTAAATCAATTTTGGAAAACACCGAGGCACCCTTCAGTTGATCGAACAGTCATCTATGCGGGGCAAAGGATATTTGTTACGTATTGTTACCTTATTCATTGTCGTAATCAATACATAATCGTAATGTCTCATCCTTCTTTTTAACAAACAACACAGGTGCTCCCCACGGAGATACACTTGGTCGAATATAACCCTTATCCACCAACTCCTGCAACTGAGTTTTCAATTCCTTCAATTCCTTGATTGCCATCCTATACGGGGCTTGAGATATTGGCGCTGCTCACGGCATCAGTCTATGGTAAACTCCACCTCTCTATCGTGGCAACCTCATAGCTCTTACGGGAAGACATCTAAATACTCACGTACTCACTCGAATGTCTTCGAGTTTCGATTTACTCACTTTGGTGCACAAACTACATATGCAAGATATGTTGTACAACCTTTCTTCAATAATTTCCCAACTTTAATAGTTGATATCATACAAGTAGGCAATATCTTCCTATGTCCCTTAAACACAACCTCGGTCTTGCTTTGATTTCCTCAACACAACTTCCTTCCTATGGCGGTCCATTAAGGCATGATACCTAGATAAGAAATCCATCCCCAAAATAACGTCGAACTCTTGGAGATCTAAGGGAATCGATTCGATTGTCATGGTCACACCATTCACTTCCACCATACAATTAGTATAAACACTACAAACTATCGACATATCACCAATAGGAGTATAAATACACACTCCTCGGATAAAGGTTCTAACCGCAAACAATGCTAGCGAAAGAAACATTTTAGAGATAAAAGAATGTGTAGCTCCTCGGATCTAGTAATGCATGTGCGGGTTTATTACTGAGATAGAAAGTGTACCCGTAACAACTTCGTGCATCATCCGCCTCCTGCCGTGTCATGGCGTAAATCTTCCCCACTGTTGTCTGGGTCGACCCACTGCCTTTTTGCTTAGCACTACTAGTGCCTTCTCCTCCATTTGC
This sequence comes from Trichosanthes cucumerina, assembly GCA_036507285.1. Classification (NCBI taxonomy): domain Eukaryota; kingdom Viridiplantae; phylum Streptophyta; class Magnoliopsida; order Cucurbitales; family Cucurbitaceae; genus Trichosanthes; species Trichosanthes cucumerina. The sequence continues at coordinate 6,103,025 of CM071837.1, forward strand.
CCGATATTTTCTTTCTTTGGTTCACAGTATCTGATGTAGTTCTCTCATCCCACCATGCCTTCTTGCATTAATTGGGGCATTCCCTTTTGAAGTGACCACCTTGCCCACAGCTTGAAACATACATTTCCGCCACTCAAACATCGACCCCAATGATACTTCCCACAAGTGCTTGCACAAAGGTTTCCTTGCTTGAACTAGCTCTTGACTCATCAGGTTGCCTGTGCACGGAGTCCCTGCGATCCTATCGTAAAACTTGATCCTGCTTGCCTCTGTCTTTCCCCACGTCCCACATGTACCAGATCCTTGGGTAGTAGTGTGCCCACCACGATGGGGTTTAAAGCTTCCTTTTCCGAGAGATACCGGGTGAATCTCCTATTATCTCCTCGTTGGAATCGGTCACGTGGTAAACCAACGAGAATAAGTGGTATGACCACCACCTACGACTCCTTTTCCCATTCTCATCATCTACTAGGCTTCGCTCTACTCGTAATGCCGTCTCCACAAGCTTGGAGAACTCACCCACTCGAAGTTGCTTTCACACGGTGTTCGGATCTCTGCTCAGTAAACCATCCTCGAACCTTTTGCATCGATCTATCTCGCTTGCAACAATAGTGCTAGCATACTTTGATAACTCTGTGAACTTCTTCTCATATTCTATTATAGTCATCGACCCACTGAACGAGTCCTAGAAACTCGTTCCTCTTCGCATCACGATATGAGCTCTGGTAATACTTATCTTCAAAGGCCTTTGAAACTCTTTCCACCTCAAGCATCCCCTTTTCGCTCTCTCGCTATCTTCCACCAATCATCCGCTCCTTTACGGAGTAAGAATCTTCGCTAAATCGACCTTCCTGTCTTGAGGGCATCGCATGACCCTAAAGCACTTCTCAATCAGATTTAACCAAACCTCAAAGATCGGCGGGATCATCGTGCCTTCAAATGTTGTTGCACCTAAGGCTTTCGGTCTTTCAATGCCATACTTCTTTTACGGATCTCGCTTGTCTTGATCCAACACTTTCAGCTAATCTTTGAGTTATCCGCGTAAATATCTCTGTTCCTCCATATTCACCTCTTGCCGAGGATGACTAGACTCTCCCTCGATACCTCTCTTCCTCTATCACCGGTAGCTTCTTGAGTTCCAGTCTCCACTTGCCCTCGCCTCGTTTGCCACCTCGAGCCATGGTCCTAAATTACACAATCTTATTAAAATAAGTAAGACAACAAGCTCCTAATTTAATGCATGAACCTAGTTCCCTTCCCAAAACCTTTTGCTCTGATACCAAGTTGTCACACCCCGTCCCAGCTTACTTGCCTAACCTAGGAAGAGATGCAAAGACAAAGATAACAAAACCTCTTGCTGGCTTTCCTTGACTAACCCAAGACTTAACTTAAAATAGACGTAACACATCATGTTTGAATAAGCAAAGTAAAACACTGATATACACTTATATATGAAATACATTCACTTCCTTTACTATGTTCTTTAGTTAGTCATAAAGTTTCCAAGTTTATAACAACCCATCTAATATGTTCTCACTACAAACCATATACAAAGAGAGTGTATATACAAGGAGCTAAATGGCGTGGTGGCAAGTAGGTCTTGTGAAGGCTAAGCACTGGAAACTCGTCTGCTACCTGGGAAGAGTAGACATAAAGAAAACGTGAGCTAGGAAGCTCAGTGAGTGTCTATTATAAGCTCAAAGGTGAAGCATAATAATGGCAGATTATAAGTAGAAAATAACTTAACATAAACAAACCATGCTTCCAATTTACAGGTTTAAGTCACCACTTATGCATAGCACATAACTCATAATGTAGTATTATATTGAGTGTAAGTAGATCAATAATATAGAAGCTCATAACAATAAAACACATAGTATGATACCACTTTCAAACCATAGAGGTGGTAGAGTTACATTTGTACCAATAAGGTTCATACATCTCTCACGTGCACGTGGAATACCTTTGGCCCTTTGGTTTTCCCTAATACCTTCTCTATGTCCTTCAATGATAAGGTAAGACCATTTACTACCCGAATACCTTCTCATTGTCCTTCAATGATCGGAAATTATGATTCATTTCCCCTAAACACCTTCTCGAATGTCCTTCAAGATTAGGGGTTAATCAAGAACAAGGGCATAACTTGTTTACCATGGAAATCATGTCTTTATAACGCATACAACAATTTCTTGACAATTTCACATTATCATCTAAACATGTTCCCAAGTGGATTTACACAAAACATTCTCTAAAGGAAAGCATACTTTCATAATTTAGTTTCCATACTTGGATTTATAGTTACAACTAATTCAAGCTTGCTTAGGTTCCATCATGAACTTTATGTTAGGGACTCCATGAAGCTATACATAATTAGTTCAAACAAGACTCAATGATCAACAATTATGCTTATTAAGAAAAACATGGGCCAAGCATAGTTTAAAGATAGAGTCACTCACAGTATTAGAATTAGAACCCTGGCTTGTAAACTTGACCTATTAGCTCTTGACCTATCAAACAAACCAACTCAACCATTAGAACCTCGACCTCATGATTTTTAACCTTAAAACTTGCAAGAAAACACACTTTTAAATTTTCCAGCATTTTCAGATTTTCTGTCCTGTATTCAGACAGCCATAACTTCTTCATTACTTATCCAAAAATAATGTAATTTATACCAAACTCTTCCTTTTTGAACCCTCTAAAAATCATATGAAGACATGAAATTGAAATTCCAAACGGATTGGTTCAGAAATACCTCGAAAGCAACTTTCCTCAAAACAGACTTCTGCTGTTTTCAGATTCGAATTTCCTGCTGCACAACAAATTTAATCTGATATTTAAGACATCGTCTAGACATTTTCTACTCACGATTTCTTCACGAAAGTTGTAGGAAATTCAATAAGCTTTCGAACCATACCAATTAGAGCTTCTAACTCCAAGTGTACAGATCAGAACAACCAAAATATCAGAGACTTCCCGGATTTGACAGCATACTTCTGTCTTCTGCCTTCTTCTTCAAAACAGTAGCATCAATTCCTTTCCTTGCACCTTAGAAACAGGTCTAACTCAGTCCCATAACTCAATTCAGAATAACCATACACACAATTGATTGTAAGGTATATAGAAATGAAAGAAAATCTCCCTCAATCTCTTGCTAGAAGTTTTTCCCTTTCACCTAAAACTATAGGTTCAAATTTCAGCTTGGGTTCCTCAAAATTTATCAACACAACCACCAAATATTTTTTGATAAACCTCAAGGACAACATCTTAGCTTACTTACCTCAAAATTTCAGCTTCTAATTCCTCCTCAAGAGCTCAAAACAGACTGATCTCCTCATACTGTTCTGCTACCCGAGAAACTTGAACACCCTTCACTGTTCTGCTCTTTTCTCCTTCGTCCTCTTGGTGTTTTCTGCAAAGCCGACCAGTTTCGTATTCTACACTAAATTTCTGAGATTTTGACACAAAAATCATCGAATTTGGTTCAGTAGATAGAGAGATATGGTCGATTGAAGATGACCCTTTTCCAGCTGCTTGCTGTTTTTCTGCAGAATTTGACAAAGACCTACTTGCCTTGTTTAACTCCAAGCTTCACCTCCTTTGCCAGCTCCTCCTTTAGTTTTTACATCTTAATCACCTTTTTAAAACAACAAAATAAGTGTGTAAATAAACCTTAAGCATTTAGCCAACTTATCCTATGTTTGTAAGACATATGATCTTCCATTCAATACTTGATGCACCTAAAACTCCTCCAATTTGCTAATGAGTTGAACTTACTTCAATGCAACTTTTAATATGCTTATTTCAATGGTTTACCTATCCCCTTATGAATTTTAGACACATTGTAGCTCCAAATTCAATAGATTCCTAAATTCGATCACGACATCGTTTAGTGCAACCTATACGACTTTGCATATTTCAAAACATCATGAACGAGTGATCAATGATAAAAGAGAATAGGGTTTAGGGCTTACACAGTGGATTAAAACCATGGACCTCGAAATGGAGTCAATGTACTTCAATTCAGTCTGGGAACTTGTAGATCAACCATATGGTGAAAGACCTATCGGTTGCAAGTGGATCTACAAGAGAAAACGAGATCAAGCCGGTAAGGTGCAAACCTTTAAGGTTCGACTTGTGGCAAAAGGTTATACCCAAAGGGAAGGGGTGGACTATGAAGAAACCTTCTCTCATGTTGTCATGCTTAAGTCCATTAGAATACTCTTGTCCATTGCCACATTTTATGATTATGAAATTTGGCAAATGGATGTCGAGGTAGCCTTTCTGAATGGCAATCTTGAAGATAGTATCTATATGGATCAACCAGATGGGTTCATAATTTAGGGTCAAGAGCAAAAGGTTTGCAAGCTGAAACGATCCATCTATGGATTGAAGCAAGCTTCTAGATCCTGGAATATAAGAGAGTATCTATATGGATCAACCAGATGGCTTAGAAAGTTCTTAACTGATTTGGAAGTTATCCAAATATGAATTTGCCTATCACTCTTTATTGTGATAATAGTGGTGCAGTGGAAATTTCTAAAGAACCTAGAAGCCATAAGCACGGAAAGCAAATAGAGCGCAAATATTATCTCATCAGGAAGATTGTGCAACGAGGAGACGTGATCGTCACGCAGATCGCTTCGGAGCACAATATTGCTGATCCGTTTACAAAGCCTCTCACGGCTAAAGTGTTTGAGGGACACCTAGAGAGTCTAGGACTACTGGTTGTACAGTAGGACAGTTTTTCTTTGCTCAGCATATTTTACCCCACTGACGTTTTAGTCCAAGTGGGAGTTTGTTGGTTTTATGTCCTAAAACTCGTGGTTTTGTAAACTGAATGTGTATTCTATTTTGCAATAAAGATGTTATTGAGCTTTATTCAGTAAAGGTGTTATTGAATAAAGTGAATTGTGTATTGTGTAACGCTAACCCAATAAACAACCCTTGGCTATAGTATGAATACTTGAACTTTATGTGTGACATAAAAGTGGATCAAGTTCAAGTTATAGTCAGAACAGTCCATAGTATAAGGATAGGTTGGGTACCTTATCCTGGGGACACTATGGACGTGACCCACTTTGTAGAGTACAAACGATGTGATCCTAAATCGTTCATGTGGAGACATGCGAGTGGGGGCATCCTATGCAATGAGTTTGCATAAGACTGGACCGCGAAATAGTCACTTAGACTTTATAACTTCGTTTACTGTCTTAACTGACTATATTCATATGATGACTTAGGTAACTCGATCTTAATCCTAAGCGTTCTATGAACTCTTGGGAGGCTTATTGAGTCCACTCTTGGGAGGCTTAATCCTGAAATGGGTGAGAGTGGCCTGAGATTGTGGACTCAATAAGCCTCCCATTTCAGGGATAAGACTTGGTAGATAGCTAGGAACATAGTTCTGCAAGATGGAATTCACTCCTACCCGTTTTAGGGATTAGTAGAGAGGTTGTTCCATTAAGTGCTGACTCCGGGTCTTGAACAAATGACTCACCCCTCTCATTGGCCTGAAAGGGATTCAGTTTGTTGGTTGGACCACAAACCAATTGTTCATTAGAGGATCAGTGGGACATAAGGAACAAGAGGTAATTACAGGGGTAAAACGATAATTTTGACCCAGCTGTAATTACGAACGACCTGTGAAGAATCTACTTACTAATCATGGTTATATCGAGGGGACAAAAATATATCTACAGTGAGGAGAGTGCAACCACTGGGCTTTAGTGGAATGTCCCGGTGGTTAACGAATATTGATTAGCTAGGTTAAAGAGTTTGGTTGGTTAATCTCGTATCGTTGGACCTCATGATCTGTAGGTTCATTAGGTCCTCCTTACTAGCTCAGACTAAGCCTTGTAACATTATTTAACGAGTCACTACTCTCCACTAAGCAAGTTTCAGTCACTACCCTCATCGTTAATTATATGTGATATATTTAACGAGTCATAGCTTAATTATGAATTAAACTATGATTCAAAAGAGGTGGATATATTTAAATATTGGATCGGTTAATACCATGAATAAGGATTCATGTTCGAAAAATCGATCGGGATCGGACAATTTATTTAATTTAATATTTGATATTAAATTAAATTAAAAATTAATTAAATTAAATTAATTTTTGAATTATTTAATTAATTTTAATTTAAAATCAATTTAATATTGATTTTTGAATTAAAATTAAATGAAAAATAGTGGATTTACATGGATTTTCCATGAAATCTAAATTGCAACTTACCCAATCCCTCTAATCTTCAAATTCACCAAATTTGGCCACCTCCATCTCAAAGAATTCTCATCACCCTTGAGTTGTCACTCAAATGAAGCTTGATGAAGATTTATTTAATGGTGTTTTGAGGTGTTTTGAGAGAATTTTGCAGAAAATATTTCTGGCCCGAGTTAGTGACCTTTGAGGTTTTTTCTTCCAAATTCTCTCAACCTAGAATCCCACAATCCGTTCTAAGGCCTGAGGATAGTAGTGAAGACTCTAACGGTTGTCCACGAAGTGTTCGTGTAGAAAACCATCAATCGGGTGAAGAGAATTTGATCTTCAAAGTTGAGTTTTTTATCCCTCTATTTTTCCAGCTTTGAGCATGCATTTTATTTTACAAAATTGATCAACTTAGAGCGTTCAGGATCAAACATTGCTTCCGCTTTGTTAATCTAGACTCTTTCATCTAATATGAATCTTATTCACACTAAAATAACATTTGAACTCTTTCAAATATTTAATTCTCTCATTAAATTAATTTTGAATCATATCCAAAAATAGATTAAAAAGTTTTAATCAATATAAAACATTATATTTTAATGTATCTTCATACATTAAATTAATTCTCAAAACAAATTTTAACATTTCAAATTATAATCAAGTTCTAGAAATCTTAAAACCCTTTACGAGCTAGGAAATGGATCTACAGATTAGATGTTCTTATATTCCAGGATATAAGATTTGTAGGAAATGGATCTACAGATTAAAAGGTTTGCAAGCTGAAACGATCCATCTATGGATTAGCCGATTAATCTCATTAACCATTTAATCATCATTCGTTAACTGCAGGTACACTCCACTAAAGACTCGCAACTACACTTTTCTCATTGGAGATATTTTTCTGTCCATGGATCTAGACTAGTAGCAGCAAGTCAATCCTTTACGAGTGTTTGTAACACCACTTGGGTCAAATTGCCATTCTACCCCCTCGGTTACTATGGCCTTAAGTATTAATGTTTCTCTAATGAAAAATTTGTTTATGGTCCAACCGATAAACAGAAACCTCTATCGGGCCAGTGAGAGGGTAAGGTCATTTGTTCAAGTCTCGAATATTGGGTTTTATGTCCTAAAACTCGTGGTTTTGTAAACTAAATGTACATTCTATTTTACAATAAAGATATTATTGAGGTTTGTTCAGTAAAGTTGTTATTGAGTAATTTGAATTTTGTATTCTATAACCCTAATCCAATAAAAAAATCTTTGGCTATAGGATGTATACTTGAACTTTATGTGTGACATAAAAGTGGATCAAGTTCAAGTTATAGCCAGAATGGTCTATAGTATAGGAATAAGGTTGTGTACCCTATTATGGGGACACTATGGACGCGACCCACTTTGTAAAGTACAAACGATGTGATCTTAAATCGTTAATATGGAGACATGTGAGGAGGGGTGTCCTATGCAATGAGTTTGCATAAGTCTGGACCACGAAATAGTCACTTAGATTTTATAACTTCGTTTACTGTCTTGACTATATTCATACGATGACCTAGGTAACTCGATCTTAATCTTAAGCGTACTATGAACAAGTGTTTATTCGGGATTATCCTTAGATTTGCATGAGTGAGAGTGGCTTGAGATTGCCGACTCAATAAGCCTCCAATTTCAGGGATAAGACCGGGTAGATAGCTAGGAACATAGTTCAACAAGATGGAATTCGCTCCTACCCGCTTTAGGGATTAGTAGAGAGGTTACTCCAAAAGTATACCTATTGTAGGATACTCCAAGGAAACGAAAGGTGGTCTGTTTTATGATCCTCAAGAGGACAACGTGTTTGTGTCGACAAATACCACGTTCATAGAGGAAGACTACATGAGAGATCATCGACCTCGTAGCATAATTGTCTTTGAGCAAAATTTTCAGGGAAGCTACAAATAAATCAACAAAAGTTGCTGATCAAGGTGGTCATTGATAGCACCCACAATATGTTATTCTTAGGCTTATATTTTGCTAGTTTTTGTGTTGATTTCATAGCTTTCAGTGTTTAAATCATTGAATTTCAGGTTAAGAGCATTAGTCGAATGGAGACATATTGGAGTATTCGGGTTCAAATTGAGGCTATTAAGCACAAAAATTGAAGCAAGTTGATCAAAAGGACCAAACCAAGCTTTTGGACCCGAGGGCATGGCGTTGAGACACTTCTGAGTGCGTTGCAACGCCAGGCCTTGAATAAATTCGAGCAGAAAACTCGAAGCACCGTCACAACGTTGGTTCAATAGGTGTAGTGTGCGTGTTTGGTGCAGCGTTGCAACGTTGTGCACAACGTCATAACGTTGCACATAATATCCTTTTTTATTCTGCACCTAGGGCACGATGTTGCAACGTTGTCCCTAACATTGCAACGTCGTGTCGATAGATATTATAAATACAAGATTTTGTACACTTTGTAAAGAGAGTCGTATTGAATAGATTTTTAGACCTATTTTTGACACATACACTCTAAAAGGAGTAGAAGACTATTCCTTGGGGGCCAAGCACGACAGTGGAGGCTCGAGATCGTGATGGGAGCTCGGAGACGAGGACCAACATTAACACCAACGAGTTTTCTTTCTCTTTCCTTTTAGTTTGTAGTTTCGTTTATGGACTCTAGTATGACATTAGCATGTTTTTGGTAGTGATTATGAGTAGCTAATTGTCATAGTTAGGGGATTGACGTAGCTTGTTATGAACTTATTTTAAGTACTATGTTGAACTTTGTTGTGTTGCTTTATTTTCGGTAATTATTTCTTAATGCTTGTTTTTCTTTGGCCAAGTCTAGCATGTTTTTATTGATTTAAGTTGATTTTGAGAGAATAGACTTAGATTAGATTAAAATTGCAAAAACCCTTTGTAAATTCGTACACGAGAGTGACGGGTTCTTTGGAAAACATTTTTAAGAAGGTTCTTAATGCCTTGCATGCTTTTAAAATTCATAAGGAGACTTTAGGATTTATTGTATGTATGAGAATCATTAGAGCTCGAGAGAGTCTTTTGAATATCTTTAACTTTTTTTTTATAATCTCACAACCATAGTCAATTGCATGTGCTAAAATAAGGAAATAACTAGTGAAATCAATTCCCCTAACAATTCTATCATATTCGTGTCTCCACTTGTACATTTATTTTCTATCTTTATTTTACCCTTTTTATCAAATATCTATTACTTTAGATAAAATTATCTTGGCAGTTAATCAATCTAGAAAACCATTCCTGAGGACGATACTCTGAATTCAAAATCACTATATTAAAACTTTACATGTACATTTGCGATATTGCAAAATATTTTACTCAACAGTCATTCTCAAGAGTTGAGAATGCCTCGACGTAGTGGGAAGGATGTTAGACAACTCGACCGTTACATGGGTTTGACTGAAACTCAAGTCGTCATACCTGATGATGACATTGAAGATCCATTGACCTAGAAACAGACAATGAATGATATAGATAGGGACTAGTGGATTAAAGCCATGGATCTCGAAATGGAGTCAATGTACTTCAATTCAGTCTGGAAACTTGTAGATCAACCAGATGGTGAAAGGCCTATCGATTGCAAGTAGATCTACAAGAAAAAATGAGACCAAATCGGTAAGGTGCAAACCTTTAATGCTCGACTTGTGGCAAAGGGTTATACCAAGCGGGAAGGGGTGGACTATGAAGAAACCTTCTTTCATGTTGTCATGCTTAAATCCATTAGAATACTCTTGTCCATTGCCACATTTTATGATTATGAAATTTGGCAAATGGATGTCGAGGTAGCCTTTCTGAATGGCAATCTTGAAGAGAGTATCTATATGGATCAACCAGATGGGTTCATAATTTAGGGTCAAAAGCAAAAGGTTTGCAAGCTGAAATGATCCATCTATGGATTGAAACAAGCTTCTAGATCCTGAAATATAAGATTTGATCGTCTTTGAACAGAATATTGACGAGTCTTGTGTTTACAAGAAGATAGACGATACCACTGTAGCTTTCTTAGTCTTATACGTAGACGATATCATGCTCATTGGGAATGGTGTAGGATTCCTGACTGACGTTAAGCAATGACTAGCAATCCAATTCCAAATGAAAGATTTGAGAGAGGCTCAGTTTGTCCTTGGAATCCAAATTGTTCATAATCGCAAGAACAAAATACTAGCGTTGTCTCAAACATCTTATAATAGCAAAATGTTGATTAGATATAAGATACAGAATTCCAAGAAGGGATCGTTACCTTTCAGGCATGGAATTCATTTGTCTAAGGGCACAGTGTCCTAAGACACCTCAAGAAGTTGAGGATATGAGACGCATTCCCTATGCATCAACTGTCGATAATCCGATGTTTGTCATGTTATGTACTCGACCTGACATATACTATGTAGTGGGAATTGTCATCATGTATCAACCCAATCCAGGATATGATCATTGGATTGTCCTTAAAGATATCCACAAGTATCTTAGGAGAACGAGGGACGATATGCTTGTGTATGGCGCAAAGGATTTGATCATTGCATGATACATTGACTCTGATTTTTAGACTGATGTAGATTTGAGGAAATCCACATCAGGATTAGTGTTCACTCTTAACGGAGGAGCTATAGTATGGAGGGTGTAAAGCAAGGTTGTATTGCTGAATCCACTACAGAAGTTGTGTACGTCGTAGCTTGCGAAGCAGCGAGGCTTAGGAAGTTCTTAACTGATTTGGAAGTTGTTTCAAATATGAATTTGTCTATCACCCTTTTATTGTGAAAATAGTGGTGCAATGGAAAATTCTAAAGAACCTAGAAGCCATAAGCGCGAAAAGCATATAGAGCGCAAATATCATCTCATCAGGGAGATTGTGCAACGAGGAGACGTGATCGTCACGCATATCGCTTCAGAGCACGACATTGCTGATCCGTTTACAAAGCCCCTCACGACTAAAGTTTTTGAGGGACACCTAGAGAGTTTAGGACTACAGGTTGTATAGTAGGGTAGTTTTCTTATTCAACATGTTTGACTCCACTGACGTTTTAGTCCAAGTGGGAGTTTGTTGGGTTTTATGTCCTAAAACTCGTAGTTTTGTAAACTGAATGTACATTCTATTTTACAATAAAGATGTTATTGAGGTTTATTCGGTAAAGGTGTTATTGGGTAATGTGAATTGTGTATTCTATAACCCTAATCCAATAAAGAACCCTTGGCTATAGGATGTATTCTTGAATTTTATGTGTGGCATAGAAGTGAATCAAGTTCAAGTTATAGCGAGAATAGTCTCTAGTATAGGAATAAGGTTGGGTACCTTATTCTGGGGATACTATGAGCGCACCCCACTTTGTAAAGTACAAACAATGTGATCTTAAATCGTTCATGTGGAGACATGCGAGTGGGGGCGTCCTATGCAATGAGTTTGCATAAAACTAGACTGCGAAATAGTCACTTAGACTTTATAACTTCGTCTACTGTCTTAACTGACTATATTCATACGATGACCTAGGTAACTCAATCTTAATCCTGAGCGTAATATGAACTTCTGTTTATTCGAGATTATCCTTAGATTTGCATGGGTGAGAGTGGCTCGAGATTGCTGGGAACATAGTTCAACAACATGGAGTTCGCTCCTACCTGCTTTAGAGATTAGTAGAGAGGTTGTTCCCTTAAGTGTTGACTCTGGGTCTTGAACAAAGGGCCCACCCCTCTCATTGGCCCGAGAGGGATTCAATTTGTTGGTTGGACCACAAACCAATTGTTCATTATAGTATCAGTGAGACTTAAAGAACAAGAAGTAATTACAGAAGTAAAATAGTTTATTTGACCTAGTTGTAATTACGAATGACTTGTGAAGGATCGACTTACTAATCATGGTTATATTGAGTGGGCAGAAATATATCTACAGTGAGGAGAGTGCAACCACTGGACTTTAGTGGAATGCCCCAATAGTTAACGAATGTTGATTAATTAACCTAAAGAGTTTGGTCGGTTAATCTCATATCGTTGGAGCTCATGATCTGTAGGTTCATTAGGTCCCCCTTACTAGCTCGGGCTAAGCCTTGTAATAATTTGAGAGAAAAGAATTTCAATTGTTCAAATTCGATTATGGAAGAAAACGTTAATTATATGTGATATACTTAACGTGTCATAGCTTAACTATGAATTAAACTATGATTAAGAAGAGGTGGACATATTTATATGATTTCAATATTGGTTCGGTTTTTAGGATGAATAAGGATTAATATTCGAAATATCGATTTGAGAAATCGGAATTGGTGCAATTATTTAATTTGATATTTGATATTAAATTAAATAATTATTTAAATTTAGTTAATGAAATTAAAATTAATTTTATATTAATTTTGAATTAAAATTAAAAGAAAATTCAAATTCATTTTTTAATTGAAAAATGACCAAATACACAATTGGGTGAATAAGGTTTTTTGAAAGTCAAATAAACTTAAATTGTCCACCATCTTCTTGCTTAATCCTCATCACTCATGTGTTGGCTTCTTCACAAAGCTTAAAGAAGCTTTAATTGAAGAAGAATTAAGTGGATTAAGTAGGATTTTACAAAAGTTTTATGGGTTTCCTCCATTTTGAACCATCTCCTTTTTTGTTTGAAATTCTTTCAATCTAAGATCCCACAATCTGTTCCAAGGCCTGAGGATAATAGGAAAGACACTAGAGGTGGTCCACAAAGTGTTTGTGACAAGAAATTACCGATGGATTTGGAGAATTTTGAGTTAGAGAGGTATGCGTTCTTACTCTCTGTTTTTCCAGATTTGAGCATGTTTTTTAGATTGCAAAATTGATCAACTTAGAGTGCTCAAGATCCAAAATTTCTTCCGCTTTCTTAATATGGACTCTTTCACCAAAGACACTACTTAAGGGAACACTCATCTACTTATCCTAAGTTGGGAAGAATTGAATTTCATATTGCAAGATTAAGTCCCCAAGTACCCACGTGGTTTTGTCCCCAAGAGGGTAGACTTATTGAGTCAGCGTCTCGAGCCACTCTCACCCATACTAGTCAAAGGACAATCCTCACAGACAGGAGTTTGTAACCTACTCAGGATTAAGATCAAGTTGCCTAGATCATCCTATTGAAATAAAAACCTAATTAGTCAATGGAGTTACATCTATCAGTTACTATTTCACAATTCGGTCTTATGTAAACTCATCACATAGGATACCCCCACTCGCATGTCACCTACACGAACGCATTGGATCACTATATTTGTATCAAAGACAAAGTGAGTCGTTTCCATAGTGTTACTAGGATAAGGTACCTAACCTCATCCCTATACCATAGACCTTTTAGGTTGTTTCTTGAACCTTTGATCCTCGTATGTCTCCAGATATAGTTCAAGACACATAATGCAGCCTATGATGTTTGTTTATTGGATTTAGGGTTATTTAAGACAAGCTAATATATAAAACAACAACACTTTGTCAAATAAATGCAATAACATTTTATCGATCAAATTGGAACAAATTACAAATTAACAAACTACGAGTTTTAGGACATAAAACCCAGTAGTTCTGACCTTGGTCCCTGAAGTGCTTGCTAACGAGACTTGAAAATTTTGTAGCACGACCTTGTTTGGACATTCCACCCACCGATGGGCCCATTACATAGATAACAAGAATGGGGCCTTAGACCAACTCCAGTAGTCATCACTCACCTTATACTTTCCTCCCAAATTCTTGGTATGTCCCCTGCCCCACTCTTGGGGGAGTTAGGGTGATGATCTTTATTGTTTCTACTTGGAGAGATTTGACTTCGTCTCACATCTTGAGACTGTTCATTATTTATTTCGTTGGTTAGATTGAGCAACCATTTTGCGATAGTATAAGCTTGTACTCTTTGCTTGTAAAGTTTTGACATTGCCCACGACTACAACCTTTCCACAAAAGAAAAAACCTTGTCTTTCTCGGAAATGTCTCAGATGTCCAACATCAATCTAGCTTACTGCTTGACGTACTCTCAAATAGTTTCGTTGTGATTCAACTCTTTCAACTTACTCTTGCTAATATCTTGACATTTTTTTCGAAAGAATTGTGAGCACAATTCTTGCTTCCCACATGTCAATGATATATCTCCCCTTTTGGATGTCCATATAACGTATTCTCCACCATAATTTTCCATTATCTTCCAAATGCATTGTCGCCAAGGTAACCTTTGACTCTTCTGATACTGTACTTGTGGTCTTAAAATATTATTTCATGTCAAATATGAAGTTTTCTAGGGCTTTTGCATCATGAGCCCCACAAAAGGGCTTTGGTTCAGGTATTTTCATTTCGTTAACTTGGACTACATCCCCAGTTGAAGTTTGATTTTCTACTGCTCTAGGTGAGATTAAATCGGGTTTTCAAATCTACCACCTTTATTTTCACAACTTCTATTGCAACTCTAACTTCATCAGTCAAGTCTGTCATCATCTAAACTATCATCTTTTGGGAGTTGTCTAAACTCTTGACATGCACCTTCATGCGGGCAAGAATGCCCAACGAGCTATCACCTCATTCAAAATTACCATATCGTGTAACTTTATCCTCAATGGTCTCAACAACCCTCACCATCAACTCTCGAACGAGCATTCCGTTCAGGGGCTGACTATCGTGCCCATCTTATTGGCTTTTGTCACACCCCCTCCCGAACTACTTGCTAACTTAGCCCGGTAGACGGCGTGAAGCCAACAGACATCGTTCACCTCTCTAACGATACCGTGACCTGTTTTACCTTATAAGCATACTAAACTTGTATAAGAAACAACTAAAACACAACACAAATGGAATATTGACAATTACGTAACCTACGTGAGGGTAACCCTACTTATGACTCTCTGGAAAACCGAAAGAGATATGAACATCACAACCAAAAACATACCCAACCATGGATCACACAACCACAACCTAAAATGTACACATAAACATAAGTTCATATTCCTTCTTCTATACATATAGACTTTCTATACAACTCCACCCACGTACAACATATCAAACTTGAGAAGCTTCCAAAGAGATTATGACAGTTTTTTCGTGCACCGGAGCTCGATCTCTACCTGAAAAGTGGGAAAAACACTGAAAGAATGAGCTATGAAGCTCAGTGAGTGACTTGAGTTTAAAAGAAAGCTAGTAACTCGTAAATCATATCACCTGTCCATCTATGAGCATATGCATCTGTAATCAAATGTTAAAACTAACTATGTAATCATAATAGCTTTTCATGAAAACCAGCAAGTATATCGTTAAAATCTCGTAAGGCATGTAAATGAGATAAACTCTTTTTAAATCATGTCACAATCTACGTTTGTTCTACGATGTAGTGGGGCTCGCCCAGCACTCCCATCGTCTTTGTCGTAGTGGGGCCCGCCCAGCACTCACGACAGCGTTGTTGTCACGGAGTTCCCTCAACGTCGACAACAGAAATGACCTGTGTGCACACGGTACCATAAAGCCTCGGGCTCAATATTTCAGAAGATCACATAAAAACATTTGAACATGCCTGCTTATCTTTTCTTTCATAAAACTCAAGCTTACTTAGCTTGTTCATAAAACTGGAAATCTTTAAAAACATACTTGCTAAACATACTCGCTCGAAATCATAGTATTTCCATAAACTTTAGAAATTCAATAAACATATGCTCGTGTATAAATTTCATCAAGACATTTAGGCTCATCATGAACACTTTAAAACATTTCTAAGAAATCATGAATGCTCATAAACAAGTGTTCAAGGAAAACAATAAACATCTAAACCCTTTTCATTCAAGCAACATTTGTCTTTCTTTAAACATAATTCAAGCATATAGAACATTTTTGAAGTTCGTTTTGTCACTCACAGTGTTAGAACTAGAGTCTTGACCCGTACACTCGACCTATTTGCTCTTGGCCTGTCAAACAAACCAAATTCAACCATTAGAACCTCGAGCTCATGCTTTTTAACCTTAAAATTGCAAGAAAACACACTTTCAAATTTTCCTGCATTTTCAGATTTTCTGCCCTATTTTCAGACAGCCATAACTTCTTCTTTACTTATCCAAAAATAATGTAATTTATACCAAACTTTTCCTTTTTGAACCCTCTAAAAATCATATGAAGAAATGAAATTGAAATTCCCAACAGATTGGTTCAGAAATACCTCGAAAGCTACTTCCCCAGGAACTAACTTCTGCTATTCCAGAATCGATTTTCTGCTGCAACCCGAAACTTGACCTGATATTTACAACATCTTCCAATCATTTTCTATTCACGATTTCTTCACAAAAGTTGTAGGAAATTCAATAAGCTTTCCAACCATACCTAATATAGCTTCTGATTCCAACTCTACAGACCAGTACAACCAAAACACCAGAGACTTCTCGGATTTGACAAAGAAATTTACTGTACTGTCTTCCTCTTCACAAATCAGTAGCTTAAGATCCGAATTTGCTCGAGCTTCCTTCACGAATTTTGTTCCAATATGAGTTAACTTTCACGAAACAAAATCTCAAATCTTACCTCTTCCTGTGGAGCTCGAGATGAACAGAAAACCAGAATATGATTGAATTGATTAACTTCTTGTTAAAAAAACAAACCTTTAGTTCTTCTCCTCTCTTCTGCATCTTCAGCTCCAAAACCCCTCTTCTTCCTCTTCCTTTCTGCTTCTCCCACGAAAACCCTTACTTTTACTTGATAAAATGAGAAGAAATCGATGAAGGAAGTGTTTTTAAAAAGGAAACAAAGGTGGGGGTCCCACCTCCCACTTTCTCTTTTTCATTCTTTTCCTTTCTCCTTTCTTTTCTTTTCTTTTCTTTTCTTTCCTAAACAAAACATAATATAATAACCTTTCCTTTCATTTTCTTTTTTTCATTATTCTTAGAGCAAAACAAACCAAAATGGTTTAAGCTTTTCCTTCCTTGTTTTCCTTTTATCTTTCACTTCATTTCTTTTCTTTTTAAAACAAGGAAAACCAAGTTTTAAGCATTCATTTCTTCTTTTCTTTTGTTTTCTTTCTTTAAAAGAAAATTCCAAAGAATGATTCTCGGGTTTACAGCTTTGGTCACAATCTTATCTAGGCGAGATTCCAAAACCAACATCCTACTAGGAACTTCTAGTAGGAAAGACATCTACCCCTCGATCTCACTCAATCGGTTGACATGAGACTAGTCAAACTTCTTTGTCATAGACATGATCACTGAATTCAGTTCTAGAAGCCAACTTGGCTATGATACGAAACGTCACAATCACACTTTCTTGGAATGTTTAGAGCGATTGTGCGACACTTGCTCTAGTCCATAAGTAAGTCAGACAACTCAAATCTTGATCACCAGTGCCCAAATGTCCCATCTTGCAACCTCCACCCATTCTTGGAAAAGAGTTTTCAAAAATGGAGTTAGAGAGAATTTTAGAAATTATTTTTAGAAAGTGTTTTGAAAGCATACACCAAAAGACAACAACAACGACTTGAAAGCATACAACCAGGGTATACAGATTTGACAACTAGTCGTATCCTCCTATGATATAATTGGGTGATTTTAGGTTTGGCACATATGCCTGTCAAAATGGCGACAAGTCATGCAGAAACAAAATGAAAGGAAACTAATTTAACATGCAATATGTGTTGGGGTCTGTGTCCTAAAACTCGTAGTTTGTAATTATGTTCTAATTATTGGAATAAAGTGTTATTATTTCAATAAAGAGTTATTGTTCGTTATTTACGATATTGCCCCTATTTTAACCCTGAATCCAATAAACTAAACATCCAAGGCTGTAAAATGTATCTTGAACTGAATGTAATGTACATATAAATGATCTTGATTCGAGATACAACCTAAAGGGTCTATAGTAAGGGGATAAGGTTTGGGTACCTTACCCTGGTAACACTATGGATGTGGCCCACTTTGTATATGATACAAACACTGTGATCCTAACGTGTTCGTGTAGATGACATGTGAGTGAGGATATCCTATGTAATGAGATTACATAAGAACGAACCGCGAAATAGTAACCACTAGGTGTAACTCCGTTGACTAGTTAGGTTTCTATTTCACTAGGATGACCTAGGCAACTTGATCTCAATCCTGAGCAGGTTACGAACTCCTATTCGCGAGTGATTGTCCTTTGACTAGTATGGGTGAGAGTGGCCAGATTCGCCGACTCAATATGTCTACCTTCTTGGGGACAAGACCGAATGAGCGGCTGAGAACTTAACTTAACAAGATGGAATTCACTCCTTCCCGCTTACTAGGGTAAGTAGATGAATGTTCTCTTAAGTGGTGTCTCTGGGACTTGAACAAAGGGTCTGACCCTCTCATTGGCCCAAGAGAAACTTCTGTTTGTTGGTAGGACCACAAACAAATTGTTCATTAGAGGAACATGATACTTAAGATACAAGATGTAACATAGGGGTAAAACGGTAATTTGACCCAACTGGTGTTACGAATATTCGTGAAGGATTGACTTATTGTTATTGGTCAATATCTGTGGACACAGAAATATATCTGCAGTGAGAAGAGTGCAACTGCGGGACTTTAGTGGAGTGTTCCCGCAGTTAATGAATGGTGATTAGGAGGTTAATGAGATTAACCGAGTAATCTCGTATCGTTGGAGCTTCTGATCTGTAGGTCCATTAAGTCCACCTTCTAGCTCGTAAAGGGTTTTTAGATCGTTTGAATTTGAAATGTTCAAATTCATTAGGGAATAAATTTAATGTATATAGATACGATATAATATAAAGTTTTGGAACTATATATTATAAATTTAATGTGAATATGATTCATATTAAATTATGTGAGAGAATTAAATATTTGAAAGAGTTCAAATGTTTAATTTAAATGTGAATGTGATTCATATTTAAAACTATAGGTTAAAATTTAATGTGCATTAGATGTGCATTAACACTATAGGTTATAGGATAAATTGATTAAATGTGATTTAATCTAAATTAAATATATGATATTTAATTTATTTTAATTAAATGAGATTTAATTGATTTATTAATAATTAATATGATTAATTATTAATTAAATATTAAATAAAAAATGAGAACGTGTCAGGAGGACACGTTCCCCATGTCTTCCAACTCCTTAATCGATAGGGAGTGGGGAGTTGCCCTCTGTAGTGCTCTTCTTCTCCAATTGGGAGAGGAGAATAAAAGATCGATGAATTTCATCTGTGCAATTTTGTGAATTGCTAACAAGCTCACAAAAATTCTCTCTCTTTATTCCCTTCATTCACTCCAATTGTTGGGTCCTTTCCCACCTAGGGAGATCTAAGTAGAACTCAGAGGATAAGAGGTTTACTGCGTGGTGTTATCCCTGTGGTGAAGAAATAACAGAGGATTTTCTCTGTGTTGCTGAGTTGCTGTAGAATCTAACTGGAGCAAGGAGTTGCTGCTGGAAGTTCGTATCTACAGAGGTAATTGTTACTTTCCTTTCAGTTTAATTTACAACATGTTTGCATGTTTAATATCCATGCCTAATTAGATTAGAAATGTATGCTTATTCTCTGTGTTTTTCCTAATATATTGGTATTTGTTTTCAACCAAAAACAAACTAGCAAAATCAATTTCAAATCACATTTCCGCTGCTCAAGGAGATCCGATCTCCATTAATATGAACACAAGTAAAAGAGAAAGGAAGGTAAAAGGGATTGAAAGGGCATGCACCCACGGGAACATAAACCCCAGACAAGCATGATCGTGACCTCAACAACCTTGCCTGTGTTTAGGAGTTGCACGAAGAGTGACAGTGAAGTTAGGTGCTTAGGCTGGACAAGTAGACTTTGTAGTTGTCAAGATGGACAACTTCGACATTTTGTTAGAGATGGAGTTTCTCCTTGAACACAAGATCATACCGATACTGCTAGCAGAATGTTTAGTAGTCATGAGGTCTAATCCTATTGTAGTACAAACTAGATTCAGACAACCGAGTAGAGTGAAGTTGTTGTCGACCCTCCAGTTGAAAGAGAGTCAAGACAAGTGTGGTGACGTTAGGTCCTATGTGGTTGGCAAAACTTGTGAATGGGAGAATCAACAAGTTTGTAACCTCACTAGGAAACCTAAGCCAAAAGTTGCTCAAAGGCCTTCAGAGGCACCGAGGTGTATGAATGGTGGGTTAAATAGAAACAACCCCCTTTGATGAGAAGGTATGAAGGGCTAATCCCATTAATCACCGTGAAGAACGCCTTTGAAGTGTTGACTGTTGACTGAGAGGAAGCCTGAAGAAGACAGTTAAAGTAGGAACATTGATGAGTTCCTTAGAGCGTGGAAGATAAGTCAAGACACAAAGGTCCATTGGGATCGCTTTGGATATCTTGAGAAACTTGGTCGTGAGACCAGGAGTTCGAGCATAGTCGGTTGACATGGACATCAACTGTTTATGTGAAGGAGGGTGTCACGATCATGTTTGTCCAAAGCCTGTTGCTCGTTGATGCATGCTCTTTCAACCCCTTTTACCATGCTTTCCCTTTTACTTCTGCTCATGTTGCATGTTAGATTAGTATTTTTTCATTTTATTTTCGTATGACTCCTTGCCATTTTGAGTCAAGCCTAAAATCTGCTCAGAATGTACATAGGGAGATATAATACAACTAGTTGTTAAGGACCTGTTTGGTATGCAATCCAGATCATGTTTTATGTTTTCGGATTCACTGAATTCAGTGAATATGTGTTTGGTAGATGTGTTTCGAAAATTGTTTTCGGATTCTGGGATCCAAATAGTAGAAATTTTGAAAACAACATTTTTATGTTTTGATTGTATCCAGATTCTGAATTTAAAATTTTAAAATGCAGAATTATATTAAACAAAGATAAAAATCTTATAAATACATATTTCATGTTAGGAATTCAATTTCCTTTTGTTAAATTAAAATATGTATAACATAATATATTATAAATTATATAATATTATATTATAAAAAGATAATTCTATAAAATTTACAAAATCATTTCATAAATTAATTAATAATGACTTATATTCAATCTAATAATTAGTTTGATAACTACAACTAATTTCATGAACTATAAATATATTATAGGCTACACTTTAAACAACCGTTTAAAATGAAATCAAATTTCTAAATCTGCTACCAAACACATATATGAAAACATGAAATACAACTGTGTTTTCATTGAATCCCTTGTTTTTAAATTTCTGTTTTCAGATTGCTTACCAAGGGCCTGTTTGATATGCAAACCGG
This sequence comes from Trichosanthes cucumerina, assembly GCA_036507285.1. NCBI lineage: Eukaryota > Viridiplantae > Streptophyta > Magnoliopsida > Cucurbitales > Cucurbitaceae > Trichosanthes > Trichosanthes cucumerina. The sequence goes on from CM071837.1 coordinate 6,124,410, forward strand.
ATCCTATTTTATGTTTTCGGATTCATTAAATTCAGTGAATATGTGTTTGGCAAATGTGTTTTCGAAAACTGTTTTCAGATTCTGGGATCCAAATAGTAGAAATTCTGAAAACAACATTTTTATATAGAATTATATTAAATAAATATAAAAATCTTAATAAATACAATATTTCATGTTATGAATTCAATTTACTTTAGTTAAATTAAAAAATATATAATATATATATATATTATAAATTATATAATATAATATTATAAAAAGATAATTCTATAAAATTTACAAAATCATTTCATAAATTAATTAATAATAACTTATATTCCATCTAATAATTAGTTTGACAACTATTTATTTTCAAAATGCTTTCTAAAACTATTTTCTAAAATTCTCTCCAATTCTATTTTCGAAATTTTATTTCTAAAAATAGGTAGAGGTTGGGGGTATTCGTACGGATAACCCATTTTCCAATGCATTAATGGCATTTGACCTGACATTTCAAAATAATGAAATATGACCTATTTTGACGTGGCAATGCGCGCAAAATGACTCATAAGGGTAATATGGAGCGGTCTTTCTTGTTCACGCTCTCGCTCCCGTTGTCTCGCTCTCGTTGTCTCGCTCTCGCTCAAATGAATGGAAAAAAATATAAAGAAAAATGACAAAAAAAGACGAGAGAAGAGCCGAGTAGCGCGAGAGAGAGCGAGTCAGCGAGAGCGAGCCAACGAGAGTGAGTCAGCGAGAGCGAGCCAACGAGAGCGAGTCAGCGAGAGCGAGCCAGCGAGAGCGTGAGCGAGTCAACTATAGTACGATTTTTATTTTATTTTTTCTTTTCTCCGTAATTTTGACAACTTAATTATATCAGCGAGAAGCGAGACTTGAACGAGCGGCGAACGTGACTTGAGCGAGACTGCAGAAATTTAGAGTCGGTATGATGCCTCTACGATAATTTGGACGGAATGTACATTACAAAAAGGGTCAAATGTCATTAATTTCAGAACATGGATCAAATCACATTAATGCATCTGAAAAGGAGTTTTCGATCCAAATTTCTGTAGAGGTTGCGAGATGGAGCCTCGAGCGATGCTAATTCAAATTCGAGTGGGCTAACTTACAAAGGTAAGCGCCGCGATTGTGGCACCCCCAGGACACCCACAACTGTGAACGGCTGTAGCAAAGACGAGAACCACTGGCTATGAAAATGGCTTCTCTCCCAACGGCCGCTGCCATCGCAAATGTCACAAAAACTGCCAGCAATGGCCGCTTACTCTTCTTCTCCTCTCCCTTCTCTTCTTCCCTTTCCCATAAATTCGACCATTATCGCCCTTTCTTTGCCCTACGCCGAACTTTCCCTCGTTTTACTCCACTTCTTAAGGATAAGGTCGCCTCCATTGAAGAAACCAGAGGAAGAATCTCGAGAAATGGTGCGCGGTTTCCGTTCTCATTTTGCACTGCTTCATCCACTGAGCCTGCCACCAGTGACGCCGCCATTGCATCGTCTCCGACATCATCGGATAAGGACGATGGTAATGACGACGATGATCCGGAAAAGAAGATTAAGGATGCGGCCGACATGCTCGATTTTAGGGTTGGGCGAATCATAAAGGCTTGGAGACATCAGGAGGCTGATTCTCTTTATGTAGAAGAGGTTGATGTTGGTGAACCTGAGCCGAGGCTTATTTGCAGTGGCCTTGTTAAATATATCCCCCTTGATCAACTTCTGGTACTTAAGTTTGCCCTTTTCTAAGTCTTCTGATAGCAATTTCAGAGAGTAAATGATGAATAGATGTAATTTCTGATCGAGGAAATGAAAAATATTCGAGGGGACATGGTTAAAAGAGATACTCTCCTCATTTCTTATTTTTAATGTTATTCTTGTCAATAACACAACTTGATACTCAGTGTAGTGTCTATTCATTTTGTTTCATGACTTATAGATTGGTTTCTTTAGCATTTAGTTTTTGTAATCACCATATTTAATTAATGCCTATTGGAGTCTTTTCTTTTTCCTCCCCTCTTGTACGGGATTCTTTTTTTGTTCAATGTTGAGGAGGAAACAAGAGTTCCCTCTTTCGACAATAAGGAATGGAAACCTCAGGAACTCCATATAGCAAACATTAGATATCAGTTTTATAGAGTAGAAAAGATAGAGGAAAAACAATAGCTCCCTTACTTTTGTACTTCAGTTTTATCTTCTTACTGTAATTTTATTTCTTTTCCATAGGGATTTCAAAAAGGTTATGAACAATTTCAATTCTCATAAAGCGTGTAAATTGCTTCCCCCAAAAATACAGAACTTCATGTTATGTTTATGAATTTTTTTAATTGGTCTTGAAAATTTGTATGTAAGACTGAATGGATTATAGATCAAAGGGGCCCATCACATATAATATTGTAAACTTTATACCAAGTTTTAGTTTTATATATGGTTTAAACTTTTTACTCAACTTTAATATCCTTTTCCTACGTTTGATGCACACATAATCAACAAAAAGGATAGAAGAGTTATTGTCCTCGCAAATTTGAAGCCAAGAAATATGCGGGGCATCAAGTCATGTGGAATGCTAATGGCTGCTTCTGATTCACTGCACGAGAACGTTGAGCTTCTTTTGCCTCCTGAAGGTTCTATTCCAGGTGAAAGAATATGGTTTGGATCTGAAGATGAAAAAGAAAACCAACCTGATGCTGCTACGCCCAACCAGGTAAAGAAAAGTCTTTTGAAAAATTTGAATCCTGCAAGACTGGAATGCCATTTTATAGTGTGACATATTTCAGTGCATAGTCTAGCATAACCTCAATGAGAAATCTACTACCATTAATTACCTAAATTATTTTAACTCTGGGTATTAAACCACTACATGAGGAGGCTTTTCATCTCTATATGTGGTAGATTTCATTTTTCTTTTACATTTACTTTTTAAAGGAAACAGAAGTTTTGACGTGGTTGATAACTAATGCGTTTATTGTAGTCGTAGCTGTGGTTTACATCTTCATTGTATTCATGTCTGATGTGTTGCGACCTTTTATGATCCTGATGTTATACCAGAACCAGAGAGTTCTACCTACTCCTCTACTAAACATTTTGTTTTGAACTACGAATGAGAACTTTCATGTGAATAGATGAAAGCATAGAAACTGACTAAAGACACCATAAGGCTTGAAACCAGCCCCCACAACTTCTCAACAAACTCATACATAAGTAATAAAAATATACAAGTTCCAAATAAAAATACCAATTACGAGAGTCCCCAATTATTCACAGTAATAAAAAGATTAACTCTAAAGGAAAGTGGAAGCTAAAAGCGAGACATTCTCGTGAATTGGACTCCAATCTCCCACCCAAGATAATATCTGTCTTAAAACCATCTCATAACCCTCTTTGGGCTTGTCCCCACCCCTCCACCCGACGAAAATGCTTTATTCTTTCTCTTCCTTCCTCCATGTTTCTAGCCTCTCCCCATTGATTTTTTTGGTCACCATCCTCTTGTTTCCGCCCATCTCAGACTGTTCTGACTCCTGCTGAAGGTTTTCATGACTCTTTTGTTTGTTCTGATTTAGAGTTTAGTCTTGCAAGGAAGTAGCTTTTTCATTATTCACATCTCTTCTTGGATATTCTTTGAATGTTTGCTCTGCATTTTGGTCGATTGCTTATATTATTTTAGTGGGAATCATGGAGGTGTTAAGTCGAAAGATTATGAATTCATTTTATTGTACTTGGGTTGAGGAGATAGTCTTGTTTATGGAAGATTTGGTTTTTAGCAAGAGAATTCAGTTGTCTTCATCTCTCTTGCTTTGGCTGGAAAATTCTCTGGTCGAAGCTCTACAGTTGCTTTTACAGAAATCTTTTTGCAAACTTCGGGATAAGTCTGCAATACGATTAGGCAAATTACGCTCTTCCTTGAGATGGTTTCTGCGATGTGTAGTTTGGCCTCCTTCAGGTGGTAGGCAATTTATTCATCTGCCAATAGGGTGTTCCAAGGAGGGTTGCTCCTTGTTTTGGGAGTTAATTGCCGATTCGATTTAGAGATTCAAGGTAGATAGAATGGAATCAGATTCTTTTCTGAAAACTAATTACCTTGGGAAATTCAAGAATGAAATCCCCAGAAGCAGTGCAGAAGATTTAAAGAGTGCTTCAAAGATTGCAATGCAGAATTTGGCTTCTTCTACGACCTTTAATGCTCCTGGAGATTTTCACAACAAAGATTTCAGAAGTTATGCAGAAGTTTTAAAGAGTTCTCCAAAGGTTCTGGTGCAAAACTTGAATGGTGATGATACTCTGCAAAATTCTCCTTCTTCCCAAATTCTTAATCATTCTTATTGGGTTAGGAAAAACCAGAATGTTTTTTATGTCAATTTTGAAGAAATATGGGTGGTATCCAGACTTTGTGCTCATAATAGTTGGAAAGACACTTTGGCGGCTTTGGAAATTCACTGTTATTCAAATATTTCGATTAATCCAATGTTTGCTGATAAGGCATTGTTGAAATTTGAAGAAAAGAAGGCTATTGATTCATTAGAGATGGCTGGAAAATGGAAGGCCATTGGCAACTTTCATATCTTGCTTGAAAAATTGAACAAATAATTGCATAGTCACCCGAGGTTTATGGAGGGGGTATGGTGGATGGATAGCAATAAAAAATATGCCTTTAGATTATTGGAATCAACAAACTTTTGAAGCAACTAGTGATTATTTTGGAGAATTAGTATGTATTTCAAGTGAAATCCTCAATATGACTAAGGTTTCAGAAGCTAAAATTCAAGTTAAGAGAAATCTTTGTGGTTTTATGGCAGCATACATTGAGATTAAAGATAGCGGTAGAGGGAACATTTATTTGCATTTTGGAGATGATGTTGTTCAGGACTCTCCAATTATTTACCAAAGTCTTGAATTGGGTGACTTTTCTAATCCTATAGATTTGTTTAGAATCAAACAATGGAAGATGATGGGTTTGATTCTCAATTTCAAAATCTAGAAGTTGATTATTATGATAAAATTCTGGAATCCCCCTCAGTTTCAAGAAATCCAAAAGTTTTATATTACTTCATCAGCTTACCATGTGAAATTTGTAAGACAAATGGATTTCTTTGGCACTGAAACAGTCGGAGAAGGAATCTGGAATTGAGTCTGAAGAAGTTTCGAAGGATTTTGCAGTAGATCAAAGGGCTTTTTTGGAAGAGCAAGTCATTGAGAAGGAAGAAGGAATCGAGGGGAATTTTCGAGGAGAAGCTTTTGATAAGAGAGATAAGGACTAAGGTGTTAGCTTGTAGGTTAAGGAAGTTTTTCCCTTGACCATTGTTGACTCACAAGGAGCCTTTGTGAAAGAAAGACAGATCTTAGATCAATCCTTGATTGTGAATGAGGTTATTGAGGATTATAGATCTCGCAACTAGGAGGGAATTTTTTTTAAGATAGATTTTGAAAAGGCGTATGACCACGTGGATTGGAATTTCTTGGATAAAGTTTTGGCTAAGAAAGGTTTTGGGTATTAGTGGAGATCTTGGATGTGTGTTGCATGAGGACGGTTAGATACTCAATTCTGGTGAATGGAAGATCGAGGGGTCGTATTTGTGCTACGAGAGGTTTGAGACAAGGGAACCCTCTTTCGCCCTTCCTCTTCCTCCTGGTGGTTGAGTTCTAAATAGAATCGTCTCGAAAGGGGTGGAGAGTGGGATTCTTGAGGGGTTTTAGGGTAGGTGAGAATAATTTATCTGTGTCTCATCCCCAGTTCGCAGACGACACTCAGTTTTTTTGTTTTGGTAATGAGGAGTCCTTCTTGCATCTGAATAATTTCTTAGCCTTTTTTGAGTCCGTCTCCGGGTTGCATATTAGTAGGGGTAAGTGCCAACTTTTGGGCTTGAATTGTCACCCAGGGAAGTTGAGAAGGTGGGCTGATTTGGTTGAGTGTGAGGTAGATTCTTTCCCTTCGTCATATCTGGGTCTTCCTCTCGGGCATGCCCTAGGTCTCTCTCGTTTTGGGACCCAGTGGTGGAAAAGATCCGTAAGAGGTTGGCTTCGTGGAAGAGCAGTTTCTTTTCTAAAGGAGGACACCTCACCTTGATTCAGTCTGGCCTAAGTGGAATTCCTATCTACTTCCTGTTTCTCTTTACGATTCCGGTTTCGGTGTGCAAACGCATTGAGAAGTTAATGCGCGACTTCTTGTGGGAGGGTGTGGGAGAGGGGGGTGGAGCTCATTTGGTTAATTGGGCCACTGTTTCTAAACCTTTGGACCTCGAGGGGTTGGGGATAGGAAATTTGAGAGCTCGCAACAGGGCCTTGTTGGCGAAGTGGTTTGTGGCACTTTTACAACGAAACTTCCACTCTTTGGCATAGGGTCATTGTGAGCAAGTATGGGGGTTCCCCTTTTGTATGGTTTGGTAGTGGTAGGAGAGGTACTTTAGATGTCCTTGGGCTGGCATTGCGGAGGGTTTTCCTTTTTTCTCTGGGCTTGTCCATTGTCCTGTGGGGAATGGGGAGGATACCTTCTTCTCGGAAGACAGGTGGTTAAAAAAAAACCATCTCATGCTATTGATACCCATCCCTCGAGCTTTATACTATGATTTTTTTGGGATAAGAAATGAGGCTTGTATATTAAAGGCTTCATCCTGGTGCACTCTTTCTATTTCTTTTGTTGGTTTTCTTCTCAAAATATATGTTATAATTGGGAGGCTTTTATTTTTCCTATGCACTTTTGCTGTTTTTTCTTTACTTTGATTATCATTTTACTCCTTATGAAGTTTGTATCTTGAGCAATAGTCTCTTTTCACTTGATCAATGAAAAGTTTTGTATCTTGTTTAAAAAAACCATCTCATGCTATTGATACCCATCCCTCGAGCGTTATACTATGATTTTTTTTTTGGGATAAGAAATGAGGCTTGTATATTAATCAAATTGGGGTGTTCAAAAGGAGAGGAGAGAACTTTCCCTTGAAAGGTTCTTAAATTCCTTCTATTCTGTAATTTCCAAAGAAAAACTAGCCACCACATTGAATCATAAGATTCTAGGTTGTCCACCAAACAAAGTTCTGTAAATAAGTTGGAGCACGGTGTGATTGGATTGATATTGGGTATAGCCATCTTGCTTCAACACAGTCGTGAATTTACAAACCAAGTTCAAGGCGACTATTTTAGCAATAAAGAGATTTCTTGAGTTTACATACCTTTCCTCTAGTATATCGGTCTTCAAATTCAGGAGGTATATCCATATATACTTCCTCAACTAGATCACCATTCAGAAATGCATTTTTTACATCAAGTTGAAACAATAGTCAGTCTAGATTAGTTGCAATAGAGAGAAGTACTCGAATAGTATTTAACTGGGCGACTGGATCAAATGTTTCTTGATAGTTGATCCCATAAGCTTGAGTTAATCCCTTAGCCACAAGCCAAGCTTTGAATCGTTCTACAATGCCATTTAGTTTGTGTTTGGTGGAGAATATCCATCTACATCCAACTGTGCACTTGCGTGGGGGTAAATCTGTAAGAATCCTTGTTCCATTTTTCAAGTACTCGCAACTCCTCTAGAGTGGTTGCTTTCCATTCAGGTCTCTGTAATGTTTCCTGTACTGTGCTGGGAGTTTGTATCTAATCTAGTGAAGTCACAAATGCTTTAAATGTTGGTGATAGATTTGTATAAGATAAATGGTACCATATAGGGTGTTGAGTACACGAGCGGACACCCTTCCTTATAGCCATAGGTTTGTCCGTATCATCTTCCATAGTCTCGTGTACTATTGCAGAGACATTAGAATTTTGGTTTAGATCTTGGCTTTGTTGAACATGTGAAGGTTGCACTTCAAGTTGTTTCGTTCTTCGCGAATAAACTTGTAATTCAGTCTGAGGGATTGGCTCAGAGGAGGATTCAAAAAGTTTTTTTTTAGATGGGTTAGGAGGAAAATAAGGTATGCAATCCAAAGTATGTGATCAATGTCATAATGCTCCCCCTGAAGTGCAAAATCGGAGAAATATGATTGATTTTCAAAGATGGTTGTGTCCATGGTATGAAAGAATTGATGAGTTGGAGGAGAATAACATTTATATCCTTTTTTATTTGGTGAGGAACCTAGAAAGATATATTTCATGGATTGGGCATCAAGTTTACTACGGTGTTGTGGTAGACGTGGACAAATGCAGTACATCCAAATATTTTTTAATAGTATATGAGACACCAAATGAGGTTTAGGATAAAAAGTAACTTTGCAAAGGTGTTTTGAATTTTAGAATGCGAGATGACATGCGATTTATAAAATAAGTAGCTGGTAGAACAACTTCACCCCAAAAGGTTTTTGGAACATTTGAAGTAAACACGAGGGAACGTGCTACACCAAGAAGATGACGATTTTTGCGTTCAACTACACCATTTTGTTGGGGGGTGTTGACAAGAACTTTGATGAACAATGCCATGGGATTGAGGTAAGGTCCAAGAGTAGAGTTGAAGAAATCTCGAGCATTATCATTTTTGAGACTTTTGATATTGGCTTGAAACTGATTTTGGATCATTTTAAGAAAAATTGTGAATAATTGACTAGTCTCAGACTTATTTTTCATAAAAAATGTCCAACTCAAACAAGTGTGACAGGTAAAAGAAATCATCGTGCCCTATTGACATTTTTTACTCTCGAAGGTCCCCAAATGTCTCCATGGATGAGAGAGAAAGGCAGGAAGAAATATAAGAATGAGGTAGAAAATGAATGCAAGTGTGTTTGGAGAGTGGGAAAATCTCACACTGGTAAAGCTTACTCTTTTTATTGATAAATGACGAAGGAGACCGATGCTCAAGATAGGCAAAATTTGGATGACCTAAACGATAGTGCCACATCATGACAAGATTATCATTATGATCTAAAGATTTTGAAGCACAAGCTGACTCACAACTAGATTGAACGACGAGTTTATTGCATCCCTTTGTTGTTGGTGGATTCTCTACTTTGAGAAAATACAACCCTGCGCATAATTCAACATTGCCAATCATCTTCCCCGATCCCAAGCCCTGAAAAATACAAGAGTTTGCAAGGAAAGGCAATCCGGATTCTGTTTTATGTTTTCGGGTACACTGAATTCAGTGAATATGTGTTTGCCAGATATGTTTTTGAAAACTGTTTTTGGATTCATTGATCCAAATAGTAGAAATTCTGAAAACAATATTTTTATGTTTTCATTGTGTCCAGATTCTGAATTTGAAATTTTAAAATGCAAAATTATATTAAATGAAGATAGAAATCTTAATAAATGTAATATTTCATGTTATAAACTCAATTTACTTTTGTTAAATTAAAATATATAATGTATACATTATAAATTATATAATATCATATTATAAACTAGTAATTCTAAAAAATCTATGTGAACCATGTTCATAAATAATTAATAATAACTTATATTCAACCTAATATTTAGTTTTGCAATTACAGGTAGTTTCATGATCTATAAATCTGCTACCAAACACGTCTAAAAACATGAAATACGACTCTATTTTCATTGAATCCATTGTTTTCAAATTCCTGTTTTCAGATTGCCTACCAAACAGGCCCTTAAACTCTTCGATTTCTTCTCGTTCATCTCCTTTCTCTCCGACTCCATCCTGTCTTCCTTCGATCTTGTCGGGTTGGTAGATTAGACATTCTCTTGCTTGTTATTACTCGTTTTGGTCGATTCAGACGTTTTCCTTCGCCCCGATTCTCTCTTCTCTCTCTCCCCCCAACTTTGCCCTAAGCGCCGCCCACCGTTATCAATAGCTTGTTTCCTTTGGTCTTCTCTCTCTCCCCCAACTTTGCCCTAAGCGCCACCCACCGTTATCATCACTTTCACCCTGCTGTCGATAACCCTACCCTGAGTTGTCCTTCATCGTTTCCTTTCCTGGAGTTCGATTTTCGGTTTTGGTTTCTCACCCACTCGTCTGGCTGAGTAGTTTTGTTTCCTTCGATATCCTGTTGAGTAGTCGGTTCCCTCTGGCGGTGCTTTTTTTGTCATGAAAGAGAGGAGTTGCAATAGCGATGGTACGTTGTTCAATATCTAGGAAGAAGGTGGTTTATTCGTGATTGAAAATACTTCGTTGGATAAGCGAATTTCCTTATCTTGGGAGCATTTGAGGTGGTTCGAAGACGTTATAGGATCGGTGGTTAGTTTGTCGGAGAAACCCTTTGACAGAGCCATGTTCAAAGACGATAACGAACACTCTCGGGCTTTTCAAAATTTGTAATGCTTTTAAGCCAAGGCTTCAATGTGTTGTCTGGTACCCTGGTGAGGGAAGATCCTTCATTTTAACTACACAAGGGTGTTCGGAAAAAGGTTGGTTGGTCTTTTACTGACTGATTTTATCAAAACCATGGAGACTCAGTTACGGTTGGAGGGCCTCAATTGTCTATTGGACAACTCAACAATGAGGCTCTTAAGGAACATCCTTCCAAGCCAACCACGATAGATGAAGGATATTAGAAAGATCAATTTGAAGACAGTGCTATGATGTCTTTTTGGGCAAGGAAGCCGAAAGAGGTCAGGTGTCAAGTAAACCCTTTCATGGCTGATAAAGTAGTGTTGCTGTTAGAAGGAGAGACTTCGGTGGTAAGGGGAAGAGTGACTGGGAAGTGGCTTTTGATGGGCGATCTGTATTTAAAATTAGAAGCTTGGGACGACAATGCCCATGGTTTAGCAGAGTATATGCTCGGATATGGTGGTTGGATTCCGGTAAAAAATTTACCTATTAAGTACATGTCCGAAGTTACGTGAACTTAACTTAACTCTTAGTAAACATATGTATCTTCTATTATGTGTCTTCTTTTGTGGGCTCTTCCTTTCAACCAACTCTTCACAAGACAAATAATAATAATAATAATAAATAAAATTAAATAGAAGCTACAATGCCGCTTCCAACTGAACTTTACTCTACGTTCTCTAAAATGTTCACACTTCCTAAGCATTTCTCTGTTAGATGGTCTCCCCTTGAGCAAATTTTGGTAGCTGTAACTTTTTCTTTTGTGATGCAACTTGGGCTCATTTTCTCAAGCATAATTGCCGGCTCGAACTACCTATGTGGATTAGCTCAAGGGGTATACATGCATGAATAATTTATTCTGGTAGCTGCTGTATAATTATATTACAATTATAAACAGCTGTTATGATGAATCAGAAATAAGCTGTGTAATTTGTACTGCTGCTTTTCATTATATATGGATATGGATGAATGTAATGTTGAGAATGGAGGTTATTGTTACATAATTAATTCACACAGATTCAGAAGAAGAAAATATGGGAAACGGTGCAGCCTCATCTGAAGACAGACGCTTCTTGCACTGCTGTGTTGGGTCCCCATCCGATGCGGACCTCTGCTGGCGTCGTCACCTCGACCTCCCTGAAACACGCAAAGATCTCTTGACTGACACTCTATCACTTCCTTCCACCTCTCGGCCAGATTACATTGGTACTATTATTTTATTTTTATTTTGATGTCTCCAGCACGTATATAAGACACACCATGAATACAATGACATACCATGATGCTTTCATATAAAGAGTCCATGTAAAAACAAGTAATGGAACATACAATACCTTTTAATGCATATTTGTAGTGATTGATGCAGTGCCTTGTATTGAAGTAAGTTCATGAAACTTCCAAACCTAGGTTATGTTTGGGAGTGCTCTCGTCCAAAGTACTTATCATGCTTGAAACTACTTCTAAAAAAAGTTATAAGCACTTAGCAGCAATTAAAAGAAGTGCTTTTAGCCCTTTTGTGATTGTGATGGTAAAATCATACCATCTCTCTCATGTTATTCTTTTTATAAAAGACTGCACGATTTAAGGTCTAGATTCTAGAGACATAAGGGTTTCTTTTTTTCTTATTATTTTCACCTAAAGATCTGATCAAATGACCATTGAGTAGGTGTTGCTAAGATTGAGGGCTATATTTATAGTAATGTTATTGGATAAAAGATAGATAAGAAATCAACCACTTGAATAATGGGAGAAAATATCATGTTTTTTTGTTTTGTTTCTTTTTTTCTTCTTTAGTCGATACTATTTCAAAAATGTGATCCAACTTTCTTAAGCTAAACACAACCCTTTGCAGGCTTGAAACATTTTGTTTAATAATTTGAATGCTTCATTATTCTTCCTGATTACATAATATCTTTTAAAAGTGTAAAGTCATACAAAATTGGATTAGAATGATAAAAGACATATTCTAACTCCAAGTTTTTTTTTAATATTTTGCTGATGCAGAAAACATCTAGAGAAGCTAAAACGACGTCGACAAAACCTCTCTCGATGCGGTTTTGGGTGTCAGCAATTGTGTCGGACGAAAGAAGTCAGCAGAGGTTCCACCGACGTTTGGAAATACCCTCGTGAACATAATTTGAATCAGATGACACCATGTTGCTAGTGTCGATAGATTTGACCTATCGAATCTATTCTAATACAATATTGTCTGTTTTCAAAAACTTGTTGCGTAAAATGTAATACCGTAAGTGTATGAGTTAAGTTTTAATATAATTATTTTGAGTATCAAGTATCGTCTCTACAAGAATTAGTTTTAATTCATGTAAGTACTGCAATTTCTTTTTTTTTTTTGTTAGGGTTGTTTCTTTAAATTGACAGGCTTCTTTTATTTTTCCTGTTTGATTTATTTTTTCAGTTTTTTTTAGTATTTTTTTTTAATGTATCTTGAACATTAGTCTCTTTTCAATTTTTCAACGAAAAAGTTGTTACTTGTCAAAAAAAAATAAAAACAAACAAAAACAACAATAGTTCCCATTTAACTTTATTTAAATTTAAAGAAAGAAATCAAATGCAAACAAGCTAAACTAAGGAGCTAATTTAGAAAGCAAAAGTTAAACTAAGGAGCTAATCTAGATTTTAATATCTTGCAAGACATTAAGCAACTTCTTTTAAGAGAAATTTGCATGGAAAACTCCTTTTCACATGCATTAATGTGATTTGACCCATGTTCAGAAATTAATGACATTTGACCCTTTTTGTACTTGCGTGCATTTCGCTCAAATTCATCGTAAGGGCATCATATCGACTTCTAGCTCTCTCGCTCTCACTCAAGTCACGTTCTCGCTCAAGTCACATTCTCGCCTCGCTCAAGTCTCGCTCGCCTCACTCGCTCAAGTCTCGCTCGCCTCGCTCTCCATTTTTGTACTGTGCATTCCGTTCAAGTCTCGTTCTCGCTCTCGTTCTCGCTCTCGCTCTCGCTTATGATAGTAATTAAATAAGACATGGCTCTCTCGCTCTCGCTCTCGTTCTCGTTCTCGCTGGCTTGCTCTCGCTGGCTCGCTCTTCTTGACTTCGACTTCGCTCGACTTCTCGCTCTCTCTCTCTACTCGGCTCTTCTCTCTTTTTTTTGTCATTTTTCTTTATATTTTTTCCATTCATTTGAGCGAGAGCGAGCGAGACAACGGAGCGAGAGCGTGAACAACGTATGAGCGCGTGAACAAGAAATACCGCTTCATATTACCCTTATGAGTCATTTTGCGCGCATTGCCACGCTGTCGAATAGGTCATATTTCATTATTTTGAAATGTCAGGTCAAATGACATTAATGCATTGGAAAATGGGTTATCCGTACAAATACCTCCTTCTTTTAAGGGCTTTTAAGAGAATTGTTCACTTTCATGCAAAAATTTACAAATAGTTATGCAATTAAATTTTAGCCTAAAGAACTTTTCCAAGCACAAATTCATATCAATAAAACAAATAGTCAGTGATCAAGAGATTCTAAGCATTAAGTACATAAAAACATGAATGAAACAAAATCATTTAATCAAGGTATTTTAATAAATTAAAACCTCAAGTATAACGACTAAATCAAAATCCTAAGATGAAAAAGTTAAGCTGCTCATTGTTCACTATTACCATATCTAGCACAACACTAAAACAAAAACTACAATATAAAAAGAAAAGAAAGATAAAACTATTGTCATGTGTTGATCCACGTTTCCGTTGTAATCTTCACAGTCTCGAGCTTGAAAATTCCTCTTCTATGCTCCAAAAATATGTAGAAATTGAATTTAGGATTGCGACTCTCCAAATTGGCTCCCAAAAATCAATTGCAAAAGAGGAGCACTGGTACTTAAGGTACAAGATGTAACCCAGAGGTAAAACGGTAATTTGACCCGGCTGGTGTTACGAATATTCGTGAAGGATTGACTTGCTGTTATTGGTCAATATCCGTGGACACAGAAATATATCTGCAGTGAGAAGAGTGCAGTTGCGGGACTTTAGTGGAGTGTTCCTGCAGTTAACGAATGTTGATTAGGAGGTTAATAAGATTAACCGAGTAATCTCGTATCGTTGGAGCTTATGATCTGTAGGTCCATTAGATCCACCTTCTAGCTCGTAAAGGGTTCTTAGATCGTTTGAATTTGAAATGTTCAAATTCATTAGAGAATAAATTTAATGTATATAGATACGATATAATATATAGTTTTGGAACTATATATTATAAATTTAATGGGAATATGATTCATATTAAATTATATGAGATAATTAAATATTTGAAAGAGTTCAAATATTAAATTGGAATGTGAATATGATTCATATTTGAAAACTATAGGTTAAAATTTAATGTGCATTAGATGTGCATTAAAACTATAGGTTAGAGGGAAATATTGATTAAATGTGATTTAATCAAAATTAAATATATGATATTTATTTTGTTTTATTTAAATATGATTTGAATTAATAATTAAATATGATTTAATTATTATTTTATTAATTTAAATTAAAATGAGGGAATGTGTCATCCAGACACGTTCCCACTATCCCTCTCCTTCTCCCTATCGATAGCTTAACAGGGAGAAGGGGGTTGGTTGATCGATCGATCCATTTGCTGCAATTTTGGAATCTCTTCTCTGTAGAATTCTCTCTCTCTCTCTCAATTCCCAAAAATTCTCCAATCGTTGGAATTCCTTCCCACCAAAGGATTTGGTCTAAGTAGTACTCAGAGAATAAAAGGTTCTCCAAGTGGTTGTGTCCTGTTGGAGAAAACAGAGAAGCTTGGTGTTCTTGCTTGTTGTGTTGCTGCAAAAAGAAGCATGAAGTTGCTGTTGAGAAAAACTACAAAGGTATTATGAATTCTCTTTTAGTTAACTTTATTTTCTAAAACATGTTTGCATGTTTACTCCATATCTAATTAGATTAGAATGCATGTTTATCTCTGTTATTTTTCAATGCACTGGTTTTTGCTTTTCAACCAAAAACGATCTTGCAATTATGATTCTAAACTCATTTCCGCTGCTCAAGGGGATTAGATCTCCATCAATTGGTATCAGAGAAATGCTTGATTTATTTTGGTTGAAACAAAATTGCATTGAATTAGGTGGGAATTGCATTTGGTTTGCTGTAAAACTGTTTAGGAATATTTGACCTTAGTTTTCTATTGATTTGATCAATTTAAATGTAAAGGCCCCTGTGTTTTTTGCCAATTAAGTGCTTTTTCGAGTCTGTAATCGAGTTAAGAGTCGTTCGGGACCAGTTTCGTGCAAATCGGATGAGTATCGAAGGAGAATTTCATGTTTGAAGTTGTTGTGTTCGAAGGAGAAAGCTGCTGCCGAAGCAACAACGTTGTAACGCCATTCATCAGCGTTGCAACGCTGAGGAACGGCGTCGCAACGCCATGCCTCCTTATCGACACGAGTTCTCAGGGGTCAGCAGCGTTGCAACGCTGCCCCTCATTGTTGCAACGCTACCCCGATAGCAGGCGCGCGTGCGGACAAAGCCGGCGTTGCAACGCTCCCATCAGCGTTGCAATGGCATGATGCCAAATCTGATGCTGCAGACCGGTCTGGGCGGTTCGATTGATTTTCGGTCCGGTTCGAGCGGTTCGAGCCTGATTCAAGGTGTATTGGATCGGTTTTGTAATAAAATTAGAGTAATTTTATTATTTTTGCACTTTAAGGGCCAAATTATTCCGGTTTTACAACTATTTTTCTTTATGAATGTCATTTAGAATTTTTTCCACCTTAGGATCAGCATGTTCATGCATTTTATTTGTATAATTATTATACAAATATGGTAGAAATGCATGATTTAATTTATTTTTTCATATGCATTTATTTATAATTGTTATAATTAGATAAATGTGGAAAATAAATTGCATGGAGTAAGAAATTACTTAGTTTAAAATAATTGTTATTTTATTTAAGTAATTTTATTATTCAATTAGTTGAATATTTTTTTTATAATTCCAATTTGAAAATTATTGTTGGTTTTATAATATAGTTTTTTGTCATAGGTTAATTATTAAAATTTATAAGTGTTATAAATTAAAGGGTTTTAGAAACCATAACTTATAACAAAGAATTGCATGCAAACATAGGTACTTTGGTAAAATTAAATTAGTTTTAAATTGTTTAAATTAATTTAGACCTAAGTTTTAATTTCTAATAGGATTAGAAGTTTGTCTTACATAGTATTTTAAATAGTTTAAAATATAGTAAGACATTAAAACTTTGGTTATAAGGGAACTCTACTGGTGAAGTTCTGTCTAAAGTTGGGGGTACTCAAGTTGACGGTTAACGGAACACCTCCTACCTGGGAACTGACCCGGAGCTTGAGTTGAATTAACCTTAGTTCTATTTTATATCTAGGTAATTAAAATGCTTATCCACCTGGACATAAGGTTAAAAGACCTACTTATAATAGTTATAATAGGCATAGACTTAGATAGATTCTTTTAGCCAGAATCTGACTAAGTTAAACCTATACCCTAATCTTAGGAGCTTCAGTGGGAGAAAACGAGATGTTCGCACCGAGTTTACTCTTACGTCCTCAAGAGTTCACACTGTGAGTTCCATGCTCGGCTACGTGGTATCAATAGGGCATCCCCCTACGATAAATGTTTGCATGGTTCAATACCAAGGTGAATGAGGGAAGTATCCATAGTAAATGGGAGCAGGACGCATGTCAACATATCCTACGGTCTCCTCCATTAGGTCGCACCGTGAGATTTCTATAGTCCGCCTGCTAGGTTGTTCTGGAACAACCAAACCCTAAGGAGGGTCTGACTATAGGGATCGGAACACCGCGAACTCCAGAAATGGATAGGGTCTCTTACGTAATTTGCCAACAATTTTCTTTCTTAATAGTAACCTGTTGGCTCGGACCTATTGGATCTGAAAAATGGTAGGGTCACATTTATCGGATAAGTTAAGCTAGCTAACAAGTTCTTGACCAAACAAACGGTAGCTAAGGATAATTGGGACATGAGATGTTCTGGTAGTGAAAATTGGCTGAGAAAGTCTCAATTCAGGGGAAGAATGACTGACCGCCCGACGGAGTCTTTTGTTCTAAACCCTTGAAATATCGTTGCAAAATTAAAGGTTTAATTTAAACACTAGGTTTAGTTTAAACACTAGGGTTCTTTAATAATTTTGCTAAATTTGATTGGTTTATAATGGGTTAAAAGAAATAACTAATTAGAACTATTTTGGAATTTGAGCATGTCGCTCTCAATTATAGCCTTACTAAAAAGCGATCGTTTAACTGGTGAAAATTTTACTACGTGGAAGTCCAACCTTAATACGATTCTTGTTGTTGACGACCTTCGGTTTATACTGACTGAGGAATGTCCTCAGGTCCCTGCTTGAAACGCTCCTCAATATGTTAAGGAGGCGTACAACCGCTGGATCAAGGCCAATGATAAGGTCAAGGCCAATGATAAGGCCAGAGGGTGGTCCACTTCAACGTGTCTGAAATGAACGACGCGGTCATAGACGAGCAAAGTCATGTGTCGTTCATCCTGGAATCTCTTCCGAAGAGTTGTCTGCAATTTCGCAGCAATGCGGTGATGAACAAGATAGAGTATAACCTGACTACTCTCCTTAATGAACTACAAACTTTCCAGTCTCTTATGAAGAATAAGTGACAGGCTGATGGAGAGACAAATCTGTTTGTCCATTTCAGAAGGTTCCAAAAGGGTTCATCCTCTGAGACTAAGTCCTGTAGTTCGTCTTCTAAGCTTAAGAAGACCCAAAAGAAGAAGATAAGAGGGAAAGGTAAGACACATGCTGCTGATAAAGGCAAGGGAAAAACCAAGATTGCAGACAAAGGAAAGTGTTTCCACTGCAACGTGGATGGGCACTGGAAGCGCAATTGCCCAAAATACCTTGCTGAGCTCAAAGAGAAGAAAGGTAAATCCGATTTACTTGTTCTTGAAACTTGCTTAGTGGAAAATGATGTTTTTACCTGGATACTTGATTCAGGAGCCACTAACCACGTTTGCTTTTCGTTTCAGGAAACTAGTTCCTTCAAGGAGCTCGAGGAGGGTGAGATGACACTCAGGGTTGGAATGGGAGACGTCGTCTCAACTCGTGCAGTGGGAGATGCCAAACTGTTTTTTAGAGATAGATTTTTTTTTTTAGAAAATCTGTATATAGTTCCTAAAATTAAGAGCAACTTAATTTTTATCTCTTGTTTAATAGAACTTGGCTATTATATTACTTTTTCTTTCAATGAAGCGTTCATTTTAAAGAAAGGTGTCAATATTTGTTCTGCTAAGTTAGAAAATGGCTTATATGTACTTAAACCGAATCGAACTAAAGTAATTTTGAATCATGAGATGTTAAAAACTGCTAATACTCAAAGTAAAAGACAAAGAATTTCTCAAAATAATACCTATTTATAGAATCTTAGACTTTGTCATATAAATCTCAACCGAATTGAGAGACTCTCTAGGAATGAACTTCTAAACAAGTTAGAAGATGATTCTTTACCTCCTTGCGAATCATGCTTGGAAGGTAAAATGACTAAGCGACCTTTTACTGGAAAAGGTTACAGAGCCATAGAGCCCCTAGAACTTATACATTCAGATCTTTGTGGTCCAGTGAATGTTAAACCTCGAGGAGGGTACGAATATTTCATCTCTTTCATAGATGATTATTCGAGGTATGGTTATTTATACCTAATGCATCATAAGTCTGAAGCTCTTGAAAAGTTCAAAGAGTATAAGGCTGAAGTAGAGAATGCATTAGGGAAAACCATTAAAACACTTTGATCCAATCGAGGTGGAGAGTATATGGATTTGAGATTCCAGGACTATTTGATAGAACATGGAATTAAATCTCAACTCTCAGCACCTAATACACCACAGCAAAATGGTGTGTCAGAAAGGAGAAATAGAACCTTGTTGGACATGGTTCGTTCTATGATTAACGATGCTCAATTGCCTGCCTCGTTTTGGGGATACGTAGCAGAGACTGCAGTTCAATTCTTGAATACTGTTTCATCAAAGAGTGTTTCAGAAACACCTTTTGAATTGTGGAAGGGGCGTAAACCTAGCTTACAAAACTTCATGATTTGGCGTTGTCTGACACACGTGCTAGTGACAAACCCAAAGAAACTGGAACCTCGTTCAAGATTATGCCAATTTGTTGGCTATCCCAAAGAAACGAGAGGTGGTCTTTTCTACGATCCACGAGAAAATAAGGTGATTGTATCGATAAACACCACTTTCTTGGAGGAAGATCACATGAGGAACCATAAATCGTGTAGTAAATTAGTGCTATGAAGCTACAGATGAACCAACAAGAGTTGTTGGTCAAGCTGGATCTTCATCAAGAGTTGATGGAGAAGCCAACACCTCAAGTCAGTCTCGTCCTTCTCAACCGTTGGAAATGCCTCGACGCAGTGGGAGAGTTGTTTCCCAACCTGACCATTACTTGGGTTTAGCTGAAACTCAAGTCGTCATACCTGATGACGACGTAGAAGATCCATTGTCTTATAGACATGCAATGAATGACATAGACAAGAACCAATGGATCAAATCCATGGACCTTGAAATGGAGTCAATGGACTTCAATTCAGTATGGGAACTTGTAGACCAACCTGAAGGGGTAAGACCCATAGGGTGCAAATGGATCTATAAGAGAAAGAGAGATGCAACCGGAAAGGTACAAACCTTTTTAAGGCTAGACTTGTAGCAAAGGGTTTTTACCCAAAGAGAAGGAGTTGACTATGAAGAAACGTTTTCCCTGTTGCTATGCTTAAGTCTATTAGGATACTCTTGTCCATAGTCGCGTTTTATGATTATGAAATCTGGCAAATGGACGTCAAGACTGCCTTTTTGAATAGTAATCTTGACGAGAGCATCTATATGTCTCAGCTCGAAGGATTCATAACCCAAGGTCAGGAGCAAAAAGTTTGCAAGCTAAATCGATCCATTTATGGGTTGAAACAAACATCCAGATCTTGAAATATAAGATTTGATACTGCAATCAAGTCTTATGGCTTTGATTAAAACGTTGATGAGCCTTGTGTTTACAAGAGGGATCATCAACGACAAAGTAGCTTTCTTAGTGCTTTATGTGGATGATATCCTACTCATTGGGAATGATGTAGGATACCTTACTGACATAAAGAATTGGTTGGCGACTCAATTCCAAATAAAATATTTGGGAGAGGCTCAATATGTTCTTGGGATTCAGATTTTCTGGAATCGCAAGAACAGAACGTTAGCTCTGTCTCAAGCATCTTATATCGAAAAAATGTTGTCTCGATATTCGATGCAGAATTTCAAGAGGGGCTTATTACCCTTCAGGCATGAAGTTCATCTGTCTAAGGAACAGTGTTCTAAGATACCTCAAGAAGTTGAGGATATGAGACGTCTTCCCTATGCCTCTGCAGTAGGTAGCTTAATGTATGTTATGTTGTGCACGAGGCCAGACATTTGCTATGCAGTGGGAATAGTCAGTAGGTACCAATCCAATCCAGGGACCACTGGGCCGCAATTAAGAATATCCTCAAGTATCTTAGGAGAACGAAGGACTATAAGCTTATGTATGGGACTAAGGATTTGATCCTTATTGGATACACTAATTCTGATTTTCAGACCGATAAGAATTCTAGGAAATCCACATCGGGATCAGTTTTCACCCTTAACGAGGGAGCTATAGTATGGCGAAGCATCATGCAAGGATGTATCGCTGACTCCACGATGAAGGTTGAGTATGTCGTTGCTTGTGAAGCAGCTAAAGAAGCTGTTTGGCTAAGGAAATTCCTTATTGATTTGGAAGTTGTTCCAAATATGGAATTTTCTATCACCTTATACTTTGACAACAGTGGTGCGGTAGCCAATTCGAAGGAACCTCGCAACCATAAGCAAGGCAAGCACATCGAGAGGAAGTATCACCTAATACGAGAAATAGTGCAACGAGAAGATGTGACAGTCACGAAGATCGTTTCGGAGCACAACATTGTTGATCCATTTACAAAAACTCTCACGGCTAAAGTGTTCGAGGCTCATTTGAAGAGTTTAGGTCTACGAGACATGTACATAGGCTAATTGTAAGCCCTAGACTCTATTTTCTTTTATCATTTTGCACTCATTCATGATGTTTTAAAATATGCAAAATCGTATAGGTTGCACTAAATGATGTCGTGATCGAATTTGGGAATCTATTGAAGTTGGAGCTACAATGTGTCTACGCTTCATAAGGGATAGGTAAGCCATTGAAATAAACATATTAAAATTTGCATTGAAGTAAGTTAAAATCATTAGCAAATTGGAGAAGTTTTAGGTGCATCATGTATTGAATGGAAGATCTTATATCTCACAAACTTAGGATAAGTTGGCTAAATGCTTAAGGTTTATTTACACACTTATTTTGATGTTTTAAAAAGGTGATTATGATGTAAATATTGAAGTAGGAGCTGGCCAAGGGAGGTGAAGCCTCGGAGTTAAACATGGCAAGTAGGTGCTGTCAAATTCGAGAAAAATAACAAGCAGCTGAAAAAGGGGTCATCTTCAAACGATCATATCTCTCAATTTACTGAGTCAAATTCGTTGATTTATGAGTCAAAATCTCATAAATGGAGTGTAGAATACGAAACTTGTCGACTTTTAGAAAAATACAGAGAGGACGAAGGAGAAAAGTGCAGAACAGTGAGAGGTGTTCAAAGTTCTCGGGTAGCAGAACAGTGTGAGGAGTTCAACCTGTTTTGAGCTCATTAGGAGGAATTAGAAGCTAAAACTTCGAGGTAAGTAAGCTAAGATGTTTTCCTTGAGGTTTATCAAAAAATATTTGTTGGTTGTGTTGATAAATTTTGAGGAACCCAAGCTGAAAGTTGAACCTGTAATTTTAGGTGCAAGGGAAAAACTGCTAGCAAGAGATTGAAGGAGATTCTCTTCCATTTCTATATACCTTACAACCAATTGTGTGTATGGCTAATCTGAATTGAGTTATGGGACTGAATTAGATCTGTTTCTAAGGTGCATAAGGGAAAAAATTGATGTTACTAATTTCATTTTCAGGGCAAACGGAGATAAGAAAAGCGTATAACCCTTGGAACCATTTTTGGTGATTGTGAGTGACTCTATTTTAGAATTATGCTTGACCTATGTTTTTCTTCAAAAACATGATTATTGATCATTGAATCTTGTTTGAACTAATTATGTACAGCTTCATGGAGTTTCTAACATAAAGTTCATGATGGAACTTAAACATGTTTTGAATTAGTTTGTAACTATAAATCCAAGTATGGAAACTAAATTATGAAAGTATGTTTTCCTTTAGAGAATGTTTTGTGTAAATCCACTTGGGAACATGTTTAGAAGATAATGTGAAAATGTCAAGAAATTGTTGTATGTGTTATAAAGACATGATTTCCATGGTAAACAAATTATGCCCTTGTTTGTGGTTAACCTCTGATACTGAAGGACATTCGAGAAGGTACTTAGGGGGGAATGAATCAAAATTTCCCGATACTGAAGAAAAATGAGAAGGTATTCGGGTAGTAAATGGTCTTACCTTAATATTAAAGGACATAGAGAAAGTATTAGGGAAAACCAAAGGGCAAAAGGTATTCCACGTGCACGTGAGAGAGGTATGAACCTTATTGGTATAAATGTAACTCTACCACCTCTATGGTTTGAAAGTGGTATCATGTCATGTGTTTTATTGTTATGAGCTTCTATATTATTGATCTATCTACCCTCAATACAATACTACATTATGAGTTGTGTGCTATGTGTCACGGTCATGGTTGTCCAAGGCGTGTTGCCCATGGCCGCATGGCCGTCCCCATCCTTTTTCATTATGTTTTCATGTATGCTTTTGCTTTAGCATTGTTATTTCATTTTCATGTATTTTTGTGGGCGTATGACTCCTCGCCGAAATGACGTGCAAGGGGGTCATAGCCAAAATTCCTAGAATGTACTATAGGGGGATGCGAACATTCATCAATTCTCCCTACCAAGAGTTATATGCTAGATAAGTGTGGCTTTCTTTATTATTGCTTATCAGCTGTATAACTAACTTTCTAAACTCTCACAAACGTTTTCCAAATTGTTTTCACAAATTCTCTCTGACTTCGTTTTCTAAAACCTTTTCTCAAGAACGGGGGTGGAGGTTGCGACATAGGCCCGTTGTGCCGCGATATCTGGTTTGAGTTGGCTTACTTGCTCGTGAGCGAGAGCAAGTGCCGCACGGTCGTGTCGAGACCCTTTCAAAGGTGCGACCGTGACAAGTGGTATCAGAGCCAAGTTGGCTTCGGGAAGGCAAGACACAGTAATCATGCCTGCAAACAAATTAAACTAATCGGACAAAGAGCGATTGGCCGAGATCGAGGAGCAATTGCTTCTCTTGACGGAAGTCCCTAATAGTATTCGGTCCTTGGAATCTCGACTGGAAGAGATTGCGACCAAGGCCGACGCGATTGATGCGATTGCTGGACGCATCGATGGAATGCCCGTCTATGAATTGATGGGGAGAGTTGAGACCCTTGAGGACAGGGTAAACCGATGTGGAAACTTCGAGCGTGGTGCTAGCTCGTCGGGCGACGTCGCCCAAATTGAGGAACGTGTCGATGGTCCGGTCCGGGCGGTTCCCACAAAGAGTTGGGTCGATGTTTCGACTTTTCTGTTGATGTGAGAGATGCCCTTAAGATCTGTAGGGGCGAGATAGGCGAGATGGCCGCAA
The DNA here is from genome assembly GCA_036507285.1 of Trichosanthes cucumerina. Taxonomy (NCBI): domain Eukaryota; kingdom Viridiplantae; phylum Streptophyta; class Magnoliopsida; order Cucurbitales; family Cucurbitaceae; genus Trichosanthes; species Trichosanthes cucumerina. The sequence continues at coordinate 6,148,312 of CM071837.1, forward strand.
AGCTAAATCTCACCATGATTGCAATGGAAAGTCAAGCCCCACCTGGGGGCATGACCAAGGCTGGGAAGAAGAAGATTCCCGAGCCGAAACCCTTCTGTGGGGTTCGAGATGCCAAAGTATTGGAAAACTTCATCTTTGATATGGAGCAATACTTTCGAGCAACAGACACGGTGACTGACGAAGAAAGAGTCACCTTAGCGACGATGCATTTGGACGATGATGCCAAATTATGGTGGAGGACCCGTTATATGGACATCCAAGAAGGCAGATGTACCATTAACACATGGGAGACGCTGAAACAAGAATTGCGCTCGCAATTCTTCCCTGAGAATGTCGAGATAATAGCAAGGCGCAAGCTTCGAGAGTTGAGACATAAAGGTGCCATCCGCGAATATGTCAAACAGTTTGTCGGGTTGATGTTGGACATCCGAGATATGAGTGAGAAGGACAAGATCTTCTCCTTTGTCGAAGGGCTACAACCATGGGCCAGGTCTAAGTTGTACGAGCAGCGAGTACAACACCTGACCAAAGCATATGCAGTAGCAGAACGACTGTTTGACCTGAGTAGTGAAGGTATTAATGCACAATCCCAAGAAGCAGGACCGAGCAAAACCTCCCCACGGGGAGATGATCGATCTCATCGGCCTAACTCTCCCAAGAGTGGGGGAGGAGATAGACCTAGAAGTTCAGGAAGGGACAGCAGGAAGTCCCCACCGAGGAATGGAAATTCGTGGCAGAGACCACATAACAAGAACAACAACTACGAGTGCGTTCTTTGTAATGAGCCCTCATCGAGTGGTGATTGCCGCTCGTAAAATAGCCCTCAAGGCCCTTCAAGCGTCCTATGAGGCAAAGAAAGGAAAAGAAGTCGACGATAAGGAAATTGAGTCCGTAGAAGACGAAGACCTAGAGAATCCGCGCATTGGCGCCATAAGATTCTTGTCAGCCCTACAGAAGAGTGGGGGAGAGACAAAGGGCCCATCCAGTAAGGGCCTCATGTACGTTGACGCACATGTCAACAACAAAGCAACCAAGAGCACAATGGTTGATTCGGGAGCCACCCATAATTTCGTCTCGGAGACAGAAGCGAGACGATTGAACTTGTCGTGGAGCCGAGATCCGGAAAGGATGAAAGCTGTGAATTCAGCAGCCCGAACTATTTCAGGGATTGCAAAGGGCGTCTCAGTCAAGATGGGAGACTGGGGTGGTCGCGTAGACCTTGTCGTCGTCAGGATGGACGATTTCGATGTTGTGTTGGGAATGGAGTTCCTTCTTCAAAGACAAAGTCATACCGCGTGCCCTAGCGAGTTGTCTAGTAATCACGGGAGGAAATCCCGCCGTAGTGCCCGCTGTTGAAGCGACCTCATCGCGCGCGAGTATTATCGGCCTTGCGGTGGAGAGCGCCCAAGTGAATGTTGTGGCGAGATGTCACGAGTAATGCACCATCGCGACGAGAGAAGCGACGATCCGAAAGTACACCCCGAGATGAGGGGATGAAAGAATGGATTCAAGTGCAAGAGTGCACATACACAGAGAGCGAGAGGCGCGAAGTCGAGACACAATGAGAGACAGCCCTCCAAGAATTGAAGCCAAAGCGCGGCTCGTAGTGCCGGGTGGGACTACCCCGGGCTTGGAAGACGCAATCACAAAGATGGTACGAAGGCGGCGGCGTGACAAGCCCGCCGATCAAACGAAAGAACTCCTTTGAGGTCCTAGGCCGGCGGGGCGGAGTCGAATCTTGCCCCATATGAGAAGGTGCGCGCAGCTTCTTGCGAGATGTGGAAGGAAGCCGTAGGAGCGGATGTCCGTTGGGACCGAGTTGAAGACTTGAAGACCGCCACCCGTGACCATCCCGCTTCGAAGAGTGCCGCTTGTTGGGCGTCAACCAATTAAGTGGGGAGAATGTCACGGTCATGCTTGTCCAAGGCGTGTTGCCCATGGCCGCATGACCGCCCCTCATCCTTTTTCATTATGTTTTCATGTATGCTTTTGCTTTAGCATTGTTATTTCATTTTCATGTATTTTTGTGGGCGTATGACTCCTCGCCAAAATGACGTGCAAGCAGGGTCATAGCCAAAATTCCTAGAATGTACTATAGGGGATGCGAACGCTCATCAATTCTCCCTACCAAGAGTTATATGCTAGATAAGTGTGGCTTTCTTTATTATTGCTTATCGCTTGTATAACTAACTTTCTAAACTCTCACAAACGTTTTCCAAATTGTTTTCACAAATTCTCTCTCGACCCCCGTTTTCTAAAACCTTTTCTCAAGAACGGGGTGGAGGTTGCGCGACATAGGCCGCCAGTGCCGCCCACGATCCGGTTGAGTTGGCTTACTTGCTCGTGAGCGAGAGCAAGTGCCGCACGGTCGTGTCGAGACCCTTTCAAAGGTGCGACCGTGACACTATGCATAAGTGGTGACTTAAACTTGTAAATTGAAAGCATGGTTTGTTTATGTTACAAACAGATGTTAAGCTATTTTCTACTTATAGTCTGCCATTATTATGCTTCACCTGTGACCTTATTATAGATACTCACTGGGCTTCCTAGCTCACGTTTTGATTATGTCTACTCTTCCCAGGTAGCAGACGGGTTTCCAGTGCTTAGCCTTGACAAGACCTATTTGCCACCACGCCATTTAGCTCCTTGTATATACACTTTCTTTTGTATATGGTTTGTAGTGAGAACATATTAGATGGGTTGTAATAAACTTGGAAGCTTTATGATTACCTAAATAACATAGTAATGGAAGTGAATGTGTTTCATTTATAAGTGTATATCAGTGCTTAATTTCGCTTGTTCAAACTTGTTGTGTTACGTTTAATTTAAGTTAAGTCTTGGGTTAGTCAAGGAAAACCAACAAGAGTTTTGGTTATCTTTATCTTTGCATCTCTTCCTAGGTTAGGCAAGTAAGCTGGGACGGGGTGTGACTACTTGGTATCAGAGCAAAAGGTTTTGGGAAGGGAACTAGGTTCATGCATTAAACTAGGAGCTTGTTGTCTTACCTATTTTAATAAGATTGTATAATTTAGGACCATGGCTCGAGGTGGCAAACGAGGCAGGCAAGTGGAGACTGGAACTCAAGAAGCTACTGGTGATAGAGGAAGAGAGGTATCAGAGGGAGAGTCTAGTCATCCTCAGCAAGAGGTGAACATGGAGGAACAAATCTTTACGAGGATAACTCAAAGATTAGCTGAAAGTGTTGGATCAACACAAGCAAATCCAGAAAAGAAGTATGGCATTGAAAGACTGAAAGCCTTAGGTGCAACAACATTTGAAGGCACTACAGATCCCGCTGATGCTGAGGTTTGGTTAAATTTGATTGAGAAGTGCTTTAGGGTCATGTGATGCCCTGAAGACAGGAAGGTCGATTTAGCAACATTCTTACTCCAAAAAGGAACAGATGATTGGTAGAAGATAGCAGAGAGCAGAAAAGGGGATGCTTAGAGCTGGAAAGAGTTTCGAAAGGCCTTTGAAGATAAGTATTATCCGAGCTCTTATCGTGATGCAAAGAGGAACGAGTTTCTAGGACTTGTTCAGGGATCGATGATAGTAACAGAATATGAGAAGAAGTTCACAGAATTATCAAAGTATGCTAGCACTATTGTTGCAAACGAGACAGATCGATGCAAGAGGTTCGAGGATGGTCTACGAACAGAGATCAGAACGCCTGTGACAACAAGTTCGAAGTGGGCTGAGTTCTCAAAGCTTGTGGAGACGACATTACGAGTAGAGCAAAGCCTAGTAGATGACAGAATGGGAAAAGAGGCTGTAGGTGGTGGTCATACCACTTATTCTGTTGATTTACCACGAGACCAATTCCAACGAGGAGATAATGGGAGATTCACTCCAGGAGTTTCATGAAAAGGGAGCTTTAAACCCCATCGTGGTGGGCAGTCTACTCCAAGGACTGGTACAGGTGGTCGTGAGGAAAGACAGAGGCAACAGGGATCAAGTTTCCTTATGGGATCAGCGAGGGACTCCCTTACAAGGCAACCCAGTGAGTCAGTAGCAAGTTCAACAAGTAAACCTTTGTGCAACACTTGTGGAAAGTATCATTGGGGTCGATGTTTGAGTGGCAAAAATGTATGTTTCAACTGTGGGCAAGGTGGTCACTTCAAAAGGGAATGCCCCCAACTAATGCAAGAATGCATGGTGGGACAGAGAACTACATCGCATACTATGAACCAACAACAAAATACTGGGGCAGCTGGATGAGAAGGCACTAGTAGTTCTAAGCAGAAGGGACGGGTAGGTCGACCCCGACAACAGGGGAAGATTTACACTATGACACAGCAGGAGGCAGATGATGCACCATAAGTTGTTATTGGTACACTTTCTATCTGTAGTAAACCTGCACATGCATTATTAGATCCAGGAGCTACACATTCTTTTATCTCTAAAATGTTTGCTGCTAGCATTGTTGCGAAGTTAGAACCTTTATCTGAGGAGCTGTGTATTTATACTTCTATTGGTGATATATCGATAGTTTGTAGTGTTTATACTAATTGTATGGTGGAGTGAATGGTATGACTATGACAACTGAACTGATTCCCTTAGATCTCCAAGAGTTCGACGTTATTTTGGGGATGGATTTCTTATCTAGGTATCATGCCTTGATGGATTGCCATAGGAAGGAAGTTGTGTTGAGGAAGTCAGGCGACACTGAGGTTGTGTTTAAGGGGCATAGGAAGATATTACCTACTTGTATGATATCAACTATTAAAGCTGGAAAATTATTGAAGAAAAGTTGTACAACATATCTTGCATATGTAGTTTGTGCACCAGTGAGTAAATCGAAACCTGAAGACATTCCAGTAGTATGTGAGTATTTAGATGTCTTCCCAGAAGAGCTAACAGGGTTGCCACCTGATAGAGAGGTGGAGTTTACCATAGACCTGATGCTAGGAACAATGCCAATATCTCAAGCCCCGTATAGGATGGCACCAAAGGAATTGAAGGAATTGAAAACTCAGTTGCAGGAGTTGGTGGATAAGGGTTATATTCGACCAAGTGTATCTCCGTGGGGAGCACCTGTGTTGTTTGTTAAAAAGAAGGATGGGACATTACGATTATGTATTGATTACCAACAACTGAATAAGGTAACAATACGTAACAAATATCTTTTGCCCCACATAGATGACCTGTTCGATCAACTAAAGGGTGCCTCAGTGTTTTCCAAAATTGATTTACGATCAGGTTACTATCAGCTGAAGATCAATGATTCTGATGTACCAAAAACAGCTTTCAGGACAAGGTATGGGCATTATGAATTCTTGGTAATGCCATTCGGGTTAACAAATGCCCCGGCAGCATTCATGGATCTCATGAATCGGATATTTCATCCTTACCTTGATCAGTTTGTGATAGTATTTATTGATGACATCTTGGTGTATTCAGAAAGTAAAGAGAAACATGCAGAACATCTCAGACTAGTGCTACAGACATTACGAAATCGAAAGTTGTATGCTAAATTTAGTAAATGTGAGTTTTGGCTGGAACAGGTTGTGTTTTTGGGACACGTACTGCCAGCAGCTGGAGTTCAAGTGGATCCTCAGAAGACAAAAGCTATAGTAAAGTGGGAGCAACCCACTTCAATAACGGAAGTCCGTAGTGTTTTGGGACTTGCAGGATACTATCGATGTTTTGTTGAGGGATTTTCGAAGATAGCTCTTCCATTAACCAGTTTGACAAAGAAGAATACGAAGTTCGAGTGGAGTGAAAAGTGTGGGAAAAGTTTTCAAGAGTTAAAGAACAGACTTGTCACAACACCGGTACTAACTCTACCAACCACGGGAAAAGAGTTTGAGGTTTACTGTGATGCCTCACATCAGGGCCTTGGATGTGTACTTATGCAGGATGGGAAAGTGATTGCTTATGCCTCAAGACAGTTAAAAAAGCATGAATGTAATTATCCTACTCATGATCTGGAGCTCGCAGCAGTTGTGTTAGCTTTAAAGATTTGGAGGCATTATCTGTTTGGTGAGAAGTGTTGTATTTACACAGATCATAAAAGTTTAAAATATATCTTCGAACAAAAAGAGTTGAATTTGAGACAACGACGATGGCTTGAGTTGATAAAAGATTATGACTGCACGATTGAATACCACCCAGGGAAGGCTAATGTTGTAGTTGATGCACTAGGAGGAAGTCGAAGCAACGTAGGGGTTCACTCAATGCTGTTAGAGTGGCTCTATTTGAGGAACTCAAGAGTTTTAATGCAAAAGTGTATGTTGGTGACAAATGGAATTTGTTAGCTCGTTTTCAGGTAAGACCTACCTTGATTAATGATGTTATCTCAAGTCAAGCTAAAGACCCTACCCTTAAGAAATTGATAGAAGAGGTGAACTTGAATCAGAGAGCAGATTACGTAGTAAGGCGTTATGGAGCGTTGATGAAGTATAGTAGATTTTGTGTATCTAAAGATGAAACTTTGAGAAATGCGATACTAGAAGAAGCACATAGTTCAACCAATGCGATGCATCTCGGAGGTACAAAGATGTATCGGACCTTAAAGAACCATTATTGGTGGCCAGGAATGAAACGAGAAATAACAGAGTATGTCTTTAAATGTTTAATTTGTCAGCAGGTGAAACCTGAACGACAGAAACCAGGAGGGCTTCTAAATCCACTCCAAATACCTGAATGGAAGTGGAAACATGTAACCATGGATTTCTTATTTGGACTTCCCCGAACACCGAGTGGTTATGACGGGATTTGGGTGATAGTAGAAAGATTGACTAAGACTGCTCGATTCTTACCCGTCAAGGTAACTTTTACTCTAGATAAACTTGCTAAATTATATATTGACAGGATTGTAAGCCAATACGGAGCCCCAGTATCTATTGTGTCGGATAGGGATTCGAGATTTACTTCCAAGTTCTGGCCGAGTCTCCAAGAGGCCTTGGGAACTAAGTTGCACTTTAGTACAACATTTCATCCACAAACCGATGGTCACCGAAAAGAACCATTCGACCCTCGAAGACATGCTTCGAGCATGCGTATTGAAATATAAAGGAAGCTGGGAGACTCACCTATCATTGATGGAGTTTGCATACAATAATAGTTATCATTCTAGCATCGGAATGGCACTATACGAAGCATTATATGGAAGGAAATGTAGAACCCCTATTTGCTGGGGGGAGGTAGGAGAAAGGAAGCTGATAGGGCTAGAGTTGGTCCAAGTTACCACGGAGAATGTTAAATTTATTAGGGAAAAACTGAAGACAACACAAGATAGACAAAAGAGCTACGCCGACAAACGAAGAAGAGATTTAGAATTCGAAATCGGAGACAAAGTTTTCCTGAGACTATCCCCGTAGAAGGGTATTTTGCGGTTCGAAAGGAAGGAGAAACTGAGCCCGAGATATATAGGGCCTTACGAGATTCTGGAGCGTGTAGGGCCATCAACTTACAGATTAACTTTACCGATAGAATTGTCTCGGGTACATAATGTTTTCCATGTATCAATGTTGAGGAAATACATTTCTGATCCATCACATGTGCTCAAGGTAGAACCAATACAACTTAAGGAGAATCTAACATATGAGGAAGAACCTCTACAAGTATTGGATCGGAAAGAACAAGTGCTTAGGAACAAGTCAATACCACTGGTAAAGGTGTTGTGGAGAAATCACGACGTCGAGGAAGCAACATGGGAGAGCGAAGACCAAATGAAAGAAAAGTACCCACAACTTTTCTCATGCTGAATTTCGAGGGCGAAATTCCTCTTAAGGGGGTAGTAAATTGTAAGCCCTAAACTCTATTTTCTTTTATCATTTTGCACTCATTCATGATGTTTTGAAATATGCAAAATCGTATAGGTTGCACTAAATGATGTCGTGATCGGATTTGAGAATCTATTGAATTTGGAGCTACAATGTGTCTAAACTTCATAAGAAGATAGGTAAGCCATTGAAATAAGCATATTAAAAGTTGCATTGAAGTAAGTTAAAATCATTAGCAAATTGGAGAAGTTTTAGGTGCATCATGTATTGAATGGAAGATCTTATATCTCACAAACTTAGGATAAGTTGGCTAAATGCTTAGAGTTTATTTACACACTTATTTTGGTGTTTTAAAAAGGTAATTATGATGTAAATATTGAAGTAGGAGCTGGCCAAGGGAGGTGAAGCCTCGGAGTTAAACATGGCAAGTAGGTGCTGTCAAATTCGCAGAAAAACAGCAAGTAGCTGGAAAATGGGTCATCTTCAAACGATCATATCTCTCAATTTACTGAGTCAAATTCGTTGATTTTTGAGTCAAAATCTCATAAATGGAGTGTAGAATACGAAACTGGTCGACTTTTAGAAAAATACAGAGAGGACGAAGGAGAAAAGTGCAGAACAGTGAGAGGTGTTCAAAATTCTCGGGTAGCAGAACAGTGTGAGGAGTTCAACCTGTTTTGAGCTCATTAGGAGGAATTAGAAGCTGAAACTTTGCGGTAAGTAAGCTAAGATGTTTTCCTTGAGGTTTATCAAAAAATATGTGGTGGTTGTGTTGATAAAGTTTGAGGAACCCAAGCTGAAAATTGAACCTATAATTTTAGGTGCAAGGGAAAAACTGCTAGCAAAAGATTGAAGGAGATTCTCTTCCATTTCTATATACCTTACAACCAATTGTGTGTATGACTAATCTGAATTGAGTTATGGGACTGAATTAGATCTGTTTCTAAGGTGCATAAGGGAAAGAATTGATGTTACTAATTTCCTTTTCAGGGAAAACGGAGATAGGAAAAGCGTATAACCCTTGGAACCCTTTTTGGTGATTGTGAGTGACTCTATTTAGAATTATGCTTGACCTATGTGTTTCTTCAAAAACATGATTGTTGATCATTGAATCTTGTTTGAACTAATTATGTATAGATTCATGGAGTTTCTAACATAAAGTTCATGATGGAACCTAAGCATGTTTTGAATTAGTTTGTAACTATAAATCCAAGTATGGAAACTAAATTATGAAAGTATGTTTTCCTTTAGAGAATATTTTGTGTAAATCCACTTGGGAACATGTTTAGAAGATAATGTGAAAATGTCAAGAAATTGTTGTATGTGTTATAAAGACATGATTTCCATGGTAAACAAATTATGCCCTTGTTTGTGGTTAACCCCTAATACTGAAGAACATTCGAGAAGTTACTTAGGGGGGAATAAATCATAATTTCCCGATACTGAAGGACAATGAGAAGGTATTCGGGTAGTAAATGGTCTTACCTTAATACTGAAGGACATAGAGAAGGTATTAGGGAAAACCAAAGGGCCAAAGGTATTCCACGTGCACGTGAGAGAGGTATGAACCTTATTGGTATAAATGTAACTCTACCACCTCTATGGTTTGAAAGTGGTATCATGTCATGTGTTTTATTGTTATGAGCTTCTACATTATTGATCTATCTACCCTCAATATAATACTACATTATGAGTTGTGTGCTATGCATAAGTGGTGACTTAAACCTTTAAATTGGAAGAATGGTTTGTTTATGTTACAAACAGATGTTAAGCTATTTTCTACTTATAGTCTGCCATTATTATGCTTCACCTGTGAGCTTATTATAGACACTCACTGGGCTTCCTAGCTCACGTTTTCATTATGTCTACTCTTCCCAAGTAGCAGACGAGTTTCCAGTGCTTAGCCTTGGCAAGACCTATTTGTCACCACGCCATTTATCTCCTTGTATATACACTTTCTTTTGTATATGGTTTGTAGTGAGAACATATTAGATGGGTTGTAATAAACTTGGAAGCTTTATGATTACCTAAAGAACATAGTAATGGAAGTGAATGTGTTTCATTTATAAGTGTATATCAGTGCTTAATTTTGCTTGTTCAAACATGTTGTGTTACGTTTATTTAAGTTAACACTCGGGTTAGTCAAGGAAAGACAACAAGAGGTTTGGTTATCTCACTACAACAAAATAAGGAAACAATGACGTACATCCAAAATCCCGCCTGGGATATAATGACGGACAAAAAAAAACGCGCGAAAATTTAAAAAAAAAATGAAATTCATCTATAATGACGGGCATTGCCCGTCATTATAGAACACCTTCAATGATGGGCAATGCCCGTCATTAAAGGTATTTTAATAATAATAAAATCATTCGATCACCTGCCTCACACGTGTTTTCAAATTTCTCTCTCTCCCTCGACATGTCTCCCTCGACCAGACCGCTCCCTCGACGACCGCTCCTCACATTTCTCCCTCGACATTTCTCCCTCGATGCCGCCTCACTGTTATCTCTCTTTCTCCCTCGACCGCCGCCGAACGTCTCTCTGTTTGGGAAGGATCGACTTCGACCGAAAAGCCTCGGTCTGACTTCATTTGCCGAACGTCGACCGAACGCCGACCGAACGTAGACTTGACTCTCTCTCCTCGATCTCACTCTCTCTCCTACATCCATCGCCGACCGATCCCTGTCAACGTAAATCGCCGCCGACCGAGTCTCTTCGCCGCCGACCGAGTCGCTTCGCCGGAGTCTGAACTAATCCGGGCATTTAGGTCCTTTCATTTGCAGATCTGGTTTATTGGTGTTCAGATCTACACCGATCAGTCACCATTCGTAGGAGTTCGTCGTTGTCGGGTTCACCGGAGGTTGTTTTCTAACAAAAAATTGGCTTTAAAATCTAATATATAGCGTGAATGTTGTGTTGTTAGTTTTAGGAAAGAATGTGCATCGATCTTGTTGGCTTGCTGTTAGTTTAGGAATTTTTTTATTAAAATCATGTGCCTTGATGTGTTTATTTTAGCATGGATGTTGTTGTTGTTACTTTAGGGGGAAAAATATTGTGTATTTGTAGGAAAAAACTTAATGTTGAGTTTAGTTTAATTGAGGGGTTTTTTAGGAAAAAACTAATATAGAAAATGCTTGCGTTTAGTTTAGTTTGATTGAGAGAGTTGAGTTTAGTTTAGAAAAAAAACTAACATAGAAAATGTTGTCGTTTAGTTTAGTTTGATTGAGGGGGTAAGTTTAGTTTAAGATAAGAACTAACATAGAAAATTGTGTTTAGTTTAGTTTAATTGAGCGGGTGAGTTTAGTTTAGAAAAAAACTAACATAGAAAATGTTGATGTTTCATTTAGTTTGATTGAGGGGTAAGTTTAGTTTAGGAAAAAAAATAGCATAGAAAATGTTGGTGTTTAGTTTAGTTTGACTGAAGAGTTGTGTTTAGTTTAGGAAAAAAAGTAACATAGAGAAATGTTTGTGTTCAGTTTAGTTTGATCAAAATAATTTTGTGTTAGTTTAATGAGTTTAGTTTGATGAGGGAGAGTAGTTTTTAGTTTGATGTAGTTTATTGGAAGGAAAGATTCTTGTTGTTGCTAAAACAAAATGGTGTACAATTTAAATTAATGCATGTGTGTTGTTTGTGTTAAGTTTTATGAGTTTAGATTTCATATGTTTAATTTTCTTAATATTAATAGTGATTGAGGAATGGTTGAAAACTTTTGTTTAGCATGTTTGGTTAGAATCATATGTTTAATTTTCTTAATATTAGTAGTGAGTTTGTGGATGAGAGGAAATGATATTAGTCCAAAATATCATGATGTTGGCTTTTGAATCAACATCATGAAATTAAGTAAGTAGTGAACTCCTTGATAGTTTTATTTTTTCTTCGGTGACTTCCTAAGGACATAGTAAGTACATAAGTCTAAGTAACTATTATTCTTCTTGTAGATTGAACTTTCAAGACACCAGATTTATAGTTATGGATAAGTCGTGGATGTCAAAGAATAAGATTTCATCAGAATATCGTTTAGGAGTTGAGACTTTTATCCAAAATGGTATACGACATTCAAATAGGTTAGATGTCATTTGTTGTCCGTGCTTGAAATGTGTGAATGCAAAGTCTCAAAATGCGAATGTCGTAAGAGACCATTTATATATTAATGGCATTGATGAAAGCTATAGAACATGGATTTGACATGGTGAGTCACTACCGAATGAGAGAAAAGAGGAACCTGAAGTTGAGGACGAAGATGTTGACGACACAATAGGAATGTTTGAGGCTGCACATAACTATTTTAATGAAAAGTCTCCAATATTTGAAGAAGTGTTAGATGATGCCAAGAAACCATTGTACTTAAATTGTAACAATTTTACCAAAAGATCTGCATTGATAAAGTTATATAATTTGAAAGCAAAGTTTGGATGGAGCGATAAGAGTTTAACTGAGTTGTTAGCATTGGTTCGTGACATCTTACCAAGTCCAAATGAACTTCCTAGCTCTACATATCAAGCCAAAAAAATCTTGTGTACTCTTGGAATGAAGTATGAAAAGATTCATGCATGTAGTAATGATTGTTGTTTGTTTAGAAAAGAGCTTGAAGATGTAGAAGTATGCCCTACATGCGGAACATCAAGATGGAAGGTTTGTAAAAATTCGAAGGATGTGATGAAGAACATTCCGGCGAAAGTCATGTGGTATTTCTCTCCTATCCCAAGATTTGAAAGAATGTTTCGCAGTAAAGAAATATCGAGTTTGTTGACTTGGCATGCTAATGAACGAGTAATTGATGGGTACATACGACATCATGCGGATACACTATCGTGGAAGCAAGTAGACAATTTGTGGCCAGAGTTTGGTTTAGAACCTAGAAATCTCCGTCTTGCTCTTTCAACTGATGGAGTCAATCCACACGGTGATCTTAGTAGTTGATATAGTTGTTGGCCAGTTATGTTGGTGACATACAATTTACCTCCATGGTTATGCATGAACCGAAGATTTTTGATGTTAAATGCATTAATATCTGGGCCTAAACAACCAGGGAATGACATAGATGTTTATTTAGCTCCATTAGTTGATGATCTGAAAAAACTTTGGAATGATGGAGTACAGTGTTATGATGTACATCATGAACAATCTTTCATACTTAAAGCTATTTTATTGTGGACTATTAATGATTTTCCTGCATATGACAATTTGTGTGGTTGTACAGTAAAAGGATATCATGCGTGCCCAATATGTGGGGAAAAAACTTCATCCACTTATTTGCCAAAAGGGAAAAAAATGGCATATCTTGGAAATCGAAAACATTTACCCCAGTAATCATCCATATAGAAGATGTAAGAAAGCTTTTAATGGTGAACAAGAATTGGAATTTGCTCCTGAACCGTTAAGTGGAGAGGAAATTCTTGCGAAAGTTAGTAGACTTCAATACTCGTTTGGAAAGAAGCCAAGAAAGGAAAAAAATAAAGGAGATCCTTCAAGCACTTATTGGAAGAAGAAGTCTATTTTCTTTGAGTTAGAATACTGAAAACATTTTGACGTGCGACATTGTTTAGATGTGATACATATTGAGAAGAATGTGTGTGCAAATATTATTGGCACGTTACTTGATATTCCCTAGACAAAAGATGGATTAAAAACTCGTCTTGATTTGGTTGAATTGAACATTAGATCGAGTTAGCCCCTCAATTAGGAGAAAAGAAATCTTCTTACCTCCAAAGATGTTATACACTATCGCGGATGGAGAAATTGAATTTGTGTAAGACACTATCGAAAATTAAAGTACACAAGGTTATTCTTCCAATATACAAAGTTTAGTGTCGCTCACAGATTTGAAACTTTATGGGCTTAAATCGCATGACCACCATGTTCTTATGCAACAATTATTACCTGTGGCTATACGTGGTATTTTACCAAAGTATGTTAGATATGCAATTATTCGTCTGTGTTTCTTTTTCAATGCCATATGTAGTAAGACGATCGATTCATCAAAGTTAAAAGGCTTGCAAGAGGATGTAGTGATTACTTTGTGTTTGTTAGAGAAATATTTTCCACCAGCATTCTTCACGATAATGGTACATCTTGTGGTTCATCTTGTAAGAGAGATAGAATATTGTGGACCAGTGTATTTGAGGTGGATGTATCCTTTTGAACGATATATGAAAGTTCTAAAAGGTTATGTGCGAAATAGAAACCGACCAGAAGGATGCATTGGAGAAAATTATATCGTGGAGGAGGCTGTAGAATTTTGTTCTGAATTTCTATCTGGGGTTGAGTCTATTGGGCTACGTTCAACGACAAGGAAAGAGAAATCAGATTTTGATAGACCATTGTCTGTTGCTCACTATATCAAACCCAGTAAGGAACAATTGGATCAAGCTCATCTTTACGTTCTTCAAAATGTGAATGACGTGCTTCCATACATAGGTTACGTAAATCTCAACACATAGCTTTCGAACTATGGAATGATGTACTAATTTTCATGTGTTCTATGAATTTAGGCAACTGGAAACTCTATCTAGACTCAATCCTAGTAGATCCAAAAATAAAAAGTGGCTTCAAGATGAACATAATCGCACATTTAGCAGATGGTTGCGTGATCGGGTAATCTTGAGTCAAAACTTTGTAATGAGTGGGGTTAATGTTTATTCCTACTTAATTTACAATTTATATTTTTCAGGTTCAACTTGCTCTCGAGGTGCCAAACAACTCCATATCACCTTCTTTAAGATGGATAGCTCATGGGCCTTGTCCAGATGTAGCCACATTTAGTGGTTATGTGGTCAATGATACTCATTATCATACGAAAAAACGTGATGATATTAGGAATACCCAAAATAGTGGAATTCTTATAACAACAAACACAATGCAAGTTTCCAGTGCTAAGGATAAAAATCTCATTATGTATGACATGACCTTTTATGGTGTAATACAGAGATTTGGGAGATTGATTACAAAAATTAACATTTATTTTGTTAAAATGTGACTGGGTTGAGAATAATAATGGAGTTAAAGTAGATGACCTTGGATTTACAACTGTCAACCTTAATCGCATTGGGCATAGATCAGACTCATTTATTTTAGCATCTCAAGCCAAACAAATATTTTATGTAAAAGACCCTCTTGATCCTCGATGGTCGGTGGTTTTAACCCCTCCTCAAAGAATAGTTGAAGAAGAATATTCTGAGGTTGATGTTGATACCGTTCAAGATTGTGGATATGGTGTACTAGAAAGAATGCCTAATATTGACGTGATCGATGAAATCGATGAAATGTCATCCACATATCTTAGAAATGATTGTGAGGGTATATGGATCGATAAATAATGTATTAAATATGGTATGCATTTGTTTAGTTATTGCAATTTTTATGAGTTCAATATATATATTATGCGTTATTATAACTTATATTTTTCATGGTATTTTTGTTTTGGCAGATTGTTACAATGAGTGGATCAAGTGACGAGGAAGTGAATGTATCGATCCAAATGGAGGCTAGGCGTACTAATCGACGTGGTCTCACTACTATGCGTGGTCTGGCACGCGTAAGGACTACAGGGGAACGCTTGGTCATCCAATACAACAATCAAGGCCAAAGTATTGGTGATAATGCAAACCAAATGCAAAGTTACATAGGAGTTTGCGTTAGGCAACAAATTCAATTAAGTTACAAGACTTGGAAAGAGGTTCCCTAAGAATTGAAAGATAAAATTTTTGATTCTGTAGAGGTAAGAATAATAGTATTTTCCCCTAAATGCTTCTTAATATCGAGTTATTTAACCCTTTATTATGTGTTTCCTATGTAGATGTCATTTGTGATCGACCCTCGGTCCAAAAATGCTATTCTTCAATCAGCGGCAAATAAATTTCGAACATTTCGATACACGTTGTATCAAAAACACATACTTCCATTTAAGGATGAGCCGTCCTTGTTGAAGCATCCTCCACAAAAGTATTCACATATTGATCAAATCCAATGAGATGCATTTGTGAATGCTAGATTATCGGAAGAATGGGAGGTAAGTACATTATACTTATTGTTTTTAAAAGTTAGTAAAAAAAATATTAAAATGATTTAAATTGATTCTATTATGTGATACAGGCACAAAGTCGTGTACAAAAGGAAAGGAGAGAGAAATGTAAATATAATCATCACATCTCTCGCAAAGGATATGCCAACTTAGCTGAAGAACTAGTGAGTAACATTATTTCTTATAATTGTCCATAAAATGAGATTTAATAACTTGTGTGTTTATAGAGGAATTGGCGGAAGATCCTTCCACTCGTGCCACCTTATGGATACAGGCACGAAAAGGAAAAAATAATGAATACTTCGATGATGAAACCAAACAATGCCCTGGTCGAATTGTAAGTTAATATGTTTTATTTTAACATGATGTAAAAATGATTCATAGTTTAAATATCTTATAGTTAGTTTCAATGTCAATCTAAATGGTTGTGACAAGACGAACTAGTTATGAAGAATAAAGGTAAAGACATATTGACCGAAGCATTAGGCACGCCAGAACACAGAGGGCGTGTTAGAGGATTAGGTATGTCTGTCAAACCATCAACATACTTTAACATTCCTCGAGTGAAATCAAAATCAAGTTAAGAGTCTGACAACAAAATGTCGTGCTCACCTTCCAAAAAGTCTGCAAGCATAGGCAGTAATCATCCAAAAGACAAGGATGTCATTGACGAGGTGGAAGAAATTTTAGAGGTAATTAGGATTTTGTGTAAATTTTTTGATCATAAGATGTGTTATATGATACTTTATTCTGACATTCTTTTTTAATTTTTGAAGGGAACTTCATGCCACCTAGCAATAGGATCAAAGGATAATGTGGTTGCTGTAGGCACAATGTACACGTCTGACGCTCAATTTCCCACAGTCCATGGAGTTCCCTTAGGAGTCGAAAATGTTAGAGTGGTAGTGGACATGATCGTAGGTGAAGATGGTCCATTACCAATTCCTATACGGGGAGAAGTAGAGTCTCTGAGTCAATCAATGGGAAATTTTGTGGCATGGCCTCGGGACCTTGGCATTTTTAATAAGGGGAAAAAGGTATGAAATTCTTCAACTCAATGTTTAAAATTACTATATTCTTTGTTTACAAATTTATATGTTGTTTTGTTGTGATAGGTGGCTTCTCCAGCAAAACATAAGTCGGATGTTTCTGTACATGTGCCTACTTCACATTCTACAAAGTACACAGATGCTCATGTGACTATTAAGCTTCTGAATCGTTATGCAATGTTATCGATGCAAGAAGATGATACGATTCAAGTCAAGTTGAGTGAGCACATGTTCGGGGAGGAGAAGTTAATTTATTTACATCGCGATGATATCCTGCATTACTGTGGGATGGTGAAGATAGGGTACTCCTGCATAGTCGCATACATTGCGTAAGTATACAACATCTTTCATTAATATTGACTACACTTTTGAATGTAGTATACAACATCTTTTGTTTTATGACTTTACTTTTGTTTTAGGTATATTTGGACTGTATGTGACTATGAAATAATCGCCAAGTTCTTGTTAGTTGATCAAATAACCATTTCTAATTTTGTTAAAAGTCAAGAAACACGTTGTATAAATCTGGCTAACAGGTTAGAAATGGTTAATTTGGACTTGGATCAACAAGTTTTCATCCCATATAATACTGGGTAAGTTTAACTTACTTCAACCTATTTAATATATTTTTGTTCATTAAAACAATGATAAATTCATTATTTTTAATAGATATCATTGGATGTTGATCGTTATCCATCCGCGATGAACACCGTTTATGTCTTAAACTCGTTGAGGAGTAAGATCGAAGAAAGTTTTCAAGGAACAATAAATACGTAAGTGTTTCAAACCTTAAGAATTACTTTCTATTAATTTTTTCTAATGCTTCAAACTCTTTAGATCCTTGAGAATGTGGCAAGCCAAGCACTCAGTTCCACAATATCGTTCTCCTATCACTTGGAAACTTGTAAAGGTAAACATAATTGATATATTCGATTGTTTTGGCCAACGGAACGAAATTTAACTCAAACATGCTATTTTTAAAATTATTTTGCATGTAGTGCCCACGTCAACCGGGTTCTGTAGAGTGCGGGTACTATGTACAGAAGTATATACGAGAAATCGTATATAATTCTAGTATCCCTACAATGAGCCTTGTAAGTACTCTTATTTTACATTCTTAGTGATTCAAAATGTAATTTAGTCTAATGTTATTTTTTATATATTATTTCTCTTTGTAGTTTAACACAAAAATTGCATATGAACAAGAAGAAATCGACGAGATTCAAGTAGAATGGGCGGATTTTGTTGGCAGATTAGTGTAAGCCATTTGTGGATTTCTGAATTGTGTGAAATAGGTTTGTATGAAGTTAAGTAAGTTAATATGTTGGTTAGGTGTAATATAATTTAGTCTAATGTTATTTTTTTATAGTAGAAGTGTATATTTAGTAGTTTGTGGAGAGGCGGGTGGCCTCATTCTTCTGAATCTGGGATTGGAGTTTGTTGGATGTTGTATAATGAATGAATGTGTTTTTTGTTGTATATTCTTGTTTCTTGGATGTTGTCTATGAATGAATGTGTTTTAGAAGTGTTATGCAATGTTTCAGATTATGGTTAGCTGATGTTCTGTAGAGGTCATGCCAAAATTTTTACTTATTGACTTCATTTCGTGTTAGTGTTAGAGTTTATTGTTTTTGTGATATAGGTGTTAAGGTTTGTGATATAAAAGTTTATGGTTTTAGAGTTATGGTTAAGGTTTGTGATATACTAGTTTATGGTTTTTGTGATCGATAGAAGTGTTCTGCAATGTTTCAGGTTATGGTTAGTGTAACGACCCAAAACTCCAAGTACCTTTTAATTCGTGTTTTGGGTAAATTATTGGAAATAAAATTTAATTGGATCTTGTGGACTTTGAATTTAAAGAAAGATTTTGAAAAGTAGAAAACTTGCGTAATTAAAGGTCCTTTTAAAACAATTAAATGAGCCTAAGGGTAATTTTGTAGTTATAAGCTAAATGAAGGGCATTTTCATAAATTTAGTTAAAAAAGAGAATTAGGGTTTTACACTTAGACTCACGTTTATCGAGGCCTTCTTCTCCATGTTCTCCTACCTCACGCGAATCTCCAGCCGTTGCTTATCTTCCTTCGCTTGGCCGGTGCGGTAATAATTAGCCGCCTCAACCGTCGGTCGGCATCCGTCGCGACGCGTCTTCGCCCTGCCGCTAAGCCACGATCGCGAGAGCTCGATGGAGAAGCCGCCGTTACGCCCAGATGCACGCTCGTCGACTGCTGTTGCACGCCGCTCGGACACCAACGATCGCGAGCCTTCGCTTTGATCGCCGTCCTCACAAAAGATCGATCCATGAAGCTTCGCCGGAGAGTCATGGGTCGAGCAGCCGTGGATCCGAGCACTGCAACTTCGGGTAGTCACCGCAGTCGAACTTCACCAAACCACCGATTCCGTTTTTAGTTCGAGTTTTGATTGGGAAATCCGATCGGTTTTCAGAGTTCTAAGACTGGTTCCGAATAGATCGGCTCACGAGCTTCTTGGATCTGACTCCTACGTTCCGAGACGCGCCGCCGTCTCGCCTCCACGCGCCACCGCCGCCAACCAGTTCACAGGTTTGGTTCGAGTTTTGGGGTGTTTGCTGACCGGTTTTCCTAGATTGGAAATCGGTTTTGGATAGATCGAGCTACGAGCTTCCCGACGATGTGTTCAACGCTCGAGACGCGCGTTGTTGAGAAGCCGCCACCACGCGCGCCGTTGGTCGCTGTCTTGCCGGCCACGCGCCGCCGCCCACCGGAGCTGTTTCCGGTCCATCTGTTTTGATTCCCCGAGTTCGTTTTCAGCCTCCGGTTGGGTAATTTCGCTTGATTATTACTTGATGTTCCAACTAATTGCTATGTAGACTCTAAGTTATGCTTATGTAAATTAATTAAGGAATTGATGAAATGGAATTAGGGATCTGGCGTATTAAACACGATTGTGATGAACACTGAGTTAGGAACGGAGCTTGAGGAGTTTTAAGCGAAGGCTATGGTAAAGGATTTTTCTACGAATTAATTTGAGAAAGGGAAGTATATATGTTTTGAAGGATTTAGTTTAAAATGATGAACTTCAAAGATTTGCCTCAAAAGAAGGATCTCCATAATTTATTTCAGGAATAATTTTCCCAAGATTTATTATTCGAAAGGGTTTGAGAGGACATTCAATACATGGTTTGATTTTAAGGGAATTTCATATAATTTAAAGTTTTGGTTTGAGAGGCCCCGAATAGAGATGATTTCAAAAGACCCGAATAGAAAGGATTTCAAAGTATTGAAAAAAAAAGAGTTTTGACACGGTTATGTAGATTCATGTATATTGAGCATTTTCAGTTATGTCGTTGTGAAGGATACGTATTTGATAATATAAATGTAATTATGATTCATGATTGATTGACTCGAGTTTAAAGTTATAAAAGTTATGCCATGATTTTATAATTCATCTGATTGTTGCATCATTCTGAATGCATATGTATATGTGATTGAAGAATGAGACCTCATGCATATTGTATGTATATGAAAATGTTATGTAGGCTGTGGGCAATTGGTCTCCTGAGAATTTATGCATGGTAAAACATGCATCAGAGACCCTATGGGTCAAACCTTATATAGAGTCTGTGAGGACTCAACTTATAGAGTCCATGAGGGACTCAATTCTTATAGGGTTCTGTGAGGGACTCAATTCTTATAGGGGTCTGTGAGGGACTCAAACCTATAGGGGTCTGTGAGGGACTCAATATGAAAAGACTAAGGTAGACTCAATTGACCACGTATAGCCAAAGAGAAAAAGTCATGATTTTATGAAAGAAAGTTTTAGGTCCCACTACAGAAAGGTTTATGATTTTAAAAGTCACGAATAATAGTCATGTTTAAAAGTCAGGTTTGAAGGAAAGTCATATGCATGTGTTTGCATTTCCCGATCCCCCACTTACTGGGTATTTTATAATACTCACCCCTTTACCTTTGTTGTGTTTTCTCTGCTTTTAAAATGTTTTCGTGTAAAGCGCGAGCATACCAAAGTGAGTGGCAGGGATGCGCTACAGAAGCCATGGGAACCGAGTCATGAATTCTGCATCCATGGTTTAGAAAGAATTGTTAAATGATTATTGTCTTCCGCTTATGTAACATAGAGTTTTGAAACTAGAGGCCGAACTTAGTTATGTTTCTTGTAAACGTTTTGTATTTCTATGGGAACCCAAATTAAATTGATTTTTATTTATCAACTTTTACTTATTTAAAGTCAGTTAGGGCCTCGAATGCATGCATGAGTAGTAATGTCCCTAGGAATTTATGTGTTAAAAGTAGGGGCTTTACAGTTAGCTTATGTTCTGTAGAGGTCATGCCGAAATTTTTACTTATTGGCTTGATTTCGTGTTAGTGTTAGAGTTTATTATTTTTGTGATATAGGTGTTAAGGTTTGTGATATAAGAGTTTATGGTTTTAGAGTTATGGTTAAGGTTTGTGATATACTAGTTTATGGTTTTTGTAATCGATAGAAGTGTTCTGCAATGTTTCAGGTTATGGTTAGCTTATGTTTTGTAGAGGTCATGCCGAAATTTTTACTTATTGACTTGATTTCGTGTTAGTTTTAGAGTTTATTGTTTTTGTGATATAGGTGTTGATATTATGGTTTTAGAGTTATGTTTTAGGTGTAATTTGGAGTTTTGGATATAAGGGTTTTCTATGTGCATTGTTTTAGTTAAAAAAGAATTTTGTTGGATGTTATGAATTAGTGATTTCATGTATGTTTTGGATATAAAATTATTTTTGTTGCATGTTTGTAAATTTGTATAGTGATTTCATGTGTGGTTTCAATATAGAACTTAATATATTTGTAATATATCAGGTAATTAGTTATTAAATATTGTTGGTTAGCCATCGGGCTATCAACTTTTTTTTTATTAAATTATGCTAAAAACGATGGCGGGCAATGCCTGTCATTAAATAAAAAATTATAAACTAAATAATGACGGACAATATAATGACGGGCTGTGGGTTTTTTTTTAAAAAAAATTCCAAATATAAATGACGCGTAATGCCCGTCATAAAAAGGTACCACCGTTTTAAGGTTTTGATGACGGGCAATGCCTGTCATTAAAAAATAACTTTTCATGACGGGCAATGCCCGTCATTAAAACCTGGGTTCCAACCCACTTTTAATGACGGGCAATACGTTTAATGACGGGCATTGTCCGTCATCAAAAGTCGACCGTCATTGTATGTTTTGATGAAGGGCAGTTTTTAATGACAGGCAATGCCTGTCATGAAAACCCGCCCGTCATCAAAACATACAATGACACTCACATAGATGACGGGCGACCGCTCGTCATCAAAACCCTTTAATGACGGGCAATGCCCGTCATTAAAATCTTTTTTTCTACTAGTGTCTTTGTCTTTGTATCTCTTCCTAGGTTAGGCAAGTAAGCTGGGACGGGGTGTGACACTAATCTAAGGCAAGTGAGAGATATGTAATGGGTATATAGATGCCCTAGTTTATTGTATTTCTATCTCTGTAACCACTGTTTTAGATTATGATGTACCACACTAGAGTTTTAGTTCAAGTGGGAGTTTGTTGGGGGTTGTGCCCTAAAACTCGTAGTTTGTATTTTTTATGTTCTAATTAATGTAATAAATTGTTATTACTTCAATAAAGTGTTATTATTCGTTATTTACGATATTGTCTTTGTTTTAATCCTAAATCCAATAAACTAAACATCCAAGGTTGTTAAATGTATCTTTAACTGAATGTAGTGTACATATAAAGAATCTCAGTTCGAGATACAACCTAAAGGGTCTGTAGTAATGGGATAAGGTTTGGGTACCTTACCCTGGTAAAACTATGGATGTGGCCCACTTTGTATATGATACAAACACTGTGATCCTAATGATTCATGTAGATGACATGTGATGTAAGATATCTTATGTAATGAGTTTACATAAGACCGGACCACGAAATAGTAATCACTAGATGTAACTCCGTTGACTAGTTAGGTTTCTATTTCACTAGAATGACCTAGG
The DNA here is from genome assembly GCA_036507285.1 of Trichosanthes cucumerina. Classification (NCBI taxonomy): domain Eukaryota; kingdom Viridiplantae; phylum Streptophyta; class Magnoliopsida; order Cucurbitales; family Cucurbitaceae; genus Trichosanthes; species Trichosanthes cucumerina. The sequence continues at coordinate 6,171,111 of CM071837.1, forward strand.
CAACTTGATCTCAATCCTGAGCAGGTTACGAACTCCTGTTTGCGAGCGATTGTCCTTTGACTAGTATGGGTGAGAGTGGCCAGATTCGCCGACTCAATATGCCTACCTTCTTGGGGACAAGACCGAGTGAGCAGCTGGGGACTTAGCCTAGCAAGATGGAATTCACTCATTCTCGCCTACTAGGGTAAGTAGAGGAATGTTCCCTTAAGTGGTGTCTCCGGGACTTGAACAAAGGGCCCAACCCTCTCATTGGCCCAAGAGTGACTCTGTTTGTTGGTAGGATCACAAACAAATTGTTCATTAGAGGAACACTGCTACTTAAGGTACAAGATGTAACCTAGGGGTAAAACGGTAATTTGACCCGGTTGGTGTTACGAACATTTGTGAAGGATTGACTTGCTGTTACTGGTCAATATCCGTGGACACAGAAATATATCTGCAGTGAGAAGAGTGCAACTGCGGGACTTTAGTGAAGTGTTCCCGTAGTTAACGAATGTTGATTAGGAGGTTAATGAGATTAATCGAGTAATCCCGTATCGTTGGAGCCTCTGATCTGTAGGTCCATTAGGTCCACCTTGTAGCTCGTAAAAGGGTTCTTAGATCGTTTGAATTTGAAATTTTCAAATTCATTAGGGAATAAATTTAATGTATATAGATATGATATAATATATAGTTTTGGAACTATATATTATAAATTTAATGTGAATATGATTCATATTAAATTATATGAGAGAATTAATTATTTGAAAGAGTTTAAATATTAAATTGAAATGTGAATGTGATTCATATTTGAAAACTATAGGTTAAAATTTAATGTGCATTAGATGTGTATTAAAACTATAGGTTAGAGGGAAATATGAATTAAATGTGATTTAATCCAAATTAAATATATGATATTTAATTTGTTTTATTTAAATATGATTTAAATTAATAATTAAATATGATATAATTATTATTTTATTAATTTAAATTAAAATGAGGGAACGTGTCATCCAGACACGTCCCCACTATCCCTCTCCTTCTCCTTATCGATAGTTTAATAGGGAGAAGGGGGTTGGTTGATCGATCGATTGATTTGCTGCAATTTTGGAATCGCTTCTCTGTATAATTTTCTCTCTTTCTCAATTTCCAAAAAGTAGAGTCTCCGCACTTCGAATGGCATGACCCAAAATCGTCTCGCACATGTTCTGGAGGTGGAAAACAAATATCAAAGCGTTGAGATAACCTCTACAACATTTTGGCTTTCTCTGTAGCATTGAGACGCTATGGACAACATCTCAACACTACTATATAGATAACACTAGTCATATGCGCTATATCTCTTCACTCAGGTGTTTGAATGACCTCTAGTTTGATATATTGGAATCGTGATTCAATGTAAAATCTCTCAGAACGTGTGTTATATTCAAATTACATCTCTAGTTTACTTGAATCTTCAATTAAAATTTAAAAATGCTCCAATATCCACCAAAATACTCTCAACATTTCGATTATGTTCTATTAGCTCGATTTCTACAATTTAATCACAAATACGCATTAAAGCACACAAAGTAGGATTGGTACGACAACACTAGGAGGATGAATAAAGTTGCTTGAAAAAAGTAACCTCTTTTTTAGGATTTAAATTAGATTAATTCAATAAACTTCTCAAAATAGACATCCTAAAAATGTCTAAAAATATAGAACAAATGTTCTTTATAAACATATAATCTACTTAATTCTATAATTGAACAACGTAAAGTAAAAGAGCATATGTGAAGAGATGACACTGAAAGTTCTTATAGTGGTTTGAAAATCTCTACTCCACTCTCCAAGACACTGTTTTGAGAATTTATTGCAACGATTCTTTTACGAATGAAAACCAAACTGATTGTTTTTTTGGATTCAATAGTTAACCCCCAACTATTTAGGATCAAACCTATGTCGAGTCATTTAACAAGTTTAGGATCAAACGACTACCATCCTTTTACCGGATTCAAGATCAAATCACTACAAACCTTTTTTTGGGTTCAAGATGAAATTGCTCACTCAAAATTCCAAGGTGTATCCACATCTAAGATGAAATAGAAAATCCTACAAAAATAAAAACTCTCACAAGTGTAGATACACAAGTTTGAAGCATTCAAAATGGTATAATCCTCACAAAAAGATTATAAAAATCGAGTTTTGGAAAAAAGATAACAATGGAGTATTGAGAGAGCCTTTCAATAAGTTTGAGAGAGGAGACTTTGAAAAGAGAGGAAAAAATGTGTTTAAATAAGGTTGTATGGAATAAGTAGCTCAAGGTTAAGATGGATGAAAATATTGGGTTTGATGTCCTAAAACTCGTGGTTTGTAAACTGAATGTACATTCTATTTTGTAATAAAGTTGTTATTGAATAAAGTGAATTGTGTATTTTGTAACCCTAATCCAATAAATGAAGAACCCTTGACTATAGGATGTATACTTTGAACTTTCTGTGTGACATAAAAGTGGATCAAGTTCAAGTTATAGCCTAAATGGTCTATAGTATAGGGATAGGGTCTGATACCTTATCCTGGGATACTATGGACGGGACTCACTTTGTATAGTACAAATGATGTGATCCTAGATCATTCATGTGGAGACATGCGAGTGGAGACACCCTATGCAATGAGTTTGTATAAGACTAGAACGCAAAATAGTCACTTAGACTTTATAACTCCGTGTATTGTCTTAACTGACTATATTTATATGATGACCTAGGTAATTCGATCTTAATCCTAAACACACTATGAACTCTTGTTTATTCGGGACTATTCTTAGATTTTCATGGGTGAAAGTGGTCCAGATTGCTGACTTAATAAGCTTCTCATTTTGGAGATAAGACCTGGTTGATGAGATTGAATCCCGTAGCGGAAGCGACGTGAATCGCGTTGCTTTTCGTTGTGTTACTGTTTTTCTTAAAACTAACACTCATCTCATGAAAGTCTAAGTTAAGCATGCTAAAAGAGAAGAAAAATGTACAACAAGGTGTACTAACCTCTTAAAAAACCGTTTTTTCGCGAATTCCTTCTCCCGGTCACAATCTCAACAATCTCAAGTTCTCAACTACGAACCACGAACCGAACACGATTTAGGGACACCTCCACTTGATCTTCTCGATTGTTCTCTAGTGGATGAGGGAGAGTTGTGAGACTTCTTTTGGGTTTTGGGTGAGGAGAAATTAGAGAGGATTTTTAGAGAGAATTGAGAGAGCTCTCAAGGTGTATTTCCAAAAAATGAGAAAGTGAGTTCTGAAAACCCTTACAATCCACCATTAAATAGTGGTATTTGGTGGAGGTAAAATCTCTACCAATTTACCACTTTACCACAACTATATAATATGCAAATCATATTTGCATACTATATAATATAAGGTATCACATACCTTATTATACAAATCCCATTTGCATAATTGTGGTAATTTAAAATAGAACACATTCAATTTTATTTCTCTCAAATCAATTTCTCCAACAATAAGCCTTAATTTCATAATTAGGATATAATATAGTTTATTATGAATCTCATTCACATTAAACTATATATTATGTCAATCATATCTCATATAAATGACATAAATACCCTTTATATGAATTGAACAATTCAAATTCACTCCAAACTCTATACCCTCATTAAGTCCATAATTGAGCCAACCGAGGGACTAATGGACCTACAGATCATGAGCTCCAATGATCCAAGATTAACTGATCAAACTCTTTGATCCGGTTAATCAACATTCATTAACAATGGGGTCACTCCACTATAGTCCCGTAGTTGCACTCTCCTCATTGTAGGACAAGTTGTGTCCATCGATATAACCAATGCCTGTTAGTCGACCCTTCACAGGTTGTTTGTAGTCACAGTTGGGTCAAATTACCATTTTACCCTTGTGTCTACCTCTTGTTTCTCAAGTCTCACTGCTCTTCTAATGAAAAACTTTGTTGCATGGTCCTATCATAAACAACATCCCCCGGGCTAGTGAGAGGGTGGGGTCTCGTTGTTCAAGCCCTAGATTCAACACTTAAGGGAACAACTCCTCTAGTTTTTCTAGCTCGGGAACGAGTAAATTCCATCTTGCGTAGTTAAGTTCCTAACTCCCCATGTAGTTTTGTCCCTGAGAAAGTAGGTGTTGGGATTTTTGCCCTAAACTTGTGTAATTTTGATCAAATAAACAAAGGGTTATTTGTTTTGATAAAATTACAGTCTTGCTTTATAAATCCAATAAACTAAGCTCCAAGGTTATAATATATATCTTGAACATCAGTGTAGTGGACATTATTTGGATTGAGTTCAAGAATATAACCTAAATGGTCTATGGTATATGAATAAGGTTGGAAACCTCATTCTGGTAACACCATGGATGCGACCCACTTTGTAATTAGTACAAATGAGGTAATCCAACTCATTCATGTAGTTGACATGCTAGTGGGGGCATCCTGTATGAAGAGTTCATACAAGACCGAACCGCAAATTATTAGCCTAACCAGTGTAACACCGTTAACAAGATAAGACTAGTAATTTATAGATGGTCATTAGTGACTCGATCTGAATCCTGAGCGAGTTAAGAACTCCTGCATATAGGGGTTTGTCCTTAGACTAGTATAGGTGAGAGTGGCCTGTAGCCGGCTCAATAAGCCTACCTTCTCAGGGACAGAACCTCGTAGGTAGCTAGGAACTTAACTGTGCAAGATGGAATTCACTCATTCCTACACTAAGGAATTAGATAGGTTGTTCCCTTAAGAACTGACTCAAGGTCTAGAACAACGGGGCCCCGCCCTCTATGAGGGTACGAGCCTATGGTAGGACCTTAGACTTGTTGTTCATTAGGGGATCGGTGGTGCTTAAGGAACAAAGAGCTAATCACAGGGGTAAAACGATAATTTGACCCAACTGTGATTACGAACAACCTGTGAAGGGTCTACTCATGGGTAATGACTATATCAGTGGACACAATATTATCTACAGTGAGAAGAGTGCAACTACAAGTATATAGTGGAGTGACTTGTAGTTAATGAATATTGATTAACTAGATCAAAGAGTTTGATCAGTTAATCTCACATCATTGGAGCGCATGAACTGTAAGTCCATTAGGTCCCTCCGTTGACTCAACATGGTAATATTGAGGGTATAAAGTTAGGAATGAAATTGAAGTGTTCAATTTCATACATGAGGTGTTATATCAATTATATATAATATAATTGATATAATATATAGTTTTAATATGAATTAGATTCACCTATTACCATATACTAATGAGAGAATAAAGGAGGGGTAGAATGGCCATTTCCATCCTATTTCCCTATATATATGGTTGCATGAGATGCAACTAGGTGAAGGTTTTTTAAGTCCTTTGTTGTGTTGTTGGAAAAAGTTTCAAAACACAAACCTCTCTCTCACAACATCTCATCTCACCTAAAGGGAACCCACATTCCTCCCTCACCTAGAGAACAACGGAGAGGATCCTGTGGTCGCGTCTTCATCCATTCGTATTTCAATTGTTGAGATCGTGATCGTGAGAGAAAGAAGCACTTGAAGAAAAGTTCTTCTAAGGTATATTTCTTGCTGTCCATATTCTGTTTTATGCTTAATCTAGTTAAATTTGTTCTTGAATGTAATTGTTGTAACGAAATTAAGAACGCGCGATTCACAATCGCTTCCACTGCGGGATCCGATTCCCTTCAATTGGTATCAGAGCCCAATTGCATTCTTAATTTTCGTTCTGGATTTTTCAAGAACGAGGTGGGATTTACTGTGTTGCATGAGATGTATGAACGATTTGCAAATTAGATGTTTACGATTTTGGCACTTAGATTTACAATTTTTCCATTCAATCGTTCAATGTAAGGCCTGGTGTTTTGTGCAATTTTAATTGTAAATCGACTCTATAAGTCCGTGTCGATCGAGGCAAAGTGGTTGCTGAGAAAATCAAAGTGAAAACGAGCAATAATTGGAGAATTCATGTTGCTGTCTGTGTGTAGCGTTGCAACGCTGTTCATTGGCGTTGCAACGCTGCGCTTGCGGAAGGAGGTGCACATCAGAGGCAGCGTTGCAACGCTGAAGGCGTTTCACAATGCGCTCCAACGGGCAGAAACAAACAACATATAGTGTTGCAACGCCGAAGGCGTTTCAACGAGTTATCAAACGAGCGAAAAATCGGTTTTTATTATATATAATAAATATAAAAATATTGTCATGCATAATGTATGTTTTTATCTTAGAAATCCCACCTTAGGTTAAGCATTTTCATGCATAATTTATAATATAAAGAGTTATATTATATAGTTTGCATGATTAATTAATATAAAAGTTGTTATATTAATTTATGGACAACATTGACATGCATTATATATCATGAGATGATTATGCTATGAATGTCTTATTATTCATGTGATGAATGATCAAGCACTATAACATAGTATGCATGTCACCTAAGGTTAATTATTAGTTTTAAAATGTTTAGAACTTGGAAATAATAGAACTTAGGTTATCTAGTTCTAATTAGATTAGAATTAATAACCAAGTAATTTATAAGCTATGATTAAAAGAGGAACTCTGTCTAAGGAACGTTCTGTCTAGGCTGGGGTATTTAAGCTGACGGAAACGGAACACCCCTACCTAGGAACTGACATGGGAGTGAAATTTAATCAGATAGTTTATAAATTACAGTAGCGTCAGAGAGTTTATTAAGGGGTTAATAAACCAGAAATCCTAGGTTTAACATAAAGAGTTATATTAACAAACTTAGGATAAAATCACCATAAGAGTTATATTGATAGAGTTAGGTAAAACCATTAGCCGGGTTTTAGCCTAAGTAAGATTCCTATAACTTTAAAGTATCCAGTGGGAGGAAAAGTGTATATGATACATATTTTTCCTCACACTGTGAGACTCATACTTGGCCTCGTGGCGCAAACGAGAGCGTCCCCGTTCGGATGGTGTTTATATGAGTCAATATCAAGGTGAATGGAAAGGATACTTATAGTGAGTGGGAACAAGTTTAGTGAAAAACAAAACCTACAGTCTCTTTTGTCGGTTTACACCGTTAGACCACTTTGGTCAGCCTGCTAGTTTGGCCTAGACCAGACAATCCCTTCAGAGGGCTTGATCATAGGGGATCGAACACAGTAGACACCTGAAAAGGATAAAGATTTCCTTAGTCTGTTTTTCAATCTAGTCTTCCCTTCGGCGGATTTTATTGGATGGAGACTCTGGGATCTAAAGACAGAGGGTTACACTCACGGGGTACACAAGTTGTGTATGTATCCTGACCGAAAAATGGTAACTAAAGCCTATAGGAATAAGAGTTATTCTGACATTAGGTTTTGGTCAAGAGTGTCTTGATCCAGAGGAGGAATGTTTTTTATTACCCTTCGGTGTCATACATTCTAAACCTTTGGAGTATCATTGCAAATTATAAATGGCATAGGAATCATTTGATAATTAGCTAACACATGATTGGATTAGAGTTATAGCAAGAAACTCATACAAGTTCGTTTGTAAATTTTTTAGCAAAAATGTCTAGCTCTATTATTTCCTTATTGGGTGTGGAAAAGTTAACCGGAGAGAATATGATGACGTGGAAAAACAAACTGAACACTATATTGGTAGTGGATGATCTGAAGTTTGTGCTAACTAAGGAGTGTCCTCAGGTGCCAGGCTCGAATGCGTCACGAAATGTTCGTGATGCATATGATCGATGGATCAAGGCCAATGATAAGACCAAGGTCTACATGCTGACAAGTATGTCTGACATATTAGCCAAGAAACATGAGGGCACGATAACCGCCAAGGAAATCATGGATTCTGTGCAGGGTATGTTTGGACAACAATCCACACATGCCCGACACAACGCCCTAAAGTACATATTTAACTTAAGGATGCCAGAGGATACATTTGTTCGGGATCATGTCTAGATATGATGGTGCACTTTAACATCGCGGAGTCGAATGGTGGTTCCATCGATGAGTTGAGCCAGATCAACTTCATTCTAGAATCCCTTCCAGATAGTTTCCTACAGTTTAGAAGTAATGCTGTTATGAACAAGCTTACTTTTAACCTTACCTCCCTTCTGAATGAACTCCAAGCCTTTCAATCTTTGATGAAAATTCACGGATCGAAAGGTGAGGGAACTGTTAGGAGTTATCACAGAGGTTTGACCTCTGGGGCAAAAACAGTGGTTTCATCTTCTTCTAACCTGAAAAGGAAGAAGAAGAACATGAAGAAGGTTGGTAAAGGGAAACGAGCTGACAAAGCTGCCGCCCAGAAGGGCAAGAAAGTCAAAGAAGTTGCTGACAAAGGAATGTGTTTCCACTGCAACGAAGACGAGCATTGGAAACGGAAATGTTCGAAGTACATTGCAGAAAAGAAGAAGGAAGGTAAATATGATTTACTTTGCCTAGAAGATTGTTTAGTGGATAATGATAAAACAACTTGGATACTTGATTTAGGCGCCACTAATCATGTTTGCTCTTATTTTCAGGGAATTGATTTCTGGCAGCAGCTACAGAAAAGAGAGATAATGCTCCTGGTTGGAAATGGAGAAGTCATCTTAGCTGTAGCAGAAGGCACGATGAAGATTTATTTTGGCAAGAAATATATGTTGTTGGACAATATATTAGTGATACCAGGGTTTACTAGAAACCTTATTTCAATTTCTTGCCTCATAGAACAATGTATTTCTATTTCTTTCTCAATGAATAAAGTGTTTATTTTGAAGAAAGGTGTGGAAATATGTTCAGGTTCATTAGAAAATGGATGGTATGTTTTAAGGCCTAATTCAGTCAAAATGGTTTTGAACACTTAATTATTTAACACTACAAATGCACAAACTAAGAAATGTAAATTTTCTGCTAAATAAAATGCTCATCTTTGGCATCTAAGATTGGGTCACATTAATCTCAATAGGATTGAGAAATTGGTAAAAAATGGACTTCTAAATGAGTTAGAAGAAAATACTTTACCTGTATGTGAATCCTGCCTAGAAGGAAAAATGACTAAAAGACTTTTTAGTGGAAAACGTTATAGAGTCAAAGACCCTCTAGAGCTTATACATTCAGACTTTGTGGTCCGATGAATGTTAAAGCCAGGGGGAGATATGAATATTTTATCTCTTTTATGGATGATTATTCTAGATTTGGGCATATTTACCTAATGCACCACAAGTCTGAAGCACTTGAAAAGTTCAAGGAATTCAAGACTGAGGTTGAAAATCAATTAGGTAAAAATATTAAAACACTTCGATCAGATCGAGGTGGAGAGTACATGGATTCCAAAACTATATGATAGAACATGGAATTTCATTCCAACTCTCAGCTCCCGGCACACCACAACAAAACGGTGTATCAAAAAGGAGAAATAGAACCTTGTTGGACATGGTTCGATCAATGATGAGTTATGCTCATCTCCCTAGTTCATTTTGGGGTTACGCAGTAGAGACTGCGGTATACATTTTGAATAATGTGTCCTCAAAAAGTGTTTCTGAAACACCTTTTTCACTCTGGAAAGGACGTAAAGGTAGTTTATGTAATTTCAGAATTTGGGGTTGTCCAATGCATGCGCTTGTGACAAATCCAAAGAAGTTGGATTCACGTTCAAAATTGTGCCTATTCGTAGGCTACCCGAAAGAAACAAGAGGTGGTTTATTCTATGATCCTAAGAAAGATAAGGTTTTTGTGTCTGTAATTTTCTTAAGGAGGACCACAAACCAAAAAGTAAAGTAGTGTTGAGTGATGTAACGCCCCTACTTTTAGACAATAAAATTCCTAGGGACATTACTACTCATGCATGCATTCGAGGCCCTAACTGACTTTAAATAAGTAAAAGTTGATTAATGAAAATCAATTTAATTTGGGATCCCATAGAAATACCAAAACATTTACAAGAAACATAACTAAGTTCGGCCTCCAGTTTCAAACTTCTATAATACATAGCGGAAAACAATAGTCTGTAAAAATATTATTTAAAACATATGCTCGGAAACTATGACTTGGTCCCCATGGCTTCTGTAGCGCATCCCCATCACTCGCCTGGTATGCCCTCGCCTCTACCTGAAAACATTTTAAAACAGAGAAAACACAACAAAGGTAGAGGGATGAGTATTATAAAATACCCAGTAAGTGGGGGTCGGGAAATGCAAACACATGCATATGACTTTTCTTCAAACCTGACTTTTAAACATGACTATTATTCGTGACTTTTAATATCATAAAGCTTTCTGTAGTGGGACCTAAAACTTTCTTTCATAAAATCATGACTTTTTCTCTTTGGCTATGCGTGGTCAATTGAGTCTACCTGAGTCTTTTCATGTTGAGTCCCTCACAGACCCCTATAGGTTTGAGTCCCTCACAGACCCCTATAAAATTTGAGTCCCTCACAGACCCCTATAAGTTTGAGTCCCTCACAGACCCCTATAAGTTTGAATCCCTCACAGACTCCTATAAGTTTGACCCATAGGGTCTCTAATGCTTGTTTTACCATGCACAAATTCTCAGGAGAACAATTGCCACAGCCTACATAACATGTTCATATTCACACAATATGCATGAGGTCCCATATGTCACCACACATATATAGGCGATCATAATGATGCACAATCACATAATCATGGCATAGCTTTCATAAATTTAAAACTGAGTCACCCATCATAAAGCATAAATACATTTACATTTTCCAGTACACATTCCTCACCATAACATAACTGAACATCTCACTATATGTAAATATCCATAACTGTGTAAAAGAATCTCATTTTCAAATACTAAAAAGAAAACATTTCTATTCGGGTCCCCTCAGACACTTAAATTACTTGGAACCCTCTCGAATTCCAAGATTAGTTTCTTTTCTGAATCTTTTGGAAATTACTTACTTAGGGTCGTTTCAAGTCCTTTGAAATATTTCTTTTCTAAGTTCAAGCCTTAAGCATAAATCCTGGAACATCATTCTTTGAAATAAACCCATGATAATACTCTTTTTGGAGAAACATTTGAATTTCATCTTTTGCAATAAATATTTCATAAATGCGCTAGCTCCCATTTACAAAATCATTTATAGAAAATCCCTTACCATAGACTTAGCTCCGAGATATCCTATGTTTAGATCTCTGACTCAGCAATCCATTCGATCGTGTTCAAAACTCGAGCTTCCTAAATCAATTTCATTAGTTCCTTAGTTAAAATGCATAAATAAACTTATATTTAAAATTTGACCATAACTAGGTCGGATTACCACTAACGGAGGCTTGGAACAGACTCGAGGAATGAAACGAAGGCAATTTGCCAGTGTCCGGAGTGCGCAATGCTGTGGCCGAGTGCGACGACGCGCGGGCGGAGTGCGGCGCGCGTCTTGGCGCGTGGAGTCTGAGTCTGATCGTGGATGCCCACTTGTCGATCTACTCGAAACCGGCGCTCTCTCCCTCAAAACCGATCTAAAATTCAACGAACCGTTTGAACCAAACCCAAGACCAATTCGTAGACCGGTGGCTGAAGGTAGGTGGTTGCAGATCTGGAACCGGCGGCGGAGCTTCCGACTCAACCCGAATGGTCAGTGCGGCGCGCCACTCGTGTTCAATCGACGGCGTTCCTTGGTCCACTTGAAGCGGTGGCGACGCCGTGCCTGGTTTTTCGGTGAGGTTCCATGGTGACATAAGTCGACGGCGACAGCGAGGAGCTCGAACTCGGCTTGCATCGGCTGCAGGTGGCAGCTTGTCTCCAGATCTGAAGTGTGCGGCTCGAGCAGACCCGTGCGATGGCTTTCGGCTGGCGTGTTCGATAGTTCACGGCGGCTTCATTTGGTTGTTCGGTCGAAATACAGTGCAGGCGGCTGGTTCTCTTTTTCGTGAAGATGGAGAAAAGGAAGAATACATGCCTTGGGATTCGTGCTATAGTAGGACAAAATGCCTTGGAAAGCCCTAATTTCCATTATTTAAATTACTAAAGTGCCACTTCCTTTATCAAAAACCACCCTTTTTGCTATCAATCCTAGATAAATATTTCCAATTAAGATTATATATAATTGCCTCTATATATAATCCCTTAATTGTGCAAAAACTTAAATTAATTTCACAACTTCAAGATCCACTCAATTTACTTTCTAATAATTTAATCCAAAACACAAACCAAAAGGTAATTGGGTTATTGGGGCGTTACAATCTTCCCTCCTTAAGAACTTTCGTCCTTGAAAGTTTCTAATCTTGTAATACTCTGGGAAAGCTTGTTCACACCCGCTCCACTTGGTTATGACGAGTCTTCGATCCTTATGCAAAAATTAGCACTAGTTGCTCCTCAAGTATCACACCTTAGCGTAAACTTATTACCCAACGGTCTCATAACTTTAACTTGAGCTCGTTCTCTTCACTGGAGTCTTTCTTCTAAGGCCTTCATAACTGATGCCCTTGACTCGAATTCTAAATTTGGAAAGTTCTAGATTCAAATTCGAAGATAACTCGGGATATTTAGCTTGTATTTCCTTCTCTAGTCCTTTAATTAGTTTCTTCTGTTTCGTGATTTTTGAATGGAACTCTTTGCTAAAACGGTTCCATTGTTGTTGAGCCTCAAAATCCTCTTTAAGGTTTGTTGTACCAGCTACTAGCATTTATTTCAAGGCATGACTTGATTGCTTCCTCTAGTCATTGCCGCCATAACCTCATCACCCTCACCAAAGATATGACTTCGCTAAAGGTAGAGTCAACAACTTTGTTCGATTGTTCAAGACTCTTCACATCATTAGTTAACCTCTCGCTACTCTCAACGACCTTTTAGCAAACCGTTGTAGTGATAAACCCACTCGCATACTTAGTTAACTTTGGGGCTTTCTATTACAATCAATAACTCGTTGAAAGTCTTAAGTCATGGTAGGAGTAACTCAAACTTAGGTCTCCTTTGGTTGTCGTGACACATGAAATGTTCCGTACAACTCTGTCATTCTTATTACAAGAATGCCCCAAAAATTTCGGCAGCATAACGACGTAACTACAACAATGCCAAAATTTTCTCTACACCTGTTTGATAGAAATTGCACTTCTAAAATCAGAAAACCAACCAATCATGCCTCCAAACTTCATTTCAGATTACTCCGGGTTCAGGAACACACTATACACAGAAATGTTGAACAACCAAATATAAGTGAAACTAAGTTTCTTTAATTGTAAACAACGATTCATTAAAGACAAGAAAATCTAACAATCAGGTTGCGACCTTAATTTTTTTAAAACAAACTTTCAGGGAGTGTAACAAAATCCTCTTGACTTACCCTGATTTAGAGCCTAAACAATTATAGATTTTCACATTAAGTGTCAAAATTTTCATTGTAAGTTCAAGGAATCAGAATGAACCTTTTAAAGCAAGTTATTCATGATACAACTCGTACTCTATCTCTTTTCATCTTTCCTCAACCTATGGCACAACGCAACAGTCATTCATATTACTCCCCTTAATATAACTCAACCGATAACAACCTCGATATTAAGCGATCTCGCGAAAAGGAATTTAGTCTTTTAAAACTCATTCTCCCTTTATCCTTCACTCCCTTAAATATCCTGCTCAAGTAATCACTTGAATGTAATGAAACTTTCTTAACACTAATAGGGTTGGATACTTTATAATGGCATCCACTACATTTCTTAACTTTTTCGACTCTTTTGTCATGAAATCCTAACGTTCAAACCTTGAATACGAATACTTTATTCAACACCTCTAGACTTTGAACTTTTCAAGAAATTATAGGATTCCTCTGTCAAGGCTCTACTTACGGAACTTAGTTTTTCAAAGTTTCATGAAAGACCTTCACATCGTAATGTCCATTATTTTCCTCTTTTGTCCAAACTGGCTCTCTTAATAACGTGCAGGTGAGTGTCTAATCTTGACAAAATTTCTCATAAGCCTTACATCTTCAACTCAGACATTTCCTTTCTAACACCAAACACCTAAGGTCACATATTCGTCTTTTCTGAGCTTAATAAATTGCAGTACGCTCATCCTTTGAAATTTACTTGGGGCACTCAACCCCTTAGTGACCTTTCGACTACTTCCACATCTCAGGAGTTACTCTTCTCTCCTTATGCCTAAAGCAATCCTTCCAAATTGTCCTTTCTGCCCCTTCTTAGACTTGGTTTAACTAGAACGTCTCTGGCAACTTTATCACAACAATGATTTACCTTTTTCTTGAGCACTAAATCCATCAAGTCTATAAACATTAAGGGCACTTAAGTAAAATCTCTATAATCTTCATGATGTTCGTAAAGTGATTTGAAAGTTGTCTCGGAATATCTAATCCCTGGTTCATGACAAGCGCTAACTTGACTCCAAAATCACCTTAAGGAACACTATGCTCCTCGTACTGGTGGAATAGGTCGTTCATCCAAGGATGAAGGTATTTATTCTTAGCAACATCTTTCTTCTACTTCTCATCTCCTATGCACAAGCGTAATGATATACTTTTCTCCTTTACGCACCACACTAATACTTCTTATGGCGATAAATTACTATTAACTCTTATATAGAAGGTTAGGTACCTATGACTTGAGTTCTTTTAACTTTACTGGAAGCATTGTGTAAGGAGTATTAGAAATTATTGATACTCTCTTCTTTTAATTCCATACTTAAGTCTGTCTCTTGTGTTAGGGGTAACCTCAAAAGATAAAACCTTTCTTATCTAATACTCACACATTGTTCCCCCTGCTTACTCTCCTTAAACTTGACTCTCTCCTTCTAGTAAGATTAAGTACTTTCTCAACTATCTGTGCTAGTTTGATTATAATGTCAAATTCACTAAAATCTCTCTTAAGAAACCATCAACCTAGCCTTTACTAAAGGAACCTTATAGTTTCATGTTTCTAATGGTCGCTCGACCACTACCACTATACACTTTACTAATCGAAAGGAGTTCCTCAGCTTGACTGCTACATAACGAAGAAGGGATTCAAAGCACTTTCCTCTATTAACCGAATCCTCTCTCCTTAATCCTCTGATTGGGGAAAAAGGAAACTTTACTACATAATAGTTCAAGGTTAACACCTCATGTTATCTCTTTCAAGTTGTACACATATATCTAGTCCAACAGGTAGAAATTAGTGGCAAGGTTCCTTATACACATTCCACAAGCTTGGACACACAAGTGATCATATGAATGTCAATTCGTGCACAAGTTTTTGGAGTCCCGACAATCAATTCTCTTGTGTTCTCAAACTAAAACTCTAACTCCTTACTTTTCCTCTTTATACTTGTCTTTATTAAGTTTATTTAGTTTATGGTATCGCTTTTGAAACTTTGTATCATGCCTATCTGTGATAACAATACATTAATTGTGTATATCCCTGTAGCTTTCCTATCAGAGCAATGGTATAAATAAAATCGAAGTGTTTCAAGTATTTTGAAAAAAATTAATTTTAATCTCAACATTAACAATCTATTTTTCCCTTTACATCTCGAGCCCATTTTCAAAAACACCCTTGCTCTCTTTACTTTTCAACTCCTTAAATACTATAGTTATGTATTCACTTGAAGATGAAGGGACTTTATTTAGGAACCAACAAAGTCGAGAACTCCAAAGTGGTACGTTTACTAAATCTCATACCTTTTTTATCCAATTGTTCCAGCATGAATGAATGAGACCACTAACCTCTTACCGAACACATTCAAACCTTGAACTTCTCATGAGTAGTCTTAACTTTTATTTTTGAAAACTATACTTAAGTAATCTAGTTGCTTAGCAACCTTTAACACTTTAACCTCTTAAGTTTTACTCTTCACTCCCTTGGCCAAAGCGGACCTTTCAATAACCCACAACATGTGTTTTATGGCTATAAAACTTCATTTTTAGCGTAAACATTCTTAACTAAAACATTTTCCTTTCTATCGTCAATAGCAGGGATCACATGTATTCTCTTTCCTTTCGGCGTAAAACACGTCAACTTTACGACATATACGCATATAGATTCACATATAAGCATTTCCTTTATGCATTTCCTTTTTATAGACGTATAGTTTAGCTCATACATTCTTATTCTTTCTTAGTTTGGAACTTCATTAAACTCGATCTTTATATAAAAATAACTTTACATAGAATACCTAATTTTCTTTTCATGAACAAATAAAACTTTAGTTCAAAGGCATACACAGCGGTGACACAGTTGCTACTTAGCCATGGGATACTTGTTGCTTACTCTGTAAGGGAGTCTACAAGACCTATGACCTTGGGCTCTGATACCAACTGTAACGCCCCAGGCCCAGGATCCTCTGCGACCTGGCTGCGTCACTATATCATCCATGACTGCTTGTAAGAGTGAAGACACTATCCCCACAAACCAACACGGGGTCCTTTTAGCATGCTTTGTCCTCACTCACATGCTCCCTAGGAAAATTTCCAGGAGGTCACCCAACATAGAATTGCTCCAAGCTAAGCACGCTTAACTGTGGAGTTCCTATGATTGAGCCACCGAAAAGGAAGGTGCACCTTGTTGGTATAGGTAGTAGCTATCAATTCTTTTAAGCCTTTCTCAACTGTACTTTCATATCCTCATGGTCATTCTCATGTACCCCTCTTCCTCGGGTACCACACTTTCATATCCTCACGATCCCTCTCATTCAGATGCGGACTCGGTTCATTCATGTACCCCTCTTCCTCGGGCGTCACATGCCCCAATAACCCAATTACCTTTTGGTTTGTGTTTTGGATTAAATTATTGGAAAGTAAATTGAGTGGATCTTGAAGTTGTGAAATTAATTTAAGTTTTTGCACAATTAAGGGATTATATATAGAGGCAATTATATATAATCTTAATTGGAAATATTTATCTAGGATTGATAGCAAAAAGGGTGGTTTTTGATAAAGGAAGGGGCACTTTAGTAATTTAAATAATGGAAATTAGGGCTTTCCAAGGCATTTTGTCCTACTATAGCACAAATCCCAAGGCGTGTCTTCTTCCTTTTCTCCATCTTCACGAAGAAGAGAACCAGTCGCCTACACTGTATTTCGACCGAACAACCAAATGAAGCCGCCGTGAACTGTCGAACACGCCAGCCGAAAGCCATCGCACGGGTCTGCTCGAGCCGCACACTTCAGATCTGGAGACGAGCTGCCACCTGCAGCCGCTGCAAGCCGAGTTCGAGCTCCTCGTCGTCGCCGTCGACTTATGTCACCATGGAACCTCACCGAAAAACCCAGACGAAGCCGTCAGCTGCTTCAAGTGGACCAAGGAACGCCGTCGCAGTTGAACACGAGTGGCGCCGCAGACCTGTCGGGTTGAGTCCTGGCTCATGCGCCGGTTCGGATCTGCAACCACCTACCTTCAGCCACCGGTCTACGAATGGGTCTTGGGTTTGGTTCAAACGGTTCGTCGAATTTTAGATCGATTTTGAGGGAGAGAGCGCCGGTTTCGAGTAGATCGACAAGTGGGCATCCCTGATCTGTACTCCACGCGCCAAAACGCGCCGCCACACTCCGACCACGCGCCGCCACACTCCAGCCACGCGCCGCCGCACTCCAGACCTGGCAAATTGCCTTCGTTTCATTTTCCGAGTCTGTTCCAAGCCTCCGTTAGTGGTAATCCGACCTAGTTATGGTCAAATTTTAAATATAAGTTTATTTATGCATTTTAACTCAGGAACTAATGAAATTGATTTAGGAAGCTCGAGTTTTGAACACGATCGAATGGATTGCTGAGTCAGAGATCTAAACATAGGATATCTCGGAGCTAAGTCTATGGTAAGGGATTTTCTATAAATGATTTTGTAAATGGGAGCTAGCGCATTTATGAAGTATTTATTGCAAAAGATGAAATTCAAATGTTTCTCCAAAAAGAGTATTATCATGGGTTTATTTCAAAGAATGATGTTCCAGGATTTATGCTTAAGGCTTGAACTTAGAAAAGAAATATTTCAAAGGACTTGAAACGACCCTAAGTAAGTAATGTCCAAAAGATTCAGAAAAGAAACTAATCTTGGAATTCGAGAGGGTTCCAAGTAATTAAGGGTCTGAGGGGACCCGAATAGAAATGTTTTCTTTTTAGTATTTGAAAATGAGATTCTTTTACACAGTTATGGATATTTACATATAGTGAGATGTTCAGTTATGCTATGGTGAGGAATGTGTACTGGAAAATGTATATGTATTTATGCTTTATGATGGACTGACTCAGGTTTTAAATTTATGAAAGCTATGCCATGATTATGTGATTGTGCATCATTATGACTGCCTATATATGTGTGACTGACATATGGGACCTCATGCATATTGTGTGAATATGAACATGTTATGTAGGTTGTGGCAATTATTCTCCTGAGAATTTATGCATGGTAAAACATGCATTAGAGACCCTATGGGTCAAACTTTTAGGAGTCTGTGAGGGACTCAAACTTATAGGGGTCTGTGAGGGACTCAAACTTATAGGGTCCAGAGGGACTCAAATCTTATAGGGTCCAGAGGACTCAAACCTATAGGGGTCCTGTGAGGGACTCAACATGAAAAGACTCAGGTAGACTCATTTGACCACGCATAGCCAAAGAGAAAAAGTCATGATTTTATGAAAGAAAGTTTTAGGTCCCACTACAGAAAGCTTTATGATTTTAAAAGTCACGAATAATAGTCATGTTTAAAAGTCAGGTTTGAAGGAAAGTCATATGCATGTGTTTGCATTTCCCGACCCCCACTTACTGGGTATTTTATAATACTCATCCCTCTACCTTTGTTGTGTTTTCTCTATTTTAAAATGTTTTCAGGTAGAGGCGAGGGCATACAAGGCGAGTGATGGGGATGCGCTACAGAAGCCATGGGGACCAAGTCATAGTTTCCGAGCATATGTTTTAAATAATATTTTTACAGACTATTGTTTTCCGCTATGTATTATAGAAGTTTGAAACTGGAGGCCGAACTTAGTTATGTTTCTTGTAAATGTTTTGGTATTTCTATGGGATCCCAAATTAAATTGATTTTCATTTATCAACTTTTACTTATTTAAAGTCAGTTAGGGCCTCGAATGCATGCATGAGTAGTAATGTCCCTAGGAATTTTATTGGCTAAAAGTAGGGGCGTTACAGTTGGTATCAGAGCGGAACCTCTCCCAGTAAGATGTGGTTCGGGGACGAACCAAGGCGGAAGCTGGTGGGCATGTGACGCCCGAGGAAGAGGGGTACATGAATGAACCGAGTCTGCATCTGAATGAGAGGGATCCTGAGGATATGAAACTGTGGTACCCGAAGAAGAGGGGTACATGAGAAAGACCATGAGGATACGAAAGTACAGTTGAGAAAGGCTTAAAAGAATTGATAGCTACTACCTATATCAACAAGGTGCACCTTCCTTTTCGGTTGCTCAATCATAGGAACTCCACAGTTAAGCGTGCTTAGCTTGGAGCAATTCTATGTTGGGTGACCTCCTGGGAATTTTCCTAGGGAGCATGTGAGTGAGGACAAAGCATGCTAAAAGGACCCCGTGTTGGTTTGTGGGGATAGTGTCTTCACTCTTACAAGCAGTCATGGATGATATAGTGACGCAGCCAGGTCGCAGAGGATCCTTGGCCTGGGGCGTTACAAGTGAGTTAGACGGAAGAATAACAACGTTACAAGTGAGTTAGTACGTCAATAAGAGTTGTTGATACTAGTTTGTCTAGTCAAGAGAGTCCATCTCAAGAGTTGAGTATGCCTCGATGTAGTGGGAGGGTTTTAACACAGCCTGACCGTTACATGGCTTTATCGGAAACCCAAGTTGTTATACAAGATGACAACTACGAGGATCCATTGACTTATTATCAAGCGATGGTTGACAAAGACAAAGACAAATGGGTCATAGCCATGGACCAAGAAATGGAGTCTATGTACTTCAATTCTGTTTGGGATCTTGTAGATAAGCCTAATGGGGTAAAACCTATAGGTTGTAAGTGGATCTACAAGAGAAAGCGTGGTGTAGATGGGAAGGTGCAAACCTTCAAAACTAGACTAGTAGCAAAGGGTTATACCCAGGTTGAAGGGGTTGACTATGAGGAGAACTTTTCACCTGTTGCTATGATAAAGTCTATCCGTATCCTACTTGCCATTGTCGCATATTATGACTATGAGGTATGGCAAATGGATGTCAAGACAACCTTTTTTAATGACAATCTTGAAGAAAACATCTACATGGAACAACCCAAAGGGTTCATTAAACCAGGACAAGAGCAAAAAGTTTGCAGGCTTAAAAGGTCAATTTATGGACTGAAACAAGCATCTAGGTCCTGGAATATAAAATTTGATGAGACAATCAAATATTTTAGTTTTGACCAGAATGATGATGAACCTTGTGTCTACAAGAAAATCATCAATAGTTCTGTCGCATTTCTAATTCTCTATGTCGATGATATCCTACATTGGGAATGATGTAGGTTATCTTACTGGCATTAAGGATTGGCTACCTACGCAATTCCAAATGAAAGATTTGGGTGAGGCACAGTTTGTTCTTAGGATCCAAATTGTCCGGAACCGCAAGAATAAAACACTAGCCTTATCTCAAACATCTTACATAGACAAAGTGTTGTCAAGGTTTAAGATGCAAGACTCCAAAAAGAGCTTGTTGCCTTTTAGACATGAAGTCCATTTGTCTAAGGAACAGTGTCCTAAGATACATCAAGGAGTTGAGGAAATGAGACAGATTTCTTATGCATCAGCTGTTGGGAGCCTGATGTACGCCATGTTGTGTACTAGGCTTGACATCTGTTTTGCCGTTGGAATGGTCAGTAGGTATCAATCTAATCCAGGACTTGAACACTGGACAACGGTTAAAACAATCCTAAAGTATCTTCGGAGAACAAGGAACTACATGCTTGTGTATGAGGCTAAGGATTTGATCCTTACAGGATACACGGATTCTGACTTTCAGACTGATAAAGATTCTCGGAAATCTACATCAAGGTCAGTATTTACTCTTAACGGAGGAGTTGTAGTATGGCGAAACGTCAAGCAAGTATGCATCGCAGATTCCACCATGGTGGCCGAATATGTAGCAACTTGTGAAGCAGCTAAAGAGGTCGTTTGGTTAAGGAAATTCTTGCTACATTTGGAAGTTGTCCAAATATGACTTTGCCCATCACGTTGTATTACGATAACAGTGGTGAGGAAAATTCGAGGGAACCCCGAAGTCACAAGAGGGGAAAGCACATTAAGCGTAAGTATCATCTCATCCGGGAGATCGTGCATAGAGGAGACGTGATTGTCACGAAGATAGCCTCAGAGCACAACGTTGTTGATCCTTTTACAAAGGCTCTCATGGCTTAAGTATTTGAGAGTCACCTAGAAGGTCTAGGTTTACAAGTCTTCCCAAACTAGGGACAATGGAAGTATTTTGTACAAAGGGTTTAAATGCCCTAGTTTATTGTATTTACATTACTGTACAGTTTTAGTACTCCACAAGCTTTAGGTCTAGTGGGAGATTGTTGGGATTTGTGCCCTAAACTTGTGTAATTTTGATCAAATCAATAAATAGTTATTTGTTTTGATAAAATTACAGTCTTGCTTTATAAATCCAATAAACTAAGCTCCAAGGTTATAATATATATCTTAAACATCAGTGTAGTGGACATTATTTGGATTGAGTTCAAGAATATAACCTAAATAGTCTATGGTATAAGAATAAGGTTGAAAACCTCATTCTGGTAACACCATGGATGCGACCCACTTTGTAATTAGTACAAATGAGGTAATCCAACTCATTCATGTAGTTGACATGCGAGTGAGGGCATCCTGTATGAAGAGTTCATACAAGACCTTTGGACCGCAAATTATTAGCCTAACTAGTGTAACACCGTTAACAAGATAAGACTAGTATTATAGATGGTCATTAGTGACAAGACCTGAATCCAGAGCGAGTTAAGAACTCCTGCTTATAGGGGTTTGTCCTTCGACTAGTATGGGTGAGAGTGACATGTAGCCGACTCAATAAGCCTACCTTCTTAGGGACATAACCTCGTATGTAGCTGGGAACTTAACTGTGCAAGATGAAATTCACTCATTCCTACACTAAGAAATTAGAATGGTTGTTCCCTTAAGAACTGACTCCAGGTCTTGAACAACGAGGCCCCGCCCTCTATGAGGGTATGAGTCTATGGTAGGACCTTAGACTTGTTGTTTATTAGAAGATCAATGGTGCTTAAGGAACAAAGAGGTAATCACAGGGGTAAAACAGTAATTTGACCCAGTTGTGATCACGAACAACCTGTGAAGGGTCGACTCATGGGTAATGACTATATCGAGGGACACAATATTATCTACAAAGTGAGGAGAGTGCAATTTACAAGTCTATAGTGGAGTGACTTGTAATTAATGAATATTGATTAACTGAATCAAAGAGTTTGATCAGTTAATCTCACATCATTGGAGCTCATGAACTGTAGGTCCATTAGGTCCATCCGTTGGCTCAACTTGGTAATATTGAGGGTATAAAGTTAGGAATGAAATTGAAGTGTTCAATTTCATATATAAGGTGTTATATCAATTATATATAATATAATTGATATAATATATAGTTTAAATATGAATTAGATTCACATATAAACCATATACTAATGAGAGAATAAAGGTGGGGTAGGATGGTCATTTCCATCCTATTTCCCTATATATATGGTTGCATGAGATGCAACTAGGTGAAGGTTTTTTAAGCCATTTGTTGTGTTGTTGGAAAATGTTCCAAAACACAAACCTCTCTCTCACAACATCTCATCTCAACTAAAGGGAACCCACATTCCTCCCTCACTTAGAGAACAACGGAGAAGATCCAGTGGTCATTTCTTCATCCGTTCGTGTTCCAGTTGCTGAGATCGTGATCGTGGGAGAAAGGAGCACTTGAAGAAAAGTTCTTCAAAGGTATATTTCTTGTTGTCCATATTCTGCTTTATGCTTAATCTAGTTAAATTTGTTCTTGAATGTAATCGTTGTAACGAAATTAAAAACGTGCAATTCACAATCGCTTCCGTTGCGGGATCCGATTCCCTTTAGTAGGCATATTGGGTGACCAACACTGGCCACCCTCACCCGTACTAGTCAAATGATAGTCCCCCGCAGACAGGAGTCCGTAACACGCTCAGGATTAAAGACGAGTTACTAACGGTCATCTACGAATTTATTAGTCATAAACCATTATTGGTGTTATATCAGTAGGTCTAATAATTCACGGTCCGGTCTTGTACAATCTCATTGCACAAGATGCCTCCACTCGCATGTCAACCACATGAACGAGCTAGAGCACCTTGTTTGTATCTAATAAAAAGTGGGTCGCATCCACAGTGTTGCCAAGATGAGGTTCCCAATCCTATCCATATACTGTAGATTGTTCGGGTCAGTAACTCGAACGTGATCCTACCTGTGTGTCCACTACACATCGTTCAAGTTCTCATTAGTATGACCCTCGAGATTAGTTTATTGGATTAAGTTTATAAAATGCGAGATACAAAGTTTGAATAACAAATAACTTTTCTTCATTATAACAAGAACCTTTACAAACGACACGAGCTTATGGCATACACCCCAACACGGGTAAGTAGCTGGAAACATAATCTTGCAAGATGGAATTCACTCCTACCTACTTTAGGGATGAGTAGAGAGGTTGTTCCCTTAAGTGTTGATTATGAGTCTTGAAAATGGGCCCACCCTCTCATTAACCCGAGAGGGATTCAATTTGCTGGTTGGACCACAAACCAAGTTCATTAGAGAATCAAAGAGACTTAAGGAACAAGTAGTAATTACAAAGGTAAAATGGTTTATTTGACCTAACTGTAATTACGAACAACTTGTGAAGGATCGACTTACTAATCATGGTTATATCGAGTGGACAAAAATATATCTACAGTGAGGAGAGTGCAACCACTAGGCTTTAGTGGAGTGCCCCGATGGTTAACGAATGTCGATTAACTAGGATAAAGAGTTTGGTCGGTTAATCTTGTATCGTTGGAGCTCATGATCTATAGGTCCATTGGGTCTCCCTTGGTAGCTTGGATTAAGCCTTGTAACAATTTGAGAGAAAAGAATTTGAATTGTTCAAATTCGAATTTGGGAGAAAACGTTAATTATATGTGATATACTTAACGTTTCATAGATTAATTATGAATTAAACTATGATAAGGAAGAGATAGACATATTTAAGTATGATTTAAATATTGGTTCAGTGTAAAACATGAATATGGATTCATGTTCGGATGATCAATTTAAGAAATCGGGATTGTTCCAATTATTTAATTTGATATTTGATACTAAATTAAATATTTTTTAAAAAATTAATTAATTAAATTGTTTAATTTATTACATTAAAAATTAATTTTAATTTAAAATTAATTTTATATTAATTTTGAATTAAGATTAAATAGAAATTCAAATTCATTTTTGAATCAAAATTAGACCAAGTTCATGATTTTGATGAATAAGCTACTTCAAACTCAAATTCACTAAAATTGATCATCTCCTTCTTGAATAATTCTCATCACTCATGTGTTGGCATCTTCACAAAACTTAATGAAGTTTTAATTGAAGAAGAATTGAAAAGGATTGAGAGGATTTTGCAGAAACTTTTTGGGTTTCTCGGTTTTGACCATTTTGCCTTCTTCTTCCAAATTCTCTCAATTAAAGATCTCACAATCTGTTCCAAGGCCTGAGGATAGTAGGGAAGAAACAAAAGGTGGCCCAAAAAATGTTTGTGACAAGAAATTGTCCACGGATTAGGAAAATTTTGAGCTATAAAAGTAGTGTTGTTCCTTTTCTGTTTTTCTAGATTTGAGCATATTTTTTGTATTGTAAAATCGACCAAATTAGATTGCTCAAGATCCAAAATTTCTTCCACTTTCTTAATATGTACTTATTGAGAAAGGTAGAGATTTAATGGAAAAGAATGTGGTAAATTCATGTTTAAAAATGAGTTAAGGAAAGGTTGCAACATTGAAAAAAAGGAGCCACGCGTCACAATGTTATTCGTCCACGTCATTGCAAAATAACATCTTTTTGCGATATGTTTTTGGGCATTACTTTCTCGTTTGACGTATGATTTGAGCAATTCAAAATGCATTGGAATCGTCTATTCAAGTTCTACATTGTAGGTACTTTAAAATACTAAAACCATGAGTAATTTAAAGGTTGTTATCATCAAAATATATGACCGTATGATTAAAACTTGTAAAGCTAAAAATCTCCTCATTTTTTATGATGAGAAACTACTACAAAAAAAATATTCTCAAAGTAGAATGTGCACAACAATATCGAAAGATTTCAATTAGTAAACATAACATTCAATCAGTGAACATCACATATATTTTTCTACGCAAATTCTTTTGTTGTCATCAAAAGCTAACAGTAATAAAGATTAAAGGCATAAGCTCCCCTTCAAAATAGTAACTAATGGATAAATCTCCCCTTCAAAATAGTAACTAATAGATAAATCTCCCATTCAAAATAGTAATCAAGTAATTAGGAATAATAAGTTTATTTAAGCTCCCCTAATAAATGAAGTCAATCATTTTGAGCAAAAATCAAGAGGTCATGGGTTCGAATCACCACCCAAATTGTTGATGTACTAAAAAAAATAATTTTGAGCAAAAATCAATAAAAACATCAAACACATAATCTCAATTTCGAAGTAATAATAGTGTATCAAGACAAATTAAGAAACACTACTCTAACAAAGATAAACATGATGAAATCGAATCCCACAGCGGAAGCGAATTGAATCCCGTGTTCTTGAAATTTGTTACCAAGATCGAATCAAGAACATTATGCAAACTAAGATTAACCATATAAAGAGAAACATGGACAACATATTACCTTTGAAGAACAAATACTTCTTGTACTCCTCACGATCTCACGTTCTCTCCAAGCCTCGAACGGATCAGACATAATTGATCAACAATCACTGCCGCTAGATCTTCTCCGCTGTATCTCTAAGAGAGGGAGGAAGGTAGGATTCTCTTTTGGAGTTAGGAGAGGTGTAGAGAGAATGAGAAAGGTTATGTTTTGGAACCTTTCTAACAACACAACAAGGTGAACACTAGGGTTTCTCAAAGATAGCTTAGTCCACATAGTTGCATCCCATGCACCTATTTATAAAAAAAAGGACGGAAATTACCCTTCTATCCCTATTGTTAATATAATGTTCATTTTATCATATTTCTATAATAATATAATTATCAGGTATTTTATACCTTATTATATAAATCACATTTATATAATATGTATAAATTGAATCAATTTTCAATTTTTCATATCTCTCATTTTAGTATATAGTTTATTGTGAATCCAATTCTCAATAAACTATATATTATATCAATTATATCACATATAATTGATATATCTCCTCATATAAGAAATTGAACATTTCAATTTCACTCCAAACTTTATACCTTCAATATTTGCATGTTGCGCCAACGGAGGGACCTAATGAACCTACAGATCATGAGCTCCAATGATACCAGATTAATCGACCAAACTCTTTGATGTAATTAATCAACATTCATTAACTACGAGTCACTCCACTAAAGACTCGTAGTTGCACTCTCCTTACTGTAGACTGTGTTGTGCCCATTGATATAATCAATACCTGTGAGTCCATCCTTCACAGGTTGTTCGTAATCATAGCTGGGTCAAGTTACCGTTTTACCCCTATGATTACCTCTTGCTCCTTAAGCACTACTAATCCTCTAATGAACAAAAAGTCTATGGTCCTACCATAAACATAATCCCTCTTAGGCTAGTAAGAAGGTAGGACCCTGTTGTTCAAGACCAGGATACAGTTCTTAAGAGAACAACCTATCTAATTCCCTATTTAAGAATGAGTGAATTCCATCTCGCAGAGTTAAGTCCCCAACTACCTATAAGGTTCTGTCCCTGAGAAGGTAGACATATTGAGTCGACTACAAGTCACCCTCACCCATATTAATCTAAGGACAAACCCCTATAAGAAGGATTTCGTAACTTACTCAGAATTCAGGTCAAGTCACTAATGATCATTTATAAATTATTAAATCTATCCTATTAACGGTGTTATACTAATAGGCTAAGAATTTGCAGTCCAGTCTTGTACGAACTCATCGTACAGGATGCCCCCCACTCGCATGTCTACCACATGAACGAGTTAGATTAGCTCATTTGTACTGAATACAAAGTGGGCCACATCCATGGTGTTACCAGAATAAGGTTCCTAACCTCATGTTATACCATAGACCTTTTAGGTTATATACTTGAACATAATCCAAGTGGTGTCCACTACACATTTGTTCAAGATCTACTATTATAACCTTGGAGCTTATTTATTGGATTTAGTTTTATGTGCAAGAATTAAATAATTATCAAAATAAACAACTCTTTATTTATTTGATTAATAATTTACAAAACTACACAAGTTTAGAGCATAGAACCCAACAATCTCCCTCTCTTTATTTATTTGATTACTGAAGTACATAATAAACATTACAATAATGTAAATACAATAAACTAGGACACTTGAATACCCTTTGTACTACGTACTCTCACTTGCCCTAGTTAAGGTAAGAACGTAGAACTAGACCTTCTAGGTGACTCTCAAACACTTTAGTCATTACAACCTTTGTAAAAGGATCAACAACATTGTGCTCCGAAGCTATATTTGTGACGATCACGTCTCCTCGATGCACTATCTCCCAGATTAGGTGATACTTCCACTTAATGTGTTTACTATGACTTCAGGGTTCCCTCGAATTTGCCACAACACCACTATTATCATAATAAAGTGTGACTGACAAACTCATATTTGGGACAGTTTTCAAATCCATCATGAATTTCCTCAGCTAAATTGGTCTTTAGCTGCTTCACAAGCTGCTATACATTCAGCTTCATAGTGGAATCTGCGATGCATCCATGCTTGATGCTTCGCCAAACTATAGCTGTCACACCCCCTCCCAAACTACTCACTACTTAGCTCGGAAGACGGTGTGAAGCCAACAGACATTGATTACCTCTTAACAATACATGTTGACTCCGTTTTACCTGATAAACATACTATGTTCACATATGAAACACTTTAACATAACACAACGAAAACTTGACAACTACTAAACATACATAAGGAGAAACACTTCTTAGGACTCTCTTGAAAACTAAAACGGGAAAGAGCATCAGAACCACAAAAAGGCCCAACCATTAATTACACATCCACAACCTCTAAAGCACATACAACTATAACTACATAGTCCCCTCGACTATAAACTATAACAAATATGGACTTGCTATACAACTCCACCCACGTACAAAATATCAAGCTCGTGGAGCTTCAAGTAGACTTTGACAGGATGTTAGGCACCGAGAGTTCGATCTCTACCTGAAAAGTTTGAAAACATTGAAAGAATGAGGTATAAAGCTCAATGAGTGACTGAGTTTAAGGTCTAATGACTCATAAATTATATCACCTGGAAACTTATGAGCATATGCATCTGTAATCAAGCGTTAAAAATACACGTGTAATCATAATAGCTTTTCAGAAATCCAGCAAGTACGTCATTAAAATCTCGCAAGGCATATCGACACCACTAACAATTTAAAAATGTATGACAATCTACGTTGTGTAGAACACACCCAACACAACCAACGTTTACTCTACGATGTAGTGGGGCCCGCCCAACACTCCCATCGTCTTTGTCGTAGTGGGGCCCGCCTAGCACTCACGACAACATTATTGTCACGAAGTACACTCAACGTCGACAATAGGAAATGATTTTTGTGCACACGGTACTATATAGCCTTAGGCTCAATGTCTAAGTAATTTACTCACTCAAGTCTTAGAAAAATATATAAAAACATTTGAACGTGCCTGCTTATCTTTTCTTTCATAAAACTCAAGCTTACTCAACTTGTTCATAAAAACTGGAAATCTTTGAATCATACTTGCTCGAAATCATAACATTTCATAAATTTCGACAATCAAGAACATATGCTCACGTATAAATTTCATCAAGACATTTAGGCACACAACGAACACTTGAAATCATTTCTTAGAAAATATGAATACTCATAAACATGTGTTCAAAGGAAAACAATAAGCATTGAAACCATTTCGTTTTAGCAAAACCTTGCATTTTCATAAGCATAATACAAGTCTATAAACCGTTTTCGAGGTTCGTTTTGTCACTCACAGTGTTAGAACTAGAACCTTGGCCCGTACACTCGACCTATTTCCTCTTGGCCTATCAAACAAACCAAATCCATGTATAGAACCTCGAGCTCATGAATTTCAACCTTAAAATTACAAAAACCACTCTAACATTTTTCCAACATTTTAAACATTTCATGCCCTTATTTCAGACAATCAGAAATTCTTCATTACTTAGCCAAAAATGATGTAATTTATACCAAACTCTTCCTTTTTTAATCCTCTAAAAATCATGTGAAGAAATTAGATTGAGATTCCCCATGGATTTGTTCGAAAATACCTCGAAAGCTTCTTCCCAAAAACAGACTTCTGTTGTTTCCAGATTCGTTTTCCTGTTGCACCACAAACTTGACCTGACATTTAAAACATCTTACAGTCGCTTTCTACTCACGAGTTATTCATAAAAGTTGTAGGAAATTCAATAAGTTTTCCAACCATACCTATTAGAGCTTCTGGTTCTTCTGGTTCAGTTGTTTAATTTCGGAAAAGAGTGAAATGCAGGAAACTAACTTACAATTGGTTTAGTTAATATTTAACGTTTCAACTTTGATAGCCTTGCTTATTTTTTAGTCATAACTTCAAAATATTTCAATATTGGCTTTTGATTCGATGCACAATCTATTGTTAACTAAATGATGAATTGATTTATTGTAGAGGAAAGTGGACACCAGCAACATATCCTTTTTTTAGTCAATTTTTGTCTAATGGATATATGATGTTATCATTTAGTAAATGTATTATCAGAGTCTATAGAATCACAATTCAAAGTTTAGAAATGTAATTGAAAGTTCTTTGAAGTTTAGTAACTAGATGGACATAACCATTAAAGTTTAGGGAATCGATTTGTGTTATAGTCGTAGAAATACAACTGAAGTCTTTTTTTTTTAGCTGAATTGAATCAATCGCCTACTGTTTTGATCAAAATATGCTTTTGTTTGGGTATGAAAATCTACGTTGTGTAGGACACACCCAATACAACCAACGTTTATGTAAACCCGAGATCTTTGTTTGGAATTTTCTTACAAAAAAAACAAAAGAAAACAAGAAGGGAATATATTTTGGTTGTTTTGTTTTAAGAAAAGAAAAGAAAAGAAAAGAAAAAAAAAGAAAAGAAAAGGGAAAGAAAGAGATAAAAGAAAGAATAAAAAAAAAAAGAAAAGTAAAAGGGAAAAGGGAAAAGGACAAACCACCACCGTTTGGTTTTCTTTTACCATATTTTAAACTAATTTCTTACTCATTTTTAACAAAACCAAAAGCCGAGCTTCGAGAGGGAGAACTGAAGAAAGAAGAAGAGAGAAAAGCTTCTGGTTTTAAGGTTGAAGAAGAAAGGAGAAAGGTTCAATTCAAGGTTGCATGACAATTCAATGCTCAACTCAGCCAAGTTCTGTTATTTTAATCTTTTCGAGCTCCACAAGAAGAGGTAAGAGTTGAGGTTTGATTTTCTTGAAAGTTAATTCACTTTTGAACAACGTTCGTGAAAGAAGCTCGAGCAAATTCGGATCTTAAGTTACTGATTTGTAAAGAGGAAAGCAGAGGAGAGAATTTGCTGTCAAATTCGAGAAGTCTCTAGTTTTTAGGTTTTGTTGATCACTAGGAATCGAATCAGAAGCTCTAATATGTATCGTTGGAAAGCTTATTGCATTTCCTACAACTTTCATGAAGAACTCATGAGTAGAAAGCGACTGTAAGATGTTTAAAATGTCAGGTCAAGTTTGTGGTGCAGCAAGAAAATGAATCTGGAAACAACAGAAGTCTGTTTTTGAGAAGAAGATTTCGAGGTATTTTGGAACAAATCCGTTGGGAATCTCAATTTAATTTATTCATATGAGTTTTAGAGGGTTCAAAAAGGAAGAGTTTGGTATAAATTACATCATTTTTTGCTAAGTAATGAGGAAGTTATGATTGTCTAAAATCAGGGCATGAAATCTGTAAAATGCTTGAAAAATGATAGAGTGGTTTTTGTAATTTTAAGGTTGAAATTCATGAGCTCAAGGTTCTAATACATGGATTTGGTTTGTTTGACAGGCCAAGAGAAAATAGGTCGAGTGGACGGGTCGAGGTTCTAGTTCTAACACTGTGAGTGACAAAACGAACCTCGAAAACGGTTTATAGGCTTGTATTATGCTTATGAAAATGCAAGATTTTGCTAAAACGAAATGGTTTCAATGCTTATTGTTTTCCTTTGAACACATGTTTATGAGTATTCATATTTTCTAAGAAATGGTTTCAAGTGCTCGTTGTGTGCCTAAATGTCTTGATGAAATTTATACGTGAGCATATGTTCTTGATTGTCGAAATTTATGAAATGTTATGATTTCGAGCAAGTATGTACTAGCAAGTATGATTTAAAGATTTACAGTTTTTATGAACGAGCTGAGTAGACTTGAGTTTTACGAAAGAAAAGATAAGCAGACATGTTCAAATGTTTTTATGTGTTTTTCTAAGAATTGAGTGAGTAAATGACTTAGACATTGAGCCCGAGGCTATATAGTGCCATGTGCACACAGATCATTTCCTGTTGTCGACGTTGAGTGTACTCCGTGACAATAATGTTGTCGTGAGTGCTAGGCGGGCCCAACTACGACAAAGACGATGGGAATGTTGGGCAGACCCCACTACATCGTAGAGTAAACGTTTGTTGTACTGGGTGTGTCCTACACAACGTAGATTGTCATACATTTTTAAATGGTTAGTGGTGTCGATATGCCTTGCTAGATTTTAATGACGTACTTGCTGGATTTCTGAAAAGCTATTATGATTACACGTGTATTTTTAACGCTTAATTACAAATGCATATGCTCATAAGTTTCCAGGTGATATAATTTATGAGTCATTAGATCTTAAACTCAGTCACTCACTGAGCTTTATAGCTCATTCTTTCAATGTTTTCAAACTTTTTAGATAGAGATCGAGCTTCCGGTGCCTAACATCCTGCCATAGTCTACTAGAAGCTCCATGAGCTTAATATTTTGTACGTGGGTGGAGTTGTATAGCAAGTCCATATGTGTTGTAGTTTATAGTCGAGGGGACTATGTAGTTATAGTTGTATGTGCTTTAGAGGTTGTGGATGTGTAATTAATGGTTGGGCCTGTTTTTGGTTCTGTTGCTCTTGCCTGTTTTAGTTTTCAAGAGAGACCTAAGAAGTGTTTCTCCTTATTCATGTTTAGTAGTTGTCAAGTTTCCGTTGTGTTATGTTAAAGTGTTACATATGCGAACATAGTATGTTTATCAGGTAAAACAGGGTCAACAGGTATTGTTAAGAGGTAAACAATGTCTGTTGGCTTCACGCCGTCTTCTGAGCTAAGTATTGAGTAGTTCGGGAGGGGGTGTGACAATAGCTCCTCTGTTAAGAGTAAAAATTGATCCCGATGTAGATTTCCTAGAATCTTTGTCGGTTTGAAAGTCAGAATCTGTGTATCCTGTAAGGATCAAATCCTTAGCTCCATACAAAAGCATGTAGTTCCTCGCTCTCCGAAGATACTTGTGAAAGAGTATATATTAAGAAAGCGAAAGCAATTTCAGATCTTGAACACTCTAAGTTGATCAATTTTACAAAATAAAAAACATGCTCAAAACTGGAAAAACAGAGGGATAGAAAACTCAATTTTGAAGATCAAATTCTCTTCACCCGGTGGGCGATTTATAACATGAACACTTCGTTGACAACCTCTAATGTCTTCCCTACTATCCTCACTCCTCAGGCCTTGGAACGGATTGTAGGATCCTAGATTGAGAGAATTTTTAAGAGAAAGGGAGAATGGTTCAAAACTGAGAACCCATAAAGTTTTTGTCAAATTCTCCTTAATCCACACATTTCTTCTCTAATTAAAGGCCATATCTAGCTTTTTAAGTTAGGAGAATAAGCTATCAAAAAGATGATGAGGATTAAGCAAGAAGGTGGTGGCCAATTTGGGTGAATTTGCCTTTCAAAGAAGCTTATTCACCTAATTGTGTATTTGGTCATTTTTTATTCAAAAATGAATTTGAATTTCTTTTTAATTTTAATTCAAAATTAATTTTAAATTAATTTTAAATTAGAATTAATTTATTAATTTAATTAATTAATTTTAAATAATTATTTAATTTAATATCAAATATCAAATTAAATAATTGGACCAATCCCAATTTCTTAAATCGACCTTTCGAACATGAATCCCTATTCATATTATAAATCGAACTAACATTTAAATCATATTTAAATACACCTACTCTTCTTTATCATACTTTAATTCATATTTAATCTATGACACGTTAAATATATCACATATAGATAACATTTTCTCCCAAAACCAAATTTGAACAATTCAAATTCTTTACTCACAAATGTTACAAGGCTTAGTTCGAGCTAGTAAGGGGACCTAATGGACCTACAGATCATGAGCTCCAACGATACGAGATTAACCGGCCAAACTCTTTAGCCTAGCTAATTAACATTCGTTAACCACCGAGACACTCTATTAAAGCCCAGTGATTGCACTCTCCTCACTGTAGATATATTTTTGTCCACTCAATATAACCATGATTAGTAAGTCGATCCTTCACAGGTCGTTCGTAATTACAGTTGGGTCAAAATTACCATTTTATCCCTATAATTACTTCTTGTTCCTTAAGTCCCATTGATCCTCTAATGAACAATTGGTTTATGGTCCAACCAACAAACCAAATCCCTCTCGGGTAAATGAGACGGGTGGGCCCTTTGTTCAAGACCTAGAGTCAGCACTTAAGGGAACAACCTCTCTACTAATCCCTAAATCGGGTAGGAGAGAATTCCATTGTCACACCCCCTCCCGAACCACCTACTAACTTAGCTCGGAAAGAGGCATGAAGCCAACAGACATTGTTTACCTCTTGACAATACCTGATGACCTTGTTCTACCTGATAAACATACTATGCTCGTATATGGTAAACTTTAACATAACACAGCGGAAACTTGATAACTACTAAACATACATAGGGAGAAACATTTCTTAAGTCTCTCATTTGAAAACTTAAACGAGCAATAACATCACAACCAAGAACATGCCAACCCACTGTTTATACAACCTCTTATGTACAAACAACTATAACTACATAACGACTTGCTATACAACACCAACCACGTACAAAATATTAAAACTTATGAAACTTCCAGCAGACTATGGCAGGATGTCAGGTACCAGGAGCTCGATCTCTACCTGAAAAGGTTTGAAAACATTGAAAGAATGAGCTAAAAAGCTCATTGAGTGTCTATCATTAAAACATTATAAGCTTACACGTGATTCATAATAATGGCAGATTATAAGTAGAAAATAGCTTAACATCTGTTTGTAAACATAAACAAACCATGCTTCCAATTAACAGGTTTAAGTCACCACTTATTCATAGCACACAACTCGAAATGTACTATCATATCGAGGGTAGATAGATCAATAATATAGAAGCTCATAACAATAAAACACATGGCATGATACCATATTCGAACCATAGAGGTGGTAGAGTTACATTTATACCTATAAGGTTCATACCTCTCTCTCTCACGTGCACGTGGAATACCTTTAGCCGTTTGGTTTTCCCTAATACCTTCTCTATGTCCTTCAGTATTAAGGTAAAACCATTTACTACCCGAATACCTTCTCATTGTCCTTCAGTATCGGGATATCATGATTCATCCCCCCCCCCTCTAAGTACCTTCTCGAATGTCCTTCAGTATTAGGGGTTAACCACAAACAAAAGCATAATTTGTTTACCATGGAAATCATGTCTTTATAATACATACTTTCATAATTTAGGTTCCATACTTGGATTTATGGTTACAAATTAATTCAAAACATGTTTATGTTCCATCATGAACTTATGTTAGAAAACTCCATGAAACTATACATAATTAGTTCAAACAGGATGTAATAATCAACACTTATGTTCTTGAAGAAAAACATAGGTCAAGCATAGTTCTAAAATAGAGTCACTCACATTATTAGAATTAGAACCTTGGCTTGTAAACTTGACCTATTTTCTCTTAGCCTGTCAAACAAACCAACTGAACCATTAGAACCTCGAGCTCATGATTTTTGACCTTAAACCTGCAAGAAAACACACTTTCAAATTTCCAGCATTTTCAGATTTTCTGCCATGTTTTCAGACAGCCATAACTTCTTCATTACTTATCCAAAAATAATGTAATTTATACCAAACTCTTTCTTTATGAACTCTCTAAAAATCATATGAAGACATGAAATTGAAATTCCAAACCGATTTGTTCAGAAATACCTCGAAAGCTACTTTTCTCAAAAGCAGACTTCTGTTTGTTTCCAGTTCGGATTTCTCTTTGCTAACAGATTTAACCTGATATTTAAAACATCGTATAGACATTTTATACTCACGATTGCTTCATGAAAGTTGTAGGAAATTCAATAAGATTTCGAGTCATACCAATTAGAGCCTCTAAATCCAAGTATACAGATCAGAACAACCAAAACACTAGAGACTTCTCGGATTTGACAGCAAATTTTGTCTTCTGCCTTCCTATTCACAAAACAGTAACTTAACATAAGAATTTGTTCGAGCTTCCTTCATGAACTTTGTTAAAATTTGAGTTAGATTTCAGGAAAAGCAAACTTCAACACTTACCTCTTCTTGTAGAGCTCGAGAAGATCAAAACATCAGACAATGACAGAATGATTCACCTTGCTGCTATAATAATTCCCTTGAGATCTTCTCCTTTCTTCTGCACTTCCATCTCCAAAATCAGAGGTTTTCTCCTTCTTCTTCTCCCTTGAACTTCAACTCACGAAACTTACAGCTTCCTTTCGGTAAATGAAGAAGAAAATGGAGAAGATAAAGCCTTTTTAAAAAGCAAACGGTGGAGGACAAAAGCATAAAGTTAAGAACTTTGTCTTTTAGCCCATTATGCTTTTTCCTTTCCTTTTCTTTTTCTTTTCCCTTTTCTTTTTCTTTTCTTTATCCATTTCTTTCATTTCTTTTCTTTTCTTTACAAAACAAAACAAAACTTAATATATTTAACTTTTCTTTCATTTTCTTTTCTTCTTTTATCTTTTAAAGCAAACCAAACCAGAATGATTTCTTTCCTTCCTTGTTTTCCTTTTGTCTTTCACTTCATTTCTTTTTTCCTTTTGTTATGTTTTTAAATAAGAAAGTTCCAAAGAAAGATCTCGGGTTTACAACTTACCTCCCCTTAAGAAATTTCGTCCTCGAAATTAAGTAGTCTTTAAGTGAAAATCATCGGGTACTTTCTCCTCATTAGGTCCTCTAACTCCCAGGTTGCCTCCTCGACCCCGTGATGTCTCCAACAAAACTTCACGAGTGAGATCGTCTTGTTTCTCAAAGCTTTTTCTTTCCTGTCGAGGATTTGAACTGCATCCTCTATGTAACTTATGTCTTCTTTCGACTCAACTGGTTGTGCTTGCAACACATGTGTCGGATCTGGAAAATACTTCCTCAACATGGAAACATGAAAAACACCATGTACTCGAGATAGTTCTGCTGGCAACTCCAGTCTGTAGGTTGCTGGCCACACTCGTCCCATTACTGGATAAGGACCAATATATCTAGGGCTTAGTTTACCTTTCTTGCCAAAACGAAGGACACCTCTCCACGGAGATAACTTTAAGAAAACTTGATCTCCGACCTGGAATTCTAAGTTCTTTCGTCGCTTATCTGCATAACTCTTCTGACGGTCTTGTGCTACCTTCAGATTCTCTCTAATTACCTTAATATTGTCTGTCGTAATTTGTACCAACTCAGGACCGATTAGCTTCCGTTCTCCTACTTCATTCCAACATACGGGCGTTCTACATGGTCTTCCATACAGAGCCTCACATGGTGCCATACCAATACTTGACTGATAGCTGTTATTATAAGCGAATTCCATAAGTGATAGGTGTGCATCCCAACTTCCCTTAAATTGAAGAACACATGCTCTCAACATGTCCTCTAGGGTCTGGATGGTCCTCTCTGACTGCCCATCTGTCTGAGGATATGTTGTACTAAAATTCAACTTTATCCCCATAGCTTTCTGTAAGCTAGGCCAAAAATTAGAAGTAAATCGTGGATCTCTATCTGAAACTATGGACATTGGCACTCCGTATTGACTCACCATTCTGTCGACGTAAAGCTTAGCTAGTTGATCAAGCGTAGACTTCGCTTTAATCGGTATAAACCGTGCTGTTTTAGTGAGTCTATCCACTATTACCCAAATACCATCATGTCCACTAAAAGTACGTGGTAATCCAAACAGAAAATCCATAGTGATATGCTCCCATTTCCACTCCTGCACTGGCAGTGGGTTAAGGAGTCCTCCTGGCCTCTGTCTAACTAGTTTAACCTGTTGGCAGATCAAACATCTATCAACATAATCAGCTATCTCCCGCTTCATCCCAAGCCACCAATACGTTCCCTTCAAAGTTTTATAAATCTTGGTGCTTCCTGGATGCATAGTGTAAGCTGAACTATGAGCATCCTCTAGAATAGCATCTTTAAGCTCACTAAAACATGGAACACATAGTCTTCCCTGCCTCTCTATGACTCCGTCTGATCTCATTTTAAATTCTACTTTTGGACCTTGTTTGGACTTTCCAAACATTTTCTACAAGTTACTATCCTCTGGTTGTCTTCTCACAACCTCAGCTACGAGTGAAGACCTGACCTGGAACTGAGCTAAAAGACTCCCTGAACTCTCTGCATTCACAACTGCCTTAGAATCCCATAGAGTACTTAAAAATGTCGCTCGAATACCACACAAGGTGTCCTTAGGAAGTCTTGACTTCCTACTCAATGCATCTGCTACCACATTCGCCTTACATGGATGATATTCTATAGTACAATCATAATCTTTAATCAGTTCTAACCATCTTCGTTGTCTCATATTAAACTCACTCTGATCAAAGATATATTTCAGATTCTTATGATCTGTGTAAATGTGACACCTTTCACCAAACAAGTAATGTCTCCAGATCTTCAGTGCTAAAACAACTGCTGCTAGCTCGAGATCATGGGTAGGGTAATTACATTCGTGCTTTTTCAATTTCCTTGAGGCATAAGCAATTACTTTTCCCTCTTGCATGAGCACACATCCCAAACCTTGCCTCGAGGTATCACAGTAAATTACATACTCTTTTCCTGTTACAGGAAGTGTTAGAATAGGTGTTGTAACTAATCTCTTTTTCAACTCCTGAAAACTTTGTTCACACTTATCTGACCATTCAAACTTAGCATTCTTCCTTGTTAAAGCTGTTAAGGGTAATGCTAATCGTGAGAAATCCTTAACAAACCGTCTGTAGTATCCTACCACGCCTAGGAAACTACGTACCTCTGTCACACTAGCTGGTCTCTCCCAGTTGACCACAACTTTCACTTTATTTGGATCCACACTAACACCATTTGTTGATACAACATGCCCCAAAAACACTACCTGATTCAACAAAAACTCACATTTGGTGAATTTAGCGTACAACTGTTTATCACGTAGTGTTTGCAGAATAATCCTCAGATGTTCCTCATGAGCTTTTTTGTCAACTGAGTAAACTAGTATATCATCAATAAATACTATCACGAACTGATCCAAATACTGGTGGAATATCCTGTTCATGAGGTCCATGAAAATCACTGGGCATTCACAAACCGAACGACATTACTAAAAACTCATAATGCCCATACCTCGTTCTGAATGTTGTTTTAGGAATATTTGTTTCCCTTACCTTTAACTGATGGTATCCTGATCTCAAATCAATCTTAGAAAACACTGATGTTCCACGTAACTGGTCAAACAAGTCATCTATTCGGGGTAAAGGATACTTGTTACGTGTTGTGACTTTGTTTAACTGTCTATAATCTAAGGGTACCATCTTTCTTCTTTACAAATAACACTGGAGCTCCCCAGGGTGATACACTAGGTCTGATGTATCCTTTATCAACTAGTTCTTGTAACTGCATCTTCAACTCCTTGAGCTCACTTGGAGCCATTCTATACGGCGCTTCGAAATAGGTGATGTTCCTGGTAGCAATTCAATAGTGAACTCTACTTCCCTATCAGGTGGCAACCCAGACAGATCTGCTGGAAAAACATCAAGAAACTCGTTCACCACAAGAACATCTTCTGGTTTTAGCTTTTCTTCCTGCACCTCCACTACGTGTGCAAGAAATGCCATGCAACCTTTCCTCAACAACTTTTCAGCTTTTAATGTTGAAATCAAGCTCGTAGGGATAATCTTCCTTTCACCCCTGAAAACCACTTCAGCTAATCTTGGTTTCTTGAAAACAACTTCCTTTCAATTTAGCACCACCGTGCCTCTCTTTAGCCTCTCGGAACTCTTGGTTGCTCAACTGTCTGGGACCCAACTCCCTGGTCCCTCTGTGTGGCTGCTCTCAGCTGTGGACAATCGCTCTTGAAATGCCCTGGTTGCCCACACTGGTAACACACATTGACACCAACTAGACATTGGCCTCGGTGATTCTTACCACAATTTGTACATGGAGTTCTCCTTGCTGCACTTGCAATAGACTCTGTATTGCCCGTGTGGTCTTACCGTGGATCCGCGGCGGTTGACTAGGTTCTCTTTGGCTCTGCCTCTGATAGGCACCACTAACATGTGTTTGCCTCGATGTCTAGCTGCCATCTCGACTTTTAAAGTCCTAACGACTCAAAACATTCACTCCAAGTGTGAACCGTTGCTGCTCACGACCATGGAAACTGCTTGTCGTTGAAGGCCCTCGAGTAGGCTCCACTACTGTTTATGCCTCTGTTATACTCTGCTCAACACGTAGAGCGCGGTCTCACCAACAGGAAAAGTCACCCCACTTTGCAATGCACATGGATCGGGTTCGTATCTCGGGGCGTAACCCTCTTTCAAATCTCCCAGACTTGTCACTCTCAGATGCCACAATCACATCAGCATACCGTGACAGCTCGGTATACCTTCTCTCATACTCAGCCACTAAAAGTGGCCCTTGCTTCAGTTCTAAAAATTCATCCCTCGTTGCCTCACGATACGTGCTAGCGTAATATTTATCTTCGAAGATGCTTCTGAAAGTTTGCCATTTTAGAGTATGTGCATCACTGCGCCTAGCTCGTATTGACTTCCATCATCCTTCTGCTTCTTTCTCTAGTAGGAATGTGGCTAGCTTGACTTTGCTCCTCAGGGCAACTCATTACATCAAAACATTTTTGTAGCATATTCAGCCAAACCTCGACATCAGCTGGATCTATGGAACCCTCAAATACTGTGACTCCTAATTTCTTCAGACGTTCTATTCTATATGCCTTTTTTTTGGATCACTTGGCCCTACTCTCTCTGCCCTACCTGCCTCCTGTGAGCAACTAACATGTTGCTCTTCTCTGGCCTCAGTCTGGACTCTCGGGGCACTAGATCCCCTCTCATATTGGCCTTGGGTAGGATCCTGCATCCCGCCCTGATCCTGCCTGCGTCGTCTGCTAGTACGTGGTGGCATGACTCCTATAACATATCAATATATTAGACATACTATGGATATCTAACTCCAATACGCAGTACTAAACGTCTATTCACATTTTAGCCCTAACTGGACTTACTCTTATCCTTACTTGGACCATACTTTACTAGTTCGATCTGAACTAACTCAATAACTTGTTATGACTTTTTAGTTTCCCCTCAGAGCTAACTTGCCCTGTCTCATTCCCCATGGAGCTAACTGCTCTGATACTAAGTTGTCACACCCCTCCTGAACCACCTGCTAACTTAGCCCGGAAATAGGCATGAAGCCAACAGACATTGTTTACCTCTTAACAATACCTGATGACCCTGTTCTACCTGATAAACATACTATGCTCGTATATGGTAAACTTTAACATAGCACAGCGGAAACTTGATAACTACTAAACATACATAGGGAGAAACATTTCTTAAGTCTCTCATTTGAAAACTTAAACGAGCAATAGCATCACAACCAAGAACATGCCAACCCACTGTTTATACAACCTCTTATGTACAAACTACTATAACTACATAACGACTTGCTATACAACACCAGCCACGTACAAAATATTAAAACTTATGAAACTTCCAGCAGACTATGGCAGGATGTCAGGTACCAGGAGCTCGATCTCTACCTGAAAAGGTTTGAAAACAATGAACGAATGAGCTAAAAAGCTCAGTGAGTGTCTATCTTTAAAACATTATAAGCTTACAGGTGATTCATAATAATGGCAGATTATAAGTAGAAAATAGCTTAACATCTGTTTGTAAACATAAACAAACCATGCTTCCAATTAACAGGTTTAAGTCACCACTTATTCATAGCACACAACTCGAAATGTACTATCATATCGAGGGTAGATTGTAAGCCCTAAACCCTATTCTCTTTTATCATTGAGCACTCGTTCATGATGTTTTGAAATATGCAAAATCGTATAGGTTGCACTAAATGATGTCGTGATCGAATTTGGGAATCTATTGAATTTGGAGCTACAATGTGTTTAAACTTCATAAGGGGATAGGTAAACCATTGAAATAAGCATATTAGAAGGTTAATTGAAGTATGTTAATATCAATAGCAAGTTAGGCAAATTTTAGGTGCATTAGGTATTGAATGAAAAGCTCATATCTTTTATAAACTTAGGCAAAGTTGGTTAAATACTTTAGATTGACTTATTTACTTATTTTGGTGTTTTAAAAAGAGATTATGATGTAAATAAGAAAGTAGGAGCTGGCCAAAGGAGGTGAAGGCTCGAAGTTAAGTTTGGCAAGAAGGTGGTGTCAAATTCTTACTAAGACAGCAAGCAGCTGGAAAATGGTCCAACTTCAATCGATCATATCTCTCTATCTACTGAACCAAATTCGATGATTTTTGTGTCAAAATCTCATAAATTGAGTGTAGAATACGAAACTGGTCGGCTTTGCAGAAAATACTAAGAGGACGAAGGAGAAAAGTGCAGAACAGTGAAGGGTGTTCATGTTTCTCGGGTAGCAGAACAGTATGAGGAGATCAGTCTGTTTTGAGCTCTTGAGGAGGAATTAGAAGCTGAAATTTTGAGGTAAGTAAGCTAAGATGTTGTCCTTGAGGTTTATCAAAAACTATTTGGTGATTGTGTTGATACATTTTGAGGAACTCAAGCTGGAAGTTGAACCTGTAATTTTAGGTGAAAGGGAAAAACTTCTAGCAAGAGATTGAAGGAGATTCTCTTCCATTTCTATTTACCTTACAACCAATTGTGTGTATGCCTATTCTTAATTGAGTTATGGGACTGAATTAGACCTGTTTCTTAGGTGCATAAGGAAAGGAATTGATGTTACTGTTTAGCTAAGAGAAGGCAGAAAACAGAAGTATGCTGTCAAATCCGGGAAGTCTCTGATGTTTTGGTTGTTCTGATCTGTACACTTGGAGTTAGAAGCTCTAATTGGTATGGTTCGAAAGCTTATTGAATTTCCTACAACTTTTGTGAAGAAATCGTGAGTAGAAAATGTCTAGAAGAGGTCTTAAATATCAGATTAAATTTGTTGTGCAGCAGGAAATCCGAATCTGAAAACAGCAGAAGTCTGTTTTGAGAAATGTAGCTTTCGAGGTATTTCTGAACAAATCCGTTTGGATTTTCAATTTCATGTCTTCATATGATTTTTAGAGGGTTCAAAAAGGAAGAGTTTGGTATAAATTACATTATTTTTGGATAAGTAATGAAGAAGTTATGTCTGTCTGAATACAGGGCAGAAAATCTGAAAATGCTGGAAAATTTAAAAGTGTGTTTTCTTGCAAGTCTTAAGGTTAAAAATCATGAGCTCGAGGTTCTAATGGTTGAGTTGGTTTGTTTGATAGGTCAAGAGCTAATAAGTCAAGTTTACAAGCCAAGGTTATAATTCTAATACTGTGAGTGACTCTATCTTTAAACTATGCTTGGCCTATGTTTTTCTTAATAAACATAATTGTTGATCATTGAGTCTTGTTTGAACTAATTATGTATAGCTTCATGGAGTCCCTAACATAAAGTTCATGATGGAACCTAAGCAAGCTTGAATTAGTTGTAACTATAAATCCAAGTATGGAAACTAAATTATGAAAGTATGCTTTCCTTTAGAGAATGTTTTGTGTAAATCCACTTGGGAACATGTTTAGCTGATAATGTGAAATTGTCAAGAAATTGTTGTATGTGTTATAAAGACATGATTTCCATGGTAAACAAGTTATGCCCTTGATCTTGATTAACCCCTAATACTGAAGGACATTCGAGAAGGTACTTAGGGGGGAATGACTCATAATTTCCCGATACTGAAGGACAATGAGAAGGTATTCGGGTAGTAAATGGTCTTACCTTAAATCTTGAAGGACATAGAGAAGGTATTAGGGAAAACCCAAGGGCCAAAGGTATTTCACGTGCACGTG
The DNA here is from genome assembly GCA_036507285.1 of Trichosanthes cucumerina. Classification (NCBI taxonomy): domain Eukaryota; kingdom Viridiplantae; phylum Streptophyta; class Magnoliopsida; order Cucurbitales; family Cucurbitaceae; genus Trichosanthes; species Trichosanthes cucumerina. The sequence goes on from CM071837.1 coordinate 6,214,571, forward strand.
AGAGATGTATGAACCTTATTGGTACAAATGTAACTCTACCACCTCTATGGTTTGAAAGTGGTATCATGCTATGTGTTTTATTGTTATGAACTTCTATATTATTGATCTATTTACACTCAATATAATACTACATTATGAGTTATGTGCTATGCATAAGTGGTGACTTAAACACACATAAATTGGATGCATGGTTTGTTTATGTTAAGTTATTTTCTACTTATAATCTGCCATTATTATGCTTCACCTTTGAGCATATAATAGACACTCACTGAGCTTCCTAGCTCACGTTTTCTTTATGTCTACTCTTCCCAGGTAGCAGACGAGTTTCCAGTGCTTAGCCTTCACAAGACCTACTTGCCACCACGCCATTTAGCTCCTTGTATATACACTTTCTTTGTATATGGTTTGTAGTGAGAACATATTAGATGGGTTGTTATAAACTTGGAAACTTTATGACTATCTAAAGAACATAGTAAAGGAAGTGAATGTATTTCATATATAAGTGTATATCAGTGTTTAACTTTGCTTATTCAAACATGATGTGTTACGTCTATTTTAAGTTAAGTCTTAGGTTAGTCAAGGAAAGCCAACAAGAGGTTTTGTTATCTTTGTCTTTGCATCTCTTCCTAGGTTAGGCAAGTAAGCTGGGACGGGGTGTGACAACTTGGTATCAGAGCAAAAGGTTTTGGGAAGGGAACTAGGTTCATGCATTAAATTAGGAGCTTGTTGTCTTACCTATTTTAATAAGATTGTATAATTTAGGACCATGGCTCGAGGTGGCAAACGCAGAGGCGGGCAAGTGGAGACTGGAACTCAAGAAGCTCTGGTGATAGAGGAAGAGAGGTATCGGAGGAGAGTCTAGTCATCCCCAAAGAGAGGTGAATATGGGAGCAGCAGATCTTTACGAGGATAACTCAAAGATTAGTTTGAAAAATGTTGGATCGGCACAAGCGAGATCCGAGAAAAGAAGTATGGCATTGAAAGACCGAAAGCCTTAGGTGCAACAACATTTGAAGGCACGCATGTGATCCCGCGATCTTTGAGGTTTGGTTAAATCTGATTGAGAAGTGCTTTAGGGTCATGCGATGCCACGAAGACAGGGAAGGTCGATTTAGCGGCATTCTTACTCCGAAAGGAGCGGATGATTGGTGGAAGATAACCGAGAGCGCGAAAAGGGGATGCTTGGAGCTGGAAAGAGTTTCGAAAGGCCTTTGAAGATAAGTATTACCCGAGCTCATATCGTGATGCGAAGAAGAACGAGTTTCTAGGACTCGTTCGAGGGGGTCGATGACTATAATAGAATATGAGAATAAGTTCACGAGTTATCAAAGTATGCTAGCACTATTGTTGCAAGCGAGATAGATCGATGCAAAAGGTTCGAGGATGGTTTACGAAAGAGAGATCCGAACACCGTGACAAAAGTTCGAGTGGGCTGAGTTCTCCAAGCTTGTGGAGACGGCATTACGAGTAGAGCGAAGCCTAGTAGATGACAGAATGGGAAAAGGAGTTGTAGGTGGTGGTCATACCACTTATTCTCTTGGTTTACCACGAGATCGATTCCAACGAGGAGATAATAGGAGATTCACTCTGTATCTCTCTGGAAAAGGAAGCTTTAAACCCCATCGTGGTGGGAAAACTACTCAAGGATCTGATGCAGGTGGGCGTGGGGAAAGACAGAGGCAGCAGGGATCAAGTTTTCTGATAGGATCAGCAAGGGACTCCCGTGCAGGGCAACCCAGTGAGTCAGTAGCTAGTTCAGCAAGGAAACCTTTGTGCAACACTTGTGGAAAGTTTCATTGGGGTCGATGTTTGAGTGGCGGAAATGTATGTTTCAACTGTGGGCAAGGTGGTCACTTCAAAAGGGAATGTCCCCAATTAATGCAAGAAGGCATGGTGGGACAGAGAACTACATCGCATACTGTGAACCAGCAGCAAAATACTGGGGCAGCTGGAAGAGAAGGCACTAGTAGTGCTAAGCAAAAGGGGCAGGTGGGTCGACCCCGACAACAGGGGAAGATTTACGCCATGACACAGCAGGAGGCAGATGATGCACCAGAAGTTGTTACGGGTACACTTTCTATCTGTAGTAAACCTGCACATGCATTACTAGATCCAGGAGCTACACATTCTTTTATCTCTAAAATGTTTGCTGCTAGCATTTTTGCGAAGTTAGAACCTTTATCTGAGGAGTTGTGTATTTATACTCCTATTGGTGATATGTCGATAGTTTGTAGTGTTTATACTAATTGTATGGTGGAAGTGAATGGTGTGACCATGACAACTGAATCGATTCCCTAGATCTCCAAGAGTTCGACGTTATTTTGGGGATGGATTTCTTATCTAGGTATCATGCCTTAATGGACCATCATAGGAAGGAAGTTGTGTTGAGGAAATCAAAGCAAGACCGAGGTTGTGTTTAAGGGACATAGGAAAATATTGCCTACTTGTATGATATCAACTATTGAAGCTGGGAAATTATTGAAGAAAGGTTGTGCAACATATCTTGCATATGTAGTTTGTGCACCAAAGAGTAAATCGAAACACAAGACATTCCAGTGAGTCCATGAGTATTTAGATGTCTTCCCGGAAGAGCTAACAGTGGTTACCACCGATAGAGAGGTAGAGTTCACCATAGACTGATGCCGGGAACAACGCCAATATCTCAAGCCCCGTATAGGATGGCACCAAGGAATTGAAGGAATTGAAAACTCGATTCACGAGGAGTTGGTGGATAAGGGTTATATTCGACCAAGTGTATCTCCGTGGGGAGCACTGTGTTGTTTGTTAAAAAGAAGGATGGGACATTACGATTATGTATTGATTACCGACAAAGCTGAATAAGGTAACAATACGTAACAAATATCCTTTGCCCGCATAGATGACCTGTTCGATCAATTAAAGGGTGCCTCGGTGTTTTCCAAAATTGATTTACGATCGAGATATCATCACCAAGATCAATGATTACGATGCACCAAAAACGACTTCGGACACAAGGTATGGGCATTATGAATTCTTGGTAATGCCATTCGGGTTAACTAATGCCCCAAAGAAAGATTCATGGATCTCATGAATCGGGTATTTCATCCTTACCTTGATCGGTTTGTGATAGTATTTATTGATGACATTTTGGTGTACTCGAGAAAGTAGAGAAAGCATGCGAACATCTCGAATATAGTGCTCACAGACATTACGAGATCGGAAGTTGTATGCTAAATTTAGTAAATGTGAGTTTTGGTTGAGAGCAGTTGTGTTTTTGGGACACGTAGTATCGTGAAATTTGGAGTACAAGTGGATCCTCAAAAGACGGAAGCTATAGTTAAGTGGGAACAACCAACTTCAATAACTAAGTCCGTAGTTTTTGGGCCTTGCGGGGATACTCTGAAGCGTTTTGTCGAGGGGTTTTCAAGATAGCTCTTCCATTAACCAGTTTGACAAAGAAGAATACGAAGTTCGAGTGGAGTGAAAAGTGTGGAAAAAGTTTTCAAGAGTTAAAGAAACAGACTTGTCACAAAGACTCAGGTACTAACTCTACCCACCACGGGAAAAGAGTTTGAGGTTTCTCGTGATGCCTCACATCGGGGCCTTGGGTGTGTACTAATGCGGGATGGGAAAGTGATTGCTTATGCCTCAAGACAGTTAAAAAACATGAATGTAATTATCCTACTCATGATCCGGAGCTCGCGCAGCATTGTGTGTTAGCTTTAAAAATTTGGAGGCATTATCTGTTTGGTGAGAAGTGTTGTATTTACACGATCATAAAAGTTTAAAATACATCTTGAGCAGAAAGAGTTGAATTTGAGACAACGACGGTGGCTTGAATTGATAAAAGATTATGACCGCACGATCGAATACCACCCGGGAAGGCTAATGTTGTAGCCGATGCAATTGAGTAAGAAGTCGAAGCAACGTAAGGGTTCACTTAATCTTTGTTAGAGTGGCTCTATTTGAGGAACTCAAGAGTTCTAATGCAAAAGTGTATGTTGGTGACAAAGGGAACTTGTTAGCTCATTTTCAGTAAGACTTACCTTAATTAATGATGTTATCACAAGTCAAGCTAAAGACCCTACTACAGAAGAAATTGATAGAAGAGGTGAACTTGAATCGGAGAGCGGATTACTGAAGTAAGGCGTGATGGAGTGTTGATGAAGTATGGTAGATTTTGTGTATCTAAAGATGAAACTTTGAGAAATGCGATACTAGAAGAAGCACATAGTTCAAATTATGTGATGCATCCAGAGGTACAAAGATGTATCGGACCTTAAAGAACCATTATTGGTGGCGGGAATGAAACGAGAAATAGCAGAGTATGTCTCTAAATGTCTAATTTGTCGTGAGTGAAACTCGAACAGCGAGAAACCGGAGGGCTTCTAAATCCACTCCCAATACAGAATGGAAGTGGGAGCATGTAACGATGGATTTCTTATTTGGACTTCCCCACACACCGAGTGGTTATGACGGGATTGGGTGATAATAGATGATTGACTAAGATCGCTCGATTTTTACCCGTCAAGGTAACTTTTACTCGGATAAGCTTGCTAAATTATATGTTGACGGGATTGTAAGCCAACACACGGGCCCAGTATCTATTGTGTCGGATAGGGATTCGAGATTTACTTCCAAGTTACGCCGAGTCTCCAAGAGGCCTTGGGAACTAAGTTGCACTTTAGTCAAACATTTCATCCACAAACCGATGGTCGATCGAAAAAAGAACCATTGGACCCTCGAAGACATGCTTCGAGCATGCGTCTTCGCAATATAAGGGAAGTGGGAGACTCACTTATCATTGATGGAGTTTGCATACAATAATAGTTATCATTCTAGCATCGTAATGGCACCGCACGAAAGCATTATATGGAAGAAAATGTAGAACCCCTATTTCTTTGGGGGAGGTAGGAGAAAGGAAGTCGATAGGGCGAGTTGGTCCAAGTTACCTCGGAGAATGTTAAACTTATCAGGGAAAGACTGAAGACAGCACAAGATAGACAAAAGAGCTACGCTGACAAACGAAGAAGAGATTTAGAATTCAAATCGGAGACAAAGTTTTCTTGAGACTATCCCCATGGAAGAGTATTTTGCGGTTCGGAAGGAAGGGGAAATCGAGCAGAGATATATAGGGGCCTTACGAGATTCTGGGCGTGTAGGGCCATCGACTTTGCAGATTAGCTTTACCGATAGAATTGTCTCTGGTACATAATGTTTTCCATGTATCAATGTTGAGGAAATACATTTCGATCCATCACATGTGCTCAAGGTAGAACCAATACAACTTAAGGAGAATCTATCATATGAGGAAGAACCTCTACAAGTCTTGGATCGGAAAAGCAGTGCTTAGGAACAAGTCAATACCACTGTAAAGGTCTTGTGGAGAAATCACGACGTCGAGGAAGCAACATGGGAAAGCGAAGACACAATGAAAGAAAAGTACCCACACTTTTCTCGTCTTTGAATTTCGAGGCGAAATTCCTCTTAAGGGGGTAGTAAATTGTAAGCCCTAAACCCTATTCTCTTTTATCATTGAGCACTCGTTCATGATGTTTTGAAATATGCAAAATCGTATAGGTTGCACTAAATGATGTCGTGATCGAATTTGGGAATCTATTGAATTTGGAGCTACAATGTGTTTAAACTTCATAAGGGGATAGGTAAACCATTGAAATAAGCATATTAGAAGGTTAATTGAAGTATGTTAATATCAATAGCAAGTTAGGCAAATTTTAGGTGCATTAGGTATTGAATGAAAAGCTCATATCTTTTATAAACTTAGGCAAAGTTGGTTAAATACTTTAGATTGACTTATTTACTTATTTTGGTGTTTTAAAAAAGAGATTATGATGTAAATAAGAAAGTAGGAGCTGGCCAAAGGAGGTGAAGGCTCGAAGTTAAGTTTGGCAAGAAGGTGGTGTCAAATTCTTACTAAGACAGCAAGCAGCTGGAAAATGGTCCAACTTCAATCGATCATATCTCTCTATCTACTGAACCAAATTCGATGATTTTTGTGTCAAAATCTCATAAATTGAGTGTAGAATACGAAACTGGTCGGCTTTGCAGAAAATACTAAGAGGACGAAGGAGAAAAGTGCAGAACAGTGAAGGGTGTTCATGTTTCTCGGGTAGCAGAACAGTATGAGGAGATCAGTCTGTTTTGAGCTCTTGAGGAGGAATTAGAAGCTGAAATTTTGAGGTAAGTAAGCTAAGATGTTGTCCTTGAGGTTTATCAAAAACTATTTGGTGATTGTGTTGATACATTTTGAGGAACTCAAGCTGGAAGTTGAACCTGTAATTTTAGGTGAAAGGGAAAAACTTCTAGCAAGAGATTGAAGGAGATTCTCTTCCATTTCTATTTACCTTACAACCAATTGTGTGTATGCCTATTCTTAATTGAGTTATGGGACTGAATTAGACCTGTTTCTTAGGTGCATAAGGAAAGGAATTGATGTTACTGTTTAGCTAAGAGAAGGCAGAAAACAGAAGTATGCTGTCAAATCCGGGAAGTCTCTGATGTTTTGGTTGTTCTGATCTGTACACTTGGAGTTAGAAGCTCTAATTGGTATGGTTCGAAAGCTTATTGAATTTCCTACAACTTTCGTGAAGAAATCGTGAGTAGAAAATGTCTAGAAGATGTCTTAAATATCAGATTAAATTTATTGTGCAGCAGGAAATCCGAATCTGAAAACAGCAGAAGTCTGTTTTGAGGAAAGTAGCTTTCGAGGTATTTCTGAACAAATCCGTTTGGATTTTCAATTTCATGTCTTCATATGATTTTTAGAGGGTTCAAAAAGGAAGAGTTTGGTATAAATTACATTATTTTTGGATAAGTAATGAAGAAGTTATGTCTGTCTGAATACAGGGCAGAAAATCTGAAAATGCTGGAAAATTTAAAAGTGTGTTTTCTTGCAAGTCTTAAGGTTAAAAATCATGAGCTCGAGGTTCTAATGGTTGAGTTGGTTTGTTTGATAGGTCAAGAGCTAATAAGTCAAGTTTACAAGCCAAGGTTATAATTCTAATACTGTGAGTGACTCTATCTTTAAACTATGCTTGGCCTATGTTTTTCTTAATAAACGTAATTGTTGATCATTGAGTCTTGTTTGAACTAATTATGTATAGCTTCATGGAGTCCCTAACATAAAGTTCATGATGGAACCTAAGCAAGCTTGAATTAGTTGTAACTATAAATCCAAGTATGGAAACTAAATTATGAAAGTATGCTTTCCTTTAGAGAATGTTTTGTGTAAATCCACTTGGGAACATGTTTAGCTGATAATGTGAAATTGTCAAGAAATTGTTGTATGTGTTATAAAGACATGATTTCCATGGTAAACAAGTTATGCCCTTGATCTTGATTAACCCCTAATACTGAAGGACATTCGAGAAGGTACTTAGGGGGGAATGACTCATAATTTCCCGATACTGAAGGACAATGAGAAGGTATTCGGGTAGTAAATGGTCTTACCTTAATACTGAAGGACATAGAGAAGGTATTAGGGAAAACCCAAGGGCCAAAGGTATTTCACGTGCACGTGAGAGATGTATGAACCTTATTGGTACAAATGTAACTCTACCACCTCTATGGTTTGAAAGTGGTATCATGCTATGTGTTTTATTGTTATGAACTTCTATATTATTGATCTATTTACACTCAATATAATACTACATTATGAGTTATGTGCTATGCATAAGTGGTGACTTAAACCTGTAAATTGGAAGCATGGTTTGTTTATGTTAAGTTATTTTCTACTTATAATCTGCCATTATTATGCTTCACCTTTGAGCATATAATAGACACTCACTGAGCTTCCTAGCTCACGTTTTCTTTATGTCTACTCTTCCTGTGAGTGCATTTGAGTTTCCAGTGCTTAGCCTTCACAAGACCTACTTGCCACCACGCCATTTAGCTCCTTGTATATACACTTTCTTTGTATATGGTTTGTAGTGAGAACATATTAGATGGGTTGTTATAAACTTGGAAACTTTATGACTATCTAAAGAACATAGTAAAGGAAGTGAATGTATTTCATATATAAGTGTATATCAGTGTTTAACTTTGCTTATTCAAACATGATGTGTTACGTCTATTTTAAGTTAAGTCTTGGGTTAGTCAAGGAAAGCCAACAAGAGGTTTTGTTATCTTTGTCTTTGCATCTCTTCCTAGGTTAGGCAAGTAAGCTGGGACGGGGTGTGACATAGATAGATCAATAATATAGAAGCTCATAACAATAAAACACATGGCATGATATCATATTCGAACCATAGAGGTGGTAGAGTTACATTTATACCTATAAGGTTCATACCTCTCTCTCTCACGTGCACGTGGAATACCTTTAGCCGTTTGGTTTTCCCTAATACCTTCTCTATGTCCTTCAGTATTAAGGTAAAACCATTACTACCCGAATACCTTCTCATTGTCCTTCAGTATCGGGATATCATGATTCATCTCCCCCCCCCCCCCCTCTAAGTACCTTCTCGAATGTTCTTCAGTATTAGGGGTTAACCACAAACAAGAGCGTAATTTGTTTACCATGGAAATCATGTCTTTATAATACATACTTTCATAATTTAGGTTCCATACTTGGACTTATGGTTACAAATTAATTCAAAACATATTTATGTTCCATCACGAACTTATGTTAGAAAACTCCATGAAGCTATACATAATTAGTTCAAACAGGATGTAATGATCAACACTTATGTTCTTGAAGAAAAACATAGGTCAAGCATAGTTCTAAAATAGAGTCACTCACAGTATTAGAATTAGAACCTTGACTTGTAAACTTGACCTATTTGCTCTTTTCCTGTCAAACAAACCAACTCAACCATTAGAATCTCGAGCTCATGATTTTTTACCTTAAAACTGCAAGAAAACACACTTTCAAATTTCCAGCATTTTCAAATTTTCTGCCCTGTTTTCAAACAGCCATAACTTCTTCATTATTTATCCAAAAATAATGTAATTTATGCCAAACTCTTCCTTTTTGAACCCTCTAAAAATAATATGAAGATATCAAATTGAAATTCCAAACCGATTTGTTCAGAAATACCTCGAAAGCTACTTTTCTCAAAACAGACTTCTGTTGTTTCCAGATTCGGATTTCCTGTTGCACAACGGATTTAACCTCATATTTAAAACATCGTCTAGACATTTTCTACTCACAATTTCTTCACGAAAGTTGTAGGAAATTCAATAAGCTTTCGAACAATACAAATTAGAGCTTCTAACTCCAAGTATACAGATCAGAACAACCAAAACACCAGAGACTTCTCGGATTTGACAGCAAATTTTGTTTTCTGCCTTCCTCTTCACAAAACAGTAACTTAACATACGACTTTGCTCAAGCTTCCATCATGAACTTTGTTAAAAATTGAGTTAGATTTCAAGAAAAGTAAACTTCAACACTTACCTCTTCTTGTAGAGCTCGAGAAGATCAAAACATCAAACAATGGGAATGGTTCACCTTGCTGCTATAATAATTCCCTTGAGATCTTTTCCTTTCTTCTGCAATTCCAGCTCCAAAATCAGAGGTTTTCTCCTTCTTCTTCTCCCTTGAACTTCAACTCACGAAGATTACAGCTTCCTTTTGGTAAATGAAGAAGAAAATGGAGAAGATAAAGCCTTTTTAAAAAGCAAACGGTGGAGGACAAAAGCATAAAGTTAAAAACTTTGTCTTTTAGCCCTTTATGCTTTTTCCTTTTCTTTCCTTTTTCTTTTCCCTTTTCTTTTTCTTTCCTTTATCCCTTTCTTTCATTTCTTTTCTTTTCTTTACAAAACAAAACAAAACTTAATATATTTAACTTTTCTTTTATTTTCTTTTCTTACTTTATCTTTTAAAGCAAATCAAACCAGAATGGTTTAAACTTTCCTTCCTTGTTTTCCTTTTGTCTTTCACTTCATTTTTTCTTTCCTTTTGTTATTTTTTTAAATAAGGAAGTTCCAAAGAAAGATCTCGGGTTTACATCCATCTTGCAGAACTATGTTCTCAGCTATCTACCTGATCTTATCCCTGAAATGGGAGGCTTATTGAGTCAGTAATCTTAGGTCACTCTCACCCATGCAAATCCAAAGATAATCCATATAAACAGGAGTTCATGGCACGCTTAGGATTAAGATCGAGTTACCTAGGTCATCGTATGAATATAGTCAATTAAGACAATAAACGGAGTTAAAAAGTTTAAGTGACTATTTCTCAGTTCAGTCTTATGCAAACTCATTGCATAGGACGTCCCCACTCGCATGTCTCCACATGAATAATTTAGGATCACATCGTTTGTCTTTTACAAAGTGGGTCGCGCTCATAGTGTCTCGAAGATAAGGTACCCAATCATATCCCTATACTATAGACCATTCTGGCTATAACTTGAACCTGATCCACTTATATGTCACACATAAAGTTCAAGTATACATCCTATAGCCATGGGTTCTTTATTGGATTGGATTAGTCTACGTATAAGACTAAGAAAGCTACAGTAGTATTGGCTATCTTCTTGTAGATAAAAGGCTCGTCAATATTCTATTCAAATCCATAAGATTTGATCGCAGTATCAAATCTTATATTCCATGATCTAGATGCTTGTTTCAATCCATAGATGGATCGTTTAAACCTTCAAACTTTTTGCTCTTGACCCTGAACTATGAACCCCTCTGGTTGATCTATATAGATACTCTCTTCAAGATTACCATTCAGAAAGGCTGTCTTGACATCCATTTGCCAAATTTCATAATCATAAAACGTGGCAATGGACAAAAGTATTCTAATCGACTTAAGCATGACAACCGGAGAGAAGGCTCTTCATAGTCCACCCCTTCCCGCTGGGTATAACCCTTTGCCACAAGTCGAGTTTTAAAGGTTTGTACCTTACTGGCTTGATCTCGTTTCCTCCTGTAGATCCACTTGCAACCGATATCTTTCACCATTTGGTTGATCTACAAGTTTTCACACTAAATTGAAGTACATTGACTCCATTTTGAGGTCCATGGCTTTAATCCACTGGTCCATATCTATATCATTCATTGCCTATTTATAGGTCGATGGATCCTTATGCCATCATCAGGTATGACGACCTGGATTTCAGTTAAACCCATGTAACAGTCGGGTTGTCTAACATCCCTCCCACTACGTCGAGACATTCTCTACTCTTGAGAAGGACTAACTTGATCAACAACTTTTGTTGATTTATTTGTAGCTTCCCTGGAAATTCCGCTTAAGACAATTCCGCTATGAGGTCGATGATCTCTCATGTGGTCTTCCTAAAAGAACGTGGCGTTTGTCGACACAAGCACCTTGTCGTCTTGAGGATCATAAAAAAGACCACTTTTCGTTTCTTTGGAGTATCCTACGATTAGGCATAATTTTGAACGATGTTCCAATTTCTTTGAATTGGACACCAGCACATGTGTCGGACATCCCCAAATCCTGAAGTTACGTAAACTTCCTTTATGCTCTTTCCATAACTCATAGGGTGTTTCTGAAACACTCTTAGAGGGAACCATGTTCAAAATATATGCAGCAGCTTCTACTGCATATCCCCAAAATAAACTAGGCAGCTGAGCATAACTCATCATAGATCGAACCATGTCTAACAGGGTTCTATTTCTCCTTTCAGATACACCATTCTGCTGAGGTGTACCGGGCACTAAGAGTTGGGATACAATTCCATGTTCTATCATATAGTCTTAGAATCTCAAATCCATATACTCTCCACCTCGATTTGATCGAAGTGTTTTAATCGTTTTACCTAACGAGTTCTCAACCTCTGCCTTATACTCCTTGAACTTTTCAAGGGTTTCGGAGTTATGATGCATTAGGTAAAGATAGTCATACCTAGAATAATCATCAATAAAACTGATGAAATATTCATACCTTCCCCGTGCCTTGACATTATTGGACCATAGAGATTTGAATGCACGAGTTCCAAGGGTTCTTTGGCCCTATAACCTTTTTAAGAAAAAGTTCGTTGAATCATTTTTCCCTCAAGGCAGAACTCACATGGTGATAAAGAGTTGTCCTCTAATTGACTTAGGAGACAACTCTTAACAAATCTCTCAATCCTATTGAGATTAATGTGACCTAGTCTCTAGTGCCAAATATAGGTAATTGGAGAAAGCTTCGGCATTTTATTTTGAGTATCAACTGTTTTAAACATCTCGGTGTTCAAAATAGCTTTTATCTCTGTTGGTCTTAACACATATAAGTTGTTTTCAATTTTAGCAGAGCATATTCGTACACATCTTTTGCAAATGAACGCTTCATCATAATCAAAAGATATTTTATACATATGTTCAAGTAAACAAGAGATGGATACAAGATTTCTTTTGATTCCAGGAACCAAAAGTACATTTTCTAATAAAATTAATCTATCTCTAAATAACAACTTCACTACTCTCACTGCTCTAGCTGAGACAACCTATCCTGTTCCAAACCTGAGAATTATCTCACTATCAACAAGCTGCCTCCAGGAACTAGTTTCTTGTAAAACTAGAAAAATTTGGCCCTTAAAGTGAAAAAATAATAAAATTACACTAATTCTACTACAGAACCGGTCCAAAACTCCTTGAACCGGACTCAGATCACTCGAACCGAACCAAAACCGACCCGAACCGTCAAAACCAATTTGCACCTTCAAGTTGGCGTCACGACGTTGCAATGTTGAGGATAGCATTGAGGCGTCGCCTCACCTCGCGTGCGCGCCTGATGTCACAATCATACTCTTCGCAACGGGACGATCGATTGTGCGACACTTGTTCTAACCCAGAGAACAAGTCAGCCGAACAAAAAACGGAAATCACGGACAACTTCGGTATGGGGTCTAGCCTCCACTCACGTTTTGAGAGAAAATGGTTTTAGAAAACGTGAGAGAGAAAACATTTTGAAAACATCTTTGAAAGTTTGTTATACACCAGCAAGCAATATAAAGGGACAACCACAGCTTGAGAGCATATAACCCGAGTAGGAAGAATTGACAACTAGTCGCATCCCCCCTATAGTATATTATATGAAATCAAAGTTTTTATAGGCATGAACATGAAAATGACGAGGAGTCATACGCCAACACAATTACAAGGAAAGTAAGCAACAAACAACAATGAAGTAAATACATGAAAGTATAGTAAAAAGGGGTTGGAATGGGCATGCGACCATAGGCAACACGCCCTGGACAAGCATGCTCGTGACACCTGACATCAGGGTAGCATTGCAACGCTGCTGATCCCTCGCACTTTCGCATCGATAGGGGCTTCGACGTTGCGACGTCGTTCCTCAGTATTGCAACGCTGATGAACGGCGTTGCAACGTTGTTGCTTCTGCAACAACTTCTTCCTTCGAACACAGCAGCTTCATTTGCAAAATTCTCACCCGAATCTCATTCGATTTGCATTAAACTTGTCACGAATGACTCATAACTCAATTACATACTCGATTATGCACTTTATTGCCCAAAATGCAGGGGCCTTTACATTTAATTTTATCAAATCACAATTAAAACTAAGGCAAAAAATTTCCTAAACAGTTTTTTACAGGAAACCTTGCATACCACCTATCCAACGCAAATTTGTTTCAACCAAAACACAACAAGCATTGCTCTGATACCAATTGATGAGGATTTGATCCCCTTGAGCAACGAAAACGTGATTAATGGATCAATTACTTGGTTGTTTGGTTTAACACAAATACCAATACATTGGTAAAATAACAGAGAATAAGCAATTCTAATCTAATTAGGCATGGAACTAAAACATGCAAACATGTTGTACAATATATTAAACTAAAAAGAAAATGTACTAATTACCTTTGTAGTTTCGCAGCAACTCTTTGCTCAAAGTGTACAGCAACACAACAACAACAGATGCTCCTCTGTTCTTTCTTCTCCAACAGGACACCACCAAAATGGCAACCCTCCTATCCACTAGATTCCACTTAGATCTCCCTTGGTGGGAAGGGACCAACAATTTGGTAGTGAAATGGGAATTGAGAGAGAGTTGAGAGAGCAAAATAAATTTTGCAGCAATTCTGCCAAACGCACAAAAATGATCGATCCCCTTCATCTCTCAACTCCCTACACTTAACGATAGGGAGTGGAGACAAAGCAGAAAAGTGGGAACGTGTCATCTACACGTTCCCCCATTTTAATTTAATAATTAATTATTTATTTATATATAACTTGTTTAATTAAAACAATTAATTAATTCTTAATTAATTAATTCAAATATCTTATATTTCATTTAGGTTATATATATATGATAAAATCACATTTAATCAAATTCCCTTTTAGCCTATAGTTTTAATGTACATCTTATGCACATTCAATTTTAACCTATAGTTTTAAATATAAATCACATTCACATTAAAATTAATATTTGAACTCTTTCAAATATTTAATTCTCTCATATAATTTAATATGAATCATATTCACATTAAATTTATAATATAAAGTTTCAAAACTTTATATTATAACGTATCTATATACATTAAATTAATTCCCTAATGAATTTGAACATTTTGAATTCAAACGATCTAAGAACCCATTACGAGCTAGAAGGTGGACCTAATGGACCTACAGATAAGAAGCTCCAACGATATGAAATTATTCGGTTAATCTCATTAACCTCCTAATCACCATTCGTTAACTGCAGGAACACTCCACTAACGTCTCGCAGCTGCACTCTTCTCACTGCAGATATTTTTTTGTGTCTACGGATATTGACCAATAACAACAAGTCAATCCTTCACGAATGTTCGTAACACCAGATGGTTCAAATTACCGTTTTACCCTTGGGTTATATCTTGTACCTTAAGTACCAGTGCTCCTCTAATGAACAATTTGTTTGTGGTCCTACCAACAAACAGAAGTCCCTCTCGGGCCAATGAGACGGTCAGACCCTTTGTTCAAGTCTCGGAGACACCACTTAAGGGAACATTCATCTACTTACCCTATTAGGCGGGAAGGAGTGAATTCCATCTTGTTAAGTTAAGTCCCCAACTGCTCACTCGATCATGTCCCCAAAAAGGTAGGCATATTGAGTCGGCGAATCTGGTCACTCTCACCCATACTAGTCAAAGGACAATCTCTTGCAAACAGGAGTTCGTAACCTGCTCATGATTGAGATCAAGTTGCCTAGGTCATCCTAGTGAAATAGAAACCTAGCTAGTCAACGAGGTTACATCTAGTGGTTACTATCTCGCGATCCGGTCTTATGTAATCTCATTACATAGGATATCCCCACTCACATGTCATCTACACGAACACGTTAGGATCATAGTGTTTGTATCATATACAAAATGGGTCACATCCATAATGTTACCAGAGTAAGGTATCCAAACTTTATCCCCTTACTATAGACCCTTTGGTTGTATCTCGAATCGAGATCCTTTCTATGTACACTACATTCAGTTCAAGAGACATTTTACAGCCTTGGATGTTTAGTTTATTGGATTTAGGGTTAAAATAAAGGGCAATACCATAAATAACAAACAATAACTCTTTATTGAAAATAATAACTCTTTATTATGATAATTAGAACAAAATTACAAACTACGAGTTTTAGGGGACAAACCCCAACAGCTTAGTGGCTCCTCGATCCAGTATCTAGGCGGAATTATCATGTTCCACTAAACATGTTTCAACAACGAGTAAATCATATTTATCTTGTTTTTCTTTCTCAGCTTTCTTTTCCGCTAGGTACTTCAGTCAGTTCCTCTTCCAGTGCCCGTCTTCACCACAATGGAAACATTTTCCTGTGGTTTTAACCTTGCGTATGAGAGCTTTTTCCTTCCTTTTATCCTTATTCTTCTTCTGAATACCCTTATTCTTAGAAAAAGAAGGACCAGACTTAGTCTCTGAGGACGATCCTTTCAGGAACTTCCTCGAAGTGACAACATTTGCCTCCTTCTCTTTTCCCTTTGATTTCATCAGGGACTCGAATGTCTGGAGCTCGTTAAGTAGAGTAGTCAGGTTATACTCTATCTTGTTCAGCACCAAATTGGTGCGAAACTGCAGGAAACTTTTCGGAAGAGATTCTGTTATAAAGATGACCTAATTGTTCTCATCTATGGCAACCCCGTTTATCTCTGCCACGTTGAAGTGGAGCATCATATTAAGGACATGCTCCCTAACAGAAGTTCCCTCCTTCATTCGGGAGTTGTAAACGTACTAGAGAGCATTATAACGGACCGACGAGGACGGTTGTCCAAACATGGCCTGTAATGATCCCATGATCTCCTTTGCGGTGATCATGCTCTCATGTTTCTTAGACAACACATCATATATGTTGGCTAAGATATAGACCCGGGCTTTATCATTAGCCCTAGTCTATTTGTAAAATGCATCTCGAACTATTCAGGTTGCAGACGAGCTGGGAGGGGGAGGACATTCCTCCATCAAGACGAACCTTAGATCATCAACCACAAGAATCGTATTCAAGTTTGATTTCCAAGTTCCAAAATTATCGTCGTTAAGTTTGTCGGAGGCGAGTAATTGAATAAAGGAGTTGAACATGCTGAAAATAGAACATATTCTATTAGTGAATTTCTTTTAACCAATAACATGCATCCAATTTAAGAATTTTAGCAAAAGTAATAATGTACCCATAATCTCATTATTGTTTTTACAACGATACTTCAGTGAGTAAGAGTAACCGCTACCGAGGGGCAGTCAATCACTCTTTCACCAGACCAAGACATTCTTGACTAAATGCTAATACCGGAATAACTCTTATTCCAATAGCATTCTAGTTATCGCTACTTTGGTCAAGAATTCATTAACACTTAGTAATTCACGAAGTGTGACCCACCATTTTTAGACCTCAGAGGTCGGCCCCAACAATGCTACCGAATTGGGAAGTCAAAGCTGGGAATGGACCTAAGAGACCCTATCCATTTCTGGAGTTTGAGTTGTTCTGAATCCTATGTTATATCCCGCCGAATGGATGGTGCTACTACGGGCAACCTGCAGGCGTAACATGGGAATATCACGGTCCAACCTAATGGAGGAGACCATAGGATGTGTTGACTCCTCTCCATTCACCTTGCTCTTGATTTATGCAAACACCATCCGAATGGAGATACCCTATTGACATCACGAGGTCGAGCATAAATCTCACGGTGTAAATTTCACGGAGAGCGTAAGAGGAAATTGATATATCATATATACATTTTCACTCCCACTAAGTATTTTAAACAGTTTGGGTATACTTTTACTTAGGCATATTTCGGCTAAAACAATATGACCTAAGTCTACCAATATAACTATTATACTGTTACCTAAGTCTATTAACATTTTAATAAACCTAGGTCTATGAGTTTAATTTATTAACTTTTAATAAACGCCACTCACGAAAATAATTTATAAACCTTTGGATTAAATTCACTCTCAGGTTGGTTCCCCGGCAGGAGTGTTTCGTTTCAGTCAGCTTAAGTACCCCAACCTAGCCAGAACCTTCCTTAGACAGAGTCCCTGTTTAATCACAATTTATAAATTATTGGTTGTCTAATTCTAATCTTATTAGAACTAGAAAATCTAAGGTCTAATTAATTTCAGTTCTAAAACCATTTTAAAACTAATTAATTAACCTTAAGTTACATGCATTTCTATGTTATAAAGTGTTTGATCATTCATCACATGTATAAACATGCATTTATAAGAAATCCATCACATGAATAAATGCATAACAATTATATGTTTAATTTTAATTAATATAACCCTTATATTAATTACAATTAAAACATATAATTTTAGCTTTACAAATTAATATAACTCTTATATTAATTCTTATGAAACCCAAAAACATGCATACTATATATTATAACACTTATAACATATTTTCAATTCATGCAACATGCTTCCTATGGTGGGATTTTAAAATCTCTATGACATACTTTATGCACATGCAATCAGGAATTTTAATTAAAACATACATTCACAATCCATAATTAATTAAACACACTGAAGTGAGTTGGTTTTGGCATCAAAGGCAAGCAAACAACTAAATGATTACAATAATAATCTACAAATCACATCGAACCACTTCGAACACTTCAAATTTGGGTCGAACCAACTTGCAAATGTGTGAACCGGACCTTCAAAAGATTGAACCGGGCTGTAAAAGGTTGAACCAGGCTTGCAAATGATGAAACAAACCTCCAAAATAGAAAAACCAGGCTCGAATTAGTCAGAACCAGTCTAAAATCACCCGAACCGGACCAAAATCGAGTCGAACCAGTCCAAAATTAATTGAACCGGTCTAAGTCAATGAACCGGTCAAAGTCAACAACTTCTTCTTCATTTCAAAATGAAATCACGTGCGTACTGTAGCAATCTGCAGAAAATTGAAATTAAAAAACTTCCAACAGCTCTTTGTTTTGATTTCCAGTGACCTTCGAGGCTTCATTCTTTAAATTGAAGGTCTTCCCGAACTTCGATCGACCCGCAACTTTTACAGACTATTCTACACACATTAATGCTCAAACACACTTGAGATATTTGAAAATAAAGCACAAATTAATGCTCAATTTAAATGTCAAAACCAGAAGAATACTTTAGACACCTAAAAAAATTGTATTTCAAAAAATACTCACCACAAAAAAAAATAGATCAAATTGAGAGCTCAAAATTGCTCTTATACCAATTGAAAGAGTGTATATAAATAAAGCGGAAGCAATTTCGGATCTTGAACACTCTATGTTGATCAATTTTACAAAATAAAAAATGTGCTCAAAACTGGAAAAACAAAGGGATAAAAAACTCAATTTTGAATATCAAATTCTTTTCACCCGGTGGATGATTTGCAACACGAACACTTCGTGGACTACCTCTAGTGTCTTTCCTACTATCTTCAGGCCTTGGAACGGATTATGGGATCCTAAATTGAGAGAATTTTGAAGAGAAAGGGAGAAAGGTTCAAAATTGAGAACCCATAAAGTTTTTGTCAAATTCTCTTTAATCCACACATTTCTTCTCTAATTAAAGGCCATATCTAGCTTCTTTATACTAGGAGAAGAAGCCAACAAAAAGATGGTGAGGATTAAGCAAGAAGGTGGTGGCCAATTTGGGTGAATTTGACTTTTAAAGAAGCTTATTCACCTAATTGTGTATTTACTCCTCTTTTATTCAAAAATGAATTTGAATTTCTTTTTCATTTTAATTCAAAATTAATATAAAATTAATTTTAAATTAAAATCAATTTATTAATTTAATTAATTAATTTTAAAGAATTATTTAATTTAATATCAAATATCAAATTAAATAATTGGACCAATTCTGATTTCTTAAATCGACCGTTCGAACATGAATCCCTATTCATGTTATAAACCGAACCAATATTTAAATCATATTTAAATATGCCCACCTCTTATTTATCATAGTTTAATTCACAATTAATCTATGACACGTTAAATATATCACATATAATTAACGTTTTCTCCCAAAACCGAATTTGAACAATTCAAATTCTTTTCTCTCAAATGTTAGATGTCTTAGTCCGAGCTAGTAAGGGGACCTAATGGACCTACAAATCATGAGCTCCAACGATATGAGATTAACTAGTCAAACTCTTTAGCCTAGTTAATCAACATTCGTTAACTGCCGGGACATTCCACTAAAGTCCAGTGATTACACTCTCCTCACTGTAGATATATTTTTGTCCACTCGATATAACCATGATGAGTAAGTCAATCATTCACAGGTCGTTCGTAATTACAGCTGGGTCAAAATTATCGTTTTACCCCTATAATTACTTCTTGTTCCTTAAGTCCCACTAATCCTCTAATGAACAATTGGTTTGTGGTCCAACCAACAAACTAAATCCCTCTCAGGCCAATGAGAGGGGTGGGTCCTTTGTTCAAGACCTGGAGTCAGCACTTGGGGGAACAACCTTTCTACTAATCCCTAAACTGGGTAGGAGTGAATTCCATCTTGCAGAACTATGTTCTCAGCTATCTACCCGGTCTTATCCTTGAAATGGGAGGCTTATTGAGTCGGCAATCTCAGGCCACTCTCACCCATGAAAATCTAAGGATAATCCGAATAAACAGGAGTCCATGGCACGTTCAGGATTAAGATCAAGTTACCTAGGTCATCGTATGAATGTAGTCAGTTAAGACAGTAAACAGAGTTATAAAGTCTAAGTGACTATTTCTCAGTCCAGTCTTATGCAAACTCATTGCATGAGACGCCCCCCACTCGCATGTCTCCAAATGAACGATTCAAGATCACATCGTTTGTAGTTTACAAAGTGGGTCGCATCCATAGTGTCCCCAGGATAAGGTACCCAACCCTATCCTATACTATAGACCATTCATGCTATAACTTTAACCTTATCCACTTATATATCACACATAAAATTCAAGTATACATCCAGTAGCCATGGGTTCTTTATTGGATTAGGGTTTCAAAATATACAATTCACTTTATTCAATAACACCTTTATTTGAATAAATCTCAATAACATCTTTATTGCAAAATATAACATACATTCAGTTTACAAACTCATGAGTTTTAAGACATAAAACCCAACAAACTCCCACTTGGACTAAAACGTCAGTGGAGTCGAATATGTTGAGTAAGAAAACTGTACAACCCATAGTCCTAGACTCTCTAGGTGTCTCTCAAACATTTTAGCGGTGAGGGACTTTGTAAACGGATCAACAATGTTGTGGTTCGTAGCTATCTGCGTGATGATCACGTCTTCTCGTTGCACAATCTCCCTGATGAGATGATATTTGCGCTCTATGTGCTTTCCGCACTTATGACTTCTAGGTTTTTTAGAATTTTCCATTGCATCACTATTATCACAATAAAGGGTGATAAACAAATTCATATTTGGAACAACTTCAAAATCAATACATAATTTTCTAAGCCATACAGCCTCCTTCACTGCTTCGCAAGCTGCGACGTACTCAACCTCCATGGTGGTGTCAGCAATACAACCTTGCTTTATACTCCTCCTTACTATAGCTCCTCCGTTAAGAGTGAATACTGATCCCGATGTGGATTAATATTTTGTTCAAAGTCATAATATTTGATCGCAGTATTAAATCTTATACTCTAGGATCTAGATACTTGTTTCAATCCATAGGTGGATCGTTTAAGCTAGCAAACATTTTGCTCATGACCCTGAACTATGAACCCCTCTAGTTGATCCATATAGATACTCTCTTCAAGATTGCCATTCAGAAAGGTTGTCTTGACATCCATTTGCCAAATTTCATAATCATAAAACGTGGCAATGGACAAGAGTATTCTAATCGACTAAAGCATGGCAACAGGGGAGAAGGTTTCTTCATAGTCCACCCCTTCCCGCTAGGTATAACCCTTTTCCACAAGTCGAGTCTTAAAGGTTTTCACCTTACCAGCTTGATGTCATTTCCTCTTGTAGATCCACTTGAAACTGCTAGGTCTTTCACCATTTTGTTGATCTACAAGTTCCCAGACTAAATTGAAGTACATTGACTCCATTTCGAGGTTCATGGTTTTAATCCACTGGTCCCTATCTATATCATTCATTGCCTATTTATAAGTTAATGGATCCTCCATGACATCATCAGGTATGACGACCTGGATTTCTGTTAAATCCATGTAACGGTCGGGTTGTCTAACATTTCTCCCACTACGTCGAGGCATTCTCAACTCTTGAGAATGACCAACTTGATCAACAACTCTTGTTGATTTATTTGTAGCTTCCTTGAAAATTTCGCTCAAGACAATTCTGCTACGAGGTCGATGATCTCTCATGTGGTCTTCCTCAAAGAACGTGGCGTTTGTCGACACAAGCATTTTATCGTCTTGAGGATCATAAAACATACCACTTTTCGTTTCTTTGGAGTATCCTACTGTTTGCTTAAAAGGGGTGTGTAATTTATTAAGAAAACACTCCTAAACTGTGCAAGCATACACAATCTAAGCAGCAAGTGATAAGTAAATTAATCGTCTCCTAAGGGATTAGTTGTAGGAAATTCACAAGATTGAGTTTGTTTTTAATGAGTACAAGGGAACCAATACAATGAAATGAGTATTGAAATTAGACATTAAAAGTAACAATTGAAATGCTAAAATAATGCAGAAGAGGATTAAAACGGTAAGGCGGCGGCAACTCGAGTTAACCAAAATAGTAAAAGGGGATAGGATTATGGACGAAATTATGCTTCACCAATCGCAATGTTAGAGCTTAAAACTGCATCAGAGCTCAAAACAGTATATCTCACGGAATCTTTCCAGATTTCCTCGCGAATTAGGCACTTAAGTTCCATTAACACCCTTAATTTAGCTCCTAACTGTTAACACTAGGTGAGTGACTATCCGTAGACTCCTCAATCACCTGAGAGAAGTAAATCTCTTAATCAGAACTAGTGTCATCCCTTGAATTCGGTTTATTCTTCCCTTTTCCAAGTTGGAATAAACAATACTAAGATGAGATGGCCAAACAAACCTTAGTTAAACAGTGAAATCACAAGGCACAAGAGTGAGATTGCAGTAATTTACTCTTTCATTAAAATTGCATCCACATACAGTCTCATAATCCTCACCCCAAGGGTGATTAGTTCATGATATTAAGAAAGGACAACAATAAAACAGTAAAACTAATACTAAACATACTTAAAATTGCCTTAGTTACAAAATAGAAGAGTAAATAGTAAGGGAGATGAAGAATAAACAGATTGGTCAAGTTCTCAAGTTTTTCTCGGTCCTCCCCAGCTTCTTTCTAGAAGGAGAAAGCTTCCTCAAATTCGGCTTGCTACAGTTTCGCTCTTTGTCTTCTTTCCCAAATCGGGTTCTTTTTTTTTCTCCTCTTTTCCTAACACGACCAAAAAGAGACATTTATACCGTATCCACCTCGAATTAAGGGCTGAATAGACAAAAGGGTAATGACAAGAAGGCCTCTCATTGGCTCACAACAGCTGATAGGACAATTTCTATCCAGCTCAATTAATGAATTCTGTCCACGTGTGCATTCTGCATCTGATATCAAAATTGAGCTCCAACAATCTTTATCCTTCAGCAATTTCACAGCTACAACAGCTCGAAGCAGACCTTCCACACTTCATAGCATCCATCTACCCAAAACTCCTAAAAATATGGCCAAAAGATAGAATTCAACAATGAAAAGTACTTTAATGGCCTTATGGTACTTCAAAAGTAATCTGTAGATATTAACGCACAAAAGTACTTAATCAAGGGGTTAAAACATTCAAGAAATCTCAAAATACCAAGAAATAATCAAAATAAAAGCTCAATCTTAGCTCTCATTCTAAGAGCTAACACCTACGAATAGGCATAATTTTGAACGATATTCCAATTTCTTTGAATTGGACACCAGCACATGTGTCGGACATCCCCAAATCCTGAAGTTACGTAAACTTCCTTTATGCCATTTCCATAACTCATAGGGTGTTTCTGAAACAGTCCTATAGAGAACCATGTTCAAAATTTATGCAACAACTTCTACTGCATATCTTAAAACGAACTAGGCAGCTGAGCTTAGCTCATCATTGATCGAACCATGTCTAACAGGGTTCTATTTATCCTTTCAATTACACCGTTCTTCTTAGGTGTACCGGGCGCTGAGAGTTGGGATAATTCCATGTTCTATCATATAGTCTTGGAATCTCAAATCCATATACTCTCTACCTCGATCTGATCGAAGTGTTTTAATTGTTTTACCTAACGAGCTCTCAACCTCTGCCTTATACTCCTTGAACTTTTCAAGGGTTTTGGACTTATGATGCATCAGGTAAAGATATCCATACCTAGAATAATCATCAATAAAACTGATGAATAATCATTAATATGCCTACCTTCTCAGAGACAGAACTTTATAGGTAGTTAGGGACTTAACTCTGCGAGATGAAATTTACTCATTCCTGAATTAGAGAATTAGATAGGTTGTTCTCTTAAGAACTGTATCTAGGTCTTGAACAACAGGGTTCCACCTTCTTACTAGCCTCAGAGGGATTATGTTTATGGTAGGACCATAGACTTGTTGTTCATTAGAGAATCTGTAGTGTTTAAGGAGAAAGAGGTAATCACAGGGGTAAAACGGTAATTTGACCCAGCTGTGATTATGAACAACCTGGAAAGGATCGACTCACAGGTATTGATTATATCAATGGACACACCACAGTCTACAGTGAGGAGAGTGCAACTGCGAGTCTTTAGTGGAGTGACTCGTAGTTAATGAATGTTGATTAATTAGATCAAAGAGTTGGATCGGTTAATCTCGTATCATTGGAGCTCATGATTTGTAGGTTCATTAGGTCCCTCCGTTGGCTCAACATGGAAATATTGAGGGTATAAAGTTTGGAGTGAAATTGAAATGTTCAATTTCATATATGAGGAGATATATCAGTTATATGTGATATAATTGATATAATATATAGTATAATGAGAATTGGGTTCACAATCAACTATATACTAAAATGAGAGATATGAAAATTTGAATATTGATTCAATTTATACATATTATATAAATGTGATTTACATAATAAGGTATATGAAAGAGTGTACATTAAAAAAATGGAAGCAATTTTGGATCTTGAACACTCTAAATTGATCAATTTTACAAAATAAAAAACATGCTCAAATCTAGAAAAATAGAGAATAAGAACTCATATCTTTGTAGCTCAAAATTCTCCTAACCCGTGGGCAATTTCTTGTCACAAACACTTTGTGGACAATCTCAAGTGTCTTCCCTACTATCCTCAGGCCTTGGAACAGATTGTGGGATATTTGATAGAGAGAATTTGAAGAGAGATGGGAGAAAGCTCTGAAAAACGTAAATCAGAAAATTCTTGATAAAAATCCTTTTAATCCATTGGTTTCTTCTTCAATTAAAGCAAACCAAAAGTTTCTTCAAGCTAGGAAAAGATGACAACATGACGATGATGATGATTAAGCAAGAAGGAGGTGCTTAATTTGTGTGAATTTGAAAAAGAAAAGAGATGATTCACACTTTTAAATTTTGTCCAATTGAAACTTCAAAATTCATTTGAATTTTCATTTATTTTTTAATTCAAAATTAATAGAAAATTAATTTCAAATTAAAATCAATTTAATAATTTAATTAATTAATTATAAATAATTATTTAATTTAATATCAAATATCAAATTAAATAATTTGACCAATCCCAATTTCTTAAATTGACCGTTTGAACATAAATCCCTATTCATGTTATAAACTGAACCAATATTTAAATCATATTTAAATATTTCAACCTATTCTTTATCATAGTTTAATTCATAATTAATCTTTGACACGTAAAGTATATCTCATACAATTAACATTTTCTCCCAAAACTAAATTTGAAGAATTCAAATTCTTTTCTCTCAAATGTTACAAAGCTTAGTCAAACCTAGTGAGGGGACCTAATGGACCTACAGATCATGAGCTCCAACGATACGAGATTAACCGACTAAACTCTTTAGCCTAGCTTATCAACATTCGTTAACCACCGGGACACTTCACTAAAGCCTAGTGGTTGCACTAGCCTCACTGTAGATATATTTATGTTCACTCGATATAACCATGATTAGTAAGTCGATCTTTCACAGGTCGTTCGTAATTATAGTTGGGTCAAAATTACTGTTTTACCCCTATAATTACTTATTGCTCCTTAAGTCCCACTAATCTTCTAATGAACAATTGGTTTGTGGTCCAACCAACAAACCAAATCCCTCTCAGGCCAATGAGAGGGGTGGGCCCTTTGTTCAGACCCGGAGTCAACACTTAAGGGAACAACCTCTCTACTAATCCCTAAAGCGAGTAGGAGTGAATTCCATCTTACAGAATTATGTTCCCAGCTATCTACCTGGTCTTATCCCTGAAATGGGAGGCTTATTGAGTCGGCAATCTCAGGCCACTCTCGCCCATGCAAATCTAAGGATAATCCGAATAAACAGGAGTTCATGGCACGCTCAGGATTAAGATCGAGTTACCTAGGTTATCGTATGAATATAGTCGATTAAGACGATGAAACGGTTATAAAGTCTAAGTGACTATTTCTCAGTCCAGTCTTATGCAAACTCATTACATAGGACGCTCTCACTCGCATGTCTCAACATGAACGATTCAGGATCACATCGTTTGTACTTTACAAAGTGGGTCACGTTCATAGCGTCCCCAGTATAAGGTATCCAACCTTATCCTTATACTATAGACCGTTCTAGCTATAACTTGAACCTGATCCACTTTTATGTCACACATAAAGTTTGAGTATACATCCTGTAACCATGGGTTCTTTATTGGATTAGGGTTTCAAAAAATATACAATTCACTTTATTCAGTAATACCTTTATTTGAATAAATCTCAATAACATCTTTATTGCAAAATAGAATATACATTCAGTTTACAAACCCACGAGTCTTAGGACATAAAACCCAACAATATAAGATACCTTATAATTATATTATTATGTAAAAATGATTTGCGCATGCATAAAATGAGCATTATATTAACAATAATTCCATACTATTTTCCTATAATTAGGTGCATGGGATGCAACGATGTGGCCCAAGCTATCTTTGAGAAACCCTAGTGCTCACCTTGTTGTGTTGTTGGAAAGGTTCCAAAAACACCCTCCTAACTCCAAAAGGGAATCCCACCTTCCTCCCTCTCCTAGAGATAGGACGGAGAAGATCTAGCGGCGGTGATTTTTGATCAATTGGGTCAGATTCGTTCGAGGCTTGGAGACAACGTGAGATCGTGAGAAGTACAAGAAGTATTTGTTCTTCAAAGGTAATATGTTGCTCATGTTTCTCTTTATATGCTTAATCTTAGTTTTCATAATGTTCTTGATTCGATCTTGGTAACAAATTTCAAGAACACGCGATTCAATTCACTTTCGTTGCTGGATCTGATTCCTTCAATGAGCATAGCTTATCATTTATCGAACCATGTCTAACAGAGTTCTATTTCTCCTTTCTGATACCCCATTTTGTTGAGGCATACCGGGTGCTGAGAGTTGGGATGTAATTCCATGCTCTATCATATAGCCCTGAAATTTTAAATCAATATACTCTCCACCTCGATCAGATCGAAGTGTTTTGATAGTTTTACCTAACTGATTTTCAACATCAGCCTTGAATTTCTTGAACTTTTCAAGTGCTTCAGACTTGTGATGCATTAGGTAAATATGCTTATATATTGAATAATCATCTATAAAAGAGATGATATATTCACACCCTCCTCTTGGAGGGAATGAAAACTCTCACGTAGCGGAAGACGATCGAATCGTCATGGGGAAGTTGTGCAATTGAATTTCATTAAAATTGATCTAACTCTTAAACCTAGGTTAACATGCATAAAAGGAAAGAAATTGCAGCAAGTTGTAGTTACTTACTTGTTGAAGACCTTCTTCAAGGGTTCATTTCCAGATTCACGAACTCTTCGTGTGCTTCTCAATCTCTACGAACTCGAACGCTTGTCACGAACAAGAACACCATCAATCGGCTTCTCAATTGTTCTTATTTTGGAAGAGGGAAATTGGTGGGAACTTGATGTTTTGGTTAGGGAGAAGAAAAGTAGAGAGAATTTGTGAGAGAGAGTTTTCTCTTCTTTTGGTGAGAATTCCAAAAATGAGAGAATGAGTGAGTTCCCCTTCTTGCAAAGAGGTTTAAATAATGGACATAGGTGGAGTTGAAATCTCCACCTATTTACCATTTTACCACAACTATAGGTTATGCAAATCATATTTGCATAACCATATATTATAAGATATCTCATATCTCATATCACAAATCACATTTGCAGTATTGTGGATTTATTAAATTGAATCACATCCAATTTAATATCTCTAAACCTAATTTCTCCAATTAGCCCTAATGAACCTAATGATCCGAGATTAACCTATCAAACTCTTTGACCCGGTTAATCAACAGTCATTAGCTACGGTAACACTCCACTAAAGCCCGTACCTGCATTTCCATCAGTGTAGAATATTACGTGTCCACTAATATAACCAATGTCCATGAGTCGACCCTTCACAGGTTGTTCGTAGACACTGCTGGGTCAAATTACCATTTACCCATGTGTCTACTTCTTGCTCCTTAAGTCCTCACTGCTCATCTAATGAACAACAACGTTGTAATGGTGATACCATATACAACAACCTTCTCATGCCAGTGAGAGGGTGGGCGCTCGTTGTCCAAGCCCTGAAGACAACATTTAAGGGAACAATCCCTCTAGTTTCCCTAAAGGCGGAAACGAGTGAACTCCTTCTCGCATAGTTAAGTTCCCAACTCCCTACTTGGTTCTACCCCTGAGAAGGTAGGCATATTAGGCGAGTAACTGTGACCACCCTCACCCGTACTAGTCAAAAGACAGACCCTCGATGAGACGGGGAGTTCGTAACATGCTCGGGATTGTGTCGAGTCACTAATGGTCATCTCACGAAATTATTAGTCCCTTCTTCACAGCGGTGTTATATCGATGGGTCTAATAATTCACGGTCCCGATCTTGTACAATCTCATTGTATGCAGATGCCCCCACTCGCATCTCAACCACATGAACGAGTCAGATCACCTCGTTTGTATCTTAATACAAAGAGGGTCGCATCCACAGTGTATCCAAGATTAGGTCTCCAACCCCATTCATATACTGTAGACCGTTCGGGTAATTTACTCAAACGTGATCCTCCCTGTGTATCCACTACACACCGTTCAAGTTCTAGTTCTCTCATATATTAAATGACCCTGGAGCTTAGTTTATTGGTCAAAGTTTGTATAAAATGTGAGACACAAAATGATGAAATGAATAACACTTTATTAATTTCAAATAGTAATTTACAAACACGAGATTAGGACAAAAATTCCAACAAACTCCCACTTGGACTAAGCTAGTGGAAGAAATACATTTCTGAAATGTACATAAATTACAATGAAGTAATACAATAAACTAGGGCATTTAATACCTGTTTACATATCTCCCACCTGCCCTAGTCAGGAAGTACTCGAAGACCTAGACTCTCTAGGTGATCCTCAAACACCTTAGTCGTGAGGGGCTTTGTAAATGGATCAACTACGTTGTGCTCCAACGCTATCTGCGTGACTGTCACGTCTCCGCGGTGCACAAACTCCCATATCAGGTGATACTTCTGCTCAATGTGTTTGCCTCTCCTATGGCTCCGAGGCTCCCTGGATTTGGCTACTGCACCACTGTTGTCACAAAACAGTGTGATCGACAAGTTCATATTTGGAACAACTTCCAAATCTATCATGAACTTTCTTAGCCAAACAACTTACATTGCAGCTTCACAAGCTGCAACGTACTGTGCTTCCATAGTGGAATCGGCGATACATCCCTGCTTGATGATTCGCCATACTACAGCTCCTCCATTCAGAATGAAGGGTGACCCCGAAGTGGATTTCCTAAAATCCTTATCGGTCTGAAAGTCAAAATTCGTGTATCCCGTAAGGATCAAATCTCCACCGCCATACACTAAGTTGTAGTTCCTCGTTCTCCTAAGATACCTGAGGATTGCCTTTACGGTTGTCCAGTGATCTAATCCTGGATTGGATTGATACCTACTGGCAATCCCTACTGCATAATAGATGTCGGGCCTAGTACACAACATGGCATACATCAGGCTCCCTACAGCTGAAGCATAGGGGATCCGTCTCATATCCTCAACCTCTTGAGGAGTCTTAGGACACTGATCCTTAGACAGATGAACCCCGTGCCTGAAAGGCAGCATGCCCTTCTTGGAGTTCTGCATCTTATATCTAGACAACATCTTGTCAATATAAGATGTTTGAGATATGGCTAGCATTCTGTTCTTCCGGTTCCGGACTATCTGGATACCTAGAACATACTAAGCTTCTCCCAAATCTTTCATTTGGAATTGCGAAGCTAGCCACTTCTTTACGTCAGTAAGAAATTCTACCTCATTTCCAATGAGAAGAATATCATCCACGTATAATATCAGAAATGCGACAGTTTTGTCAACGATTTTCTTGTAAACCCAAGGCTCGCCAACATTCTGATCAAAGCCATAAGATTTGATTGCCTCATCAAACCTTATATTCCAAGACCTCGAGGCTTGTTTCAGTCCATAAATGGACCTATGAAGCTGGCAAACCTTTTGCTCTTGGCCTTGGGTTGGTCCATGTAGATGGTTTCGTCAAGGTTGCCATTGAGAAAGGCAGTCTTGACATCTATCTGCCATACCTCATAGTCATAATACGCGGCAATGGCCAGAAGGATCCTGATCGACTTTACCATGGCAACAGGTGAAAAGGTTTCCTCATATTCATCCCCTTCGACCTGGGTAAAACCCTTTGCCACTAGTCGTGCTTTGAAGGTCTACACCTTCCCATCTACGCCACATTTACGCTTGTAGATCCATTTGCAACTAATAGGTTTTACCCCATCTGGTTGATCCACAAGCTTTCCAGACAAAATTGAAGTACATCAATTTCATTTCCTGATCCATAGCTTTAATCCATTCGTCCTTGTCAACATCAGTCATTGTCTGATCATAGGTCAATGGATCCTCGCAGTCATCATCAGGATTGACGACTTGGGTTTCAGCTAAACCCATGTAACGTTCAGGATGTCTCACAGCCCTCCCACTACGTCGAGGCATTCCCAACTCTTGGGAACAGACTTGACTAGACGAGTTAGGATCAACAACACTTGTTGACCTACTAGCACCATCAGCAACTCTTGCTGATGTACTGTCCATTTCATTCAACACGATTTTATTTCTAGGCACATGATCCCTGATATGATCTTCCTCAAGGAAATTGGCATTTGTCGACACAAGCACCTTATTATCCTTAGAATCGTAAAATAGACCACCTCTGGTCTCTTTTCGGTAACGTACGAATAGGCACAATTTTGAACGGGGTTCCAACTTCTTCGGGTTTGACACCGACATGTGGGTCGGGCATCTCTAAATTCGAAAATGGTGTAAACTACCTTTACGACCAGTTGAGAGTTCGAAAGGTGTTTCACAAACACTCTTCGACGGAACATTGTTCAAAACGTAAACCGTAGTCTCCATTGCGTAACCCCAAAAGGAATCAGAGAGACGAGCATAGCTCATCATCGACCGAACCATGTCCAACAGGGTTCTGTTTCTCCCCTCCGATACACCATTTTGTTGTGGCATACCAGGTGATGAGAGTTGGGACGTAATTCCATGTTCTATCATATAGTCCTGGAATTCAGTGTCCATATACTCTCCACCTCGATCCAATTGAAGTGTTTTTATGGTTTTATCTAACAGGTTCTCAACCTTAGTCTTGTACTCCTTGAACTTTTCAAGAGTTTCAGACTTCATATGCACTAGGTAAATATACCCATACCTCGAATAATCATCAATGAAAGAAACGAAGTATTCGTAACCACCTCGTGCTTTAACACTCATTGGACCACAAATGTCAGAAGTATAAGCTCAAGGGGCTCATTGGCTCTATATCCTTTTCCACTAAAAGGACGTTTGGTCATTTTGCCTTCAAGGCATGACTCACATACCGACAAAGAGTTTTCTTCCAACTGACTTAGAAATCCACTCTTCACTTGTCTCTCAATCCTATTGAGATTAATGTGGCCTAACCTTAGATGCCAAAGATAGGCATTTTCTTTCGGAGAAACCTTAACTCTCTTAGTTCGTGTTTCTATAGTTTTAAATAATTCAGTGTTCAAAATGCTTTTGACTGAATTTGGTTTCAAAACATACAAGTTAGACTTAAGTGAAGCAGAACAAATAAAATTATCATTTCTGGAAATAAACGCTTTATTACCATTAAATGAAACGGATATACATTGTTCTAATAAGCAGGAAATAGAAACAAGGTTTCTAGTAAACCCTGGAACGATATACATATTGTCTAATAAAATGTAACTCCTGCCAAAATGGAGTTTCACTTTGCCGATCCCTGCAGCAGAGACTATCTCCCCGAATCAAACCCGTAGAGTCACCTCATCCTCTTGCAACGGCTGCCAGGAATCAATTCCCTAAAAAGAAGAATAAACGTGGTTAATGGCACCGGAATCTAAAATCCAGGCAGAGTCACTACTCTCCACTAAACATGTTTCAGTTACCAGTAAATCACATTTACCTTGATTCTTCCTCTCGGCAAGAAATTTGGGACAGTTTCTCTTCCAGTGGTCGTCCCCATTGCAGTGGAAACACTTTCCTTTCTCTGCAGCTTCCTTGACCTTCTTGCCCTTTTGGGCGGCATCTCGGTCAGCTTTACCCCTCTCCATCTTCTTCTTCTTCCGTTTCGGGTGAGAAGGAGCAACAGGTTTAGTCCCAAAGGTCGAACCCCTGTGATAAGACCTGTAGGCAACATTTGCCTCAGATTCAAGTGCCATGATCCTCATCAAGGACTGGAAATTATGTAGCTCATTGATAAGGTTAGTCAGAGTGTAGCTAATTTTGTTCATAACAACATTGCTATGAAACTGAAGGAAACTTTTCGGAAGAGTCTCCAGAATAAGGATGATCTGGCTCGACTCGTCGATCGAAGCCCCGTTCATCTCAGCCAAATTAAAGTGGGTCATCATGTCTAGAATGTGTTCTCGGACAGACGACTCTTCTTTCATTCGGGCGTTGAAGACTTGTTTGAGCGAATCGTGCATGACCTGAAAGGACTGTTGTCCAAACATGTCTTGCAACGAATCCATGATCTCGTTTGCGGTGACCATCAACTCATGTTTATTTGCCAAAACTTCAGATAAGCTGGCAATAATATAGATCTTAGCCTTTTCATTGGCCCTGATCCATCAATCGTAAGCATCATGAACACTTCGTGATGCAGTCGAGCTCGGCAACTGAGGACAGTCCTCAGTAAGCACGAACTTCAGGTCGTCAGTTACTAGAATCGTGTTGATATTATTCTTCCAAGTTTGGAAGTTATCTCCCACTAGTTTGTCGAAAGCAAGTAAAGCTATTATTAAGCTAGACATATTTTTAGCTGAAAAAATCAAATAAGTTTTGTGTCAGTCTCGCATAAACTTTTGAAAACTAATTAACTTCTAGCAAAGTTTAATCTTATGATCCCTAGGTCATATAAAAATTGCAATGATATCCTAAACGTTTAGAATGACCGCCACCGAAGGGTGAACAGAAACACTCCTCCTCTAGGACAAGCCTTTCTCGACCAGGCCCTAATCCCAGAATAACTCTTATTCCATTAGGTGTCCAGTTACCATTATTTGGTTGAATTCATTAACACTTAACGAATTCTGTGAGTATCACCTTGAATCTTTAAGTTTCCAAGTATCCGTCCAAACAATAGTCACCAAAGGGTGAACCACGAAGGAAAACCAACAAGGAAACTGTATCCCTTTCGAGAATTCACGGTGTTCCGACTCCCATGATCAAGGCCCTCCGAAGAGATTGTCTGGTCCAGGCCAAACTAGCAAGCGGATCATAGGGGTCTCACGGTGTGAATCGAAAGAAGAGATCGTGGGTCCCGTTTTCACAGATCTCGTTCCCACTCACTATAAGTACTCTTTCCATCCACGTTGATATTGATCCATACAAATACCATCCGAAGGGGGACACTCCCATTTATGCCACGAGGCCGAGTATGGATCTCACGATGCGGACTTAATGGAGATTTGTGGTCGGAAATTAAATGTATCTCATACACTATATTTCCTCCCACTCTACACTTTATAATTTTCGGGTTTGGACTAGATAAACCGACTAAAATTTACCTAAGTCTACCAATATAACTCTTATATGGTATTTAGCCTAAGTTTATAATCACATTATTACTTAGGTTTATGTGAGTATATTAACCAACTTTTAATTAACGGCACTCACGATAAGTATAATCTAAGAATCTCCGGACCGAATTCACTCTCAGGTCGGTTTCAGATAGGGGTGTTTCGCAAGCGTCAACTTAAATACCCCAGCCTTAGACAAAACCTTCCTTAGACAGAGTTACTAATCAGTCTCCATTCAAAGACTATACTTTGATTTCCTAATTCTAATCTTATTAGAACTAGAAAACCTAAGTCTAATTATTCAAGTTCTAAACACTTTAAAACTAATAATTAACTTAAGTTGCATGCATTTCTATGTTATATTGTTTGATCATTCATCACATGAATAACTATATTATAACATAATAAATCATCACATGAAATAAAATGCATGAGCATACTTTAATCTAAAAATATAACACTTATATTAATTAAATTAAAATATGCATTTAATTATATTATAATATTTATAATATAACCTATCATGCAAACTATATATTATAACTCTTATAATATAAATGATGCATGAAATGTTTAACCTAACGTGAGATTTTAAATCTATATGACATACATTATGCACATAGAAAGTAATTAAATCGTGCATCACATGCATAAAATAATTAAATAGCAAAAATAGACCGGTTTTGGCACTTAGGGGCATTTATTTAATTAAATAACATTAATATAACTTTTATATTAATATTATTTAATAAAAAAAATTAAATAAATAAATTAAGTACATTTTACAATTTGTAAATTAAATAAAACATAAAAATAAAAGCCCCCACGAAGTTGAAGCAACTGCCTTGCTCCACGACTTTCGCGTGCACGCCCTGCGAACTGCCCACTAACGCGCACAGCGTTGCAACGCCGTGGCCAGTGTTGCAACGCTGTAGCGCTCAGCGTCACGCCAGCGTTCCCAACGCCAGCAGCCTTACAACGTTGTCTTGCAGCACGCCTTGCTCCCGCGATGGCAGCGTTGAGACGTCGATGAACAACGTCTCAACTCTGTCGACAGAACAACAAGCTCCTCTTGTTGTTCTTCGTCGCTCCGCTCGACAAAAGAACTCCACTTCCGCCGCAAAGACGCCGTCCTCTGTCGGCAACTCTATTTTGAGTTTTTCGTCCGTTTTCGCTCTGTTTCTTCACAGCAACTCATGCCACAAACGACCCGGACTTACAGACTCGATTTACATACAATAATGCCCAAAACAACGAGCCCTTACATCGATCTCATCAATGAAAAAGTGTAAATCTAGTTTAAGTGCCAAAATCGAAAACATCCATTTTGCAAACTATTAACAACATCTCATGAAATTAATGCTACCCACCTTAATTTTAAGAAATTACAAAATGCACAACGAAGAGAAACGTTGGTCTCTGATACCAATTGAAGGGAATCGATTTCCCGCAGCGGAAGACGTCGTTGATTCGTTGTGTGTGTAATTTCTTAAAAACAGACTTTATCTCATAAAAACCTACGTTAAGCATGATATGAAAATACAGTTGATCCAGCTCATCCGTTAGTGACCCGAACGACCTACAGTATATGGATAGGGTTGGAAACCTCATCCTGGTTACACTGTGGATGTGGCTCGCTTTGTATTAGATACAAACGAGTTGATCCATCTCGTTCATGTGATTGACATGCGAGTGGGGGCATCCTGTGCAATGAGATTGTACAAGACCAGATTGTGAATCATTAGACCTATTGATGTTACACCGTTAACAGTAGGACTAATACTTCGTAGATGACCATTAGTGACTCGTCCTAAATCCTGAGCATGTCACGAACTCCTGTCTGCGGGGGTTTGTCCTTTGACTAGTACGGGTGAGGGTGGTATGTATACACTCAATATGCCTATCTTCTTGGGGACACAACCTCGTGGGGAGCTGGGAACTTGACTACGCAAGAAGAAATTCACTCGTTCCCGACCTAGGGAATCTAGAGAGGTTATTCCCTTAAGTGTTGTCTCTAGGGCTTGAACAACGGGCGCCCGCCCTCTCACTGGCCCGAGAGGGACATTATTTATGTTGGATTATACAACAAAATTGTTCATTAGAGGAGCACTGGGACTTAAGGAACAAGAAGTAGACAAAGGGGTAGAATGGTAATTTGACCCAGCAGTGGCTACGAACGACCTGTGAAGGGACGACTCGGAGCATTGGTTATATCGATGGACACAACTTGTCCTACAGTGGTGGGAGTTCAGCTACGGGCTTTAGTGAAGTGTTACCATAGCTAATGAATAGTGATTAACCGGATCAAAGAGTTTGACTGGTTAATCTCGTATCATTGGACCTTATCAGGTGTAGGTTCATTAGGTACCTCGGTTGGCTCAATTGGACAAATTGATGGTTTATAGTTTGGAGTGGATTTGAAGAGTTCAAATTCATTAATTGAGTAGCTATGTCAATTATATGTGGTATAGTTGACATAATATATAGTTTGATGTGAATTAGATTCATAATAAACTATAAAATAGTCTAATTGATTAATTAGTGCTAAATTGGAGAAATTAAATTGAGAGAAATTAAATTGAATGTGATTCAATTATTATTTCACAATTTTGCAAATAGAATTTGTACAATAAGGTATGAGATACCTTACATTATGTGATATGCAAATATGATTTGCATATCATATGGTTGTGGTAAAATGGTGAATTTGTGGAGATTTTAACTCCACCACTCACCATTATAAATAGCTGCTTGGAGCACTTGAAAAAAAAGGAAGGGTTCTCATTTTTGGAATTCCAACAAAAGAGATAGACCAAATTCTCTCTAGCTTCTCTCATTTCTCAAACACCTTTTCTCCATCCCAAATTCCAAAGCGAGCTCCACAACTCTCCCTCAACCTCCCGAGAACAACCAAGAAAAGCTTTTGGAAGTGTCTTTATTAATATTAATATTATTATTATTGGTAGTTTCGTTGCTCGATTTTGCCCCACAATTTCACAACAGGATTAAAAAAAAAAAGAAAACAATTCAAATACTTCTCCTATTAAAATGAATTTAACAACTATTTTCTATGTCTCATAATAACATAAAATAAATAATCAAAACATAATGTTTTAATCAAGGAATATATATTCACATTTATAAATCATTTAATCACTATTTTTAAACTAACAAAACTTAATACGAATTGTGAGAGTATAACTCAAACAATAGAGTTTAAAGAAAGGTAGTTAAAAAATATTTTCGAACAAGTTATCAAATTAATGACAAGAATTAATTATGATCAAACAATAAAAGAATCCACATAAATTTCCAAAAACAGTTTCAAACATCAAGAATTCAATTTTGAAAACCAACATGAAAACTATAAAGAAATCAAATATTTCAAACACTCAAAATACCAATTAAATTGAACAAATTAAAAAAAAAACACATATTATACCAAAATAGATTTTTACAAAAATAATGGCATGTAATTCTATAACACAAATAATAAAACAATAAAGATAAATGTCAAGAAAAAATATTCTTAATTATCTCATTGATATTTAATCTAATAATCAATAAGTTCAATCATATATAATTAAAAAGTACTCAAAACTAATATAGTAAGTAAATCACAATTCAATAATAGCAAAAATTGCAAAAAAAAAGTCAACAATATGTAAATCATTCAACAATAATAAAAATCAAGAAGGTAAAATGAAAAAAGAAAAAAAAAAGAATATTCAATTGTCTAAAAAACATTAATAAGAAAATCATAAACCAATTTTAGTTCCACAAAATATCACAATAAAGAAAATAATAACCTTTCATTCAAACATTTCAAAAAAAATTAATTTCAAATTCCAAATATAAAAACTTTCCATAAAACAATTTAAGAGTAACAAACAAATTCAAGTTCAAATTAATTCAAAGATAATATTATAAGATATCTCAAATTAACCCAATAATCATTTAAAAGATAAAGTTACTAAAATATATTGGATATTTCCTATTGAAGCACCAAGTGACTTATGGAATTTCATTTGAATTTTGAATTGTTTCCTTTTGAAATTCAATCAATCTTCAAAAATTTGACTTTTGGAGCACACCTTCAACATAAATTATCTAGTAATCTTTGGTACCCATACTTGTTTGGGTCCATGTAGGTTAGTCTCAATCTTTGGAATCCATTTCGTTTAGTTCCAACATTCATAACATTCGTACAATTTGATTTAAGCAAATTAACATGAATTTGATTTATGATTGAATTTGTCACAAGAAAAACAATAAACATTTTATATAAACTTTTCATTCACATAATATTTATGCATGTTTCTTTTCATATAAGTGTTCATTTTATGCTAACGAGAGCATAGTTTAACTGGCATGAAATATGGCTTCTAGGTTCAAACCCTCCAATCCTCAAATGTTGTTGAACTAAAAAAATGTTCCTTTTATAACTATTTTGGAAACTTTATTTCTAAGGAATATTTCTCTTCCTATAATCATTAAGAATATTTTTCAATTTATAACAATTTGGTCTAATGTGACATTTAATTCCACAATAATGACATGTAGGCACAAATTTTGCATTATGCACAAATTATACTTAGCATGAGAATGATTTTTTACAAATTTTGGTATATCATGCTTACGCATAAATTTTTGTACATCATACTTATGCACGTGGTTTGGTGTATTATGCTTATGCGCATCACATCCTAGTAAAACATTAGCCAAAATATTGTTGGACAAAGAAGATGTTTTAACAAAGGTAGTTTTAGAACTAGATTGAGTGATACTCTCATCAATATAACCAAGACCTCTTTTGTCACTTAAAAGTTTGGCCATTTTAATTATTATATCTTTTTTTTATAACGGTAAATATTAAACCAAAACCACACCAAGCTACACCACACTACCCTTCTCCAAGAGAATGGGCAGAAAGTCATATGGAAAACTATCTTTCTAGACCATGGAGCTCCCTGAAAAAGATGTTAAAGTTGTCAAGGCATGCACAACTTTGTTTTCTTGTAACATTGGGAGAAACATCCTTTACAAGGAGAAGAATATACTCGACAAAAAAAAAAAAAATCAGACAGATCATGCAAAGAGCCATTGGAGATTAATAACCTTCATGGAGTCAGATTTCACAAGCAGCCTCAACACTTTATCAGCCCCGCAAGCAAGTATTTCTTTAAGACCATAGAGAATAGTGGCCACCTCGACTTGACATGTCAACTATGGGTAAAGAACTTGTAGCCTCAAAAAATATAGTGACCTTCTGAAGGGATCGAAACCCGCAGCGGAAGCGATCACCAAAAGAGTTGCACAAAATCCTATCTAAATTAAGCATACAAAAAGTGAAGAAGAAGAAAACCTAAAATACCTTTGAAGAATCCTCTTTGTGTTTTCCGTTCTCCTGCTAATCTTGATCTCAATGACACCTCCACTAAGTCTTCTCCACTATTCTCCGGTAGGAATCGATTTTGTGGGAAACCTCCTTTTGGAAGTAGAGAGAATTGAGAGAGGAAACACCTTTAGATTGAGAGAATATGGTTCTGGCAGTTATGAAAATGAGAACCATTCAAAATGCGTCAAAATCCATATATTTATAATGATTTGGATGGAGGTAACTTCCTCCATTCATTATCCCACTATTTCCACTAAACAAGCATGCTTTTAATTTTGTATTTTATACTAAATTAAATGTGCATAAAATCATATTCCATTGAATATCTCTAATATGACATATAGTTTTGATTTGAATCAAATTTAAATCAATTTTGTTCTAAAGGTCTAATATGGACCAAAATCATACTTAGGTAGAATTGAATCTAATTTAACTTTACCGTAAAGTTCAATTTTGAATCTTATTCAAAATAAACTTTATATTATATCAATTACATTACATATAATTGATACATTCCTCCTTCTTAATTTGAACAGATCAAATTGCTTCCAAAACTAATGATCCTTATTAATCCTTAGTGAGCTAGCGGAGGGACCAATGGACCTACTTATCATGAACTCAAACGATACGAGGTTAATCGATCAAACTCTTTAATCGAGTTAACCGACATTCATTAACTAACAAGTTACTCCATTAAGGACCAGTAGCTGCATTTTCTTCATTGTAGGACAAGTTGCGTCAATCGATATACTCGTAAGTCGACCATTCACGAGTTGTTCATAATCACAATTGGCTCAAATTACCATTTTACTCTTGTGACTAACTCTTGCTACTTAAGTACCACTGATTCTCTAACAACATGTTTCTGGTCTGACCATAAACAAAATCCATCTTGGGCAATGAGAGGGTGGGACCCCATTGTCCAATTCTCGAAGTTAGCACTTAAGGGAACAACTCATCTACTTTTCCTAGGTTCGAGAACGAGTGAATTCCAATCCGACGAAGTTAAGTTCCCAACTCCCCACAAGGTTTTGCCCCAAAAAAGATAGACTTATTGAGTTAGTGACTCAGATCACTCTCATTCATACTAGTCAAAGGACAACCCCTTGCAGATAGGAGTTTGTAACCCGCTCAGGATTGATGTCGAGTTACTTTGGGTCATCTATGAATTTTAAACCTAACTTGTTAATGGCGTTACCACAGTTGGTTAATAATTCGCGATTCGGTCTTGTATGAACTCATCGCACATGATGCTCCTACTTGCATGTCTACTACATGAATGAATTGGATCAGTTCGTTTGTATTAAATATTAAGTGTATTGCATCCATAGTGTTACCAGGATAAGGTTCCCAACTTCATCTGTATATTATAGACTGTTCGAGTTGTTTAGTTGAACATGATCCGACTTGTATGTCCATTACATACAGTCCAAGTCTCAATTAGACACATTATCCTAAAGCTTAATTTATTGGATTTAAGCTTAAATTCGAGTACAAGAAAAATGAATAAAATAACTGTTTATTGAATTCATTAAAACATTTACATATCCATGAATTTAGGGCATACACCCCAACACCTTCACCATCGAGGCACATCCATCTTAACCTCCCTCTGTTAATCTTGTTGGACCAAGCAGCATCTGCTCTCAACTTCCATAAACCTGGGTGTGAAGACCTTGACACGAGTGATCCTGTAATAGGATGACGATGGGATGACTCCCTGTCTCGAAAAGATCTAACTCCCCTGCCAAGCAAACCTAAAGAAACATCAGTTACACGAAAGAGATCATTAGCCAGAACTCTTACCCCATTAAAACAAGTATAATTTCTTTGTTGGCAAATGCTTCCTACCAAGCTCCTCCTTAGGCCAAGGCCTCTGTATAAAATCCCAGTAGTCGCTTTCATTATCAGTGTGCATCTTTATTGTCATTCATAAGATTTAACTCTTTTTCTCTGGGAGCTCTAACAAGTTCATGAAATTCAAAGATGTCATGCTCAAGAAATTTAATCTTATCTTGCATAATACATTTTCTTCCTCACATGAATTTTCAACATCATAATGTTTCAAAACATTATTGACATTTAATTTCAAGTAAACATTTTCCTCAACTAATGACTTATTTTCAACCATTAAAGCATTCAAGTCATTTTTTAATTCTAAAAAACGAGGAGTTAATTTTCTCATGGTTTTCCTTCACACTACCAAGTTCATGCAATAATTCATATTTTCAAAAGCTAATTTACAGTTTTTCTGTTATAGTCAACATTTTTTAAAAAAAAAAAGAAAAAAAAAGTATATGGGAGAAGAAGAAGTCATTCGCCCTCCCTCCCTTTTCGTTGTGTGTGCCTCGAAGCGGTCGCTGGCAGTTTCGGTCGGCGACCACTCTTCCTTTATCTCTCTCCCTCTATCAGATCGTCTCTCTCTCACTCTCTAACTGGATTCTATCTCTCTTTCTCTCTCTCAAATCGCTCTCTCATTCCCTCTACTTTCTGTTTCCAGTCGTCGCTGACGAGAGCTCCATCGCGTCGTGTCGCCTTAAGACCGTCGCTTGAGACGAGCCACGTCAGTCGTCGTTCGACTTCGCTCCTTTCCTTCGCTTTTCGCCATGAAGCCTGAAGCCACCGCCCTGCCCAGATCCGAGAAACCCACCCTTTGGTTCGATCGGTTCGAGGTCGTTCTGTCCAGTTTTCGATGAACAAAGTATGGTTCCTTGTAGATCGGGCCACGAGGAGTCCAAATCTGGTACCTGTGCCACCACTGTCGTCTTCACGTGCCGCCACTATTGTTCCACGTGCCGCCGCCTGTAGAGTCGTCGATCGTCTGCTTTCGCACAGTCTCCTTGGTTCGTTCCTCAGCTCGTTTCAGATTTTCGTTGGGTGAGTTTAACTCCTTGTAAGCTTTTAGGGCCTCGTTTTGTGTTTCAAGTTTCTAATTTGTGCATGTTCTTCGTTAGGGACTATTTGGAAATAGAAACACGTTTGGAGCACGTTGTGTTTCTCTCGTAGTGCACATTGTTATTGGATTTAGGTAAGTAGTCATTTGGACTATACTACCCCTAAGTGTAGGGTTGAGGGGTACCATTGCATGCAATAACTGGATTGGAACTGTAAGGTTTGGAGCTTGGTAGTGAACCATTTAGATCATAGAATTAGGCGGTTTTGGACTTGTAGTAACATGTTAGGATGTGATGTTCGCTATTGTGCCTGGATTTAAGTTCACCTGATCATGTTTGATGTTTATCTGTGTTGAATTATCGAGCATGTTAGATCGGAGTCTGGATTGTTTGTTATTCTTTCGTGCTTGGATGTGATTTTATCTAGTAGAATCGATGTAAGCTTGTGTTGAGGATTCTGAGCGTGCTAGTGTGAATTTGGATGTTTGTTCCCTCAAGTAGGGGCTTGATAGTTCTATACCTATTTCTATGGTAACCTGGTGATGGATGTTTGTTCCCTCAAGTAGGAGCTTGATAGGTTCGTGCCTAGTTTTGAAGTAACCCGAAAAAGTATTGTGTGACCTTAGGATCGTAGCTAGCACAACTAGTCCTAATATATTGGTTGAGTATGTACGAAGTGTGAAATTTGCTTTCTTTTTGTACGAAAGATATGGATTTTATATAGCTATAACATGAAATATATGTTATATAGTGTATAAAATATATAGATACTAATAGAAGTGTGAGATTTGGTTAAGGTTAAAACTTAAAATTATATGTGTCCCATATTGTGACAAAATAATGGAGGTGATATGTATATTAGAATAAAAGATATGTTTTCTATATGTATATATATATATATATATATATATCATTCTAGGAAATTTGGATAATAAAACATTTTAACTTCCAGGTAGACATAAAAGTCAACAATTAATTGGGAGTTCAAGTAGAAATATAGTTGATGAAAAAAAGAAACATGAAATAGTTACAATTGATTATGATGTATGTGACATATTTTATGTATATATTCTTATTTATGAATTAAATATATAGTTTTTGGGAGGTATAGTTTCTATATATATGTGTTTATAAAAATTGTACCCCAAATTTCACTATACTGTATCATTTATTTAACATTAAAAATATTAATGTTGTCTATGGTATGTTTGAGAAAAGTATAAGCAATCTTAATATAATT
Source organism: Trichosanthes cucumerina (assembly GCA_036507285.1). Classification (NCBI taxonomy): domain Eukaryota; kingdom Viridiplantae; phylum Streptophyta; class Magnoliopsida; order Cucurbitales; family Cucurbitaceae; genus Trichosanthes; species Trichosanthes cucumerina. The sequence continues at coordinate 6,257,759 of CM071837.1, forward strand.
AATCTATTTTTGCAATGTGCCATAATATTGTCTAAGCAACAATATATTTAAATACATGAAATGAAGAAGAAAACACTTCAAATTGATTATATTATAATAAAAAAAGAGACAAAATAAGGTAATATAATGGTGATATATATATGTAATATAATTTGTTATATTTGTTATATATGAAGTATTTTTTGCAACTAATAAGGGTGAAAGATGTGAATGTGGAACAAACACTAAGAATGGACTGCCTTTGAAGAAATTGAGATCACCTTTCACTTCAAATTCTGTTTGATAACTAATGTAAAAGATAGGTCTTCTAGTTTGTTAAGTTATACTTGTGATTTTTGCAGTACCAATTTGTTATAGTTTATTAATGTTTTTTTGTCAAACACTTTGATTTGTAGACTTATATTTCTTTTTAAATGAAACTTACTGTGATAGAAATAATTTGCAGCACTTCAGTTTTAAGAAATATTGTGGTCAAAAGTTCATTTTAAAGAAACATGTATACAAAATATATAGTCTAAATATAGTAGGATTAGTATTTTGGTCATTTTAAAAATATAATAATAATAACTAGGTAAGCAAAATATATACTATGTTCATTATTGAATAAATATTCCTATTCTTTCATTATATTAGGTTCATTATTGAACTAATATTTGTAGAATATAATAGGTTGAAAGGAAAAGAACGAAATATGATACTACCGTACGCAAAACAAACATGAGTATAGCTCAACTGGAATTGATGTATGACTTATGAGGTCATAAGTTCGAAATCCCTCTTACCCAAATGTTGTTGAACTCAAAAATAAAAAAAATAAAAAAAAAGACATTTGTGAAATATAGCCTAGTAAGCAACCCATCGTCCATAATTTCTCCAAATTTAATTTCTTTTTCTTTTTTAAAAGAAATGACTTAATTGAAAATTTTGAATACATTAAGGGTGTGTTTACATACCCGCAAAAGTAATGGATCAAATGCAATTTAAAAATGAGTTCCACCATCTCTAACAAAGTATTTTGTTCCTTCAAAAATACCTTTTTAGGAAGAAATCAAGCTTCACTCCCGTGTTTTTCTTGTATTGCTTTTTATTTACACATTTTTTTCACACATCGGAATCTTCTTGAACGTATTTTTTTTTTTGGCGAAAAAGGTATTCAATTCGATTGTAGTGAGTATTATGTGAGACCACCTATCTTTTTGGTTTACTTTTCTCACTTTGCCCCTTTATTTTTTTTTTCCTTTTCCTCTCCTCTCCTTTCTCCTTTCTCCTTTCTCATTCTTCCTTTTTATGGAATTCCTTTAGTGGATGAAAAGAACTCATAATTATTTTTATGGCTTTATCATTCATCTTTTTGACCATCATTTCGTTTGTTGTCACACAATTTTAGTTGGACAAGAAGAAGAGATTCATTGGTAATTATCTGTGATTTTTGGTCAATGTCACGTTACTATATGATCCAGTCCTTTTAACAATGCCATATTTTTATGGATATTGATATTGTAGGTCATATTTTTATTGATATTTTTATTTAATTTTGATTTGTAAAATTTGACCAAACTATATCACATCGAGATGGTAATATAAGTTTTTTTTTTTCTATATTTGAATAGATTCAATTGATAAAATATATAATTTTTATGTGTGAGTTTAGAGGTAGGAAATTGAACATAAAATTTTACAAAATCTTGTAAAGAAATGTATGAGAGGTATCGATAAAATACCAAGGGGTTGGACTTGGTGTGCTGTGTTTGACTTTGAATGGATAAGAAAAGTTGTTAGAGTGAAGCGGGGGCGAAAATCCTCTTCCACCTTCCAATCATTTCCCGTCCCTGTCACAAAATTTCCTTTCAGTTTCAATCACAATCTAAAATTTTCCAATCTAAGTTCCTTCCTTTTTTACCTACTCAAAAACTAAGTTTAATTTATTATATTTTTTACCTTTCGAGGTGGGATGGCCAGTTCATTGTCCTTCATAGCTACACCCTTAAACCCCAATGGAACAAGTACCTCCTCATACCTATCAATACGCACACATACACATAAAGATAACAAGCCGCATGAAATGAAATCGGTGCATCTTAGAGTGCACCCAAGTTTTTCTCTTTTGAGTATCCTTTAATAAATCACCTATACCAAGCTTTAGATAGTTGAATGAATCCTACATCCAACAACTCATCTAACCACTTCCTTAACTCAACCCGTTCTAAAGGGCTCATTTAATATGGTGCTTTGGATGGGGGGCATGCTCTACGCTCTTAATCGATCTTTCCTATGGCATCCGACACTTTCTCATACATATTTGGTTTTCTTTCTATTAGGGTTGCCATATAAGTAAGCCTATCTTGCTTTAGTCCGATCAGTCGGGAGAAAAATAATAATATAATAATTAACAAATTACTACAATCCTCCCCTTCCACAAGGAGTCACAAACAATAAATAAAGAGAGATGGGAAAAAGAGGACGAGACTGAAGTTCATACTGGTTCACCCCCAAACTTAGGAGTACGTCTAGTCTTCTGCAATTATTCTACTATAGTGAGAGATTACAATAAGCCCTTAGTTCTGTACTACAAGCTAACTCTCATAGCCCAACAAGTATTACATTTGGCTGAAAAATTTTGGTCAATCTCCAATTGTCACGTCCTTATTCCAAATTAATGACGAAACTATAAATAATTAAATTTGAAATCAATTATAAGTTTACATGTGTCCTAAATTTAATTTGAAGACAAAAATTAGCAAGTTCAGAAAATTAAAATGTCACATGTTTTCATTACGACAATTTGAGCAAATAATAAATGATTTAATTTAATTTGGTGAAATTGGATAAGTTAAATAAAATTCAAATACAAATGATTGGGCCAAAGACAACAAAGCCCAAGTTCAGGTGGTTGGACCCAAAAGCGACTAAAATCCATGTCCACATGTCATGGAAAGCTTATAAATAGATGAACTCCTCTCCAAACCAAAAGTTAATAAATTTTATTCTCTAGAGAGAATAGAGAGAATTTAGAACAAAACCCCTAGGTGTCAAGTCCTTAGGCGTTGAGTGCTAAGTCCCTAGGTGCTAAATGCTAAGTCCCTAGGTGTTAAGCGCTAAGTCCTTAGGTGTTGAATGCTCCCTAAAGTCTTAGATGCTAAAGACTCCAAGATAAGTCCTTAGGTGTTGAACACTTCAAGACTAGCCCTTAGGTGTCAAACACTTCGTGAACCAAAGACTCTCCCAAGGCTACACTCGAGAATAAACTGAAAAGCCCTCGAGACAAGCTTACAACTGAGAACAAGGTGCAAAGCCCTCGAGACAAATTTACATTCGAGAACAAGCTGCAAAACCCTCAAGACAAGTCTACGTTCGAGAACAAGCTGCGAAGCCCTCAAAACAAGTCTACATTCGAGAACAAGTTGCAAAGCCCTTGAATCAAATCTACGTTTGAGAATAAGCTAGAAAGCTCTCAGACAAATTACAGTTGAGAGAGAGAAAGAATCAAAGGAGAAACATTAGAGATTGAATATACTAAGAATCAGGAGAAACATTAGAGTCTGTAATATATTATATTCAAATTAATGAAAATACAACGTTCATTTACACATGTCTCATTTTTATTGCTTTGTTGAAATTACGTGTAAACAGTCACAACACGATCCCGATGGCTTGGAATAAACAACAAAGAAAACCCCACAAGAGAAAACTCACTTTTTTCTCTCTCAAATCGCTCACCGTTAAATACTGTAGAAAGTTTTTCAAAAACAACACAAAAGGCCACCCACGACTCAATAATTAAAAAAAAAATCCAATCACATAACATATATACACATACATATACATATACATATATATAGACAGAGAGGGGTTATCGAACAACCTAAAGCCCATTGGCTTCCGTGGAAAGAAAATTAGTGTGCAAGCTAATTTTGGCTCCAAATCCAACAATCTCCCACTTGGAGACAAAATATAACTTTGTCTTCCACTACAACGAACTGATCACCTTGGTAAATTCCAAGACTTAACTCTGACTACAATTGCTAAGACTAATTTTCTTGGATCACAAAATAGACAACCATAAAAAAAATAACTGTAGTGCATCTGTACTCACCCCGAGGTATGGGCTTGCTACGTGGAGGTAACAACTAACATATTCTTCAACCCTGAATCACTGCTCCTGAAGAAGATACACTCTGTAAAGGGCTTGAATCCTCTGTTCAAACTTGTTGTCCAACTAGAGACCTTACCCGTAACCTTAGCACTTGCTTTGGCCTTCCACTTTGGCGTCTCCACTCGCCTAGGCGACTTCTTCAATTCCATTGATTTGTTTAACAATTGGGAGTTCACGATAACCGTCCACTTTTTCTTGGATTTCTCAATTGTCTTTGAACTGAAGGACCCTGATTTGACTGATCAAACTTGGTTATCATTATTGTCGGCTCAACTATACCCCTACTACAACCATCTGCAGCTTCAACTGGCATCCGTTGTCTCTTTAAAACTTTGACGATATTCAACCGACATCTGCACAGTGTAGATTTTTTGTGGACAACTGCCACTGTCTGGGATCTTAACTTGAGTTTACACTAACGTCTGTCAAACTCACACATGTAGTCATCATCTGCTAACTTGCCAGTGGAGATGAGATTCATCTTAACACTAAATACAAACCTAACATCTCGATGTGCCAATTTATTCTCACACTCTGTCTTCAGACTGACCTCTCCAATCCTATTAGTCTTGGATGTTCTACCATTCCTCATCCCCACTAGGCCATGGTAACCTCCTGCGAAGGATGTGAACAAACTTTCAAGTATAAGGCTGACCTCTTCAATCTTGGGAGTTAATGTTCTTCCTAAAGGAAAACATCCATCCAGTGAGCAGCATGTCGATGTTTACTATCAAGTATAAGGCTGATGGAACAGTTGAAAGGTATAAGGTGAGATTTGTCGCTAGAAGCTTTACAATAACCTATGGCCTTGATTACAAGGAAACCTTTTCACAGTAGCAAAGTTAAACATTATAAGAGTTTTGTTATCTTTAGCAGTAAATCTGGATTGGTCACTTCATCAATTGACGTAAAAAATGCCTTCTAAATGGAGAATGGAGGGATGTTGACATGGAAGTACCACCTGGATTTGAAGAAATGTCTACAAATGGTAAAGTATGTAAGTAGAAGAAATCTCAGTATGGACTAAAACAATCTCCAAGAGCATGGTTTGAGCGATTTTCAAAGGTTGTCAAAGTGTGTAAGTAGAAAAAGCCCCTGTATGGACTAAAACAATCTCCAAGAGCATGGTTTGAGCGATTTTCAAAGGTTGTCATGGGACAAGGCTACTCTCAAGAACAGTCTGACAACACCATGTTCTATAAACACTCGAATGGTAAGATTGTTATCCTAATTGTATATGTGGATGACACTGTGATGACAAGAGATGATGTTGAGGAGCTAGAAGTGCTGAAAAAACTACTTTCCATGCAATTTGAGATTAAAGATCTAGAGAAGCTCAAATATTTTCTTGTCATGGAACTACCTAGGTCTTCAAAAGGCATGGTTATATCATAGAGGAAATACATCCTAGCCTTATTGAAGGAAACAAACATGTTGGATGTAAGCCATCAATCACTCAAGTGGATCCGAATCAAATGTTGGGAATCAAAGAGGGAAGTGGTCCAGTGAATCAAGTTCGGTATTAGAAGTTGGTTGGGAAGTTGATCTATTTGTCTCATACGAGACCAGACATTGCATTTGCAATAGGATTGGTTAGTCAATTCATGCACTGTGCATCAGATGAGCATTTCAAGGCAGTCTATAAGATTCTACGATACCTTAAGAGATGTCCAGGAAAATGAATTCTATTAACAAAGAATCAAAGTCGTATTATTGAGGTTTTGACTAATGCAGATTATGTAGGAGAAAGTGATAGAGGGTCAACTTCAGCTACTGTACCTTTGTATGGGGCAATCTCGTCACTTGGAAAAGTAAAAAACAAAATGTTATAGATTGAAGTAGCGCAGAATCAGAATTTCGAGCAATGGCTCAGGGGGTGTGTGAGGTTAATTGGCTGAAAAGGATCTTAAAAGTGTTGAAAGTTCAAGTTGATAAGCCAATGAAACTCTTTTGTTATAATAAATCGACCATTAGCATAGCGAACAATGCAGTGCAACTAGGGGTGAGCAAAAAAACACCGAAAACCGACACGACCGACCGAAACCGACCGAACCGAGGGCGGTCGGTCGGTTTTGTGAAGGTTTCTGTCGGGGTCGGTTTTGGTCTTCACAAAACCGACCGAAAATTAAAAATATATATAATAATAATAATAATAATAATAATAATTAAAAAAATAAAAAACTAAAAAATTTCTCAAAATAATTAAATAATAATTATAAATTATTAAATAATTAATTAAATAAATATTTATATATATATATATATAAACCGACCGAACCGACGAGATTGGGGTGATTTGGTAAGGTTTTCAAAAAAAAAAAAAAATTCCCGACCGAACCGACCGATGCTCACCCCTAAGTGCAACATGATAGGACTAAGAATGTTGAAATTGATCGATATTTCATAAAGGAGAAGATGAAAGCAAGGAGATTTGTATGCTTTATATTCCTTCCGTCGAATAGTTAGTTGATGTGTTTACGAAGAGTTTATTTGGACAAGTTTTTTAAGAGTTCTTAATCAAGCTGGGCATGATTGATTATATTTGCTCCAGCTTGAGGGGGAGTGTAGAATATCTTAGGTGGTTTCATTTGTTCAGATATTTCCTATTTCTTAGGTAGTAGTAAATATTTTGTTATTTATTTATTTTTCAGTTTTATAAATCCTAGATTTAGTCTAAATAAGTTAGGATTGTTTATTTATTTTTCAGTTTTATAGATCCTAGATTTACTCTAAATTAGTTAGGGTTGTATTGCTATTTATATTTCATGAGACAAATAAATCCATCCATCGTTTACGATCAATCAAGTTTACCTTCAATTATTGTCTCCTTTTTTTAAAAAAAAACCACCATATTACTATATAAATCTCCTTCTAATTAAAGGACAAAACATGAGTGGGTTATCCACATCGTATAGGTGAATCCTTTCCACCGATTGATTTCCCACCGCAAACAAGATCCTTCTTTCACAGAAAATATCTCACTCAAGTATGCTCCCATTGGCCAACTACAACTAATCATCATTTTAATAATTATTAAAAAAAGGTACAAAACAAAGAAAGATAAGGAATCTGATCCCTAGTATTATGACCATTAATATTTTTTTCAAAGATAGGAGTGACAATTTGTATAGCGGAAAAAAAAAACACGTTGATCTAGATAAATATTTGAACTGAAAGGAACAATTAAACAAGTAGGAAAAAATTCAAAGTGAAGGTTGAGAATTACTCTGAAACTGAAACTTTGTAAGGTGGTCCACCAACATGATCATCGATCTGTCAGCCAATAAATTGTGTTTAACACATGAAATAAAGGACTGGATTCATAAATAGAATACGCAGCACAAAATCAAACAAATGACTGTTTACTTTTAAAGACAAGCTAACGTGTGGTGACACTTTACGAAAAAGAATTACTCAAAAAGATTGAGAACGTGCCCTAAAAATTACGAAATGTCAGAAGAAAAAAAAAATCAACTTATGGACGGAAACTGGCAATGAAATATGAGGTAATATTTTGCATTCTAGGCTTGTTAAAATGATAAAAATGTTAGGAAAAGAATATAAGAGAATATTTGTCTCAAGTAAAGATGATTACTGGAAACATTAGTGTAATAAGCTCTCCATTTGGTTTTAATAGCCTCTGTATTTGTTGTCCCCAAGCTAGTCTCATGACAGGTTCGATAGCAGAAAAAAACCTGCACGGTTTCCAGTAATGGTCATCTAGGATTCTTCTAATAGGAAATAAGTTTTTCATTAACTCTTTAACTTACGTATAATCAAAAATGAGATCAAACAATTCCTTAGGTCTCCAACTGAAAAAATCTTCCTTTAAGAAGGTAAAGTATCTCGTATTTGGGGATGAGTAAGATAGCTGCAGCTCATTAGAAACAAAAATATATAGAAATGAGTTATTACTTTCGAGTGTAACAATTGTTGGTGGGACACCTCATTTTAGATAATATAAGAAAAATGCAAGTGCGTGATCTCCATAATTTGATATCCATTCATGAGAGGAAGTATTTGATGCATACTCTCTGGGACACCTCATTTCAGATGATATAAGAAGAATGCATGCGCGTGATCTCCATAATTTGTAATCCATTCATGAGACGAAATATTTGACACGTACTTGAATCTTTATAACATCATTTTTTACATGAATGAAATGAATTACCAAAAGCGAGTAAATATAGAAAGGAAACTCTTTACGGGATAAAGATCTAAGTCAGTGATGTTGAGGCGCACACAAGCGCTCGCCTCAAGACGGGCGATGCAATATGGAAAAAGTGTGCCTCCTAACCTCCAGAGGCGATGCCCTTCAATCGGGCACGCCCCTATCGGTGCCCATCAGTGTCATTTGCCATTGTTGCAGGCGAGCGCTTGCGTGAATTATAACAATTTTTTTTAATTATATACATATATATATATCTAACTTAATACACACGAAAACCTAAATGCCAGCCCACAAAGAAGCCCACAAAATCCATGCAGACGCTTCGTTTTTTTTTTTAATGAAATCGACGGCTTAGTCTTGAAGGCTTAGACTTGAACAAACTCTTCATCTCCATCTATCCACACTCCAATTGCTTCCTCCTTTTTTTTTTACAAGGAAAGGAACAAACTTTCATTGAAATAATGAAATGAGACTAATGCTCAAAGTACAATCTAAAAAAGAAGAATAAAATTGAAAAGATACCACAATAAAACAAACTGAGAACAAAAGAGCAAGAACAATACCCAAAGAAAAAACGAATAAAACCCAAGAACAAAAGAAAGCACTCCAGAAAGAAACCATCAAAAGGATAAGACTCAAAATCCACCACCCAATCCACCCACAAGCCTAAAGACGATCTTTGAATTTAAACCAAACAAGACTCAGATAAAACACCTGTTCCCCATTTCTTCAGAACAAAACTAAAAACTGCTTAATGACACAAGCATAAATGGCCCTGAAGCAAGTTGAACCACAAATACCACACAAACCCCAAAATCTTCACCCTCCAAAAAAAATTCCAAAAGCTTCAACCTGACACCATTTAGAACCTCGCAACCTCCACAAGGACAAAACCCTTTTTTAATCAACTAATGTCGAATTGAATTCGAGAAAGAACTCCTCAACAGGGGCAAAACTTTTGCAAAAACTTCTTCAAACAAAAACCCTTTTGAATCATCTTGAAAATCCACCTTTTCCAAGGAAAGATCATTATTAAAAGGAGGAGGAACACCCACCAACACATGCTTCTTTAAACTGCAAACCACTCGCCTTAATCAGGGAGCTAAAATAACTTAGGTCTGGAAAAGTAACTACATAGTCATTTTCCAACAAAGGAGAGCCCCCTCCCCCTAGAGAATCAAATAAGCTAGCAAGATTAATAATAGGAGAACCATCCAACAAATCCTTTAGCAAAGAATTCCTGACCGACCCCAAATCTTGGCTACTTAAGCTCACCATCGAAGACTAACCATCCTTTACCGCAAATCCCCTGACCGATTGACAAGAACGCTCTTCCCCCACCGGGGACTAGACCACACACTGGAGCATCGGCTGGACCGATTTGCGAATGATGAAGAGCCCTAGAGTTTCGTCCTCATCCCTAAATTTGGCACGTTCAAAGGGTTTATCCTTTGCCCTCAATACCTGGCTAATACTTTCCTCGAACCACCGCAGATGCTCCCTCATAACAGACAACAACTTGCACTGCGGAGAACTTTCAATCACAAAGGAGTCGCCTTTGTTTCGAATACTGAAATGACTACCGATTACCGTTGATGGTACAGAATCTGGCTTCCATTTTAACACGATTCGGCGGAGAAGCAGAGATAAAATCTGTCTTCCAAAGTCGACTTCCGAAGGAGAAAACCAGACGGGAAAACCGAACAACGAGATTCGCTTCTGAGGGGGAATACAGCCAGAGGAGGTAGACAAGCAACAGGGGAATCAAGATCGGAGCCTGTCAGAGGAGGGAAAGCAAGCGACTGAGGCTATCGGAAACACTAGGGCAAGACGGGAGGAGAGAGAAGAGAGAACCATTTTTTTTTCTTTTTTGTATTTACTCTTGTTTCATTTAAAAAAAAAACTCCGATTTAAATGTCAAAGCATGTTTGAAGTATCCAACCAATGTAAGGAGGAATTGAGGGATTATGGAATAACACAATTGACGAAGAGGATGAGCTGGAATTTGTTGGATCAAGTTCAAGTTGTGGAGCATCTAGAAAGCGAGCACTTGGCAGTGGAGAAGGAGCAAGTGGAAACCAATCTAAATCACAACTGAAGCCACCAAGACAAAAGGGGGCCATGGATAAATTTGTTTATCAAAATCAAGCCAAAGTTGTTGATGATAGGAATAGATTGAAAAAGTCGAAGCAATCGAGCATTACAGAAAAATAGAACAAAGAGGGGAGGGTTACTACAATTCAATTTATCATGCGTTGGATGATCAAGAAAGTATTCCGTTAAACACCATTCGGTTATGAAGCTTTCATGTAATGTTAGAAGTTGTGGGTCAATTTGGTACTGGTTTGAACCCACCTTCCTATCATGAGGCTAGAGTTACCTGCATGAAAAATGAAGTAGAATTCACTAAAAATATAGTGAGTAATCATGAGGTTGACTGAAAAAAAAAAATGGATATTCATTGATGTCAGATGGGTGGACTGATTGAAGAGAGAAAACTTTAATAAACTTTTTAGTTCATTTTGTGGTTGGAGCATTGTTTTTGACTAGAGAAAAAGTATTTGAACCCTTGGATGGAATGATAGAGAACATCAAAGAAGAAAATGTCATCCAAGTTGTCACTGATAATGCCTCAACTTATGTCCTAGCTGGAAAATACTTAGAAGCGAAATGCCAACATTTATATTGGACACCATGTGCTACTCACTGTTTAGATTTGATGTTAGAGGATATTTGAAAGATTGATCGGAATAAAAGGTGTATTAAAAAGGTCGTGGCACTTAGTGGTTTTATTTAAAACCACTTGTATGTGTCAAACATGATGAGAGAATTCACCAATCAACACCAATTGGTAGGACCCGCCGTTACTCGTTTTGCAACATCATTTTTTACACTATCGAATATTCATAAGAAGAAATGGAGTTTGAGGAAGATGTTTATCTCTTAGAAATGGACAACTTCTAAATGGGCAAATGATCTAAAGGGTAAGAGAGCAGCTGGCACTGTTTTCATGTCATCTTTTTGGAACTCAGTTGTCTACACATTAAGGGCTTGTTTGGCCTCCCGTCTTGGAATCAAAACCCTAAGGGGTTTGTTCTGGGGGTTCTGAAGCCTGGGAATCAGAAAGTTGTGTTTGGGGTGCAGTGTTTTCAAACCTGAGAATAAGAAAACAGTGTTTGGAGTGCAGTGTTCTGAATCCTGGGTTTATGCTGTTTTTTTTCTTTCATTTTTTCTTTTGCTATTTTGTTCTCTTATTTTTTTAGTGGATGTTTTTTCAATTGTAGAAACCTTTGTATAACATAAATGGGTTGCAAAATTGAAACTCAATTTAAGAAATTAAGAAATTGGAAGCCTATGTAAGAAATTAGGGAATTTAAAACTCTATTTCACAAAGTATTTAGAAAAGTATTTTTGGAACTTTATTTTAGAAATTTAAAAATTGAAAGTCCATTTCAGAAATTGGGGATTTAAAGTTCTATTCAAAAATATTTAGAAAAGTTTTTTTGGAACTCTATTTTAGAAATTAAAAAATAGAAGTTTATTTAAGAAATTATGGAATTAAAAACTCTATTTCACGTCAAATAGTATTCTTAAAACTATTTTTTGGAATTCTACTTTAAAATTAAAAAAATTGGAAGTCTATTTAAAAAATTAGGTAATTTAAAAATATATTTTATAGAGCATTCAAAAACTTATTTTTGGAATTCTATTTTAGAATTAAAAAATTGGAACTCTATTTAAGTGATTAGAAAATTTAAAATTTTATTCCACAAAGTATCCAAAAACCTATTTTTGGAACTCTAATAAGAAAAGTGGTGATTGCGCACAAGTTAGGTCGTTAGGGTAGTTGATTGCTCGAGTGATCGGGTTGTTGGGATAGGCGTATAAAAGTCTCTTGAGTGGTTGTCAAAAGTGGTCATTAGTAGTGGTTCGGTCATCGATGTAGTCATTAGAGTTGTCGTCGAAAGTAGTCGTCAACGATAGTTGGAGTCCTCGATGTGGTCGTCGAAGGTAGTCGTCAATGGTGGTCGGGGTCATCAGTATGGTCGTAAGAGTTGTCGCCGGAGGTAGTCATCATTGGTGGCAAGGGTCACCAGTATGGTCGTCGGAACTGCCATCGGAGGTAGTCGTCAGCGGTGGTTGGGGTCGCGGGTGTGGTCATCGGAGTTGTCGTTGGAGGTAGTCGCCAACGGTGGATGGGGTCGCCGGTGTGGTCGTCGGAGTTTTCGTTGGAGGTAGTCGCCAGCGGTGGTTGGGGTCGTCGGTGTGGTCGTCAGAGTTGTCGTCGAAGGAAGTCGTTCACGATGGTTGGAGTCGTCGGAGGTAGTCGTCACCAAGGGTCGTCGGTGTGGTCGTCGGAGTTGCCACCAAAGGTAGTCGTCAGCTGTGGTGTTGTCAGAAGTAGTCATCAACGGTAGCGAGGTCATTAGTGTGGTCGTCGGAGTTGTCACTGGAGGTAATTGTCAGCAGTGGTCGGGTCACCGAAGTTTTGCCGGAGGTAACCATTAGTTGTAGTCGGGTCATCGGTGTAGTTGTTGGAGTTGTCACCGAAATTGTTGTTGAAGTAATCGTCGAAAATGGAAGATGACAAATAAAATAAGAAAATATGGAACAAACCCATGGGGTTGCACTGTTGTAACCCATGGGGTTGTGTTTAAAACCAAGTGTTTTGAACACATTGGATCAAACATGGTTTTGGATTTGGAATCCAAAACCATCCAAGTCCAAAACAGGGGGCCAAACGACCCCTAAAGGCATTCAGTCCCCTTGATGGTGACAAACTAGCTATGGGATATATATGGAGGAATAAATCAAATAGAAGAACTAAGGATTTCCGGCAATCAAGGGTGATGTCGATGGCGATCAAGAAGGGAAAAAAAAAACTTTTAGAGCTTCACCTACCAGCAATGAAGGTTAAATGAACACCGAAGACAACATAAAGTCCAAAGAAAGAAGTGGTCTGGGGTTTGGGTTCTAAGCCTACACTGATACCATGTGAACAGAGACAAACTATCTTTCAAATTGAATTAAGCGTTTAAGAAGATAGATACTCGGATACAATTATGAATACAAGAGGCTTGGGGAAAAGATTGAAGACAAATAAGGTAGTAGAACCTATCAGGGAACTGAGTAACTAAACAAACATACTATAACAAACATTTAAGTATAATAAAAGTTAGAATAAAATAAACCTTGAATAATTAATAGAACAAATAAGAAGATATATCAACTAAGGTTCCAAAACTACATTCACAAATAGTTCTCTTACAAAAAGTCCCAAAAAGGCCTAAAATTCCCTTTGTTAATCCATTATGTTGGCTCAGAGAAGAAGCAAAAATGCAGAAATATTAAACATATACCTCTCTTGCCTTTTGTATGGCATTGTCTGATATGTCCAATCCAACAACATAGCGTTCAGAGCATGCCATTTGTACAACATCGTAGCCCTGACATATTAAAAACTTTTATGCTTTCTGAAAAATTGTGTCACAAAATGGTGTCCGACTGTTGTGATAATTCAAGAAACAAAGACAGAGTACATCGATGGAAAATTCATTAAGTCTTCATGGAGCTCCAGAGAGATAAATTGGGAATTTATTGGTTCCTTGGGGAAGTCAGGGGGGTTGCTGATAATGTGGAATGAAGAGACAGTAAAGGTGCTGGAAGTTCTTAAAGGGGTTTTCTCAATTTCTATCAAGGTGTTGTTGGCTGATCGTCACATTTGTTGGATTTCGAATGTTTATGGCCCTAACAGTTATAAGGAAAGGAAGCGATTATGGGAGGAATGGTCAGCTTTGGCGGCTTACCGTGAGGGTCCTTGGTGCATTGGGGGGACTTCAATATCACTCGGTGGGTTCATTAGAGATTTCCAGAGGGAAGACAGACTAGAGGAATGTCAAAGCGGTCATTTCAGATATTTGGTTCGAGCGTAATCAAAGAACGTTTCAAGGGGTGTCCCTTTCTCCAGAGGATCGCTTTGAAGCAATTCGACTTAAAGCTTCTTCTTGGTGTGTCCTTTCCAAAGCTTTTGAAAGTTATTCTATTTCGGATATTCATGTTAATTGGGCTGCTTTTTTCTTTTTTGGTTGATTAGTGCTTGTACTGTGGTTCTTTTAGTTCGGAGTTATCAGTTCTGTGGTCTTGAGTGGTTTTGGGGTTGTACCAATTTTGTGATTTTGAGTAGTTGGCTGTTTCTCAGCTTTGTATTGGCATTCTTGTGCGAGTTTTTATTTCCTTGTATCTTTTGTTTTCATTACATCAATGAAATTCCTCGTTTCCTTGTCTAAAAAAATAAAAGAAATAACAAGATTCTAGTTTAAGTGCCATGCCCAAAGGGAACCCTAGCCCTGATCATAGGTTTGGGGATAAGGGAGTTTCCATGTTATGAAATCTCTCAAAAACATATTCCTGTGTTATCTCTCGAAGAGAAGCTTAATACATTTCAATGCCTCTGTTGGGCGATTAGTAGTATATCAGTAAGGGGTATTTTGGAAATTTAGCTAGGGGTGTCTTGGTTATAAATAGGAGTGTTAGGGTCCTTGTTTGGGGTGGATCATTTTAGTAGAGTGTCCATTGTGGTATTTTGGGAGGTTGAGAACATGAAAGGTTTTTAAACTTTTATTTGTGGCTTAGTGTGGTTTTTTATTTTTTGTAACACTTTTGAGTTACATGAGTTATTCTAGTTATATGAGTTATGAGAGTTATGTACGTTATGAGCATTGATGTCATTTATAGTTTTTTTTTTCCAAATCGTTATTTTATGTTTACTTTTGTAAGCCTATATAAAGGCATGACTAGTTGATTGAAAAGATATGACCTTTTATATCTTGTCTTCCACGTTTGTTTCTAACAAAGTGGTATCCGAGCCTAGTTGCAAAAATTGAGAAAAAAATGGCTAACGGCGGGCTTTAATTACCGATGCTTACCAAGCTCAACTATGATAATTAGAGCATCAAGATAAAAGCATTACTAGGAGCACAAGACGTGCACAAGGCATGTGGGAGATCATGGAGAATGTGTCCAAGAGACGGAAGTTGGAGCCAATCAAGCGCAAAGAGATGCGTTAAAGGAGACAAAAAGGAAGGACAAGAAGGCCCTCTTTATCTTGTACCAATCAGTGGGCGAAGATACGTTTGAGACCATCACCAATGCTGAGACGTCACAGGCAGCATGGGACAGACTACAATCAACTCACAAAGGAGTTGATCGTGTGAAAAAGGTACCGTTGCAATCTTTACGTGGTGAGTTTGAATCATTACAAATGAAGGAGACAGAGGTGATAGCAGAATATCACACAAAACTAATGACCATGGTGAAGAAATCGTCGATGTTCGTATCATGAAAAAGATTGTACGGAGCCTAAATAGTAAGTTCGAGATTATCGCCACGACAATCAAGGAGACAAGATCTCGAGAACATGACAATTGAACAATTTATAGGCTCGTTGCAAGACTATGAGGAGAAAAAGAAAAGGAAGATGGAGCAAACAAAGACTATTGAACAACTTCTCCAACTCAAACTCAAGGGAATAGTCATGGACGTGGAAGAGGTCGCGGTGGTCGAGGCCATGGGAGAAGAGGTGAAGACAACACTAACGCTTCTCAAACTCCTATGTATCCCCAAGAGGAAGAGAAGGTCGAGGTCGTGGAAATCGTGGTGGAAGGTCACAGAAAGATAAATCTCAGATAAAATGTTATAATTGTAATAAATATTAGGGGTGTATAACTAACCCGGTAACCCAAGCAACCCAGACTACTCAACCCAAACCGTAAGGGTTTGGTAGAGATAGGTTTTTTTCGGTTTGGGTTGGGTTAGAAGTTTGGAGAACCGAAAAGTTTGGGTCGGTTCTCGGGTTGGGTTTTTTAGGCTCGAGTTGACCCAACCCAAAGATTATATTTTCTAATTTTATTTTAATTAAATATATACTTCTAAGTTATATTTGTCAATTTCTTATGTTTTTCTTCTAGACTTCTAAGAAATGTTAAGATGTTATGAATTTTGAAGTTTGATATTTGAATTTTATGTGATTTTAGTTATTAATTCAAAAAATGTATTCTAAATAATTTTAAAAATTATAAAAAAAAAAAAAATTAACCCGGTGACCCAACCAAACCCTGGGTTGGGTTGGGTTGGGTTGGGTCACCGGGTTAATTTTTTTTATTTTGGGTTGGGTTGAGTTACTCTCACGAATAGTGTTGGTTGGGTTGAAGGAATGACCAACCTGAATTTTTGGGTTGGTCCAAAAATCTCCCTCAACCCAACCCAACCCAACCCAGCTTATGTACACCCCTAATAAATATGGACATTATGAAAATGAGTGTTCATCATCTCAATCAGAGTTGATCGATCGAAAGAACAGGACTGGTCAACCACTGACACGTCTAAAACCCATCAAGGGCAATCCAATTATGCGGAGGAGAATGAGACCTTATTATGATTTCAAAGGGAGAAGAAGAGAGTCGAGATAGTATGTGGTATCTTAACCAAAGAGCCTTAAATCACATGTGTGGAAAATGTGAGATGTTTCCAGAGTTGAACGAGATGGAGAAAGATTATCTTTGGAGACAATTCTTTGGTCGCCATCAAAGGAATAAGTATAATTCTCATTCAGTTAAAAAATGGAGAAAAACAATATATCACCAATGTTTATTACATTCTCAATGTAAAAAACAATATATTGAGTGTAGGACAATTATTAGAGAAAGGTTTTGAAGTTCAAATGAAAATAGTTGTTTGTATTTGAGGAATAATAATGAGAAACATGTAGCAAAAGTCTCCCTGACAAAAAACAATTACGTTAGAAGATAATTTCTGGGGCACGTCTCCTCTGCCTAGACTTATTGGTCCTGAGGTTACCAGTTCTAGTTCCTCAATGTCAAGTATGGAAAACTCTTTTTGAGGGGGAGAAACACTACAAAGTGGTCTGATTGGTCGAAATCCTGACCAGATAGTAGACTTGTCACAGAACCAGTCTAATACTCTGATGAATGATTCTGAAGATCTAGGTAACACATCCTCTATTCTCAATTCCTCTAGCATAAATCATATACCTAAAATACATGATCTTGATATTCCGATACCCATAGGAAAGGTACTCATAATTGCACCAAACCTATTTCAAATTTTCTCTCTTACCATAGATTGTCTGATAACCACAGAGCTTTCACCTCTAGGATAACTGATCTATTTGTTCAAAGGAATATACAGGCGGCTCTAAATGATTCGAATTGGAAGTTAGCAGTTACGGAGAAGATGAATGCTTTAAAACAAAATGGCACATGGAACATAGTAGAATTACCAAAAGATAAGAAAACAGAGTAGGATGTAAATGGGTGTTTAATATAAAGTGTAAAGCCGATGATAGCATTTAGAGATACAAAGCTAGACTTGTTGCTAAAGGTTTCACTCAAACCAATAATATCAGGAAACATTTGCTCCCGTTGCTAAAATTAACTCTATTAGAGTTTTGTTATCTACTGTTGTCAATGCAGACTGACCTTTTTATCAACTTGATGTCAAGAATGTGTTTTTCAATGGGGATCTTGAAGAAGAGGTATTTATGGACTTACCACCGAGCTTTGAAGAAGAACTGGAAATGAACAAAGTGTGCATGTTGAAGAAATCTCTATATGCCTTTATAAACAATCTCCTAGAGCATGGTTTGAACGGTTTGGTAAAGTAGTCATGACCTATCAATTCTGTCGAAGTCAAGCAGATCATACTATTTTCCATAGACATTGAAAATAACAAAATTGTTGCTCTAATAGTGTATGTTGATAACATTACTCTCACACGAAATGATGAGGCAAGATTGACTACCTTGAAGAAGAAACTAGCTAATGAATTCCAAATCAAAGACTTGGGAACCTTTAAGTATTTTCTAGGAAGGGAATTTTCTAGGTCGAAAGAGGATATTCTTGTAAATCAAAGGAAGTATATCATTGATTTACTTGAAGAGACAGACTTACTTGGTTGCAAAACAACAAAAACTCCTATTGAACCAAATTCGAATTTGCAGATTGCAATAGAAAAAGAGGTAAAAGACGAAAAATATTAGAGACTTGTGGGAAGACTCATTTATCTGTCTCACACACGTCCTGACGTTGCTAAGTGTGGTAAGTCAGTTCATGCATGTCCCAGGACCATCTTGGTTGCAAAACAACAAAAACTCCTATTGAACCAAATTCGAATTTGCAGATTGCAATAGAAAAAGAGGTAAAAGACGAAAAATATTAGAGACTTGTGGGAAGACTCATTTATCTGTCTCACACATGTCCTGACGTTGCTAAGTGTGGTAAGTCAGTTCATGCATGTCCCAGGACCATCTCACTTTGAAGCAGTTTACAGGATCCTAAGATACTTAAAAGACACTCCAAGAAAAGGTATATTGTTTAAGAAGCATGATAACCTACATGTTGAAGTTTACACTAATGGTTGTGTTAGGCCCCCGATTACCCAGGTTTATGTTAGGAAGGGCAAGAAGGTCTTTTCGCCTGCAGGACCATCCCATAGCTAATTCCCTTAGTGTATAAGTTAGGGAAGTCTATCTTTTGATGTTTTTATGTTAATTTTGATTGTGATTGTAAACACTCTGTGTTGTGGAGAGCACCACCCTCTCGAACGGTGGGGAACTATATTTTGAATCACAATGAATGCAAACCTTTTATCTACCTAGTTATCATATTCAGGTTGGTACAAGTTTATTTCATTTTCAGTAAGCGGCTAGAGGTTAAGAGGAATCTTAACAGGTTGATGTTGGTTGGGCAGGGAGTACGACAGATAGAAGATCTACTTCTAGGTATTGTTCCTTTGTTGGAGGTAATCTAATTACTTGGCAAAGCAAAAAACAAAATGTGGTGGCAAGAAGTAGTGTTGAAGTTGAATTAAGAGCCTTAGCCCATAGAATTTGTGAAGGCATATGGATAAAAAGATTACTAGAAGAATTGAAGTTCTTTCAGAAGACGTCAATGCATATTTACTGTGACAACAAGGCAACAATTTTCATTGCTCACAATCTAGTCCTTCATAGTAGGACAAAACATATTGAGGTTGATAAACATTTCATAAAGGAGAAAATTGATGCAGGAGTAATATGTATTCTTTATCTCCCTACTACAGAGTAAATAGTTGATGTGTTAACAAAGGGTCTCCCTAAGTTACAGTTTGACAAAATGATCACCAAGCTGGCAATAGAAGATATCTTCAGACTAGCTTGAGGGAGAATGTTGGTTATTTTCTTATGTGTTAATGAGAATATTTTGTATTTTTATATATTATATGTATTGGAAGATTATTTCCTTTTCTGTAAATAAGGGTTTCTCCTATATAAGAAACTCTTTCTTCTCATGGTAAATATAGAAAACACATTAGACTCTTGATATTTTATACATTTTTATATTATCTATATTACATGTGTTGGAAGATTATTTCCTTTGTGAGGGTTTCTCCGATATAAGAAACTTTTTATTCTCATAGTAAATACACAGAAAACATATTCTACTGGTTGTACAGGGAAGGTGCTGCAATTTTGAAGTGGTGGAAAACCAAATTCCTAACCACGTGAAGTGTCAGGAGGTGGGGCCCTGAGTTGGAAAAAGTTTCGGTGTGAACTTTGGTCTGGTTTATGGGTTGGATTGGCATGATAAGGCCCATTCCTTTTTGAAAATGAATAATAAGACAGCAAGTTTGCAAGTGTTTTATGAGAAGCGGTTGAGTTATGTTTTTTTAAAAAAAATTGGGTCTTTATTTTATTTTAATTTTTTTTGTTGGATATTTGGTTTGACTGTTGTAATGGTTGACCCACACCTTGAGGACAATATGTGTTTTGAAGGACCCGGTGTTGTGAGAGTACGTATGGTCTAGTATGGGTTATATGTGGGAGGGGTATTTTGAGAATTTAGCTAAGGGTGTCTTGGTTATAAATAGGAGTGTTAGGTCCTTAATTTGGGGTGGATCATTTTAGTAGAAAGATCATTGTGGGACTTTGAGAAGCAGAAAGCCCTCTCGAAAGGCTATTGGATGTTGCAATTTCTTCATTGATATTGCAATATATTAGTTTCTTTATGTTCATAGTATTTTGGATACCTAACAGCCTCATTGCGGTTTCTACTTTTAAACATTTCTATATTGTTGTTCTTATCTTGATTCTTGGTTGGAATTGTGTAATTTGTAAAGAGTGACTTCTTTCCTCTCATTGTCATATACCCTTCTGGTCAACGTTGTTTTATGGCATTATTTTCGTAGTCTTTGTAAATGAAATTTTCGATTTGTATTAGTCAAGATAGAAATTAAATTATAAAAAAAAAAAAATGGCGTACACTTCCACATCCAGGCACAAGAGCACGACCATTTGGAAGATCTCCCGTTGCACAGAGATGGCTAATTATTGGTGTCGGTTGTCCCAAGTCCCATGGTGTCAGGCCTTGCTCCCAGCATATCTCCCAACCGCCTAATTAGTAAACCTTCAGAAAATGAGCACACTTGACTCAAGGATTAAAATATCGATGCGGATATCAAGATTTCAATTTTGCGGATATATCAATAGATAATCAAAATATTTATTTACTGTATTTTGTTTTTTAGATAGAAACAATCAAATTTCATTGATAAATAAAATGAGAAATAAACCCAAACCACCCCAGGTGGATCACAAAAAAATCTCCACTCCTTAAAAGGAGATGAACATTTACACCAATAAAGAGCATTAAATAAAACTAAACCGATGAAGTCTTCAAAAGATGAGTATCACTAAAGGTCCTTCAATTCCTTTCACACAATCACCATAAGACCAAGAATGGTTAAAGGTCAGCCACAAAACTTTCGCAACTCCTCTAAATGGATGCCCCGCGAAAATCGAGGATGTAATTCTTGAATGCTTCTGGGCATAATCATATTCCAATCAAAACCACCCAAAACAAAATTCCAATATCGTAAGGCAAAAGTGCAAGAGCAAAACATTTTGAAGGACTCCCCCCCCCCCCCAAATTCTATCTTCTCTCTCCTCCCCCCGATAGCCCTAATTGTCCATCATCGTTCCATTTGCGCCTTTCCCTTCGAGCTTCCACGTTTCGCATAACCCATTCATCTTCTCCATGTTTTCTGTTTGCCTCTGTCAAGCCATGGAAGTTCGTAGCTGTTGTGTCAACTATTATAATATATATTATTATGTATATTTGTCCTTTATAGTAATTGTAGGGTTTCCTTGTATACCTATATATGTGTTAGTGACTCTAATGTGAATGCAATAAATATTTTTCTCTCAATACTTGGTTACATGGAATCAAAGACAGCCCCTAGAGTTTTAGAATTTGAGTTTGGCAATTAGGGTTTTCCCTTCCAAGTGAGGCTAGGGTTTGAAGTTTAGGTCATCACGTTAGGGTGGCCATTTGTCGACACCACCTACCTCAAGAGGAGCGTCGCCGTCAGCAGAGGAGTTTCATCGTTGCCATTCATTGGAAGCAGCCGCGTGTGAGCCACACGCCCTGCTGGAGGAATCTGCGTCCGTCGCACGCACTGGGCGCGTGAGGACATGTGTATTCTGTTGCCTGGGTTTGTCTCAACTTGATGATTCAGGTCGTTCTGTGGCTTTAGTTTCGACAATAACCCCTTGGTTTGCCTTGGGTTTTGGAGTTTGTGTGAGATTAAGTTGTTTTTTGGTACTGTTCAGATCTGTCTTTGATTCACTTGAAGTTTATCTGCTGTTTTTTTAATAATGGTTGAGACGAAACCCATGGTAGTATCTAATTTGTTTCCCCTTTCGTCAAAGAACACAGAGCATAAGTTGAATGGCTCCAATTATTATGATTGGAATCAAACGATTCTGTTCTATTTACGAAGCACTGAGATAGATGATCATATTGATCAAGATTCGTCAGAGGATGACACAAGAAAGGCTTGGTTGCGCGATGACACTCGATTGTATATTCAAATCAAAACTTCAATTGAGAGTGAAGTAGTTGGATTGGTAAATCATTGTGATTTTGTAAAGTAACTACTCGAATTTTTAGAATTCTTATACTCAGGAAAAGGGCAAGTTAATAGAATGTATGAAGTTTGCACAACCCTCTATCATGCGAAACAGGGAGGGGAGACCAATCCATTACAAATTATTTTATGCAAGTTAAGAAGACGTGCAGAATTTAATACTTTACTCCCATTTAGTACAGACATAAAAGTTCAACAAGCTCAAAGAGAAAAGATGGGTGTCATGAGCTTTCTGAATGGTCTTTCCTTCGAATTTGATATGGCCAAATCACAAATTCTCTCAGGCTCCGAGATCCCTTCTTTGGACGAAGCTTTTAGTAGAGTCCTCCGTACAAAAAATTCTTCATCTGGTTTGTTTGTTTCTCAGTCCAATAGTGCTCTCATTAGTCGGAATGATCCTAAGGTCACTAAAGGAATGAATACCAACACTCAGAGGCTTAGTTTTGACATCAACGACAAGATTCACAAGAGATTTGTCGTAAGTTAGGTCATATGAAATGCGATTGTTGGAAGTTGTTGAATAAGGGGCAAAACCTCAAGTAGCTCAACTTGCACCTACTAATGAAACATCTGAGAGGTCGGTTACTACTTCGGCAAACGATTTTGCTAAATTCCAATTGTACTAGGACTCATTGCAAGCATCTCTTCAACAAATCCTATTGCAACTATTGTTGAATCAGGTAATAAAAATTATTGTTGTCTTACAACTTCCACTAAATGGGTCATCGACTCTGGTGCTACAACTCATATGATAGGTAATTCTAGCTTATTTTGTATCCCTTTGTCATCTGCACCTTTTCCAACTGGCACTTTGGCAGATGGATCGACGTCTTTTGTTCTTGGATATGGCACCATCAATCTCACACCCTCGCTTCCTTTGTCTTTTGTCTTGCATTTGCCTTGACTTTGGTTTAATTTATTTTCTATTAATAAACTCACTCATGACTATGACCTTAATTGTTTTATCTCATTTTTTCTTGGTCATTGCTTGTTTCAGGATCGTATGATGAGGAAGATTATTGGTAAAGGAGATGAGTCTAAAGGCTTTTACATTTTTTACCAGCAGATACCGAAAATTGTGGCTTGCTCTGGTGTTGCATCTCCATTTGAAGTCCATTGTCGTTTAGGTCATCTAAAGAACTCAAAGTGTTACAGAAAATTCATCTAGAGTTACATTATTTGTCTTCGTTGAATTGTGAGTCTTGTCAGTTTGCAAAATTTCATCGTCTTAGTTCAAGTCCTAGAGTCCATAAACGAGCTAGTGCTCCATTTGAAATAGTTCATTCAAATATTTGGGGTCCTAGACCTGTAGTGTCCAAAACTGGATTTCAATATTTTGTTACTTTTGTTGACCCGATAATTGAGGTTTTTTCTTAATTAAATTTCAATTTTGCGGTTTTTAAGTTTCGTATTTACTATTAGATTTAATTGTTAAGTTTTAAGTTTTCAATTTAAACATTTACCACTAATGTTGTTTTTATTGTTTTTAAGTTGTTAGATCTCAAATAGGATTTATTTTTCTTCCTATATAAGTGTGAACTCCCATAGGAAGTGATGTACCACATTTTTAGTATAACAATTTTGTACCACATTTTTGGTATCACCAATATTTTCTTCTTCAATTTCTGGTTCTAATTTGTTCGATTAACAACTAGCGTTCTCAAATCCTTTGTTTTACACCTGTGACCCACTATGTACTTTTCTTCACACCGAAAACACAACTCTCTTTCTTTTTGCGATTGGAGTTCGGCATCTGAGAGCCTTCATGATGGCCCTTCCTTCCATGTCACTGGTGTAGGACTCGCTAACGTGATAGTACGCATGGCGACTAGTTCAATCGATTTTGTATATCCTTTTTTCCACGTTTCTGTTGGACTTATGAGTCGTAACATGAGGCTTTCCCCATACGAGTTGGGTTCGTTATTTTCTAACCAGATCATTTCTCTATCTTCAACCAACTGGACCCTCGACATCATTTCCACCGACCCTACCAGTCTCCAACACTTCACTTCAACCTAAATGACTAGATCTAGCCCATTCATCAACGTATTCTCTAAAAGCTCATTCGTCAAAAGGGGAAGCGGTGCTATTAACTCTTCAAACATATTACAATACGTCGTCATGGTAGTCTCCTGTTTCACGACTAAGAATAGACCCAGTACTCTCCTTCGTTTGTCATCAACCTTGGTCACAACTTGGCCATCTCAAAGGCAATGGTTGCAAATGCTTTTTTGTTATCCGTTGCCATCTATAGCAGAGATTTTGACAAAGATGTTACTTTTTTTTTTGACAAGGAAACAATAATTTCATTGAAATAATGAAAAAATACAAAGATAAGAAGTAAAAGAAGACAACAAAAGTAAAGACAGTTTCTGTAAAGCAAATAAAACCCTCCCTCTCTTCCTCTAACCCGAGCCTAAGAAGTACAAACAAAAGGGGCCCATGAAAGACGATGTTACTGAATACAAAGATGTTACTGACTCTTCAATTCCAAGTATGCGCAGCACTTCCTCTTGAATCATTTCATAACCATCTTCAAATTTTCCAACTCTTTATCCACAACTTCCAGACGATCGTCAATATGTTTTTTAGCTATCTTTCCTAGCTTTCTCAAGTTACAATTGCTCTAATACTAATTTGTTAAGACTCCTTGATGTATTAATAGGAGTATAGAAGAAATGCCTAAAAGCGATACAAGCTTCCCAACCAATTTGAGAGGGTTGGTAATATCTCCTAATTCTTCACACTATTCAACTTCACATGAAAGCACAAATGAAAGAGAAAACACAAAAGGTCTCATTATGCACCTTCAGCCTCCCTTCCACTACTAACGGTCTCAATTAGGTGGTCCCCTCTTTGGCGCACGACACTTCCTCCTCCTCATGTGTCGACTGTGCAATTCCCTTCTTCCCCCTTCTTGTGTAATAAAATGTAATCGAGGGCCTAACAGCCTCATGCCAATTTTCTATTAAATTGTTCGACAACCCATCCTCAACCTGCCACTCACAACCATATTTGGTTATAACCACCTTGTCAAACAATCCACTAGAATATCCACTGACATCTTATCCTAAGTGCAGTCGAAGACATATGTTGGTTATTTTAGGGATGTTTTTCTTATTTAGCATTTAGCTCAATAGAATATTCGTACTTAATGTAATATATTGCTGTAAATTTATTTCCTTGTGTACATGGGTATTTCTTCTATTTAATAAACCCTAATCTCACTTAATGTATATAGAGAAAATATTATCTCTTCATATTGTAAAATCGAATAAAAACCTCTTTTACTTCAAACTTTTTAATTAACAGATACACCCAATTTACACGAGTATGGTCATCAATAAAGGTAACAAACCATCGTTTTCCACTAAGTGTCAAAACTTTTGAGAGTCCCAAACATCACTGTGAATTAAATAAAAAGGTTTAGAAGCCTTATAAGGTCTGGGAACATATGTAGAACGGTGATGTTTTGCAAACATACAACTCTCGCAATAAAAGGTAGTGCAATCAATGCTTTTGAAAAGGTCTGGAAACAAATATTTTAAATAAAATAAACTTGGATGTCCTAGTCTACGATGCCAAAGCATAATAATTTCTCTAACAGGAGAACAACTAACACTACTTAAGCCCTGAACTTTTTTATGACTTGAAGGCGGTTCATCAAAGTAATAGAGACCATCAAGCACCCTAGCACGTCCAATCGTCTCCCCCGATTCTTGATCCTAAAAGATAAGTGGGTTTCAAAAAAAGTAACATGACAGTTAGTATCTTTAGAGATTTTGTCTAACAGATAACAAGTTAAAAGCAAGTTTTGGAACATGAAGTACAGAGTGTAAGGCAATGTGTGAAGTTGGGGTGATAGTTCCTTTTCCTGCAATAAAAGAGAAACTATCATCAGCTATTCGAATTTTTTCATTACAATATATAGGAGAGTATGACTCAAAAAGATTGGAGAAACTAGTCATATGATCGGAGGCTCCTGAATCTATAATCCAAGGAGATGAATTTAGAGAGCCAAGGGCTTGAGGACAGTTACCTGTTTGTGCCAAGGAAACACTAAGATTATCAGATGATGAATTGGTCTTCAGTAGTTTCAGGAGTTGATCGATTTGCTCCTTACTGAACGGACTAGAGTCAGTCAACAACATTAGCAATGGAGGAATGTTGACTTATGGCCTTCTCACCCTGTCGGGTACTTTTCCAATTTGCAGGTTTTCCATGTAGCTTCCAACACGTCTCACGAGTGTGTCAGGGTTTGTTGCAGTGTTCAAACCATACACGCGGCTTTTCATGGGTTTTGTTTGATTGAACAGAAGTTTTTTGTGCAGTAGCTTCTACTATCAAAGCAGAATTTTCAACTAAGTCAACTTGTTTTTTTTCCATCATAACATTCCGACGACTCTCCTCCCTGCGCACTTCAGAAAATACATCGTTAATAGTTGGTAGGTTAGTTTTACCGAGTACTCTACCTCTAACCTCATCAAATTCAACATTGAGGTCGGCTAAGAATTTGTAAATACGGCGATCTTCAACAATTTTCCTGTAGTGCTTCTGATCCTCGGTAGACTTCCATTCATAGGTGTCAAACAGGTCCAAGTCTTGCCAAATCTTTTTTAGAGAGTGAAAGTATTGAGTAACAGAGTTACCTCCTTGTCGTATGTCGCTTAATTTCAGATTTAGTTCAAACACTTGTGACTTGTTGCCCAAATCTGAATACATTTCAGTCACGCTCTCCCAAAGTTCCTTTGCGGTAGTGTAACATATAGTTACAACTTATGTCTTCTTCCATAGAATTAACGAGTCAGGTCATTACCATGGAATTTTCAATATCCCATCCGCCAAATGAAGGGTCGTCTTGGGCGGGTGGCACTTTATCTCCAGTGAGGTAGTCAATCTTTCCTTGTCCCCGAATATACATACGCACACTTTGGGACCAACGAAGGAAATTTTCACCATTAAGCCTAATGGTGGTGATTTGAACAGAATTGGAATGAATACGATGATCCAATGCTTTAACAATTGAAGATTTATTTTCTGTCATCCTTGCTGCAAAAACAGTAACCAAAGAGACAAAATCCAACTACCAAACACAGTAGTCTTAACACAGAAAAGATAAAACCAGCAGTCTAATCCCAGAAAACAACGACCAAAAAAGGTAGATAAGGAAAAAAAAGGGAACTCGTCATGCGACCCTTCTTTGCGCGCCGCGCGGCGGTGTGCGCGAGAGGTGTGCGCGCTTGCGGTGTGGTCGGCATGAGACAGATCCGGAAGGGGATAGTGCGGCAGTGAATCTTCGCGATTAGGGTTTCCAGAACCAGACGGCGACGGCGGCACTCGGCAGAGGCGGCAGCGACGTGTTCGGTGATGGCGGCTGCTCGGTGACTGCTAGGGTTAGGGTTTTTAATTTTAGTCTAAACAATTAGGGTTAGGGTTTTGCTCTGATACCATGTGCAAAATATGAAAAGATAATATTTTCTCTATATACATTAAGTGAGATTATTGTTTCTTAAATAGAAGAAATACCCATGTATATAAGGAAATAAATTTACAGCAATATATTACATTAAATACGAATATTCTATTGAGCTAAATAAGGAAAACATCCCTAAAATAACCAACAACATATTATAGCATCAAAGCACCTTACCATCAATGGGAAACGAGTCACAGTTGCACTGGTCTTCCTAGGGAACCTCCCACTCGCTTACTATTCATCTTTCTAAAATTAGTTTTGCATTAACAAGCCAAAAGCCTAAAAGTGAAATTGTTCAACAATTGCACGTCCATATTCTAGTGCTCCAAAAAAAATCTTCTCAATGTTCATCAAGGCAGCATCATTGTCGAGCAGTTGAAAGTAAAGTAGACAAGGAGTGAGGAACAAAAATGATGAGAACCAACACATTAACAATATGACATTGTGAATGCTGAAATACTTTTGCCGCTAATAATTTTCTTGAATGTAAAGATTATTTTTCATATTTGACTAGAAATCCCTGAAAGGGTAGTATAAAACATCCAGAAACTAAAGAAATCAGATTTTAGCATTTGCCAAAATAGAGAACAAAAGTTAGCCATCCATCACAACTTCATACAAAAATCCATATGGCAAAATGCATTGAGCAAAAAGATTCAATAACTGATGCCCAGGCAGACATTCAAACAATTCTATTACACTGGCGTTTGGAGCACCATCTTGGACTTGGTGGTTTTGGAATCCAAACCCAAAACGTTCTTTACATCATTGTGTTCAAAACTAAATGGGTTTGAAACACAGCCTCATAATTTTGTTTTGCTAATTCCAACACTATTTCGTTAATTCCAATATTGTTTTGCTAATTTACCGATCAAACACTACATACACACCGTTTTCTGATCCTTAGGGTTTCAAACCCCTTTACAACAAATCCTTAAGGTTCGATTCCAAGGATTTTGATTCCGAAACGATGCCGTTATTGACGGCTTAAGCTATCCAAAAGAGTTCTCAAGTCAAGCAAATATTATTAATCATTTCATCTAATTCCAAACCTATCAATGCACTTCTTGAAATGTAACCTAAATCACCGAAAAAGTCCGATTCAAATTATGTGCTCATCCCTGAATTACGTTATTGATACCAAAAACGGCAGTACATCACTCAGACGAATCTTGAAGGCCAAAACATCGATGAACAGGTATAAATAGAATAGGAAATGAGTCGAAATTCGCTATTACCAGTATGGTCGGTGCGCATAACTTTTTGAAACTTATCGATGCGCGCTTGATGAGTGGATTTCGAGGCATTATGTTCTGCATCATCTTGGCTCATCCTCAATTTCGTTGTCAAACGTCGATGGTTTTGCAATGGAGCAGCTCCCAGTATTGAAGGCAATTTCCTAGTGCCGATGAGCATATTTAGAAGCTACTTCGTTTTTAAGAAAATTTAGGACGATTTAATTCACAAAAGCAAGACTATTCCGTTTTCGTCGAGTTATAATTATCTAAAAACAAAAGGTTCATTAAAAAAAAAAAAAAAAAAAGCTTTTTTACAGAGTGAAATTCCATTTGTACCCCTTTCTCCCTCAATTTCCCATCACTTCCATTGTCATTTTTCCCAATACCCATGTAACCCGCGCGCTTCAAACCAACCAGCCAACGAGCTTCATAGTTTATCATGGGCTTTTTTAGTTACCCACAATTTATGGATTGTTTGGCCACCTGTGTTAAAATCAAAACTCTCCCAGGTTTGTTTTCGGAATTCTAAAGTATGTAAATTGGAAAGATATATTTGGGGTGCAGTGTTGTGAAGTCTAGACACAAGACAAAAAATGTTTGGTGTGCAGTGTTCTGAATCTTCGGTTTATGTTTTTTTTATTATTTTTTATTTAGTTGTTTTGTTCTCTTATTTTCTCTTATTTTTTAGTGGATGTTTTATCAATGGTAGAAACTATTGTATAACATAAATAGGTTACAAAATTGGAACTCTATTTTAGAAATTTAAAATTGGAACTCTTATATAAGAAATTAGATAATTTAAAACTCTATTTCATAAAGTATTTAAAAAATTATTTTCGGAACTCTAATTTAAAAATTAAAAAATTGAACATCTATTTAAAAAAATTAGGGATTTAAAACTCTATTTCAAAAAATATTTAGAAAAGTTGAAACTCTATTTTAGAAATTAAAAAATAAAAATTTATTTAAGAAATTAGGGAATTTAAAACTCTATTTCACGTCACATAGTGTTCTAAAAATTATTTTTTAGAATTCTATTTTAAAATTAAAAAAATTGGAAGTCTATTTAATAAATTAGGTAATTTGAAACTATATTTTATAGAGTATTCAAAAACTTTTTTTTGTAATTCTATTTTAGAAATTTAAAAATTGGAAGTGTATTTAACTAATTATAAAATTTAAAATTTTATTCCAGTATCCAAAAACCTATTTTTGGAACTCTATTAAAAAAAAAGGTTTTTGGAACTCTATTAAAAAAAAGTGGTGACGCAAGTTAGGTTGTTAGGGTAGTTGATTGTTCGACTCATCGGGTTGTTAGGGTAGGCGTATACAAGTCTCTTGAGTGGTTGTGGAAAGTAGTCGTGGGTTTTCGAAGTTGTTGTCGGAAGTAGCATCAAGTGTAGTCGGGTCGTCGGAGTTGTCACCAAAATTGTTTTTGAAGTAATGTCGAAAATGGAAGATGACTAGGGTTGCACTGTTGTAACCCTTGGGGTTGTGTTTCAAAACCAAGGGTTTTGAACACATTGGGCCAGACATGGTTTTGGATTTGGAATCCAAATCCAAAATAGGAGGCCAAACGACCCCTATATGTTTCATTTGGGTTCATTGGTCAGCTTCAACTACTTTGCAACTGATGTACCTTTCTTAGTTATGGACTTCAAATGTTGTTTTTTTCACCGTTCGAATGTTCATATATTTGCAATTTTCTGTAAATAGGTTTTTGGAAATGAGTTAGGGAACTAACCATTGCACTTGGAAAGTGCTTGAAGCATCAAGCAATTTAATCCTAAACATAAATATACGATTGTTGTGGAATTTTTAAATAAATATATTAACATTTTGTAGCGCAACGAATTGTTGAAAAATCCAGTATCGAAGAATAGTCGAAAGATTCTCACTCTTTGCAACCCAAGATCTCTCTTAGATGATGAACAAAAATTGAGAAGAAGTTTGTTTTTCTATGTTGTGTTGGATCGGTATGGCAACCCTAGAGGGGGGTGAATAGGGTTTAATTAAACTTTTTACTTAATATGCCCAAAATATCTAATTAACAAACTTTTTAAGAAACAATTAAAAAAAAAATTAAGAGAAATTAATACAATATGCAAGATAGATAAAAAGTATAATAAAAATGAGTTTTATCCAATACTTAACAATTAATTAAGAAACAAATTAAAACATGCATAAACTACTACAAGTAATTGCAAAAATAAATAGGAAAGAGTTAGAGAAGATGACACCGTAATTTTATAGTGGTTCGGTCAAACTCGACCTACTCCACTCCCCAAGCGCCTCTTGGGAATTTGAATAAAAAAATTTGCACCGACTCTTTCCACGGATTAGAGCCCAACCGCTACACCACTCTTTTTACGGGTTCAAGAGCAAACCCGATCCTTTCCACGGCTTAGGATCAAACCGTTACAAAGTTTGGTAAAGATTTGAATAACACACTAATACACTCTCTTGATAGAGTAGATTCACAAATTTTAACTCTCACAAAATAATTCTCACAAAACAACAAAACTCTCTCAAGAAAGAGATGAAAAGAAAAAATTGAGAGCTTGGAGAGAGCAACAATGGAGGCTTTTGATTTTTGGAGGATTGTAAAATGCCAAAACTTGTTGTAAAAAAATTGGAGAAGAAGATGGTATAAAAAGAGAGGGAAATGAGGTAAAAATCAAATTTTAATTTGCACCATTGGATTGTGATAAAAGAGAAAAAGAAAGGTGGAGATTAAAAGTAAAAAGAAAATAATTATTAAAAAGAATTAATAATAATATATTATAATAATAATAATAATAATAATAATAATAATAATATATATAAATGAATGTGTCTAAACGGTAATTTTTTTTTTTTATCTCTCCAACGGTCAGAAGCACTTTTGATTTTTTTTTTTTTTTTAACTCTCCAACGGTTACATATATATATGATATATATAATTTTTATTTTATTTTCTTTTTATTTTAAAACAAATAAAAACCCACCAAATGTTACTCTCCCATAGGTCCACATATCACACTTTAATTGGTCTACAATGGTGACTTGGCCGCCACGTCATCGCGTCGGGAAATTTCCGTTCAAATTTGTTTTGGTCATAACTTCTTCATTTTAGCTCCGATTTGAGTGATTTAAGAGGCATTGGAATCGTTATTTCGAACTCTATGCAATGGAACCTTCAAAACATTAAAACTATTAGTAATTAATAGCAGGTTTGTTATCATCAAAATATTAATTAATTAATTAATTATAATTAATTAATTTTAGATTAAGGGCCAAAAAGCCAACATGTTGAAGTTTTTTTTTTTTGAAAGAACACACGTCATGTCTTTTTTATAATGAGGGAACGCTTTTCTTTTTGTGATATCTATTTGAGAGATGACAGTTCAAAAACTGTCTTCTCTTAATTAAAAATAATATTTTTATCTCGCACTCGCACATAATGTACTTTCATTATGGGCGTATAAGATGCAACTCCTATCCCCATTTCTCAATTAAAAAAAAGGACACATTCCATTTCATTTGCATCAAATTTCATACAAGAACTTGGGTCATGTGACCCTCATACTTTTTATCTCGAGAGCTTGTCACTTTACGACAATTAAGTATATAAAGTAGAGTAAGTATGAAGTGCCCTAGATTCATTTAGTCACATTGATCATAACTTGCGACCTCTTCTCGAAATGTTACATTTTTATGCATATGTATTCACAATTATATTACTAAAATATAATTAGTCGACCAGTGAATACAGTATAATGTGACACTTGAAATGATCTTCTCTTTTATGAAATATTTTCATTTCAAAACAATTGATTAAGTAGGTTCCATTAGATCAAACCATTCATAATCATTGATAACCTTCCTAAGATAGCTAACATCGAAGTGAAACTTCAAACAATTTTAGCCAACAAGTCATAAGGGTTCTTATGGAGTTTTTTCAATCTCAAAGGTCTCACACAACAAAGAAGTAGAGATTAATTAACTTCTACTACCCTTTGTGGTCATATTGAGCACATGTGGCATGAAACACATGTTACAATATTTTACTTTTTAGCATAAGAGTGTATGTCTCAAGTAATATTGTACATATGATAATTCATATACTCTCTAACTTGAGTCCACTACTCTACCTTGAAAGACATTCTTTTATACGAGTTGAGTTATGCTTTATTTGACAAAAAAAAAAACAATGAATGTAATTATTACTCAATTATATGTGCACATTTTGAGAAAAAATAACTTTGAATATATTCGTTAAATAAATAAATATAAAATGATGATTATATTATGATATTGCAATTTTATATTTTCTTAAAAATTTTAATTAATTTAAATTATGACATTATGTTTGTGGCATATTAATATGATATTATTGTTGGGTTTTATGTCCTAAAACTCGTGGTTTTGTAAACTGAATGTATATTATATTTTGCAATAAAAATGTTATTGAGATTTATTCAGTAAAGGTGTTATTGGATAAAGTGAATTGTGTATTGTGTAACTCTAATCCAATAAAGAACCCTTGGCTATAGGATGAATACTTGAACTTTATGTGTGACATAAATGAAGGGAATTAGAGTCCCAGCGCAGCGGAAGACGATCAAATCGTCGTGGTATTGTTGTGCAATTTCAATTTCATTAAAATTAACTATCATATAGTATAGATTAAACATGCTTTTTTAGAAAGGAAATACAGCAAGTTTAAGGCTACTAACTTGTTGAAGACGATCTTCAAGCTTTCCTTTCCGTAGATCAGGAACTCTTCGTTTTCTCCTCGTTCTCAACGAACTCGAACTTCTCACATGAACACCGAATCGAACACCACCGCTTGGTTTCTTGGTTGTTCTTCCTTAGGTAGAAGGAGGATTGTGGGATCCTTATGGTTTTGGGAGGATAAATTGTGATAGAGATTTGAGAGAGAATTTGGTGCTTCTTTTGGTGAGATTTCCAAAAATGAGCAATTGATCAATGAACCCTTCTTGCAAAGGGGTTTATATAATGGTGATATGTGGAGTTGAAATCTCCACCTATTTACTATTTTACCACAACCATAGGTTATGCAAATCATATTTGCATAACCACATATAATAAGATATCTCATATCTCATATCTCATTTTACAAATTACATTTGTATTATTGTGGATTTTTAAATCGAATCATATCCAATTTAATATCTCTCAATCTAATTTCTCCAAATTAGCTTTAATTCAACAATTAGGCTAACCTATAGTTTATTATGAATCTCATTCACATTAAACTATATAATATATCATTCATATCTCATATAAATGACATAATTACCCTTCTAGTGAACTTGAACACTTCAAATTCACACCAAAATAGTAAACCTTCTATTAATCCAGTTTGTGCCAACCGAGGGACCTTATGGACCTACAGTGACGAGCTCCAATGATCCGAGATTAACCTATCAAACTCTTTGACCCGGTTAATCAACATTCATTAGTTACGGTAACATTTCACTAAACCCCGTAGTTGCACTCCCGTCAGTGTAAGACAAGATGTGTCCATTGATATAACCAATACCCATGAGTCGACACTTCACAGGTTGTTCGTAGATACTGTTGAGTCAAATTACCGTTTTACCCCTGTGTCTACTTCTTGCTCCTTAAGTCCCAACTGCTCCTCTAATGAACAACAACGTTGTAATGGTCCAACCATACACAACACCCCTCTCGTGCCAGTGAGAGGGTGGGCGCCTGATAGCACACAAAATGTGCTATCCTTAGGCTTAATTATTGCTAGTTTTATGATGATTTCAGGGCTTTTACGTGTTTAATTCATTCAATTTCAGGTTAAGAGCTTAAATGGAGCTATTGGAGACAAATTGGATCACTCGGGATCAAAACAAGACTATTTGAAGCTAAAAATAATACCAATTGGAAGAGAAAGCACTAGAAGAAAATATGGTTTTAATGACGGGCACGTGTCCGTCATCTATGCGAGTGTCATTGTAACATACAATGACGGTCGATTTTTAATGACGGGCATTGCGAAATCATTAAAACGCCCGTCATTATAGGCTACAATGACGGACGATTTTATGATGGGCATTGCGTCATCATTATAAATCAAATGCTGTCATTAAAAATGTGGCATCTTCTACTCGATCAACTTTTAATGACGGGCATTGCCCGTCATCTTTTGTCAATAGTAGAATAAAAAAAATGTTGCAAATGTGTCTAACCCACCATACTTTCTTTACTTAATAACTTTATTTAATAAAGATTCAATATCAAGGCTCAGTTCAAAACTTCAAACAATGTACAACAAATTGCTAATTCATTAAGGAGGAACCATATAAGCGATATACACTATTCTCAACAAAACCAAAAGCATTACGATGAGTTGCCAAATACACACACGATGCATGGAGCAAGAATTTTTTTTGTTGAATTTGTCTTCCAAAACAACTTATATCATCCTAAACTCTACTTCCATTTGTGCATCTGCAGCAATCCTGCTCCTCCTTACAGTGATCCTGCTGAAAATGTCCAAGATAGATGTTGGAGATTGAAATAAAAACCACAACCCTTCAAATCAATTTGCACAATTCCCCCCCCCCCCCTCCAAATGAAACGAAATAAAAAGGGTAGAACGATCCTTAAATTCCCTTAAAACTAAAATAGATCCTTGTATTTATGAATTCGACATTCTAAAGCATGATTCTTCAAATATCACCAATTATATGCTCTCTCTCAATCGAAAATTGTATCATCATTCAAAACAACCCCAATTCAAAAACAACGAAACAAGTCGACTAAGTTTAAAAAATATCTATCATAAGAAAACTACTTAACAAAATAATAAAAGATTAAAGAAATCAATACCACAAAAAATAAGCTCCTCAGACCACAAGCACAAACTAAGTAGATAATGAACAAGTATAAAATTAGGTGAATGTAAAAGGAAAAAAATAACAGCAAACCACGAGCACAATTAATATGTAAAGTAGAATAGACATCAAATTAACTTCAAAAGTAAAATGATAAAATTGATGTTTATCTTCACGAAAAAAGTATGAGGATTAAAGACAAAGCAATTAAGTCACAAGATATTACATATCCAACAACAATATTTTAAGAAATAAGTCACATATGCATATGACAATCTAGAAGTTTACCAGACCACATGAATGAATGAGTGAGAATGATTGAGATGATCATAATATCATTAATCCTCATGCTTTAATTAAGTCTAGATTGTTTCAATGAATGAGTGAGAATGATAGAGTTTTACCGGGCCACATGAATGAATGATTAAGAATGATTGAGAAGCATGCCATAGCGAAAGCATCAGACTGTTAGGAAAAGCTTACCAAAAAGCTGCAAAAAAACAAATAGATTAATATAAGGTTGAGAAACATCAAAACTGTACAATCTAAATGCAGTAAAAATTAGAAAAGCCTAGATTAATTATTGAGATTTCATCCTACTACAAACTTCATTCGATCTAAATTCAAGAAGCAATTTTGTGATATTTTGACAGAACCATTCATTCAATAAGGGTTGTACGTATTCCAAATAAAAGAGAAGAATCAAAATTTACATAATGTTACCTTGTTGCAAGTAATTCAATTTTCTATTTTTCAGCATCTTATTTAATAAAGCAATCAAACAAAGACCAAAATATCTAAGATTGGAAGACAACAAAAAATATAC
Source organism: Trichosanthes cucumerina (assembly GCA_036507285.1). Lineage (NCBI taxonomy): Eukaryota > Viridiplantae > Streptophyta > Magnoliopsida > Cucurbitales > Cucurbitaceae > Trichosanthes > Trichosanthes cucumerina. Next base: position 6,294,466 of record CM071837.1, read on the forward strand.
TAGTCCTTAAAAATTGAAAAACAAATAATACAGAATAAATAACCATGATTTTAAAAGCAGAACAATAATACTGGGATTGAAGAAGGAAAGGTTCAGGTTTCCAGAGTTGTTACTTAATATTCATAAAACCTAAAAGAGTTTACTACTCACAAACTAATTAGCAAAAGAAATGCACAAAATATGAAGCTTATATTTACAAAACCACAAAAATGCACAAGAAATGTACAAAATTTAAAACACATTTTGTAGTAACCTAACTCAACTTGTAAAGTCTATATTAAGCAATAATTAAGATTTAACATATCAAAAACTTAAATCAACTCCATTAGTATTCTGAATTATACATAAATAATATAAAATATTTACAAATTAATAAAGAATCATTTTTCTTTCCATATACTACTTGAAACTGAATTCATTAGATAACCAAGCAAAAACACAAGTACACATTCTTTAAAAGCCATAATAACCATAATAAGACAAGTATATGCATGAGAAAGAGATTCTAAAAATATATAAGCATTGGTTTAATCCACAAGTTCCCAAAAATAAAATAGAAAGAAAATCAAGAGAATTATATTAAACAATAAGATCAACCTCCTTAAAATTGAATACTCAAGAATTCTATTAAACAATAGGGACTAAAGCTCAAAGGTTAGACAAAACACTCATGAGATAGAGACAAGACCAACATACCGAATTCCCTCCTTTCAACATCCACTTTTGAAAATAGTTCAATAGGTATATACCATTTCAAAATAATGTGTAAACATTGAAATTAGAAATTGAGAAACTTACCATAGTCAATTTCTTATCCCAACATTGGCATGTCCATACCTACGAAGAAACCCACCAAAAATGCTCCAATAGAATAGTTATTTGACATATATAATTGATATAATTAATTGGAAGTCGATTGAATAAATTGTCTTTACACCTTGATAGTTAGAACCATGAGTAAGCACAAGAATCTCAATACATGAACAACGAAAAAGAGAGAGAAGCAATGGAAGTAAAAGGAAAGAAACAAAAACTATAAACAATAGAGGAAGGTAAAGAGTTGATCTCGGACACACCCATAAATTTACCAAAATCCTTACTCCTTTCAATCTTCCATTGACCATTCCATAATATGCACCATCTTTCTCTAAGGTGAGTCGGACATCCTCTTTTCTTAATTCAGAGCGACATCCTCTTTTCTTGATTCAGAGCCCTTATTTACTTCTTACCTAAACCAAATCGAAACAAAATCGGACATCAATTGAAACCTAAATTCTTGAATTTCTAGCCATGAAAAGATTAACTTCTTTTATTAGTAATTTTGATTGCATAAAGTATAAAGTTAAAAGCATATTAAAGTTATCACTCCAAGTTTCGACTAAACATTTTCTTCTATCAAAATAACGTAGCAAAAGTTGCTCCCAATAAAACAAACAATTTATGATTTTAAAAACAACAGATAGAGAACAACTACGATTAAAGAAACAAGAAAAAAACAAACATACAAAACCACTAAAGCCCCAATTCAATTCAATCATTGAGTGTTCCAAGCCAAACCAGGTTGAGTTGTTCCAATACAAACTAAAACAAAAGTTTTGAAACTAAATAAGCCAAATTCTAAACCGAAAGGTGCTAAATAGACCATAAAGTACTAGATTAACCATGCTTTACCGTCTAAATCAAGAAGAAATTTACTAGTTTAAGCTCAAATGAGTTTGTTGTTGCATATCTGACCTTAAAGGTGGGTGGGTGTTTTGATCTAAGAGCCCCTAGTGCCAAACCTTGATTCTTGTATAGATCTGTTGTGGTTATTCTTCCTTCACGAATCGATGTGGGTTTAGTGTAGAAGTTCAATCGAAAACGATCTTTGATTAAATGCGGAATGTTGCAACCGCGGATATCTACACAAAGCAAATAAATTAGGGCAAAATTAAATATTTCACACCTTAATGACCACAACAAGCGCATGGAAATGTGGAGTCGATTCGAGAATCAAACTAGTGTTCTGTGTGAACCACTCAAAGTTGCCTTCGTTTCTGGCGTAGACGAAGATCAGAGCGTTCTCGACGACATCGCCCCAATAGGTGTCATGATATCTCTCTGCTGAAACAATTGGTAGCTTAGGGATTGAAGTTGAAATGATCGAGGATTTGAGTGAAGAACTTAGGGGCGGTAGAAGTGGAGGGAATCGATTGGGGATTTTGAGGCGAAGGCGGAGGGAAGAATAGAAGGGAGATGAGTTTTGGAGAAGGAAAAAGAAAAAGGAAAGGGAAACGAGGGTTGCAGAGGCGCCATTGTGGGTTTTGAATGGAGACGCCATTCTTTGCAGCAAAAAGAAGCCATGGATGAGTCGGTTGCTGAGAGAGAACGTGAAGTAAAGGGGTGAAACGAGGGTTGCGAGAGAGAGCGTGAAAACGTGAAATGAGGGTTTTGAAGAGAGAGATAACAACAAAATAAAGTAAAATTAAAATATATATAAAAATACATTTTTTTAATGCCCGTCATGAAACTATACACACAACTTTTTCTTGATTTACGTATGCGTTTTTGCACGCCCGTCATTGTTTATATGCGTGATTTTTAAGGATTTGTCATTAAAAGTCAATTTTGTTGTAGTGAAGGATCAATCCAAGCATGGTGACCCGAAGTGATGGTGTTGCAACGCTGTCCATAGCGTTGCAACGCCGAGCGTGCTGTGAAGCTGTATTGAAGACTACAGGCGATAGTGTTGCAACGCTGCCTTAGGGCGTTGCAACGTTATCTCGATAAGAAGGCATGCACGAGGAGCGCGATAGAGGCGTTGCAATGCGCCTTGCGCGGCCGCAACGCCCGGATCGATAAGAACGCACGCGTTAGGTAGCGCGGCGTTACAACGCGTCGACTATTTCCTTATTTACCGATCGGCAGGTGCAGCGTTGCAACGCTGTCCCAGCGTTACTGTAACCGCACCGATTTAGCCTATATATAGAACATTATGCATTCTTGTAAAGGGGGCCGAATTGAGTCATTAACTTGTATAATCACTTCCCTCAATTTTATCAATTCGTGTCTCAACATATTCATTTGTTTGCTTGTCTTTACTTTCAACCAAATATCTATGTATGTTTCTTTAGCTAAAATTGAGAATTAGTATCTTAGTAATTAATTAATCTAGAAACCCATTCCCGAGGACGATACTTGGACTCATAAATCACTATACTAAAACTAGACCCGTACACTGCGGTATTGCATATCTAAAATTATACGCAACAAGTTTTTGGCGTCGTTGCCAGGGAATGGCGATTATTTAGATTAATTAATATTAGGAGAAAATTTGAAATTTTAGACTAAAGCTTGTTTGTGTGTGTTTTTTTTCCTTATTTGTTATTCGTGTGTTTGTTTGTTTCCTTGTTTGTTTTATTTGAGTTTTGTGTGTTTTTGAGTCTTTGTCCCCTGTTTTTGGTTGTGCTGCTATTGTATAAGTCTTGGTGTGAACTTCTGATTTTTTTAGTATGACTTGGCATGATTTTGAGTTTCCACCATTCTATTGTCCCTCTCAGGACCCTAGGTATGTGCATCCTGATTTATCTGAACACCATGTGCCTAATTTTCACTATTATGTACCTAAATTTGATGAAAATGCTTATGATGGTAGTTATTTAGGCATTTGGAACCAGAATTTTTCGTACCTTAACCAACCCCTAGAAAAATCTTCTCTTATGGACCAATTGGCAGAATACACCCTAGAATTGAAATTTAAAAATTTGGTTCATAGTGAATTAGAGAGGTTGGATAAGTTAGAAACTGAGGTGGTAGGACTTTGGGAAATAGTACAAGATAGAGCTCAGTATCTTAACCAGCTAGTAGTTTCCCTTAAAGCCTTACAGGAACAATTTCTTGTCCTTACCACTCAGGAGATGCCACCTAAGAGGATTTGTTCAGATGATAATGAGGATAGTTTGGGGGAGACTGAGGCACACCATGATCAGGTTAGTGAGGAAGGCAGTGATGATACACTTAGTTCCACAGGGGAGATTCAGGTGATAGAGTTAGAGACTGAGAAGTCTTCTTTCCTTTTATCCCCAGAAATTTCTTTTATTTTTTATAACCATTTGTCTTGTACTCACGAGTCTTGCTTTAATTTCAGTTCTTTCATTTCACTAAACGAAAATACCAAAAATAATTCCATCTCTGGTGCCCATGAAAAGCATGACAACCTTTTAGACTTAAAAGGCTATATTGATTTGAGCAAGAAGGACCCGAAAAAATATGAGCAATTTTATGTGCCCTGATAAGTCACCGTCTAGCTAAAGACGTTAAACAAAACACTTCTTGGGAGGCATCCCAAGTTTTATGATTCATGCCCTTAATTTTTTTTTTTGTTCTAGTTGTTTGTGTTTTTGTCTAATTTCTTTCTTTTTGTTCCTCCAGGTGTATGCCCAAGGGGAGAGCTGCAGACTTGCACCATTTTGATCCTGAGATCGAGAGGACCTGTAGGAGACTCCTAAGGGAAGGAAAAGCAGAACTTCATACTATGGCTGATGAGGAGCTCATCAATAACCCTAAACCTATTATGGAGTATTTCCAATCTGTGTTTAATTCTGAGCAGGCTGGAATAGTCCATGCCCTTATAAATGCTAATAACTTTAAACTTAAGACAGAGCTGATACAAATGGTTAGGGAGGGTGCTTTTAGAGGCTTAGCCACAAAAGATCCTAACTCTCATCTTCAAAATTTCTTAGAAATCTGTGGTACATTTAAAATGAATGGTATCTCTGCTGATAGTATTCGCTTACGTCTCTTTCCTTTCTCTTTGCAGGGTAGAGCCAAAGAATGGCTAGGGTCTCTTCCCTCAGGTAGTATCACTTCTTGGGAGGAGTTGGCCCAAGCCTTCATGACTAAATTCTTTCCACCTGTGAAAGCTGCAAAGTTAAGGATTGAGATAGGAACATTCAGGCCGCAAGAGGGAGAACAACTATTTGAGGCATGAGAAAGGTACAAAGACATGCTCAGGAGGTGCCCACAACATGGCTACCCAGATTGGCTCCAGGTACAATTGTTCTATAATGGACTGGAAGGTAAAACCAGGACCATTCTGGATGCCACTACTGGAGGGGCTTTCATGGCGAAGACTGTGCCAGAAGCACGTGCCCTCCTCGAGGAAGTCTCAACTGCCAGCTACCAGTGGCCTACGGACAATGACAGATCTAAGCAAGTAGCTGGATTGTATCAACTGGATGAGGTAACTTCTCTTAGATCTCATATGGCATCTCTCACTCATGCCCTGAATACTTTTGCAGGATCACCACAGACAGGGATGTCCTCTCAATGCTCACAGCCTAACGGAGAATCCACCATGGAACAATTGCACTACCTGAAAACCAGAAGCAACACCTATGGGAGAAATCAGACTCAGAATAACCTACCAACACATTATAATCCAGGTTTGAGGTATCATGAGAATTTCTCTTATGCTAACAACAAAAATGTGTTGAATCCTCCTACAGGGCATGCTCTACATCAGAGAGGAAACCATCTCTGGAAGACACATTGCACTCCTTCATAACTGAATCTAGAAGTCGGTCCCAACCAAATGGAGAATGCGATCACCATCTCTATCTCGCATGCGTGACTAGTCATGGAGTTGCAATAAAGAATATAGAGACCCAGATTAGTCAAATGAACACATCACTCCAGGCACTGCAAGCAAGGAATGAAACACCTTGAGAGAGTACAGTCTAGCTAAAGACATTAAACAAAACGCTTCTTGGGAGGCAACCCAAGTTTCACTTATTTTGTTGTTTTCGTGCTTTAGTTGTTTTTTCAGTTCTTAGTATTTACTAGTTTGTTTGTTTTTCTTTATAGGTTGTGACGATGTCATCCTTCGTTGAAATCCATGCTCCCGTTCTGAGACACTCCAACACACATGCTTTGGCTATCCAAGGAACTCAGAAAGATCTCCATAACTCAGGACAGTATTATTCACTATTACCCTAATACTTAATTTGTGCCTATTTCTGCAAACATTGGGGACAATGTTTAGTTTAAGTTTGGGGGTGGAATGTTGTGTATTGGTTGTGACTGTCTTGAGTATGTGCTGAATTGTTGATTGATCTTATGCATAAGTATGATCATGATAGCCTAGGATGAGATTTAATTAGAAATTCTTGTGATTCTGTTGAAACCTGAGAGCATGACATGAATTTGAGTTAATTTAAAAATTTTCTTGAGTTTTTCCTGCACTATTATGCACGTAGCATGTGTTCCTGTAGTTTTGAAATGCTTAGAACAAAGTTATTAGGCTTAGAAGTTTGATGTCATCTTTATAGGTCTGAGAACTGATTTGAGAGTTAAACTGCAAGATAGGGTGAATGACAATATGAAGTGCATGATCTGTATATTATGTGCATTATATGAAAGAGTTTTTTGTTTTTGTTGTTTGTGTGTTTAACAAAAAAAATCGTGAGGGCAAAAAGAGCTACCTTCACTGTGATCAGTTAGGCCACTCATTGAGCGAGTGCTCTGGATAAGGGTCCCTGCAGTGGATGTGTGAAAGCTAGTGTCCTTGCACAAAAAAAAAAAAGAAGAAAATATAAAAAAAATGATAAAAAGGGATTAAATGTTGAGTAGAGTTATTTAGTTCTTGAATGTGGGGAGACTCAAAGATTAGTAATTATGACCAGTGTAGGGGGAAGTTGAATGGAAAGCCTAATAAAGTTGATCCGGGCTTAGTAAGAAAGAAGGGAACATAAGCTAATCACACACACACGTAGGAACACTTAAGAAAAGTTTTAAATTTCTTATTGAAGTGTTATGTTTGAGTGTTTCCTGTGATTGCCAGATTTTCTCTTAAATCTTTGAGGCTTGAATAAAATGTATGTTTAAGAGCAATCTAATGTTTAACTCTGTTTTTGCTCGGGACTAGTAAAAGTTTAAGTTTGGGGGTGTTTGATAGCACACAAAATGTGTTATCCTTAGGCTTAATTATTGCTAGTTTTATAATGATTTCAAGGCTTTTACGTGTTTAATTCATTCAATTTCAGGTTAAGAGCTTAAACGGAGCTATTGGAGACAAATTGGATCACTCGGGATCAAAACGAGGCTATTTGGAGTTAAAAATAATACCAATTGGAAGAGAAAGGATCAATCCAAGCATGATGACCCGAAGTGATGGCGTTGCAACGCCGAGCGTGCTGTGAAGCTGTATTGAAGACTACAGGCGATAGCGTTGCAACGTTGCCTTAGGGCGTTGCAACGCTATCTCGATAAGAAGGCATGCATGAGAAGCGCGCAGAGCGCGTTACAGTAACGCCGCTTTGCGCGCGCGTCGCGCAATGCCGGTCGATAAGGGCGCGCGCGTTAGGGTAGCGGCGTTGCAACGCTGCCCTTACGTTGCAACGTCGTCACTATTTCCTTATTACCAGCCGCTTAGGGTACAACGTTGCAACGTTGTCCCTAGAGTTGCAACGCTGCACCGATTTAGTCTATATATAGAATATTATGCATTCTTGTAAAGGGGGTCGAATTTGGTAGATTTTTCACCCTAATTTCGAAATACACTTTGTAAGAAGAGAGAAAATAGCGTTTTTTGGAGCCAAAGCACTCGTGGAGGTTCGAGATCGAAGGCGGGAGCTCAGAGACGAAGGACCGGCATCGACACATAAGTTTAATTTCCCTTTCTTTCAAATTGTAATAGCGTTCTAAGACGTTTTCTACATGTTTAGTCTGATTTTCATGTGATTTAGAGTAGCTAAACATTGTAGTTAGGAATTGATTTGCTTGTTAAGACTTTATTACTATGTATTGAAGCATGTTTTGTTCTTATTTTTGGCAATTTGTTCTTTATTTCTTAATTTGTTGGTTTAAGTGGACTCGAGAGATAAATTTTGTATTAGAGCAATTTGTCAAAACACTTAGAACTCTGGCATGAGAATGACCTAGAAATCTTAGGGAAACGCATAAAGAAGTTGCCTAATGCCATGCATGTAGTAGGTTCATATGGAGACTATGGAGTTTATTACATGTGTGAGGCTCACTAAGAATCGAGAGGTTTTCTTGAGTATTTTACTTCTTGTTTATAACTTCATCTCTTTGGTTCATTGCATGTGTTAATTGAGTCATTAACTTGTATAATCACTTCCCTCAATTCTATCAATTCGTGTCTCCACATGTTCGTTTGTTTGCTTGTCTTTACTTTCAACCAAATATTCATGTTATGTTTCTTTAGCTAAAATTGAGAATTAGTATCTTAGTAATTAATTAATCTAGAAACTCATTCCTGAGGACGATACTTGGACTCATAAATCACTATACTAAAACTAGACTCGTACACTGCGGTATTGCATATCTAAAATTATACGCAACAAGTTTTTGGCGTCGTTGCTGGGGAATGGCGATTATTTAGATTAATTAATATTAGGAGAAGATTTGAAATTTTAGTATGACTTGGCATGATTTTGAGTTTCCACCATTGTATTGTCCCTCTCAGACAAGAGTCCGTAACACGCTCATGATTCAGGTCGAGTCACTAATGGTCATCTACGAAATTATTAGTCCATACTGTTAACGGTGTTACATTAGTAGGTCTAATAATTTACGGTCCGGTCGTGTACAATCTCATTATACAGGATGCCCCCACTCGCATGTCAACCACATGAACGAGTCAAATCACCTCGTTTGTATCTTAATACAAAGCGGGTTGCATTCCACAACGTATCCAGGATTAGCTCTCAAACCCCATCCATATATTGTAGACCGTTCGGGTCATTAACTCGAACGTGATCCTCCCTTTGTGTCCACTATACACCGTTCAAGTTCTAGTTCTCTCATATATTCAATGACCCTAGAGCTTAGTTTATTGGACAAAGTTTGTAAAAAATTGCGAGACACAAAATGATGAAATAAATAACTTTTATTAATTTCAAATGTTAAATTTACAAACTAAACGAGATTAGGACATAGATCCCAACAAACTCCCACTTGGACTAAGCTAGTAGAGCAAATACATTTCTGAAATGTACAAGAATTACAATGAAGTAAAACAATAAACTAGGGCATTGAATACCCGTTTACATATCTCCCACTTGCCCTAGTCAGGAAGTACTCGAAGACCTAGACTCTCTAGGTGACCCTCAAACACTTTAGCCGTGAGAGGCTTTGTAAATGGATCAACAACGTTGTGCTCCAACGCTATCTGCGTGACTGTCACGTCGCCGTTGTGCACAATCTCCCGTATCATGTGATACTTCCGCTCAATGTGTTTGCCTCTCTTATGGCTCCGAGCCTCTTTGGAGTTGGCTAGAACACCACTGTTGTCACAAAACAGTGTGATCGACAAGTTCATATTTGGAACAACTTCCAAATCTGTCATGAACTTCCTAAGCCAAACAACTTTCTTTATAGCTTCACAAGCCGCAACATACTATGCTTCCATAGTGGAATCAGCTATGCATCCCTGCTTGATGTTTCGCCATACTACAGCTCCTCCATTCAGAATGAAAGCTGACCCCAAAGTGGATTTCCTAGAATCCTTATCGGTCTGAAAGTCAAAATTTGTGTATCCCATAAGGATCAAATCCCCACTGCCATACACTAAGTTGTAGTTCCTTGTTCTCCTAAGATACTTGAGGATTGCCTTTACGGTTGTCCAGTGATCTAATCCTAGATTGGATTGATACCTACTGACAATCCCTACTGCATAACAGATGTCGGGCCTAGTACACAACATGACATACATGAGGCTCCCTAAAGCTGAAACATATGAGATCCGTCTCATATCCTCAACCTCTTGAGGAGTCTTAGGACACTGATCCTTAGACAAGTGAACCCCGTGCCTGAAAGGTAGCAAGCCATTCTTGGAGTTCTGCATCTTATATCTAGACAACATCTTGTCAATATAAGACGCTTGAGACATGGCCATCGTTCTGTTCTTCCGGTTCCAGACTATCTGGATACCTAGAACATACTGAGCTTCTCCCAAATCTTTCATTTGGAATTGTGAAGCTAGCCATTTCTTTATGCCAGTAAGAAATCCTACCTCTTTCCCAATGAGAAGGATATCATCCACGTACAATATCAGAAATGCAACAGTTTTGTCGACGATTTTCTTGTAGACACAAGGCTCGTCGATATTCTGATCAAAACCATAAGATTTGATCGCCTCATCAAACCTTATATTCCAAGACCTCGAGGCTTATTTCAGTCCATAAATGGACCTATGAAACCAACAAACCTTTTGCTCTTGGCCTTGAGTTATGAACCCCTTGGACTGGTCCATGTAGATGGTTTCGTCAATGTTACCATTCAGAAAGGCGGTCTTGACATCCATTTGTCATACCTCATAGTCAAAATATGCGACAATGGCCAGAAGGATCCTGATCGATTTTACCATGTCAACAGGTGAAAAGGTTTCCTTATAGTCAACCCCTTCGACCTGGGTAAAACCCTTTGCCACTAGTCGTGCTTTGAAGGTCTGCACCTTCCCATCTACGACATGTTTACGCTTGTAGATCCATTTACAACCTATAGGTTTTACCCCATCCGGTTGATCCACAAGCTCCCAGACATAATTGAAGTTCATCGACTCCATTTCCTGGTCCATAGCTTTAATCCATTCGTTCTTGTCAACATCTGCAATTGCCTGATCATAGGTCAATGGATCCTCGTAGTCATCATCAGGATTGACGACTTGGGTTTCAGCTAAACCTATGTAACGTTCAGGCCGTCTAACAACCCTTCCGCTACGTCGAGGCATTCCCAACTCTTGGGAACAGACTTGACTTGACGTGCTAGGATCAACAACACTTGTTGGCGTACTAGCCCCATCAACAACTCTTGCTGACGTACTGTCCATTTCGTTTAACACGATTTTGCTCCTAGGTAAATGATCCCTGACGTGGTCTTCCTCAAGGAAAGTGGCGTTTGTCGACACAAGCACCCTATTTTCCTTAGAATCAAAAAATACACCACCCATAGTCTCTTTTGGGTAACCTACGAATAGGCACAATTTTTAACGGGGTTCCAATTTCTTCGGGTTTGACACCAACGCTGGGTCGGCCATCTCCAAATTCTGAAATGGTGTAAACTACCTTTACGTCCATTCCAGAGTTCGAAAGGTGTTTCACAAACACTCTTCGACGGAACATTGTTCAAAATATAAACCGCAGTCTCCACTACGTAACCCCAAAAAGAATCAGGGAGACGAGCATAACTCATCATCGACCGAACCATATCCAACAGGGTTCTGTTTCTCCTCTCGATACACCATTCTCATTGTGGCATACCAGTGTTGAGAGAGTTGGGGCGTAATTCCGTGTTCTCATATAGTCCCGAATTCAAAGGTCCAAATACTCTCCACCTCGATCCGATTGAAGTGTTTTTATGGTTTTACCTAACAGGTTCTTAACCCCAGTCTTGTACTCCTTGAACTTTTCAAGAGTTTCAGACTTCCTATGCATTAAGTAAATATACCCATACCTCGAATAGTCATCTATGAAAGATACGAAGTATTCGTAACCACCCCGTACTTTAACACTCATCGGACCACAGAGGTCAGAATGTATAAGCTCAAGGGGCTCTTTGGCTCTATATCCTTTTCCACTAAAAGGGCGTGTGGTCATTTTGCCTTCGAGGCATGACTCACACACTGGTAAAGAGTTTTCTTCCACCTGACTTAGAAGTCCACTCTTCACTAATCTCTCAATCCTATTGAGATTAATGTGGTCTAACCTTAGATGCCAAAGATAGAGGTTTTCTTTTGGAGAAACTTTAACTCTTTTAGTTCGTGTTTCTGCAGTTTTAAATAATTTAGTGTTCAAAACGCTTTTGACAGAATTAGGTTTCAAAATATATAAATTTAACTTAAGTGAAACAGAACAAATCAAGTTACCATTTCTGGAAATAAACGCTTTATTGCCATTGAAAGAAACGTATATACATTGTTCTAGAAGACAGGAAATAGAAACGAGGTTTCTAGTAAACTCTGGAACAATGTACATATTGTCTAACAAAATGTAATTCCTGCCAAAGTAAAGTTTCACTTTGCCGATTGCTGCAGCATAGACTATCTCTCCGGATCCAACCTGTAGAGTCACATCACCCTCTCGCAGCTGGTGCAAGGAATCAATTCCATGAAAAGAAGAACAAACGTGGTTAGTGGCACCCGAATCCAAAATCTAGGCAGAGTCACTACTCTCCACTAAACATGTTTCAGTTACTAGTAAATCACATTTACTTTGATTCTTCCTCTCGGCAAGGAACTTGGGACAGTTTCTCTTCCAGTGGTCGTCCCCATTACAGTGGAAACACTTTCCTTTTTCTGCAACATCCTTGACCTTCTTGCCCTTTTGGGGTCAACTCAGTCAGCTTTACCCTTCTTCATCTTCTTCTTCCCTTTCGGACGAGAAGGAGCAACAGATTTGGTCTTGGAGGTCGAACCCCTGTGATATGATATGCAGGCAACATTTGCCTCAGCTTCCGGTGTCCCGATCCTCATCAAGGACTGGAAGTTCTGTACCTCATTGAGAAGGGTGCTCAGAGTGTAGCTTATCTTGTTCATAACAACATTGCTACGAAACTGAAGGAAACTATTCGGAAGAGTCTCCAATATAAAGCTGACCTGGCTCGACTCATCGATCGAAGCCCCGTTCATCTCTGCCAAATTAAAGGGGTCATCATGTCTAGAACATGGTCACGGACAAATGCCCCTATTTCATACGAGCGTTGAAGACGTGTTTGAGCGAGTCGTGCCTGACCTGAAAAGACTGTTGTCCAAACATGTCTTGCAGTGACTCCATGATCTCCTTAGCAGTGATCATCATCTCGTGCTTCTTTGGCAAGACTTCAGATAAGCTGGCAATGATATAAACCTTGGCTTTTTCATTGGCCCTAATTCATCGATCGTATGCATCACAAACACTTTGTGATGCAGTCGAGGCCGGCAACTGAGGACACTCCTCAGTAAACACGAACTTTAGGTCGTCGGTTACAAGAATCGTGTTTATATTGTTCTTCCACGTTTGGAAGTTATCTCCCATTAACTTATCCGAAACGAGTAAACCGATTATTGAGCTAGACATTTTTGCTGAAAAAATCAAATATAATTTTGTGTCAGTCTCGCATAAACTTTTAAAATCCAATCAAGTTTTAGCAAAATTTAATCCTATGATCCCTAGGTCATTTAAAAATTGCAATGATATCCTAAAGGTTTAGAATGATCACCACCAAAGGTGAATGTAAACACTCCTCCTCTAGGACGAGACTTTCTCGACCAGACCCTAATTCCAGAATAACTCTTATTCCATTAGGCGTCCAATTACCATTTTTCGGTCGAATTCATTAACACTTAACGAATCTCGTGAGTGTCACCCTCAATCTTTAAGTTTCCAAGTATCCGTCCAAACAATAGCCACCGAAGGGTGAACCACGAAGGAAAACCAACAAGGAAACTATATCCCTTTCGAGAATTCACGGTGTTCCGACTCCCATGATCAAGGCCCTCCGAAGGGATTATCTGGTCCAGGCCAAACTAGCAGGCGGATCATAAGGGTCACACGGTGTGAATCGAAAGAAGAGACTGTGGGTACCGTTTTCACAGGTCTCGCTCCCACTCGCTATAAGTACTCTCTCCATCCACTATGATATTGATCCATACAAATACCATCCGAAGGGGGACACTCCCATTTGCGCCACGAGTCCGAGTATGGATCTCACGGTGCGGACTTTACGAAGATTTGTAGTCGAAAAATTAAATGTATCTTATACACTTTATTTCCTCCCACTCAACACTTTAAATTAATTGGAATTGACCTAGATAAACCGGCTAAAATTTACCTAAATCTGCCAATATAACTCTTATATTGTATTAGGCCTAAGTTTATAATCATATTATTACTTAGGTCTATGTGAGTAAATTAATCAACTTTTAATTAACGACACTCACAAAAAATATAACCTAAGAATCTTCGGACGAAATTCACTCTCAGGTCGGTTTCCAGGTAGGGGTGTTCCGCAAGCGTCAATTTAAATACCCCAGCCTTAGACAAAACCTTCCTTAGACAGAGTTACTAATCAGTCACCATTCAAATATTATATTTTGATTTCCTAATTCTAATCTTATTAGAGCTAGAAAACCTAAGTCTAATTATTCAAGTTCTAAATACTTTAAAACTAATAATTAACTTAGGTTACATGCATTTTTATGTTAATTGAGCATTCATCACAAGAACTATACTATAACATAAATATTCATCACATGAAATTAAATGCATGAGCATACTTTAATCTAAAAAATATAACATTTATATTTAATTAAATTAAAAACATGCATTTAATTATATTATAACACTTATAATAGAACCTATCATGCAAACTATATATTATAACACTTATAATATAAATGATGCATGAAATGTTTAACCTAAGGTGGGATTTTAAATCTATATGGCATAGATTATGTACATAGAATTTAATTAAATCATACATCTCATGCATAAAAATAATTAAATAGCAAAAATTGACTAGTTTTGACACTTAAGGGCATTTATTTAATTAATTAATATTAATATAACATTTATATTAATATTAATTAATAAAATAAATTAAATATGATAAAATAATTACATTTTGTGAGAGAAATTAAATAAAAACGTCTAAAAAACCACCCACGAAGCCTTGCCCCACGATCTTCGCGAACTGGGCGCTGGAACCGCCCTCAACGCACGTAGCGTTGCAACGCCGTGGGCAGCCTTGCAAGGCTGCAGTGCTCAGCGTTGCGCCCCACGCGCTCCACGCCTCGGCGTTGCAACGCTGCTCTGCAACCAAGGCTCCGCCCGCAATTGCAGCGTTGAGACGCCGATGAACAACGTCTCAACGCTATCGACAGAACAACAAGCATCTTTTGCTGTTCTTCGTCGTTTCTCGTCCGTTTCCGCTCCAATTTCTTCACAACATCTCATGCCACGATCGACACAGACTTACAGACTCCATTTACATTAAAATACCCAAAATACGAGCCCTTACATTGATCGAATCAACTTTAATGTAAATCTAATAAAAATGCCAAAACCGAAAACATTCATTATGCAAACTAAAATTCATCTCATCAATCAAAGCATAAACCCACCTTATTTTAACAAAATCAATTGCACAATAAGAAGCTAACGATTGGCTCTGATACCAATTGAAGGGAATTAGAGTCCTAGCGCAGCGGAAGACGATCAAATCGTCGTGGTATTATTGTGCAATTTCAATTTCGTTAAAATGAACTATCATGCAATATAGATTAAACATGCTTTTCTAGAAAGGAAATACAACAAGTTTAAGGCTACTTACTTGTTGAATACGATCTTCAAGCTTTCCTTTCCGTAGATCACGAACTCTTCGTTTTCTCCTCGTTCTCAACGAACTCGAACTCCTCACACGAACACCGAATCGAACACCACCACTTGGTTTCTCGGTTGTTCTTCCTTAGGTAGAAAGAGGATTGTGGGATCTTTATAGTTTTGGAAGGAGAAATTGTGAGAGAGATTTGAGAGAGAATTTGGTGCTTCTTTTGGTGATATTTCAAAAAATGAGCAATTGATCAATGAACCCTTCTTGCAAAGGGGTTTATATAATGGTGATAGGTAGAGTTGAAATCTCCACCTATTTACCATTTTAGCACAACCATAGGTTATGCAAATCATATTTGCATAACCATATATAATAAGATATCTCATATCTCATTTTACAAATTACATTTGTATTATTGTGGATTTTTAAATCGAATCATATCCAATTTAATATCTCTCAATCTAATTTCTCCAAATTAGCTTTAATTCAACAATTAGGCTAACCTATAGTTTATTATGAATCTCATTCACATTAAACTATATAATATATCATTCATATCTCATATAAATGACATAATTACCCTTCTAGTGAACTTGAACACTTCAAATTCACACCAAAATAGTAAACCTTGTATTAATCCAGTTTGAGCCAACCGATGGACCTTATGAACCTACAGTGACGAGCTCTAATGATCCGAGATTAACCTATTAAACTCTTTGACCTGACTAATCAACATTCATTAGCTACTGTAACATTCAACTAAACCCCGTAGTTGCACTCTCGTCAGTGTAAGACAAGATGTGTCCACTGATATAACCAATGCCCATGAGTCGACCCTTCACAGGTTGTTGGTAGACACTGCTTCAAATTACCGTTTTACCTCTGTGTTTACTTTTTGCGCCTTAAGTCCCCACTGCTCCTCTAATGAACAACAACGTTGTAATGGTCCAACCATACACGACACCCCTCTCGTGTCAATGAGAGGGTAGACGCTCGTTGTCCAAGCCTTGGAGACAACACTTAAAGGAACATCCCCTCTAGTTTCCCTAAAGGCGGGAACGAGTGAATTTCATCTCGCGTAGTTAAGTTCCCAGCTCCCTACTTGGTCATGTCCCTGAGAAGATAGGCATATTGGGCGAGTAATTGCGACCACCCTCACCCGTACTAGTCAAAGGACAGACCCCCGCAGACAAGAGTCCGTAACAAGCTCATGATTCAGGTCGAGTCACTAATAGTCATCTATGAAGTTATTAGTCCATACTGTTCACAGTATAACATCAGTAGGTCTAATAATTCACGGTTCGGTCTTGTACAATCTCATTGTACAAGATGCCCCCACTCGCATTTCAACCACATGAACAAGTCAGATCACCTCATTTGTATCTTAATACAAAGCGGGTCACATCCACAACGTATCCAGGATTAGATCTCCAACCCCATCCATATACTGTAGACCGTTCGGTTCATTAACTCGAACGTGATCCTCCCTGTGTGTCCACTACACACCGTTCAAGTTATAGTTCTCTCGTATATTCAATGACCCTGGAGCTTAGTTTATTGGACAAAGTTTGTAAAAAATTGCGAGACACAAAATAATGAAATAAATAACTTTTATTAATTTCAAATGTTAAAGTTACAAACTAAACGAGATTAGGACATAGATCCCAACAATAAAAGTGGATAAAATTCAAGTCATAGCCAGAACGGTCTATAGTATAAGGATAGGGTTGGGTATCTTATCCTGGGGACACTATGGATGCGACCCACTTTATAAAGTACAAACGGTGTGATCCTAAATCGTTCATTTGGAGACATGCGAGTGTGGGGGTCCGATGCAATGTGTTTGCATAAGATTTACACCTTTATTTGAAATGAACACTTCATAAATTGAAAAGGTAATACAATAACCAAGTTCAATTAAGCAAGGGATAGAAATCAAGTTATTCTTAATCTTAGGAACTATGTACAGATTTTCTAAAAATAAAAATCTATCTCTAAAAAATAGCTTGGCATCTCCCACTGCACGAGTTGAGACTTTCACACCCCCTCCCGAACTACCTGCTACTTAGCCCGAAAGGCGGCGTGAAACCAACAGACATTGTTACCTCTTAACAATACTGCGACACTGTTCTCTGATAAACATACTATGTTCGCATATGGAACATTTTAACATAACACAAATGAGAAATCTGGACAACTATTAAACATACACAAGGAGAAACCCTTCATAAGTCTCTCTTGGAAACTAAAAGTCAAGTGCATCAAAACAACACAAGACAACTCATTGTTTATACAACCACTAATGTACAAAACTTCTATAACTACATAACGACTTGCTATACAACACCAGCCACGTACAAACTAACAACTTATGAAACTTCCAAACAGACTATGGCGGGATGTCGGTACCGTGAGCTCGATCTCTACCTGAAAAGGTTTGAAAACATTGAAAGAATGAGCTAAAAAGCTCAGTGAGCGTCTATCTTTAAAACATTATAAAGCTCACAGGTGAATCATAATAATGGCAGATTATAAGTAGAAAATAGCCTAACATCTGTTTGTAAACATAAACAAACCATGCTTCCAATTTACAGGTTTAAGTCACCACTTATGCATAGCACACAACACGAAATGTACCATCATATCGAGGGTAGATCGATCAGTAATATAGAAGCTTTTAACAATAAAACACATGACATGATACCACATTCAAACCATAGAGGTGGTAGGGTTACATTTCTACCAATAAGGTTCATACCTCTCTCTCTCACGAGCACGTGGAATACCTTTGGTCGTTAGGTTTTCCCTAATACCTTCTCTATGTCCTTCAGTATTAAGGTAAAACCATTTACTACCCGAATACCTTCTCATTGTCCTTCAAAGATTTAGGTAAAACCATTTACTACCCTGATACCTTCTCATTGTCCTTCATGATCGGGATATCATGATTCATTTCCCCAAAGTACCTTCTCGAATGTCCTTCAAAGCATTAGGGGTTAACCCCAAACAAGGGCATAATTTGTGTACCATGGAAATCATGTCTTTATAACACATACAACAATTTCTTGACATTTTCACATTATCATCTAAACATGTTCCCAAGTGGATTTACACAAAACATTCTCTAAAGGAAAGCATACTTTCACAATTTAGTTTCCATACTTGGATTTATAGTTACAACTAACTTCAAACATGCTTAGGTTCCATCATGAACTTTATGTTAGAAAACTCTATGAAGCCATTCATAACTAGTTCAAACAGGATGTAATTATCAACACTTATGTTCATGAAGAAAAACATAAGTCAAGCATAGTTCTAAGATAGAGTCACTCACAGTATTAGAATTAGAACCTTGGCTTGTAAACTTGACCTATTTGCTCTTGGCCTGTCAAACAAACCAACTCAACCATTAGAACCTCGAGCTCATGATTTTTTACCTTAAAACTTGCAAGAAAACACACTTTCAAATTTCCAGCATTTTCGATTTTTCTGCCCTGTTTTCAGACAGCCATAACTTCTTCATTACTTATCAAAAAATAATGTAATTTATACCAAACTCTTCCTTTTTGAACCCTCTAAAAATCATATGAAGACATGAAATTGAAATTCCAAACGAATTTGTTCAGAAATACCTCGAAAGCTACTTTCCTCAAAACAGACTTCTGCTGTTTCCAGATTCGGATTTCCTGCTGCACAACAAATTTAACTTGATATTTAGAACATCTTCTAGACATTTTCTACTCACGATTTCTTCATGAAAGTTGTAGGAAATTCAATAAGCATTCGAACCATACCAATTAGAGCTTCTAACTCCAAGTATTCAGATCAGAACAACTAAAACATCAGAGACTTTCTAGATTTGACAGCAAATTCTGCAAATTCTGCATCTTCCTCTTCACAAAACAGTAACATCAATTCCTTTCCTTATGCACCTTAGAAACAGGTCTAATTTAGTCCCATAACTCAATTCAGAATAGCCATACACACAATTGGTTGTAAGGTATATAGAAATGGAAGAGAATCTCATTCAATCTCTTGCTAGAAGTTTTTCCCTTTCACCTAAAATTACAGGTTCAACTTTCAGCTTGGGTTTCTAAAATTTTATCAACACAACCACCAAATATTTTTTGATAAACCTCAAGGACAACATCTTAGCTTACTTACCTCAAAATTTCAGCTTCTAATTCCTCTTCAAGAGCTCAAAACAGACTGATCTCCTCATACTGTTCTGCTACCCGAGAATCCTGAACACCCTTCACTGTTCTGCACTTTTCTCCTTCGTCCTCTTGGTATTTTCTGAAAAGCCGATCAGTTTCGTATTCTACACTCAATTTATGAGATTTGACACAAAAACCATCGAATTTGGTTAAGTAGACAGAGAGATATGGTCGATTGAAGTTGACCCATTTTCCAGTGCTTCTTTGTTTTTCTCATGAATTTGACAAAGACCTACTTGCCTTGTTTAACTCCGAGGCTTCACCTCCCTGGCCAGCTCCTCCTTCAATATTTACATCATAATCACCTTTTTAAAACACCAAAATAAGTGTGTAAAGAAACCCTAAGCATTTAGCCAACTTATCCTAAGTTTGTGAGACATATGATCTTCCATTCAATACATGATGCACCTAAAACTTCTCCAATTTGCTAATGATTTGAACTTACTTCAATGCAACTTTTAATATGCTTAATTCAATGGTTTACCTATCCCCTTATGAAGTTTAGACACATTGTAGCTCCAAATTCAATAGATTCCGAAATTCGATCACGACATCATTTAGTGCAACCTATACGATTTTGCTTATTTCAAAACATCATGAATGAGTGTAAAATGATAAAAGAAAATAGAGTTTAGGGCTTACAATTTACTACCCCCTTAAGAGGAATTTCGCCCTCGAAATTCAGCACGAGAAAAGTTGTTGGTACTTTTCTTTCATTGTGTCTTCGCTTTCCAATGTTGTTTCCTCGACGTCGTGATTTCTTCACAAGACCCTTTACCGGTGGTATTGACTTGTTCCTAAGCACCTGTTCTTTCCGATCCAGTACCTGTAGAGGTTCTTCCTCATATGATAGATTCTCCTTAAGTTGTATTGGTTCTACCTTGAGCACATGTGATGGATCAGAAATGTATTTCCTCAACATTGATACATGGAAAACATTATGTACTCGAGATAGTTCTGCTGGCAACTCTAGTCTGTGGGTTGCTGGCCCAACTCGTCCCATTATTTAGGGCTTAACTTGATCTCCGACCTGGAATTCTAAGTCCTTTCGTCTCTTATCTGCGTTACTCTTCTGACGGTCTTGTGCTACCTTCAGATTCTTTCTGATTACCTTAATATTGTCTGTCGTAATTTGTGCCAACTCAAGATTGATTAGCTTCCGCTTTCCTACTTCATTCCAACATATGGGTGTTCTACACGACCTTTCATGCAGAGCCTCAAATGGTGCCATGCCAATACTTGACTAATAGTCGTTATTATAAGCGGATTCCATAAGTGATAGGTGTGTATCACAACTACCCTTAAATTGAAGGACACATGTTCTCAACATATCCTCTAGGGTCTGGATGGTCCTCTTTGACTGACCATCTGTCTGAGGATGGAGCAGCATACTAAATTTCAACTTTGTCCCCATAGCCTTACAGTAAACTAAGCCAAAACTTAGAAGTAAATCTTGGATCCCTATCTGAAACTATGGACACTAGCACTCCGTATTGACTTACAATTCTTTCGACATATAGCTCAATAAGCTGATCAAGTGTAGACGTCGCTTAAATCGGTATAAACCGTGCTGTTTTAGTGAGTCTATCTACTATTACCCAAATACCATCATGTTCACTAGAAGTATGTGGTAATCCAAACAGAAAATCCATAGTGATATGCTTCCATTTCCATTCCGGCACTGGCAATGGATTAAGGAGTCCTCCTGGTCTCTGTCTAACTGGTTAACCTGTTGGCAGATCAAACATTATCAACATATTCAGCTACCTCCCGCTTCATCCCAAGCCACCAATACATTCCCTTTCAATGTCTTATACATCTTGGTGCTTCCTGGATGCATAGCGTAAGCTGAACTGTGAGCTTCCTCTAGATTAGCATCTTTACGCTCACTAAAACATGGAACACACAGTCTTCTCTGCCTCTCTATGGCTCCATTTGATCTCATTTTAAATTCTGCTTCTGGGCCTTGTTTGGACTTCCCAAACATTTTCTGCAAGTTACTATCCTCTGGTTGTCTTCTCACAACCTTTGCTATGAGTGAAGACCTGACCTGGAATTGAGCTAAAAGATTCCCTGAACTCTCTACATTCACAACTGCCTTAGAATCCCATAGAGTACTTAACAATGTTGCTCGAATACCACACAAGGCGTCCTTAGGAAGTCTTGACTTCCTACTAAAAGCATCTGCTACCACATTCGCCTTACCTGGATGGTATTCTATAGTACAATTATAATCTTTATTCAGTTTTAACCATCTTCTTTGTCTCATATTCATATTCTTCTAATCGAAGATATATTTCAGACTCTTATGATCTGTGTAAATGTGACATCTTTCACCAAACAAGTAATGTCTCCAGATCTTCAGTGCTAAAACAATTACTGCTAGCTCGAGATCATGGGTAGGGTAATTACATTCGTGCTTTTTCAATTGTCTTGACGTATAAGCTATTACTTTTCCTTCTTGCATCAGAACACACCCTAAACCTTGTCTCGAGGCATCACAGTAAATCACATACTCTTTTTCAGCTCCTGAAAACTCTGTTCATACTTATCTGACCATTCAAACTTAGCATTCTTTCTTGTTAAAGCTGTTAAGGGTAATGCTAATCGTGAGAAATCCTCAACAAATCGTATGTAGTATCCTGTCAAGCCTAGGAAACTTCGTACCTTTGTCGCACTAACTAGTCTCTCCAAGTTGACCACAACTTTCACTTAATTTGGATCCATACTAACACCATTTGTTGATACAACATGCCCCAAAAATACTAGTTGATTCAACCAAAACTCACATTTGGTGAATTTAGCATACAACTGCTTATCTCATAGTGTTTGTAGAACAATCCTCAAATGTTTCTCATGAGCTTTCCTATCAATTGTGTAAACTAGTATATCATCAATAAATACTATCACGAACTGATCCAAATACTGGTGGAATATCCTGTTCATGAGGTCCATGAAAACTGCTGGTGCATTCGTCAAACCGAACGACATTACTAAATACTCATAATGCCCTTACTTGATTCTGAATGTTGTCTTAGGAATATCTGATTCCCTAACCTTTAACTGATGGTATCCTGATCTCAAATCAATCTTAGAAAACACTGATGCTCCTCTTAACTGGTCAAACAAGTCATCTATACGGGGTAAAGGATACTTATTACGTATCGTGACTTGTTTAACTGTTTATAATCAATGCATAATCTAAGGGTACCATCTCTCTTCTTTACAAATAACACTTGAGCTCCCCAGGGTGATACACTAGGTCTGGTGTATCCTTTATCAACTAGTTCTTGTATCTGCATCTTCAACTCCTTGAGCTCACTTGGAGCCATTCTATACAGCGCTTAGGAAATAGGTGTTGTTCCTGGTAGCAATTCAATAGTGAACTCAACTTCCCTATCAGGTGGCAACCCTGACAGATCTGCTGGAAAAACATCAAGAAATTCGTTCACAACAAGAACATCTTTTGGTTTTAGTTTTTCTTCATGCACCTCCACTACGTGTGCAAGAAATGCCATGCAACCTTTTCTCAACAACTTTTCAGCTTTTAATGCTGAAATCAAGCTCGTAGGAATAATCTTCCTTCACCCCGAAAACCATTCCAAATAATCCCGATTTCTTGAAAACAACTTCCTTTCTATTTAGCACCACTTTGGTGCCTCCTCGCAGCAGCCTACACGGAACTCTTGGTTGCTCAACCGCTCGGGACCCAACTCCTGGTTCCTCTGTGTGTGTCGCTCTCACCGTGGACAATCCCTCTTGAAAAGCCCTGGTTGTCCACACTGGTAACACACATCGACACCCACAAGACATTGGCCTCGATGATTCTTGCCACAATTTGTACATGGAGTTCTCCTTGTTGCACTTGCAATGCAGAGACTCTGTATTGCTGTCGGTGGTCTTACTTGTGGATCCGCAGATTGACTAGGTGCTCTTTGGCTCTACCTCTACTAGACACCACTAACATGTGTTTGCCTCGATATCTTGCCGCCAGCTCGACTTTTAAAGTCCTTACGACTCAAAACATTCACTCTAAGTGTGAATCGTCGCCCACGCCATGAAAAAATGCTCGTCGTTGAAGGCCCTCGAGTAGGCTCCACCACTTGTTTGTGCCTCATATACTCGCTCAACACGTAGAGCACTCTCTACAAGCAGGGAAAAATCAGCCCACTTTGCAAAGGCTGTGACTGGGGTTCGTATCTCAGGACGTAACCCTCCTTCAAATCTCCGACACCTGTCACTCTCAGATGCCATAATCACATCAGCATACCGTGACAGCTCGGTATACCTTCTCTCATACTCAGCCACTGAAAGTGGCCCTTGCTTTAAATCTAAAAATTCATCCCTTTTTGCCTCACGATACGTGCTAGGGTAATATTTATCTTCGAATATGCTTCTGAATGTTTGCCAATCCAAAGTACGTGCATCACTCCGTCTGGCTAAAATCGATTTCCACCATCCCTCTGCTTCCTTCTCTAGCAGGAACGTGGCTAACTTGACTCTTCGTTCGTCAGGGCAACTCATTACATCAAAACGTTTTGTAGCATATTCAGCCAAACCTCGGCACCAACTAGATCTATGGAACCATCAAACACTGTGGCTCCTAATTTCTTCAGACGTTCTATTCTATACACCTTTTTTTTTTTGGATCACTTGGCCCTGCTCTCTCTGGCCCACCTGCCTCCTGTGAGAAACTAACATGTTGCTCATCTGTAGCCTCAGTTTGGAATCTCGGGGCACTAGATCCCCTCTCAGATTGGCCTTGGATAGGATCCTCCATCATCCCGCCTCTGATCCTCGCCAAATCAATGCCCTGCTAGTGCGTGGTGGCATGACTCTCAATAACATATCAATATATTAGACATACTATGGATATCTAACTCCAATACGCAGACTTAAACTTCTATTCACATTTTAACCCTAATGGACTTACTCTTATTCTTACTTGGACCATACTTTACTAGTTTGATCTAAACTAACTCAATAACTTGCTATGACTTTTACTTTGTTCTCGAGCTAACTTGCCTGTCTCATTCCCATGGAGCTAATCGCTCGATACAAGTTGTCACACCCCCTCCCTAACTACTCGCTACTTAGCCCGAAAGGCGGCGTGAAACCAACGAGACATTGTTACCTCTTAACAATACTTGCGACCATGTTCTCTGATAAACATACTATGTTCGCATATGGAACATTTTAACATAACACAAAGAGAAATGGACAACTATTAAACATACACAAGGAGAAACCCTTCATAAGTCTCTCTTGGAAACTAAAAGTCAAGTGCATCAAAACAACACAAGACAACTCATTGTTTATACAACCACTAATGTACAAAACTTCTATAACTACATAACGACTTGCTATACAACACCAAAGAACGTACAAACTAACAACTTATGAAACTTCCAAAGAGACTATGGCGGGATGTCGTGTACCGTGAGCTCGATCTCTACGAAAAGGTTTGAAAACATTGAAAGAATGAGCTAAAAAGCTCGGTGAGCGTCTATCTTTAAAACATTATAAAGCTCACGGTGTGAATCATAATAATGGCAGATTATAAGTAGAAAATAGCCTAACATCCGTTTGTAAACATAAACAAACCATGCTTCCAATTTACAGAGTTTAAGTCACCACTTATGCATAGCACACAACACGAAATGTACCATCATATCGAGGGTAGATCGATCAGTAATATAGAAGCTTTTAACAATAAAACACATGACATGATACCACATTCAAACCATAGAGGTGGTAGGGTTACATTTCTACCAATAAGGTTCATACCTCTCTCTCTCTCACGAGCACGTGGAATACCTTTGGTCGTTAGGTTTTCCCTAATACCTTCTCTATGTCCTTCAAGATTAAGGTAAAACCATTTACTACCCGAATACCTTCTCATTGTCCTTCAAGTATTTAGGTAAAACCATTTACTACCCTGGATACCTTCTCATTGTCCTTGATGATCGGGATATCATGATTCATTTCCCCACAAAGTACCTTCTCGAATGTCCTTCAGTATTAGGGGTTAACCCCAAACAAGGGCATAATTTGTGTACCATGGAAATCATGTCTTTATAACACATACAACAATTTCTTGACATTTTCACATTATCATCTAAACATGTTCCCAAGTGGATTTACACAAAACATTCTCTAAAGGAAAGCATACTTTCACAATTTAGTTTCCATACTTGGATTTATAGTTACAACTAACTTCAAACATGCTTAGGTTCCATCATGAACTTTATGTTAGAAAACTCTATGAAGCCATTCATAACTAGTTCAAACAGGATGTAATTATCAACACTTATGTTCATGAAGAAAAACATAAGTCAAGCATAGTTCTAAGATAGAGTCACTCACAAGATTAGAATTAGAACCTTGGCTTGTAAACTTGACCTATTTGCTCTTGGCCCATCAAACAAACCAACTCAACCATTAGAACCTCGAGCTCATGATTTTTACCTTAAAACTTGCAAGAAAACACACTTTCAAATTTCCAAAGATTTTCGATTTTTCTCGCCTGTTTTGAGGCACCATAACTTCTTCATTACTTATCAAAAAAATGTATTTAATTTATACCAAACTCTTCCTTTTTGAACCCTAACGGATTTGATCAGAAATACCTCGAAAGGTACTTTCCTCAAAACAGACTTCAGCTGTTTCCAGATTCGGATTTCCTGCTGCACAACAAATTTAACATGATATTTAGAACATCTTCTAGACATTGTCTACTCACGATTTCTTCATGAAAGTTGTAGGAAATTCAATAAGCATTCGAACCATACCAATTAGAGCTTCTAACTCCAAGTATTCAGATCAGAACAACCAAAACATCAGAGACTTCCCAGATTTGACAAAAAATTCTCATCTTACATCTTCCTCTTCACAAAACAAGAACATCAATTACTTTCCTTATGCACCTTAGAAACAGGTCTAATTTAGTCCCATAACTCAATTCAGAATAGCCTTACACACAATTGGTTGTAAGGTATATAGAAATGGAAGAGAATCTCCTTCAATCTCTTGCTAGAAGTTTTTCCCTTTCACCTAAAATTACAGGTTCAACTTTCAGCTTGGGTTTCTAAAATTTTATAAACACAACCACCAAATATTTTTTGAAAAACCTCAAGGAAAATATCCTAGCTTACTTACCTCAAAATTTCAGCTTCTAATTCCTCTTCAAGAGCTCAAAACAGACTGATCTCCTCATACTGTTCTGCTACCCGAGAATCCTGAACACCCTTCACTGTTCTGCACTTTTCTCCTTCGTCCTCTTGGTATTTTCTGAAAAGCCGATCAGTTTCGTATTCTACACTCAATTTCTGAGATTTTGACATAAAAATCATCGAATTTGGTTCAGTAGACAGAGAGATATGGTCGATTGAAGTTGACCCATTTTCCAGCTGCTTGCTGTTTTTCTGCGAATTTGACAGCACCTACTTGCCTTGTTTAACTCCGAGGCTTCACCTCCCTTGGCCAGCTCCTCCTTCAATATTTACATCATAATCACCTTTTTAAATATCAAAATAAGTGTGTAAAGAAACCCTAAGCATTTAGCCAACTTATCCTAAGTTTGTGAGACATATGATCTTTCATTCAATACATGATGCACCTAAAACTTCTCCAATTTGCTAATGATTTGAACTTACTTCAATACAACTTTTAATATGCTTATTTCAATGGTTTACCTATCCCCTTATGAAGTTTAGACACATTGTAGCTCTAAATTCAATAGATTCCGAAATTCGATCACGACATCATTTAGTGCAACCTATACGATTTTGCTTATTTCAAAACATCATGAATGAGTGTAAAATGATAAAAGAAAATGAGTTTAGGGCTTACAGAGACGACGTCTCCCGTTCCGACCCTGAGCGTCATCTCACCCTCTTCTAGCTCCTTGAAAGAACTAGTTTCCTGTAACGAAGAGCAAACATGGTTAGTGGCTCATGAATCAAGTATCCAGGTAAAATCATCATTTTCCACTAAACAAGTTTCAAGAACAAGCAAATCGAATTTATCTTTCTTCTCTATGAGCTCAACAAGGTATTTTGGGCAGTTTCGCTTCCCGTGCCCGTCCACGTTGCAGTGGAAACATTTTTCTTTGTCTACAACTTTGGCTTTTCCCTTGCCTTTGTCAGCAGCGACAGATGCCTCCCTTTCCCTTCTATCTTCTTCTTTTAGGTCTTCTTAAGCCCAGAAAATGGACCGCAGGACTTAGTCCTAGAGGATGAACCCTTCTGGAACCTTCTGGAATGGGCAAACAAATTTGCGTCTCCATCAGCCTGTCCCTTATTCTTCATAAGGGACTGGAAAGTCTGCAGTTCATTTAGGAGAGTAGTCAGGTTGTACTCTATCTTATTTATCACCGCATTGCTGCGAAATTGCAGGAAACTCTTCGGAAGAGATTCCAGGATGAAGGACACCTGACTTTGTTCGTTGATGATCGTGTCGTTCATTTCTGCCACGTTGAAGTGGACCATCAGATCGAGAACATGTTCTATCACCGACGATCAATCCTTCATACGGGAGTTATAAACGTACTTGAGGGATTCGTGTTGAAGCTGCCCAAACGGTTGTCCAAACATATTTTCCAACGAACTCATGATCTCACGAGCTGAGACCATGCCCTCGTGCTTTTTTGCCAGAACTTCAGAAACACTAGCCAAAATGTAGGCCTTGGCCTTGTCATAGGCCTTGATCCAACGGTCGTACGCATCCTTAACAGATTGAGGAGCGTTTCGAGCAGGGACCTGAGGACATTCCTCAGTTAGTACAAACCGAAGGTCGTCATCAACCAGAATCGTATTTAGGTTGGACTTCCACGTCATCATCAACCGCTTTTGAGTAAGGCTATTATAGAGGACGACATGCTGAAATTTCAAAAAACAGTTCTAATTAGTTATGCCTTTAACCCATTACAAACCAATCAACTTTAGAAAAATTATTAAAGAACCCTAGTGTTTAGATTAAATCTTTAATTTTGCAACGATACTTCAAGGGTTTAGAATAAAAGCCATCGTCGGATGGTCAGTCACTCCTCCCTTGAATTGAGACTATCTCAGCTAATTCTCACTACCAGAGCATCTCATGTCCCATTGATTCTTAGCTACCATTTGTTTGGTCAATGACTCGTTAACTAGCTTAACTTATCCAGTAAATGTGATCCTACCATTTTCAAATTCAATAGATCCGAGCCAACATACTACTATTAAGAAAGACAACTGTTGGCAAATTACCTAAGAGACCCTATCCATTTCTGGAGTTCGTTGTGTTTTGACCCCTATAGTCAGGCCCTCCGTAGGGATTGGTTGTTCCAGAACAACCTAGCAGGCAGACTATAGAAATTTCACGGTGCGACCTAATGGAGGAGACCGTATGATACGTTGACACGCGCCCTGCTCCCATTTACTATGGATACTTCCCTCATTCACCTTGGTATTGAACCATGCAATCACTTACCGTAGGAGGACGCCCTATTGACGCCACGTAGCCGAACATGGAACTCACGGTATGAACTTTTGAGGACGTGAGAGTAAACTCGATGCAAACACCTCGTTTTCTCTCACTGAAGTTCCTAAGGTTAGGGTATAGGTTTAACTTAGTCGGATTCTGGCTAAAAGAATCTATCTAAGTCTATGTCTATTATAACTTTTATAACTAGGTCTTTTAACCTTATGTCTAGGTGAATAAACATTTTAATTACCTAGATATAACACAGAACTATAGTTAATTAAACTCAAGTTCTATGTCAGTTCACAGGTATTAGGTGTTCCGTTAACCGTCAGCTTAAGTACCCCCAGCCTTAGACAAAACATCACTGGTAGAGTTCCCTTATAACCAATGTCCTATTGTCCTACTATATTTTAAACTATTTAAAATACTATGTAAGACTAACTTCTAATCC
This sequence comes from Trichosanthes cucumerina, assembly GCA_036507285.1. Lineage (NCBI taxonomy): Eukaryota > Viridiplantae > Streptophyta > Magnoliopsida > Cucurbitales > Cucurbitaceae > Trichosanthes > Trichosanthes cucumerina. The sequence continues at coordinate 6,323,905 of CM071837.1, forward strand.
TATTAGAAATTAAACTTAGGTCTAAATTAATTTTAAACAACTTAAAACTAATACTTATGTAACCCAAGTTCATATGTTTGCATGCAACTGTTTGTTATAGGTTATGGTTTCTAAAACCCATTTTTTTTATAACTTGTATAAATTTTAATAATTAACCTATGACAAGGAACTATATTATAAAACCAACAAACGATTTCAAATTGGAATTATAAATGACATTCAACTAATTGAATAAAGCAAATTACTTAAATAAAATAACATTTATTTTAAACTAAGTAATTTCATGCTCTATGCTCTTTATTTTCCATATAATCTAATTATAACAATTATAATTAATTACTCATGAAAAATAAATTAAATCAAGCATTTCTACCATGTTTATATTAACACTTATACAAATAAAAAAAATGCATGAACATGCTTATCCTAAGGTGGGTAATATTCTAAATGACATTCACAAACAAAATAGTCGTAAAACCCGAAAAATTGGGGCCCTAAAGTGCAAAATAATAAAATTACACTAATTTTATTACAAAACCGATCCAATACTCCTTGAACCGGGCTCAGATCGCTCGAACCGGACCAAACTTTATATTATAACGTATTTATATACATTAAAATAATAATTAATATTTGAACTCTTTCAAATATTTAAGAGCCTGTTTGGTAGGCAATCCGAAAACAGAAATTTGAAAACAAGGGATTCAATGAAAACAAAGTTGTATTTTATGTTTTCAGATATGTGTTTGGTAGCAGATTTAGAAAATTAATTTCATTTTAAACAATAGTTTAAGGTGTGTTCTATAATATATTTATAGATCATAAAATTAGTTGTAGTTGCAAAGCTAAATATTAGGTTGAATATAAGACATTATTAATTAATTTATGAACATGTGTTTTCTTTAATAAATTTTATATAATTATTATTTTATAATATAATATTTTATATTTTATAATATATTATATTATACATATTTTAATTTAACCAAAGTAAATTAAGTTTATAAATATGAAATACTATATTTATTAAGATTTTATCTTTGTTTAATACAATTCTGCATTTTAAAATTTCAAATTCAGAATTTGGATACAATGAAAACATAAAAATGTTGTTTTCAGAATTTCTACTATTTGGATCACAGAATCTGAAAACAATTTTAAAAAACATGTCTGCCAAACATGTATTCACTGTTCAGTGAGTCCGAAAACATAAAACAGAATTCGGATTGCCTACCAAACAAGCCCTAATTCTCTCATTTTATTTAATATGAATCATATTCGCGTTAAATTTATAATATGAAATTCCAAAACTTTATATTATAACGTATCTATATACATTAAATTTATTCTCTAATGAATTTGAACATTTCAAATTTAAAAGATATAAGAACCCTTTACGAGCTAGAATGTGGACCTAATGGACCTACAGATCAAAAGCTCGAATTATACGGAATTATTCGGTTAATCCCATTAACCTCCTTATCACCATTTGCTAACTGCGGGAACACTCCACTAAAGTCTCGCAACTGCACTCTTCTCACTGCAGATATATTTCTGTGTCTACGGATATTGACCAGTAACAACAAGTCAATCCTTCACGAATGTTCGTAACACCAGTTGGGTCAAATTACCGTTTTACCCTTGGGTTACATCTTGTACCTTAAGTACCAGTGCTCCTCTAATGAACAATTTGTTTGTGGTCCTACCAACAAACAGAAGTCCCTCTCGAGCCAATGAGAGGGTCGGACCGTTTGTTCAAGTCCCGGAGACACCACTTAAGGGAACATTCATCTACTTACCTTAATAGGTGGGAAAGAGTGAATTCCATCTTGCTAAGTTAAGTTCCCAGCCGCTCACTCGGTCTTGTCCCCAAGATCGTAGGCATATTGAGTCGGCGAATCTGACCACTCTCACCCATACTAGTCAAAGGGCAATCCCTCACAAAGAGGAGTTCGTAACCTGCTCAGGATTGAGATCAAGTTGCCTAGGTCATTCTAGTGAAATAGAAACCTAATTAGTCAATGAAGTTATATCTAACGGTTACTATTTTGCGGTCCGGTCTTATGTAATCTTATTACATAGGATATCCCCACTCACATGTCATCTACACGAACACGTTAGGATCATAGTGTTTATATCATATACAAAGTGGGCCACATCCATAGTGTTACCAGGGTTAGGTACCCAAACCTTATCCCCTTACTATAGACCCTTTAGGCTGTATCTCGAATCGAGATCCTTTATATGTACACTACATTCAGTTCAAGAGATATTTTACAGCCTTGGATGTTAGTTTATTGGATTTAGGGTTAAAACAAGGGTAATATCATAAATAACGAACAATAACTTTTTTATTGAAATAATAACTATTTATTACAATAATTAGAACAAAATTACAAACTACGAGTTTTAGGGCACAAACCCCAACAAGCGGGACCTGTGAAAACGAGACCCACGGTTTCTTCTATCGATTCACACCGTGAGACACCTATGATCTGCCTGCTAGTTTGGTATGGACCAGAAAATCCCTTCGGAGGGCCTTGATCATGGGGTCGGAACACCGTGAATTTTTTAGAGGGATATGATTGCCTTAGTTTATCTTTCAACGTAGTCCTCCTTTCGGTGGCTATTGTTTGAATGGGAACTCTAGGGTCTAAAGTGGAGGGTTACACTCACATGATTCATTAAGAGTTAATGAGTCCGACTGAAAAATGGTAACTAGACGCCTATAGGAAAAAAAGTTATTCTGGAATTAGGGTATGATCGAGAAAGTCTCGTCCCAGAGGAGGGTGATTTTGTTTACCCTTGGTGGCGGTCATTCTAAGCCATTGAGGTATCATTGCAATTTTAAATGACCTAGGGATCATGGATTAAATTTGTTAAAAATGATTGTATTTGACAAAACTTTTTGTGAGAAACTAATACAAGGTTTTTTTTTTTTTTTTTCAACAAAATGTCTAGTTCAATTATCGCTCTTTTAGCCTCGGATAAATTAATAGGTGATAACTACCAAACGTGAAAAAATAATATCAACACAATCTTAGTTACCGACAACCTAAAATTCGCGCTCACTGAGGAGTGTCCTTATGTTCCATACCCGATTGCGTCATGAAGTGTTCGTGACGTATTTAATAGGTGGACCAAGGCCAATGAAAAGGTCAGGGTCTATATCTTTGCTAGCTTGTCTGAAGTTTTAGCTAAGAAGCACGAGAGCATGGTTATCGCTAAGGAGATCATGGAGTCGTTGCAGAAAATTTTTGGACAACAGTCCTTTCAGGTCCGACACGATACTCTCAAGCACATCTTCAACGCTGGATGAAATAGAGATCGTTTGTCAGGGAACATGATCTCGACATGATGGTCCATTTTAATCTGGCAGAGATGAATGAGGCTTCTATCGGCAAGTCGAGCCAGGTTAGCTTTATATTAGAGAATCTTCGAAGAGTTTCCTTCAGTTTTGTAGCAATGTTGTTATGGACAAAATTAGCTACACTCTGACCACTCTTCTTAACGAACTGCAGACCTTCCAGACCTTGATGAAAATCAAGGGACAGGAAGCTGAGGCAAATGTTACCTTCAGATCCTTCCACAGAGGTTCCACCTCGGGGACCAAGTCTGCAACTTCATCTTCTTCAGGCTCGAAAAGGAAAAAGAAGAAAATGAAGAAGGGAAAAAGAAGAAAATGAAGAAGGCTAAGAAAGCTGACCACGTTGCTGCCCAGAAGCGCAAGAAAGACAAGCAAGTTGCAGATAAAGGAAAGCGTTTCTACTGCAACGGGGATGGACTTTGGAAATGCAACTGCCTGAAATTCCTTGCCGACAAGAAGAAGGAAGGTAAATGTGAATTACTTTTTACAGAAACTTGTTTAGTGGAGAGTAATGACTCTCTTTGGATACTTGATTCAGGCTCCACTAACCATGTGTCACACCCCCTCCCGAACTACCTGCTAACTCAGCCCGGTAGACGGCGTGAAGCCAACATACATCGTTCACCTCTCTAACGATACCTGTTGACCCTGTTTTACCTTATAAGCATACTAAACTTGTATAAGAAACACTTAAACATAACACAGCGGAATATAGACAATCACGTAACCTACGTAAGGGGTAACCCTACTTATGACTCTCTGGAAAACTGAAAGAGATAAGAACATCACAACCAAAAACATACCCAACCATTGATCACACAACCACAACCTAAAATGTACACATAAACATAACCTTATGGTCCTTCTACAATACATATAGACTTCCTATACATCTCCACCCACGTACAACATGTTATACTTGTGAAGCTTCCAGCAGACTATGGCAGGTTATCAGGCACCGGGAGCTCGATCCTACCTGAAAAGTGGGAAAACACTGAAAGAATGAGCTATGAAGCTCAGTGAGTGACTTGAGTTTAAAGGAAACTACTAACTCGTAACTCATATCACCTGGTCATCTATGAGCATATGTATCTGTAATCAAGTGTTGAAAGTAATCGTGTAATCATAATAGCTTTTCAGAAAAACCAACAAGTATATCGTTTAAATCTCGTAAGGCATGTAAATGATATAAACTCTTTTTTAAAACATGTCACAATCTACATTGTTCTACGATGTAGTGGGGCCCGCCCAGCACTCCCATCGTCTTTGTCGTAGTGGGGCCCGCCCAGCACTCACGACAGCGCTGTTGTCACGGAGTTCACTCAACGTCGACAATGTGAAATGACTAATGTGCACACGGTACCATAAAGCCTCGGGCTCAATATTTGAGAAGATCACATGAAAACTTTTGAACATGCCTGCTTATCTTTTCTTTCATAAAACTCAAGCTTACTTAGCTTGTTCATAAAATTGGAAATCTTTAAAAACATACTTGCTAAAACATACTTGCTCAAAATCATAACATTTCCATAGAGTTCGGAAATGCATTAAACATATGCTCGTGTATAAATTTCATCAAGACATTTAAGCTCATCGTGAACACTTTAAAACATTTCTAAGAAATCATGAATGCTCATAAACAAGTGTTCAAAGAAAACAATAATCTTCTAAACTCTTTCATTCAAGCAAAACTTGTATTTTCTTAAAACATAATTCAAGCATATAGAACATTTTTGAAGTTCGTTTTGTCACTCAAAGTGTTAAACTATAACCTTGGCCGTACTCTCGACCTACTTGCTCTTGGCCTGTCAAACAAACCAAATTCAACCATTAGAACCTCGAGCTCATGCTTTTTAACCTTAAAATTACAAGTAAACACACTTTCAAATTTTCCAGTATTTTCAGAATTTCTGCCCTGTTTTCAGACAGCCATAACTTCTTCATTACTTATCCAAACAGGGTGAAATTTATACCAAACTCTTCCTTTTTGAATCCTCTAAAAATCATATGCAGACATGAAATTGAAATTCCCAATAGCTTTGTTCAGAAATACCTCGAAAGCTTCTTTCCCAGGAACTAACTTCTGCTATTCCAGATTCGATTTTCTGCTGCAACCCGAAACTTGACCTGATATTTTCAACATCTTCCAATCATTTTCTATTGACGATTTCTTCATGAAAGTTGTAGGAAATGCAATAAGCTTTCCAACCATACCTATTAGAGCTTCTAACTCCAAGTATACAGATCAGAACAACCAAAACATCAGAGGCTTCCCGGATTTGACAGCTAAATCTGTCATCTGCCTTCCCCTTCAAAAATCAACAACTTAACATAAGAATTTGCTCGAGATTCCTTCATGAATTTTGTTCAAATATGAGTTAACTTTCAAGAAAATCCAACCTCAACTCTTACCTTTTCTTTTGGAGCTCGAAATTAGTTATACAATAGAACTGGTCTGAGTTGATCAAAGAATTTCCATTGATGTTGAATGATTCTTCTCCTTTCTTCTTCAACCTCAAACCAGAAACTTTCTCCCCCTCTTCTTCTCTCAAACCTCTCCCACGATGCTCTGCCATTTCTTGGTTGAAAATGATAACAAATGGGTTGGAAATCAATTTAAAAATGGTTTAATATTGTCAAACGGTTGTTTTTGTCTTTTTCTTCTTTTTCTTTTTCCTTTTCTCTTTTCCTTTATCTCTTTATTTTGCTTTTCTTTCCTTTGCTTTTGTTTTCAAAGAAAAACCAAACCAAAATATATTCCTTTCTTGTTTTCTTTTATTTTTTTTTTGTAAGAAAAATTCCAAAGAGAGATCTCGGGTTTACACCATGTTTGCTCTTTTTTACAGGGATTTAGTTCCTGGCAGCGACTGTAGCAAGGGGAGATAACGCTCAGAGTTTTATCCGGAGAGGTTGTCTCAGTCGTAACAGTGGGCACGGTGAAGCTGCATTTTGGCAGGAAACACTTATTATCAGATAATTTGTACATATTTCCAGAGCTTACTAGAAACCTTGTTTCTATTTCTTGCCTTATAGAACATTGTATTTCAGTCTCTTTTGAATCTAATAAAGCATTTATTTCTTTCAAAGGTATTGAGATTTGTTCTACTTCACTTGAGAATAATCTGTATGTTTTAAGGCCCAATTCGGTCAAAAGTATTTTGAATACTAAATTGTTTAAAACTTCTGAAACGCGAACGAAAAGGTTAAAAGTTTCTCCCAAAGAAAATGTCTACCTTTGGCATCTAAGGTTAGACCACATTAATCTAAATAGGATTGAGAGACTAAGACTTCTACGCAAGTTAGAAGAAAATTCTTTATCGGTATGTGAGTCATGCCTTAAAGGAAAAATGACCAAACGACCTTTTAGTGGAAAAGGTTATAGAACCAAAGAGCCTTCGGAGCTTATACACTCTGACCTTTGTGGTCTGATGAGTGTTAAAGCTCGGGGAGGCTATGAATATTTCATTTCTTTTATAGATGATTATTCGAGATATGGGTGCGTTTACCTAATGCATCAAAGTCTGAAGCTCTTGAAAAGTTTAAGGAGTACAAGACTGAGATTGAGAACCAATTAGATAAAGCGATCAAAACGCTTCGATCAGATCGAGGTGGAGAGTATATGGACCTTAAATTCCAGGACTATATGATAGAACATGGAATTACGTCTCAACTCTCAGCACCTGGTATGCCACAACAGAATGGTGTATCGGAGAGGAGAAACAGAACCCTAATGGACATGGTTCGATCGATGTTGAGTTACGCTCATCTCCCTGACTGGTTTTGGGGTTACGCAGTGGAGACTGCGGTATACATATTTAACAATATTTCGTCGAAGAGTGTTTCTGAAACACCTTTCGAACTCTGGAATGATCGTAAAGGTATTTTACGTCATTTCAGGATTTGGAGATGTCCGACCCATGGTTGGTGACAAATCCAAAAAAGTTGGAACCTTGTTCGAAGTTGTGCCTCTTTGTAGGTTAACCAAAGGAAACAAGAGGTGGTCTATTTACGATCCTAAGAAAAAATGCTTGTATCGACAAACACCACATTCCTTGAGGGGGATCACAAACCAAGAAGTAAGGTTGTGTTGAATGAAATGGCCAGTTCATCAGCAAGAGTTGTTTATGGTGCTAGTACATCAACAAATGTTATTGATCCTAGCTTGTCTAGTCAAGTACGCCCTTCTCAAGATTTGAGAATGCCTCAACGTAGTGGGAGGGTTGTTAGATTGTCTGACCATTACATGGGTTTGGTTGAAACCCAAGTCGTCATACTTGATGATGACTGGAGGATGCATTGACTTATGATCAAGTAATGAATTATGTTGACAAAGACGAATGGATTAAAGTCATGGACCAAGAAGTGGAGTCTATGTACTTCAATTCTATTTGGGAGCTTGTGGACCAACCAGATGGGGTAAAACTTATTGGTTGCAAGTGGATCTCCAAGTGTAAACGTGGTGTAGATGGGAAGGTGCATAGCTTCAAAACCAAACTAGTGGCAAAGGGTTTTACCCAGTGAGAAGGGGTTGACTATGAGGAAACCTTTTCTCCTGTTACCATGGTAAAATCTATTAGGATCTTTCTGGCCATTGCCACATATTATGACTATGAGGTATGGCAGATGGATGTCAAGACGGTCTTTATGAATGGTAATATTGACGAGAACATCTACAAGGACCAACCCAAAGGGTTCATTGTACAAGGCTAGGAGCAAAAGGTTTGCAGGCTTCAGCAGTCTATTTATGGACTAAAACAAGCCTCAAGGTCTTGGAATATAAGGTTTGATAAGGCTATCAAATCTTATGGCTTTAATCAAATTATTGTTGAACCTTGTGTCTACAAGAAAATCATCAACATTACTGTCGCATTTCTGATATTGTATGTGGGTTATATCCTACCCATCGGGAATGATGTATTTTTCCTTACTGACATTAAGGAATGGCTAGCTACGCAATTCCAAATGAAGGATTTGGGAGAAGCGCAATATATTCTAGGTATCCAGATAATCCGAAACCGAAAGAACAAGACGTTGGCCATGTCTCAGACGTCTTATATCGACGAAATGTTGATACGGTAAGATGCATAACTCCAAGAAGGGTTTGCTGCCTTTTTGGCATGGGGTTCACTTGTCTAAGGAATAGTGTCCTAAGACACCTCAAGAAGTTGAGGATATGAGACAAACCCTTATGATTCAGCTGTAGGGAGCCTCATGTACGCCATGTTGTGTACTAGGCCCGACATCTGTTATGCAGTTGAGATTGTCAGTAGGTATCAATCCAATCTAGGATTAGATTACTGGACAGCCGTAAAGGCAATCCTCAAGTATCTTAGGAGAACGAGGGACTACATGCTTGTGTATGAAAGTAGGGATTGGATCCTTACGGGATACACAAACTCTGACTTTCAGACCGACAAGGGTTCTAGAAAATCCACATTGGGGTCAGTGTTCACTCTTAACGGAGAGGTTGTAGTTTTGCGAAACATCAAGAAGGGATGCATTGCAGATTCCACGATGGAGGTCGAGTATGTAACGGCTTGTGAAACAACTAAAGAGGTTGTTTGGCTAAAAAAGTTCATAATGGATTTGGAAGTTGTTCCAAACATGAACTTGTTAGTCACCCTGTATTGTGACAACACTGGTGCGATAGAATACTCGAGAGAACCTCAAAATCATAAGAGAGGCAAATACATTGAACGAAAGTATTACCTGATACGGGAGATTGTGCATCGCGGAGACGAGATCGTCACGAAGATAGCTTCGGAGCATAATGTTGCTAATTCGTTTACAAAGGCTCTCATGGCTAAGGTGTTTGAGGGTCATCTAGAGAGTTTAGGTCTACGAGTTATTCCTAACTAGGGCAAGTGGAAGTATTGTAAAATGGGTATTCAATGCCCTAATTTATTATATTATTTGTATTTGAGAAATGTAATATGTATTTCATTAGCTTGAGTTCAAGTGGGAGTTTGTTGGGGTGTATAGTGGAGTACAGTGACGAGAGTGCAACTACGGGGCTATATTGGAGTGTCCCCGTAGTTAATGAATGTTGATTAATAGGATCAAAGAGTTTGATTAGTTAATCTCGGATCATTGGAGCTCATGATCTGTAGGTCCATTAGGTTTCTCGGTTGGCTCAATTATGGATTCAATGAGGGTATATAGTTTGGAGTGAATTTGAATTGTTCAAATTCATATAAAGGGTTGGGAACCTCATGCCGACAACACTGTAGATGTGGCCCACTTTGTATTGGATACAAACGAGGCAATCCAGCTCGTTCATGTAGTTGACATGCGAGTGAAGGCATCCTGCGTAATAAGATTATACAAGACCGGACCGTGAATGAATCTTCACGAGTTTAGGACATACACCCCAACACGAGTTTGGGGCATACACCTCAACACAATTGATCCTCAAACAACTCTTCTTCAAATGAATCTTCTTCCCCGTCTGCTTCGTCTTCTTCTTCTTCTTCGTCTTCTTCTCTTCCCTCAACTACCTCTTATTTTTCATCTAGGAGATCATATTCATCATCGTACCCGGGTTTGTATTCTGGGTCATAAGCAGAATCATCATCTTCTTCGGACCCGTCGTAATTGCACTTATTTTGTACATTTGTTATCCAGACTTGAACTCTTGACACATGTGGATGGTTAAACAAAAATAGAACATCTTGATCGTGACTTATCTACATTGGTGGTGAGGGATATTCCATATTGAATTTAACCCTCATTTCAATTTCACACTCAGACTAAGGAATTGATGTAACACCATAAACCTCATACCTAAATTCTTCGAATGTAATCATTGTGGGCACCACAATACCTGTCATTTTACCTCCAGTATAAGTACACGAGTCCCCCTGCCAAATACCACCGTAACGAATGAAAATACACTTGTTATCCATGTTGATAGTAAAAAATAAATAGAAAAAGAATTTAAATTTCGTGCAATTGAAGAACATTCTTAGTTCGTAAAATTTTATACTTATGGCTTCCGAATACACTTGAATCATCATGAAATTTAATATTCACAATCAACGTTAGGTATGTTGATTCTATGTGAGTTAATTCAATGGTCATGTCAGATGTCAATCTACACCAACCCTATTCTCATTAGTCGAGTATAAAATTTAATACAATTGTGCACTTAAGCTATTAAGGTGATTATGCTCTCAATTCATTTCAGATATGTCATCGTGTGTGTGATGTACGTGTGGAGTGAAATAAATAACCTAAAGTGAGCGCTGGGGTTGGGGAATAGGTTGATAAATAACTTATTGACCAAGCGATAGTCTACATGATCACACAGGCTAGAGTTGGTTCACCTTCGTTCGAATATTAATATTAACAAAAAAAGGAACAAATAAAAAACAAAAAAAAAAGACTGAGTGTCACAAGAGCGAGAGTCTATGAACTAGCCACCACAGATCGAAAGTTCTGACGATTGTCTATTATTACATTTACCAAAACGAGAGCGAGAGTATGTATGCCCATGTTTGTTGAAACACCCATGGTGAGAGTTCGGTTGATTGGATTCATGACGCATGATTTAGGTATGAGATGCAAAGTACTAGTGAGTCCAGTTAGTCAAATGACAATCGACATGTGCAACCACCCCGATCAAGAGTCATATCATGGATAAAGGAATATAGAATGATGCATAATTAAATGCTAGATGATTGTAATTATCATGTGCATATTTCAATCAATAATCAAGTCTTTGCTAGTACTCGAATATGTCTAAATTACCATGTTGTTCATGGTAATAGGCAAAAAAAAAAAAAAAAAAAAAAAAAGTCAACATTACAAGCTACGCGAGAGCGAGAAACACCCTGAAACCCCAGACCGAGAGTGTTGATGGTTTTCTGTTATTACATTTATCCGAACGAAAGCGAGAATATGTATGCACACATTTGATAAAGCTCCCAAAACGAGAGTGTCGTGATAACAGGAATTCAAGTTAATATATTTTTTGTTCATAGAAGAACAAAAAGGAACACGTTAATTGTAGTGAATATGTTAATTCAAGTTAACTTATTTTGTAATCGCATAGATCGCATAAACCTGGTCACGATGGTGAGGGACTCTCGATTGGGGTTGCCCCGATCACAATCCCCTAGATCGAGATTATGAAATGGTCAACTAAGACAAAAGATGAACAAAATATAAAAGAAAACAACTGCACAATGTCAACGAGCGTTGGTCCAACTCCCGTTAAAACTCTTTCGAAGTTGACAGATGAGTAAGATCAGTAGTGCTTTTTAGCCGTCTGATGAACCGTTATTAGAGGTAGATCGAGAGTGCAAACGACAATAAAAAGTTACCAATCGTTAAATCTAAAATGTGGGTCATTCATTGATAACCACCCTCCCCTCGAAAAGAGGTCCTTGGTACAAAACCCCTAAATTTTTCTTGGAAAAGTTAACCAACTAATATAGATACCAATTTTAAACTTTATTAAAAGTACATAGACTAAATTTGGACATTTGAAAGTATGTGACATCTAAATTTTAAGGATCAAAAGGGTATTTTAACCAAAAATAATTATTCAATAAAAAGTTCATTAATTTGTTAAATTAGACCCCCTCTATTGTTGTGTATCAACAAAATAGAAAGGAGGGGTATGGATGTATTTGTATGAATGCTATTTAAAACAAAGTAACTTTTTATAGTATCAAAAAAGGAAGGAAAAAAAACAAAAACCACATACGGCACTGACGAGGAAGGATTAAAAAAAAATGGAGGAACTCGTGCTACTAAAATCTGAGCCAAAAAAAAGGAGCTTCTATCATAAATAAAGCTGAAGTCAGCTGAGAGGAAGAATCCTTCTTTAAGCAGCTGCGTTGGCTAGATCTTTTGCTACCACGATTTTCTGAGGCTGCTCAAAAACAAACACAAACACACAAGAAATAAAAAAAAAAGTTATTACTAACTGGACCAGTTTGATAACCATTTTGTTTTTGGTTTTTAGTTTTTGAAAGTTAAGCTTATTTTCACATAAATTCTCTATAATAGAGATCATCTCCCTTAAGTAAGCATTTAAACTCTTAGCAAAATTCTAAAAATAAAGTCAAGTTTTTTAAAGCTATTTTTTTTAGTTTTCAAAAGTTGACTTGGTTTTTGAAAACACAGGTACAAAGTAGATAAGAAGACATATAAACTAATTGGTAGAAGTAGTATTTTTAGGTTTAAATTTCAAAAACTAAAAACAAAAAATAAAATGTTTATCAAACGGGGCCATAAGTATTCATTATTTTGATTGAAAAATAATTACACTTGTAAGAAATTACAGCTTACCGCAGCTAATTCCTGCTCATGTTTAGGAATAAAAGCGGTATCCACCTTGCCATTCTTGAAATCCTGCAACACAACGCAGCGCAAAAAATTGACAACCCAAAAAACTTGACCAATCGAACCCAAACCGTGGTTAGACTATTCATTGGGTCTAGCAAGTTGAACCAACCCAACCCAGCCCCCGTGAAAATATAATCACCAGTTTTATAAATTTATACCAAAGAAAACTTACCTCAAAATTTTATTTTTATTTTTAACACTCCTAGTTAAAAACATATTAGAAAGCTATATAGTTAAACAATAACAACTATGAGATGGGAATTCTAATGTTATGGATTGGTTTGAGTTGGGTTCATAACTTAACGAGGATTGTTTGGGTCATAAAACCCAACCTAACCCAGATCCAAGTGAGTACTTCCATTTGTTGATCGTAAGATGCCATTGAGCTTCAAGCTAACAAAATTTCCCATAAATTTACAATACAACAGCAGAGTCCAAGTTTTACTTTACCTCTACATCAAGAATCAGCTTGTGGTATTCAATGGTTGTAGGAACACCTATACAAGAAAGAACTCCAATAGATTCAGCACCACTAATTAATGTCCATTTACAAAAACCTATAACTTTTTTTTAAAAATGCTCAAGCAATACAAACTCAACGAAACAAGAATTATAATTCTTAATATACACCAAAAATAAAAAAAAATAATAATAATAAAAATTAAAAAGATTATTGACAAACTTGCTCCATTACCTGTAATTATAGTATCATCAAGAGCCCTTTTCATGCGCTCAATTGCCTTCTCTCGAGTTGGAGCCCAAACAATAAGCTATAATAATAACCACCAACGCAAGAATAAATTACTTAGCATACATGACAAATTTTCAAATTATTCCATGAACATGGTTTGAAAATCAAGCCTGCCTAATTTCTGGGTGAATAGGATTATATTTCAAACTGGGAACCCACCCACCCACCCCTACATAAAAGCTTCATGTGATTTTAAAAGATTAGATATAGAAGGCGAGGCCTAACTAGGACAGACAATACATCTTAAAATAAATGCCCTCTTCTTCTATTCATAAACACTGATCCCCTTGAAGTTGAAGCATGCGAATGTAAGGAGCCCTACGTGTCATCCAAGTCTAATGCTACAACATAACAATATTCAGCTTAAATTGAGAAGAAATATCAGGACAAAAATTTAGAAATTAGAAGAAATAATCAGACAAACCTTTCCTAGAAGAGAATCATAGCTTGGGGGCACTACATAATCAGTGTAAACATGGCTATCCATCCTAACAAATGGTCCTCCTGATGGCAAGTATGCTGTAATTCTCCCTGTCAATTAAGAGGAAAATCATGCCGATACCTTTAACTTCATTGAATTCTCATTTTTAAAAGTAAAATTAGAAAGTCAGCTGGCAGATCGAGTGTTTATCACTTAATTCACAATCTAGAATATATTTTCAAAAGACGCAATCTAGAATATGGTGCAATCATGCAAGGCATAAACTAAGCTGGTACTAGAAGTGTTTGCATAACTTGTAGTAGATCATTGTAGCATCATACCTGGTCCAGGTCGGAATCCTTTAAAGGCATCTTCTGCATTGATACGGCATTCAATTGAGTGTCCTCTAAGCACAATATCTTCCTGTAGACAACCATAGACGAAAGGTTGACAAGTCATTCTCAAACAAATCTTCACTTACAACATTTCTTTTTTCCATACCTGTTTGTATCGAAGTTTTTCTCCCATAGCTACACGAATTTGTTCCTCAATCAAGTCAACTGAGGATATCATTTCCGTCACAGGATGCTCAACCTGTTGTGACCAATAACCCATAAAAAGAAAGCATGACATCTCATGCCACTAAGAGATATATTGGTCTATTAAATAAGATCTCAATTTGACCTGGATCCGAGTGTTCATTTCCATGAAGTAGAAGGAGCCTCTTTCATCCAACAGGAACTCAATCGTCCCAACTCCAATGTAACCTATAGAGGCAGCAGCTGCAACTGCTGCATCACCCATAGCTTTCCTTAGCTCAGGGGTCAAGGCAGGAGATGGTGCCTCCTCTAGAAGCTTCTGGTTCCGTCTCTACATTAGTGAAATAATGTATATGTAAGCTTTCTACAGAGAGAAAAAATGTATGATCGAGTAATATGCTTTCGATTTCAATCTAGGTCATATTTGTAAACTCAGGATCTTCATACAAGTCAGAGATACATGCATATACACACACATCAGCTAGGAATTCTCATTTTTATCTTTCTATGTCTTGACGATATTCAAACATATTTCTTTCTTCAAATAAAACAATCCAAAATTGGAGTCTATGTTTTTCATTCCCGAGGCAATCAAGTTTTGCGTCCATTTTGGAAAATAACTTGCTTAACCTAGACCATAAAATGAGAAAAAACGAAGAAAGTGTGTTCATTGGCTCCTTTAAACTACAAAATCCAACAAACAATTGATTACCTGGTAATTTCAGTTTCTTAAAGAACTTAAAACTCAAATAATTTGGAACCTCAAATAATTTAGATCAGGTTCCTTAAGAAACTGATCGGTGCAGTTAAACAGAAAGTCTAGGTGTTAGCATTTAAGCAATTAAAGGCCTCAAGATGCAAAGAAATCAAAGACCTTTCTGTAACTCCTCTAAGAAAGGAAGAAAGTTGGCACTCTCACTCTCTTTGATTCGAAGTTTCCTTGAGTTTTAATTGTATCAACACTTGTGGGCTTGAAAAATGGAAGAAAACCCAAGCAAGTAGAAATCAATATTAATTGGGGAAAAACAACTTTACAGGGGATCGAACTCAGGTCCTCCTGCTCTAAGACCATGTTAAATCACCAATCAACTCAAAGTTTAAGCTGATAGGTAATGGTAAATTTAATTATATCAACACTACTCTAACAAGTTCCATTTGTAAACCTAAAAACATAATTTTTTTTCTTCATATTCCCCAATTAGAGGAATTTTATGTGATCTCCTATGCATTTGGGTTGATTTCTCATCTCCTGTTTCATATTTTGTGTGAATGAACGAATAAACTGTTTGGATTTAGATAAGTGCACACAAGTCTTGAAATAAGCTCAGCGGTCTTAAAAAGAAAAGGAAAATGTGAAATAATATGGCTAAGCAAACCTGAATGCTGCAATCGCGCTCCCCAAAATGAACAACATTGCCATACTTATCTGCTAGAACCTACATATGCAGAAAGTGGACAAGTGATAAATCAAGCAGCTATATACAGTTTTATGTTAAGAAAGGAAAAGAGGAAGAAAAACATATACGCATAAAGCTCCAGATTACTGATTGAGAAGGATATGTATCTGACCTCAAACAACGTTGCCAAGTAAGCAATGTCATACCATACAAAACTACCCAATTGTAATGATTAAAAAAATTTAAATTGAACCCAGAACCCTTGATCTTGGTTTTTTTCTTTTTTTTAAATCCTTGAAACAAAGACCTATCTCTCCCTTGGGACTCAGAAATTGCAAGTGTTAAAAAAGAAAATTAAGGAGCATCTAAAAAAATCTAAGGTATGTCGGAAAGATTAACATCATTAAAATGTTTTTCTTTTTAATTAAAAAATTTTGGAAAAAAAATTCTGGCAGCAAATGTAAATTACTTTGGCTTAAAGCAGGGGATGAAAATACTAGCTTTTTGCATTGATTTCTAGCAGCAAAAAATAGGAAGTCAATGATTTCTCAGTTGGTTTCCGCTGATGGACGAGTCCTTATTTCTTTTAGAGACATTGAAGATGAAATTCTTGGGTTCTTCAACTCACTTTATAAGAAACTGCCAGGAAAGAAATTTCTTCCTTGTAATTTGGATTGGGCTTTGGTTTCTGTGAGACAAAAGGCTGAATTGATCGCTTCTTTTTCTTTAGAGGAGATGAGGGCTGCTGTCAAATCTCTTGGAAAAAATAAAGCTCCGGAAGTTTTACAGCTCAAAACTTTTGATGTGGATTCAATGGATTGAAGGATGTATTTGAAACTCAAGATTCTCAGTATTTATAAATGGTCAGCCTCGTGGAAAAATCATTGCGTCTCGTGAGTTAAGGCAAGGAGATCCTCTTTCTCCACTTTTGTTTCTATCAGTGAAGTTTTTAGTGCTTTAATTCACAAGGTTCGCTTCACTGGCTTTTATAAAGGTTTTACTTCAGTGCTTTAATTCACAAGGTTCACTCCAATGGATTTTATGAAGGTTTTATGGTGGGTAAAGATCGTATTCATGTTTCAATTCTTCAATTCGCAGATGATACACTCCTTTTTTTTGTAAGTATGATGATGCCATGTTTGATACTCTCATTCAAACCATTGAGCTTTTTGAATGGTGCTTGGGTTTGAAGGTTAATTGGGAGAAATCAGCTTTGTGTGGAATTAATGTGGATGCTGCAAAATTAACTCATTTTTTCTTCAAGATTGAACTGCAAGGTCGAGTCTTTACCTATGAATTATTTGGGTCTTCCCTTCGGTGGACATCCTAAATATCTTTCTTTTTGGCAGCCTGTAATTGATAAGATTCAAAAAAAGATTGATAGATGGAAGTGTTTCTCTTTATCAAGGGGAGGTCGATTAACTCTTTGTAGCTCCGTGTTGTCGAGCATCCCTTTATATTACATGTCTTTATTTCTTATGCCTCCTTCGGTTAGTGTGGAATTAGAACGACTACTTCGATCTTTTTTTGGGAGGAAATGATGGGGAAAATTAATCATTTGGTGTGATGGAGTTTAATTACAAAAGCACAAAATGATGGAGGGTAAGAAATTGGGGCTTTGAAAAACAGAAATTTGGCATTGATAGCTAAATGGGGCTGGCGATTTATGCATGATCCTTCTTCTTATTGGAGGAAGGTCATTGTTAGTATTCAATGTAATGATTTGAACAATTGCATTCAGGTAGGAGAAATGTTCAAGTTTGCGCAATCCGTGGTCGAATATTTCTAAAACTTTGGCTCGTTTTGATTGTTTTGCTCTTTTTAAATTGGGAAATGGGAGAAGGATTCTTTTTTGGAAAGATCAATGGTTGTCTAGTTATCCTTTAGAGTATTGTTGTCATCGGCTGTTTGCTATTTCATCGACTCCAAATGGTTCAGTTGCTCTTCATTGAGATGATCAAATTTGTTATGGGAATATTACCTTTCGAAGATCATTGAAGGATGAGGAAGTTGTTTCTTTTCGGGAATTGTTGGGCAGTCTCTCCACTATTGGTTGATTTCTCAAGTGTTTTTACGGTCAAATCTTTATCGCGTCATGTAAGCTCCTTGGCTCCATTGGAGAAAGAGACTTTTACAGACCTTTGGAAGTCTATATGCCCTAAAAGGATCTTCATTCTAATATGGATTATGATTAATGGTCATCTTAATACTACTGATGTTTTGCAAAGAAAAATGCCTACCAAGGGCATTCAGCCTTCGGTTTGTTCTTTGTTCTCTGGTCGGTTTTTTTTAGCGGTTTGTCTTGGTAGGATTCGGTTGGTTTTTGGGTTAGTTCTGTTATTGTTTGGTTTGGTTTTGTTGTGGTTCAGTGTGGCTTCTTTGGTTCCTTCTTGTTTCTTTCGCTTCGGCTGTCATTTGTCGATATTGTTTTGTTGGAATTTTTAATGTTCTCTTGGGTGTTTGCTTTGTTTTAGTCTAATTGTTCTTTTTTCATTGTAAGATTTGTACTTGGAGCGTTAGTCTCCTTTCATTATTTCAATGAAATCTTTGTTGCCTTGTCAAAAAAACAAAAAAAGATGGTGACTCCCTTAATCATGTGCTTTTTGATTGCTCCTACTCCAGAAATTGTTGGAATAAGCTTTTCTCGTTGTTCAACATCCAGTGGCTCTTCTATTTCTCTCCGAAACAACGTCTTGCAATTAATATCAGGTCTTTCTTTGAATTCCAAATTTAATTCTCTTTGGATTAATGCCGTCAAGGCTACTCTTTCCGAATTATGGATGGAAATAAAGCAAAGGAAATTTCACAATAAGCAACTTCCGTGGTTTGAAAGATTTGAAGTTGCTCGTCTCAAGGCCTCTTCATGGGTGGAGCTATCTCTCAAAGCCTTTTGCTGGATTTCTCTTCAAGATATTTATCTCAATTGGAATGCTTTTTATATCCTTCTTAATTTATTATGGCTGTTTGGTTTCGTTCATGGTTTTGGTCCTTGTTTGTTTTTGTTTCTTTCTTTAGTCCTCTTGATGTTACAGTTTTCTTTACTTTCTTCACTCCTTTCGAGTTTGTATCTTTGAGCATTAATCTCTTTTCATTACATCAATGAAAAGTTTGGCCTCTAGTTAAAAAACAAGAAATGGAAAGGAAAGAACAAAAAAGTAGCCATGCAATAATGAGCACTGCGGTGAATCTGAAGCAAGAAAGAAACACAGGACTCTTTGTTAGAGTGTTGTTGTTAGAGTGTTGATATAAGTTGTCACAGGACTCTTTGTTAGAGTGTTGATATAAGTTTCTTTTGACAAGGTAATGAAAAAATTTCATTGAAAGAATGAAAAGAGACTAATGCTCCAAATACAAATCAACAAGGAAGAACAAAAAACAAGAGAACACTCAAATCAATCTAATGACAAAAACTAAGGCAATTTTTTAAGCAAAAAAGAAAGCAACTTTAAAATATTCTGCAAAAATTCAAATCCCCAAAAATTCCACAAACTCTACTTCCTTCCTCAACGGTCAAAAGCACCAAACAAACTCTACCATTAAACCTTCCAAAATTGCCAACTCTTCAGTCAACCCAAACAAAACCCAGATTCGGAGCCAACCCAAATTCCAGCCAAATACAAAACCTCACAAAAAGCTACTGAGAACAACTAATTCCAAAAAATCCAGCAAGGGCAGGCTCAACACTTCCACCCCCTTCCACCCTTCTTCTATCAGCACTGCAATACGAAGGACCAACACGCAGTTCCACATGTTCCAAGAAATGATCTTCATTATAAGTAGGTGAACACCCACCAATAAATAGGTACTTCTTTAAATTGCAAACCACTTGCCTTAATCAGCAAACTAAAACGGCTTAGTTTTGGACAGAGAGCTGCAAAGTCCTTTACCACCAAAGGTGAGCACCCCCTCGGAGAATCAAATAAGCTTGCAAGATTAATGATAGGGAGCCCATCCGACAAGTCTCTTAGCAAAGATTTCCTGACCGAACCCAATTCTTGGCTACTTAAAGGAGTGTTGATATAATTAAACTTACCATAACTTATAAGTTTAACCTTTTGGGTTGATTGGTGATTTAACATAGTATAGAGAAGGAGGTTTTGTATTCAAACTCCACAAATGTCAATTCCTCCCCCAATTAATATTGATTTCCACTTGTTGGATCTTTCTACAAGTTTTCAAGCCCACAAGTGAGAGGGAGTTTTTTTTTTTTTTTTTTTATGAAACACTGAACTTTCATTGAGATAAAAATGAAAGAATACATGAACATACAAAAAAGAAGCCCACAAAAAGGGGAGCCAACTCTAAAAAGGGGCTCCAATCAAGCAAGACTTAGAGAATAATTACAAAAAAGCCTCGACACCGAACCCCAAAGAGAAACATAGAATCTAACTAGGGACCACACTTCCAAAGGAGAACTCTCTTTTCCCCTAAAGATTCTATTGTTTCTCTCCCACCACAGATTCAACAGAATAGCATAAACCTCAGCCTACCACAAAAATAACCCTTTCTCCTGAAAAGGCGAACTGAGAAGAAGTTCCATGAACATCTCTCTACTATCCAAGTAACCAACAAAGCAGAAATTGAATTGCTGAAAGAAGCAATTCCAAATAACTTGAGCAAAGTCACAACTCAAGAGAATCTGATCAAGATCCTGGTTTGCCCTCCTGCAAAGAATACAGTAGAATGGCCCAACCAAAAAGGAGACCCCCTGGCCAACAAACTCCAAAATGTTCATCCTTCCGTGCCAAACCTACCAAACAAAGAACTTCATCTTCTTTGGAACCTTCACTCTCCACAGAGAGGAGAACGAAGAACCACTCGACGCGACATGACTCACTAAACAATGAAAGAAGGAACTACACGAAAAGCCTTTAGAAGGAGAAGGAATCCAAAGGCAAGATTCCCTCCGATGAGGGTAGGGCCTAAACTGACTAAGCGAAGACAACAAGGATATAACTTCAGTCGTTTCCCTATTGGTCAAAGCGCGACTGAACCCAAGGGAAGGAGAAGGAATGTCATCATGAGAAGAGGAAGAACTAGAGGTAATCGAAGCTACCGAGTGATTTTATACAGAGGACAAATGATATAAGTGGGGGTACAAGGAGCGAAGAGGTCTATCCCCCACCCACTGGTCTTCCCAAAAGTAAGTGTCTCTCCCATTCCCCACCACACAATAAACAAACTACGAACAAATAGGGAGCTCAGACGAGATCTCTTTCCAAGGATTCCTAGAAGTGTCGAGAACCCCACCGAAAGTCCACAGAAATGAATGAGGGTCATACTTGCTTACAATAATCCTATGCCAAAGGGTATCGGGTTTATGATGGAATCGCCATATCCATTTAGCTAAAAGGGCCTTATTTCTTGCCCTTACATTACCAATCCCTACACCTCCCAAGTCGAGTGACTTAGAGACCACCTCCCAATTCACAAGGTGTGAACCTTTGCCTTCGTTCACCCCTTCCCATAGAAAATCCCCTTACTTACAAAGCTCGAGATTCTAAAAAGGGACATAAAATACGTCGGGATACCACTCAAGACGGATTGGATGAGGGTAAATCTCCCACCTTTTGCAAATAAACTCTTTCTCCATGACGCCAATCTCTTCCGAATTTTGTTCAAAACCGAGCCCCAAAAAGAGATACTTCTTGGATTATGACCCAGAGGAAGATAGGAAGTAGGGAAAGTGTCGATCTCACATTGCACAACCATCTTTCGAGCTTAGCAAGGTCACAATTTAGGCCTAAGATCTGACATTTTCTTCTATTAATTCGGAGCCCCAAAATAGCCTCAAAAAACACAAGTGAGGGCGAGTGTTGGAGTGTTGATATAATTAAATTTACCATAACTTATAAGCTTAAGTTTTTGGGTTGATTGGTGATTTAATACTCTTTATCTGCCACATGGCTCATTTGCCAATCCAAAAGCTTATGCATAAGCTACCACCGATTTATTATCTTTTGACAAGATAACAACAAGTTTCCATTGAAATAATGAAATGAGACTAATGCTCAAAGTACAAACTCCAAGAGGAGGGCAAGAGAGCGATAAAACCATTCAAAAATAAAGGGAGAACAAAAGAGAAACAACACCTCACCAAGAACAAACAAAAAGAAATCAAGAACAAGAGAAGAATAACCATAAATTTTCAAGAACCAAAGAAAAAACAAAGATCAAATTCTACAAAAGACTAAAAAAGAGAAGCGAATAACGCTAAAAAGGAGAACACTCCAAAAAGAAGTTATCTAAGGGACATACCCAATCCGCACCACCCAAACCTCCAACAGCCATTAGCTATTCTTGGGACCGATCATAAGCCCAAACAAAGCTACCTTCTCCCCAAATCTCCATAACTAAGACAATCCGAGGAAACCTTCAAATAATCACCAACACTGCAACTACTTCAACTGTCAGTACCACCAAAGAGACAACAAAGAGCCATGGAGTTCTCACCAAACCGAGGCAAACTCTTCCTTCAAGATTTTGTTTAAAAAACTAAATCAACTATCAAGAATCAAATACAAGAGGAGGAACCCCACCAGCAATCACTGCTTTAAACTGCAGACCACTTGCTTTGATTAAGGAACTAAAACCACATAACTCAGGACATGAAGAAACCTTCACCCCATCATTCACCATCAAAGAATTGTCCTCTCCTTGAGATACAAAAAAATCCCCCAAATCAATCAGAGGCGAACCAACCAGAGGCACATTGTGCAAAGATTTCCTACAAAAATCCAATTCAAGACTACTCAAACTAACTTCTAAACCAAAGTCCGAGCCTTCTACCTTTCCAAAGGAAACGCAATCCACAGATCGAGACTTTCCTTCAAAAGGCTGAAAAGAAGCCTTAAAGAAATGAATTCCTTTCGGGTCTGCCTGACATTTTTCAAAAACAAATGAGTTATCCTTCCGATGAACATCAACAACCTGCTTAGAACCCAACAAAGAAACATTTAAGGGTGGAGGAGATGGCAAGGCATCACCAAACAAATCCAAAGAGGAATGAATCAAACTACTTCCTTTCTCTGAGCGCAGCTCCTTATCCCCCCTCCTTGTATAATACTTAAAAACAAAAATTATCCCTTACTTCCTTAACCGAGGTTGGGATCGGGGAAGAAACCGGAACATCAACCTTCTCTTGGAAATCCCCAGGAATAACTTCTGAAGGGAACTGAACGTCGCCACCCCTTTTTTTTCTACCAATGCGTTATTCACATAAACGCTAGAAACATGCGTAATAGGAGAGGAGTGAGCCAAATCAAAAGAGCCAGCAACCGAGGGGGCCAAATTAAGGGGCCCTATCAAACACCAAATTTTTAATCAGTGGATCAATCAAAGAAGAGTCCTCCGTACCTTCCTTCTCCGTGCCCTCAAAATTCAAAGCTCTCCTTAGATTGGGAATCTCATCCACCCCAAAATCATCCTGCAAGACTTGAGCAATTCGAGCTAGATCTACCGAATTAGAAAAATCATCCAACACAAGAGAATCAAGGACCTTATCAAGGGGAGAAATAACTTCAAAATCCTCAACCCTCAACACAAACTTACCAAGAGAATCAACCGAAACTTTAATGGAAGCTGGAAGGAATCCACAAACATTAGACTTAACCCTAATACCACCGATTTATTATTCCAATCATTTTTTTTTTATCCATGAGCGTTTGGGTCAACTTGAGACTATTATCACAAAATAACCGTCTAAACCTACTATATTTGGTTGCCAAGAAAACTCATAAGATACTAAATCTTAGGTAGGTGGTCACCGCTTGCACCCATTCCCTCTAAAAGTCATTATTATTTATTATTCCAATCACTTAAAACTTCAACAATCTATTTTATTTCTTATTTTCTATTTTCTTTATGAAACTCTATCTTGATTGAGACAACATACCCTAGCAAAAAAAGAGTGTCTAAAGTCGGAGGGAGGGATTTCTTTCCTTCTGGGTTGTTGCTTGGTGTTTCTGTTAAAGGATCTCATCTGGAGATATTTTTCAAGTTGATTCTTCAGTGGTTAGGAATTGGTTTTTTGTTCAAGTTAGCTTTCCATGTCGGGGAAGTCTAGCCAGAGTCATGCTTTGGATCTTTTGTTGACATATGTTTTCAGATGGAAGTGTCTCTCTTAAGAAGAAGCTTCTGTCGAAGCTTTCATTTGCTTTCAAAGGCGCGCAAATTTATGGGCTTTTCAAGGAAAAGGCTTCGGTTTGGGTTGGGAGTCTCGAGGGTTTCTCTGGGTTTTTAGTTTTTGGGTCCATGGTTTTGAATGTTTTCATTGGGGATTTCTTGTGTTTTGGTTATTTTCTGGGTTTTTCCTTGTATTTTGAGCATTAGTCTCTTTTCATTATATCAATGAAATCTCTTGTGTTGCCTTGTCAAAAAAAAACATACCCTAGCAAAACAAAATTAGGAAGAAAAGCCCAAGAAAAAAGGAGCAAAAATAAAAATCTAACAGACTACAAAAGTTACAAGAAACTGGAAAGGTATATAGTCAATTGAAATATCAATATCCATTCCATCAATAATATCCATAAAGGGATTGTTTGGTGCCTAGGTTTGCCATCTTAACAAATCTGTGGGGTTAAGTTGGGGGTTTAGGTAGCCTGGGTTTAAGAATGTTGTATTAGAAGTGTAGGTTAAAGAAGTCTGAGTTTAGAAGGTTTGTGCTTGGAGTGCTGGCTTAAGAAGCTTGAGTTTGTAATGCAGATTTTAAAATATTACATTTATAAAATGTTTGATTGTATTTAATTAATGGTTAACTTTTAGATTATTTTAAATTTTCATTCTAATTATTTATTTTTTATTTTAATATAGTTAAGTTAAAAATTAATTGATTTTTTATGGTTTAAATGTAACTAAATTCAAAATTGAAATTATTTTTGTTATTTTAAAGTGGCTAATTTAATTATATAAAAATGAGCAAACCAAAAATACTACATTGGGTAGTTTTTTTTAATATAAATTGACTATGTAAAAAATATATATGACTATGTTGGAATTAATTATCATATATTGTTATTTACTTTGTTTACAACTCATTGGTAAGTAAAATACTTTTTAATATGGATAATATAAAATTAAATATTATTGATTTTGCTAGTTTAAATTAATAAGTTTGTAATTCAAATTCAACTCAATTTTAATTACTTTTTCAACAAATTTTAAACCGATATTTGTTTCCATCAATTTTGAAATTGAGATTGGACTAAAATTATATATACATACATATATATACATATATATATATATATATATATATATATATTTTGAGATTTTAATTTTACTAAGTAATAAGAAGATGAACTATTTAATTTGTTATTCATTATGTTTTTAGATAACTAAATTAAAAATAAAATTTTATTTAGAGAGTAGAACTTTAATATAAGAGAATTTATAATGGGTAGCAATTATGGTTTTAGTATTTGTAGATATAGCAACATTTTAAAATAATTGCAAATATGGCAAAAATCTTTAGTTTTTTTTATAATTCCAATTATACCCTTGGCACCTATTCCATTTTTAATTGGTATTTGTTTTTCAATTGCTATTTGTTCTTCACGATTACTTAAATATTCCTTGTTATTTTTATATTTTTATATTCAAAACAAACATGATTATGCCCGACATTTATATTTTTTATTATTTTACAATTTTAAGCATTTAAACATTTCAATTTTCTAGATTCTCAAACAGGAATAAATATTTAACTACTTGTAAGGCTCTAAATTCACAGCCAAATCAAATGAGATGTATTATAATTTATTTAATATACCTATTTTTTAGAGAATTTGTAATGGGTAGCAATTATGGTTTTAGTATTTGTAGATATAACAACATTTTAAAAGAATGACAAATATGGCAAAAATCTTTAATTTTTTTATATAATTCCAATTATACCCTTGGCTTAAACCTATTCCCTTTTTAATTGTATTTGTTTTTCAATTGGTATTTGTTCTTCACGGTATTTTTCTTCTTTCGATTTTTGCGACATCTTCTTGATTCCAGTCCAATCTTCCCAAACTCTTCTCGATTGCAGTCCAATCTTCTGTCAAGTCGCAAGTTTGAGTATCTTCTCAAATTCAATCGGAGTCGCAAGCCTTCACCTATTCGATCAGGTATCTTCCAGTTCGATCTGTTGAATTGCAGTCCATGAATTTTCATCGAGTTTGTTTGATTATCTTCTCCAATTCGATCAAAGTCGCAAGTTTGTCTGATTATCTTCTCCAATTCGATCGCACTGTAGTATCTTCTTATTCGGTCAAAGTATCTTCCAATTCGATCTTTTCAAGTCCGACGAGCTTTTTCGTGGGTATTTGAGTTTTTCAATCAACATTTTTCGTGGGTATTTCTTATGTTCATTTTGTTACATCATTGTTTTTCTGCTTTGGAGTCGCAAGTCTTCTTCATTTTTTGTTCTATCAACAATACTGTTTTCTAGATGATCAACGATATACGTGACAATAGTGATATCTATCATTGTTTTCTAGATATGATCAATAGATATCAGTTATATCAGTAATCAATAGATAATGATATCAATGATATCAGTGATCAATAGATATCAATGATATTAGTGATATTAGTGATATACGAGTGACTATTGTGCTTCCAATTAGTGATATACGATCTTCTGTTGGAGCTCTTTTCATGGGTATTTGAGTTTTTCAATCAACCGGAGCTTTTTTCGTGGGTATTTCTTTTGTTCATTTTGTTATATCACTGTTTTTCTGCAATGTTTTGCGTCTGATTTTGGTGATTGTTTTTTTTCTAGATATGCTAGTGAATACACATGACATATCAATGATATCAGTGATCAATAGATATCAATACTATCAGTGATATCATTAATCAATGATATACGAGTGACTATTGTGGTGATCGGTTTCTATATTACTTAATGTTGTTGATGTTGTTATTACTTTTCGTAGGAACTATGATGAAGTTTCCAATAGTTATTTTTATAGTGGGCAATTGAATGAGAAAAAGTTCTATGAGAATTACAAGACCATTGGAATTTTGGTTGATGAGATGATGTGTTTTGATGATTTTATTAATCTGATTGTGAAAGAAGTTCGAATGGATAGTTCTATTTCTTCTATAGAATTGTCGATGTTATTAGGTTATGGGATGAATGGAGCTCAGGATGTGGTTAAAATTCAAGAAGATAAAGATGTTGTTTGGTTTTTAACTTTAGTGAAAGATCAAAATACAAGATATCCTTTAGTTACTCATATTAATGATGCTTGTTTTGATGGATCCTCTTGTGCAATTAGTGATGGGAGTGATAACTTATGAAGGTGTAATCCGCCCAGTTGGGAATCATTCTGAATGGAGTTTGATAGATGTTGACATGAATGCATTGCCTCCAATTGTTAAACGTCAAGCAGGAAGACCCCGAAAGCAAAGGATTCCGTCGATTGGTGAAGCAAGAAGTCACACAAAATGTAATCATTGTCATCATGTTGGTTACAATCGTAGGACATGTAAATTTTTACCATTTTTACCATGATGTAATTTTTGACAATTGGTTTTAGATATATTTTTTCAAGATAGAACTCAATATTGTTGTTATCATATTATTCATACTATCAATACAAGGTTTGTGATTGTTTCAAAAGTTTAATATCAATACTATGAACACAAGAACTTTGGCATCTGATGAGAAAGTTTGAAGACCACACAACAAACAGTAATAGCTAACAGATAGACAACTATCAGTGATAGTGATAGACAACTACCACTGATAGAAGTTCACTTATATCAGTGATAGACATCTATCACTGATAGAAGTCTGTCACTGGAAAGAAGTTAATGATTTATAGACAACTATCAGTGATAGACATGATAGAAGTCGGATAGAAGAAAGAAGTTAATAATCATGAAGAACAAAAAGTCTAATAGAAAAGTTATGAGTAATAGGTAATAGATAGGTAGAAGTCTATCGGACAACTATCAACGATAGAAACCTATGACTTCTATCGATGATAGTAGTCTATCACTTTTTTTCATTAACTTTTATCAATCATTAACATGATAGCGTTATCATCACTTCTATCGGTGATGAGACGATGATAGAAGTCGAATAGGAACAAGAAGTCTAATAGATAATAGAAAAGTTATGAGTAATATGTAATAGATGAACAAGCGTGGTAGAAGTCTATCGGACAACTATCACCGATAGAAGTCTATCACTTCTATGCTGATAGATATCACAATAGTAGTTTATCAAAATTATAAGAAAAAAATTAGTTATTAAATAAACAGACAAAAAAATTAGTTATTAAATAAACAGACTTCTATTAGTGATATCACTGATAGAATCCTATCAGTGATATCACTGATAGCAACCTATCAGTGATATTACTCCTATCAGTGATATTACTGATAGCAGTGATTGGCGTGGGGTGTTTTAGTAATTTCAATGGCTCTTTTCAAATTTTTGTTATTTTTGCAAATAGATTGAGATATTTGCTATATGGACAATTATATTAGGTCTCTTTGCTACCAACCCAATTGCCCCTTAATATAAATTACTTTATTTTTTATTATTTGTCTCGTAGGGTTCAACTCAAGAAATGAAAAAAAAAAATTATTATTATTTGCAAGTAGAAAAAGAAGAAAATAAGTACTTTTTACTAGTTGTCAATTATAAATTATCTATTTTAATAAGTTTCGAGCAAAATATCATATACTTTTTTATTTTAACTAATTTAAAAAATAGATATTTTTTATTTTAATATTAGCAAGATCAAAATAAAATCATGGTTTTATCTTGAACTCGATGATTAGAAATTATATATTTTTGGGCAAACTACACTTTTAATCCTAAAATTTTATTTTAATTTTTATTTGGCAACTGAGATTTCAAAGACAATATTTTAGTCATGTAAGTTTAAAAAAAAATAGTCTAATAAGTCTTTAAGTAAATTGACTAACGGAAAATAATTTGAAAGTTACAAACAATACATTTGAAGTTATCAAGAGAATTGTTGATATTGGTGAAGATGAAAAGACAGATAAGGGAGAGATGGAGAAAGAAAAAAAAAGATAAAATATTTAAAAAGATAAAATAATAATAATTATAATAATTCAAAAGCGGAAGGAAGAAGAGGAACATAGATCAATAATATTTTTTAAAAAATAAAAATTATTTTTTTACAATTAAAATTATATATATATATAGAAAAAAAAAATCATGGGGTTGCCCCATGGGTTTGGTTCCTTGTCCCAAACAAGGGTTGGGCTTAGGAATGCTAACCCACCCTAAGTCCCAACCCTCAAAACAAACAACCCCTAGGTTCAATATTCAACTAACAAGTTTCCATTCTATTTATTTCCTTCAATATTGTTGATTTCTTTTGTTTGATCATCCTTTACTGCTTAATATTTCTGTGAAATGTGAATATAAATTACTTTCTTCTCTACTAAAATATAGTGTCCATGGATTTTGGAATAATTACCTGAAACTCAATATGCCTTGGATTTTGGACATACTTTTCAAGATAAACACCATCGTTTCCAAATGCAGCTGCAGCCTCACTCTTGGCTTGCTGCAATGAAGTAATAATACCATAATTAGAAGCTTCACCTACTGTGTAGTGTACCATGTAATTTAGGCGTAGAATATTTGACAGAGAGACAGTGAAATATCCAATTCATAATGCAAAAATTATGAGCGAAGCAAAGCTTAGGAGTATATTACTCTTGACCATATAATACATGCATAAAATAATGATAAACGAACAAAATATTGGAGGAATTTTCTATAAAGGTTCTAAAGGAAAATACTATCAAAGAAACTGTCTGGGGCATTTGGACAAAATCATAAAATCTTCAAGGGTATCTAGAGATAGCAAGAAAACCTCGTACGTGCTTCAGTTCAAAGTCTCCCTTTGGAGTTCTCTTTCAAATTCAAAGTAATTTTGTATCTACAATTCTTTTTGTGAAATTTTTGTCATCCCCTTGGCTTTTGCAGGATAATCTCGAATAAATTGTAATTTTGTTCATCTAATGAAAGACTTGCTCCTTTTTGAAAAATATGTATATATATATATATATTGAAAAACATGATTTTTTTTTTGCTAGGGAAAAATATTAAAAATTTAAACTGCAAAAAAAGGTATTCTTGCAGGTAAAAAAATTGCATTAGCATGTACCTGCAACAACTTCACAAATTCATCAGGTTCTTTAGCAAGTCTCATGCCACGTCCTCCACCACCTGCTGTTGCCTTCAAATTAAACAATGTTGTCAGTCGAAAAAAATGATCATGAGAAATTCAATTCAAATGCAACATAGTAAGGAAGATAGTTATATGCAGATATTATTTAAGCAAGATTAAGTCAGACCTTTTTGGAGAACTATTATACTTCATATACAGAAATAAATATACACAGGGCATAGAATGCAGAGGACATGTTGTAGGGAGAAGAATTTAGAGATTGTTGAATAAAACTTGAAACAATATTTATAGATCAGTGTCACTAATTGAGAAAGAAATCATAGAACTTTTTTCTGTGTGTGTGTGTGTGTGTGTTGGGGGGAGGGGGGGGGGAGAAAATAAAACACGCCCCCAAAAGATGAGAGTCTGACCATACCTACAAGAAAGGACTCAAATCCAAAAGAACAACACCAAGACTATAATTACAAAAAGGCATAGTGACAGGCGCGGGCGCCTACAAAAAGGCATTAAATCTCGCCACCTTTCAAACATCCCCACCCAATCTCTCGACCAATCTAAAAATCTTATTGTTCATCTCAAGCCAAATACCACACAAAACAACAAAGAAGCATGCCACAATCGAGCTTACAAAAAGAACTTCAATTACAAACAACCCCCACACAAACACCAATGGAACAAAAATCATGTGCCATGCAAATTTGAATCAACTCTTTTGATGGTTCTTCCCACATGAGCTCAATGATTTAAAAATCTGTCTGCTAAATGGCCCAAATCTATTGCACCCAATCAAAGACTTGAACCAAAATCAGACGCAAGGTACTCATTATCAGAAAAAACCACGATGCTGACACAACAAGCCTTTGAACAACTCCAATTTTCTTATAATTCTCATATGGAAGTGGAAACCTTAAAGAAGAGCAGTCGATTCTAGCCAGAACTCAGATATTTAAACTTCATTCCTGTCGTTCTTTGAACCAGTCTGTACAATTCAATCATAATACCTTGATCATTACTGGATAGCCAATTTCCTGTGCGAGTTTGATTCCTTCTTCAGTGCTCTGGAATATCGGATAACCACAATAAATTAAAGGTACAAATTATGAAATAATATTTACTCTGCACTCTTAGCAGAGCGTGCAAATAATATGATGCCTACTGACCAACGTTATACCTGTAAAAGACCATCACTTCCTGGAACAGTTGGTACACCTGCTTTTTTCATTGTATCTCTGGCAGTTGATTTGTCACCCATAACTCGGATGCTGTCAGGCTGCACAATGCATCAATAATTTCATACTTTCCCCCACAAAATGTATAGAAGATTATGGCAGCTTAGAATTAAACTTTCACACATGCTACATTTGCTAGGCAATCTTAAAGTACTTACATTAGGTCCAATAAAATTGATTCCATGTTCTCTGCACATTTCAACAAATACTGCATTCTCAGCAAGGAAGCCATATCCAGGATGCAGCATTGTACATCCCCGACTGATGGCAGCAGAGAGGACATTTGGGATCACTAAGTACCTGTTGAAGCAGATTCATTATTATTATGTACAGAAGAGATCCAAAAGAAGAACAAATCATGAAAAGATAGATGACAAACTTTTGGGCAGGAAACAATATTTATGAAGACATGAAATGTCTAAATTTTGGAGAGATGAATATGGGATGTCCTTTCAAAACTATAAATCAAGGATATCATATAAAAACTTTCCAATAGGCATTTTAATCAAAGGTGAAGTTAGGAAACTTCCAAAATCCCGAATTCCCTGGTCATATCTACTTCATCAAAACATTTATAATTCCTTAAGAAGAATGCTCTATCATAAGCTGCAACTGAAACCACAAAAAAGAGGGTGTTTAGCTAAGAGTTGGTTTGTATAGCTAGGGGTTATACAGTCAAAGCTTGAATTTGCTCCTCATTTTCTCCATCTTGACACTGCCCCCCCCCCCACCCCCCATGGTTGATTTGCACTTAATACCTCCTCATCATGGAGTTTCAGTTCTCTCACTTAAATTATCTTCATCTGATTGCCTTATTTCCCTCTCGTTTTCCAATATGGCGTGCAATTTCTCAATGTCACTCTGATACAGCTTGCCTTTTGGCACCATCAACGGAGATTCTTGTTTCAACTTCATCTCATTTATGACTTCAATTTTATGGATGCCATCCCTTCCTTTAATATTTCTAACTTTTCCAAGAATATCTTCTTCTACCCTGAATCCATTCCCAAGATCAAATAGCACTATACCAATTTGAAAGGAGTAAAAAAAATTGTATTGAAAACTAGAAGAACGAGAAAATGCAATAAAATATCCAAGTAATTCGTGAAACTCGGGCATCCCTCTTGAACAAGCTCAAGCCCAAGCCTAAACAATTGCTTGTCTTCAACCTCTCTTACTCACTCTACGCATAACCACCTCTGACTAACAAACTCCTTAATGGTATTTGTAATAAAGACTTACTTCCCACTAAAGATAGAACAAAAGGTGTTTCAAATTCGTGTATTCTAACCATGCCTCTATTCTGGAATTAAGTTCTTCATCCCTTCACAGAGCCCCATATTGACTGTCGAAAGCAGGCGTCCAAAAAAAATCGCCATAATTTTTGGGGTGAATATTTCAAATCCCACACTCAATGATTAGGAAAAGTAAGAGAAAAATGTCATCTGCCTCCTTGAGTAAACGGTCCACACAACAATTCCCCAATTCATTGAAGGATCCTTTACTAAAATTCAGCAGCCTGTGTCCCAATTTCATGCTGCATGAACAAACATAAGAAGATAAAAATAGAACAAGCTGTATTTCTTTCTTTCTGTCTCTTTTATCTTTTATTTCTTCCTCCCTCTTGGGAGTTTGTATCTTCTCTTTTTCATTTCTTCAATGAAAAGTCAGTTTCTTGTTTTAAAAAAAAATAAATAAATAAAAATTCAAGCTGCACGAATGCTCTTTGCCAAATGCCCAAGAGGACCCAAAGTTGATCAGGAAGTACTCCCAATAACTTCTTCTTTTTTTTTTGAGAAATGCTCTCAACGCTTCCTGCTATAAGAATAATGGAAGAATAATGCTCCTCCCCTGCCTTCAACATAAGACACACCAGCTAATCAACTTCTTCCCACAAAAATCTCTCCTAACATTCTGAATGGTTATGATCGACAACAGAGTGACAAGGAGAGATAGTTCCAGTCTTGATAAAACATCTTGGAAAGCTTTCCTCCATTTTTGGAGCTAAAAAACCACCTTGTAATAATGGCCAAGGGAACTCCAAAACTGTGAATATTAAGGACTCCCTCCAGGAGCAGTCTCTAAACATTTTAAGGGGCCAAGTTCAAGTTCCTAGAGAGTGAAAATCCAAATACCAAATGAAACTTGGAATAAGTTATCAAAAAAAGATAACAGATGACAAAGGTCAAGGGTCAAACGAAAGAGATAATGATTCGAAATCAATAATATTCAATGACAGCCTTCTAATATGCATGACTCCAAAATAGTAACTCAACTCGAAGAGAATAACTTTAAATTTTTATTTAAAAAAAAAACGTAAAAAGGAGACTATAAGCGAGACTGGGGCGCCCAAAGAGTTATTTATACACCACTAACCCAACGAAACCTCTTGATAAGACAAAGACCACGGTTCTAACGTAGATTTATCAGTTACGTCTAGAAATATGGCTTAAACTAGCAACCCTTAACCAAGTTGAATATTTAATGAAGCCCAGGCATTCGTTGCATGTCATTCCCCATAATGTGAATTCAAGCTCGCAATATCTTCGTTTCAGTATCAGAACAAAATATGAAATATGAATAAGATGCATGGATACGGTTCTGATAAATCAAGCAATTGAGACCATTAATGGAATAATGGGTGCCTGCAGCAGAGTAATGGTGAACAAAATATATGACTGAAGCAGCTTGAGAATAAGAACAAAAATAAGATCAATTGGGGTGTCTTACGATTGGCTGCTTGGTGCTTCACCAATACAGACGGATTCATCAGCTAATTTCACATGGAGTGCGTCCTTGTCAATGGTTGAGTACACAGCCACACAAGGTATTCCCAATTCATGAGCAGTTCTAATAATACGAA
Source organism: Trichosanthes cucumerina (assembly GCA_036507285.1). Classification (NCBI taxonomy): domain Eukaryota; kingdom Viridiplantae; phylum Streptophyta; class Magnoliopsida; order Cucurbitales; family Cucurbitaceae; genus Trichosanthes; species Trichosanthes cucumerina. Next base: position 6,358,003 of record CM071837.1, read on the forward strand.
CAGCAATTTCTCCTCTATTAGCCACCAGAATTTTATCAGCACGGCACATAACTTGAAGGTCTCTCTTATTCTTCCACGATTTACGACTATATTGCACTCCATTAGCTCTGTGTGTAGGAAAACTGACTTTCTTTGCACCCATGAAGGTACATTGAGAGCTCCTCAAGCCATTGGTAGTCCCAGCAAATAAACCCTTCAAGTAAAAACAATAGAAAAGCGAAGAAGAAACAACTCCAGTGAGATAAATTCATATGAAATCATGCGAATGTAAGTGCAAATCAGGATTGCGAGATGAGGGAGAAACAAACTGACCGTGAAAGAGGGAGCGCGAGAAGATTTGCAGAGAGGCATTGCGGCGTCCATGGATGAGAAGGAAAGGGAAAGCGAGTAAAATGAAAGGGACACAGAAATGGAAGCGAAGAAATGGGAGAGAGAGAATTGAGATTTGAAGGAAAGAGGGGGATGGGAGTGAGTTAAAGAGGTGGCGATGAAAACAAGAGGGATCTGATAGGAAGCTCCGCCCCCACCTAATTACTTAAAACTCAATTCTTGTGAACCGGTTTCAAGTTCAAACTCAACGCATCTTTATTCTCTCCCTTTCGTGGTTTCAGATTGGGAGGTTTTCTATTTTACCATTTTACCCATTCACTTATAGTTTTTCATTTCTAACGACCACTTCGATAGCAACTCTGACGATTATACTGACAACTCGACATTGCAATAAAACTCTAGGGATCGTGCGACCCGAGTACCCCAACAACTCGGCATCCCAATGATCCAAGCAACCTTACTTGTTTGAACCATCGCCAACGACCATCAACAACCATCCAACACACACCATCCTACAACCACAATTGATGACCACCCCGAAAACTCGACCACTTAGCAACCACCACTGTCGACACCTAGTTACCACTCCGATGATCCGATCACCCAACAATTCGACCACCACGATGACTACTTTAGTGATCACCCAACGACTTCACAACTCAAAACCACTGTTGACCACCATTGATGACCACTCTAAAGACCCGACTACCCTTTGACCACTCTAAAAACGACTCCAACGACCCTACAACCTGGAAACCACAATCACCCAAACAATCAATCTGGTGACCTAACCATCTTGATGACCACTTCAACGACCACACTGCTCGACAACTATTATCAACAACAACCCAACAACAACCTTTTTGGCGACACTATCACCCGAGTCACCTAGTTAATTTTTAAAAGGTTCAAATAAAACTAAATATGGCTACTAAACAAATTGTTTAGCCCAATATTTTTAAAATAGGTTTTAAAATATTGTGCAAAATATAGTTTCTAATATTTTAATTTCTAAAATCGAATTCAAAATTTATAACTAATTTATTATTGAAATAGATTTCAAAATATGGTGTCAACTTTTGTTTAAATTCTACATTTTCTTAAATATACCTTCAATATTTTAATTTTTAATATAGAGTTCCAAAAATAGGTTTATGAATACTTTGTAAAATAGAGTTTAAATTATTTAATTTTTTAGATAGACTTTTCATTTTTTAATTTCTCAAATAGAGTTTCAAAAACATGGTTCTGAATACTTTGTAAAATAGAGCTTTAGATACCCTAATGGACGAGAACTTGATGGCTTCATGGGGTGTTCATCGATCGGTAAGGGTCGATTTCGGACCAAAACCAATCAGTCGGTTATCACTAAAAGGAAACTGACATGTTGTTTTGATGGCACGAAAACCAACCGACCATCGGTCGGGTCGGTCGGTTACTTTGGCCCTTTTTTTTTACCCAATATTTTTTCTTATAGTAAATGGTATGTGTTTTCTCCCCATTTTTAGAAGCCTTAAATTTGCAAAACCCAATATATGTTAATCTATATTATGGCTTTAAATGATAATGGAAATATTAATACTAATTACTAATATCTTTGTTCCAAATTTACAATGGAGTTTCACCTTTCAAGTTTAAAACACCCTGCAACCCATAAACAACATCTTGGTATCAGGTAAATTAAACCACCAAAATGGTAGACAACAAGTATCTTCCCTTTTTTATTTTGGTAAAGTAATGAGAGAATATGAGCAGGATCACAAAAAGTAATGTCATTCAACTACCCAACAACTCTGTATAAAACTTGGATAGAAAATAGAATATATCATAGGGGAAAATCTAGTAAAATATATGGTAAGAATCATCAAAGATCAAATTTTTAATGATTTATAGTTTGTAACTCAATAAACTCACATGAAAAAATTGGCTCCTAATCAAATGGGAAAACAAAAAGTCTTCATCACAAAAGAGAACATAAGACAAGTCTCTAAGTTTTAATACAATAAAAGTTTCATTACAAAATAACCTAAATTCAAATTTAAATGACAACCATCTGATCGATGGAGGTAGATGTCAAGCTCGAAAAGTCTTCAATGTCTTTTTCTTTCTCCAAGATTGCTTTGAATCCTACAAAATTGGTTAATATCAAAAAGTATTTTAGTAGAAAAGTGTTGCAAACACTTAAAAAGCAAAGCACAACTAAACTCATACCTTCTCAGTTGTTTCATCTTTTTCCAATTCTTTGCAAAATTGCAAATCTATCGAGTTATAAATGAGTCAATTATGAGTGCATATAAGAGCCTCAACCGTTTTTGGAGCCAATGAAGAGCGAGCAGAGTCAACTATATGTCCTCCAGTACTAAAAGTTGACTCAGATGATACAGATGATCTTAGATGATCTTACTTATTGCACTAAGAACCTTAAATTGATAACTGCTTCCGCCAAGCTAGTATGTCAAAACTACTTTCATCTTTCACCTTAACAAGAGTTTCTAGCAGATATACATCAATCTATGACTCTCTATAAAAAAACAGTAGTCTCAACGTTTTCGAATGAACGTGCAAATCCATATTTATCATCCACATTAACATCCATTGATTCCATCTTTTGAACTTTATCCAAAGTCATACTAGTGGCACTACCAATGTCACTCCCACTAGAAGAAGATGAACTATATGCATGGAAGAGATGCCTCAAAAGATGTTCAACTTTATCAGTCATTTTTTTAGCCTCAATTGGACCTAACAAGTTGTTGAAACAAAATGACAAAAACTTCAAATTGTATCGTGGATCTAACACAACAACAACATATAACAACAAATCAGTATTCTCATTTTTCCCTAATACTTATCAAATTTAGCTTTCATGCTCTTAGCCACATCGCAAAGAATTTGATTTCTAGTTTCTTCAGAATTCTTTTGTATGCAATTTTGGACTATGCTAATTTGGTGGAAAACTTTATTAGAAGTAGTATAAAGAGATCCTGAAAAATTTAAAGTAACATCATAAAACACTTCCAAGAACCTAAGCAACATTCTTGCATTTTTCCAATTCTCTTTAGTAGGTCATTTTTCATTTGCATAAGCAGGTTTTTCATCCTCTAATATGTCAAAAGCTCTTTGAAATTTTGTAGTCGCCTCAAGCATAAAATAGGTAGAATTCCATCTAGTGGCAATATCAAGACACATCGAACTCTTACAAGATATTTTTTTTACTTTCAATACACCTCTAAAACTTTTTAGAGCGTGCAAGAGAAAATCTCACAAATCTCACAACATTCAGAATCCTACTAATGCATTTATAATGCTCCTTGAAAGCATCACATACAATCATATTTAATATGTGGGCACAACATCTAACATGCAAAAATTCACCATCCAACAATAACCCACTATCAAATCTCCTAATAAAAAAAGTAACAACAGTATCATTCGAACTTGCATTATCAATAGTCAAAGTGATAACTTTATCAATACCCCAATCCTTTAAATTTCTTGTAATGGTCCTACCAATAGTTTCTCCCTTTGATGAGATTAAATCCCACAGCGGAAGCGACGAGAATCGCGATGCTCTGTTGTGTTACTCAAAAACTACTTAAAATTGCATACATCACATGTAATTAAGGTTAAGCAAAGGGAGTAGGAGAATTTTACAGCGACTAACCTCTTGAAGAAACATCTTTCTTCTCGTATTCCTTCTCTCAAATCCGACAACGATCTCTAAGATCCCTCGGTCTCTACAACGATCTCCGGTTCTCGATCCACAAACAAAGACACCTCCACAAGGACTTCTCGATTGTTCTCCGACAGATGAAAGAGGAAGGTGGGTTCTCCTTTGGATTTTGGGTGTTGAGAGAGTAGAGAGAAAATGAGAGATTTTGGAACCTTGATTTTCAAAAATATGAGAATGAATTAAGGATAACTTCTACAAACATCCTTTTATAATGGGATGGAGTGGAGAGAAATTCTCCACTCATTGTCTCAATTAATCACATACTATATGATATGCAAATCATATTTGCATAATCATATAGTATGAGGTATCACTGTTGAGATTTATGCCCTAAACTCGTGTATTTGTAATTTTCAAGGAAATGAATAAAAGTGTTATTTTTTTCCTTAAACCTTGTATTCTCGCAATTACAAACTTAAATCCAATAAACTAAGCTCCAGGGTCATATTTAGGAGATCTTGAACCGTGTGTAATTGACACATAGCTAGGATCAAGTTCAAGTAGATGACTCAAATGGTCTATAATACATGGATAAAGTTGGGAACCTCATCCTGGTAACACTATGGATGCGACCCACTTTGTATTTGATACAAACGAGGCGATCAAACTCGTTCATGTAGTTTACATGTAAGTGGGGGCATCATGTGCGATGAGATTGTACAAGATTGGACCGAGAATTACTAGACCGCTCTAATAACGTGGTTGATAGATTGGGGCTAATAATTCAATGATCACCATTAGTGACTCAACTTGAATCCTGAGGAGTTACGAACTTCTGTCTGTGGGGGTTTATCCTTAGACTAGTACGGGTGAGAGTGGCCACAAATGTCGACTCAATATGCCTACCTTCTCAGGGATGAAACCTCGTAGGGAGCTGGTAACTTAACTTCACAAGAAGAAATTCACTCTTTTTTCGAACTAGGGTAACTAGATAGGTTGTTCCCATAAGAACTAAATCCAGGTCTTGAACAACGGGGCCCCTCCCTTTCGCTGGTATGAGAGGGACATTGTTTATGGTTGAACCATAAACTTGTTGTTCATTAGAGGATCAATGGTGCTTAAGGAGCAAGAAGTAGTCACAAGGGTAAAATGGTAAATGGACCCAGCTGTGACTACGAACGATCTGTGAAGGGTTGACTCACGGGCATTGGTTATATCAATGGGCACGACTTGTCCTACAGTGAGGAGAGTGCAGCTATGAGTCTTTAGTGGAGTGACTCGTAGTTAACGAATGTTGATTAACGGAATCAAAGAGTTTGATTAGTTAATCTCGTATCGTCGGAGCTCGTGATCTGTAGGTCCATTAGGTCCCTCAGTTGGCTCAATATGGAAATAATGAGGGTATAAATTTTTGGAATGAATTTGAAGTGTTCGAATTAAATTTAGGGAATTATATCAATTATATATGATATAATGGATATAGAATATAGTTTAATGTGAATATGATTCATAATAAATCATGTTATTGCCTAATTGTGGAATTAAGGTATAATTAGAGAAATTAATTTGAGAGATATGTAAATTGAATATGTTTCAATTTAATTTCCACTTTATGTAAATGTGATTTACATAATAAGGGATTTGATACCTTATATTATGCAATTATGCAAATTGATTTTGCATGATGCATAATTAGTGGAAATAGTGGCATAATGGGTGGAGAATTTGTCTCCACTCACATTGGCTATATAAGCATCCTTTTAGATGCAAAACGATGCACTTAGTCATTTTCAAAGATTTTGCTCTCTAGCAAATCACTTTCTCTCACAAATTCTCTCTACATAATCCCTCTTCCAAAAAGGAGTTTTCACTTCTCTCCCTCTCGTAGAGAACAACCGAGAAGACTCATTGGAGGTGTTCGATCGTTAAGAACGTGGAGATCGTAGACGACAAGTGGATTACGAGAAGAATTGTGTCTTCAAAGGTAATCCCTAATCTAGTATGTTTTCATAGTTAGACTTAGCCTTTAGTTTTCTGTTTTTGTCAATTTCTATGTGAACATAATCAAGAACAAAGGCGATCAATCGCTTCCGCATTGGGATTTAATCCCTTCAATCACATACCTTATTATGCAAATCATATTTGCACAATGTGAAATTAAAATTGAATCACATTCAATTTTATACATCTCTCAAATTGATTTCTCCAACTATGCCTTAATTTCATAATTAGGCTATAGTATAGTTTAATATGAATCTCATTCACATCAAAGTATATATTATATCAATTATATCTCATATAATTGACATAAATACCCTTTATGTAAATTTGAACACTTCAAATTCAGTCCAAACTTTATACCCTCATTAATTCCATAATTGAGCCAACCGAGGGACCTAATGAACCTACAGATCATGAGCTCCAATGATTTGAGATTGACTGACCAAACTCTTTGATCCCATCAATCAACATTCATTAACTACGGGTCACTCCATTTTAGACTCGTAGTTGCACTCTCCTCACTGTAGGATAAGTTGTTTATTGGGGTTTATGCCCTAAAACTTGAAGTTTGTAACATTTGTTCTAATTAAATCAGAAAAGTGTTATTGTTTATTTCATTATTTCTCTATATTGCCTTATATAACCCTAAATCCAATAAATAAACATCTTAGGTTGTCATATGTCTCTTGAACTGAATGTAGTAGACATATAAGGATCTCAGATCGAGAAACAGTCTAAAGGGTCTATAGTGGAGGGATAAGGTTGGGTACCTCATCCTAGTAATACTATGAAGATTACCCACTTTATATATGATACAAACACAGTGATCCAATGTGTTTGTGTAGACGACATGTGAGTGAGGATATCCTATGTGATGAGATCACATAAGACCGGACCACGAAATAGTAACAAATAGATGTAACTCTGTTGACTACTTAGGTTTCTATTTCAATAGGATGACCTAGACAACTTGATCTCAATCCTGAGCAGGTTATGAACTCCTATTTGCGAGAGATTGTCCTTTGACTAGTATGGGTGAAAGTGTCTCGAGACGCCGACTCAATGTGCCTATCTTCTTGGGGATAGGACCAAGTAGGCAACTGGGGACTTAACCTAGCAAGATGGAGTTCACTCCTTCCCCACTTTAGGTAAGTAGATGAATGTTACCTTAAGTGGTGTCTCCTAGACTTGAACAAAGGGTCTGACCCTCTCATTGGCCCGAGAGGGACTTCTGTTTATTGGTAGGACTATAAACAGGTTGTTCATTAGAGGAACACTTGTACTTAAGGTCAAAGATGTAACCTAGGGGTAAAACGATAATTTGACCAAATGGCGTTACGAACATTCATGAAGGATTGATTTGTTGTTATTGGTCAATATCCATGGACACAGAAATATATCTGCAGTGAGAATAGTGCAACTGGAAGGACTATAGTGGAGTGTTCCCGCAGTTAACGAATGTTGATTAGGGGGTTAATGAGATTAACCTAATAATCTTGTATTGTTGGAGTTTCTGATCTGTAGGTCCATTAGGTTCACTTACTAGCTCGTAAAGGATTCTTAGATTATTGATTAATGATTAGAATTTGAAATGTTCAAATTCAATTAGGGAATAAGCATGATGTATGGAGATACATTATAATATAAAGTTTTATGCATATTAGAACTTTATATTATACATTTAATTTGAATATGATTCAAAATAAATTAATTGAGAGAATTAAATATTTCAAGGAGTTCAAATATTATTTAAATGTAAATGAGATTCATATTTAAAGCTATAGGTTAAAATAATTTAATGTGCATTAGATGTACATTAAAACTATACGTTAGAGGGAAAATGATTAAATGTGATTTAATCATAGAAAACTAAATTAAATATATGATATTTAATTTGGTTTTGTTAAATATGATTTAATTAAAATTAAAATTAATATATATAATTAAATATGATTTAATTATATTAATTAAATTAGTTAATTATTTTTTAATTAATTAATTAGGGAACGTGTCAATGACACATTCCCACTTCTCCCTCAACTCTCTTTCGATAGGGACAGAGAGTGAGGAGAGTTGAAGCTTCTTTTTCAATTCATCGATTGAACTTGTAGAGATGAACTTATGGTAATTTCAATCTCTCCTCACTCAAGAACTCTCTCTAAAGAAAATCTCTTTTCTCCAAAAGGTTGGAAAACCCTCCCACAAGGCTTGATCTAAAAACTCAGAGAATAGGCAGTGTTCACTTTTGGTAGTGTCCTATTGGAAAAGGTAAAGTATTGTGTTGTACAAATTTTTGAGAAGCAAAGTGTTGTTGCACTGTGAAAGCTACAAAGGTAAAATTCTCAACCTTTAGTTTAGAGAATTTCGATTACAACATGTTTACTGCATCAAATCCATGCCTAAATTGTTTATCGTTATGTTTTTAACCCAATGTATTAGTATTTGCTTTTTGCCAAAACAAATCGAGTTTTCGATCCAATTAAGTTTCCGCTGTGCATAGGGATCTTGATTCCTTTAGTCGTGTTCATCGATATAACCAATGCCCATGAGTCAACCCTTCATACGTTGTTCGTAGTCACAACTAGGTCAAATTACCATTTTACCCCTGTGCCTACCTCTTGCTCCTTAAGTACCATTGATCCTCTAATGAACAACTTTTTTATGGTCCTACCATAAACAACGCCCCTCTCATCCCAATGAGAGGGTGGAACCCCGTTGTTCAAGCCATGGAGTCAACACTTGAGGGAACAACTCATCTAGTTTCCCTAGTTTAGGAACAAGTGAATTCCTTCTTGCGAAGTTAAGCTCCCAACTACCCATGTGATTCTGCCTCTAAGAAGGTAGGCATATTGGGTGGCAACTCTGGCCTACTCTCACCCGTACTAGTCTAAGAACAGACCCTCGCAGACAGAAATTCGTAACACGCTCAGGATTAAGGTCGAGTCACTAATGGTTATCTACGAATTTATTAATCCTAAACTGTTAACGGTGTTACATCAGTTGGTCTAATAATTCACGGTCCGGTCTTGTACAAACTCATTGCACAGGATGCCCCCACTCACACATGTCAACTATATGAACGAGTTGGATAAGCTCATTTGTATCCAATACAAAGTGGGTTGCATCCACAGTGTTATCAGGATGAGGTTTCCAACTCTTTCCATATACCATAGACCATTCAGGTCATTTACTCGAATGTGATCCTTCTTATATGTCCACTACACACCGTTCAAGCTCTCATACCTGAAGCTTAATTTATTGGATTAAGTTTGAAATGCGAGATACAAGGTTTGATGAAAAATAACTTTTATTTATAAACATCAAATGTTACAAACGACACGAGTTTAGGGCATACACCCCAACACCCTTATGATTCTCAATGGTACTACACATTCATATTTAACTATGCTTGAAAAAAATGATCCACATAATTAGTTAACATATTGGTATGCAATTCAACAAACAATTGTCAATTAAAAAATGGATTTGAAAAAGAAAACAACCTAAATTAATTGTTAAGAAAATAACGTAATGATAACACATAAAATAGTGTTATCCATTAGCCTGAATGCTTGCTAGTTTATGCTTTAATGTGTATATTTATGTATTTATTTCGTTCATCTTGTAGGAATCGAGCAATTATGAAGAAATTAAAAATTCAAGGACAAAAAAAGGTTAAATAAGCCAAAAGGGCGTGTTTTGGGACATTGGAATCAAGCAAGGAAGCAACAAAAGGAGAATTGTCCATTAGCACAACGTTGAGATGCCACAAATGGTGTCTCAACACCATGCTTCTAGAAAAACACATTAAAAGACCACACTAGTGTCGTTACAACACTACTTGTACCGTTGCAACGCCACAAAAACACGCATGTTGAAAGGTTCCGTCCAAGCAGAATTGTAACGCTACCTCGTGTTTCCAAAATCAACAAGGAATTTAGGTCACAGTGTAGCGTTGCAACGTAGTGACACTCTATAAAAGGTACATGGTGGTTGTGATTTTGGGGAGTCCATTTGAATAAGTCATTCTATAATTCTTAAAATTGCCATGTTTTAAAGCTATATAAGTATTTTTTAGAGCCAAGGAATGAATTCAAGGCTCGAGATCGAAGTAACCACAATGGGAACGAGTGCAACATACACCCAAGAGTTTTATTTCTATCTCTTTTGTATTGTAGTTTTTAATTTTGAGACTTTGTATTAGTTTAGGGATTTGTTATGATGATTGATGTTAAACATGTAATTTCTTGAACATTGCTCTTTTTGTTATCGTTAATTTAATTTAGAGATCTTTTGCGTATGCTCAATTCTCTTATATTTTGTTATCACTCAATTCGATCTTTGGCCAAGATAAAATTGTATGTGGTTTGAATGTTAGTTTGGAAAAGTAAGATTCAAATTAAAAATAATAATGCCATAATATTGTGAGTATGGAAATGCCATAATTGTTATGGAACTCGTTAAGTCTAATTACATGATATTGTGCTTAATTGTGATTTAGTGTAGTTATGTTCCCAGCTCTCCACTCGGTCTTGTCCCCAAAATGGAAGGCTTATTGAGTCGGCGATCTGGCCCCTCTCACCCATGCAGATCAAAGCACAATTCTTCACGAACAAGGGTTCATAATACACTCAAGATTAAGACAAATTGCCTAGGTCATCCTATTGAAATAGAAACCTAAATAGTCAATGAAGTTACATTTATTGGTTACTATTTCGCAGTCTGGTCTTATGCAAACTTATTGCATACGATACCCCTACTCGCATATTATCTACATGAATGCATTGGATGATTGTGTTTGTATCAAATACAAAGTGAATAGTATCTATTGAAAGAGTCTAAATTAAGAAAACGAAAGCAATTTAGGATCTTGAACACTCTAAGTTGATCAATCTTGCAAAATAAAAACATGCTCAAAGTTGGAAAAACTGGGAGTTAAGAAACTCACTTTTGAAGATTAAATTCTCTTCACCCGGTGGATGAATTTCAACACGAACACTTCGTGGACCACCTCTAGAGTCTTTCCTACTATCCTCAGGCCTTGGAACGGATTGTGGGATCCTAGGTTGAAAGAATTTGGAAGAAGACCTAATGGACATACAGATCATGACCTAATGGAAGAAGGCCTTGGAACGGATTGTGGGATCCTAGGTTGAAAGATTCGGATTTGAACAATTCAAATTTTTTTCTCTCAAAATGTTACAAGGCTTAGTCCGAGCTAGTAAGAAGGACCTAATGGACATACAGATCATGAGCTCCAACGATACGAGATTAATCGACCAGACTCTTTAACCTAGCTAATCAACATTCGTTAACCACCGGGACACTCCACTAAAACCCAGTGGTTGCACTGTCCTCACTGTAGATATATTTATGTCCACTCGATATAAACATGATTAGTAAGTCGATCCTTCACAGGTCGTTTATAATTACAACTGGGTCAAAATTACCGTTTTACCCTTGTAATTACCTCTTGTTCCTTAAGTCCCACTGATCATCTAATGAACATTTAGTTTGTGGTCCAACCAGCAAACTGAATCCCTCTCGTGCCAATGAGAGGGGTAGGCCCTTTGTTCAAGGCCTGAAGTCAACACTTAAGGGAACAACCTCTCTACTAATTCCTAAAGCGGGTAGGAGTGAATTCCATCTTGCAGAACTATGTTCCCAACTATCTACCCGGTCTTATCCCTGAAATGGGAGGTTTATTGAATCGGCAATCTCGGGCCACTCTCACCCATGCAAATCTAAGGATAATTCGAATAAACAGAAGTTCATAGCACGCTCAGGATTAAGATCGAGTTACCTAGGTCATCATATGAATATAGTCAGTTAAGACAGTAAACGAAATTATAAAGTCTAAGTGACTATTTCGTGGTCTAGTCTTATGAAAACTCATTGCATAGGACACTCACACTCACATGTCTCCACATGAACGATTTAGGATCACATCGTTTGTACTTTACAAAGTGGGTCGCATCCATAGTGTCCCTAGGATAAGGTACCCAACCCTATCCTTATACTATAGACCGTTCTGGCTATAACTTGAACTTGATCCACTTTTATGTCACATATAAAGTTCAAGTATTCATCCTATAGTCAAGGGTTCTTTATTGGGTTAAGGTTACACAATACACAATTCACTTTATTCAATAACACATTTACAGAATAAATCTCAATAACATCTTTATTGCAAAATAGAATATACATTCAGTTTACAAAACCACGAGTTTTAGGACATAAAACCCAACATCCATACGTCACTAAGATGAGGTACCCTACCTTATCCCTATACTTTAAACCCTTTGTGTTGGTTCTTGAACATTGATCCCCGTATGTCCCACATACAGTTCAAGACGCATAACACAACCTAGGATGTTAGTTTATTGGATTTAGGGTTATTTAAAACAAAACGAATACAACATTCAACACCCTTTTATTGAATAACCTCAATAACATTTTATTGATAATAATCAAATTTACATTTACTATCTACGAGTTTTAGGGCATAAAACCCAACAGTCGATTCGTTAGCATGCTTAATTTAGTAGCACCTAAGCCGACTCGTGTTTGCATAGAATGAGGCCTAACCTCTTCGTTGTAGATTGCATGATAGGTTTTGAGATCCAAATGACTCTTTAATTTGATTTAGGCTTTCTAAATTAAATTATTGGTTTAACCAACTCTTGAGTAAATTGAATTAATCAATTTCTTAGTATGGAATGCTATCGTGTTCAGTTTAGAAGTATTTAATTAGGACTAATCAATGCTAGGTTGGTTAGTTAGTTTTGGGAGCCCTTTAGGGGGCGTGCCTGGCTTTAACAGGTAAGTCGTTTAATTGCTTAGAACATAAATCAAAGTGTATTTCTCGTTACCAATGAGCTTAATACAAAGTTAGGTCTAATGAACCCTCGATTTAGTGTTTTGCAGGTATTTTTGTGTTGGGATTTATGCCCTAAACTCGTGTATTTGTAATTATTGAAGGAAATAAATAAAGATGTTATTTTTTCTCTTCTACTTGTATTTCTCGCAATTACAAACTTAAATCCAAGGTAAAATATTAGGAGATCTTGGACAGTGTGTAGTTGACACGAAGCTAGGATCAAGATCAAGTAAATGACCCAAATGGTCTATAGTACATGGATTAGGTTGGGAACCTCATCCTGGTAACACTATGGATGTGACCCACTTTGTATTTTATACAAACGAGGCGATCCAGCTCGTTCATGTAGTTGACATGCGAGTGAGGGCATCCTGTTCAATGAGTTTGTACAAGACTTGGCCAAGAATCAATTAGACTACTATAGTAATGTCGTTGATACACTAGGGCTGATAAATTCAATGATGACCATTAGTGACTCAACCTGAATCCTGAACGAGTTACGAACTCCTGTCTGCAAAGGTTTATCCTTAGACTAGTACGGGTGAGAGTGACCACAACTACCGACTCAATATGTCTACCTTCTCAGGGATGAAACCTCGTAGGGAGCTGGGAACTTAACTTCACAAGAAGGAATTCACTCGTTCCCGAACTAGGGTAACTAGATAGGTTTTTCCCTTAAGAACTGCATCCAAGTCTTGAACAACGGGGCCACCCTCACGCTACCTCGGGAGGGACGTTGTTTATGGTCGAACCATAAATTTGTTGTTCATTAGAGGATCAGTGGTGCTTAAGGAGCAAGAAGTAGTTGATAGAGAGAAAATGCGCAAGCACACGCAATCAAGGTAATATAAAACTGGAAGTATTCCAGAGTATCGAACCCAAGGGAACGGAGTAATAAAATCGATCAGGAGTAACACAATATGTGGACTGAATGCAATAGATAACCAAAGGTGGATCAATAGTGAGGTGATTGGGTGTAAAACTAAATTCAATAATAAGAAAGAAGGGATTCAAAATGCTAAGTCCACTAAGAGAGACAACACAACTCGAGGCAATTGCCTCGCTTAACAATTACGCCTTGTAGCACGGTGCGCAATGGCGCGGTAATAGGCTGTACTAGCCCACGAAGGCAAAACAACGCACTTGTGTCGCGCTGCATGCACTTGCGTGAGAAGGCAAAACAGCGCAATTGCATTGCGCTGACTTGCCGCGTAATTATGATTTTCTACTACCGCAACGCAATTGCATAACACTGCGTCAACGATCAACTGCTAAGCGATGTGATTTAGCTAATTCTTCCAAACAAAGTAAGCCGAGCCCTACTCCCATTTGACCTTATTTGAAGTATCGTTAGGAGGCTGAGTGTTTGGACCTATATGGCTATGGTCAGTCTATCTCAGGTGTTCATGCCCATGGCTCTGCAGTTTTGCAGTCTTGCCCTATGCATAGGGTCAAGTTCAGGTTTTATGTCTAAACCCCTTTACTCCATTACTTTTGGGAACTCCACTTCAGTTCAACCTTTTCAGTACTGAACTTAAGCTTGATAGGTAACCTTAGATGACCAACTAAGGTTCCCCATAATAAAATCACCAAAAGTAAACTTCCTTGGAGGGTTAACCGAATGCTCTTGCTATGGAGCTTTGTTGTCTTCCCTTAGGGTATTCACATTCTGAATCCCTAAGGGAAGTTAGCTCATCATAAGTAAAGTAGTAAACATAAAATCGAACTTAGTTTGCAAAGACAACATCTTAAGCTTCCTCTCTAGGTCTACCACTGTTTAGCATGAACCGAGAGAGCTAAGGTACCAGATTGTAAATGAAAACGAAAACTCAGAACGAGAACTTCAACTCAACAATTACCCTTTATTGAAAATAATAACCACGTTGTGAAATATAAACTACAAAAAGTGATGAATCCAGCAAACTAAACTGGAATATAGAAACAGAAACAACTATCGAATGCTTACTGAAGGTGTGCAATACGGAATGAAATAAAAACTTCAAAAAACTGAACTGAAATCCAAAAGACCAAAATAAAATCGTAGAAGTTTAAAACTAGAAGTTGCTCCTTAGGAAAGCAGAACTACAACTTGATGAACAGTCAGAAAATCAGCAAAGAGACGATAGTAAACTGGAGCGTAGTATTCCTCTCTCCCGCCGTCCTCTTCCTCGAGTGCTTGCTCACTTATTTATAGAGTAGCTTGTCCTTAGGGTTTTCGTCGACCAACTTGTATTATTGCCTGCGATTTCTGGCTTGATTTCCGTATTTAATCTTTTCCTTGATTCTTGCGACTCTTCCTACTTTGTTTAGGTTGTACCCGAAGGCAAAGGCTAGACAGTTGCATCAATTTGCGTCTATCGACCAGGCAATTGCGTCATTTTGCATCCCTACAACCAAATAATGTGATATGTAAGTTCTCTTTTTAACTTATGGGACAATAACGTAATTCCTAAAAATTATTCATACTTTCGCCTGCTTTTTGATCAATTTCTAATAATAAGATATCGATAATGGTCTAAATAACTCTCATAAATGAGAGTTATCACACCCCCGAACTTGAATCATTGTTTGTCCTCAAGCAATTCATGTGCCTTCTCAATCTATTCATACTGCCCAAGATCCTGATTACTTCTTTTGCTTGATCTCTCAGATGGTATCCTCCCTCCTAACACCATATTGTTGCCACAACCTCGACCTTTCCTTGTTTATCAAGATCACTTGCCTTCTCTTTTTATTCTTCCTGGTTTCCTTCCAACTTTAAAGTGCTCGAATTTTTTGCTTGGAATATGTTTCTCTTAGTCAATCGCACCTTCGCTCCAACTCACCAATACTTTGTGGTATCAATGTCTGGCTACGAGTGCACATCACTATGTGAAACTGGCTTGCCTGCTCTTTTCTTAGTCGATTTTTCATGCAAGGTTAATCACGGTGTCATGACTTTCCCTGATTACTTGATCTACATTGAAGGTAGAGCATCCCCACACACACACACACACTTGGAATGGGCAATGCCCTCATTGTACTTATTTTGGGGGTATTTAGCTACAAAATTACAAGTGATTTGATTCTAAGGATTAGTTGCGATTGTGGCTACAATAAGTTTGTGTTTAAGGAAGGTGTGTTCCTAAAGTCATCACTAAGATCACCCAAAATCTGTACTCCTGGATCCCTACCTATTAAATGGATTGGTCTTGTGCTGTTTCAAGTAGTTGATCGACAAACTTATTATTTCCCTTAGTACTCAAGTAATCAAGCAGACTAAGAAGCAACAACCATTTATCTTTAACGTATGAAATCAGACAATTGTTTCAAATTTGAAAGAAAGAGAAATTCCAAATGACAAAGCTAACAGAACAAAGAAAACAAAGAAAGAGAAATTGAAAATGATAAAGCTAAACAGAACACAAAAAACAAAACAACCACTTCCTTAGGCTACTGATGAAGTGTCTTCCTGCGAAATTTCCTCTTCCTGGCGTAGCTCAACAGGGACATTTGGATTGGTACCCCTTTTCCTTTTGACAACAGCGCAAGGGTCTGCCGCACCGCTTCATCCCTTTGTTGAACATAGGCTCAGTAGAGCACATTTTTTTTCTCCATTCGCTTCATAGCAACCTGTAATTCCTACACTTGTGAGGCAATTTTCTTATTTTCAAACTCTGCTATTTTCTTGCCTTCTGTTTTGCTGTGCTTTTTCATCTTCCGATCATTATGCAGAATAAGTGAACGGATACCAGCGACGTCTAAAGGCTTTGTGGTCATCTGATGGTTAGTTGCAACTATACCAGCCACCCTGCATAACTCAGTGATTAATGAAGGGAAGAACAATTTTCCTATCGTCTTTTTAGCTCCCAATATGATCTCGCAGGAGATTATTTTCCTTATATTGAGCTTCAGTCCTTTATGCATGCAGTAGAGGAGCATTACTCTTTCTTGTGCAATTTTTGCTCCGTGCGTGGTTGGCAGAATGCAATTGCGGATAAAATTTAGCTAGATTGCATGTTCGCTTTTCAGATATCCTGGCAGTAGATGCTTCTTACCGCACTGGGCAACCTGCCACTGCGTTCCTTCAGGTGTTAGCATCTGTAATACTTCTTGCAACTGTTCATCAGATGACTCTTCAATTGTTTTATTCCCCCTGACATTTTTGAAAGAGCGCAAGGAAAAAAGTTTATTGATTGCCTTGCCAGAAAACCTTACTCTTTTTCCATTAATTGTAACCATGTCAGTTTCTTCTTATATTCTCGCATAAAATTCGGTTACTAGTGGAAGATTTGTCGGTGGGGGGTGTTGGCACAGCTTCTCCCAACCTTGAGTCTTGATCATTGCTGTTATAAGTTTGGGGAGATCACCAGCTTGGGTAGAGAATCCTCGCTCCCCGATGAATCCCAACTTTGCTATTGCCTTTTTTCTGTTTTCAACTTCAGCCTCAGTGTGAGATTTCTCTTCTTCTCTTTCTTTCCTTTTTTCACTGGATCTGCCACCTGCCTTCTTATTTTTGTTTTGTTTTTTTCCTTCTGGTTCTTCTTCTTCAGCTTCCTCTTCCTTCCTGTTGTTTTCATTCTCATCTTATTCTAGGTTTATTACCGTGGTTTAATTTCATTGCCCTGTTCTTCTTGTCCTTGGCTCTCTGTCTCCATTGCCTCTGCGACTGGGTTCTCTTGGTCCTGTCTCTCCACTTCCTCCTCCTCTTGTAGTGTTCGTCTTTTTGCAGAATTATGAGACTTGACATCTTCCGAATCCCAGTCATCAGCAAAGTGTTCTATATTAAATGACAGATAACCTGATGATGCTATCTCATGAATCGATTTTAGTTCCCTTCTGGTTTGTCTCCCTGCTCTTCCACATCATTAGAAGACCCTTTAGAAGGTCTTCTGACCTGTTCTTCAGAAGCTCTTTGCTGTTGGGTGAACTGCTATGCTATTTTTTTGGCTTTTCAATTGCCTCCTTCACCCAAGCTTCATTTGCCAGCTTTTTTTTGTTCTTTTTCTGCCTTCTTCCTCAGCAGTTCTTCATCAATTTCCCTTTTCAACCTCTCGTCCTCTACCTTCTTTTTCAACTCTTCTTCTTCCTTTTGTTTCTTCACCCTTTGTTCTTCTTCTTTCTGTTTTTTCAATCTCTCTTCCTCCTCCTTCTTCTGCAACTCCTCATCTTCTTTTCTTTTCCTCTCTTCCTCAGCTTTTAATTTTCTTTGTTTTTTTCTTTCTTCTCTTTCCTCTAGCATCAACAAGGGTACTCGCTTCCTAGCTAGAAATTAAGCCTAGGCTTTCTATTTTCATGAACAAAGGGTACCTTAATAGATGCCAATGCCGCTGTGATGTCTTTGGGTTGCTCTTCCGATGGCTCACCTTCCCCCTACTCCTTTTCTTCCTCGTCTTTCGAGGGTTTTATGTGGCCTGTCAAGTCCCATTCGAGTTGCGTCGCCCGTCTTCGTGCATGCATAACACAGATCGCCTCTCTCCACTCGGGTGTTCCTCTCAGTTCTTTTGCCCTTTTTGGTTCCTTTGTCTCTGATGTCGAGCCGATGGGTGGCTGAACACTTATGGGTTTCTCCTATTCTTGCATTTTATCCCTCTGGTCATCAGAGAGTTCTCGGAGCCTTTGGATCCATTCTCTGGATCCTGGCTTGAAGGAGAACAAATCTGCATCTTCCCTATTGTCTTCTCTCTTGCTTGACTGAGCTTGGTTAGGGTTCTTCATCTTTGGAAGTTGCGGGGGTTCATTCTTTAGATTGTTCGAGAGAGAAGGGGAAACGCTGGTCAGTGGAGGGTAGTTAAGGCTTAAATGTCTGTAAGAAGGGGGTTAACGTCGTTTAAATAGAATTGACCTAGGTCAACTCTTCCTTCGCGCGCCTTTTTTTTTGTTCCATCACGATGCAATTGCCTCCATTTTCGTTTGTGTGTGCTCGTCCAATGCGCGTGTAGCAACTTGCCCTTGTTTCCTGCTTCTTGCACAAGACAACTGTACCGTTCTGCCGTTCTATGCAAGTATAGGCAGCGCAAGGCAATTGCCTCGCTTTGCTTTTCTGCAATTATGTTGGCGCTGTATTATCGATGCAACTGTTTTCTTTTATGTGATTCATGATACAATTACGTCATTTTGCCTTCTTGATGTCATTCGAACAGTTTGCATAGCTTCCTGCGCATTCATTTAATTTGTTAGAAAGTTCAGACAGTTTGTATAGTGATGATTTTTTTTACTTAGACTTCCTTGAGAATAACTACGATCTTTTGCTTCTCCATCTAGTCATTCCAGTATGGCTTTACGCTTTGACCATTGACTTTAAATATGTTTCCCTTGTCATCAATTAGATCTATTGCCCCATGTGCGTATACTCTATCAATATGGAATGGTCCTGACCATCTGGATTTTAATTTGCTTGGGAATAGTTTCAATCTGGAGTTAAACAGAAATACCAACTGCCCCTTTTCTAGTTCTTTTTGCCGAATCTTCGAATCATGCCATTTCTTCATTTTCTTTATTTTCTCCTCGGAGTTCCTCTAACTCATTAGTTTGTAACTTCCTTGCTATTCCTGCTTGCTCCATGTCCATGTTCAGCTTTTTAATTTCCCAAAATTCCTTGTGTTCTAGTTCCAGTGGTAAATGACAGGCTTTTCCAAATACGATCCTGTAAGGTACATTCCCAATGGAGCTTTATATGCAGTCCTATGAGCCCATAATGCCTCATCTAACCTTGCGGACCAGTATTTCTTTGTTGGATCCACCGTCTTCTCTAGAATGACCTTAATTTCTCGATTGGATAATTCGACCTGACCATTCGTCTGCGAGTGATAGGCTGTAGCTACTCTATGGTTTACATTGTATTTAGCCAAAACTTTTGCCACGATCCTATTGATGAAATGTGATCCTTCGTCACTGATTAACATTCTTGGTGTTCCATAACGTGTAAAAATGTTTTTGACAAGGAATTTCTGGACCACCTTTGCATCGTTTGTTGATGTGGCTATTGCCTCAACCCATTTGGACATGTAATCCACGACTAGTAATATGTAGTAATTTCCAAACGATTGTGGGAAAGGACCCATGAAGTCGATTCCCCAAACGTCGAAAATCTCTACTTCTAGCATATATTTCATCAGCATTTCATTGCGTGCTATCACATTCCCCGTCCGTTGGCATCTGTCGCATCTTTTTACAAATTCTTGCGCGTCTTTGAACACGGTAGGCCAGAAATATCCAATTTGCAAAATTTTGGCCGCTGTCTTGGTTCCTGAAAAATGACCTCCATAAGGTGCCATTTGACACACGTCCAAGATTTGCTTCATTTCTTGCTCGACTACACATCGCCTCCAGATCTGATACTTATAAAGGTGTGACTCATCCCAAAAATAATGCTTGACGTCTGAGAAGAACTTTTTCCGTTGATGCGACGATGCTTCTGGTAGGCTGATTCTGCATGTCAGGTAATTGGCAAAATCTGCATACCATGGATCTCTTTGTATGTCAACCTTCAGGATTTGTTCATTTACAAAATTCTCTTTTATTTCATCCTTCTGACCATCTCCTTAAATTCATGATAAATGATCTGCCACTTGATTTTCACATCCCTTCTTGTCCTTGATTTCTAAATCAAACTCTTGAAGTGATAATATCCATCAGATTAGTCTGGATTTTGCTTCTTTTTTGGTGATGAGATATTTCAGTGCGGAATGATCAGTGTGGACCACCACCTTACTACCCATCGGTATATTTGGATTTATCAAATGCGAACACAACTACCAACAATTCTTTTTCTGTGGTTGTATAGTTTACCTGTGCTTCATTAAGTGTTTTGCTGGCATAATATACTGGATGCAACATTCTTTCTCGTCTCTGGGCCAGTATGGCTCCCACTGTGAAATCACTGGCATCACACATTACTTCGAACGGTTGCTCCCAGTCGGGTTCCACCATGATGGGAGCTGTGCTCAATGCTTCTTTTAATTTCTCAAATGATGCTAGACAATCATCATTAAAAAGGAATGGTTTGTCTTTCTCTAACAAAGTGCATAATGGCTTTGCTATATGTGAAATTACTTTTACAAATCTTCTATAAAACCCTGTGTGCCCAAGGAAACGTTTTACATCTTTGACCGTTTTGGGTGCTGGGAGCTTGGAGATGTGCTCTATCTTAGCTCTATCCACTTCGATGCCTTGCTTTGAGATTCGATGTCCTAATACAATCCCTTCATGAACCATAAAGTGGCATTTCTCCCAGTTTAGCACCAAGTTTGTTTCCTCGCACCTGTGCAACACCTGTTCTAGATTCCTTAGACATGCTTCGTAGGTCTCTCTATGTACTGAAAAATCATCCATAAAGATCTCCACCGCTCTCTCGATCATGTCCGAGAAGATTGTCATCATGCATCTCCAGAATGTAGCACGAGCGTTACATAATCCAAATGGCATCCGCCAGAAGGCAAATGTTCCATAGGGACATGTAAATGTTGTCTTATCCTGGTCTTGTGGGTCGATGGTGATCTGGTTGTACCCTGATATCCATCGAGGAAGCAATAATATTCCTTCCCTGCTAGACGGTCAAGCATTTGGTCCATAAAGAGTAATGGGAAATGATCTTTCCTAGTTGCTTTATTCAATTGCTTGTAATCCATGCATAGTCTCCATCCTGTTACTGTTCGGGTGGGGATGAGCTCGTTCTCCTCGTTCTTGACTATCACCATTCCCCCTTTCTTTGGTACACACTGAATTGGACTGGCCCATTTGCTATCTGCAATAGGATAGATTATTCCCACATCCATCCATTTCAAGATCTTCTTTCTCACCACCTCCTTCATGGTTGGGTTTAGCCTTCGTTGTCCCTCAATTGAATACTTTGATCCTTCTTCCAAATGAATTTTATGCATATAGAAGGTCAGACTAATTCCACGGATGTCTGCAATCGCCCATCCTATAGCCTTCTTGTGACGAGATAAGACTTGCAAAAGAGAATACTCACCTTGATCAGTAAGGTTAGATGCAATAATCACTGGCAAGGTATTCTTATCTCCCATAAATTTGTATTTGAGGTGGACTGACAGTGGTTTAAGTTCGAGCTCTGGAATCTCTAATAGCTAACCTTGCTATCTCTATCCAAGAGCTGATGAAAGGAGTGGTGGTAAGGTTAAATGCATTTAAGCATAAGTCTTTTAAGGAAACTCGAGAGCCTAGCTTCAGGTAAGTCATTTGAAAACATGATTCAATTATTGAATATCATTAATATGGGGGTTTCAGGAAAGGTTGTTGGCCAACTCAACTCACTGAGTGTTGAAGTGAAAGAATTGAGATCCTGCACGAACCCATAAGAGTGTTGGCTTTTTGGCCTTAATCTAAAATTAATTATAATTAATTAATTAATTAATTAATATTTTGACTGATAACAAACCTACTATTAATTACTAATAGTTTTAGTATTTTGAAATGTCCATAGCATAGAGCTCGGAATAACGATTCCAACGTCTCTTAAATCACTCAAACCAGAGCTTACACGAAGAAGTTATGACCAAAACGAATTTGAACGAAAAATTCTCGATGCAATGACGTGACGACCAAGTTAGCATTATGGACTATTTGGAGGATGACATGTGGAGCTATGGGAGAGTGACATTTGGTGGCTTTTGTTTGCTTTAAAATAAAAAGAAAAGAAAAGAAAAATTATAATTTTATATTCATATATTTGTTACCGTTTGCTAAAAAAAAAAAGTCAGATTGCATTTAATGTTATCTGACCGTTGAGGTTTTTAAAAAAAAATCTAAAATCAAAAATTTTTTAACCGTTACTCACACCTAATATTTATATATAAGGGATAAATGGGCATATGGCAAAACGGTGGTAAAAAATAGCATATATAGTAAAATATACAGAAAAATTATAATTATAGCAAAAACGGTGTCCAACCCGTTTAATTTGCCAAAAAGCCCACGAATAGCTACTTCTATCAGTGACAAGACTCTGTCACTGATAGACTTCTTCTTTGGAATGGTGATAAAAGTCTATCAGTGATAGAAGTTGATTCCTATCACTGATAGACTTCTTCTTTGGAATGTTGATTGAAGTCCATTAGTGATAAAAGTCTATCACTATCACGAATATACTTCTTCCTTGGAATGTTTATTGAGGTCTATCAGTGATTGAAGTCTATCACTATCACTAATAGACTACTTCTTTGGAATGTTTATTGAGGTCTATCAGGGTTGATTAAAGTCTATCAGTGATAGAAGGCTAACACTATCACTGATAGACTTCTTATTTGGAACGTTTATCAGGGGTGATTGAAGTCTATCAGTGATGTCTATCAGTGATGGAAGTCTATCACTATCACTGATAGACTCCTTCTTTGGAATGTTGATTGAAGTCTATCACTATGACTGATAGACTATTTCTTTGGAATGTTGATTGAAGTCTATTAGCGATAGAAGTATATCACTATCACTGGTAGACTTCTTCTTTAAAATGTTGATAAAAGCCTATTAGTGATAGACCTTTCCTTTACAATGTTTATTTCAGTCTATCAGTGATAGAAGTCTACCACTATCATTTGGAATGCTTATTTAAGTCTATTAGTGATAGAAGTCTATCACTATCATAACTGATAAACTTCTTCTTCGGAATGTTGATTGAAGTCTATCACTATCACTAATAGACTACTTCTTTGGAATGTTTATTAGAATTGATTGAAGTCTATCACTATCACTGATAGACTTCTTCTTTGGAATGTTGATTGAAGTTTATCAGTGATAGAAGTCTATTACTATCACTGATAGACTTCTTTGGAATGTTGATAGAAGTCTATCACTATCACTAATAGACTTCTTCTTTGGAATGTTGATTGAAGTCTATCATTGATAGAAGTTTTTTACTATCACTGATATACTTCTTATTTGGAATGTTGATTGAAGTCTATCAGTGATCGAAGTTTACCACTATCACTGATAGACTACTTCTTTGGAATGTTTATTGGGGTTGATTAAAGTCTATCACTTTCACTGATAGACTTCTTCGTTGGAATGTCGCTTAAAGCCTATAAGTAATTGAAAAACATTAAGTAACTATATATCATAACATTATTTTTTTGTGATTAAAATCTATTGTTGATAGACATCGATCACCAGACAAAGCTCATTCTGTAGTGATTTATAAGAAGTCTATCACTGATAGATATCAATCACTAACAATATATTCTTGTAATTGAAGTATATCACTGATAGATATCGATCAATGACTATATTTTATGTGACTTCTTGCTTAACCAATTGATGGAATAATTTTCTATTGAGGTCTTCCTGCTTGACGTTTAACGAATGGAGGTAATGCATTCACGCCAACATCTATAGAACTCCATTCAAAATGATTTCCAACTAGACGAACTACATTATGTTGTGATTGAGGTTTATCAGTGTTAGAATTCTATCACTTATATTAGTACATTATGGTGATTGATATCTATCACTGATAGACTCGAATCACAAATACTATAGCTAATTAAGTCTATAAACCTGAGAAAACCTAAAACTCAAATCAAAACTTGTATATCTGACGAGAACAATAAACATAACAACAAATGTATACCAAAAACTGTAGAACTAAGGAAAACTACAGACCTAATTCGATGATGTCTTTGTTTGCGATTTTTTTTACAATCCGATTGCAAAAAAAAAAAAAATCAAGATAATGGCTTCTAATTTGCTTGCAAAGAAGAAGACGCTTGCAAAGAAAATCACGTACCTCTGCTTGCGATTGATGAAGAATTTGTTTGAAGAAAATACTTGCAAAGATTTGGGAATACTACAGAAAATAGTGTCATGGATTTGTGAAAGAAAATTAAACTAAAAGATGAACAAAACGGTTTCACAAATTGAACCAAAAGAGGAAGAAACAAGAAGATGAAGATTAGACAATTTGCAAAAGAAAATTGGAGGAAGATTATATTGTTGAGAATTTGAAGAAAACAGAAAAGTTGAAAAAGCGAAAAAAAAATAATGCGTGCATTATTAAGGGTAAAGTAGGAGTTACAAAATGTTGTTTAAAAAATTTGTCATATTTGCAATTCTTTTTAAAACTTGCTATATTTACAAATAATAACCCTAATTTTTCCTTTTACTTTTAATCTCCACCATTCATTTCTCTTTTACCTCAATCCAATGGTTCAAATTAAATTTTGATTTTTACCTCATTTCCCTCTCTTTTTATACCATCTTCTTCTCCAAATATTCATAACAATTTCTACAACTTTCAATCCTCCAAAAATCAAAAGCCTCCTTTATTGCTCTTTCCAAGCTCTCATTTTTTTTTTTCTTTTCATCTTATTCTTGAGAGAGTTAGAATTGTGTAGTGAGGATTGATTTGTGAGAGAAAAATTTGTAAATCTACACTATCAAGAGAATGTATTTATGTGGTACTCGAATTTACCAAACCTTTTAACGGTTCGATCCTAACCCGTGCAAATGATCGGGTTTGCTCTTAAACCCGTAAAAAGAGCGGTGTAGTGGTTGGACTCTAATACGTGGAAAGAGTCGGTGTAATTTTTTTTTCAAATTCTCAAGAGGCGTTTGGGGAGTGGAGTAGGTCGAGTTTGACCGAACCACTATAAAATTACGGTGTCTTGTTCTCTAACTCTTTTCTATTTATTTTTGCAATTACCAGTAGTAGTTTATGCATGCTTTGATTTGTTCCTTAATTGCTAAGTATTGGATAAAATTATTATTTTTTCATACTATTTATCTATCTTGCTTATTGCATTATTTTTTCTTAATTATCCTTTTCAATTGTTTCTTAAAAGTTTGTTAATTAGATAAATGAGCTTACTTAGGAAAAAGTTTAATTAAACCCTATTCACCTCCCCTATAGGGTTGCCATACCGATCCAACAATTGGTATCAGAGCGATGTTGCTCTTTTAGAATTTTTTTATAAACTTTATTGTTTGAGCTTTATGACAAACTTAGTAGTAAATGGTGTTATAGAGGGACAATCCACCTTTAGGCCTTCTTATTTTGATGAGTCAAATTATTCTTATTGGAAGGCTAGAATGAAAATTTATTTGCAACCCGTTGACTATAGTTTATGGTTAAATGTGGTTAATGGTCCATATATTCCCATGAAAATTGTTAATGAAATGATGTGCCAAAATTAGAAAATGAATATGATGAAATTGATTTGAAAAAGTGTGATCTTAATGCTAGAGCAATAAATTGTTTATATTGTGCCTAGAATAAGGATGAATTTAATAGAATATTTATGTGCTCTTCAACTAAAGAAATATGGAATATTCTTGAAGTGACTCATGAGGGAACTAATCAAGTTAAAGAATAAAAAATCAGCATGCTAGTTCATAATTATGAATTGTTTAAGATGGATGCTAATGAATCTATTAGCGAGATGTTTACTAGATTTACTAAAATTACAAATACTTTGAAAGATCTTGGTAAAGTTTATACTACCTCGGAAAATGTTATGAAAATTCTTAGATTTGTACGTAAGAATTGGGAAGCAAAGGTGACGACGATTCAAGAAGCAAAGGATCTCACCAAACTTCCTTTGGAGGAACTTATTGGCTCTCACGACACATGAGATTACTATGAAGGAACACATGGAGGATGAGTCCAAAAAGAAGAAAGGATGGTTTTTATGCCCTAAAACTCGTGGTTTTTTAAACTGAATGTATATTCTATTTTGTAATAAAAATGTTATTGAGATTTATTCAGTAAATGTGTTATTGAATAAAGTGAATTGTGTATTGTGTAACCTTAACCCAATAAAGAACCCTTGGCTAGAGGATGAATACTTGAACTTTATGTGTGACATAAAAGTGGATCAAATTCAAGTTATAGCCAGAACGGTCTATAGTATAAGGATAGGGTTGGGTACCTTATCCGTGGGACACTATGAATGCGACCCACTTTGTAAAGTACAAACGATGTGGTCCTAAATCGTTCATGTGGAGACATGTGAGTGGGGGTGCCCTATGCAATGAGTTTGCATAAAACTGGACCGCGAACTATCGTAACTGACTATATTCATACGATGACCTAGGTAACTTGATCTTAATCCTGAGCATGCTATTAACTCTTGTTTATTCGGATTATCCTTAGATTTGCATGGGTGAGAGTGACCCGAGATTGCTGACTCAATAAGCCTCACATTTCAGGAATAAGACTGGGCAGATAGTTGGGAATATAGTTCTGCAAGATGGAATTCACTCCTACCTGCTTTAGGGATTAGTAGAGAAGTTGTTCCCTTAAGTGCTGACTCCAGATCTTGAATAAAGGGTCCACCCCTCTCATTGGCCCGAGAGGGATTCGGTTTGTTGGTTGGACCACAAACCAATTGTTCATTAGAGGATCAGTGGGACTTAAGGAACAAGAAGTAATTACAGGGGTAAAACGATATTTTGACCCCATTATAATTACCGAACGACTTGTGAAGGATCGACTTACTAATCATGGTTATATCGAGTGGACAAAAATATATCTACAGTGAGGAGAGTGCAACCACTGGGCTTTAATGGAGTGTCCCGGTGGTTAGCTAGGCTAAAGAGTTTGGTCGGTTAATCTCGTATCATTGGAACTCATGATCTGTAGGTCCATTAGGTCCTCCTTACTAGCTCGAACTAGGCCTTGTAACATTTTGAGAGAAAAGAATTTGAATTGTTCAAATTCGGTTTTGGGAGAAATCGTTAATTATATGTGATATATTTAACGAGTCATAGCTTAATTATGAATTAAACTATGATTAAAAGGAGGTGGATATATTTAAATATCATTTAATTATTGGATCGGTTTATAGCATGAATAAGGATTCATGTTCGAAAAATCGATCGAGATTGGGCAATTTATTTAATTTAATATTTAATATTAAATTAAATTAAAAAATTAATTAATTAAATTAATTATTTGAATTATTTTATTAATTAAATTAATTTTAATTTAAAATCAATTTAATATTGATTTTTGAATTAAAATTAAAAAGAAAAAGTAGATTTTAATGGATTTTCCATGGATTGCAACTTGCCAAATTGCCCAAGATGAGTCATCTTCAAAATTGACCAAAATTGGCCACCTTCATCTCAAGCTATCCTCATCACACTTGAGTTGTCACTCTAATGAAGCTTGATGAAGCTTTATTTAATGGTGATTTGAGGTGTTTTGTAAGAATTTTGCAGAAAATTCAAAAAATGCCCATTTTGTGACCTTTGAGGACTCTTCTTCCAAATTATCTCAATCTAAGATCCCACAATCCGTTCCAAGGCCTAAGGAGAGTAGGTAAGACACTAGAGGAAGTCCACGAAGTATTTGTATTGTAAATCGTCCACCGGGTTAAGAGAATTTGATCTTCAAAGGTGAGTTTCTTAACTCTAAGTTTTTCAAGCTTTGAGCATGTATTTTATTTTGCAAAATTGATCAACTTAGAGTGTTCAAGATCCTAAATTGCTTCCACTTTCTTAATATACACTCTTTCAACTTATTGGCATAGTGTTCGTGCGATCGACATTTGTAACATTGAATATTTCCCTTTAAATTTCCACATTTGTAAATGGGGCGTTTTTTTGTTATAAGAATTATAGGGCTTCCATAATTCTTGCTTTGGAAAGACCTATATGACTAGTAATTTTGCTTGTCTTGGTGTTTTCTATATCTTTTTATGGCAGTTTTTCGGACTGTAGAAGGTGGATGAACCTTTCCACATCCATATTGATTGCAAAAGATCCCTAATTCTGCTCTTTTTGATCCAAAGGTTTTGTTAAGCTTTGCTTGAACCTTGGATTTGTTGCATAGACAGATACCTTCACTTATTATAAATGAAATTAAATTCCCGTAAGTTAGGCTATCCCAGGGAATTTTTCCATATATTTGGCGTTCAGGTCGATTTTGACTCTCTCTGCAAAGTAGTTGGATAGGCCTTTGATGAATTGCTCCTTCCAAATAGAAGAAGAGCAGTTGGCTCTAATTAGTACTTTGCTTAAAAACATGTCTTTGTACCATCTAACATCTCCCAATGTTGGACATTTGAGATTTAGAAGGATTTCAGCCGATCTGGCTTGATATTGAGCTGGATCTCCTATAAAGGCATTTGTTATGGTATAGACAAGAGTATTAACTGCATCGTCTATCCTTTCTTCTATTTCAATGGTTTGGGGTAATTGACCCTCTGCCTTGATTGTTTGTACTATTTTTTCAGTACTTGAATGATTTAGGATATAGTGGCGATCAACTTCCTTTAGGTATTGATCCCACCATTGTTTTAATTACCCTGTAAATCCTGCAACAAGTAGTTAGGCGATCTCGTGATCCTTTTTGCCTCTTTGTCTGTAGGCGTTGGAGGCGATTAACATTTCGTTTATGACGTTTATGATTAAGTAATATGATATTCCGTCCACATTCCATTCGTAGATGGCTAATCCATCATAAATGGCTTGAGTCATTTGTGTCTTTTCTTCAAATTGAATATCTGGGAATGAAGGTTGTGGATACCAATTTCACATTGTTGAATATTTTGATGCTTTTGATTTCGTACCGATTTTTAAAACTTCATTTGGAGACTCGATTATTTCTTCACTTAGGGAAAGATCTCTAGTTTTTTTTGGATAATTTGGTCGATAATGGAATCCTTAATGACGTTGATCGTAGGAGTTGTCTTTGATGTTCTTGAAATATGAAGGCTATTTAGCTTTTCCTCAATTAAAGCTAAGGTTTCTTCCTCTTTAGTCATTATTTTGATTTTGTTATCAATGACTGTAGGTTTGAATAAAGGAATTGATTCGTCTATGGGAGGTATCAAAATTCCTCAGCTTGAAGAGAGGGGTGGGCCCTTTGTTCAAGACCCGGAGTCAGCACTTAAGGGAACAACCTTTCTACTAATCCCTAAAGCGGGTATGTGTGAATTCCATCTTGCAGAACACTATGTTCCCAGCTATCTACCCGGTCTTATCCCTGAAATGGGAGGCTTATTGAGTCGGCAATCTCAGACCACTCTCACCCATGCAAATCTAAGGATAATATGAGTAAACAGGAGTTCATGGTGTCACGGGCATGCTTGTCCAGGGCGTGTTGCCCATGGCCGCATGCCCATTCCAACCCCTTTTTACTATGCTTTCATGTATTTACTTTGTTGTTGCTTGTTACTTACTTTCCTTGTATTTTTGTTGGCGTATGACTCCTCGCCATTTTCATGTGCATGCCTGTAAAAGCTATAATTTCATATAATATACTATAGGGGGATGCGACTAGTTGTCAATTCTTCCTACCCGGGTTATATGCTTTAAAGCTGTGGTTTTCCCTTTATATTGCTTGCTGGTGTATAACAAACTTTTCAAAGATGTTTTCAAATGCTTTCTCTCTCACGTTTTCTAAAACCATTTTCTCTCAAAACGTGAGCGGAGGCTAGACCCTGTATCGAAGTTGTCCGCGACTTCCGTTTTTCGTTTGGCTGACTTGTTCGCTGGGTTAGAACAAGTGTCGCACAATCGTTGTCCCGTCCCAAAGAATTCGATTGTGACAAGTGGTATTAGAGCCTAGTTGGCTCCTCGGTGAAGAAAGTTGCGATCATGTCGGTGGCAAAACAATTGAGCAAGTCGCACGTCGACCGACTAGTTGAAATCGAAGAACAATTGTTGTACTTAAGGGAAACACATGACACGGTGCGATTCCTCGAAGACCAAATAAAAGAAGTCCAAGAGGCAATGGGTGAAATAAAGGCCCTGAGTGCCCGATTTGATGGGTTACCGATAAGAGAACTGACGTTGAGGGTCGACACCCTTGAAGATAAAGCTACCTGTCCAAGTAGCTTCGAACGTGGAGATAGCTCCACTGGCTCTGCCGCACACATAGAGGAACGTGTGGAAGAGCTAGACAATACCCAAAAGACCATGATGAAGCTGTTCAACGACCTAACTGAGGACGAACGAATGGCTATAGAGGCAATGAGGACTGAGATGGTTGAACTGAGCACTCGCATAAGCTGCACCATGCGAGCTATAGAGAATCAGGCCCCAAACCAAGCGAGTGTTGAGCCCAACAAACTAAAGATCCCAGATCCCAAAGCATTCAAAGAAATCGGGATGCTAAAGATCTTGAAAATTTCATCTTCGACGTGGAACAGTACTTCAAGGCTACAGGTACTACATCTAAAGAACTGAAAGTCACCATAGCCTCGATGCATCTCATAGATGATGCTAAATTGTGGTGGCGCACGAAGGTCAATGACATGCAAAACGGCCTATGCACCATTGCAACCTGGGAAGACCTGAAGAAAGAGTTGAAAACTCAATTTTTCCCAGAGAATGTGGAGTTCATTGCAAGGCGAAGACTTCGCGAACTGAGACAAACGGGAAACATCAGAGATTACGTCAAGCAGCTTGCGGCAGTGATGCTCGACATTCGAGATATGTCTGAAAAGGATAAGTGTTTTGCTTTATCGAAGGATTACAACCGTGGGCAAGAACAAAATTGTATGAACAGAGGGTCCAAGACCTTACCTCAGCCTACGCGGCAGCCGAAAGACTCTTAAACTACGACGGTGAGTCAAGTTCACAGAGGAAATACACTCCACCCCACCAAGGCGGAAACAACCCCTCCCGACCGACGAATCAACGACATGATGGGCCACATAAACCAAGTGGGGGAACAGATAAACCGAATGGGGGAACAGAAGGAGGCCCTAGAACACAAACGCCGGTCCTCCGCGAGGACCTTATCAATCGAGGTATCACCAGGGGCCCCTACAGTGTCTCCTATGCAAAGGCGCCCACAGACTGTACGACTTCCCACAGGCTGTCCTCACGACTCTCCAAGCTTCAGTTCAAAGTAAAAATGAGGCGGAGACTGAAACTGAAGTTGAAAAGGAAGAGGGCAACAAAACACCTAGAATGGGTGCGTTGAAATTCCTATTTGCACTACAAAGGAAGGTCGAACCGAGAGAAACGTCTGAGAAGGGGTTGATGTTCGTTGATGCCATAATCAACTCCCACCGAGCTAAGAGCACTTTAGTCGACTCTGGCGCAACTCACAACTTCATATCCGATAAAAAAGCCAAGAGACTAGAGTTGAAAATAGAGAGAGACACCGAAAGGATGAAAGCTGTAAATTCCGAGGCCCTGCCTATTGTAGGAGTCTCCAAAAGAGTCTCTGTGAAGCTGGGGTCTTGGTCAGGAGAAATAGACCTCGTCGTGGTCCGCATGGATGACTTTGACGTGGTAATTGGGATGGACTTCCTTCTAGAACACAAAGTCATCCCAATGCCCCTAGCAAAGTGCATCGTCGTCACCGGTAGTAATCCCACAGTCATCTCTGCAAGCATCAAACAGCCCGGTGGCATGATAATGATTTCAGCCATGCAGTTGAAGAGAGGGTTGGGTCGAGAGGAACCAACATTCATGGCCATTCCTATGGTCGTGGATACAACCACCACCGACCCTGTCCCGACAGAAATCCAAGAAGTTCTGCAAGAATATATCGAGATAATGCCCGACAACTTGCCGAAGACTCTACCCCCTCGTCGAGGGATCGATCACGAAATTGAACTCCTACCAGGAGTTAAACCCCCAGCGAAAAACTCATACAGGATGGCACCACCCGAACTCGCCGAACTCCAAAAGCAATTAGACGAGCTCTTGAGCGCAGGGTTCATTCGCCCCGCGAAAGCACCTTATGGGGCCCCTG
This sequence comes from Trichosanthes cucumerina, assembly GCA_036507285.1. Taxonomy (NCBI): domain Eukaryota; kingdom Viridiplantae; phylum Streptophyta; class Magnoliopsida; order Cucurbitales; family Cucurbitaceae; genus Trichosanthes; species Trichosanthes cucumerina. The sequence continues at coordinate 6,390,535 of CM071837.1, forward strand.
TACTATTTCAGAAAAAGAAGGATGGATCTCTACGGTTGTGCATCGACTATAGGGCATTGAACAAAGTAACAGTGCGCAACCGATACCCACTACCAATAATATCCGATCTATTCGACCAGCTACATAGGGCTAAATACTTTACAAAGTTGGACCTACGATCGAGATATTATCAAGTTCGCATTGCTGAGGGGGACGAGCTAAAGACCACCTGTGTGACAAGATACGGAGCCTTCGAATTCTTAGTCATGCCCTTTGGCCTGACAAATGCTCCTGCCACATTTTGCACCTTGATGAATCAAGTGTTCCATGAATATCTCGACCAGTTTGTCGTAGTTTACCTCGACGACATCGTCGTCTATAGTGTCACCCTAGAAGAACACAAGGTGCACCTGAAACTGGTCTTCGAAAAGTTGAAACAGAACCAACTATATATGAAGAAAGAGAAATGCGCTTTTGCCCAACAGCGCATCAACTTTCTCGGGCATGTGATCGAATGCGGACGAATCAGTATGGACAGTGACAAGGTGGAGTCAATTCGAGAATGGAAAGTTCCTTCCTCAGTGACCCAACTACGTTCTTTCCTCGGATTGGCAAATTATTATCGACGGTTCGTAGAAGGATTTTCGAAACGAGCCACCCCACTTACAGAATTATTGAAGAAAGACAAGCCTTGGCAATGGACTGCCGAATGCCAAGGGACTTTTGAAGACTTGAAGGAAACCATGATGAGGGGTCCTGTCCTCGGTTTGGTCGACGTGACAAAGCCATTTGAAGTAGAGACAAATGCTTCAGACTTTGCCCTCGGGGGTGTTCTCATGCAAGAGGGTCACTCGATCGCCTACGAAAGCCGAAAATTAAATGATGCTGAACGGAGGTATACTGTCTCCGAAAAAGAAATGCTAGCCGTTGTTCATTGTCTCAGAGTCTGAAGGCAATATTTACTGGGATCTCGATTTGTAGTGAAGACAGATAATAGCGCGATCTGTCACTTCTTCAGCCAACCCAAATTGACTTCAAAACAAGCTCGATGGCAAGAATCCTTAGCCGAGTTTTATTTCAAATTTGAGCATAAAACAGGAAAGAATAACCAAGCGACAGATGCCTTGAGTCGAAAGGGCGAACATGCGGCCCTGTGCATGTTAGCCCATATCCACGCAAGTAAGATTGATGGCTCGATACGCGACATCATCAAAGAACACCTACAGAAAGATTCCTCGGCCAAAGCTGTAATCGAATTGGCCAAAGAAGGGAAGACAAGACAATTCTGGGTCGAGGATGATTTGTTGTTAACAAAGGGAAATCGACTGTACTTGCCAAGAGCAGGAGACTTGTGGAAGAAACTGTTGCACAAATGCCCCGACACTCTATGAGCTGGTCATCCTGGATGGCAGCGCACTTACGCGCTCTTAAAGAAGGGATACTTCTGGCCAAAGATGCGGGACGATGTAATGCAATACACCAAGACTTGCTTTATTTGCCAGCAACACAAGATAGAAAAGGCGAAGGTGTCAGGTCTACTCGAGCCTTTACCTATACCAAACAGACCTTGGGAGAGTGTGTCCATGGATTTCATCACGCACCTTCCCAAGGTAGGAGAACTTGAAGCAATCTTGGTGATCATCGACCGATTCTCAAAATACGCCACCTTCATAGTCGCATCGAAACAATGTTCAGTTGAGTTGACGGCCCAGTTGTTCTTTAAGCATGTTGTGAAGCTGTGGGGTATCCCATCGAGTATTGTCAGTGATAGGGACGGTCGATTCATCGGTACATTCTGGACAGAATTATTCGCATTCTTGGGGATAAGCCTGAATATATCCTCAAGTTATCACCCACAAACCGATGGGTAGACCGAATGATTTAATTGCCTGCTCGAGGAATACTTACGCCACTTCGTTGATGCTCGACAAAAAAATTGGGTCCAGTTGCTGGATGTGGCTCAATTTTGCTTCAATTGCCTAACAAGTTCTTCAACTGGGAAGAGCCCCTTCGAGATCGTGTGCGGAAGACAACCGTCCTTGCCCCATATTGTTGATCACCCATATGCAGGGAAGAATCCTTAAGCACATAACTTCACAAAAGAGTGGAAACAAACAACAGAAATAGCCCGAGCATATCTTGAGAAAGCCTCTAAACACATGAAGAAATGGGCCAACAAGAAACGTCGTCCTCTCGAGTTTCGAGTAGGGGACCAAGTCCTTGTCAAACTGAGACCTGAACAGATCCGTTTCCGAAGCCGTAAAGATCAGCGACTTGTGAGAAAGTATGAGGGACCCTGGAAGTGCTAAAGAAGATCGGGGTGACCTCATATAGGGTGGCGTTGCCCGCATGGATGAAAATTCATCCTCTAATTCATGTGAGTAATTTGAAACCCTACCACCTCGATCCTGATGATGATCGCCGCAATATCACGAATCAGCCAAACATCGATTTGTAGCAAAAAGATGTCAAAGTCGTGGAAGAAATCCTGGCCGCAAGAAACAAAAAAACTGGAAGACCCGTATGGGTGGTCCAAGAATTCCTTGTCAAGTGGAAGGACCTCCCTACGGAGGAAACAAGCTGGGAGCGAGCTGAAGATCTGGCCACCTTGGCGCAGAAGATCGAAGAATTCAAGCTTCGTCAGTTGACAGGGACGTCAACCGTTTAAGTGGGGGAGAATGTCACGGGCATGCTTGTCCAGGGCGTGTTGCCCATGGCCGCATGCCCATTCCAACCCCTTTTTACTATGCTTTCATGTATTTACTTTGTTGTTGCTTGTTGCTTACTTTCCTTGTATTTTTGTTGGCGTATGACTCCTCGCCATTTTCATGTGCATGCCTGTAAAAGCTATAATTTCATATAATATACTATAGGGGATGCGACTAGTTGTCAATTCTTCCTACCCGAGTTATATGCTTTAAAGCTATGGTTGTCCCTTTATATTGCTTGCTGGTGTATAACAAACTTTTCAAAGATGTTTTTAAAGCTATGGTTGTCCCATTTTCTCTCAAAACGTGAGCGGAGGCTAGACCCTGTATCGAAGTTGTCCGCGACTTTCGTTTTTTGTTCGACTGACTTGTTCGCTGGGTTAGAACAAGTGCCGCACAATCGTTGTCCCGTCCCAAAGAATCCGATTGTGACACATGGCACGCTAAGGATTAAGATCGAGTTACCTAGGTCATCGTATGAATATAGTCAGTTAAGACAGTAAACGAAGTTATAAAGTCTAAGTGACTATTTCTCGGTCTAGTCTTATGCAAACAAATTGCATAGGACGCTCCCACTCGCATGTCTCCACATGAACGATTCAGGATCACATCATTTGTACTTTACAAAGTGGGTCGCGCTCATAGTGTCCCCAAGATAAGGTACCTAACCTTATCCCTATATTGTAGACCGTTCTGGCTATAACTTGAACCTGATCCACTTTTATGTCACACATAAAGTTCAAGTATACATCCTATAGCCATGGGTTCTTTATTGGATTAGGGTTTCAAAACATACAATTCACTTTATTCAAAAACACCTTTATTTGAATAAAATCTCAACATCTTTATTGCAAAATAGAATATACATTCAGTTTATAAACCCGCGAGTTGTAGGACATAAAACCCAACACATATTATAAGAGTTATAATATATAGTATGCATGATAGGATTATATTATAAATGTTATAATATAATGCATGTTTTAATTTAATTAATATAAGTATTATATTTTTAGATTAAAAGCATGAACATGCATTTATTCATGTGATGAATGTATGTTATATAGTTTTATTATTCATGTGATGAATGATCAAGCACTATAACATAGAAATGCATGTAACCTAAGTTAATTATTAGTTTTAACTTTTTTAGAACTTGAATAATTAGACTTAGGTTTTCTAGTTCTAATAAGATTAGAATTAGGAAATCAATGTGACTTATGAATGGTGACTAATTAGTAACTCTGTCTAAGGAAGGTTCTGTCTAAGGCTGAGGTATTTAAGCTGACGCTTTGTGGAACACCCCTACTTGGGAACCGACTTGAGAGTGAATTTGGTCCGGAGATTCATAGACTATATTCTCGTGAGTGGCGTTTAATTAAAAGTTAATTAAATTACTCACATAGACCTAAGTTAATAATGTGCTTATAGACTTGGGCTAATCAAATATAAGAGTTATATTGGTAGACTTAGGTAAATATTAACCGATTTATATAGGTCAATCCCGATTAACTTAAAGTGCTGAGTGAGAGGAAATAAAGTGTATGAGATACATTTAATTTTCTGACCACAAATCTCCGTTAAGTTCACATCGTGAGATCCATACTCGGGCTCGTGGCGCAAATGGGAGCGTCACCGTTCGGATGGTATTTGTATGGGTCAATTTCAATGTGAATGGAGAGAGTACTTATAGTGAGTGGGAGCGGGACCCACAGTCTCTTTTATCGATTCACACCGTGAGACGCATATGATCGTCTCCTAGTTTAGCCTGGACCAGACAATCCCTTCGGAGGGTCTTGATCATGGGAGTCGGAACACCGTGAATTTTCGAAAGTGATATAATTTCCTTGTTGGTTTTCCTTCGTAGTTCACCCTTTGGTGGCTATTGTTTGGATGGATACTTGAAAATTTGAAGATAGAGGGTGACACTTACGGGATTCATTAAGAGTTAATGGATTCAGACTGAATAATGGTAACTAGATGCCTAATGGAATAAGAGTTGTTCTGGTATTAGGGTCTAGTCGAGCAAGTCTAGTCGCCGAGGAGGAGTGTTTATGTTCACCTTTCGGTGGCGGTCATTCTAAGCCTTTGGGGTATCATTGCAATTTTTAATGACCTAGGGATCATAGGATAAACATTTGCTAAAACATGATTGGATTTTCAAATTTTTTTGCAAGACTAATAGAAATTTTTTTCTTATTTTTAGCAAACAAAAATGTCTAGTTTAATTGTTGCTCTTTTAGCTTATGATAAACTCGTTGGAGATAATTATCAAACGTGGAAGAATAATATCAACACGATACTGGTAATTGACGACCTAAAGTTCGTGCTCACTAAAGAGTGTCCTCAGGTGCTGGGCTCGACCGCATCGTAAAGTGTTCGTGATGCGTACGATCGGTAGATCAGGGCCAACGAAAAGACCAAGGTCTACATAATTGCCAACTTTTCTGAAGTTTTGGCAAACAAGCATGAGGTGATGATCACCGCTAAGGAGATCATGGAATCTCTGCAGGAAATGTTTGGACAACAGTCCTTTCAGGTCCGACACAATTCCCTCAAACACGTCTTCAATGCTAGGATGAAGGAGGGGACGTCGGTCCGTGAACACGTTCTGGACATGATGACCCACTTTAATCTGGCCGAGAGGAATGGGGCTTCAATCAACGAGTCGAGCCAGGTCAGCTTTATTTTGGAGACTCTTCTGAAGAGTTTCCTTCAGTTTCGTAGCAATGTTGTTATGAACAAAATTAGCTACACTCTTACCACCCTACTCAACGAACTACAGAACTTCCAGTCCTTGATGAGGATCAGGGGACCGGAAGCTGAGGCAAATGTTGCCTTCAGGTCCTATCACAGGGGTTCGACCTCTAGGACAAAACCTGTAGGTTCCTCAGAAGGGTTGACCGTGCTGCCGCCCAGAAGGGCAAAAAGGTGAAGGAAGTTGCAGAGAAAGGAAAGTGTTTCCACTGCAACGAGGATGGTCACTGGAAGAGAAACTGTCCCAAGTTCCTTCGCGACAGGAAGAAAGAAGGTAAATGTGATTTACTTATGGCTGAAACTGCTTAGTGAGAGTAATGACTCTCTGCGGATATTGGATTCAGGCGCCACTAACCATGTTTGTTCTTCTTTTCAGGGAACTAGTTCCTTGCAGCAGCTGCGAGAGAGTGAGATAACACTACAGGTTGGATCAGGGGAGGTTTCTCTGCTGCAACAGTCGACACAGTGAAGCTTTATTTTGGCGGAAAGTACTTATTATTAGATAATTTGTACATAGTGTCAAGGTTTACTAGAAACCTTGTTTCCATTTCCTGCCTTATTGAGCGTTGTATTTTGGTTACATTTGAATTAAATAAAGTGTTTATTTCTTTCAAAGGCAACTTGTTATTTTCAGCTTCACTTAAGAGTAATCTATACGTTTTAAAACCTAATTCGGTAAAAAATGTTATGAATACTAAATTGTTTAAAACGGTTGAAACACGAACTAAAAGAATGAAGGTTTCTCCTAAAGAAAATGTCCATTTTTGGCATCTAAGGTTAGGCCACATAAATCTCAATAGGATTGAGAGATTAGTGTAGAGTGGACTTCTAAGCGAGTTAGAAGAAAACTCTTTACCGGTATGTGAGTCATGCCTTGAAGGCAAAATGACCAAACATCCTTTTAGTGGAAAAACATATAGAGCCAAAGAGCCTCTTGAGTTTATACATTCTGACATCTGTGGTCCGAAGAGTGTTAAAGCACGAGGAGGTTACGAATACTTTGTATCTTTTATAGATGACTATTCTAGGTATGGGTATATTTACCTAATGCATAGGAAGTCTGAAACTCTTGAAAAGTTCAAGGAGTACAAGACTGGGGTTGAGAACCTGTTAGGTAAAACAGTAAAAACACTTCGATCGGATCGAGGTGGAGAGTATATGGATACTGAATTCTAGGGCTATATGATAGAACATGGAATTATGCCCCAACTCTCAGCACCTGGTATGCCACAACATAATGGTGTATCGGAGAGGAGAAACAAAATCCTGTTGGACATGGTTTGGTCGATGATGAGCTATGCTCGTCTCCCTGATTCTTTTTGGGGTTACGCAGTGGAGCTGCGGTATATATTTTGAACAACATTCCGTCAAAGAGTGTTTGTGAAACACCTTTCAAACTTTGGAATGGACGTAAAGGAAATTTACACCGTTTCAGGATTTGGGGATGTACGACCCATGTGTTGGTGTCAAACCTGAAGAAGTTGGGACCCCGTTCAAAGTTGTGCCTCTTTGTAGGTTACCCAAAAGAGACTAGAGGTGGTCTGTTTTACGATCCTAAGAAAAATAGGGTGCTTGTGTCGACAAACGACACTTTCCTTGAGGAAGACCACATCATGGATCACTTACCAAGGAGTAACATCGTGTTAAATGGAATAGACAGTACATCAACAAGAGTTGCTGATGGAGCTAGTACGTCAACAAGTGTTGTTGATCCTAGCTCGTCTAGTCAAGTCCGTTCTCATTTAATTAATTAATGTGATATTTAAATGTTTTAAATATGATTTAATTAAAATAATTAAATTAAATTAATTAATTTATTAATTAATTTGGTGTGACACGTTCCCACCACTCGCCAATTCCCTCTCGATAGGGAGTGGGGAATTACCCTGCATTTTGCTTTAACTTCTCCTTGTGAGAGAAGTTGGATGATCGACGTTTTTGGTGTAATTGTGAATTGCAGAAGAAATACTCTCAACCTAAAATTCCCTTATCTTCCTCACCAATTGTTGGCTCCTTCCCACCAAGAAGAGATCTAATAACTCAGAGAATAGGAGGTTCTCCAAGTGGTTGTGTTCTGTTGGAAAGGAAGAACAAAGGAAAAGGAAAACTTATTGTGTTACTGTGCAAATTTGGAGCAACGAGTTGTTGTGCTAGATTTGATCTACAAAGGTAATTGTATTTTTTCTTTTTTAGTTTAGGAAATATGTACAACATGTTTAGATGCTTAATCCATGCTTTAATCTTTTGATTGCTTATCTGTTTAATTATGCCCAATGTACTAGTATTTGTAGTAAACCAAAACAAACGAGTAATCGATCTTTAAATCACGTTTTCGCTGCTCACGGGGATCAAATTTCCTTGAATTGGTATCAGAGCAATGCTAGTTTTGTTTTGGTTGAAATAAATTTGCATTGGTTAGGTGAGAATTGCATTTGGTTTACTATAAAACTAGTTTAGGAAAAATTTTGGCCTTAGTTTTTATTTTGATTTGATCAAATTAAATGTAAAGGCCCCTGCGTTATGGGAAATTAAGTGCATAATCGAGTTTCTAATAGTGTTATGAGTCGTTCGTGGCAAGTTTCAAGCTATTCAGATGAGTTTCAAGTGACAAATTGTCATTGGAAGCTGTTGTTTTTCGAAGGAAAAGCTACTGGCAGAAGCAGTAGCGTTGCGACGCTCCCAACGATGTTGTAACACCGTTCATCAGCGTCGCAACGCTGGAGAACGACGTCGCAACGCCAACGCCCCTATTGATAAGAAATCCAGGGGTTGGCAGCGTTGCAACGCTACCCCGATACCTGATGCGAGCGCGAGAGAAAGCAGCGTTGCAACGCTCCCTTCAGCGTTGCAACGCCGTAGCAGCATTTGGATAAATCATACCTGTTCAGCCGCGGTTTGAGCGGTTTGGGTCGTGGACGGTCCGGTTCGAGCGGTTTGACTCCGGTTCAATTGATTTTGGACCAGTTTTGTAATAAAATTAGTGTAATTTTATTATTTTTGCACTTTAGGGGCCAAATTTTTCCGGTTTTACGACTATTTTCTTTATGAATGTCATTTAGAATATTTCCCACCTTAGGATAAACATGTTCTTACATTTTATTTATATAATGCTTATATGAGATTGATAAATATGCATGCCATTTTTTTTTCATGAGTAATTAGTTATAAGTGTTATAATTTAATTATATGAAAAATGAAAAGCATGGAGCATGAAATTACTTAGTTTAAAATAAAATGTTATTTTATTTAAGTAATTTGCATGATTCAAATAGTTGTATGTAATTTCAATTAAAAATCGTTTGTTGGAGTTATCATATAGTTCCTTATCATAGGTTAATTAATTGGAATTTATAAATAGTTTAAAATATAGTAAGACAATGGGACATTGGTTATAAGGGAACTCTAACGGTGATGTTCTTTCTAAGGTTGGGGGTACTTAAGCTGACGGTTAACGGAACATCTCTTACCTGGGAACTGGCCTGGAGCTTGAGTTGAATTAACCTTAGTCCTGTATTATATCTAGGTAATTAAAATATTTACTCACCTAGACATAAAGTTAAAATACCTAGTTATAATAGTTATAATAGACATAGACCTAGATTGATTCTTCTAGCCAGAATCCAACAAAATTAAACCTATACCCTAACCTTAGGAGCTTCAGTGGGAGAAACAAGATGTTCGCATCGGGTTTACTCTCATGTCCTCAAGAGTTCACACCGTGAGTTCCATGCTCGGCTACGTGGTGTCAATAGGGCATCCCCCTACGGTAAGTGTTTGCATGGTTCAATAGCAAGGTGAATGAGGGAAGTATTCATTGTAAATGGGAGCAGGAACGTGTCAATGTATCCTACGGTCTCCTCCATTAGGTCGCATTGTGAGATTTCTATAGTTCGCCTGCTAGGTTGCCCTGGAGCAGCCAAACCCTACGGAGGGCCTGACTATAGGGATTGAAACACCGCGAACTCCAAAAATGGATAGGGTCTCTTAGGTAATTTGTCAACAGTTGTCTTTCATAATAGTAGCCTGTTGGCTCGGACCTATTGGATCTGAAAATGGTAGGATCACATTTACGGGATAAGTTAAGCTAGTTAACGAGTCCATGACCAAACATACGGTAACTAAGAATCATTGGGATATGAGATGTTCTTATAGTGAAAATTAGATGAGATAGTCTCAATTCAGGGGAGAAGTGACTGACCACCCGACGGTAACTTTTATTCTAAACCCTTGAAGTATCATTGCAAAATTAAAGGTTAGTTTAAACACTATGATTCTTTAATAATTTTGCTAAAATTGATTGGTTTGTAATGGGTTAAAGACAAAACTAATTAGAACTATTTTAGAAATTTCAGCATGTCGTCCTCAATAATAGCCTTACTCAAAAGTGAACGTTTAACTGACGAGAATTATACTATGTGGAAGTCCAACCTGGATGCGATTCTGGTTATGGATGACCTTCGGTTTGTAATGACTGAGGAATGTCCTCAAATCCTAGAATGAAATTCAATCTATAATGAAATTTTAGTTTTTTATTTCATTAGCTTTCCCAAGTTTATGAAATATAGAGAAGTTAAAAAGGCCAATTTTAGTTCTCATGCAACGTTAAATTCAACAAAATTTCATAAATTCAATCAATGGCATCAACCATAAATTTAATCCAAAATTACATTAAAACAACCTAACCCTTGCCTAAGACAATTTAGTTCACGCAGGAAATCGAGTCACACATCTCTAAATTAAGTATGCTTTTATCGATTAAAGAGTTCATGAAAATAACCCAACTATGTTCACAAATTTAGCATAAATCAGTCAAATTTCTAGCCTAAAAACAGTCAATAGCCCAACGATGTTCACAAATTTAGCATAAATTAGTCACAATTCTAGCCTAAAAACAGTCATGAATTCGGTCTAAAATAATGAACAAAAATAGTCTAAAACATGTGTCCAATGGCAGAAAAACAACATTAATAGATTTTAGTTTTTGCAGGTTCTGTGCGACAGAAATATCTCATCAACCGAAGCTCCAAACAACGATCCAACCGTTCAAAATGAAGCGTGAGTCTCGAACAAGCAGGCAAAATCCAACGGTTGAAACTTCGACAAACGATAACTTTGTGAAAGCCGCCAGTGAAAAATTGAACTGCAGTAATCTTCCAACGCGACAGAAATATCTGGCACACCGAAGCTCCGAACGACGATCCAACCGTTCAAACTATATTCTTATGAGTCCTGAACAAGCTGACAAAATTGCAGCAAAATCCAACAGTGGAAACTCCAGCAAACGACAACTTTGTGAGCGTCGTCGGTGAAAAATCGAAGTGCACAATTTTTGCTACAACAATGGCACCTTGAAGCTTCAATTTTTTCCTCACTCGCACGATTGTTACAGTAATGACACCTTCATGATTTTTCTCTCCAACACACACCTTTGCTGTAGCAATCACCCATTCTCTCTGGTTTCTTCCCCTTTTGTTGCAACTTCTTCTCCACCTTCGCACTTGTGAACCCTAGGCTTCTTATATAAGATACTATTGCCCTAACTCCTACAAATTACAAAAATGCCCTTAGGGTCGGGTAAAATGTCTAAAATGCCCTTAGGGAATCCTGTAATTTTCAAACATCTCCTGCACACAGAAAAATCTCAATAAATTCATCAATTAAATTATGGATCATCTAAATATGAGAAGATTTTTCTGGAGTTAAAATTTCGTCTTCCGGTCCTTAATTACTTGTTAGCTTATTTTTTCAAAATTCTTAAATTTAAGCATAAAAACATTAAAATTAATTCTTTTCGAACCTAATGCTTAAATTCAAGACTTTTTAGCTAACATGCACAATTTAGGGATAAAATAACATGAGACTCAATAAATTCTATCCAATTCAAGTACATTAAATACTAAAATTATAGTAAAATAACTCTCATATGACGAGTTATCACACAACATAGCTGATCCGTTTACAAAAACTCTCACGGCTAAAGTGTTTGAGGGCCATCTGGAGAGTCTAGGTCTACGAGATATTCACATAGGCTAATCTAGGGCAAGTGGGAGATATGTAATGGGTATATGGATGCCCTAGTTTATTGTATTTTGTATCTCTGTAACCACTGTTTTAGATTGTAATGTACCCCACTAGAGTTTTAGTTCAAGTGGGAGTTTGTTGCAGTTTGTGACCTAAAACTCGTAGTTTGTAAATATTGTTCTAATTATTGTAATAAAGAGTTATTGTTCATTATTTACAATGTTGCCCTTTTATTAACCCTAAATCCAATAAACTAACATCCAAAGTTGTAAAATGTCTCTTGAACTGAATGTAGTGTACATATAAAGGATCTCAGTTCGAGATGCAAACTAAAGGGTCTATAGTAAAAGGATAAGGCTTGAATACCTTACCCTGGTAATACTATGGATATGACCCCCTTTGTATCTGATACAAACACAGTGATCCTAGCATGTTCATGTAGACGACATGTGAGTGGGGATATCCTATGTAATGAGATTGCATAAAATCGTACCACGAAATAGTAACCATTAGGTGTAACTCTGTTGACTAGTTAGGTTTCTATTTCACTAGGATGACCTAGGCAACTTGATCTCAATTCTAAGCAGGTTACGAACTCCTGTTTGCGAGCGATTGTTCTTTGACTAGTATGGGTGAGAGTGGCCAGATTCGTTGATTCAATATGCCTACCTTCTTGGGGACAAGACTGAGCATGCAGTTGGGGACTTAACCTAACAAGATGGAGTTCACTATTTTCCGCCTATTAGGGTAAGTAGATGAATGTTTCCTTTGTCTCTAGGACTTGAACAAAGGGTCCGACCCTCTCATTGACCCGAGAGGTATGGGGTTTGTGCCCTAAAACTCGTAGTTTGTAATTATGTTCTAATTAATGTAATAAAATGTTATTATTTCAATAAAGAGTTATTGTTCGTTATCTACGAGTTTGCCTTTATTTAAACCCTAAATCCAATAAACTAACATCCAAGGCTATCATATGAATCTTTAACTGAATGTAGTGTACATATAAAGGATCTCGGTTCGAGATACAACCTAAAGGGTCTATAGTTAGGGGATAAGGTGTGGGTACCTTACCCTGGTAAAACTATGGATGTGGCCCACTTTGTATTTGATGCAAACACTGTGATCCTAACGTGTTCGTGTAGATGACATGTGAGTGGTGATATCCTATGTAATGAGATTACATAAGACCGGACCAAGAAATAGCAACCTCTAGCTGTAACTCTGTTGACTAGTTAGGTTTCTATTTCATTAGGATGACCTAGGCAACTTGATCTCAATCCTGAACTGGTTACGAACTCCTGTTCGCGAGGGATTGTCTTTTGACTAGTATGGGTGAGAGTGGCCAGATTCACTCCTTCCCGCCTACTAGGGTAAGTAGAGGAATGTTCCCTTAAGTGGTGTCTTTGGGACTTGAACAAAGGGCCCGACCTTCTCATTGGCCTGAGAGGGACTCTGTTTGTTGGTAGGACCACAAACAAATTGTTCATTAGAGGAGCACTAGTACTTAAGGCACAAGATGTAACCCAGGGGTAAAAAGGTAATTTGACCCAGCTGGTGTTACGAACATTCGTGAAAGATTGACTTGTTGTTATTGGTCAATATCCGTGGACACAGAAATATATCTGCAGTGAGAAGAGTGCAGCTGTGGGACTTTTGTGGAGTGTTCCTGCAGTTAACGAATGTTGATTGAGAGGTTAATGAGATTAACCGAGCAACCTCGTATCGTTGGAGTTTCTGATCTGTAGGTCCATTAGGTCCACCTTCTAGCTCGAAAAGGGTTCTTAGATCATTTGAATTTGAACACAGATCATTTGAATTTGAAATGTTCAAATTCATTAGGGAATATATTTAATGCATATGGATACGATATAATATATAGTTTTGGAACTATATATTATAAATTTAATGTAAATATTATTCATATTAAATTATGTGAGAGAATTAAATATTTGAAAGAGTTCAAATATTAAATTTAAATGTGAATATGATTCATATTTAAAAACTATTGGTTAAATTTAATGTACATTAGATGTGCATTAAAACTATTGGATAGAGAGATAATTCATTAAATGTGATTTAATATAAATTTAATATAAGATATTTAATTTAATTTGATTAATTAATTAAATAGGGAACGTGTCAGGAGGACATGTTCCCCCTTTCTCTCAACTCCCTATTCGATAGGAAGTGGGAGATGCCCTCTACTGTGTTTAACTTCTCCTGGAGAGAAGAAAGGTGTGGGATTAATTTTTCTAGACCCAAAAAGAAACTCTGAAAAATTTCTCTCTCTCTCACTCTCTCATTCCCTTCTTCTTCCAAAAGTTGGAATCCTTCCCATCAAGGAGGATCTAAACATTCAGAGGATAGATAATTTACTCTATTGGTTGTGTTCCTGTTGGTGAAAAACAGAGAACTTTTGGAAGTTCCTGTGTTGTTGAGTTGCTGAACATTGGAGCAAGGAGTTGCTGTTCTGCGAAACTACAAAGGTAATAATTCCTTTCTCTTCTTAATTTAATAGTTAAATTTAGGTATGTTTTCATGTATATCTCCATGTTTTAATTAGATTCAAATATTAATTTAAATGTGAATGAGATTCATATTTAAGAAAAAAAACTATAGGTTAAAATTTAATGTGCATAAGATGTGCATTAAAACTATAGTATAGAGGGTAAAATGATTAAATGTGATTTAATCATTTAATTAATTAATGTGATATTTAAATGTTTTAATTAAATATGATTTAATTAAAATAATTAAAATAAATTAATTAATTTATTAATTAATTTTCGAACGTGTCACAATGACACGTTCCCACCACTCCCTAGTTCCCTCTCGATAGGGAGTGGGGAGTTACCCTGCATTTTGCTTTAACTTCTCCTTGTGAGAGGAGTTGGATGATCAACGTTTTTGGTGCAATTGTGAATTGCAGAAGAAATACTCTCAACCTAAAATTCCCTTCTTTTCGTCACCAATTGTTGGCTCCTTCCCAGCAAGGAGAGATCTAATAACTCAGAGAATAGGAGGTTCTCCAAGTGGTTGTATTCTGTTGGAAAGGAAGAATAGAGAAAAAGGAAAACTTGTTGTGTTACTTTGCAAATTTAGAGCAACGAGTTGTTGTGCTAGATTTGATCTACAAAGGTAATTGTATTCTTTCCTTTTTAGTTTAGGAAATCTAGATGCTTAATCCATGCTTTAATCTTTTGATTGCTTATCTCTGTTTAATTATTCCCAATGTACTGGTATTTGTAGTAAACCAAACCAAACGAGTAATCGATCTTTAAATCACGTTTCCGCTGCTCACGGGGATCAGATTCACTTCAACTGGAACCTGCAACTAGTAAATTAGATCTACTGCTTGATAAACAGGTAAAGAAAATTGGGCAGAATGACGATAATAAGCTAAAGACAACAACAACTAAAAAGAAATTAAAGAACTTAAAGAAAACCCTAAAAAAGAAAAGTGAAATCTCCTCCTAAGACAACCTCCCTTTTGACGGCTCCCTCATCCAAAATGTATAGTGTTTACATGCTAGGGTCATGGTGGGTCAACTTATCTTATTGAATTTGTGGAGAAAATAAGAATAAAATCCCCCAAAATCACGGAATTCCCGAACTTTCTACGTTTTCTGCATTTTCCAGATTTACGTGCTACGCAATTGCATCCAGTTGCGTGATGCTGCGTGCTATGCAATTGCGTCAATTTGCGTTCTTGCGTTCAAAACTAAAAAATATGAGATTTTGCTTTTATTTTTGCTTATTTTTGCTCATTCTTCAAGAATCTTTGTCACTTCCTTAATTATATGCAATTGACTCTACTTTTTCCACGTTTTCCTAAAGAAATGAAGAAAACATACAAGTATAACTAAGTTTAAAGGTTAAATGATTCTCATAAATGAGAATTATCACACCCCCAAACGTGAGTTATTGTTTGTCCTCAAGCAATAATAAACACAGGCCATATCCGATTCTAAGAATAGTTCTTTTGAAAAATACGCTTTTTAGGAGAGGTCTCATGCTCATAACACTTTAACTTTACATGAATGCTTCCACTACATGCAACTTCGATGCTTTCGTTGCCTAAACAAAATACTTTCCTCTCATATCCTCACCTTGAATTCATACTACCTATTACCTTTAGTCAAGTTTCACTTAGTTGCTAAACAAGCTATTTACACCAAACAATGACCCCCACACTTGTTTTTCACTGCTAAGGTGACTGTTTTTCCTCTCTTTTTTTTTCTTTGTTTTTTCAAGTGGGGACCTTTTTGTCATTTGTGCATTTGCTCTAGCTTACTAACACTTTTTGGTGAAAGTATTGTAAACCCAAGATCTTCCTTTCGAACTTCCTTATAAAAAAAAACAAAAGAAAAGAAATGAAGTGAAAGATAAAAGGAAAACAAGGAAGGAAAAGTTTAAACCATTTTGGTTTGGTTTGCTTTAAAAATAATGAAGAAAATGAAATGAAAGGAATGGATATTATATCATGTTTTGTTTTGTTTAGAAAAGAAAAGAAAAGAAAAGAAAAGAAAGAAAGGGATAAAGGAAAGGAAAAAGAAAAGGAAAAAGAAAAGAAAAAGCAAAAGGGAAAAAGACAAAGATTGCCTCCACCGATTGCTTTTCTTTAAGTTATTTTAAAAATCATTTTTAAAACTCATTTTTCACAAAAGAAAGCTGAGGCCTCGTGAGGTGAAGTTCAAGGAAGAAGAAGAACCTGGTTTTGGGGTTGAAGTTGCAGAAGAAAGGAAAAGAACTCAAAGTAGCAGCAAGGAAACAATTTCATCCCAGTTCTGATATTTTGATCTTTTCGAGCTCAACAAGAAGAGGTAAGAGTTGCGTTTTTGATACATGAAAGCTAACTCAATTTGGAACAATTTTCGTGAAGGAAGCTCGAGCTAATACTGAAGTTAACTTACTGTTTTCTTAAGAGGAAGACAGAAGACAGAATTTGCTGTCAAATCTGGGAAGTCTCTGATGTTTTGGTTGTTTTGATCTGTATTCTTGAAGTTAGAAGCTCTAATTAGTATGGTTCGAAAGCTTATTGAATTTCCTACAACTTTCGTGAAGAAATCGTGAGTAGAAAATGTCTAGAAGATGTTTTAAATATCAGATTAAATTTATTGTGCAGCAGGAAATCCGAATCTGGAAACAACAGAAGTCTGTTTTGAGGAAAGTAGCTTTCGAGATATTTCTAAACAAATCCGTTTGGAATTTAAAATTTCATGTCTTCATATGATTTTTAGAGGGTTCAAAAAGGAAGAGTTTGGTATAAATTACATTACTTTTGGATAAGTAATGAAGAAGTTATGGCTGTCTAAAAGCAGTGCGTAAAAATCTGAAAATCTTTGGAAAATTTGGAAGTGTGTTTTCTTGCAAGTTTTAAGGTAAAAAATCATGAGCTCGAGGTTCTATTGGTTGAGTTGGTTTCTTTGACAGGCCAAGAACAATAGGTCAAGTTTACAGGCCAAGGTTCTAATTCTAATACTGTGAGTGACTCTATCTTAGAACTATGCTTGACCTATGTTTTTCTTCAAGAACATAAGTGTTGATAATTACATCCTGTTTGAACTAATTATGTATGGCATCATAGAGTTTTCTAACATAAGTTCATGATGGAACATAAGCATGTTTTGAATTAATTTGTAACCATAAATCCAAGTATGGAACCTAAATTATGAAAGTATGTATTATAAAGACATGATTTCCATGGTAAACAAAGTATGCTCTCGTTTGTGGTTAACCCCACTCTTCAAGGACATTCGAGAAGGTATTTAGGGGGAATGAATCATGATATCCCGATCTTCAAGGACAATGAGAAGGTATTCGGGTAGGAAATGGTTTTACCTTAATCTTCAAGGACAATGAGAAGGTATTCGGGTAGTAAATGGTTTTACCCGAATCTTGAAGGACAATGAGAAGGTATTCGGGTAGTAAATGGTTTTACCTTAATACTGAAGGACGTAGAGAAGGTATTAGGGAAAACCAAACGACCAAAGGTATTCCACGTGCACGTGAGAGAGAGAGGTATGAACCTTATTGGTATAAATGTAACTCTACCACCTCTATGATTTGAACGTGGTAACTTGTCATATGTTTTACTGTTATGAGCTTCTATATTATTGATCTATCTACCCTCAATATGATAGTACATTTCGAGTTGTGTGCTATGCATAAGTGGTGACTTAAACCTGTAAATTGGAAGCATGGTTTGCTTGTGTTTACAAACAGATGTTAAGCTATTTACTACTTATAATCTGCCATTATTATGATTCACCTGTGAGTTTGTAATGTTTTAAAGATAGACACTCACTGAGCTTTTAGGCTCATTCTTTCAATGTTTTCAAACCTTTTCAGGTAGAGATCGAGCTCCTGGTACCTGACATCCTGCTATAGTCTGCTGGAAGTTTCATAAGTTGGAATTTTGTACGTGGCTGGTGTTGTATAGCAAGTCGTTGTGTAGTTATAGTTGTTCATAAGAGGTTGTATAAACAGTGGGTTGGCTTGTTCTTGGTTGTGATGCTATTTCTCGTTTAAGTTTTCAAATGAGAGACTTAAGAAATGTTTCTCCCTATGTATGTTTAGTAGTTATCAAGTTTCCGCTGTGTTATGTTAAAGTTTATCATATACGAGCATAATATGTTTATCAGGTAGAATAGGGTCATCAGGTATTGTTAAGAGGTGAACAATGTCTGTTGGCTTCATGCCTCTTTCCGGGCTAAGTTAGCGGTGGTTCGGAGGGGTGTGACAACTTGCATCGAGCGATTAGCTCCATGGGGAATGAGACAGGCAAGTTAGCTCGAGAGGAAACTAAAAAGTCATAACAAGTTATTGAGTTAGTTCAGATCAAACTAGTAGAGTATGGTCCAAGACAGGATAAGACTAAGTCCAGTTAGGGCTAAAATGTGAATAGATGTTTAGTTTTGTGTATTTGAGTTAAGTATCCATAGCATGTCTAATATGTTGATATGTTATAGGAGTCATGCCACCACGTACTAGCGGCAGCACGCAGCGGGATCGGGGCGGGACGCAGATCCTACCCAAGGTCAATCTGAGAGGATCTAGTGCCCCGAGAGTCCAAGCTGAGGCCGGAGAAGAGCAACATGTTAGTTCCTCACAGGAGGCAGGTAGACTAGAGAGAGCAGGGCCAAGTTATCCAAAAAAAAAAAAGCGTATAGAATAGAACGTCTGAAGATATTAGGAGTCACAGTATTTGAGGGTTTCATAGATCCAGCTGATGCCGAGGTTTGGCTGAATATGCCACAAAAACGTTTTGATGTAATGAGTTGCCCTGACGAACGAAGAGTCAAGTTAGCCACATTGCTGCTAGAGAAGGAAGCAGAGGGATGGTGGAAATCGATTTTAGCCAGACGGAGTGATGCACGTACTCTGGATTGGCAAACATTCAGAGGCATATTTGAAGATAAATATTACCCTAACACGTATCGTGAGGTAAAGAGGGATGAATTTTTAGAACTGAAGCAAGGGCCACTTTCAGTGGCTGAGTATGAGAGAAGGTATACCGAGTTGTCACGGTATGCTGATGTGATTGTGGTATCTGAGAGTGACAGGTGTCGGAGACTTAACCTAGCAAGATGGGGACTTAACCTAGCAAGATGGAATTCACTCCTTCCCGACTTTATGGTAAGAAGATGAGTGTTCCCTTAATTAGTGCCTCCAAGACTTAAACAAAGGGTCCGACCCTATTATTGACCTGAGAGAGACTTATGTTTATTGGTTGGACCATAAACAGGTTGTTCATTAGAGGAGCACTGTTACTTAAGGTAAAAGATGTAACCTAGGGTAAAATGGTAATATGACCCAGCTGATGTTACGAACACTCGTGAAGGATTGACTTGTTGTTATTGGTCGTTATCCATGGAGACAGAAACATATCTGCAGTGAGAAGAATGCAATTGCGGGACTTTCGGAGAGTGTTCCCGCAGTTAACGAATGTTGATTAGGGGTTAATGCGATTAACCTATTAATCTTGTATCGTTAGAGCTTCTAATCTATAGGTCCATTAGGTCCACTTCCTAGCTCATAAAGGGTTCTTAGATTGTTAAATATTAATTAGAATTTTAAATGTTCAAATTTGTTTTGGGAATTAGTTTAATGTATGAATATATATTATAATATAAAGTTTTTATGCAAATTAAAACTTTGTAGTATAAATTTAATTGGAATATCATTCAAAATAAATTTATGAGAGAATAAAATATTTGAAAGAGTTCAAATATTATTTTAATGTGAATGAGATTCATATTAAAAACCTTAGGTTAAATTTATTGTGCATAAGATGTGTTGGGATTTCTGTCCTAATCTTGTGTTTGTAAAATATTGTTTTGAAATTAATAAGAGTTATTCTTTTCTTCACTTTGTGTCTCGCAAATATTTTAAACTTTTCCAATAAACTAAGCTCCAGGGTCATTGAATATACGAGAGAACTAGAACTTGAACGGTGTGTAGTTGACACACAAGGAGGATCACGTTCGAGTTAATGACCCAAACGGTCTACAGTATAAGGATGGGGTTGGAGACCTAATCCTGGATACACTGTGGATGCGGCCCGCTTTGTATTAGATACAAACGAGGTGATCTGACTCGTTCATGTGGTTGACATGTGAGTGGGGGCATCCTGTACAATGAGATTGTACAAGACCAGACCATGAATTATTAGACTTACTGATATAACGCCGTTGACGGTAAGGACTAATAAATTCGTAGATGACCATTAGGGACTCGACCTGAATCCTGAGCGTATTACGGACTCCTGTCTGCGGGGGTCTGTCCTTTGACTAGTACGGGTAAGGGTGGTCTTGGTTACTCGCCCAATATGCCTATCTTCTCAGGGACAGAACCAAGTAGAGAGCTAGGAACCTAATTACGCGAGATGGAATTCACTCGTTCCCGCCTATAGGGAATCTAGAGGGGTTGTTCCCTTAAGTCTTGTCTCCGGGGGCTTGGACAACGAGCGCCCACCTTCTCACTGGCCCGATAAGGGTGTTGTGTATGGTTGGACCATCACAATATGTTGTTCATTAGAGGAGGAGTGGGGACTTAAGGAACAAGATGTAGACACAGGGGTAAAATGGTAATTTGACCCAGCCGTGTCTAACGAACAACCTGTGAAGGGTCGACTCATGAGCATTGGTTATATCAGTGGACACGTAATATTCTACATCGATGGGAGTACAACTACGAGCTTTAGTGGAGTGTTCATCGTAGCTAATGAACACTGGTTGGCCAAGGTCAAAGAGTTTGACCGTTAACCTCAAATCATTGGAGCAGTCACCAGTAGGTCCATTAGGTCCCTTGGTTGCTCAATCTGGGATAAAAGAAGGGTTAATGTTTTGGTATGAAATTGAAGTGTTCAATTTCACTTTAAGAATATTTATATCATGAAGATGATATAATATATAGTTTAATATGAATGAGATTCATAATAAACTATATCTTAGCCTAATTGTTGAATTAAAGGCTAATTGGAGAAATTGATAGAGAGAAAATAAATTGAATGTGATTCAATTTAATTAAATCCACAATTATTGCAAATGAGATTTGCAACATAAGATATGAGATATATTATATTATATAATTATGTAAATGAGATTTACATAACATATGGTTGTGGTAAAGTGGTAATAAAGTGAAGTTGTGAACTTCATCATTCCACTATTTAAACTCCTTTGCAAAAGGGTTTTGAGAAGCTAACCTAACTTAAACTAAGCTTTGGAAGCTAAGTGAATTCTCTCTTCTCTCTCAATTTTTCTCATCTCTTTCCAAAACACAAAGTTCCCACCAACTTCCCTTCTCCAAAAGAGAACAACCAAGAAGATCAATTGGTAGTGTTTGGGATCCGATAGTGGGAAGAGTTCGTGGAGATCGAGAAGCGCGAAGAGTTCGTGATCTACAAGAGAGAGTTTGTTTGAATTGGTCTACAACAAGTAAGTTTTCCTTCTTCTTTGTAAAATTTCAAAGATGCTTAGCCTAGATCTAATAGTTAGATCATTTTTAATAAGCATGTAGCATGATGATACCATGACGATTCGATCGTCTTCCGCTTCGCGGGGATTCTCATTCCCTTCAATTGGTATCAGAGCCATTTCGATGGTCATTCATCTATGCACTGTTTTATTAAGATTTAGGTGGGTATTTTGCCATGTTTTCATGAGATGAATGTTTGGTTTGCGAAATGGATGTTTTCGGTTTTTGGCACTAGATTAGATTTACAATTATGTTGATGAGATCAATGTAAGGGCCCGTTGTTTTGGGCAATTTTGTTGTAAATCGAGTCTGTAAGTTCGGGTCGTTCGTGGCAAGAGTTGCTGTGAAGAAATCAGAGCGGAAACAGGCGAAAAACCGAGAGAAAAACAACAAGGTGCATGTTGTCTATCGATGGCGTTGAGACGCTGCCTAATGGCGTCTCAACGCCATGCTTGCGGTCGGAAGCTCTGCAGCACGATGGCGTTGCAACGCTGGGCGTAGCGTTGCAACGCCGTTGGCGTTGAGGACGCGCCTCAACGTTGTAGGCGACAGCGTTGCAACGCTGTAGACGTTGCAGATTGAATGCAGGCGACGTGGGACGTTTTTAACCCGTTGATATATTAATTTTTCAGTTTTTTTTAATTAAAACGTTTTTTAATTTATTTAATTAATTATTTTATTAAATATTATTAATATAATTGTTATATTAATTTTATTTAATTAAATAATTGCCCCTAGGTGCCAAAAACCGGTCCAATTTTGCTATTTAATTATTTTATGCATGAGATGTATGATTTTAATTAATTTCTATGTGCATAATGTATGTCATATAGATTTAAAATCCCACCTTAGGTTAAACATATTCATGCATCATATATATTATAAGAGTTATAATATAGTTTGCATGATAGGTTATATTATAAGAGTTATAATGTAATTAAATGCATATTTAATTTATTAATATAAGTGTTATATTTTTAGATTAAAGTATGCTCATGCATTTTTTATTCATGTAATGAATAATTATCATGTTATAGTATATAGTTATTCATGTAATGAATGATCAAGCACTATAACATAGAAATGCATGCAACCTAAGTTAATTATTAGTTTTAAAGTGTTTAGAACTTGAATAATTAGACTTAGGTTTTCTAACTTTCTAATAAGATTAGAATTTTAGGAAATCAAATATTATCTTTGAATGGTGACTGATTAGTAACTCTGTCTAAGGAAGGTTTGGTCTAAAGGTCAGGGTATTTAAGTTGACGCTTGCAAACACCCCTACACGAAACCGACACGGGAGTGAATTCGATGCGAGATTCTTAGATTATATTTACATGAGTGTTGTTAATTAAGTATTAATTAATTTTCTCACATAGACCTAAGTTAATAATGTGATTATAGACTTAGGCTACATACCATATAACAGTTATATTGGTAGACTTAGGTAATTTTTAGCCGATTATCTAGGTCAATCCTATTAAAATTAAAGTACTGAGTGGGAGGAAATATAGTGTATAAGATACATTTAAATTTCCAACCATAAATCTCCTTTAAGTCCGCACCGTGAGATCTATACTCGGCCTCGTGGCGCAAATGGGAGCGTCCCCCTTCGGGTGGCATTTGTATAGGATATCATCGTGGATGGAGAAAGTACTCATAGTGAGTGGGAGCGGGACTTGTGAAAACGAGACCATGGTCTCTTCTTTCGATTCACACCGTGAGACACCTATGATCCGCACTGCTAGTTTGGCTCGGACTGCACAATCCCTTCCGGAGGGCTTGATCATAGGAGTCGAACACACACATGAATTCCCGAAAGGGATACAATTTCTGGTTGGTTTTCCTTCTTAGTTCACCCTTCTGGCTATTGTTAGAGACGGATACTTGGAAACTTAAAGATTGAGGGTGACACTCCACGAGAATTCGTTAAGTGTTAATGAATTTGACCAGAACAATGGTAATTGGATGCCTAATGGAATAAGAGTTATTCTGGGATTAGGGTCTGATCGAGAAAGTCTCGTCCTAGAGGAGGAGTATTCTGTTCACCCTTTGGTGGCAGTTATTCTAAACCTTTAGGGTATCATTACAAAATTTTGAATGACCTAGGGATCATGAAATATTTTTGCTAAAATTAGATTGGTTTTTCTAAAGGTTACTGCGAGACTAATACAAAGATTTTTCTTAAATTTTCAGCTAAAAATATCTAGCGCTATTATAGCTTTACTTGCTTCCGATAAGTTAGTGAGAGATAATTACCAGAGTTGGAAAAACAATATCGATACAATTTTGGTGACTGACGACATTAAGTTCGTGTTGTCTGAGGAGTGTCCTCAGATGCCGGGCGCGACCGCGTCGCGAGTTGTTCGCGATACGTACGATCGATGGATCGGGGCCAATGAAAAGGCCAAGGTCTACATAATTGCCAAAGATGTCCGATGTCTTGGCAAAGAAGCATGAGCTGATGGTTTCCGCTAAGGAAATCATGGAATCCTTGCAGGAAATGTTTGGACAACAGTCCTTTCAGGTCCGACATGACTCGCTCAAATACATTTTCAACGCTCGGATGAAAGAGGGGTCGTTTGTCCGTGAACATGTTCTAGATATGATGACCCGCTTTAATCTGGCCGAGATGAATGGGGCTTCGATCGACGAGTCGAACCAGGTCAGTTTTATTATGGAGACTCTTCCGAAGAGTTCCCTTCAGTTTCGTAGCAATGCTGTTATGAACAAAATTAACTACAATCTGACTACCCTCCTCAATGAGCTACAGAATTTCCAGTCCCTAAACAGGGTCAAGGAATCTGAGGCAAATGTTGCCTACAGGTCTTATCACAGGGGTTCGACCTCTGAGACAAAACCTGTTGTTCCTTTACGCCCGAAAGGGAAAAAGAGGATGAAGAGGGGTAAAACTGACCGAGTTGCCGCCCAGAAGGGCAAGAAGGTCAAGGAGGTTGCAGAGAAAGGAAAGTTTTTCCACTGCAATGGAAGCGGACACTAGAAGAGAAACTGTCCCAAATTCCTGGCCGAGAGGAAGAACCAAGGTAAATGTGATTTACTTGTGGTAGAAACATGTTTAGTGGAGAGTAATAACTCTTCCTGGATATTGGATTCAGGCGCCACTAACCACGTTTGTTCTTCTTTTCAGGGGATTGATTCATGGCAGCCGCTGCGAGAGGGTGAGGTGACTCTACGGGTTGGATCCGGGAGCTTGTCTCTCTTTGCGGCAATCGGCACCGTGAAGTCGCATTTTGGCGAAAGTACTTATTGTTAGACAATTTGTACATTGTTCCAGGGTTTACTAGAAACCTTGTTTCCATTTCCTGCTTAATTGAACATTGTATTTCCGTTTCTTTTGAATTAAATAAAGCGTTTATTTCTTTCAAAGGGAATGTTATTTGTTCAGCTTCGCTTGAAAATAATCTGTGTGTTTTAAAACCCAATTCGGTTAAAAGTGTTTTAAATACTAAATTGTTTAAAACTGCAGAAACACGAACTAAGAGAGCAAAAATTTCTCCAAAAGAAAATGCCCATCTTTGGCATCTACGGTTAGGCCACATTAATCTCAATAGGATTGAGAAACTAGTGAAAAGTGAACTTCTAAACAAGTTGGAAGAAAACTCTTTCCCAGTATGTGAGTCATGCCTTGAAGGCAAAATGACCAAACGTCCTTTTAGTGGAAAAGGATATAGAGCCAAAGAGCCTCATGAGTTAGTACATTCTGATCTTTGTGGTCCGATGAATGTTAAAGCTCGAGGCGGTTATGAGTACTTCGTGTCTTTCATAGACGATTACTCCAGATATGGGTATATTTACCTAATGCATAGAAAGTCTGAAACTCTTGAAAATTCAAGGAGTATAAGACTGAGGTTTAGAACCTCTTAGGTAAATCGCTTAAAACACTTCAATCGGATCGAGGTGGAGAGTACATGGACACTGAATTCCAGGACTATATGATAGAACACGGAATTACGTCCCAACTCTCTGCACCTGGTATGCCACAGCAGAATGGTGTATCGGAGAGGAGAAATACAACCTTGTTGGACATGGTTCGGTCGATGATGAGCTATGCTCGCCTCCCTGATTCTTTCTGGGGGTACGCAGTAGAAACTGCGGTTTACATTTTGAACAATGTTCCATCAAAGAGTGTTTGTGAAACACCCTTTGAGCTCTAGAGTGGACGTAAAGGCAATTTACATCACTTCAGAATTTGGGGATGCCCGACCCATGTGTTGGTGTCAAACCCGAAGAAGTTAGAAGCCCGTTCGAAATTTTGCCTCTTCGTAGGTTACCCTAAAGAGACTAGGGGTGGTTTGTTTTACGATCTCAAGGAAAATAGGGTGCTTATGTCGACAAACGCCATTTTTCTTAGAGAAAGACCACATCAGGGATCATTTACCAAGAAGTAAAATTGTATTGAATGAAATGGATGATTACATCGCAGAAGAGTTCTTGATGGGGCTACGTCGTCGACAAGTGTTGTTAACCCTAGCACGTCTAGTCAAATCCGTTCACAAGAGTTGGGAATGCCTCGACGTAGTGGGAGGACTGTGAGACAGCCAGATCGCTATATGGGTTTAGTTGAAACCTCAGTTGTCGCTGCTGACGATGACTGTGAGGATCCATTGACCTATGATCAGGTAATGGTTGATGTAGATAAAGACGAGTGGATTAAAGCTATGGACCAAGAAATGGAGTTTATGTACTTCAATTCTGTTTGGGAGCTTGTGGATCAACCGGATGGGGTAAAACCTATTGGTTGTAAATGGATCTACAAGCGTAAACGTGGCGTAGATGGGAAGGTGCAAACTTTCAAAGCCCGATTAGTAGCAAAGGGTTTTACCCAGGTTGAAGAGGTTGACTATGAGGAGACCTTTTCACCTGTTGCCATGGTAAAGTCAATCAGGATCCTTCTGGCCATTGTCGCGTATTATGACTACGAGGTATGGCAGATGGATGTGAAGACATCCTTTCTGAATGGCAAACTTGATGAGACCATCTACATGGACCAGCCCAAAGGGTTCATTGCCCAAGGCCAAGAGCAAAAGGTTTGCCGGCTTCATAGGTCCATTTATGGACTGAAACAAGCTTCGAGGTCTTGGAATATAAGGTTTGATGAAGCAATCAAATCTTATGGCTTTGATCAAAATGCCGACGAGCCTTGTGTCTACAAGAAAATGTTGACAAAACTGTCGCATTTTTTGTGTTGTCTATGGACGATATTCTTCTCATTGGGAATGAGATAGATTTTCTTACTGACGTTAAGAAGTGGCTAGCTTCACAATTCCAAATGAAAGATTTGGGAGAAGCTCAGTATGTTCTAGGTATCCGAGATAGTCCTAACCGAAAGAGAATGTAATGCTAGCCTTGTCTCGGCATCTTATATTGACAAGATGTTGTCTAGATATAAGATGCAGAACTCCAAGAAAGGCTTACTGCCTTTTCGGCATGGGGTTCACTTGTCTAAGGATCAGTGTCCTAAGACCCCTCAAGATGTTGAGGATATGAGACGCATTCCATATGCTTCAGCTGTAGGGAGCCTGATGTATGCAATGTTGTGTACTAGGCCCGACATCTGTTATGCAAGAGGGAATTGTCGGTGAATATCACCCAATCCAGATTAGATCACCGGGGCGATCGTAAAGACAATCCTCAAGTATCTTAGAAGAACGAGGACCTACAGGATTAGATCACTTTACAAAGCCTCTCACGGCTAAAGTGTTTGAGGGTCACCTAGAAAGTCTAGGTATTCGAGAGCTTTCTGACTAGGGCAAGTGGGAGATGTGTAAACAGGTATTCAATGCCCTAGTTTATTGTAATTTTTTATTGTAACTCAAATACATTTTGGAAATGTACCTTCTCCACTAGCTTAGTCCAAGTGGGAGTTTGTTGGGATTTCTGTCCTAATCTCGTGTTTGTAAAATATTATTTTGATAAGAGTTATTCTTTTCTTCACTTTGTGTCTCGCAAATATTTTAAACCTTTCCAATAAACTAAGCTCCAGGGTCATTGAATATATGAGAGAACTAGAACTTGAACGGTGTGTAGTTGACACACAAGGAGGATCACGTTCGAGTTAACGACCCGAACGGTCTACAGTATAAGGATGGGGTTGGAGACCTAAGCCTGGATACACTGTGGATGAGGCCCGCTTTGTATTAGATACAAACGAGGTGATCTGACTCGTTCATGTGGTTGACATGCGAGTGGGGCATCTGTATAATGAGATTGTACAAGATCGACCGTGAATTATTAGACTTATCGATATAACGTCGTTGACAAATAAAGACTAATAAATTCGTAGATGACCATTAGTGACTCGACCAATCCACGAGCGTATTTAATTCACATGCTGCGAAGTCCGTCCTTTGACTAGTAAGACGGGTAAGGGTGGTCTTGGTTACTCGCCCAATATGCCTATCTTCTCGTGACGAGAACCAAGTAGAGAGTCGGGAACCTAATTACGCGAGATGGAATTCACTGCGTTCCGCCTATAGGGAATCTAGAGGGTTGTTCCCTTAAGTCTTGTCTCCGGGCTTGGACAACGCGCGCCCACCTTCTCACCGGCCGAGAAGGGTGTTGTGTATGGTTGGACCATCACAATATGTTGTTCATTAGAGGAGCAATGGAGACTTAAGGAACAAGATGTAGACACAGGGGTAAAAAGATAATTTGACCCAGCCGTGTCTAACGAACAACCTGTGAAGGGTCGACTCATGAGCATTGGTTATATCGGTGGACACGTAATATTCTACACCGATGGGAGTACAACTCACGGGCTTTAGTGGAGTGTTATCGTAGCTAATGAACACTGGTTGACCGGGTCAAAGAGTTTGACTGGTTAACCTCAAATCATTGGAGCCCGTCACTGTAGGTCCATTAGGTCCCTTGGTTGCTCAATCTGGGATAAAAGAAGGGTTAATGTTTTGGTATGAAATTGAAGTGTTCAATTTCACTTTAAGAATATTTATATCATGAAGATGATATAATATATAGTTTAATATGAATGAGATTCATAATAAACTATATCTTAGCCTAATTGTTGAATTAAAGGCTAATTGGAGAAATTGATAGAGAGAAAATAAATTGAATGTGATTCAATTTAATTAAATCCACAATTATTGCAAATGAGATTTGCAACATAAGATATGAGATATATTATATTATATAATTATGTAAATGAGATTTACATAACATATGGTTGTGGTAAAGTGGTAATAAAGTGAAGTTGTGAACTTCATCATTCCACTATTTAAACTCCTTTGCAAAAGGGTTTTGAGAAGCTAACCTAACTTAAACTAAGCTTTGGAAGCTAAGTGAATTCTCTCTTCTCTCTCAATTTTTCTCATCTCTTTCCAAAACACAAAGTTCCCACCAACTTCCCTTCTCCAAAAGAGAACAACCAAGAAGATCAATTGGTAGTGTTTGGGATCCGATAGTGGGAAGAGTTCGTGGAGATCGAGAAGCGCGAAGAGTTCGTGATCTACAAGGAGAGTTTGCTGAATTGGTCTACAACAAGTAAGTTTTCCTTCTTGCTGTAAAAATTTCAGCATGTTTAGCCTAGATCTAATAGTTAGATCATTTTTAATAAGCATGTAGCATGATGATACCATGACGATTCGATCGTCTTCCGCTTCGCGGGGATTCTCATTTCCTTCAAGATGTACATTAAACTATAGGTTAAGAGGAATGTGATTAAATATAATTTAATTATATATAACCTAAATTAAACATATGATGTTTAATCATGAATTAATTAATTAATTTGATTGAATATACATATATATATAATTAAATATATTATTATTCATTTATTTATTAATTAATTAAATGGGAACGTGTAAATGACACTCTTAGAGGGAACCATGTTCAAAATATATGCAGCAGCTTCTACTGCATATCCCCAAAACGAACTAGGCAGTTGAGCGTAGCTCATCATAGATCGAACCATGTCTAACAGGGTTCTATTTCTCCTTTCAGATACACCATTCTGCTGAGGTGTACTTGGTGCTGAGAGTTGGGATACGATTCCATGTTCTATCATATAGTCTTGGAATCTTAAATCCATATACTCTCCTCCTCGATCTGATCGAAGTGTTTTAATCATTTTACCTAATGAGTTCTCAACCTCTGCCTTATACTCCTTGAACTTTTCAAGGGTTTCAGACTTATGATGCATTAGGTAAAGATAGCCATACCTTGAATAATCATCAATGAAACTGATGAAATATTCATACCCTCCCCGTTCCTTGACATTCATTGGACTACAGAGATTCGAATGTATGAGTTCCAAGGGTTCTTTGGCTCTATATCCTTTTTCAGAAAAAGGTCGTTTAGTCATTTTTCCCTCAAGACAAGACTCACATGGTGGTAAGGAGTTGTCCTCTAACTGACTTAGGAGACCACTCTTAACCAATCTCTCAATCCTATTGAGATTAATGTGACCTAGTCTCAAGTGCCAAAGATAGG
Source organism: Trichosanthes cucumerina (assembly GCA_036507285.1). Classification (NCBI taxonomy): domain Eukaryota; kingdom Viridiplantae; phylum Streptophyta; class Magnoliopsida; order Cucurbitales; family Cucurbitaceae; genus Trichosanthes; species Trichosanthes cucumerina. The sequence continues at coordinate 6,420,450 of CM071837.1, forward strand.
TACTTGGAGAAAGCTTTTGCCTTTTATTTTGAGTATCAGCTGTTTTAAACATCTCAGTGTTCAAAATAGCTTTTATCTCTGTTGGTCTTAACACATATAAGTTGTTTTCAGTTTAGCGAGAACATATTCGTACACCTCTTTTTGCAAATGAACGCTTCATTATAATCAAAAGATACTTTATACATATGTTCAAGTAAACAAGAGATAGATACAAGATTTCTTCTGATTCCAGGAACCAAAAGTACATTTTCTAATAAAACGAATCTATCTCTAAATAACAACTTCATTGCTCCCATTGCTCTAAATGAGAGACAACCTCTCTGCTCCAACCACAGAGTTTATCTCACTATCGCTAGTTTGCCTCTAGAAACTAGTTTCTGTAAAGAAGAAGAACACACATGGTTAGTGGCTCCTGAATCTAGTATCCGCAGACGGAATCATCATGTTCCACTAAACATGTTTCAACAACGAGTAAATCATATTTACCTTATTTTTCTTTCTCAGCTTTCTTTTCCGCAAGGTACTTCGAGCGATTTCTTTTCCAATACCCGTCTTCACCACAATAGAAACATTTTTCTCGTGGCTTTAACTCATGCGTGGGGAGCTTTTTCCTTCCCTTTATCCTTCTTTCTTCTTCTCGAATACCCTTATTCTTAGAAAAAAAGGACTGCACTTAGTCCCCGAGGATGATCCTCTCAGGAACTTCCTTGAAGTGACAACGTTTGCCTCCTTCTCTTTTCCCTTTGATTTCATCAGGGACTCGAATGTCTAGAGCTCGTTAAGTAGAGTAGTCGAGTTATACTCTATCTTGTTCATCACCGAGTTGGTGTGAATCAGAGGAAACTCTTGGAAGAGATTCCATTATAAAGATAACTTGACTGTTCTCATCAATGACAACCCCGTTTACCTCTGCCACGTTGAAGTGGACCATCATATTAAGGACTTGTTCCCTAACAGATGTTCCTCCTTCATTCGGGAGTTGTAAACGCGTGCCGAGAGCATCATAACAGATCGACGAGCGAGGGCGGTTGTCCAAACATGGCTCAGAATGATCCCATGATCTCCTTTGCGGTGATCATGCCCTCATGTTTCTTAAACAACACATCGAGATATCTTTGGCTAAGATGTGGACCCGGCTTTATCATTAGCCCTAGTCCATTTGTCAAATGCATCCCGAACTATTCGGGTTGCGCATTTAGCCGGGAGGGGAGGACATTCCTCCGTCAAGACGAACCATAGATCATCAATTACAAGAATCGTATTCAAGTTTGATTTCCAAGTTCCAAAGTTATCGTCGTTAAGTTTGTCGGAGGCGAGTAATTGAATAAAAGAGCTCGACATGCTGAAAACAGAACATATTCTATTAGTGAATTGCTTTTAACTCATAACATGCATCCAATTAAGAATTTAGCAAAAGTAATAATGTACCCATAATCTCATTATTTGTTTTTGCAACGATACTTCAGTGAGTCAGAGCAACCGCTACCGAAGGGCAGTCAATCACTTCTTCACTGAACCAAGACATTCTTAACTAAATGCTAATACCGGAATAACTCTTATTCCTATAGCATTCTAGTTATCGCTACTTTGGTCAAGAATTCACTAACACTTAGCGATTCTTGTAAGTGTGACCCACCATTTTCAGATCTCAAAGGTCGGCCCCAACAATGCTACCGATTTGGAAAGTCAAGGTTGGGAATGGACCTAGGAGACCCTATCCATTTCTGGAGTTTGAGTTGTTCCGAATCCCATGTTACATCCCTCCGAATGGATGGTGCTACTACGGGCAACCTGCAGGCGCAACATGGGAATCTCACGGTCCAAACTAATGGAGGAGACTATAGGATGTGTTGACACACTTCCTTCTCCCACTTACTATAAATACTTTCTCCATTCACCTTGCTCTTGATTTATGCAAACACCATCCGAATGGGGATGCCCTATTGACATCACAAGGCCGAGCATAAATCTCACGGTGTGAACTTCACGAAGAGCGTAAGAGGAAATTGATATATCATATATACCTTTTCACTCCCACTAAGTATTTTAAATGGTTTGGGTATACTTTCACTTAGGCATATTTCTGGCTAAAATAATATGACCTAAGTCTACCAATATAACTATTATACTGGAATTACCTAAGTCTATTAACTTTTTAATAAACCTAGGTCTATGAGTTTAATTTATTAACTTTTAATAAACGCCACTCACGAAAATAATTTATAAACTTCTGGATTAAATTCACTCCCAGGTTGGTTCCCAGGTAGGGGTGTTCCGTTTCAAATCGACCTTAAGTACCCCACCTAGCAGAACCTTCCTTCCTTAGACAGAGTCCTCTTTTAATCACAGTTTATAAATTATTGGTTGCCTAATTCTAATCTTATTAGAACTAGATAACCTAAGGTCTAATTAATTTCCAGTTCTAAAACCATTTTAAAACTAATTAATTAACCTTAAGTTACATGCATTTCTATGTTATAAGTTGCTTGATCATTCATCATATGAATATACATACATTTATAACAAATCCATCACATGAATAAATGCATAAAAAATTATATGTTTAATTTTTAATTAATATAACCCTTATATTAATTATAATTAAAACATATAATATTTGTTTCATAAATTAATATAACACTTATATTAATTCCAATGAAACCCTAAATCATGCATACTATATATTATAACACTTATAACATACTTTCAATGCATGGAGCATGTTTCCTATGGTGGGATTTTAAAATCTATATGGCATACTTTATGCACATTTAATCAGGGAATTTAATTAAAACATACGTTCACAATGCATAATTAATTAAACACACTAAAGTGGACTGGTTTTGGCATCTAATGCAAGCAAACAACTAAATTATTACAATAATAATCTAGAATAAAAATCGAACCACTTCGAACGCTTCGAATTTGGGTCAAACCAGCTTGCAAATGTGTGAACCGGACCTTCAAACGGTTGAACCGGGCCTCCAAATGGTAAAACGGACCTCCAAAATGGAAAAATCGGCCTCGAATTAGTCAGAACCGGTCTAAAACCACTGAACCGGACCAAAATCGAGCCGAACTGGTCCAAAAATCATTGAACCGGTCAAAGTCAACAAACCCTCTGGTCAAAGTCAGCTGACGTCATCATCTTCTTTCTTTTAAAAATCAATTCACGCGGGTTGTAATTCTTTTGGTTACTGTAGTTAATAAGAAGAAAAAAAAAACAAGGTTGCTCTGTTTGCAGATTTCCTAACCTTTCATGCTTCTCTCTTCAAATTGAAGGTCTTCCCGAACTCCAATCGACTTGAAATTTTTACAGCTTATTCTACACACATTAATGCTCAAACACACTTGAGAAATTTGAAAATAAAGCACAAATAGATGCTCAATTTAAATGCCAAAGTCAGAAGAACACTTTAGACGCCCAGAAAAATTGTATTTCAAAAAACACCCACCACAGAACACAATTGATCAAATTGAGTGCTCAAAATTGCTCGGATACCAATTGAAAGAGTGTAGATTAAGAAAGTGGAAGCAATTTTGGATCTTGAACACTCTAAGTTGATCAATTTTACGAAATAAAAAACATGCTCAAATGTGGAAAAACAGAGAGTATGAACACATACCTATGTTGTTCAAAATTCTCCTAATCCTTTAGCAATTTCTTGTCACAAACACTTTGTAGACAACCTCTAGTGTCTTCCCTACTATCCTCAGGCCTTGGAACAGACTATGGGATCTTTGATAGAGAGAATTTGAAGAAAGATGGGAGAAAGGTCTTAAAAACGTGAATTATCAAGATTCTAATTAATTCCCTTTAATCTAATGGTTTCTTCTTCAATTAAAGAAACCAAAAGCTTCTTCAAGCTAGGAGAAGATGACAGCAAGAAGATGAGAAGGATTTAGCAAGAAGGAGGTGCTCAATTTGAGTGAATTTGAAAAAGTAGCAAGGTTGCTCATCCTTTTCATTTTGGTCCAATTGAAATTCAAAATCAAAATTGAATTTTCATTTAATTTTAATTCAAAATTAATATAAAATTAATTTTAAAATAAAAATAAATTTATTAATTTAATTAAATAAATAATTAAATAATTTAATTAATTAATTTTAAATAATTTATTTAATTTAATATCAAATATTAAATTAAATAATTTATTTAATTTAATATCAAATATTAAATTAAATAATTGGACCAATCCCGATTTCTTAAATCGATCGTTTAAACATGAATCCCCTATTCATGTTATAAACCGAACAAATATTTAAATCACATTTAAATATTTTCACCTCTTCTTTATTATAGTTTAATTCATAATTAAACTGTGACACGTTAAGTATATCACATATAATTAACGTTTTATCCCAAAACCGAATTTGAACATTTCAAATTTTTTTTCTCTCAAAATGTTACAAGGCTTAGTCCGAGCTAGTAAGGGGACCTAATGGACCTACAGATCATGAGCTCCAACGATACAAGATTAACCGGCCAAACTCTTTAGCCTAGCTAATCAACATTCGTTAACCACCGGGACACTCCACTAAAGCCCAGTGGTTGCACTCTCCTCACTGTATATATATTTCTGTTCATTCGATATAACCATGATTAGTAAGTCGATCCTTCACAGGTCGTTCGTATTTACAGCTGGGTCAACAATACCGTTTTACCCCTGTAATTACTTCTTGTTCCTTAAGTCCCACTGATCCTCTAATGAACAATTGGTTTGTGGTCCAACCAACAAACCGAATCCCTCTCGGGCCAATGAGAGGGGTGGGCCCTTTGTTCAAGACCCGGAGTCAACACTTAAGGGAATAACCTCTCTACTAATCCCTAAAGCGGGTAGGAGTGAATTCCATCTTGCAGAACTATGTTCCCAGCTATCTACCCGGTCTTATCCCTGAAATGAGAGGCTTATTGAGTCGGCAATTTCAGGCCACTCTCACCCATGCAAATCTAAGGCTAATCCGAATAAATAGGAGTTCATGGCACGCTCAAGATTAAGATCGAGTTACCTAGGTCATCGTATGAATATAGTCAGTTAAGACAGTAAACGGAGTTATAAAGTCTAAGTGACTATTTCTCGGTCCAGTCTTATGCAAACTCATTGCATAGGACGCCCCCACTCACATGTCTCCACATAAACGATTTAGGATCACATCGTTTGTACTTTACAAAGTGGGCAGCGTTCATAGTGTCCCCAGGATAAGGTACCCAACCCTATCCCTATACTATAGACCGTTGTGGCTATAACTTGAACCTGATCCACTTTTATGTCACATATAAAGTTCATGTATACATCCTATAGCCATGGGTTCTTTATTGGACTAAGGTTTCAAAATATACAATTCACTTTATTCAATAACACCTTTACTGAATAAATCTCAATAATAACTTTATTGCAAAATAGAATATACATACAATTTACAAACTCACGAGTTTTAGGACATAAAACCCAACAAACTCCCACTTGGACTAAAACGTCGGTGGAGTCAAACATGTTGGGCAAGAAAACTGTCCTATTGTACAACCCGAAGTCCTAGATTCTCTAGGTGTCCCTCAAACACTTTAGCCAGAGGGGCTTTGTAAACGGATCAGCAATGTTGTGCTCCGAAGCGATCTGCGTGACGATCACGTCTCCTCGTTCACAATCTCCCTGATGAGATGATATTTGCGCTCTATATGCTTTCCGCGCTTATGGCTTCTAGGTTCTTTAGAATTTTCCACTGCACCACTATTATCACAATAAAGAGTGATAGGCAAATTCATATTTGGAACAACTTCCAAATCAGCCAAGAACTTTCTAAGTCATACAGCCTCCTTCGCTGCTTCGCAAGCTGCGACATACTCAGCTTCCATGGTGGAGTCAGCAATACAACCTTTCTTTATACTCCTTCATACTATAGCTCCTCCGTTAAGAGTGAAGACTGATCCTGATGTGGATTTCCTCGAATCTACATCAGTCTGAAAATCAGAATCAGTGTATCCTGCAAGGATTAAATCCTTTGCGCCATACACAAGCATATAGTCCCTCGTTCTCCTAAGGTGCTTGAGGATATTCTTAACGGCAGTCCAATGATCATATCCAGGAGTGGGTGATACCACGACAATTCCCACTACATAGCATATGTCGGGTCGAGTACATAGCATGGCATACATCAGACTAACGGAAACCGGATGCATAGGGAATGCGTCTCATATCCTCAACTTCTTGAGGTGTCTTAGGACATTGTTTCTTAGACAGATGAATTCCATGCCTGAAAGGTAATAAACCCTTCTTGAAATTCTGCATCTTATATCTAATCAACATTTTGTCAATATAAGACGCTTTGAGACAAAGGCTTAGCGTTTTGTTTTTGATTTCAGAACAATTTGGATTCCAAGGACAAACTGAGCCTCTCCCAAATCTTTCATTTGGAATTGGGTCGCTAGCCATTGTTTAACGCCAGTCAGGAATCCCGCATCATTCCCAATAAGTAGGATATCGTCTACGTATAAGACTAAGAAAGCTACTGTAGTATTGACTATCTTCTTGTAGACACAAGGCTCGTCAATATTCTGTTCAAAGCCATAAGACTTGATCGCAGTATCAAATCTTATATTCCAGGATCTAGATGCTTGTTTCAATCCATAAATGGACCGCTTAAGCTTGCAAACCTTTTGCTCTTGACCCTGAACTTTGAACCCCTCTGGTTGATCCATATAGATGCTCTCTTCAAGATTGCCATTCAGAAAGGCTGTCTTGACATCCATTTGCCAAATTTCATAATCATAAAACGTAGCAATGGACAAGAGTATTCTAATCGACTTAAGCATGGCAACAGAGGAGAAGGTTTCTTCATAGTCCACCCTTTCCCGCTGGGTATAACCCTTTGCCACAAGTCGAGCCTTAAAGGTTTGCACCTTACAGAAGCTGATCTCGCTTCCTCTTGTAGATCCACTTGCAACCGATAGGTCTTTCACCATCTGGTTGATCTACAAGTTTCCAGACTGAATTGAAGTACATAGACTCCATTTCGAGGTCCATGGCTTTAATCCACTGGTCTCTATCTATATCATTCATTGCATGTTTATAGGTCAATGGATCCTCTATGCCATCATCAGGTATGACGACCTGGGTTTCAGTTAAACCCATGTAACGGTCGGGTTGTCTAACATCCCTCCCACTACGTCGAGGCATTCTCAACTCTTGAGAAGGACCAGCTTGATCAACAACTTTTGTTGATTTATCTGTAGCTTCCTCGGAAATTTCGCTCAAGACAATTCTGCTACGAGGTCGATGATCTCTCAGGTGGTCTTCCTCTAAGAACGTGGCATTTGTCGACACAAGCATCTTGTCCTCTTGAGGATAATAAAACAGACCACCTTTCGTTTCTTTGGAGTATCCTACGAATAGGCATAATTTTGAACATTGTTCCAGTTTCTTTGGATTGGACACTAGCACATGTGCCGGACATCCCCAAATCCTGAAGTGACGTAAACTACCTTTACGTCCTTTCCATAACTCATAGGGTGTTTCTAAAACACTCTTAGAGGGAACCATGTTCAAAATATATGCAGCAGCTTCTACTACATATCCCCAAAATGAACTAGGTAGTTGAGCGTAGCTCATCATAGATCGAACCATGTCAAACAAGGTTCTATTTCTCCTTTCAGATACACCATTCTACTGAGGTGTACCAGGTGCTGAGAGTTGGGATACGATTCCATGTTCTATCATATAGTCTTGGAATCTTAAATCCATATACTCTCCTCCTCGATCTGATCGAAGTGTTTTAATCATTTTACCTAATGAGTTCTCAACCTCTGCCTTATACTCCTTGAACTTTTCAAGGGTTTCGCACTTATGATGCATTAGGTAAAGATAGCCATACCTTGAATAATCATCAATGAAACTGATGAAATATTCATACCCTTCTCGTGCCTTGACATTCATTGGACCACAGACGAATGTATGAGTTCCAAGGGTTCTTTGGCTCTATATCCTTTTTCAGAAAAAGGTCGTTTAGTCATTTTTCCCTCAAGACAAGACTCACATGGTAAAATTAGTGGATTTTCATAAAATCCAAATTGCAACTTGCCCAATCCCTCTCATCTTCAAATTCACCAAAATTGGTCACCTCCATCTCAAAGCATCCTCATCATCCTTGAGTTGTCACTCAATTGAAGCTCATTGAAGCTTTATATAATGGTGATTTGAGGGATGTTGAGAGAATTTTACAGAAAATTCTAAATTCCCGAATTAGTGACCTTTAAGGCCTTTTCTTCCAAATTCTCTCAACCTAGGATCCCACAATCCGTTCTAAGGCCCGAGGATAGTAGGGAAGACTCTAATGATTGTCTACGAAGTGTTCGTGTTGAAAACCATCCACCAGGTGAAGAGAATTTGATCTTCAAAGTTGAGTTTTCTATCCCTCTGTTTTTCCAGCTTTGAGCATGAATTTTATTTTAAAAAATTGATCAACTTTGAGTGTTCAAGATCCAAAATTGCTTCCGCTTTCTTAATCTAGATTCTTTCAGTATATGGCTCAACCACAAGGGTTTATAGACCCAAATTAACCAGATCATGTGGGTAAACTACGAAAGTTCCTATATGGTCTAAAGCAAGCCCCTTGGGCATGGTTCGAGTTGTTTACTACCAACTTGTTAACACTTGGATTTGAAGCATCCAAAGTTGATCCTTCTCTTTTTTACAGAAAAGACCCTTCCTCCGTGACTTTCCTTTTATTGTACGTTGATGACATAATAATATTTGGTGACAACAGTTCCTATGTTGATTCATTAGTTGATTCTCTTAGGAGTGAGTTTGAGATAATGGGCCTTGGAGCACTTAGATATTTCTTAGAGTTGGAAATTACTCGAACATACTCCATGATTGTTGTCTGTCAAGCGAAGTATACGACCGATCTTCTATGCAAGCTAGGATGAGCAGCTACAAACCGTGGTTGACTTCTTGTGCTTCCAAGGACACAACCTCTTCAACCAAGCTGCTTGACGATCCTCAGACCTACAGAAAATTGGTTGGTGTTTTGCCGTATTTAACATTTACGCGGCCTGATATCTGTTTTGTAGTCAACAAACCTTGTCAAAAGATGCACTCGCCAAGTGTATCATACGGTACCTACAAATCAATACCAGAGTTGGGTTGAAATTTACACCGGGGGATCTTAAACTCCAAGCTTACTGTGATGTTGACTGGGTTGGCAATCCAGCCGACTGACACTCAACGACAGGATTTGTCATCTTCTTTGGAAACAATCCAATATCTTGGGGTTTTAAGAAGCAACCAACAGTGCTTAGATCGTCAACTGAAGTTGAATACAAGTCCCTTGCTTCCATCACGGTTGAACTTTGTTGGATCAGACAAATCCTTTGTGATTTCCAGATTCCTATCATTCATGCTCTAACTCTCTAGGGTGATAGCATCTCTGCCATTTCCTTATCCAACAATTTGGTGTTTCATGCGCAATCAAAACATATCGAAATTGACTATCACTTCGTTCGGTAGAAAGCTATTCCAAAGAACATCCAAGTCAATTATATTGTCAGTGTTAACCAGATTGGAGATTGTTTCACCAAACCTCTGTCACATTCCAGATTTTTTATCTAATGAGCAAACTTCGTCTTTTAGAGCCTTCAGTTTGAGGGAGGATGTTATATATAATTTTGTAAACAAATTGTAGTTATTATATGGGTAAGTTTGTTAGTATTCAACCTCTTATAAATAGCAATTGAGTGCTCTTGTATTAAGTATGATTTGAATAAGAGTTGTTGAGGCATTAACACAATTGGTTTGTTTTTTGGTAAATTAAAAGTTAAAAGAAACTGAAAATTAAGACCACTTTGATAATCATTTGATTTCTGGTTTTTTTATTTTTGAAAATTATGCTTGTTTTTTCATAACTTTTTTTCATCTTCTCTACAATTAGTTCTATCTTTCTTGAAGTAACATTTAAGTTTCTAGCTAAACTTCAAAAACAAAAATAAGTTTTTGAAAACTACTGTTTTTAGTTTCTAAAACTTAGCTTAGGTTATTAAATCATGGGTACAAAATACATAAGAAAACATAGAAACTTATTGGTAGATGTAGTATTTTTAGGCTCAATTTTCAAAAACTAAGAACTAAAAACTAAGGGTCGTTTGATAACCATTTTATTTTTTGATTTTAGTTTTTGAAATTTAAGCCTAAAAATATTACTTCTATTAATTGGTTTATATGCTTTCATAGCTACTTTTCAAAAACCAAGCTAACTTTTGAAAACTAAAAAAAGTACGGCCCCATTTGATAACCATTTTGTTTTTGGTTTTTTGTTTTTGAAATTTAAACCTAAAAATACTACTTCTACCAATGAGTTTATATGTCTTGTTATCTACTTTGTACCTATGTTTTCAAAAACCAAGCCAACTTTTGAAAACTAAAAAAGTAGGTTTCAAAAGTGACTTTGTTTTTAGAATTTGGCTAAGAGTTCAAATGCCTACTTAAGGGAGATGATCTCTATTGTAGAGAAATTAGGTGAAAATAAGCTTAACTTTCAAAAACTAAAAACTAAAAACAAAATGGTTATCAAACGGGGTCGTAGTTTTCAAAAACTTGATTTTGTTTTTAGAATTTGGTTTAGAATTCAAATGCTTCCTTAAGGGAGATGACCTCTCTTGTAGAGAAATTAGGTGAAAATAAGCTTAATTTTCAAAAACCAAAAACTAAAAACAAGATGATTATTAAACGGGGCCTAAATGGTTATCAAACAGGCCTAAGAAAACTGTAAGTCCTTCATCAGTTTTCCCCCTCTCTTTACGTAAGCAACCCTAAATCCCTATTGTTCTTCTTCCTTGGTATGCGACAACCATCTTCCACCACCTCCACTTTCTTTTCGGCAACCATGAAATCTCATCTACAATGGCTCAATTTGTAAAGGACCCATGCTAGACGTTTTTTGTGAATGTCTTCTTCACAAGTGAATGGATGAGTGATGGTGTGAGAAGCCCAACGGTGGCACGCAATTGATCGGTACTTTTGTCCCTTTGGTGACCAGCATATTGAGACCCTTACACAAAGGTGCATCATTAATTTCTTACTACGACGACCCATGGCATAAGGCTTAGTGGGACTACTAATGCGGCGGAGGTGATTTCTTGTAGCACTGACGAACATAATAACTCCTAGCAGTTATAACCTCTTGAAAATAGACATCTAATCACCTCAACTTCATTACCCATACTCCATTCTATCATCAACTCTAAATTCATCGTGGATAATTAGTTATGGTTACTGAAATTTAATTTAAGATGACATTTACTACACATTGTGGATATAGTTGTTTTGTGTTTGTTTCTTTTTTCATATCAAAATGAGAAGAAGGTGTTTGATCAAAAGTTCAATATAGTATGCTTGTGGATATTGATATATGTCTATTTGACAACAAAACATACGTGAAGGAGTCAACTTCATAAACTATATTTTTTTTCAATGTGTTTCTATTCTTTTAGCAAAGTATGTGGGAACGGTTGAAGATCAACATGTTGCATAAATTTTGCAATACCGCAAGTGTATGAGTCAAGTTTTAATATAATGAATGTGAGTAAGAGTATCGTCCACAGGATTCTGTTCACAGGAGATTTCAACCAGCGAATGGAAATGAGACACGTGTAAATGAATTTGTGTTGTATTGATTTCAGGTAATTGTGAGTACAATCTCTAGTATTTAATCCTCTAATTCTCTCTCCTACTTATGTGCTTGGATCGAGGGTTGAAATAACTTGTTCTCGAATGTAGATTTGTCTTGAGGGTTTTTCAGCTTGTTCTCAAGTGTAGAAAGCTGAAGGTCTTTGCTCGTAGCGTGTAGAAAGCTGAAGGTCTTTGCTCGTAGCTTGTTGAAGGCCTTCGGCTTGCAGCTTGTTGAAGGTCTTCGGCTTATAGCTTGTAGCTTGTTGAAGATCTTCGACTTGTAGTTTGTAGCTTGTTGAAAATCTTCGGCTTGTAGCGTGTTGAAGGTCTTCGGCTTGCAGCTTGTAGCTTGTTGAAGATCTTCGACTTGTAGTTTGTAACTTGTTGAAGATCCTCGGTTTGTAGCGTGTTGAAGGTCTTGGCTTGCTTGTTGTTGAAGGTCTTGGCTTGCGGCTTGCTCAAGATCTTCTGGCTTGTAGCTTTTCGAGAAATTTGGCAAATTGTTCTCGATGTTGAAAACTTTAATGGATTCGTGGTGTGCTCTTGACGATTCCCTTGAAGCGTTCTTCGTTCAGATGGTGTTTGATCTTCTGGAGATTTCACAGCTTTGTTTCTGAATTCTCTCGAGTCTCAAATTTCTGAACCTTGAAAATGAAGGAGGGAGGTCTCTATTTATAGAGTTTCTCTGGGCCTCCAGATGGGCTTGGGCCCGTTGGACTGGGCCTGCTTTTTGTTGGGCCAACTCCTTTGGGTTGGGCCAGACTGGCTTTGGGCCAACCATTTTGGGTTAGGCCAATCTTCTTGGGCTTGGCTGATTTGGGCCTTCTGTCCTAGACCGGGCCTTATTGAATTTAGGCCTACGTCTCTGGATCGGGCTAGGACTTTTGCTAACAGGGTCTTTAATTTAGACTTTTGTCTATCAAATTTTAAGGAACCCAATTGTATAGCCACCAATTTAATTTAGGGATGCCTGTAGATTTAATTAGTCCTTAATTAAATAATTTTGTCATCAATGTCGGGTGATGACGTGGCAATTTTGGATTTGTCAAAATTTTTATTCCAACAGGGTTATTTAATTCAATTAATTCCTATCAATATGACCACTCAATTTTATCTAGAAAATCAGATTTTAATTGAAGTAGAACACAAAAATCAAGAGTGAAATTTTGAAAACAATCAAAAGAGAGAAATATCTTAGGGATTAGATTTCACCAATTAATTAACTATTTTATTGAAATCATGCTAATGGGTTATTGCACTGTTTTTATAAACCAAGAAATTAATATAACAAATAACCTTTCTCAAGGCATGTGAATCTCATGCAAAACATAGAAATAGATATCCCTATTTAAATCTAAAAATCAAGCATGATACTAAGTTTAATTCTTATGGATTTCTAATAACACTTTAATCATTCTCAAGTCAAAGTAACTATCAATCATGCAATTGAGATCAGATCTAAAATATCTTTCACAAGAATAAATTTAGACCTAAGAATAAATAAACCGTGATCAAGAGTCAATAAGCATAAAGGATGCAATTTGATGAATAAAAGCATTACAATAAACCAAAAGCAATCAATTCAACAAAATAGCATAATTAAAAGGCTACATTTATCCCTAAGATAATGAATTTAGCTACTCATGTCCACTATAAAACCTACTAAATTCAAATACAAAACCATTGTTTAACAAACAAAGTGAAAAGAACAAAAAAATAACTCTCATGGCGTGAACGACAACGATCCCGACACCTATCACGAACCTCGAGCTTCAATAATCTTCAACTTGAACTCTCCCAAAAGTCTTCTTACAGCCCCTCACAGTGAGTCTTACAATGGCTTTTTGCTCTCTTTCAAGTTATGTCTTAGAAAGACATCAAGTGATCATTTTTATATTATCAGCACGGTGTTGCAACGTTGGGCATGGTGTTGCAACGTCGTGCCCTAGGCGAATGTAAAAAAAGAAAAAAATCTTGTGGCGTTACAACGTTGGGCGGTTAAAATGTCGCTACCCCTAACGTGCCTTCTGCTTATCAAAGTAGCGTTGCAACGCTACAAGACAGCGTTGCAACGCTACAAGACAACGTTGCAACGCTATCGCCATGGATCTTCACGTCCAAATGTACGCACGCTGGGCGTTGCAACACCCAAAATGGTGTTGCAATGCTATCCTCTCGGGTCTTCAAGGTTGAATGTGTTGGGATATGTACCCTAAAACTTATGTAATTTTGGTCAAATAAATAAACAGTTATTTGTTTTGATAAAATTATATTTTCGCTTTATAAATCCAATAAACTAAGCTCCAAGGTTATAATATATCTTGAACATCAGTGTAGTAGACACTATTTGGATTGTGTTAAGAGTATAACTTAAATGGTCTATGGTATAAGAATAAGGTTTCCAACCTTATTCTGGTAACACCATGGATGCGACCCACTTTGTAATTAGTACAAATGAGGTAATCCAACTCATTCATGTAGATGACATGCGAGTAGGGGCATCCGGTATGAAGAGTTCATACAAGACCGGACTGCAAATTATTAGTCTTACTAGTATAACGCCGTTAACAGGATAAGACTGATAATTTATAGATGGTCATTAGTGACTCGACCTGAATTCTGAGCAAGTTAAGAACTTCTCTTATAGGGGTTTGTCCTTAGACTAGTATGGGTGAGAGTGGCCTGTAGCCGACTCAATAAGCCTACCTTCTCAGGGACAGAACCTCGTAGGTAGCTGGGGACTTAACTATGCAAGACGAAATTCACTCATTCCTACACTAAGGAATTAGATAGGTTGTTCCCTTAAGAACTAAGGTTGTTCCCTTAAGAACTAAGTCCAGGTCTTGAACAACGGGGCCCCGCCCTCTAAACTGGCTTAAGAGGGTATGAGTTTATGGTAGGACCATAGACTTGTTGTTCATTAGAGAATCAGTGGTGCTTAAGTAACAAAGAGGTAATCACAGGGGTAAACAGTAATTTGACCCAACTGTGATTACGAACAACCTGTGAAAGGTCGACTCATGGGTAATGATTATATCAATGGACACAATATAATCTACAGTAAGGAGAGTGCAGCTACAAGTCTATAGTGGAGTGACTTGTAGTTAATGAATATTAACTAGATCAAAGAGTTTGATCAGTTAATCTCACATCATTGGAGCTCATGAACTGTAGGTCCATTAGGTCCCTTCGTTGGCTCAACATAGTAATATTGAGGGTATAAAGTTAGGAATGAGATTGAAGTGTTCAATTTCATATATGAGGTGTTATATCAATTATATGCGATATAATTGATATAATATATAGTTTTAGAGAATGTAGGAGGGATAGGATGGTAATTTCCATCCTATTTCTCTATAAATAGTTGCATAAGATGCAACTCTGAGACTAAGTTTTGGATTCACAACCCTAGAATTCCATTTTTGTGTTGGAAAGAGTTCCAAACAAAAACTTCTATCAAACCTCCACATCTCATCCTAAAGGAACTCACCTTCCTCCCTCACCTAGAGAACAACGAAAAAGATCTAGTGGTGAATCTTCATACGTTCGGGTTCGTGTTGCTCAGACCGTAATCGTGGGAGAAGGAGCTCGTTAAGAAGTATTCTTAATTCAAAGGTATATTTCTTGTTGTCTTATCTTTAAAAGCATGCTTAATCTTAGATTTAGTTCTTGTATTTTAGATCTATGTAACAAAATCATGAACACGCGATTCACTATCGCTTGCGCTGCGGGATTCGATCCCTTCAATTGGTATCAGAGCCCAATTGTGTTCTTGATTTTGTTCTGGATTAATGAAGAACAAAGGTGGGGTTTACTAATTTCATGAGATGTATGATCGGTTTGCGAATTAAATCTTTTCATTTTTGGCACCATAGATTTACATATTTTCTGTTGAATTGTTCAATGTAAATGGCCTATTGTTTTGGGCATTTTATTATGTAAATCGAGTCTGTAAGTCTGTGTCGATCGAGGCAACGTGGTTGCTGAGAAGAACAGAGCAAAAATAATGGAGGAATGCTTGTTGTCTGCGTGCAGCGTTGCAACGCTATTCGTCAGCATTGCAACACCGCGTTTGCGAATGAAGGCGCACATCAAAGGTAGCATTGCAACGCCGAAGGCGTTTCGCAACGCGCTCCAACGATCAGAAACGGACAAAATGCAGCGTTGCAACGCCGAAGGCGTTTCAGGAGGTTTCCAAACGGGCGGAAAACAGGTTTATATATATATATATATATATATATATATATATAAAATATAAAAACGTTTTATATTTAATTTTATTTAATATTATTAATTTTAATTAATATAATTAGATTATATTAATTGAAATTATTTTTAGGGGTGCCAAAAATGGTCTAATTTTGCTATTTTATTTATGCAAATGTTGTATAATTATTGTCATGCATAATATATGCTTTTATTTAGATATCCCACCTTAGGTTAAGCATTTACATGCATCATTTATATTATAAAGTGTTATATTATATAGTTTGCATGTATAATTAATATAAGGAGTTATATTAATTTTTGGATAGCATTGACATGCATATTTTTCATGAGATGAATGTGTTATGTATGTTTTATTATTCATATGATGAATGATCAAACACAATAACATAAAATTGCATGTCACCTAAGGTTAAATTCATTAGTTTTAAAATGTTTAGAACATGAAATTAATAAACCTTAGGTTATCTAGTTCTAATTAAATTAGAATTAGGAACCATGTAATTTATAAACAATGATTAAAAGAGGAACTCTGTCTAAGGAAGGTTTTGTCTAGGCTGGGGTATTTAAGCTGATTGAAACGGAACACCCCTACCTGGAAACTGACCTGGGAGTGAATTTTAAGGGTTCATAAATTTTGTTCATTCCTCTTAGCGTCAGCGGGTTTATTAAAGGGTTAATAAACTAGAAATCTTAGGTTTAATATAAAGAGTTATATTAGCAAACTTATGATAAAATCAATATAAGAGTCATATTGATAAGTTTAGGTAAAACCATTAGTCGGGTTTAGCCTAGGTCATTTTCCTATAGAGTTAAATATCCAATGGGAGGAAAAGTGTATATGATACATATAATTCCACCTACGTTTCTCCGGGAAGTTCACACTGTGAGACTCATACTTGGCCTCGTGGCGCAAATGGGAGCGTCCCCCTTCGGATGGTGTTTGTATGAGTCAATATCAAGGTGAATGGAGAGGGTACTTATAGTGAGTGGGAGCATGTTTAGTGAAAACAAAACCTATGGTCTCTTCTGTCGGTTCACACCGTATGATCACTATGGTCAGTTTGCTAGTTTGGTCTAGACCAGACAATCCCTTCGGAGGGCTTAATCATAGGGGATCGAACACAGTGGACACTCAAAAGAGATAAAGATTTCCATAGTCTGTTTTTCAACCTAGTCCTCCCTTCGGCGGATTTTGTTGGATGGGGACTCTGGGGTCCAAAGACAGAGGGTTACACTCACAAGGTACATAAGAAGTGTATGTATCCTGACCAAATAATGGTAACTAAAGCCTATAGGAATAAGAGTTATTCTGGCATTAGGTTTTGGTCAAGAACGTCTTGATCCAGAGGAGAGTTTTTTATTACCCTTCGGTGTCATACATTCTAAACCTTTGGAGTATCATTGCAAATTATTAATGCCTTAGAAATCATTAGATAATTAGCTAAAATATGATTGGATTAGACAGTTATAGCGAGAAACTTATACAAGTTTTTTTTGTAAATTTCAGCAAAATGTCTAGCTCTATTATTTCCTTACTGGGTGCGGAAAAATTAACCGGAGAGAACATGATGACTTGGAAAACAAACTTAACACTATTTTGGTAGTGGATGATCTAAAGTTTGTGCTAACTGAGGAGTGTCCTCATGTGGCAGGCTCGAATGCAACACAAAATGTTCGTGATGCATATGATCGATGGATCAAGGCCAATAATATGACCAAGGTCTATATGCTGGCAAATATGTCTGACATATTAGCCAAGAAGCACGAGGGCATTATGACCGCTTAGGAAATCATGGATTCAATGCAGGGTATGTTTGGCCAACAGTCTACATAGGCCCGACACAATGCCCTCAAGTATATATTCAACTCGAGGATGCCAAAGGGTTCATCTGTTCAGGATCATGTCATGGATATGATGGTACACTTTAAGTGGTGTAGTGAATGCAGTCACCCGTCTAAGTGGTGTAGCGAGCAGTCAGGGAGCTGCTATAAAAAACATTGAGACTAGAATTACAATTTTGAAGGTATATCATATTTACTTATCTTTAAATATGAAAATGATGAAAATATAATTAATGAAAAAAAAAAACTTATTAGTTAGCAATTGACATTTTAATTAATCGATTTAGAGATGAGAATGACGTGTTTGCTAAAAGTAAAAATATATTAAAGGACATCATGGTCTAAGATTTTTTTCAAGATTAGTTGTAGCTTTTCATGAGAAAATTAGTGAACAATTTCATTACATCATAACACCAAAATTTTTATAAATAATAATAATAATAAAATATAAGAATAACTGATACCTATGTTTGTGAGCGTTTTGTTAAAGTATCTTTGTCTTTTATTCGTACAACCTATAAACTTTGAGAGAATGGATTGAGAGAGCGTTTTGTTAAAGTATCTTTTTCTTTCATTCATACAACCTTATAAACTTTGAGAGAATGGATTGAGAGAGAAAGAGAAACAAACTAAGGAGAAGAGACTTAATTTTTTTTTTGTAGAAAATAATAGGGGATAACTCTTTATATAGTTGTAACTAGGAATTGAAAGATTGCAAAACCCTTGAAATTACACTATATTAAATATAATCCAATGTAAAGTGATTAAAGAATTAATTTATACAAATTAAATCAACAAAACCTTTTATATTTTTTCCTTTCATATTCTAACATTTCTAAATTCTTATATTTTTATTTTAAGTTATTTTATTAATTTAAATGTTAATTATGGATCGAAATGAAGGAGTACATATTAAGAAAACAGAAGCAATTTCAGATCTTGAACACTCTAATTTGATTAATTTTAGCAAACAAAAAGCATGCTCAAAACTGGAAAAACAGAGAATAAGAATTCATACATTTGTAGCTTAAAATTCTCTAAATTTATGGACTAATTTTGATCACGAACGCTTTGTGGACCACCCTTAGAGTCTTCCCTACTATCCTCAGGCCTTGGAACGGATCGGGGATCCAAAGTTGAGAGAATTTAGAAGAGAAAGGGAGAATGATTCAAAATAAAGAACCATAAAATTTTCTGTAAAATCCTCTTTATCCATGTGTTTCTTCTTCAACTAAACCAAACCATAAGGTTCTTAAACCTACGAGAAGATGACAACATGAAGATGAGAGCGATAATTGAAGGAGGTGGGTAATTTGTGTGAATTTGAAAATCAAAGTAGGTTATTCACACACCTGTGAATTTGGTCCAATTTTAATTCAAACTTGAATTTGAATTTTCTTTTAATTTTAATTCAAAATTAATATAAAATTAATTTTAAATTAAAATTAATTTATCAATTCAATTAACTAAACAACTTAATTAATTAATTTTAAATAATTATTTAATTTAATATCAAATTAATAATTAATAATTGGATCAATCTCGATTTCGTAAATCCATCGTTCGAACATGAATCCCTATTCAAGTTTTAAATCGAACCAATATTTAAATCATATTTAAATATGTTCAGCTCTTCTTTATTATAGTTTAATTCATAATTAAACTATGAAACATTAAATATATCGCATATAATTAACGTTTTCTCCCAAAACCGAATTTGAATAATTCAATTTTTTTTCTCTCAAATTGTTACAATACTTAGTCCGAGCTATTAAGGAGGACCTAATGGACCTACATATCATGAGCTCCAACGATACGAGATTAATTGACTAAACTCTTTAGGCTAGGTAATCAACGTTCTTTAACCATTGGGACACTCTAATAAAGCTCAGTGGTTGCACTCTCCTCACTGTAGATATATTTTTGTCCACTTAATATAACAATGATTAGTAAGTCAATCCTTCACAAGTCGTTCATAATTACAACTAGCTCAAATAAACCGTTTTACTCCTGTTATTACTTTTTGTTCCTTAAGTCTCACATATCCTCTAATGAACAATTGGTTTGTAGTCCAACCAACAAATAAAATCCCTCTTGGGCCAATGAGAGGGGTGGGCCCTTTTATTCAAGACCCAGAATCAACACTTAAGGAAACAATCTCTCTACTAATCCTAAAGCGGGTAGGAGTAAATTCCATCTTGCAGAACTATGTTCCCAGCTATTTACCCGATTTTATCCCTAAAATGGGAGGCTTATTGAGTCGGCGATCTCGAGACACTCTCACCCATGCAAATCTAAGGATAATCCTGAATAAACAGGAGTTTATAACACGCTCAGGATTAAGATTGAGTTACAAAGGTCATCGTATGAATATAGTAAGTTAAGACAGTAAACAAAGTTATAAAGTGTACGTGACTATTGATGGAGATCGGATCCCCTTGAGCAGCGGAAACGCGTTTTAGAATCGTAATTGCAAGTTCGTTTTAGTTGAAATACAAAAATCAGTACATTGGGAAAAAACAGAACAAACATACATTTCCTAATCTAATTAGGCATGGAACTAATCATGCAAACACATGTTGTTTAAACATTAAACTAAAAGGATATAGATGATTACCTTTGCAATTTCAATTCAGCAACTCCTTACTCCAAATGTGCAACAACACAACAACCAAAATTTCTTCTATATTTTCTTCAACAGAACAGGACCACGAGGAAAACCTTCTATCCTGTGAGTTCCACTTAGACCATACCTTGGTGGGAAGGTATTCCAACAGTTGGAAGTGAGTGAGAGGGAATTGAGAGAGAGAGTTTTGCAGAGAGAAAATAGATAGATCGATCAAATCAATCACCTTGCACCTTTCTCCATTCGAGAAGAAGAAGCATAGTAGGGGTAACTCCCCACTCCCTATCGAGAAGGGATTGGGGAGTGATGGGAACGTGTCATCGTGACACATTCCCAATTAATTAATAAAT
Source organism: Trichosanthes cucumerina (assembly GCA_036507285.1). Lineage (NCBI taxonomy): Eukaryota > Viridiplantae > Streptophyta > Magnoliopsida > Cucurbitales > Cucurbitaceae > Trichosanthes > Trichosanthes cucumerina. The sequence continues at coordinate 6,441,159 of CM071837.1, forward strand.
AAATAATTAATCAAATTAATTTATTTAATTAAATCATATTTAATTAAATATCATATTATACAAAATGATTAAATTTCATTTAATCACCCTTTAATCTATAGTTTAAATGCACATCCAATGCACATTAAATTTTAACCTATAGTTTTCAAATATGAATCACATTCACATTTAAATTTAATATTTGAACTCTTTCAAATATTTAATTCTCTCATATAATTTAATACGAATCATATTCACATTAAATTTATAATATATAGTTCCAAAACTATATATTATATCGTATCCATATACATTAAATTTATTCCCTAATGAATTTGAACATTTCAAATTCAAACGATCTAAGAACCCTTTACGAGCTAGAAGGTGGACCTAATGGACCTCTGGATCGAAAGCTCCAAAGATACGAGATTACTCTTGTTAATCTCATTAACCTCCTAATCAACATTCGTTAATCTGCGGAACACTCCACTAAAGTCCCACATCTGCACTCTTCTCACTGCAGATATATTTTTGTGTCCACGGATATTGACTAATAACAGCAAGTCAATCATTCACGAATGTTCGAACACCAGCTGGGTCAAATTACCGTTTTACCCCTGGGTTACATCTTGTACCTTAAGTACGAGTGTTCCTCTAATGAACAATTTGTTTGTGGTCCTACCAACAAACAGAGTCCCTCTCGGGCCATTGAGAGGGTCAGGCCCTTTGTTCAAGTCCTAGAGACACCACTTAAGGGAACATTCTTCTACTTACCCTAGTAGGCGGGAAGGAGTGAATTCCATCTTGTTAGGCTAAGTCCCTAGCTGCTCACTCGGTCTTGTCCCCAAGAAGGTAGACATATTGAGTCGGTGAATCTGGCCACTCTCACCTATACTAGTCAAAGGACAATCTCTCGCAAACAGGAGTTCGTAACCTGCTCAAGATTGAGATCAAGTTGCCTAGGTCATTCTAGTGAAATAGAAACCTAACTAGTCAACGGAGTTACATCTAATGGTTACTATTTCGTGGTCTGGTCTTATGTAATCTCATTACATAGGATATCCTCACTCACATGTCATCTACACGAACACGTTAGGATCACAGTGTTTGTATCATATACAAAGTGGGCCACATCCATAGTTTTACCAGGGTAAGGTACCCAAACCTTATCCCCTTACTATAGATCCTTTCGGATGTATCTCAAACCAAGATCCTCTATATGTACACTACATTCAGTTAAAGATACATTTTTCAACCTTGGATGTTTAGTTTATTGGATTTGGGGTTAAAACAATGGAAATATCGTAAATAACGAACAATAACACTTTATTAAAGTAATAACAGTTTATTACATTAATTAGAACAAAAATTACAAACTATGAGTTTTAGGGCACAAACCCCAACAACTATTTTGTGGTCCAGTCTTATGCAAACTCATTGCATAGGATGCCCCCACTCGCATGTCTCCAAATGTGTTGAGATGTATGTCCTAATCTCGTACATGTTTGTAATATTCACTATTGAAATAAATAAAAGTTATTTTTTTCATCACTTTGTGTCTCGCATATTTGCAAACTTTATCCAATAAACTAAGCTCCAGAGTCATTGAATTATGAGAGAACTAGAACTTGAACGGTGTGTAGTGGACACGCAGGGAGGATCACGTTCGAGTTAAATGACCCAAACGGTCTACAGTATACGAATAGGGTTGGATACCTAATCCTGAATACGTTGTGGATACGACCTGCTTTGTATAAGATACAAACGAGGCGATTCAACTCGTTCATGTGGTTGACGTGCGAATGGGGGCATCTTGTGCAATGAGATTGTACAAGACCAGACCGTGAATTATTAGACCTACTGATGTAACACCGTTAACAGTATAGGACTAATAACTTCATAGATGACCAATAGTGACTCGACCTTAATCCTGAGCGTGTTACGAACTCCTGTCTGCGGGGTTTGTCCTTTGACTAGTACGGGTGAGGGTGGTCATACTTACTCACCCAATATGCCTATTTTCTCATGGACAGGACCACGTGGGGAGCTGAGAACTTGACTACGCGAGATAGAATTCACTCGTTCCCGACTTAGGGAAACTAGATGGGTTGTTCCCTTAAGTGCTGTCTTCAGGGCTTAGACAATAGGCGCCCACCCTCTCGCGCCAGTGGGGACTTAAGGAGCAAGAGGTAGACACATGAGTAAAACGGTAATTTGACCCAACAGTGTCTACGAACAACCTGTGAAGGGTCGACTCACGAGCATTGGTTATATCAATAGACACAACTTGTCCTACAGTGATGGGAGTGCAGTTACGGGCTTTAGTGGAGTGTTACCGTAGCTAATGAATGTTGAATAACCGGGTCAAAGAGTTTGACAGGTTAGTCTAAGATCATTGGAGCTCGTCATCTGTATGTCCATTAGGTTGGCTCAAAATGGATAGATAGAGGGTTTACAGTTTGGTGTGGATTTGAAGTGTTCAAATTCATTAAAAGGGTATTTATGTCATTTATATGAGGTATGATTGACATATTATATAGTTTAATGTGAATGAGATTCATAATAAACTATAGTTTAACCTAATTGATAATTAGTGCTAATTTAGAGAAATTGGATTGAGAGAAATTAAATTGAATGTGATTCGATTTAAAATCCACAATTATACAAATGTGATTTGTATAATAAGGTATGGGATATCTTATTATATGTGTTGTGCAAATATGATTTGAATAACCTAAGGTTGTGGTAAAATGGTAAGGCTGCAGTTCGTCAGAGTCTATGTCTATATCACTTTTAATATCTACCTCAATAACTTGTTTTCCTTCATCTCCTTGATTGCTACATTTGAAAGTTAAGGGTATGCATTCTTCCTCTTCATAATCATCCATATCTTCACTCTCAAAACCACAAAAATCATCTAAATTAAAACTACCATCATCAGACAAACCACAATCTACTTCATGCTCTACAAATATTTCAAAAGACATTCCATGACTTAAAAGACTCGTTAATGCCTCTACATCTTCATTACTCTCTAAAGTTTAGGATCTCTACCCCACAGTTTAAAATAATTGGCAACATAACCCATGCGTTTAACCAAATTAATACATTTAGACATTGACCACGATTCAAAATCATAATAAAAAAAATGATCCACCTTGCTTGATACATATTCCATATTTAACTCCTGAATAAAAAACCCACCGTGATGTATCTCAACTACAAACACATTCATACTTGCAAAAGTTACAATAGTTCATCGGATGAGATTGAACACCATCAAACCTGCAACCAACAATGTTAGTATTTAGCAATAAATAACCAGAACATGACCTTCCTACTTGTCTTACATTAGAAAGAGCATTTTAACCTAACAAAAATCCATCGATCTCTCCTCTGCAATTGGAAACTGAATTCTCCTCTACAATTTATTCGGTTGTCTGCAATTGGAAATTGACTTCTCCTAAAAAAAATTCGTCGATCTCTCCTCTGCAATTAGAAACTGACTTCTCCTCTACCCTAGTTGACCATTTTAACCTAAAAAAACCATCGATTATTCGCCTGAGTGCATTTTTTTTTTAAATTTCCAACTCATCTACAAGTTAACGGTGTTTAACGCTAAGTTAACGCCGGAGACAATTTTTAAGCTTTTTGGAAAGTACATGGACTACAATTGGAAATTTGAAAGTATATGAACTAAAATGGAACATACATCAAAGTACATGGATCAAAATAGTATTTTAACCTATTTTTTTTTAGGAACATAGTAAATTTTTTTCTAAATTTTTTGAAAAACAATAATTTCTCAATCTTTGAACTTTTTGTCAAACTATTTTGTAAAATATACTTTCAAAAATCCAAAAATTTTAATTACAACACCATTCTACTTTGAACTCATTCCTTTTACAATGTCATTTAAATTGAATCATTATGAATGATGTGAATGACATAGATTATAGTTATACAAACTACACATTCTATAATTCTAATTTAAATATAGTTGAGATAAAATCTTTTAAATATTGATATGTAAAGTTTTACCTAAATTTTGTCAAAATATTGATTTTCAATTTAAAAACAAAATATTAGCCCACAAAAAAAAAAAAAAATATAACATAAAAGATGTCTATAAAAAATAGCTTAAACAAATACAACTCAATCCAATTCTACCTTTCAATTTCAGCAAACTAGATAGACCTAACTGTGCGAATGAGGATTTCTAGAGTTTTTGATTGTAGTTAAAGATTTTCAGACTTTCTAATTTCAATACACCGCATTTTATCAATGCATAATAATAAATAAAGGTACACGAATTGGAGGATGTTATTTAAAGTTAGTTAAGTCAGTTTTTTGAGGCGTCGCATCCTCCACGTGTCAGAAGGAGAAAGGGAGCGGGTGATTGGAGCAAATGAATGGCGTGTGAGATTAGCATTGCTTAGATAGTTTTGTGTTTTTGGGAAAACAAAGATTATAGAGAGAGTAATAAAAAAGGCGTTTTGGACAGCGTAGATCCATGGCGGTGCCGTTGCTTTCCTCTATAAGCTTTTTTGCTGAAACGCTCATTCTCTCACCTAAGGACAGAGCGACACACACATTCATTTCTAGAGAGAGAAAGATTCTTCTCATCTCTCTTCTGTTCAACCTCAATCAACAAGCCTACCCATCATTTGTTTCTTTGTTCATTATCCCTTCAAGTACTCTTAATCATTCATCATTACTCTAACCCAGAGAGGATGCAAGGATTCTTTCACACTTTTTTGGCCCAACTCCAATTCTTCTTTCTTCCTCAAATGCTGATGCTCTTTTAGGGTTTTCCATTTCTGTTCTTTTCTGTAATCTGGTAAGCTTTACTCCCTTTTCTTGTCTCTCTTCTGTTTTTCAGTATTGGGTCTTTGTGTTGAGATCTGTGTTGAACTCTTTTCTTTTTGATTTATTCTCCTCTTCTTTTACTCACATGGGGTTGTGCTTTAGCTGGATTTGAAATTGAGTACCAATTGTATTGCGTTCCTTTTAGTTTCATTTGATGTGTTTTTGAACTTCTCTGTTTAAACATTAGCTAAATCATTTATTATTGTTATTTTGTTCGGGCTCTGTCTCTCATCTCTGCTTTTCAACTTTCTTTAGTAGCTTCTTATCCAATTGTATAGTAAGGTTCTTAAGCTTGGACTTTGTTCTTCCCATTTCAGAGATTGTGCTCTGTATGTGCTTCTGTTGGTGCAGTATGCCTAAGAAGTTCCAGAGATTGTAGAGCATTGTGGGTTTTCGTCTATCTGACGACTTGTTACTCCCATATTGACCATAAAAATTTTGACGAGGTTGTTGAACACTTTTTTTTTTTTGGTGTCTGAGATTTTTTATTTTCTTTATGAATCATGCTCATCAGTAGTTGTTCTTGGAAGCATAAGAAAATGAAATTTCTTTTTTACTAACGAATGCTGCACTGCATAACCTAAGAATGAATCTGTGGTTCTTCCTTTGAAAAATTACAAAGGCATTTCACCATTTATGCTTTGGTAAAGATAGGTCATTTCAATGATCGAATTTTGTACTTCCATTGAGTTTTTGCTTTGTCATTATGTGGTAATCAGGTCTGAATCATTTTTTGCTCTCCCTTACCTTATCCCTTGAGTAGGAATATTGCCTACGTTTGGAGTAAGAATGTCAAGCCTTTAGATATAGTTTCTTCTCTTGCATGTTCCTGTGGTAAATGCAATTTTTAATTATTTTTTTAAATACTTCTTTTAGCTTCGAGGATTCCAATAAAAAATTATCACTTGATTACTTGTCTTTTTTTGGTAAATATTCTCGGAGTCTTGAGATATTATTAGATGTTATTTCACTTTGAAATCTGCCTCTTCTAATCTTACGTTTTATTTATTTATTTTTCTTTTTCAAACCAAAATTAGGGATAATATAAAGATGGCTGCTGAACTAGTCAACTCTGCAACAAGTGAGAAACTGGCTGAAACAGATTGGATGAAGAATATTGAAATCTGTGAATTAGTTGCTCATGATCAAAGGTGTGCCATATAATGTTCTCAAAGTATAGTTTCCCACTTTGTTTGGTTTCATAAGAAAGAAACTTGTTTAGAATTTGTCTAAATGTGAGGATAGATTAAATCTTAAAGTACGCATTTACTTACTTCCAAGCCAGACTGTTATTTACTTCCAAGCCAGACTGTTTATATTAGATGGACGGATGCCAATTTCTCTTTATGCCTTCACCATATCTCATTGCCATAAGTTCTAGTCCTGAAAAGAAGTCTGATTTTACACCCCGCCGCCGTGGAACTGCTCTCTCTCTCCTCCTATCTTCTCCTATCTTCTCCTTCAGTGATCGTTCTTTCCCGATTTCTTCAGCCTCTTTTCTTGCCGTTTTAGTTGGTTGTCCGTCTACAGCCTTCTCCTGCAGCTTCGGTTCAGTTTGTTTGGTGATATGGAAGTTCGCAGCTGTATGGTTTTATCAAAGTTCATGCAGTTTCTTTGCGTTAAGTGGAAGCTTCCCCAGTGCCTGTTTAAGATTCGTTGAAAGTGCCGGTTAGGAGTTTTGCAGATGTGGTGAGAGGACCTTGAAGAAAACTGCAAGTCCTTCTGTTGGTATTGCAAAGTTCGATTGTTTGGATCGGTTAAACCCATTGAAGAAGCTTTTGACTTCTTCATTAGTGGTTTCAAAGAATTTGAATTTGGAGAGGTCGTGGTCTAGCAGAAAGTACTGGGTTAAGAAATGTGAGGACGTTCTCTCACTTGAGTTTAAAATGATCTATGGGTGGTGCATGGACTTTTGCACATGACAAGTGGCCAGATAATTCGGATGCTTTGAACGGGCATTTTAAAACCAATGCTGTTCTTAATCCTTTGTTTGATGATCTGGCACTGATTAAAATTCCTAAGGTTAAAAATGTTAAGGATTTGGTTTCTCCAGTAAAATGGAAGCCCTATGGGGATTTTCACTTACATTTTGAGAGTTGGTTGAGAAGTGTTCATAGTTATCCAAAATTCATAAAGGGTACGGTAGATGGATCTCAATTAAAAATCTACATCTTGCATATTGGTGCCGAAGTTCCTATGAAGCCATAGGAGCTTACTTTGGAGGATTAGTGAGTATTTCTTCGGATATTCTTAACTTGATTAATTGTTCAGAAGCTCGTATCCATGTCAAGCGTAATCTTTGTGGTTTTATGCTCGCTACACTTAAAATTCAAGATATAGAAACGGGGAATTTATTTCTACACTTCGGTGATATTTCTGCTTTGGATCCTCCAAAAATTGTTAACGGTACTCTTAATTTGAAGGTTTTCTCAAACCCAGTGGATTTATTTCGTTTACAGCAGGTTATGCTGGATGAGGAGGTCATTGACTCACCATTGCAGAATGAAGAGGTCATTTCTTATGCCTCGATTTTAGGGAATTATTCTGATTCAAGGGATCCTTTTTTGAAGGGTATCCAAAATTTGAATCAACCGAGTCCGGGAGTAAGGATGGAAATAAGGATACTGGATGTGTTTCAAATTGGAAGGGGAATTCTGTTCATGAGACAGTGGTCGTTACTCAAGCAAATGAGCAGGAAGAAGGAATTTGGAAGGTCAGTAATTGTCACGGACAGGGCTGTGGGTCTGAAGTGCAGATTTTGAACAATGGAAATTTAATTATCAAGGCTGAAATTTTGTCCAGAATAAACGGGGTGGAGCATTTGATTACGCCATCTAGACCGGAAGATGGCTATTTAATGAGGACAAAGAATGTTGGCATTCATGATGGTGGGACAGATGAGCAATTTTCGAAGGGGGACGCTTTAATTGTGGAGGGTGTGAATTCAGGTATTAGTAGTAGACTGTTTGACTTTGCCTTTTGGAACGGATGAGGGGGCATTTATGATGGAGTTAATGCACCACAGATGCCTGAGCAAGGGCATTTAAACAGGGCTTTGGAACCTTCTTCGGTTTTATTGGATCTTTTTCAGCCGAACCAAGCTGCATTTAGAGGGGAGGTTAATGTGCAGTCAAAAGGGAGTCATTCTGAATGGTTGGGGCAAGTGTAAAAGGAAATAAAGTTAATGTGGAGAAATCAGATAGGTGTCAGGGTTCGGGGTCCAGTGAATTTTCCGTGAAACAAATTAAAGACAATTTTGTGGCTTCTTATGCTAATTATTATACAAGAAAAACCGGCATTGTCCTTTCACGTTCCCTTTTTACTGATTCAGAATATGATGAGGATGTTATTGAAGTAAAAAAACAATTTCATTGATGTATGAAATTTACAAAAGGGATGGGAGATCCATGGTGATCACAAAAGGCATTCTCAATTAGACAAAAGGGATGCGTAACTGTATGAAGAAAAAAGTCTATTTGATTTACACCCAGAGATAGCATAATAAAGGACAAGATCGAAAAACCCTTTGAAGGTGGACTCTTTTTTCATAAACACTTGTTGGTTTCTTTCCTTCCATATAACCCAAAAGAAGGCCCTAATTATTATACAAGAAAAACCGGCTTTGTCCTTTCACGTTCCCTTTTTATTGATTCAGAATATAATGAGGATGTTATTGAAGTTTTTTTTTCTTTTTTTTTTTTTTAAGAAACAATTTCATTGATGTATGAAATTTACAAAACGGATGGTAGATCCATGGTGATCACAAAAGGTATTCCCAATTAGACAAAAGGATGCGTAACTGCATGAAGAAAAATGTCTATTTGATTTACACCCATAGATAGCATAATAAAGGACAAGATCGAAAAACCCTTTTAAGGTGGGCTCTTTTTTCTTGGTTTCTTTCCTTCCATAAAACCCAGAAGAAGGCTCTAATGAAGTGGAGCCAGAGGTCCGCCTTCACACCCATAAAAGGGTGAGCGGTAATAACAGTGGAGAGCAAGATCTTTATATCATAAGGTAGAGTATGTTATTGAAGAAGTTGCCATGAAAGTTTCAGTTTCAAAGGAATATAAGGAGTCGGAAAAGCAGATAAACTCTCAGACAGGGACTTCTTCGGTTATCTCACAGCCAATACCTCTTAATTGTCAGCAGGGCATTGGGTCTTCTCTCTTTACTTAAAAGTTTTTTGCCTCAGCCTCCATCTCTTTCATTTTCAAATGAGAAACATCAAGCTAGTTCAGAGAATGATTCTGATGTGAGTGTGAGTAGTGAAGAACTGGACATTCAGTTTTTGCATCATTTTCAAGCAGAAGTTCTGTTTGCTGATCCAGTTGTTAATGATCTATCAACTTTCTTTCAAACACTGGACACCAAAAAGAGTATTTTAGTGGCTGGCAAAACTACAAATAAGTCTTCTTCACTAACAGCTATGATTGGTCTTCGAATAATTGGACAACTACTTTGCCTTTGAAAGACCAGTTTCCACAATTATTCTCTTTATCGTTATCAGACAATGCCAAAGTGGCAGAAGTGTGGGATTTGCATTGTCATGGTCTATTGTGTTTCGTAGACTCTAAAGGATGGTGAGATTGATACTTTCATGACATTATTGGAGGGTTTCTCTCGTTTTAAAGTTGGGTTCTCATCGAATTTGAGGATTTGTTCTTTGGAGTCATCAGATGCATTTATGGTGAGATCTTTGAATAGAAGTTTGGCCTCTTCCATGCCTTTGGAAAAGGATCTTTTGGAAAACTAAGAGTCTGAAGAAAATTAATGTACTTATATGGATCATTCTTAATGGAAGTCTTAATACATTAGAGGTGTTGCAAAGGAAGATGCCATTCTCATCATTAATGCCGTCAATATGCCCTCTATGTATGAATGATGGGGATCATCTTCATCCTCTTGTTTTTGGTGTTCATATTCGAGGAATTGCTGGTTCAAGTTGTTTTCAAGTTTAACATGCAAGGGGTGTTCCATTTTACCTTAAGGGATAATGTTTATCAACTCCTAATTGGGCCTGTCTAGTCTTTGAAGCCTTCTCTTATTTGGTGCAACGCGATTAAAGCCTTAACCTCAAAAATTTGGTAGAAAGGAACTCAAGGATTTTCGACAACAAATTTCTTCCATGGCATGAGCGCTTTGACTCTGCTTGTTTGAAAGCGTCTTCCTAGTGCAAACTGTCCAAATCTTCTGATGCTTTTTTCTTTACCGATATTTATTTACATTGGGATGCTTTTATTTTTCATTAATTGTTTCCGTTTATGCTTTGGTACTTTCTTTATTCACTCTCTTGTGGAGTTTGTATCTTTTGAGCATTAGTCTCTTTTCATATCCTTAATGAAAAGTTTCGTCCCCTTTTCAAAAAAACATGTTCTAGTCAAGATTTATGCTGACAAATTTGTCTTCGGTAAGAAATACATTTTATGATCATGCCATTTTCCTCAATATGGCTTTCTTTGTTCTACTTGTGCAGGCAAGCTAAAGATGTCATAAAAGCGATTAAAAAACGAGTAGGAAGTAAAAATACAAACACACAACTTTATGCAGTTTTGGTAAGAAAACATTTCAATATTAGTTACGTTGATTTGTATTTATCATTTAAATATAAAATTCTTGTGCCTCCTTTCATGTTTTATTTGCCAAATTCACTCAATTAGGATAAAGCATGCAAATGAAGACTAGGTCTTTTATCCTGCACCACGAGTAAGAAAGAGAGCAAGAGTGCATGTGGATAGTGAAGTGGCAGGATTGGCAATATCCACCCTTAATATCAAGAATGGAAGCCCTTTAGAATATTGAAATTTAGAGGAAAAGTGAGATTAGAGGAGATAGGGATGTTTGTGTCTTCTTTCTCCATCCAAGGTCACAGATTCTAATGGTTGTTAAATCCCTTTCCTGTAGGGAGTTGGTTTTTTCGTGTCGGTGGAAGGTGAAAGTGCCAAAGAAGGTTAAGTTTTTTTGCATGGTAGGTTATCCACAGAAGGGTTAATATTTTCGATAGGCTTGTAAGGAAGGGGTCTTTGCTGTATATGTCATTTTGTTGTATTCTTTGTCCAAAGGACAAGGAAAATCTTAATCACTTGCTTTGGGATTGCGTCTTTGCTTGTGCTGTCTGGTGTCTTTTTTTTTTGATGAGTTTGGCTTTCAGTTTGCGAGACCTAGAGGTTGCAGAGAGGTGATTGAGGAGTTCCTTGGTGTAATTAGCATACGCCCCATTCTTGAGCTTTAAAAAACTTTAAGACCGATAGTTCAAGCAACTGGTTACCTTAAGTTTGGTGTATTTAAAAGGGGCTTCAGCTTGTTGGACCATTATTACTACTTCAATAAGACTTCTCCAAGATTTACAATTCTGATTTACATCAGTTTTGGTATCAAAGCACCCTCGTGGAAAGGACATGGTGGCTGGGAAGGGTTTAACCTGGTGGCTGGGAAGAAAAACCCATCCACATCCGGCGAAGACAAGGTTCTACCTGGATCAGAAACTTCAGCTACTCACAGCCCACTTTCCGCTCAAACATTGACAAGAAAGATATTGTCAATCGAGAGTTCCATGGAAGAAATGAAGGTTAACATGAGAGAGATACATCAATTTATAAGTTCTTTCGTTTGACAACCAGAAAAAAATCTGGGATTAAAATGCAGCATGATGCAGATCAAGAACAGACAAAGAATGGAATCGGGTCTTCAAGCCACCAAGAAAATCAATCCCAATTCAGAACTAAGGTCCATGAACACCATTATACCATAAAAAATTATCAAGAATGTTCCAACCAAGAATATCAAAGACCAGAAACCAGATTGGAAGGGAGAAGACAGTTCGAATGGGTTAGCTCCAATGAAGAAGATGAGGAATTACTTCGACTACAACAAACATTCCAACCAAGAATTCACGGACCGTGGCCATATCAATACCAAACACCTGGTACTTGGCAGTCAGCAGGGGAGGATTTACCACGGGCCACCCCTCAACTGACAGAGATTATATTATTATATATAAATAAATAACTTAAAATTGTTTGTTGGCTTAGTGGTTGAACTCTTAAGCCCCCCTCATGATTCGTTGTTGGACCTGAGTTCCAACCAATCGCCTTCATTTTTTTTTTGTACATTTTATGGGTCTGAGGTTGCTTACTCTGTATTTTTATTTTTTTTGTATATTTTGTACATATTATACAGATGAAAAATTATTATATTATATTTTTTTATTAATTTAAAGATCCTGAGAGATACGGAAAATTGGTTAGAAGGTTGAATTATCTGACAGTGACACGACCGACATAACTTATTTAGTAAGTGTTGTGAGTTAGTATATGTCTTCGCCTACCATGGATCCTTGGGTTGCAGCTGAACAAATTCTATGCTACTTAAAAGCTGCACCTGGACGTGGGATCTTATATAAAGATCATGGTCATACAAAGATTGGATGTTTTTCTAATGTTGATTGGGCAGGATCTAAAGAGAGAAGATCAACATCTGAATATTGTGTCTGTGTAGGAGGAAATTTGGTGTCATGGAAGAGTAAGAAGCAAAATGTGGTATCACGTTTGAGTGCTGAGTTAGAATATAGAGCTATATCACAGTTCGTGTGTGAAATAATGTGGATACATCAATTTTGAACTGAGATTGGATTTAATATCTATGCCAGCTAAATTGTGGTGTAATAATCAAACCACACTTCCCGTTTCAGGAGAGAACTAAACATATTGAAGTGGATTGTCATTTTATTTGCGAGAAAATACAACGAGAATTGTTGTCCACAGGATGTGTGAAGATTGGAGAGCAATTGGGAGATATCCTTACTAAAGCGCACTATATATATAAAAAATAGAAAATATATATGTATACATACACAATAAGAAAAAACCCATCATGGAAAGAAATTAAGTTTTAACCAAGAAAAATGGGTAAAAGAAATAAGGTTCAAGTATTAGTCTTTGAATATAAAGTCAATATTCCATTAAAAAACATGAAACAATACAACACTAATAAACAATACAAGATCGAAAGCCTTAAATATCAATCTTTTCTTCACGAAATATATTTAAAACAAGTAAAACTGAATAAAATAATAATAATTAAAGAAGCCCCATAGGCGCGCACCTGGTGGGCCTCTTGGGCTTCATGGAAGGCGCGCGCCTTCCTACATGCGCCTCGTCTCTTCGAGGCGAGGCGCTTAAGGTGGCCCTTGCGCCTAGGCGTGCACCCGAATGGGCTGAATCTCAGCATGGAAATTGCAAAAATGAGTAAGTAACTCAGATCGACTTTTCATTAAATATAACCAAGTAAGACGTGAAAAATCGTCGACAAAAGTAACAAAATATCGAAATCCAGTTTTGGACATTACAGGACACGGACCTCAGACATCAGAATGGACTAATTCAAATGGAGCACTAGCTCGTTTATGGACCCTAGGACTCGAACTAAGACGATGAAATTTTGCAAATTGACATGACTCACAATCCATGAAGACAAAGAAAGAAACTCTGGATACATTTTCTTCAACACGGGAAATGGACCTCAAATGGGGATGCAACACCAGAGCATGCCACAACTTTCGGTATCGGTTGATCAAAAATGTAAAGGCCTTCAGACTCATATCGTTTACCAATAATCTTCTTTGTCATACGATCCTGAAACAAGCAATAACCAGGAAAGAATGAGATAAGGCAATTAAGGTCATGAGTGAGTTTACTAATAGAAATCAAATTAAATGAAAGTCGAGGCAAGTGTAAGACAGAAGATAAAGAGAGTGAAGGCGTGAGGTTAATGGTTCCAGATCCAAGAACAGAAGACGTCGAACCATATGCTAAAGTAACAGATGGAAAAGGTGCAGAGGACAGAGAGGTACAAAATAGGCTAGAATTACCTGTCATATGAGCTGTGGCACCAGAGTCGATGACCCATTTGGTGGAAGATGTAAGGAGACAATGATTCTTACCTGAGTCAGCAATAGTTGCAATAGGATTCGATGAAAAAGATGCTTGTAGTGAGTCCTGGTACAACTGGAATCTAGCAAAGTCATCTGCAGAAATAGTTACCGTTCTCTTAGGTGTATCAATTGTAGACGCAATCTGAGCCACTTCAGATCTTTGCCCCCCATTCAACAACTTCCAACAGTCACGTTTCAAGTGACCCGACTTACGACAATAGTTACATATAATCTCTTGTGACTCTTGTCGTCGATGATGATCAAAACCAAGTCTCTGATGGTTCCCAGCAGCGGACCCATGTCTCTGATAATCAGAACGAGGTCTTTGATGACCTGACTTACCATTCATTCCTTTAGTGACCTTAGGATCATTGCGACTAACTAAAGCACTGTTGGACTGAGAAATAGAAGAGCGAGACGAAAAATTTTCTTTACGGAGAATTCTATTAAAAACTTCATTCAAAGAGGGGATCTCGGAACTTGAGAGATTTGTGATTTGGCCATATCAAATTCAGAAGAATGCCCATTAAGAAAGCTCATGACACCCATCTTTTCTCTTTGAGCTTGTTGAACCTTTATGTCTGTACTAAATGGGAGTAAAGTGTTCAATTCTCGCACATGTCTTCTTAACTCGCATAAAATAATTCGTGATGATCGGTCTCCTGTTTTACTTTGATAAAGAGTCATGCGGACTTCATACATTCGGTTAACTTGCTCTTTTCCTGAGTATAAGAATTCTAAAAATTTGAGCATTTCTTTTACAGAGTCACAGTGATTTACCAATCCAACTACCTCACCCTCAATTGAATTCTTGATTTGAATATACAAACGAAGCGTCATCACGCAACCAAGTCCTCCTTGTATCATCCTCTCGGTGGATCCCGATCGATGTGATCATCCATCTCGATTAGCCGTAAATAGAGCCTAATTGTTCGACTCCAATCATAATAGTTTGAACCATTCAACTTATGCTCCGTGATCTTTGACGAGAGGGGAACCAAATTGGGTACAACTATAGGCTTCATCTCAGCCATTGTTAAGTCAAAACAGTAGGTTAATCTTCAAGGAAACAGAAAATCAGATCTGAACAGTACCAAAAAGTGCCATAATCTCACCCAAATGAAGAAACCGAGAAAAACCAAGGTTTGGTGTCAAATCCGAGGTGACAGACAGGCCGGAAATCATGAACGGAGACAAACCCAGGCGGCGACTCGCTGATCGGAGCTCCCACGCGCGCGCGCGCGCGGCGGCGGCGGAGGCGAGAATGCTTGGCGGCGCGTGAGCCTCACTCGCGGTCGCTTCCAAAAATACGAGCGACGGCGGTTCTCCTTTTTCTCGCAACGACGCCCTCCTCGGTAGGTGGTGTCGACAAACCGCCACCCCAAGATGATGACCCAAACTTCAAACCCTAACCTTACTTGGGAGGAAGAAACCTAATTTTCAAATGTAAACCCTAAACCCTAGGGTGCTCTGATACCATGTAAAATACATAATTGAGAAAGAATAATATTCGTTCTATTCACATTTGAGCTCTATGACAAATATATATAGGTGTACATAGAAACCCTAATACTAAAGGATGTACAATTACGATAAAGGACAACAATATATATATTATAACAATTATAACCATTACAACCTGTTTATTCTTGCCCGATGCTATATCCTTATCCTATATAGTAGAACTGATGAGCTGAGAAGCAAGGAGAAGCAAGGAATACAACGAGGAAAGAAACCTATGGGGGGAAATTCTAATTTCAGAAAGTTCAATGGAGAGACATACAAGAATTCCCAACAAAATAATACTCCAACAACCACCAACAGAGGAAGAGAAGAGAAAATTAATAAAGGGAGAGAAAATGTCAATAAGAGAAGTGGCAACATCTATAACAAACCCATGTTGGGCAAATGTTTTAGATGTGTGGCCAACATGGGCACTTATCCAATGAATGCCTTCAAAGAAAGGCAGTGACCTTTGTTGAAAATGAAGAAGGAGAGCACCTCGAAGAAGATGAACAAGAAGAAGACATTTGACTACCTAGGAGTTGATGGTTATCAATCATATACTTTTTTTTTTACAACGAAACAAAGAATTCATTGAAGTAATTAAAAGAGATTAATGCTCAAAATACAAACTTCACCAAGGAGAATAAACAAAAATAAACAAAAGGGTTATCAATCAGGTACTTACCTCTCAAATTCTGGAAGAAGACGATTTTTGAAACTATTGGGAATCAATTGGGAGGTTTGGAAGAAATAGTCTCTAATACGATGAATATGATTGATTTAGTTGCGGTCTGAATAAAGATCAAGATGAATCTTTGTCGATTCCTTCCCTCCTCCATTGATGCCCATGTTAAGTCTTTTGATAAATTTGCATTAAAATTTGGGGACATCAAATTGGTGGATCCACTTGATGCGGTATTTAATTTTCTAATATTGAAAGAATTTTCCAACCGGATTGATTTAGCACATATTGTCAAGTACTAGATGATGATAGAATGGATGATGGTGGGTCTACTTAATTTAATGAAGGATTTGATTTGGTAAGTACTCACATTATTGCACTGGAGAGTTCGGTAGTGCCTCATGGGTAACCTGGTTTAAATGGTCTCGATATTGATTCTTTGAATGTCGCTCAATTGGAAAATCCTGGTTCTTCTTTGGATTTCTTCAGTGGTCATCCGTTGGATGAAAATTTTCCGTCTTCCTTTTTGTGTGAGGTTTCATTTGAAGGTTTTAATTCTATACATTCAAATTTGGGAGAACATGCATTGCATTCAAATTTAATTGTTCTTGAAAGTCAAGAGGTTCTACCTTCCTTGGAGAAGAATTAGGTTGATGAAAGTGTTATCCTTAATAATAAAGCAATCAATAAGGAAGTGAATGATTTGATACTATCTCCAATTCCAAAATTCGTTAAGGAAGTCAAAGATTGCTTTTGTGCTAAGTATTATTCAAGAAAGAATATTAGTGAAGCGATTATTGATAAAGGTCCTTCAGATTCTTTGTGATATAATTAAATTTACCATAACCTATCAACTCAAACTTTTAGATTGATTGGTGGTTTAACATGGTATTAGAGCAGGAGGTCATTTTTCATGCACTACCATCTAATCTAAGTTGTATATTCCAATTTTTTTTTTAGAGCAGGAGGTCCTGTGTTCGAATCCTTGTAAAGTCGTTTTCTCCTAATTAATATTGAATTTCACTTGTTGGGTCTTTTCAAATTTCCAAGCCCAAGTGAGGGGGAGTGTTTGATTTCCACTTGTTGGGCCTTTGTTCAAATTTCCAAACCCACAAGTGAGGGAGAATGTTGAAGAACAAAGTGTTAACTTTCCTTTGGTTAACAAAATTATTATAGTGGATAATGTCAAGTTGAATCAGCCACCCCTTTCGACAGTCCTTCTCCGTTTCAGGCGCTCCTTTTCCGGCCAGCTCGCCTTCGGCGTCCTTGCTTCTCATCGTCGCCGTTCCTTTTTCACCGTTCCTCTTTCCCTCCTGTCGGTGTCATTGCCTGTCGACGGCGTCGAGCCCTTTTCACCGTTCTTCTTCCCCTCCCATCGCTTCGATGCCCTTGTCTGGACCCAAGAGTCGCTTCGATTTTCTCGTCTAAAGCCTTCCTCGAGCCTTTCTCTGCCGTCTGGTCTCCTCCTCTTCTTTTCCCTTCCGTTTTCCACCATCTGGTCTGGTCTCATCCTCTTCTTCTCCCTTTCGGTTTCCGTCTTCTGGTCTCCTCTCCTTCTTCTCCTTTTCCATTCAGTTTGCCTCTGCCGTCTGGTCTCCCTTTTCGCCGCTCCTTTTGCTGTCGGCTCTCCTTTGGCTAGTGGTATTCCATCGTCTCCTTTTCGTGTTCGTCCCTCTCTGTAGTCGAGCCCTCTTTGTTTTCTCCCCTCTCTCTTTGTCGGCCTGTCTCCCCTTTATCCTTGTCACCTTCTTTCAGCTCTCTTCTGACGGCGTGGGTGTTCTCCTCTGTCTATCATTCCGTCGTGTTCTTCCTTCTTTTGTGGATTGTTTTCGAGTTCATTCCAGACCACCCTCTGGCGGCCGGATCAAACTCAAAGTGAATCTAGGAATCTATTTGAATGGTTAGTTGGTCTTTGGGGATATGTTACACGATTTCCTATTGAGTTTTGATGTGACGGTTCAGTTTCCTGGTACAGTTTTTGGGAGTAATTCGGAAGCAATGTCAATGCGGGAGTTGCCTTTGGAGCAACAAAGGTTTTTTGGTTCACATGTCAGTAAGCCTTCGGGTATGGAGCATTGGGTTAGGAGAGAGTTGGAGGTGTTGGATCTTGATTTTCAAGGCTTGTTGGTTATTACCTATCTGTTTACTTGTATTTCTTGGGTGGAGATTAAATTGGCCCTTGAAAAGTCCTTTTGTGTGAAGATTCAGATAAACCCTTTCACGGTTGATAAGGCTATCATTAAAGTGAGTGGTGATTCAAAGGAGTTTCCTAGGGAAAGATTTGGGCAGTGGCAAGGAGGGTGCTTCCTTTATTAAAGTTGAAAGGTGGTCTGGGAAGGAGCATGGTCTGTCTAATCTTATTGAGAGCTAGGGAGGTTGGATCGCCATTTCTAATCTTCCTTTAAATCTGTGGAAAAGGGTAGTGTTTGAGACCATCGGGCTACATTTGGGGGGTTGGTTGAAATTGCCTTGGACACTTTGAACTTGACGGATCTCTCTTCAGCAAGAATAAAGGTTAACCCAAACCTATGTGGATTTCTTCCAGCTCATATTGAGGTCTCTGATGGCCTTTGTGGTAAATTTGAAATAAAGATTACGAATATAGAAGGAATGAGTCCTCCTAGGATGGATGTTTATTCCTTGGTGGTAAAGGATTTCTCAAATCCTATTGATTTGGAACGAATTGAACCTGTCTTGCAAAATGTTTTTGACGATTCTGAAGGTAGTTTTCAGAAAAGTCTTTCAGATGATGTTATTAAGGTAATGGATGGTTTGGAGATTTCTTCCAAGTCACCTGTGTTGATTTTGGAGAAACCGGGTTCAGTGGTAGGGGGAAAAGATTTGACATTGACGGGAACTGATTCATTGAATAACTCTTTAGGTGTCTCCTCCAAGATTGCGGAGTTGGAGGACCAAGGTGTGGTCTCTTTGCCTCCAGAGAAGTCGAAACACTTGGATTTGGAGGGGCTGGCCGATAAGGATGGGATTGGAGATTCATTCTCTTTCTCGATTCTAGCCACAGTCAAAGAGGTAAGGGATCGGTTCTGTGGTAAATATTATACAAGGCGTTGTAGTAGGACTTTGCAACCATCAGCTGCCCTCACATAAGAGGTTGTCTACCCGGATTTTCTTGAACGTTTGATGCCCGATATTCAGTCTGGTAAGTCGGGTTTGTTGGCCTCTAAGGCCCCAGAAGATTTGATACTAAAGGGGCGCGCAATTTCTTTTGAGGAATGTTGGGTTGGTATGAAGGGAGTATCTTTTGTTAAAACATCTTTTCTACGGTGGTAGATTCTTCCTCTCCGTTGTTTGGTTGTGATTCAATCATGGGTTCTTTGGTCAGTTTAAGTAGCCCAAAATTGGGTTCGGTCAGAAATTCTTTGCTAAGTGATTTTTCGGATGGGCCTCCTATCATTAATCTGGCAAGCTTATTCGATACTCCAAAGGGGTGTTCACCTTTGGGGGTGAAGGACTCTGTAGTTCTCTGTCCAGAACTAAACCGTTTTAGCTCCCTCATTAAGGTAAGCGGTTTGCAGTTTAAAGAAATACCAGTTGGTGGATGTTCGTCCTACTTCTAATGTAGTTCTTTGCTTAGAACTTGTGGATTTGCATGGTGGTCCTTCGGTTAAGCAGTATTGTTAGAAGAAGAGTAGAAGGGGATGAAAATGTTGTGTACAACCTTACTGGATCCTTTGGATTTAATTATTCTCAGTAGCCTATTGTGAGGCAGGGTATTTTAAGGTGTTTTTGTTTTGCTATCTAATCTTATTGAGAGCTATGAAGCCTATTGTTAAGCCAACGGATGAGAGTTCTAGATCCCTTATTGATAGATTTTTTATTAACGAAGAGTGGGATGGATTGTTTGAAAATGCAAGAGTGTCTAGGCAAATTCGGTTATTCTTGGATCACTTTCCTTTGTTGCTGGAGGCGGGATCTTTCCATTGGGGGCCTTCTCCTTTTCCTTTCTATAACTCTTGGCTACAAAATGTTGAATGTGTAAAAATTATTGAAGAGTAGAAGTAGAGATAAGGCTTATGGTTGGGCGGGTTTTGTAATTACTTTGAAGTTAAACAATGTAAAGAGGGGTGACTAAGAAGTGGTTGGGGGATTTTGAAAAATCTACAAAGCAAAGAGAAAGGGACTTGAGGGAGGAGATAAGGTGGTTGGATTTAAAGGCGGACTCTTCGGTTCTGCCCTATGAGGAGCGTTCGGCAAGGGAGGCGACTATAGGGGATCTTGCTAATTTGTACCTTGTGGAAGAGAGGAATTTGATTCAGGAATGTGGTGTTGGATAATGTGGTGCAACTTTTATCGGGTATTCAAATGTCTCCAAAGGCTCGATTGTTGTGGAGAAATGGGTCAAGGCACTGTTATAGAGAAATCAAAGTTTGTTTGAGGATAAAGAGATGGATTGGGATAGGAGATTTAATGCAATTATTTTGAAAGTTTCTACCTGGTGTGTTCTTTCCAAGGATTTTGCTAATTACTCTATTTATGATTTATGCCTTTCTTGGAAGCCCTTCTTATCTTGTATCTGATGGTTTGCAGGCTATTTTTGGTTTACTGGTTCTGTATAAGGTTTAGATGCTTTAATTTTGGTTTTCTTTAGGCTATGTCTCATGTTGTTTTGGATATTGTCTATTCTTTTTTATTTGTTGTATTTTGAGCATTAGTCTCATTTTATTATATCAATAAAATTTCGTTTGTTACCTGTAAAAAAAAATTGGAGATTTTTTTTTTGCTTATAAGTTTGATACCTAGTTGTCTCTTTTTTATTTTCTTCATCATTCAAGTGTTTCTTGTTAGGAAGAGTAGAGATGTAAAGGAAGGACTACTATTATATTTTCTAATTTTGATGAAGCTTTGATCTTCTGCTAAATTTGTACTCAGTACAAAGCATTCTTCACGTATTAGTCTGCTGCTGTATTGCTGGACACCACACCATCAATATTTTAATCTTTTGTGCAGTTACTTGAAATGTTGATGAACAATATTGGAGAACCGATACATAAGCAGGTGATTGATTCAGGGGTTCTCCCTATTCTTGTGAAGATAGTGAAGAAAAAGGTGCAAATTTATTCTATTTTATCTACAGCAAACAGTTGACTAGTAATTTTTCTTCAGAAGCATGGCACGAACATGGTTATGGATTTGCCGGCTTGTCAATTTATAGAGAATTAGGACATAAATACAGCTATTTATATATATATATATATATACACTTTAAATGTATTTGAATATTTTATACATATTGTTAGACTAGTGTTGGTATAATTAAATTTATCATAACCTATCAGTTTAAACTTTTTGGTTAATTGGTGATTTAACAAGATATCAAAGCAAGAGGTCCTGCGTTCGAGTCCTTGTAAATTCGTTTTCTCCCAATTAATACTAATTTCTACTTGTTGGGCCTTTGTTCAAATTTCCAAACCCACAAGTGGAGGGGAGTATTTGATTTTCACTTGTTGGGTTTTTGTTAAAATTTCTAAGCCCACAAGTGAGGGGAGAAAACGACTTAGCTGTAAATCAATATTAATTGGGAGAAAACGACTTCACCAGGGTTCAAACACAGGACCTCCTGCTCTTATACAATGTAACTCACCAATTAACCCAAAATCTTAAGCTAATAGGTTATGACAAATTTAATTATATCAACACTAACATCGGAAAAACTTCTGAATCTTACAAAACTCTCAACTACCAAAAAAGCCATTAATGATGACAAATCATCAATTTCAGCAACCTTTAAAATCTTCTTGAATTTTGTTTTCTCCAACATGTTACAAAAAGAAAAAAGAATTTTATACTCTAATTTGAGTTTTTCTTAAAAGGAAACAAAACTTTTCATCAATGATATGAGAAAAGACTAATGCTAAAAAATACAAACTCTATAAAGGAGTGAAAAGAAAACACCACTAAAACAAATTTATAGAGGAAAAATAGAGCATTCCAATTCAAGTTCATATCATATAATGAAAAATCAACAAAAGTCTTGGAAAGAGCACACCATGACGTTTCGCTAGTCTAGCCAGGGTGTGGTTTTGGCGTTCTTTGGTTGTTTGGATATTTTCTTGGTTTTTTTTTGCTACATACTTTACTGTATTTCGTTATTCTTGTATCATTTCATTTTATCAATGAAATTGCGTTCTTTCCTTTCCAAAAAAAAAGAAGCCTTTAAATGTGTGGAGTTAAAATGACCAGAAAAATTTATATGATTAATTTGAATTGTCATGCTTTTATTTATTCTATGTAATCATTTTATTGTTATTTTCACTCCCTTGTAGAGTTTGTATTCTTGAGCCTTAGTCTTTTTTCATTTCTTCAATAAAAACTTTCCTTTCTTGTTTGAAAAAAGTATGGTCTGAGTACTCATGACCCAATTTTAGGTGGTAGTGCTTCATAGCTTTTGCTAGTGGTATTTTTCTTTCTTTTTTAACAATTTCCTGATTTTTCTATTTTTGCAGTCTAACTTACCTGTGCGAGAGAGAATATTTCTCCTCCTAGATGCCACACAAACAGCTCTTGGTGGTGCTTCCGGGAAGTTTCCTCAGTATTATTCAGCATATTACGATTTGGTGGTAGGGCATTTCCCTCATTTTTGCTATATAGCTCTATGATTAGAAGTTATGTCTTTTGAAGCAAGTTGATCTAATCATGCCATGCGAATGAAATCCTTGTAGTTGGGCACTATTTATAGTTCCAAGGAATGGAAAAAAATCATTTGTAGATTAGAACAATATGTTTGGTCCTAATTGGGTGGACATTGCTGTTTTGTTAAGACATCCTTTCAAGAATATCAAGGCTCTGTTATGGATAAACACTTTAGAGCCTTCTTTTTGGGTTCGTTGGAAAGAACGAAACCAATGAGTTTTCTGAGAAAAAGAGCTATCCTTTGAAGAATTCTTTGATCTTGTTATCTACTATGTTATTTCTGGGTGTATGCTATCTACTCTCTTTGCATCTTACATATGCTTCTCTTTTAGCTAATTGCTTTTTGTAATCTCTCTGGATCTTTATCCTTTCTGTAAATTTCATACATCAATGAAATTGTTTCTTATAAAAAATAGTAGTCCTTATAGATTTATGAAAGAGGATATTTTGGTTGCATCTAATCTTCAACTTCATAGCATTGGGATTACATTATTTAGATTTGGTGAAATGAATGTGTAGAGGGGAAATGGCAATTGGAGACCAGGTTCAGTGAGTATTAGATTTCATTCGCACACTTTATTATTTATTACATTAGTAGAGCAAACAACAAAAAAATATTCTTCATAATTTAAGAAACATTATAGCTTAGGTGATCCCCTGAAGAGCAAAGAAGCATGGACACTCTATTTTAGGCAGAGTGTCTGTGTCGGACACGAACACGCTCCGAACACGTGTTCGACTTGTTAATTTACACGCCCCTTATTATTATTATTATTTTTAATTTTGGACATGCGTTGGACACATGGTGGACACACATTGGATACAATGGGTAAATTTTTAACAAAAAGAAAAAGGCCTAACTCATTTATTTTGAGCCCAAAGTTAAAAGCTCAATTAATTTTAGATTTTATACACAAAAAAAAGACATTGAAAAACATAAATAAAAAACTAAAAATTAAAAACTCTTCTACAACTCATGAACATAACATGTTTTCTATTTTCTTCTTGTATATAAAACCGTTTTTCATTTTCTCTTTTGTATTTACTCTTGTTTCATGAAAATTTTGTTTATTAAATGTTGGATAGTATGTTTTGTATTATTACTATGGTTAATTAACTTGACATTTGATGTTTTTTTAGTGGATCAAGTTTAATATTTTATGGTAAATGTACGTATATCCTAAAAATAATAATAAAAAAAGAATGTATCCCCAACGTGTCTGTGTCCTAGTTTTTTAGAAATTGACGTGTCGCCATGTCGTGTCGTGTCGTGTCCGTGCTTCTTAGCTGAAGAGTTCCGTTGAGAACACTTTGGTACTTCATAAAAATAAAAGATTAGGAATTCCAAAAATATGATCTATGTTTTGCGAGTGAATACAGTAACTATAGAATCTCTGAATAAATTGATTGAAGTTTTCATTTGTTTCTCAGAGTGCAGGAGTCCAGTTTCCTCAAAGGCCTTCTGCTGTCCCATCAAATAATCCTACCCAAGAGCATACTAATACATTACAAAATGGAGTAATAAGATTATCTGAGCAGGAGGATGCTGCTAGAGTGGAACCTCAGACATTACCAGAATCGAGGTATATCTTGTTCAGCTCATTCTTCTGCATAGTTCAGTCTTGTTGACCACTTTTTTTTTGGGATACAGAACTTAAGGTGTTGAAGATCCTAGAAATCTGTACATGAACTATTTATGGAATTCTAATATCCTTGTTCGTAATCATAATTAAAGGATAAGACAAACTGTTCTATATTAACTAGTCATCCTCATTCGTCATCCGTGCATGTGCATTTGTTATCTAGCCATCTAGGTGTAGGGCCTTTTCTTCCAAAAGCAACAAATTAGTTTTCATATCTGAAGTAGGTTATATTTTCCATAGCATTGGAGTGCTGATAGTACCGAGTGGGCAGAAGGTCATGAGTGGCAACAGATTACAATTTACGTTGTTCACATAACGGGTGAATTAATGTAAACATATAATAGAAAACCCTTATGTTTATTGTCGAATTATGTAAAAAAAAAATGCTTGTCTTTACTAATTACTAACTAATTTACCTTCAAACAAATGGTCTGGATAGATTTCCTCGTTGTAGACACCACCCCCCCCCCCCCCCCACAAAAAAAAAAAAACAAAACAAAAAAAATGCTCTTTCCTCTCTTCTCCCTTCCAACTTTTCACCTTGCAATTTCCTTTCCCAGCCTTCAACCTCCTGATTCTCTTCTCTAGTTTTTGATTTACAGCTAAGTCTTCTTTTTAGTTTCTCAAGTTATTAATTAGCTTCTCTTATCATCATGGATATGCGAAGTTGTGTTAATAATAGTTTTCTTTTGCATATGATTCAAAGACGATAAGTTTTTTGTTGAAGATATGAAGAACAAGTTCATCCTCCCTCTTGCATTATCTCGTTTGCGGTGGATCGAGAGTGCATTTGTCAACCTTCTGCAGCTTTCGTTGCATATGCTTTTCTACAAACAGATTCGTGATGAAAATGGTAAAATTCGGTTGGCAAAAAGAAGATTTTACACAGGTTGGTTCGTTGAATGTGTTGTATGGCCACCTTCTGGGGGAAGAATATTTCTACGATTTCATGTTGGATTTGGAAGAAATGTAGGATGGGCTAATCTCTTGGGAGATGTTAAAAGATTTCCTTCAAGATCATGAGGCAAGCTCTTTGGTATCAGCATTTTCAGGAAAAAAAGATAGTGGAAGATTGTGCTCCATCTTCTAGAAGTTATGTGAATGCAGTGATGAAGAATCTGAAAAGACAGCAGAGAGGAGAAGTGAAGCCAGGTTTAAGAAACCATTCCTTTTCTGCTCAGGGTAATAACTCTTTACCTATTTGTCGAAGTTCGTTTTAGGTTAGAAAAGAAAAAGAAGTCATGGATCTGGATTGGAGCTCTTTTATGGTAATTTCACGTTTGAACGCTCATGATGAATGGAAAGAGATTAAGAAGGCTATTGAGAAGTTTTGAGTCTACTTACGTGATAATCCCATTCATGGCCGATAAAGCTCTTTTGCAAATGGAAGATGGCAGAATCTTGGGTGAACCAATGGATGCACATTTACCCTTTTCATCTCAAATTGAATATTGGTCTTTCAAGAAGCACAACAACCCAGATTTTAGTGCGAGTTATGGAGGATGGATTAAGATTTTGAACTTTCCTTTGCAATACTGTATCACATCCACCTTCAAAGCAATTGGTGAGTATTTTGGTGGACTGATTGGAATATCTTCACAAACTCTCAATATGATAGACTGTGAAACGACTTTTATTGAAGTAAAAATGAATGGTTGTGGTTTTGTTCCAGCTACAAGTAAAATTAAAGATAAGTTGAGGGGCAACACATTCTTGCGATTTGAAGATATTATTGATGTTGATTCACCTCCTTCTTCAAGTCCTTTTGATTTAATTCTTAGTGATTTTTTTGAATCCTTTAGATTTCTTAAGGGTTAAATCAGTTGTAGAAGATGAAAAGGTATCATGGCAATACCCTTTACTTTCATCAGAGGATGAGTTTGAACTGAATCCTAAAGATCTTTTGGAGCATGGTGTGAACACTTTTAATGGATTAGGGGTTGATTTTGAACCATTACTCAAAGATCAAATTGAGCATGGTATGAACACTTCTAAATTGTATGAACACTTCTAATAGGTCAGAGGTTGAAATAATGAATGTGAGTGAGGATGGAGCTTTAATTGATAAGAATCTAGATGTTGAAGAGGCTGCTTTTAATGAGGAGGACTTTCCTTTGGAATCGATAATGAACCACCAATATTTAATTGATCAGGCAGATGTTTTGTTTATTTAGTTTCAAGGTGGAGGTGGTTATTAAAGGGACTTCTTCCAATACTAATGCCCAAGTGCTTCCCCTGACTTTGGACTCTCCGATTCCTCTGAGTATCAAAGTTATTAAGGAACAGTTTAGTGAGAGGTATTCAAAATATTATATACAAAACATAGTTTCTGAACCTTCTTCTTCTTCTCAAGTTCCAACAATCTCCAATTTTAATTCAGATATGCTTGAGGAGTCTGTTTCAAATTTATTGTTACCAAAGATCAACCAAACACATGATAAGGTTGATAATTCAAAGAGAGATTCTCAATTTTTAGAAGTCAGTCGATGTCCTATAGAGCCAGATGGAATTCTTTTGATAAATTTCTTTTAGATTCGAATGGGTGTGGAGGCTAAGAGCTATAAGGTGGGGAATGGTCTTTTCTGTTCTTGGTTTGAAAGCGGGTGCTTTTTCATTGAGTGTACCAACCAAAAGGTTGTGGTGAAGTTGAATCCGGAGCAGTTTTGCTGGTTGGAGGAGTCTTTCGTCAAGCTCGTGCAGGCCCCTTTCAGTCGACCTTTTGCTTTGTTTAGGGGAAGGGGTGTGGAGAATCATTGTCTGGTCAAGAAGTTTTTAGGAACTATTGGGTGGCGGATTGTTTTGGCTGGTCTCCGACAGGTTTGAGTAAGTTTGTCCGTGTACCGATGGGGTTTCAAAAGCATGGTTGGCTGGTGTTTTCGAAATTTTTGAAAAAAGTCTCAACTTATCACTTTCAAAGATAGGGTTGGCTGGGTTTCAGAAGCATGGTTCTCTTCTGGTGGTGAAGTGCCTCCGACATCCTCGCTCACACAAAGAATTTAAAGAATCTTGATGTCGTAGATTCAAGAGTGCCTATGGGGGGTCTGTCCTTCATCGTTTTGGGTTAGGAAGGAGGAGAGTGTTTTAAATGTGGATTCTGAGCAATTAAAGTGGTAACTAGGCTTTGTGCACACTATTCTTGGGCTGAGATTAAGGTCTTGAGTGGTTATTTCCGTTGCAAAGTAGTGATAATCCTTTTATGGCAGACAAAGCTTTGCTAAAATTGGATGATAGATGGAAAGGAGTTAAAATGGATGGGAGGTGGAATTGCATTAATAATTTTCATCTTTGAATTGAGGATTGGTCACGGGAGAGACATTCTTTGCCATCGTTGGTCTAGGGCGACAGAGGGATGGTTCCATTGTATGATCTTCCCTTAAATTTCTGGACCTGTGAAAATTTTGAGGAAATTGGAAATCATCTTGGTGGGTTGGTCAGCATTCCTTCTAAAACTATGAATTTGATTGAGTGTTCGGTTGCTTATATTGAAGTGAAACCTAGTTTGTGTGGCTTTTCGCCAACTTACATTGAAATTAAGGACTCTTTGTTAGGTTCTTATTTCATTAGAGTTGCTCCTTTGTCAAACTCAGTCTCTTTGGGACTCAGGATCGTAATTTTAGCTTAAGTGACTTTTCAAATTCCTTTGATTGGATACTTATTGCATAAGTTTTGGAGGATGAAGGTTTCGTGGGGGAGGGCAAGGTTGAAGATGAAGCTGACGTGGCATTGGGTGTCAAGGGGGTGGTGACCCTTCGATGTCTAAAGAATCTATTGTTGTTTTGGGCATTAAAACGTTGGGTGTCGGTACGAAGGCTGTTGAAGAGAATTTGACTGTTGTCTTCTCTCCCTCATTAATGTGATGGAATAAATGAGGTGTTGGTTAATGGAGAGGATTCTTCAAGCATTTTGTTGTGTGTTTTATCGAATCAGTTGGAAGTTCTGCGTGACAATCAGTTGGTAGTGAACCGTACGCAATGTGTCTTTGCTCAGAATCGTGTGGAATACCTTGGCCATTGGGTGACACCAACAGGGGTTGAAGCAGACGAAGGAAAGATCAAATGATTGCAGCTCCCTTACATAATTTACTTAAAAAAGATTCGTTTGTGTGGACAGAGGAAGCAACGAAGGCGTTCAATCTCCTCAAGAAGGCGATGGTTTCCATCCTTGTTTTAGCCCTTCCAGACTTCAAGAAACCATTTGTGATATAAACGGATGCCTCAGGATTTGGGTTGGGTGCAGTACTGTCCCAGAATCAAAGACCAATCGCTTACTT
Source organism: Trichosanthes cucumerina (assembly GCA_036507285.1). Taxonomy (NCBI): domain Eukaryota; kingdom Viridiplantae; phylum Streptophyta; class Magnoliopsida; order Cucurbitales; family Cucurbitaceae; genus Trichosanthes; species Trichosanthes cucumerina. The sequence continues at coordinate 6,469,691 of CM071837.1, forward strand.
TAGTCAGGTGTTGTCTGAACGGGCCTAAGCTAAACCTGTGTACGAGAGGGAATTGATGGCGATAGTCTTAGCAGTGCAAAAGTGGCGACATTATCTATTAGGGCAACGATTCACTGTGTTGACCGATCAAAGGGCCTTACGAAGCCTTCTGGAACAACGGGAAGTTCAACCTGAGTATAAAAAATGGTTGACTAAACTCTTGGGATATGACTTCGAAATCAAATATCATCCCAGATTATTGAATAAGGCTGCAGATGCTCTGTCCCAGCGGCCGATCAATGGTGAGTTGTCCACTCTGGCTGTTCCATCCATAGTCGACTTGGTTGTGCTCTTACAAGAAGTTGAACAAGATAGTGAACTTCAACGAGTAGTGAAAGAGATTCAACAAGATCCTATGAGCCACCTGAAGTTTACCATCCAACAGGGCCAATTGCGTTATAAAGATCACTTGGTAATATCGAGTAAGTCCTCTTTGATACCTTCTATTCTTCAACTCTTCCATGACTCTGTGGTTGGTGGCCATTCGGGGTTCCTAAGAACGTATAACGCCTCACGGGTGAGCTGTATTGGAGGGGAATGAAGGCAACCGTCAAATCCTATGTGGAGCAATGCCTAGTGTGCCAACGGAACAAAACAGAGACAGTGGCCCCGACCGGACTTCTTCAACCCCTTCCCATTCCTGAGAGAATATGGGACGATATATCAATGGATTTTGTCGACGGTCTACCCAAATCCAATGGTAAAAACTCCATCTTAGTAGTGGTCGATCGCCTGAGTAAGTACGCTCACTTTTTAACCATGAAACACCCTTTTACGACCAAGGAAGTTGCAGAGAGATTTATTCGTGAGGTAGTGAAGCTCCATGGATTCCCGAAGTCTATTGTCTCTGACAGGGATACGATCTTCCTCAACCATTTTTGGAATGAAATGTTTCGAATATAGGGGACAAAATTGAAACGCAACACAACCTTTCATCCACAAACGGATGGTCAAACAGAGCGGGTTAATCGGTGTTTGGAAACTTATTTGCGGTGTTTTTCTAATGAACAACCTCGTCGATGGTAACAGTGGGTGTGTTGGGCCGAATATTGGTACAACACCAACTTTCACATTTCAATGAACACTACACCCTACACAGTCGTTTATGGGTGCCATCCACCAACTCTCTTGTCCTATGGTGAACAAAAGACAACGAATAGTATGTTAGATCAACAGTTGATGGACCGTATGTGGCATTAACAGCCTTGAAGGAGCAGTTGCGGCTAGCTCAAGAACGAATGAAGAAACAGGCTGATAAACATCAAAGGGGACTGGAGTTTGAGACGGGAGACAGGGTATTTCTTAAGTTAAGGCCTTATCCACAGAAGTCCCTCGCTCAGCGGCGTTGTGAAAAGCTCTCTCCTAAGTTTTATGGGTCGTATGAGATCAGTGAACGAACAGGAAGGGTGGCTTATCGCTCCAGACACTTCACTGATACACCCTGTTTTCCACATTTCACAGTTAAAAAAAGCAGTTGGACAACAAGTTTTGATCCAATCCACAACTCCCCTGCTTTCTGAAGAGTATGAATGACAGTTAGTTTCGGAGGATGTGTTGGGAGCTCGCTGGAATGAAGATATCAAACAATGGGAGTGTTTGATCTAGTGGCAGAATCACCCTCCTTGTGTTGCAACCTGGGAGACCGTGGGGTTTCTTAAACGACAGTTTCCAACATTTCACCTTGAGGACAAGGTGGCTTTGAACCCCGAGGGTATTGTAAGGCCCACAATGACTAAGACTTACTCTAGAAGGGGCAAAAAGGGAATAGTGTAAGAGTTTGTTGAGATTTGGGGGCACCGTGGTGTAATGGGGTAGTGGGATTCTGGTATGTTGTGTCTGAGGAGAGGAGAGTATTAGGTTGAAGGGAGTGAGCCTTTGTTTTTGTTGAGTATTTTGTGGTTGTTTAGACTTGGTGGAGAGGACCAACTCTCTCAAATAGCTGGCTATTCTTGTGTTCTTCTTATCTTCTTCATCAATCGAATATCAAGGAATAACCATCACCTTCGTTGAAGAACTCTCAACTGAAGGAGTTGGTTGGTTTGTCTTTATTGTGTATTATTGTTCTTGTTTGTGAATTTACTGTTTGTAGGGAGTTGGTAGCTAACAGAATCTTTGAGGGAATTTTCTTGGAATACGAGGGGTTTTGGCGACGAATTATAGAGAGTAAGTTTTGAAATTAAAAAAAAAAACCATTTGCGGAAGTGGAGTTCAAATAAGGTAATGATCACGAGGACTAATACGGATGTTATTGATTAAAAAATTTTGTAAAGTGTTTTTGGAAATTGAGGGAGTTAGTTTGGACTCATGTTTAAGCATATGGAAGTAAGGTGGTTTGGTAAATCTTTGGGCTGAGGAGTGCATGCCTGAAGATTTTTTTTTTTTTTTTTTTGCATTGATTGTGTCTGGAAGGGGTTTCGGCTTTGGATTCAAAACCTTTCTTCTTCTCCAATTAATTTTATTAGGGGAGTCGTTTGGTGTTGGAGAGATATTGGCTTGGGAAAAGATTTTTCGCAACAGTTTTATAAAGTTTGTCTCCTTCTTTTGATTCGTTTTTTGCTGCAAGTTGGGGTGGTTATGTACTCGTTCTTAATTTGGGTTGGATAATGAGTTAGCTTCTTGGAAGATTGCATTGTAGTGACTGTTTTGTTGGGGATCGATTGGTTGATGACCTAGCATTTCTGGAGGTTGACTTTGCAATGGTTGCGTGAGGCTTCCGAAGTTCCTTGTCGGTTCATTGATGATGTTGGTAGCCGATGAAGGATGTTGAGTTTGTGATATTTTGAGTTGGCCCTTTGCTTTGTTTCGTTCTCTTTGGCTCTGTGGTATTTTGGTTTCTTAGGTCTTTTTTGTGCCGCTTTATATTTTTTTTTTGAATTTTTCCTCTTTGGAGTTTGTAGTTTTGAGCATTAGTCTCTTTTCATTACTTCAATGAAATTTTTGTTTCTTTGTCAAAAAAAATGTATGCTACTTTCTTCCTGTATCAATTGAGATTCAAGTCCCGTCTATTGGTAGTTTTGCGATGAAATTTGGGGTCATCGAGGTAAAAGATACTCCAGGTTAGATATCTAAATCCTTATTTTTGAAAGACTTCTAGAATATGGTGGAAAATAATAGGATTCACCAAGTTATGGAAGACGAAGAGATTGTGATGAATTTGCTACTCTTTTTGATCAAGACATTATGTTGGGCTCGATCCTTGCCTCGGTCAAGGTGGGGAGGTTAATATGGAGCATCAACAACTAATCTCCCTGGTTAATGTTTGGCTGTTTTATGAGTTTGGATTCCTAGGAAAATTCAGTGTTGGTTCACGATCCGCAAGATGATGCATCTGAGAGTGACATTGCTTTGATTCCTTCTCCCTCTTGTAATGAGCTTATTAATGGGGATTGTTCTGTGCTTTAGATTCTGATGATGCACACTGACTCTTGTGTTCTCGAAAGTCCTTTGGAGAAATTCAAGAGGGTTACAATCCGTAAAGATGATAGTGATTCAATTATTAAGAGTTCAGAAATTTAAGAGTGTTACAATCCGTAAAGATGATAGCTATGGATGATATCTAGTCAGCTTGAGGGAGAGTGTTGGAATATTAGGAATTAGATATTATTAGAATAATTATAATTTAGATTTTATTTGTTAGAAAAAACCCTGTATCTAGGGATTCCGTTTTTTCTTGATTTGATAATTAATCCTCTGATCTTGTAAATGTATAATGTACGCCTATGAATAGACTGATTCTATTGTGAATTAGATAGAGAAAAATACAACTTTTTCCCTCTCTTTGTTTTGCATCAACCACTACAGAGGTGATCGAAATCAAACAAGGGGCCTTAAAAAGAGAAACTCGCCAGGAAAAACTAGAGAGAAACGAAGGACGACATGAAAAAATCCAACTAGGGAGAGGAAGGATAATGGGAGAAAGTAAGACAATAGAGGGGAAGCAGAGGGGTCGGCGAAGAAGGCGGATGCATATGAGGTTAACGACAAGGGATAGAAATCAGTGGCGGAAAATAGGTGAGAAGACTAATAGATTGGTCGGCAGCGGAGGGCAACATATAGCGGCGGGGGGAGGAGAGGAAAGGACCGACCGACAGCAGAAGGCGACAAACCAACGGAGTTAGAGTAACTGCCAATTAGGTTACGGGGCCAGAAGAAGATGATAAGGTAATCGAGAAGACGGGTAGACGAAGAGAGCTAAGAGAGAAAACGGGAGGGCCCCCTCCACCTAACAGGTCCTTGGCTTTAGAAGAGTTTAATTGAAGTTTTTGCTTTGGAGCTCTAGAAGTTAGGGAGCCGGGTCTTGGAGTGCAAGTTTGAAGACTTTTGCTTCGATTGTGTTCGGTAGTGGTGGATCGTATGAATGATCTGGTGGAATGCTCTTTCTTCAGGAAGATTGTAATTTTTCAGTTATGGAATCTTTGAAGGGAGGGTTGCAGCTGCATTGCTTTTCACGTTAATTTGAGGGGAAGCAGGTGTGGCCTTGAGCTAGGGCATGCTGGATTTTTTTGGAAAAGATTGTTGACATCAACTTTTGTGAGGATGTTTTTCTCTTCATTACTTTATTCGAATTGGCTGGATTTCGGGTTGGATATGATCTTTGTGGAAGTCTTCTCTCCATAAAGATTTATTCTGATGCTTGTTTATTCTTTGCGTTGGTTGTTGTGCTAGTAGTTTTGGAAGAATCTAAAGTAGAGTCGGTTAGTGTTGAGATTCTTTGTGCTTTGCCTCTTCCTCGATGTGGATTTTGCAATGGTTGGATGTGGCAACCTAGGCTCCTTTGGTGTTGACATCAGTCAATGAAAGATGAAGAGTTTGCGGAGCTCCAGTTTATTTTGGGGCTTTATGTTTGTGTTTTTTTTAAAGTGTTTTTGTTAGTGTTGTCCGAGGTTTTGTTCGAAGATTTTTCTTGTGGCTTTAGTTTGATGGCATGCTTTTATTATCGTTTTGTTTTCCTTTTTATTCTTTTTTGTTAGCTCCTTTGTGTAGTTCGTTTTTTAGAGCATTAGCCTCTTTTCATTATTTCAATGAAATCTTTGTTTTCTTGTAAAAAAAAAAGCCAATGACCTACTAAGTGAAGCAATGTTGCTGACACTTTTTGTTTTTAAACCAGAAACGAAACTTTTCATTGAAGAAATGAAAAGAGATTAATGCTCAAAGGATACAAACTCCTAATGGAATGAAAATAATAAAGTTATGAAAGATAAATAAAAACATTCCAATTTAGGTTAAAAAACCAATAAAAGATCGAAAAGAGAACCAAAAGAGAGGCTTTTAGATGAGTTGGCTCGAATCGATATAACCAAGAACAATGTCCGTCTTAAAAAATCCTCTGATTTCGTTCTAGCCAAAGATCTGAATTCAAAGCCTTCATGCTAATTTAAAAATTCTGAACAATTTGAACCGGCAAGCTTGAGATAAAGAGCATTTGGGGGATTCCCTTGATTTGAAGCCCTTGTATTATTGGAAAAAATCCATGTAGAAAACAATCTAAAGGGATGCGACTTTTGAATAAAATTATTGAGGAACCTAGTGACACTAATATCAATGTTCTCATTTAAACACGGAATATACATTCTCCATAGGTCATTAAGGTTATTACCACTTTTATGACAATGATAGGGCTCAAGGAAAAATCTAAAGTTTCTCCATTTAGGCTTCTTATAGTATAATATAAAAATAGTAGACGATTAGGTTTTATTCTTATTTTGGATAACATAATCTAAGTTTCTCCATTCAGCTTTAGAATCTAACATAATTTAACCTTGAGTACAATCAGTGTGCCTGCTCTTTTCCTAGTTATTATGCAGAATTTTCCTTGGCCTCTTATCTTGCGAGTGTTAAACTTTTTTCCTCCTTTTCAATGTTTTATGCTGTATAATTAGTCATTTTGGAGTTTTGTCATTCGATCAACAGACGATAGGATGACGCTCCTTAAGATATGTTGTTGTGAGGGCCCGTTTCTCTCTTCTCTTTCCTCGCGATTGCCCTTCGTTCTTTCATCTTCTCCTTCACCTTTTCCGACTAACTCGCCTCCAGCGTTGTACCCTCTCACCGACGTCGATTCTCCCTCTCCTTCGGCAAGCGGTGCGACAGTGACTCCTTCACGCGTTCGTCTGCTATTTTGTTTGTGCTTTCGACATTTTTTTTCCCTTTGTTTTCCATCCAACTTGCAACCCTCGGTGTCGCAAGTTTCGGTGAACCCTGCGATCAACCCCGTTTTTTTTTCTTCGTCTGTCGCAGTTTGCTCGTTGTTTTTTCGATTTTTAGTGTTCTTCGGTTGCCTTTTTCTGTTTGACTGGTTCGTTTTGACCGGGACTTTGTTGGTATTCTCTAGTTTTGTCATCTGTTCGAGGGGGGTCTCTTTAGTTGTGTTCGTTTTCAGGCGTTTTTTTTAAGTCCCATGGAATCCCTTAGTTGTTGCATCAGAAGTTACTGTTTTAGTATTAGTGGTGTTGGTGATCTGTTTCACTTGGATGACCAGTCTAATGGTTTATCGATCTTGTTGTCTTCGACTCATTTGCATTAAGGATGGTTTCGGGATCTTAAATCAACATACGGATTCCTTTTTTCAGAGGAGGAAGTTCTGAGATGTGGACTAAACTCTCGGGTTGTTCAAGGTTTGGCTAGGTTTTTTCTGGTTTACAGATTGCATTATTTGGCCTCCTTCTGGTGGTCGAAAGAAGACCAAGGTTTCATTAGGTTTGGATAGCAAAGGTTGGCCGGTTTTTGGGGAGATGTCTTATTTTTTGCAGCGGTTTGATCATCAATTCAATGTCATTTGCCCGGTTGTTTCTTCTACGGGGATGGAAGGTGGGGATGTGGAGTTGACTTTGCCTGCTGGGAGCATCTGGGGTATCCATTCTGGGATGTCTTTGAGTCGAACCTTTTTGATTATAAAAGAAGATGATGTCCTTGATCTTGATTTTGGAGGTCCGTTGATGATCTCTCGTCTCTTTGCTCATATTTCTTGGGCAGGTATCAAGTTGATGATTGAGCATTACTTTGGTGTTAAGATTCAAATTAATCCCTTTATGGTAGATAAGGCATTCATTTTGGTGGTGGAGGGTTATTCTGAGGCGCTCTTGTCTTGGCTTGGAAAATGGAAAAAGGGGGGATGTTTCTTATCTCAAGTTTGAGTGTTGGTTGGATAAAAATTACAGTTTTCTGGATTTTATCAATAGTTATGGGGGTTGGATTTCTACTAGAAATCTCCCCCTCAAATTTTGGAAGAAAGTGACTTTTGAGGCGATAGGTTTACATCTGGGAGGCTTGGTAGAAATCTCCAATGATACTTTGAACTTGTTTGACCTTTCGACCGCTCGTATTAAGGTTAATCCTAACTTTTGTGGATTCCTTCCCACTTCTATCGAAATTTTTATCGAGTCTCTTGGAAAATCTGACTTGAAATTTGGGGACATTGAGGCAATCTCTCCTCTTGAAAAGATTTTTGATTCTCTTGTGTTACAGGATTTTTCTAATGTAGTTGATCTGGCTAGGGTTGCTCAAGTCTTTCATGATGAATTTGGGGAGGATGAGTTTTCTGTCCATAGCATCTTAGCATTAGATGATTAGTTGGTTCTCGAATTTTAAGATCCCATCATGGTTTTTGATCGTTTGGCCAAGGTAGGCTTTTGGAGTTTGAGTGTCTTTTTCCTTGTCTTCATTTCTTCCTTGTGAAGTTTGTTGAAGATTGACGAGTTCGTGGATTTGGGTTTTGTTTGGTACTTTCGCTGTTTTGAAGTTCTAGTTCTTGGTGTGCGCTTTCATTTTCCCTTGAAGGCTTTTTTGGTTGTGTTGATGTGTTTCTTTGATGTTTATTTTATTTGGCTTTGTTGTACTTTTTTCTTTTGTTCTCTTCTCTTTGGATTTTGTATTTTCAGCCATAGTCTCTTTTCATTATTTCAATGAAATCTTTTTTTCCTTGTTAATAAAAATGTTTTGTGCAGTATAATTGAAAAGGCTAGCAATGCATTAGACGTTCTGAAAGAAGTTCTTGATGCTGTTGATCCTCGGCATCCTGAGGTATGTTTTCTTGCCAGATTGACTCTCTAATAGACATGGATTCCGCTTCCTGCTAGAGGAAATAAGTTGGAAAAGAGAGGTTACTTCTCTCTCTTTATAAGATATTGAAGTGTGGATAGTAGATTTGTTCGGGCCAGCTTGTGTGCAATTATCATTTTTTTGTCCAAGCCAACTTTTTATTATTTGTTTTTGATATATGTGTGAAGGTTTTTCTAATATTTTCATTTATAACCAACTATGCAAGCATTAGAATAAATAGATTGAACACAAAAACATAAAAGGAAAGAATATTCTACCTCAATCAAATCTTAAATATACTTAAAAGAAATATAAACTATAAAGGATATAAATAACCTAAAATACAAAAATACAATATTGCCCTAACTTTGACTATAATTAACAACAATGTGAGTGTTTGGGGCATCTTTTATGTACATCTCACAGGTCAAGCGTTTGACCCTACTATATTTGGTTGCTAAGGTAAACTCGTAGGATAATAAATTCTGGGTAGGTGGTCACGATTACTTGAACACTTTCTCTCTAAGCCCTTTATTATTTACGTGGCTCTTATTGACCATTAGACCATCCACCATGGTGTTAGGCGACCAATCATAGCACAATACCATCGAAGGGGCAAGGGGGGAATTTTGAAGGAGACAGTTAGTTAGTGGTCAGGGTAGTGGGATAGTGGAAAGGGTAGTGGAGCCCACTAGTCTGTTATGTTTTTTTCCTTTTTAAGCAACGTGTCGTCGTTTTTGGTAGAGCATCTTTGAGTAATTTGCAAACTGCAAATAGGAAGTAAGGAGAGATTCCCCACCCTCTCTAATTAGGTTGGGTGTTTTGTTTAGCCTTCGGGCAAGTTGTGTGTTTGATATCAATAGAAGAAGGGAAACCTTACATACTGGTATCAGAGCATTTTTACCTGGGAAGTGTTCGTCGAAATGGCTAACAAGAGATTAGAAGAAATGTTGGTTTTGGCTGATACAGGAAGCGAAGAAAAAAGGTGGAGCTCGAAGAAATCCAAGAGAAGTTGCTGAGGTTACCTCCTATCAAGGAGGGAGTAGCCTCCTGTTCTCCATGGTGATCTTAACGAAGGAGTATATATGGAGCAACCTCCTGGTTTTGTTGCTCAGGGGGAGAGTGATAAAGTCTGTTGACTTAGAAAATCTTGGTATGTGTTGAAAATTATGGTTAAAGTTAGGGATTCTTGTAATTTAATTTTATGAGTTATCTTTTTAGATATTTTAAGTTTTAAATAGATAGAATATCCTTTTCCTTATTGAAAAATGATTTTATATCCTTTTCCTTATTGAAAAATGATTTTATATCATTTTTCCTTATTGAAGAAGGATTTTGTACCTTGTATATATATCGGTTCTTGCATAGTTGAAAATTAATGCGAAAGATCAAATTTTTTATGCTATTAGAGCTGACAAAAAAAGGAACCCCTAATTTTAGCCGCTGCCACCCTTCTCTTCGCCAAAGCATCTACCATCATCAAACTCCAACAGAACCTAACCTCTGACCTTCTTCGACGTCGTCGTCTAGATCATAATCGTCAATCGCAAATCGCAAATTGTGGATTTTTAAAGTTGCGACAATTAACCCAAATCGCAAATCCATCATATCAACTTTTCTCCATCAGTTTTTTAACGGTAAAGAAAGTTTTTACTGTAAGTTTATTTTAATATGGCTTCTTCTTCCAAATCCATCGAACCAATTTCCCATCGTCAAGGAGGATATGATTCCTATATCACGGGCCACAAACTAAAATGGTCACAATTGTGTTCAATGGTCACAACCGGTCATGATGTTTATATGCGACAAAGATAAGGATGAGTACCTATTGAAAGAAAATGTGCAACCTAAAGCAAGTGATCCAGAATTCAGGGAGTGGAAAGTAGAAAATAATATGGTCATGTCATGGTTAATTAACTCCATGACCAATGAGATAGGTGAAAATTTTCTTTTATATGGAACAACTCTTCAAATTTGGGAAGCGGTTAAAGAAACATACTTTAGTCAGGAAAACACTTTAGAATTGTTTCGAATCGAATTAATTTTTCAGCCAAGGTGACAAGTCTGTTACTGATTACTTCAATGCTCTCTCTCGTTATTGGTAACAACTTGATTTATTTGAAGTATATACATGGAAATGTGCCGATGATACAACTCAATACACGAAGATTCTTGAACAAAAACGAACATTCAAATTTTTTCTTGGTCTTAACGATGATCTTGATGAAGTTCGAGGTCGAATCATGGGGAACCAAGCCACTGATGAATCTTCGTGCAACCTTCTTTGAAGTAAGGCAGGAGAAGAAAGTCAAAAATATTATTTGATAAAGGCATTGACCCACCAAAAGCATCCAAAATACACCACCAAAACTACTGAGAACAACAAACAATGCACAAACAGATGGCCTGCAAACTCTGAATCCAAGCCTCACATGAAACACCATGCATTCTTCTTTGTTACCTGTCAGCAGTATTAATAACTCTCAAACTAAGTTCCCGAAGAAAAATCTTAAGCTTCTTTGGATAATGGTCCTCCCAGATTGTTGCTTGTCTTCGGATCAATAGAAACCAACAAGCTATTAGTAAGCGATTTAACAGAAAAACATCCAGAAGGCTCTAAAGGCCAAACCCAGGAATCGAGAGTGTTGGAAAACTTTATTGGACATAGCAAATGAGAAAGATAGGCCCATCCATTGGTTTCCAAATCTGTTAAGTTGCGTCGAAGTTTCAAATCCCATGTCGAACCCGTGGAATTCCACAGTCCTGCCACAATAGAATTAGGGTGCAAAATTAAAATTTATGTCTGATAGAATAATTAATTTTAAAACATTTTAAATTTGGATCTAAGTTGGGAGACTTATTAGAATTTTTGATTTTTCAAAAGATTTATTAGATACAAAATTGAAAGTTTAAAAATCTATTAGACTAAACACAAATTTAAAATTTTAGAGATAAAACTTGTAGTTTAAACTTCGTATACATAATGTTATATATGCTAATGTATAACATTCAGATTAAGTATTATTAATTACAAAATTCCTTCTCTGTGAGATCTCTCACTGCTGATTTGTTGGATTGTGATGATATGGGGCGAAAGGATACCTATTCAGCCATTTGGAAGGACTCATATCCGAAAAAAATTAAAATCCTTATCTGGGAACTCAGTTTAGAAGCCGTTAATACTGTTGATCGTCTTCAAAAACGAATGCCCTACATGTCCTTATCCCCCTCTTGGTGTCTTATGTGCCAAAGGAGCTCTGAATATGTGGGTCATCTGTTCGTGCATTGCCCCTTTTCGTTAAATTTTTGGTGGAGGATCCTGAATGCTTTTGGTTGGTCAACACCGCTTCCTATTAATACCTTTGACTTCTTATCCTCCGTTCTGGTGGGACATCCTTTCAAGGGTATTAGGAAAATTATTTGGGTGGCCTTAGTTCGAGTCTTCATTTGGAACCTATGGATCGAGAGGAATAGTCGTTTGTTCAGGGATGTTCCTTCTACTTTTGATCGCTTTATGGATAATTTACTTTTGAATGTTTATCTTTGGTGCAAGGATGTTTATCCCATTACCTTGTTTAACTCTCATTTTTTCATTTACAATTGGCAATCTTTCTTGTAATACGCCTTCTGGTATTGGGAGTTCTCTCCCATTTCATTCATCAATGAAATTGTTTCTTATACCAAAAAAAAAATTACAAAATTCCCTTATATGATAGCAATAATAGGGGATTAATAACTCAATAAAATGAAAAGAAATGCAATTATCTTCAAGAACAAAGAAAAAAATTATAATAAACCATTACTGAATTATCTACATAAATATATAAGCAAAAGAATAAAACTTGAAATATTTACCCAATATTTTATTAAAATAGAACTAAGTTTTTGTATCCAATAAATTTTTTTTTTTTAAAATAATTTACTAACAGTTAAAAAATATATTTGTATTTTTTAAGATGAAAAATAAAAATATTGTATATTGGTGTGTGTATATTTATAATTAAGAACTAAATACAAATAGCTTCCTAGTTCCTAGCATTTACTTATTGTTCTGTATGATAAAACTAGCGTTTTTTTTTTTTTTTATTGTTATGCATGAAACAAATTAAAAATTGAAGTAAAAAATTTATCAATAACGCGAACAGCAGATTTTGAACACGAGCATTCCATATACCAACGCTGATTGGGGTGCCCCCTCTGACCAGCACCAGGATCTCATTTTAAAAAAAATATATCTTACTACATATTTTGGTTGGAAAGAATCAGGAGGTATTCCAAATGGACCCTTCATCAACTTAGATTGGAAGACTTTATGTAGCCTTCCTTGACTGTTAGGCTGTGTCTTTTGATGGTTGTTTGAAGGAAATGGTTTATATTTCTTAAAAGAAAGGGGGAAAAACTAAAGACGCATGGGGTCCTTCTACTCAAAGCTGTGGCATTGGGTCGAGAAGGCACCTGTTGGGGGAATTAAGGTTTGGAATGAGCCTGTGGCTATCTTAAATTCGGTTGAGCTTGTTGATAAAGTCCAGCTTGTAAAATAGAATTGAAAAAGAAAATATTTGTTCTATTCACATTTGAGCTCTATGACAAATATATATAGGTATACAAAAAAACCCTAATACTAAAAAATGTACAATTACGATAAAGGACAACAATATATATATTATAACACTCCCCCTCAAGCTGGAGCAAATATGTCAAACATGCCCAGCTTGTTACACAGATAATTTGTTCTTGCTCCACTTAAGGCTTTAGTAAAAATATCTCCCAATTGCTCTCCAGTATTCACATATCCTGTGGACACCAAACCTCGTTGTATTTTCTCGCAAATAAAGTGACAATCCACTTCAATATGTTTAGTTCTCTCATGAAACACTGGGTTAGAAGCAATGTGAAGTGCGACTTGATTATCACACCACAATTTAGCTGGCATAGACATACTAAATCCAATCTCAGGCAAAAATTGATGTATCCACACTATTTCACACACAGACTGCGACATAACTCTATATTTTGACTCAGCACTCGAACGTGATACCACATTTTGCTTCTTACTCTTCCACGACACCAAATTTCCTCCTACAAAAACACAATATCCAGATGTTGATCTTCCATCTTTTTTAGATCCTGCCCAGTCAACATCAAAAAACATTCAATTTTTGTATGACCATGATTTTTATATAAGATCCTGCGTCCATGTGCAGCTTCTAAGTAGCATATAATTTGTTCAACTGCAACCCAATGATCCACAGTAGGCGAAGACATATATTGGCTCACAACACTTACTGAATAAGCTATGTCTGGTCGTGTTACTGTCAGATAATTCAACTTTCCAACCAATCTTTTGTATCTCTCAGGATCTTTAAATGCTTCTCCTTCTTTGGTGAGTTGCAAATTAGGTATCATCGGAGTACTGCATGGTTTAGCTCCTAGTTTTCCTGTCACAGATAGCAAATCAAGTACATATTTCCGTTGCGACAAAAAGATACCTTTCTTGCTTCTCATCACTTCAATACCCAAGAAATACTTTAATGTTCCCAAATCCTTAGTATGAAACTGACCCTGAAGGAAAGTTTTCAAAGAGGATATACCTGAAGTATCATCTCCAGTGATAACGATATCATTGACATACACTACAAGCAGTGTAATACTCTTCTCGGATCGTTGATAAAAGACAGAATAATCAGATGTGCTTTTCTTCATTCCAAACTGCTCAAGTGCTTGGCTAAATTTACCAAACCATGCGCGTGGGCTCTGTTTCAATCCATACAAAGATTTTCTAAGACGATAAACTTTATCACTCTCCCCCTGAGCAACAAAACCAGGTGGTTGCTCCATATATACTTTTTCCTGAAGATCACCATAGAGAAAGACATTCTTAATATCAAGCTGATGCAAGGGCCAATCGTGAGTAGCAACCATGGAAATAAATAATCGAATAGAAGTCAATTTAGCAACTGGAGAGAATGTGTCAGAATAATCTATCCCATAAGTCTGAGCATAACCTTTAGCAACTAAGCGGGCTTTCAAGCGGGCAACAGATCCGTCGGGATTAACTTTAATGGCAAACACCCATTTACATCCAATAGCCTTCTTTCCTGCAGGACGAGATACTAAATCCCAAGTACCATTATCATCTAAAGCATGCATCTCTTCGATCATTACATTACGCCAGCCAGAATGAGATAAAGCTTCATGAACAGAGTTAGGAAGACAAGTAGAATCAAGGGATGTAATAAAAGAATATGTAGGCTGTGACAATTGGTGATAAGAGACATAAGAAGCAATAGGGTAAGTACAAGTGCGTTTACCTTTAGGAAGGGCAATGGAAAGCTCATCACAAGTTCCTGGATCAGATGCCGAAGAATCTTCTGGCATAGGACGTGTGTCTGAAGGTTGTTGTGGTATCCGTCTGGTGTAAACTTGGGTAATAGGCGGACGCTGAGGGATAGGTGCTGAAGGAGGCGGAGTAGGGAGAGATGAAGTAGAGACGATCTCATAGATAAGTGTGTTGTCCTCCCCCTAAGGATAGTTACCATTACACTGCTTGTAGTGAGTCCTGGTACGACTGCAATGTAGCAAAATCGTCTACAGAAATAGTTACCATTTTCTCAAGTATATCATTTGTAGACGTAAGTTGAACTATTTCAGGTCTTTGCCGCCTATTCAACAACTTCCAATAGTCACGTTTCATGTGACTCGACTTACGACAATAGTTACATATAATCTCTTGTGGCTCTTGTCGTCGATGATGATCAGACCCAAGTCTCTGGTGGTTCCCGGCAACGAGCCCATATCTCTGATGATCAGAACCATGTCTTTGATGACCCGACTTACTTCCTTTAGTGACCTTAGGATCATTGCGACTAACTAAAGCACTGTTAGACTGAGAAATAGAAGAGCCAGACGAAGAATTTTCTGTACGGAGAACTCTACTAAAAACTTCATCCAAAGAAGGGATCTCAGAACCTGAGAGAATTTATGATTTGACCATATCAAATTCAGAGGAAAGGCCATTAAAAAAGCTCATGACACCCATCTTTTCTCTTTGAGCTTGTTGAACCTTTATGTCTGTACTAAATGGGAGCAAAGTGTTCAATTCTGCACATGTCTTCTTAACCTGTATAAAATAATTCGTGACAAATCGGTCTCCCTGTTTCGCATGATAAAGAGTTGTGCGGACTTCATACATTCGGTTAACTTGCTCTTTTCCTGGGTATAAGAATTCTAAAAATTCGAGCAGTTCTTTTAATTTACCGATCCAACCACCTCACTCTCAATTGAATTCTTGATTTGAATATACAAACGTGCGTCATCGCGCAACCAAGTCCTCCTTGTATCGTCCTCTGGTGGATCCTGATCGATATGATCATCCATCTCAGTGGTTCGCAAATAGAACCTAATTGTTCTACTCCAATCATAATAGTTTTGAACCATTCAACTTATGCTCCGTGATCTTTGACGAAAAGGGGAACCAAGTTGGGTACAACCATAGGTTTCATCCCAGCCATTCTTAAAGAAACATTAGGTTAAATTCAAGGAAAACAACAAAAAAACAGATCTGAAACAGTACAAAAAAAAAAAAGGCTTAATCTCACCCAAAAGCACAAAACCATGACAACCAAGATGCTAATGCCGAAACAAACTTGACAGACAAATCGGAAAAGTCAATCGGAGACGAACCCAACCGGCGGCGGACAGAACGGGCTTCTCACGGGCTCCCACGCGCCGGCGCGTGGCGGTGAACACAGTGACTTCCGGCGGCGCATGAGCCTCACACGCGGCTGCTTCCGGCGAACGGCAACGGCGATCTCCTTCCCTGACGGCGGTGCTCCTCCTAGGCTAGGTGGTGTCAACAAACGGCCACCCTAAGTGATGACCCAAACTTCAAACCCTAACCTTATTTAGGAGGAAGAAACCCTAATTTCAATATTTGTTCTATTCACATTTGAGCTCTATGACAAATATATATAAGGTATACAAACAAACCCTAATACTAAAGAATGTACAATTACGATAAACGACAACAATATATATATTATAACACAACTTATGTCAACCCTAGAAAGAGATGGTCAGTGTGAAGTACCTCCATGCTGCCCTTGCAGATCCCCAGCAGGTGCTCCCTAGATCTTTTGCTAAGTGCTGTGAAAGACTTAAGATTCCTAAGAAATTGCAAGGTTTTCTTATGGACGGTACGGTGGCGGCTTTGAATACTATCGAGAAGGTGCAAAGACGCAACCCTCATAGTTGATCGTCATCCAAATAGCTGCCTTCTGTGTAGAGCAACATTAGAGAATTTTGGTTTTCTTTTTCTTTTTCAAGACTCCTCTTGGGCTTTGTGAAGGAGGTGGCATTAATCCCTTTTCCAAAGCTAAATTCTTTTTTTGAAGATCGGTGTTCCTGGATCTGCATGGAGGCTTATTTATTTATTTATTTATTTTATATTGGAAATAGTCAATGTATTGCAACAAAAAAGAACAAAACAGCCTAGGGACTGGGCGAAGAGTAATCCTTCTCCGAACAGACACTACAAAATCAACCTTTTTTTCACTTATAACCATGAGAAGGCTTAATTAATCCTGATGCAACCTTATTTTTATTATTATTTTGATGATATTTTCATGAAAAACGAAAGTATTCAGAGATTTCTAATTGAATGCGAAACAAAGAGTTCTGAGATAATCATGCAGTACAACACTCTTTATGTGTTGAAATAAACGCCTGATGAGAAAAGTCATTTGGTTCTTTTGGGCCATGAGCATGCATCTTTAACCGCTATATTGCTATTTTCCAGGGGGCAAGAGATGAGTTTACCCTTGATCTAGTAGAACAGTGCTCGTTTCAGAAGCAGAGGCTAATGCATCTCGTCTTGTCTTCTCGGTATGGTTCCATCTTCGCCTGTTTCTTCCACACTGCATCAGTAATCTATTCCATTCGTGAGCTCCAGTTATTTTACATTGTGGCTTCTTAAAGTTCTTAACTTGAAGTTGTTATCGTGACCTTTGGTCATTTACTTCTATAAAACGAGACTTGGTTACTGCAAAATGAATGGTCATTTTTTTAGGCCCAATGCTTTAATTTTTTTTAACAAGATATAATGAAACGAGACTATTGCTCAAGATACAAACTCCGTAAAGAAGTGAAAACAAAAAACAAAAATGAAAGAAAAAAGTAATTAAAAAATAATTGCAATGGAAATAAATAAAAGCATGGCAATTAAAGAAAATATCTTGTAAAGAAACACCAGCAAAACTTAGAAAGAGTGCACCAATAAAAAGCCTTTAGACACACTGAATTGAAATGATATGACAAAGGCAACATCTTGTCTTCAAAAGTTCTTTAGTTGCTTTCCATATGAAGTTTCGATAATAACGCTATAATCTCACTAATCCAAAGAAGTCTAGGTCTCGAGACTAATGAAGGACCAATAAGAGGAATTTGAGAGTCAGTACCCCCTCTCAATTCTCTTTTCACTCTCCTTCTTTCTGGTCAACCCTAACCTTTAGAATTCTCCGATCCTAGCCTTATCCGCCGAGTACCCTCTCTCCTCCCCATCCTTCCTTTTCTTGACCCTTTCCGCTTCTTTTTGATACCCGTCTCTTTCCTCCCCTTTGTTTTGGCTTTGGAAGTTAGTGTTCTGTTCTTCATCTTTGCTTAGTAGCGGTTGGTTATCCATTTTTTTTCTTTTTAATCTAAGTTTGAGTGTGGTCATTTGTTAAGAAAGTAATGGAGGTGAAAAGTCGGAAATTTTGAATTCTTTTTACTGTTTTTGGGTTGAAGATAATGGATTCTTTTTTTTCTTTTTTTGTTGTAAAGACGTGTTGGACAACAAGGTAATTTCTCTTTCTTTGTCTCACTTGCTTTGGTTAGAACGATATCTGATTGAGATTCTTCATCAGCCGATACAGAAATTTTTTCGTAAGCAGAGTTGGGATGCTTCTGGTTCAATTCAGCTTGGCAAACTTCGCTCATCCTCAGGCTGGTTTCTTTGCTGCGTTGTCTGGCCTAAGAAGGGTGGTAGACATATCAGTCATGTGCCGGTTGGTAATTTGAAGGAGGATTGTTTATCATTCTGGGAGATTAATAATGAGTCTATTAACTGCTTCAGAGCTCAAGAGATGGTTTCACCTTTGTCTACTCCTTAAGTGTTGTTGAAGAAACCTTCTTCTATTATGTTGATGCATAATTTCGGATGGTGATGAGGATAAACCTCTTATGGAGGCTTCAAACAATGTTGGTTTGGTTATGAGAAAGAAATGTTGAGAGTTATATTCCAATTCTGTTCCTTATTGGGTTAGAAAAAACCATGCTGTACTGAAGTTGAATTTTGAAAAGATTTGAGTGGTCGCTTAACTTTTTGCTCATAATGATTGAAAAAAAAGTTGTCTGCTTTGGAATTACATTTTAAATCTAAGATGTGTTTAATCCTTTTGGTTGCAGACATGGCTTTGATCAAATTTGCTGAAGGAGATGAGATTGATCAATTGTCAGGAAAGTGGAAAGATTTTGGTAAGTTTTACTTGCTCATTGAGAAATGATCTAATAGCCTTCATAGTCATCCAAGAGTGATTGAAGGTTATGGTGGTTGGATTTCTATAAAAAACCTCCATTTGGATTATTGGTGTTGGCAATCTTTCGAAGCTATTGGGTCCTATTTTGGAGGTTTAGTAAGTATTTCCTCACATACGCTTAATTTGATTAATTGCTCGGAAGCCCAAATTCAAGTAAGGTAATTTATGTGGTTTTATGCCTGCTACGATTTGAGTTGGAGATAGTGAGGGGAGTTCTTCATTTTAGTGATATGTTGCTTTGGATCCTCCTACCATTGTTCATGGTCAAATGGTCCTTGAAGATTTTGTGAATCCTATGTATCTTTTCCGTCTGCAGCAAGTTATGTTGAATGAGAGAGTGATTGATATTCCTCTGGCAAATGAAGAGGTTTATGGCGGGATGTTGGAAAATTTTATTATGTCTAAAGTACCTTTTTTTACATCAGCACTGAAGACCGGAATTAATGACGTCTCTTGCTCACAAGGTGATCAGATTGAAAAACCATTCGAGGAAAATGGGGTATTGTGCTAATTCTGGAAATCTTTTGGTTGCTTATGAGAATTTAGGTTTGAGCTGCACTCCAAGTTTGGATGCTGACGAGGAGGAAAGGAATTCTTTGTTTGAGGAGGGAGGAATTGTTGAGGATGAGAGAATCTTTTGAATACTTTAAAAATGAAAACTGGATTTGAGAATGTACATTTATTATTGACAGAGAATGAAGGAATTAATGTTGGTTGTCTGCATGAGGAGGGTGTTTTAATTAATCGACAGGAGACTCCTTGCATTCCTTTTGATAATATCCATGTGGATCCCCCTTTAATTGTAAATGAGTTTTCACCTAATCGTGTGGTAACATTTGGAATAAATGTTGCCACCATGTTAATCCTAGTGACTTCCATATAGTTGACGGATATTTGTTTAAGGGTAATGTCCTATGCATACCACACACATCTTTACGTGCTCATGCGATAAAGGAACTACATTCTGGAGGGCTAGCAGGACATTTCGGGAGAGATAAAACCTTTGAGCTTGTTTTAGGAAGGTATTTGTTGGCCACAACTTCGAAGGGATGTTACTAACTTTGTCAAAATTTAATTTGTTTGTCAAACTGCAATGGGTCATTCACAAAATACAGGTCTTTGCTCCCCTTTACCTATTCCAGTCTATTTGGGAAGATCTTTCCATGAATTTTGTTTTAGGATTGCTTGGGACACAACGTGGCTATGATAAAGTTCTAGTAGTAGTAGATCGATTTAGTAAAATGACACACTTTTTGGCTTGCAAAAAAACTTTTGATGCGATTTCAATTGCTAACTTGTTTTTTAAAGACATTGTTCGGTTGCATGGTGTTCCCAAATCTATAGTCTCTGATCGGGATGTTAAGTTTCTAAGTCATTTTTGGAGAACTCTTTGGAAGAAATTTGATACAAGTTTGAAGTTTAGCTCCACTAGTCATCCTCAAATAGATGGACAAACTGAAGTCACCAATTGCACACTCGGTAACTTGATTCGTTGTCTTTGTGGAGAAAAACCTCATCAATGGGATTTAGCTTTGCCTCCAGCAGAATTCACCTTTAATCATATGAGCAACCGTTCTACAAGGAAGTCTGCATTTGAAATAGTTTATACATGTTAGAGTACTTATATTAGTAAAATTGTATGTTGTGTATATATATTAATTAGGTTGTCCTTTATTGTCTTTTTACATCGCCCTATTTGGGTTAGCCTTATATACCTGTATAAATGCATGTTTTGAGTGAATGGAATGATCATTGACTGTCTAAAACCTTAGGGGTTGTTTGACCCCCTGTCTTGGAATCAAAACCCTGGGGGGTTTGTTTTGGGGGGTTCTGAAGCCTGGGAATAAAAAAACTGTGTTTGAGGTGCAGTTTCTGTAGCCTGAGAATAAGAAAATAGTGTTTGAGGTGCAGTGTTCTGAATCCTGGGTTTATGCTATTTTTTTTTTCCTTTTTTCTTTAGCTGTTTTGTTCTCTTATTTTCTCTTATTTTTAGTGGATGTTTTGTCAATTGTAGAAACCCTTGTATAATATAAATGAGTTACAAAATTGAAACTCTATTTTAGAAATTAAAAAATTGAAAGTCCATTTAAGAAATTAGGGATTTAAAACTCTATTTCAAAAAATATTTAGAAAAATAATTTTGGAACTCTATTTTAGAAATTAAAAAAATCGAAGTTTATTTAAGAAATTAGGGAATTTAAAACTCTAATTCACGTCACATAATATTCTGAAAACTATTTTTTAGAATTCTACTTTAAAATTAAAAAACATTGGAAGTCTATTTAATAAATTAGGTAATTTGAAACTATATTTTATAGAGTATTCAAAAACTTATTTTTGGAATTCTCTTTTAGAAATTAAAAAATTAGAAGTCTATTTAAGTGATTAGAAAATTTAAAATTTTATTCCACAAAATATCAAAAAACCTATTTTTGGAACTCTAATAAGAAAAGTGGTGATTGCGTTCAAGGTAGGTCGTTAGGATAGTTGATTGCTCGAGTGATCGAGTTGTTGCGGTAGGCGTATACAAGTCTCTTGAGTGGTTGTCGAAAGTAGTCGTTATTGGTGGTTAGGTCGCCGATGTAGTCATCAGAGTTGTCGTCGAAGGTAGTCGTTAGCGGTGGTTGGGGTCGTCGGAGGCAGTCGCCAGTGGTGGTGGGGGTCGCTGGTGTGGTCGTCGAAGGTAGTCGTCACCGGTGGCGGGATTCGCCGGTGTGGTCGTCGGAGTTGTAGCTGGAGATAGTCATCAGCGGTGACGGGGGTCGCCGGTGTGGTCGTCGGAATTGTCGCTAAAAGTAGTAGTCAGTGGTAGCGGGGTCATCGGTGTGGTCGTCGGAGGTAATTGTCAGCAGTGGTCGAGTTGCCGGAGGTAGCCATTAGCTGTAGTCGGGTCACCGATGTAGTTGTTGGAGTTCTCACCGAAAGTGTTGTTGAACTAATTGCCGAAAATGGAAGATGACAAATAAAATAAGAAAACATGGAACAAACTCATGGGGTTGCACTGTTGTAACCCATGAGGTTGTGTTTCAAAACCAAGGGTTTTGAACACATTGGACCAAACATGGTTTTGGATTTGGAATCCAAAACCATCCAAATCCAAAACAGGGGGTCAAACGACCCCGCATTAACATGGTATCAGAGCATTAGGTCAATTAGGGTTTTTCTTTGGTGAGCCTAGGGCTTTGAGAACTTTAGGTTGAGTTTAGAACTCATTTGTTTCTTTTTGGGTTTTGGTTTTGTGAACCTAGTTGGTTGGATTTCGTTGCTGCCATCGGTGATCACCGTCCCGTTGCTGCCTGATTTGCCCATTTTTTTCCGTTCTTAATCGATTTCGGTGCTCTTTCCGGTGGCCAACTTGTTTTGATCATATATTGCTTGATTTAGGGTCGGTAGAAGAAACACCCTTTTGGAAATCTAGGGTTTCTGTGGTACCACTCTGTTTTAGAATTTAAAAGGTTTGCCACCTTCGTAAATCTTTATATGGATAAAACAAATCAGATCATTCTGTGTTTTATAAGCGGTCTGAGAGTGGTGTCATCCTGTTGGTTGTGTATGTTGATGATATTGTTATTACAGGCAATGACACATTGGGCATCCAATCACTCAAGACTTTTTTCCATAGCCAATTCTACACAAAGGATTTGGGAGCGTTGAAATAGTTCTTTGGAATTGAGGTAATGAGATGCAAGAACGGAATCATGCAATCACAATGGAAATATGTAATTGACTTGTTGACTGAAATAGGGAAGCTAGAGGCTAAGCCATGTAGTACCTTGATATGCCTAATTTATCGCTCACAAAAGAGGGAGAATAATTGAAAGATCTTGAACAATATGGGAGGTTAGTGGGGAAACTCAATTATTTTACAGTAACTCAACCAGACATAGCTTATTCAGTGAGCATTGTGAGCCAATATATGTCTTCTCCTACAATTGACCATTGGGTTGCATTGGAACAAATTTTGTGTTATTTGAAAGCAGCTCCTGGACGTGGTTTATTATACAAGAATTATGGGCATGTGATCATTGAATGTTTTTCAGATGCCGATTGGACAGGATCTAAGGAAGATAGAAGGTCAACTTCAGGATATTATGTATTCGTTGATGGTAATTTGATTATTCGTTGGTGGTAATTTGGTTTCGTGGAAGAGTAAGAAAGAAAATGTGGTGGCATTGAGTCAGAATATAGAGTAATGACACAATCTGCATGTGAATTAGTCTGGATACGTCAACTTCTTATTGAATTGGGGTTTGATATCACACCACCAAATTGTGATGTGATAATCAAGCAACTCTGCATATAGCATCTAATCCAGTATTTGATGAGCGAACTAAACACATTGGGTTGATTGTTGTTAATGCTAATGTTTGAGAGAATCAATTCATCTTATTCCATTCACTCAAGAGATATATACATACAGGTATACAAGGTTAACCTAAATAGAAGAGCGTAAAAAGACAATAAAGGACAACCTAAAAGATATATTAACAAAATACAATTATACTAATATAAGGACTCTAACAATTGTCATTTTGCACGTGAGAAGATACAACAAGGTTTGGTATCAACAGGATACGTGAAGACTGGAGAGCAATTAGGAGATATCTTCACAAAGGTACTGAATGGAGCACGAATCGATTACCTCTCTAACAAGTTGGACATGATAGATATATATGCTCCATTTTGAGGGGGAGTGTTAGAGTCCTTATATTAGTAAAATTTTATATTAGTAAACTTGAAAACGAATAACAAATTGTGTTGGATTTCTAATGTCTATGGGCCAAATAGTTGTCAGGAAAGGAAACATCTTCGGAATGAGTTAAGTTCTCCTTTTGCATATTGCAATATTCCTTGGTGTATAGGATGAGATTTTAATATTATTCGTTGGGTTCATGAGAGAGTTCCTTGTAGAAGGCAAACTAGTGGAATGTGGCAGTTCAATAGACTTATTGATGATTTAGGTTTGATGGAAATTTCTCTTTCCAATTGTAAATTTACTTGGTCAAAGTTAGGGGATAATAGCTTACCGTCTTTAATGGACAGATTCTTCATATCTAACGATTGGGACCAACTTTTTGACACCATAAGGGCTTCAAAAAAGCTACAAATTTTTTCTGATCGTTTTCCTATTGTTTTGGAAGTTGGAAGTTTTTTTGGGAGTCCTTCACCTTTTCGGTTCTTTAACTCATGGTTAAGTATGGTGGATTGCATTGATGTTATTGAGAAGTCTCTGGTGGAAGATCGATTGTATGGATGGGCTGGGTTTGTTATTAGCTTCAAACTTCGAATCTTAACGATATCATTAAGTAATGGTTTGCTGATTATGAAGCTGGCAGAAAACAGAATGAAATAGCTTTGATTTCAGTAATTTCTGGGGTGGACGGAAAGGCAGAGGAAGGTGTTCTGTCTGGACATGAATTGAAATCCGTGCTATGAATCAGAAATCCGTGCTATTGCAAAAAGGGATCTCTTTGCTTTATACTTGAAAGAGGAAAGGAATTTCATTCAAAAATATAAGTTGAAATGGCTGAAAGAAGGAGATGAGAATACAAGATTCTTTCACAGGTTTCTGGCAGCAAGAAAGAGGTCTGAATTAATCACTTCTGGTGGAGTATCCCTGCTCTCTCTCTTTTAGAGAAATTGAAAATGAGATGAAGTCTTTCTTCTCTTCATTATATAAACCAATTCCAAGGAATAGAAGTGTTCCAATTAAGATTCAGTGGCTGACGGGTTCTGGAGTGCAAAATTCAGCTTTAATTGTACCTTTTACCGAAGAGGAAATTTGGATTGCACTCAAGAGCATTGGTAAAAATAAGGCCCCAGGGCCGGATGGTTTTTACCTTGGAATTTTTAAAGAGATTCTTGCCCTTTTTGACATGGTTTTATGAGGTTCTTCCAAGAGTTTTATCGGAATGGTCCTTGAATTCAATCTTAAAGTAGAACTTTATTTGCTTAATACAAAAAAGGGGTTTGTTACAACTCTTAAGAGATTTTCAGCCAATCAGACTGACTTCGTCCATTTATAAATTGATAGCTAAATTGCTTGCAGAAAGATTGAAGAAAGTTATGCCTTCGATTATTGCTACTAGTCAAAGTGCCTTTATTGAAGGTAGACAAATTCCTGATCCTATTCTATTTTCGAATGAAGCTGTTAAGTATTATCGTTCAAAGAAGAAACAAGGTTGGATTTTGAAGTTGGATATTGAAAAGCCTTTGACTGTGTAGATTGAGGTTTTTTGGAAGATATTTTGAAGTTAAACGCTTTCATGAAAACTAAGGGCAGTTCTTGTAATATATATATATTTTCTAATATCTTTGAGCATTAGTCTCTTTTTATATTCTTAATGAAAAGTTGTTTCTAGTTGAAAACTACAAATTGTTCCTATCATATAGTAGATATTTTTTTGTAAATGTAAGACTGCACTATGGTTTTTGTTTATGGCACAACTTTGTATATAGCTTAAAAGTTCCTTTGTGCATTCTTTAGATATCCTAGAAATTAGTACATTCTTTTTTAAGTTAAAAAAAAAAAAGTTGAATATATAAGAGGTTTGTTTGAGGCGCTGAGTAGGTTATAAGAACAGGGTTATAATAATAAGTGGATTATTATAGTATGTGAAATCATATAATATTATTTAAAATGCAGAGTTGTATAGTCTAGGGTTATAATAGTCTGTGTTTGGGGTGCAGAGTATGCTACAAGTTATTATAACACATGTTATTATAACCTGTGCTCCAAATAGGCCCTAATTGATTATAATGTTGCTACCTTTTTTCAATTTTCTGACCTTGAACACTCTGCCCTTCGACTCTATCGTTTCAAGTTTCCCGTTTCTTTTTGTGTATTGTGGTTGAAGTGCTTGTTAGCTTGGCCGTAGATATCTACTATGATAATATTACCGACAGATAGCCCTGGTATATTCTTTCACTTCTCTCCATGAAAGTTTGGCTTCTTATTAAAAACAGTGCTACTTGATTGAGGTTACTTGCAAACTTTATCAAACCATATAATTCTATTGGTCTATCATTGAGATTCCTGGTTGTTTTCACTTGTTTTTTCAGGGATGAGAAGATTGTCTGTCGTGCCATTGAATTGAATGAGAAGCTCCAAAAGGTCCTTGCAAGACACGATGCCCTTCTCTCAGGTCAGTTTATGTCGACTCATAATCAATTTGACAGTGAAGAAGCCGGTAGGTCTAGAGCAAATCATTATAACCAAGACGAAGGAGAAGATGAGGAAGAGGCCGAGCAACTTTTCCGAAGGTAATACATAACTTCCAATGTTAGTCAAACTTTCTGGAGTCTCATGTAAGTAGAAGCAAACTAAGTAGTAAGTGATATGGACAATGACAGGCTGCGAAAGGGGAAAGCTTGTGTAAGGCCTGAAGACGAAGATGATTCCTCAGAGGAGCGACCATCATTGGGTTCACTAGGATTGTCAATTCCAGTCGAACGAGCAAACCGTCCAATCATTCGACCAATCAGCGAGAAGGTGTCAACAACATCCGATATGCAGCAGGGTCAGGATGTTTCAATACCACCACCACCAGTAAAACATGCTGAAAGGGAGAAGTTCTTCAAAGATAAAAAGATGGATGTTGGAGTCAGTGGGCATTTGAGAGGCCTTTCTTTACATAGTCGTAATGCTAGCAGCAGCTCTCGCAGTGGAAGCATAGATTTCAGCGAGTCATGAAGAAAGAAAGGTAAGCTTTGTTTGAGAGTGTGTGCAATTTAATTTATTTTATTTTCACTTCAACTCATTCTTTACATAGTCCTTTTTTGGGTTATTATAAGGAAACGAAGTTTGATTGCTTTAAAATTAATGTCCAAGGGACTGGGACTTCTTCATATATCCTTCATTCCTTTCGTGTATAATTTTGTAATTTAAAGCTTTAACTTTTACTTTTCTCCCCTCTCGACGAAAAAATGCAAATTGAAAGACCTTCATTAGTTTTTTCTGTGAACATTTATTGTTTTAACTAAAAGGAATAATAATTCTTTTGGCCATTCTTTTCCACCATTTCTGTGGGAGAAATCATGATCACTTTTGGTCTCAAACAAAAACTACAACTTCTTTCTATACTTTCAATTTTGTTTCAATTATATTTTAAATTTTGTAATGATTTAGTATCTATCCTAAAAAAAAAAATTATTATTACTGAATGAGCTTTCAAATCTATGTAGGTCAATAAATTAATTATAAAGACTACGTTGTTAACTTTTGATGGTTACAAATTTAAAATATGAGTAGTTTTTATCTACTAAGTCTTAGAGATTAAATTGTTACAAAATTGAATATATATTGATAAAATTATTCTAAACTAAAGCTTTGGACTAAATTGCTATTTTCATGAAACTTTCTTAACCATAATTTTTTTTAATATATCTCAACTTTCAATTTTGAGTCCTGTTTCCTAATAAGACGATTTTTTAATTGTGTCAAATAGGGAGTAACATCGTTAATTGTGTTTATGTCAGACATAAATCAGTTGCAATATTTATTAAATGATAACTCCAAAAAAATAATTGAAATGTATACTTCAAAAATTGATTTTATTATTATTATTATTATTATTATTGTTATTATTATTATTTTTTGTTCAATTGCATTTGATGGTGAAAGATTCGAATCTCTAAACTCTTGATCGAGAGTACATCTCAATTATCGTCGAGTTAAATTCACTTTGGATATCATCAGTGGTAGATCTAAAAATTTATGTCGATGGGCTTGATATATTTTATATTAGTGTTGATTCAAAATTTCAAGTTTTTTAATATATATATATATATATATATATTTTGGAGCCTTGATATATTTTTATATTAGATTGTCTATTAGAAAATATGATTTGTGGTTTTTGTATAAGTATATAAAAAATGAAACTTCAAATAATAATTATAATTTTTTATAATAATTTTGGGTTCTTATAGAATTATTTATTAAAAGAAACTTATTAACATTTAAAAATATATATTTTTTATTTTTTAATATTTTGTAAGTTATCAATACTATATATATATTTTTTAAGAGGAGATGTGATTGTGTAATGACCATAAATTTTAGAAGGATTCTATTGGGAGGTTAAACAAGTTATACCACCTATGCTAGAATTTTGTCGGTAGCATAATGGCATAACTAGTAGTAAACCGAAAATTCCTAGAACCTACAAAGATAATAAAAGATTGTCCAACCCCCTCCAAACTTCAATCACACAATAGGTTAGGCCTTAGACTCACAGAATTACCAAAAAAGATCCTACCTAACATGAATTTCTAAGGAAAACCAAAGTCACAAGCTTACCAAACCAGACCTGCAATATGCTAAGGTTCAAATAAGAAAACATTCAGAGTTGCGACAAACCAAACTTTGCAACAAAAAACATGAGTTCAATGGATATACAAAACAAATCAACTTATAAGAAAAGAAACTGAGCCTAGGGACAAAAAAGATTGTCATAGCCTCGTCAAGTCGTTGTCGCCACTTAACTCGTGGTCTAGTCTTATCTGCAAACAAAAACATTGGTAGGATGAGTATTAAAAATACTCGGTAAGTAGCACACTTAGGGTTCAAATCACAACAATGCAGACAAAAAGTAAATGTTGCTCCATTTAACATGTATGCCTAAACTTTAAACCCTTGGGGTAATTTTTTGTAACGATCCTAGTTTTCAGACCCAAAACTTCTAGGAAAGTTACTAAGCAACACCGTCTCCGCCGAAATTTCGGCAGCATAACGACACTATTAGAACAAAAACCAAAATTTTGCTGATCTGTTTAATGCATAAAAACTTACTAAACACCCAACCTCCTCCAAACTATATTTAACAAATGGTTGGGCTTCCAACAGATCATAAATTCATAAAGTAAAGAACTCAACAAGAGAACAATTTTAACTTTAACTGTCACCTACATGCGACTAATAACTTCAAAAGGAAAAGGAACAAACATAACTCATAATAATAGGTATAAATATGCAACAGAACTTAGAAATGTAAAAAATATACCTAAAATAGTGTTGGAAGTTGTTGGATAGCAACTCAAGTCGATTTGATCTTGCCCACAACGACGTTTAAACGCGATAGGTATCCTGTAGTTGAAACCTACAACCCATGGGGCATTTTAGGCGACCAATTACTAATCAAAGCAATCCTTAAAACTCAATATATTCACCTTAAAACAATGGTGAAAGCTTACCCAAACGAATGAAGTCATGGTTGATAGTTTTAATGTCGAAATTGCTTCGCTTTCGACAATTTGATTTCCACAACCAATGGGTAATCTACCTTTCTTAAAATAGAATTTCAAAAATAGGTTTATGAATAGTTTGTGAAATAGAATTCTACATTTCTTAATTTATTAGATAGACTTCCAATTTTTAATCTCTAAAATAGAGTTCCAAAAATAGGTTTATGAATACTTTGTAAAATAGATTATTAATTATTTAAATTATATGTCCTTACTAATGTTATTTAATTTTACATCATAATGAATGGTGTGAGTGAGATATTAATATACTTGTACAAACTACACATTCATATTTAACTATTATTGAAACAATGGAAATATTGACATGCAAGTCAATAAACAATGATCAAGTAAAAAAATGGATTTGAAAAAAAAAAAAGCTATTTTTTTTAATTACCTAAAAAATCCAACCCAACCCTGAAATGCCGCCCAAACACAGGTTTCAGCAAGCCAACCAAACCAAGGAACCCCAAGATTTCTGATTCCAACCAAGGATTCCTAGGATTCATGATTCCTAAGGTTTCTAATTTCAAACCAACGTGTCGAAGAACTCTTATAGTGTTGTGTGTAGAGATGCCCATTTTTCCCGGAGAGACCCACCCCTAACGGGGCGAGGAATCCCTTTTAGGTGGGAAACGAAGAGGGAGCAGTGACTAATTTTTTTCTGTTGGCTAAATAGGGACGAGGATACATTTCCCGTCCCTGACCCCGACCATGTCCCCGCCTTGCTGCCCATTTTTAAATATATATATTTGTATATATAATAAACCATAATTCTGAATTTTTATTAAATATCATTTTATTTTTCTAAGAAAATTGAAAAAAAGTCTCTTAACTAGAAATCTCTAATGAAGAATTAATCATTTAAATAAAAAATTAAAAAAAAAAAAGAAATCGGTTAATAAAATTTAGAAAAATAAAATAATAAACGGAAAATTATTCCCTGCGAAAAATTCGATCCCCGTGAATTTTTCGTGGGAAATTTCCGCTCCGTTTCCTGGTAAATTAAATGGAGAATTTCGCAGGATGAGGAATAAAATAGGTGGTAGAGACGGAGATGGAGAAACCATTCCCACCTTTTGTATTTTATTGTCATTCTCTTACTTCTCACACGCAGTCATAGACTCATACTAATAAAATAAATATATTTTTTTACACTTATAAAATAAAGATAATAATAATAGGTAATTTCATATTTTTCTATTATCTTCTCTTCATTCCCTACAAATTTTATTTCAATATAAAAGCTATGTTTTTTATTTAAACTTTTCATTAGTTTTCTTGTAAGTATCTATCTTCAACATTGAAAAAATATTATAATTGCTATCAAGATTGTGAGTTCGATGTTCCAAGATCATTTTTTTGGTATTAGACATATATATTTTATATTAAACAATTCACAATTATTTTATCATATACAAATTCTTCTCATATCTCGTTTAATTTTATAACTAATTACCCATATTTGATTAAGAGTAATTAATTATAGTTAACTAAATCATCATAATTAAAGTCTCATTTAACATCAAACAATTTTCATCAATTTTCATAATCTTTGAGACTTGCTAATATCATTATGTCTATCGACATTTTAATATAAATATTATATATATTTTAGATGTGATGCTTAGAAATAATGAAGTATAATTAAGCCACATTTAATGTCTCGTGAAATAATTAAGATAATTTTAATCAATTTTTATTTATATTTTTTTCGAACCTGCTCGCATCCACATTTCAATTGATATTTACATCTAAATATTAATTTTTTTTGATATGATGATTAAAATGGTCCATCATAGTTTAATTAACCCACAATTAATCTCATTGTCTAAGTCAAACAATTTTCATTAATTTCTACGATTTTCATAAATTTTATAATTTTTTCATCGATATTTCTATAAAATTTGGATCTCGATATTTCCATCAACATTGATTTTTCGAACCTTGCCTACAGGTTATAAGTTCAAATGATATAAAATTAATTAATCAAACTCTTTAATTAATTAATTTTAATTCATTAACTATAAGTCACTCCATTATAGACTTGCAGTTGCACTCTTATGCACTATAGGACAAGTTTTAACTATGAAATTTAATCATGTTGCACTCTTATGCAGTATAAGACAGGTTTTAACTATCGATTTAATCAATTCATGCAAGTCAATCCTTCACGAGTTATTTTGTAATGATAGGTAGGTCGAAAGTCTATTTTACCCCTGTAATTACATCTTGCACCTTAAGTATCACTAATCTTCTAATGAACAATTTGTTTATGATCCAACCCTAAGAAAAGTCCCTCTTGGACTAGTGAGAAGGTGGGTTCAATTGTTCATGTCTCGAAATTAGCAGTTAAGGGAACTACTAATCTACTTTCCTTATATGGGAATGAGTAAACTCCATCTCGTGAAATTATGTTCTCAACTTCTTATTTGGTCAAGTCTCTAAAATTTTAGGCTTATTGATGTTGGGATTTTATGCCCTAAACTCATGGTGTTTTGTAAATACTTGATGTTTTGAATAAATAGTTATTTTTCATCAATTCTTGTAATCTCTCATTTAAAACTTAAATCCAATAAACTAAGCTTCAGGGTTATGTTTACGAGATCTTGAATAATGTGTAATGGACACATAGGTAGGATCTGAAGGGATTGAATCCCGAAGCATAAGCGATTGAATCACTTTGCTCTCGATTTATGTTACACAAGTTTCAACAAAAAACAGAAATTAAAACGTTAAGCATACATGAAAGAAAGCAAGTTACGTTTGAAGGACACTTTCTTCTAGTAATCCTTCTTGAATCCCCTCGATCTCTACGATCACGATCCAATCTCAAACTGAACACTTCTACAAGATCTTCTCGATTGTACTCTAGGAGAGGGAGAATATGTGAGATTCCTTTTTGGAGGAAGGGAGAGGTTAGAGAGGATTATAGAGAATTTGGAGTGTTATGGAAATCTCAATTTCCAAAAAGTGACTAGTTAGTTTTAAAAATGCATCCTTATATAGGAGATGAGAGTGGAGAGAATTTCTCCACCCAGTATCCCACTAATTCCACATATTATGCATTATGCAAATCATATTTTCATATTTTCATAATATATGGTATCTTATACCTTATGATGCAAACATATTTGCATAATATGCATTATTAATTGAATCATATTTAATTCTTCTAATTATGAAACAATTTCATGATTAAGCAATAATATAGTTTATCATGAATCATATTCACATTAAACTATATATTATATCAATTATAACACATATAATTGATATAAATCCCTTATATGAATTTGAACCCTTCAAATTCATTCCAAAACTTTATACCCTATTTATTTCCATATTGAGCCATCTTTATTTCCAATGATGCAAGATTAACTGATCAAACTCTTTGATCCCGTTAATCAACATTCATTAACTACGAGTCACTCCACTATAGACTCGTAGATGCACTCTCCTCACTGTAGGACAAGTTGTGTCCATCGATATAACCAATGTCCGTGAGTCAACCCTTCACAGGTTGTTCGTAGTCACAACAAGGTTAAATTATTGTTTTACCCCTATGACTACCTCTTGTTCCTTAAGTGCCACTGATCCTCTAATAAACAACCAGTTTATGGTCCTACCATAAACAATGCCCCTCTCGAGCCAGTGAGAGGGTGGGGCTCGTTGTTTAAGACTTGGATTCAGTCATTAAGGGTACCTATCTAAATTCCCTAGCTCGAAAATAAGTGAATTCCTTCTCGCGAAGTTAATTTCCCAGCTCCCTATGAGGTTTCGTCCCTGAGAAGGCATGCACATTGATTCTGCAACTTTGGCCACTCTCACTCATACTAGTCTAAGGACAAACCTCCATAGATAGGAGTTCGTAACTCGCTCAGAATTCAAGTCGATTCATTGATGGTCATCTATGAATTATTAGTCCTAATCTGTTAACGGTGTTACTGTAGTAGTCTAATAATTCTTGGTATGGTCTTCTACAATCTCATCGCACATGATGTCCCCACTCGTATGTCAACTACATGAACGAATGGTTCACCTTGTTTGTAACAAATACAAAGTGGGACACACCCATAGTGTTATATGAATAAGGTTCCCAACCCTATCCATGTACTATAGACCATTTGGTATATCATTGCAAATTAATTGACCTAGGGATCATAGATTAATTTTTTCTTAAAAATGATTGGATTTATTAGAAGTTTACGTGAGTAACTAATACAAGAAATTTATGTTTTTCAACAAACATGTCAAGCTCGATAATTTCCTTATTCGCTGCCAAAAAATTAACCGGGGATAACTATCAAACTTGAAAAAACAATTTGAACACGATATTGGTAGTGGACAGCCTGAAGTTCGTACTCATTGAGGAATGTCCTCAGGTGTCGAGCTTGACCGCGCCGTGAAACGTTTGTGACGCGTACAATAGATGGATCAAGGCCAACAACAAGGTCAAGGTCTACATCCTAGCCAATATAAACACGAGAGCATGTTCACCGCCAAGGAGATCATGGAATCGTTACAGGACATGTTTGGACAACAGTCCTTTCAGGTCCGACACGATACTCTCAAGCACGTCTTCAACGCAAGGATGAAAGAGGGAACGTATGTCAAGGAACACGTTCACGACATGATGGTCCACTTCAACTTGGCAGAGATGAACGGTGCGTCTATCGGAGAGTCGAGCTAGGTCAACTTCATATTAGAGACTCTTCTGAAGAGTTTTCTTCAGTTTCGTAACAACGTTGTTATGAACAAGCTAAGCTACACCCTAACCACTCTCCTCAACGAGCTACAAACCTACTAGTCCCTGATGAAAATCAAGGGACAGGAAGGAGAGGCAAATGTTGCCTACCGGTCCTTCCACAGGGGTTCAACCTCAGAGACCAAACCTGTAGCTTCATCCTCTTCATGCCCGAAAGGGAAGAAAAAGAAGAAGATGAAGAAGGTTGGAAAGGGGAAATAAGCTTACCATGTTGCCGCCTAGAATAACAAAAAGGTCAAAGAGGTTGCAGATAAAGAAAAGTATTTCTACTACAACACCGATGGGTACTGGAAGAGGAACTGCCCCAAGTACTTGGCATACAAGAAGAAAGAAGGTAAATATGATTTACTGTGTATTGAAACTTGTTTAGTGGAGAGTGATGACTCTGCCTAACCATGTTTGTTCTTTTTTTCAGGGAATTAGTTCCTGGCAGCAGTTGCAGGAAGGGGAGATAACACTTAGAGTTGGTATTGTGGAGGCTGTCTTAGCCGTAGCAGTGGACACTGATAATTCTCATTTATGAGAATTATTTAGCTTTTAAAACTTAGCTATACTTGTATGTTTTCTTCATTTCTTTAGGTAAAAGTGGATAAAGTGGTGACCATTGCATCAAGAAAGAGACAAAGATTCTTGAAGAATAAGAGAAAATAAGCAAAAATGAAAGAAAAATCTCATATTTTTTAGTTTTGAATGTAGGAAGGCAAACTGACATAATTGCACAGCACGTAGCAGCAGGCAACTGCTAGGAAAACTAAGGCAATTGCCTAGCACGCAAATCTAGAAAATGCAGAAAAAATGCAGACAGTTCGAGAATTTCGTGATTTTTGAGATTTTATTATGATTTGCTCCATAATTTCAACAAGACAAGTTGACCCACCAAGATGGAAACCCTAGCATGCAAACCCTATATATTTTGGAGGAGGGAGCCGTCAAAAGAGAGCTCGTCTTAGGAGGAGACTCCACTTTTCTGTTTTGGGTTTTTCTTCAAGTTCTTTAGTTTCTTTTTAAGTTGTTGTTGTCTTCAGTCCACTGTCGCCGTCTGCTATTTTCTTACTATCGAAATTCTGTTTTGTTACAGTTCTGAACCTTACGGTCTGTTTCAATTATTTAGATTCCAGTTTCGTTCATGAAGTTTCACTTCATTTTGTATCGATTACTTTCATTTAAATCTTTTGAGTTGTTCGGTTTGCGTTATTTCAGTCAACAATTCTACTTATGACTTTTTCGGTGGCTACATTTATTTAACTGGTTATTGTTTCATTAAAGACGAAGACGTTCTGTTAAGTTCATGTTCTGAAAAGTTGTTTTCATTTCAACTTGGGTATGTTTCTCAGTTCATGCTTAAAAGTGGTAGATCGAGAAGGGACACTTGAGATGTTGTTTTTATCCGCTCAGTTTGATTTTACCTTTACTATTTTATCTATGAGGAGCTAACTTCCTTTAGGGATTCAGAATGTGAATGCCCTAAGGGAAGACAACAAAACTCCAAAGCAAGAGCAATTTGGTTAAACCTCAAAGGAAGTTTACTTCTGGTGATTTTATTGTGGGAAACCTTAGTTGACCATCTAAGGTTACCTATCAAGCTTGAGTTCGGTACTAAAGGGCCGAACTAAAGCGAAGTTCCCAAAAGTAATGGAGTAAAGTTGCTTAGACATAAGACCCGAACTTTGACCCCAGTGTTGGGGTTTTGTGCCCAAAAACTCGTAGTTTGTATTTCTTGTTCTAATTATTGTAATAAACTGTTATTACTTCAATAAAGCGTTATTGTTCATAATCTACGAAATTGCCTTTGTTTTAACCCTAAATCCAATAAACTAAACATCTAAGGCTGTAAAATGTATCTTTAACTGAATGTAGTGTACATATAAATGATCTCTATTCGAGATACTATAGTTAGGGGATAAGGTTTGGGTACCTTACCCTGATAAAACTATGGATGTGGCCCACTTTGTATATGATACAAACACTGTGATCCTAACGTGTTCGTGTAGATGACATGTGAGTGGGGATATCCTATGTAATGAGATTACATGAGACCGGACCACGAAATAGTAACCTCTAGATATAACTCCGTTGACTAGTTAGGTTTCTATTTCACTAGGATGACCTAGGCAACTTAATCTCAATCCTAAGCAGCTTACAAACTCCTGTTTGCGAGAGATTGTCCTTTGACTAGTATGGGTGAGAGTGGCCAGATTCGCCGACTCAATATGCCTACTTTCTT
The DNA here is from genome assembly GCA_036507285.1 of Trichosanthes cucumerina. Lineage (NCBI taxonomy): Eukaryota > Viridiplantae > Streptophyta > Magnoliopsida > Cucurbitales > Cucurbitaceae > Trichosanthes > Trichosanthes cucumerina. The sequence continues at coordinate 6,505,578 of CM071837.1, forward strand.
GGGGACAAGACCGAGTGAGCGGCTGAGAACTTAACTTAGCAAGATGGAATTCACTCCTTCCTGCCTACTAGGGTAAGTAGAGGAATGTTCCCTTAAGTGGTGTCTCCGGGACTTGAACAAACGGCCCGACCCTCTCATTGGCCCGGGAGGGACTCTGTTTGTTGGTAGGACCACAAACAAATTGTTCATTAGAGGAGCACTGGTACTTAAGGTACAAGATGTAACCAAGGGGTAAAACGGTAATTTGACCCAGGTCGTATTACGAACATTCGTGAAGGTTTGACTTGCTGTTATTGGTTGATATCCGTGGACACAAAAATATATCTGTAGTGAGAAGAGTGCAGCTGCGGGACTGTAGTGGAGTGTTCCCGCAGTTAACGAATGTTGATTAGGAGGTTAATGACATTAACTGAGTAATCTCGTATCTTTGGAGCTTCTGATCTGTAGGTCCATTAGGTCCACCTTCTAGCTCGTAAAGGGTTCTTAGATCATTTGAATTTGAAATGTTCAAATTCATTAGGGAATAATTTTAGTGTATATAGATACGATATAATATATAGTTTTGGAACTATATATTATAAATTTAATGTGAATATGATTCATATTAAATTAGATGAGAGAATTAAATATTTGAAAGAGTTCAAATGTTAAATTCAAATGTGAATGTAATTCATATTTGAAAACTATACGTTAAAATTTAATGTGCATGAGATGTGCATTAAAACTATAGGATAGAGGGATAATTGATTAAATGTGATTTAATCTAAATTAAATATAAGATATTTAATTTTAATTAATTAAATATGATTTATTTGATATATATTTAATAACTAATTAGATTAATTATTATTAATTTAATTTTATTATTAAATTAATGGAAATGTGTCAGGAGAACACGTTCCCACTTCCCTCCAACTCCCCATCGATAGGGTGTGGGGGAAGTTATCCCTTGACATGAGGCTTCTTCTCCTAGTGAGATGATATTGATCGAACAGTGATTTTGTGAAAATTACTCTGGGTAAAAATCTCTCTACCAATTCCCAAAAAGCTCTTCCAAAAGTTGGATACCTTTCCACCAAGGTAGGATCTAAGTAGTACTCAGAGAATAGAAGGTTATCCAAGTGGTTGTGTTCTGTTGGAGGAAATAGAGAAGGTTGGTTGCTGAGTTGTTGTGCAAAACTTGGAGCAAGGAGTTGCTGATGAGAAAAACTACAAAGGTAATTATGTTTCTTACTTTTAGTTTAACAACTTCACAACATGTTTGTATGCATGATTTCCATGTCTAATTAAATTAGAAATGTGCGTTTATCTCTCTTATTTTTCAATGCATTGATTTTTGCTTTTCAACCAAAATAAGCTTGCAATTACGATTTCAAACTCGTTTCCGCTGCTCAAGGGGATTAGATCTCCATCACCTAGGCATAGGGCAAAACTCCAAAACCTTAGAGCCATGGGCACAAACATCTGAGATAGATTGACCAAAGACATATAGGTTCAATCACTCAGCCTTCTAACGATACTTCAAAGAAGGTCAAATGGGAGTAGGGTTTGTTTACTTTGTTTGGAGAGTTTAATCAGATTACATCGCTTGGCAGTCGATCGTTGATGCAATACAAGGCAATTGCGTTGCGGCGGTAGGAGAACACAACTACACGGTAAGGCATCGCAAGACAATTGCACTGTTTTACCTTCGTGAGCTAGTATGTCCGACTGTCGTGCCATTGCCGCCTTGACTGTCACGCGAGGCAATTGCCTCGAGTTGCGTTGTCTCTCATTAGCGGACTTAACATTCTGAATCCCCTTTTTCTTATTATTGCATTAATATTCAGACACAATCACCACACCATTCAATTCACCTTTGTTATCGTTTTTGTAATTTGTCAACAATTTGTGTCATCTCAATAAGTTTTATTAAAATCGTTCACTTGGGCTCGATACTCTGGAATACTTCCAGTTTTATATTACTTTGATCGTGTGTGCTTGCACGTTTTCGCACTATCAGACACAATAGAGCTATTGTTTGGAAATAAGTGCTTGTTATTAGATAACTTGTACATAGTGTCAGGGTTTACTAGAAACTTTATTTCTATTTCTTGCTTAATTAAACAACATGTTGCAATTTATTTTTCAATGGATAAAGCGTTTATTTCAATGAAAGGTGTTGATCTTTGCACAAATTTACTTGAGAATAACCTGTATGTTGTAAGACCTAATTCAGTCAAAATGGTTTTGAACGCTGAATTGTTTAAAACTACAAATACGCGAACTAAGAAGCAAAAACTTTCTCCTAAAGAAAATGCCCAACTTTGGCATCTTAGGTTAGGCCACATAAATCTCAATAGGATTGAGAGACTAGTGAAGAGTGGACTTCCAAACGAGTTAGAAGAAATTTTTTTACCTGCATGTGAGTCTTGCCTTGAAACCAAAATTACCAAAAGGCCTTTTACTAGAAAAGGTTATAGAGCCAAAGAGTCCTTTGAGCTTATACACATTCAAACCTTTGTGGTTCGATGAGTGTTAAAGTCAGAGGAAGGTATGAATATTTCATCTCTTTTATTGATGATTATTCAAGATATGAGTATATTTTTCTAATGCATCACAAGTTTGAAGCACTTGAAAAATTCAAGGAGTTGAAGATTGAGGTTGAGAACCTGTTAGGTAAATCAATCAAAACACTTTGATCCAATCGAGGTGGACAGTATATATACCTTAAATTCCAGGACTATATGATAGAACATGGAATTACGTCCCAACTCTCTGTGTCTGGTATGTCACAACAAAATAGTGTATCAGAAAGGAGAAACAGAACCTTGTTGGACATGGTTCGGTCGATGATGAGTTATGCTCTCCTCCCTCACTCGTTTTAGGGTTATACAGTGGAGACTATAGTTTATATTTTGAACAATGTTCCATCGAGGAGTGTTTCTGAAACACCTTTCGAACTTTGGAGAGGACGTAAAGGTAGTTTACGTCATTTCAGAATTTGGAGATGTCCAACCCATGTGCTTATGAAAAATACAAAGAAATTGGAACCTTGTTCAAAGTTATACTTATTTGTAGGTTACCCAAAAGAAACGAGAGGTGATCTATTTTATGATCCTAAGGAAAATAGAGTGTTTGTGTCGACAAACACAACTTTCCTAGAGGAGGATCACATCAGGGACCATAAACCAAGAAGTAAGGTCGTGTTAAATTAGTTAGACAGTACATCACCAAAGGTTGCTGATGATGCTGACACATCAAAAAAAGTTGTTGACGCTAGCTTGTCCAGTTAAAAGCGATCATCTCAAGAGTAGAGAGTGCCTGAACGTAGTGGAAGGGTTGTAACACAGCCTGACAGTTACATGGGTTTAACTGAAACCCAAGCTGTCATACCTGATGGCACTGTGATGATCCATTGACTTATGATCAAGCAATGGATGATGTAGACAGTGACGAATGGATTAAAGCCATGAACCATGAAATGGAGTCTATGTACTTCAATTTCGTTTGGGATCTTGTGGAGCAACCTGATGGGGTAAAACATATAGGTTGCAAATGGATCTACAAGAGAAAACAAGGTGTAGATGGGAAGGTACAAACCTTCAAAGTTAGGCTCGTGGCAAAGGGTTATACACAACGAGAACGGGTGGATTATAAGGAAACCTTTTCTCTTGTTGCATGATAAAGTCTATCAGAATCCTACTTGCTATTGCCGCATATTATGACTATGAGGTATGGCAGATGGATGTATAGACAACCTTTTCGAAGGACAACCTTGATGAAAACATCTACATGGACCAACCCAAAGGGTTCATTGAACAAGGCCAAAAGGAAAAAGTTTGTAGGCTTAAACGATCTATTTATGGACTGAAACAAGCTTCTAGGTCTTGGAATATAAGGTTTAATGAGGCGATAAAATCTTATGGTTTTGACCAAAGTGTTGATGAGCCTTGTGTTTACAAGAAAATCATCAACATTTCTGTCGCTTTTTTAGTATTATATGTGGATGACATCCTACTCATTGGGAATGATGTAGGATTCTTCACTAACATTAAGAAATTGCTAGCTACACAATTCCAAATGAAAGATTTAGGAGAAGTGCAATATGTTTTCGGAATCTAGATTTTTCGGAACCGTAAGAATAAGACGCTAGCCCTGTCAAGCATCATATATCGACAAGATGTTGGCACGATATAAGATGCAAAACTCCAAGAAGGGCTTGTTGCCTTTCAGGCACGGGGTTCATCTATCTAAGGAACAATGTCCTAAGACACCTCAAGAAGTTTAAGACATGAGATGGATTCCTTATGCATCAACTGTAGGCAGCTTGATGTATGCCATGTTGTGTACTAGGCCTGATATCTGTTATGCAGTAGGGATTGCCAGCAGATACCAATCCGATCCAGGATGTGATCACTGGATAATGGTTAAGGAAATCCTCAAGTATCTTAGAAGAACAAGGGACTACATGCTCATGTATGAAACGAAGGGTTTGATCCTTATGTGATACACGAACTCTGACTTTCAGACCAATAAGGATTCTAGGAAAATCACGTCGGGGTCAGTGTTTACTCTTAATGCAGAAGCTGTAGTTTGACGAATCATCAAGCAAGGATGCATCGCGGACTCCACAATGGAGGTCGAATACGTAGCAACTTGTGAAGCAGCTAAAGAGATGGTCTGGCTAAGGAAATTCATGATAGATTTGGAAGTTGTTCCAAACATGAATTTTCCAGTCACCCTTTATTGTGATTATAGTTGTGCAGTGGTGAATTCTAGGGAACCTCGAAGTCATAAGAGGGGGAAAGTACATCCAGCGAAAGTATCACCTAATACGGAAAATTGTGCATCGAGGAGACGTGATCGTCATAAAGATAGCTTCAGAGCACAACGTTGCTGATCCTTTTACAAAGGCTCTCACGACTGAGGTGTTTAAAGGTCACCTAGAGAGTCTAGGTTCACGAGTGGTCAGGGCAAGTGGGAGTATTTTGTAAAGAGGGTATTCATGTTGGGATTTATGAGTGAGGATATCATATGTAATGAGATTGCATAAGTCCGAACCACAAAATAGTAACCACTAGGTGTAACTCCGTTGACTAGTTAGGTTTCTATTTCATTGGGATGACCTAGACAACTTGATCTCAATCCTGAGTAGGCTACGAACTCCTGTTTACGAGGGATTGTCCTTTGACTAGTATGGGTGAGAGTGGCCCGAGTCGCCGACTCAATAAGCGTACCTTCTTGGTGTTGGGTTTTTTGTCCTAATCTCGTGTTTGTAATATATTGTTTGAAATTAATAAGAGTTATTTATTTCATCACTTTGTGTCTCGCAATATTTATAAACTTTTCCAATAAACTAAGCTCCAGGGTCATTGAATTTATGAGAGAACTAGAACTAGAACGATGTGTAGTGGACACATAGGGAGGATCACGTTCGAGTTAATGACCCGAACGGTCTACAGTATATGGATAGGGTTGGAGACCTAATCCTGGATACACTGTGGATGCGGCCCGCTTTGTATTAGATACAAACGAGGTGATCTGACTCGTTCATGTGGTTGACATGCGAGTGGGGGCATCCTGTGCAATGAGATTGTACAAGACCGGACCGTGAATTATTTGACCTCACGATGTAACACCGCTGACATGAGACTAATAACTTCGTAGATGACCATTAGTAACTCGACACAAATCTCGAGCGTGTTATGGACTCTTGTCTGCGAGTCCGTTCATTGACTAAATGCGGGTGAGGGTGGTCACAGTTACTCGCCCAATATGCCTATCTTCTCAGGGACAGAACCAAGTAGGGAGCTGGGAACTTAACTACGCGAGATGGAATTCACTCGTTCTCGCCTTTAGGGAAACTAGAGGGGTTGTTCCCTTAAGTGCTGTCTCCAGGGCTTGGACAACGGGCGCCCACCTTCTCACTGGCCCGAGAAGGGTGTTGTGCATGGTTGGACCATCACAATATGTTGTTCATTAGAGGAACAGTGGGGACTTAAGGAACAAGAGGTAGACACAGGGGTAAAACGGTAATTTGACCCAGCCGTGTCTACGAACAACCTGTGAAGGGTCGACTCATGGGTATTGGTTATATCAGTGGACACATAATATTCTACACTGACGGGAGTGTAGCTACGGGCTATAGTGGAGTGTTACCGTAGCTAATGAATGTTGGTTAACCGGGTCAAAGAGTTTGACAGGTTAATCTCGGATCATTGGAACCCGTCACTGTAGGTCCATTAGGTCCCTCGGTTGGCTCCATCTGAATTTAAGAAAGGATAAAGTTTTGGTATGAAATTGAAGTGTTCAATTTCACTTTATGGGCATTTATGTCATTTATATGAGATATGAATGATATAATACATAGTTTAATGTGAATGAGATTCATAATAAACTATAGGTTAGCCTAATTGTTGAATTAGGACTAATTGGAGAATTTGATTGAGAGAAATTAAATTGGATGTGATTCAATTTAATTAATACACAATTAATACAAATAAGATTTGCAATATGAGATATGAGATAGCTTATATTATGTGGTTATGCAAATGAGATTTGCATAACCTATGGTTGTGGTAAAGTGGTAATTATGTGGACATTTTAACTCCACCAATTCCACTATATAAACCCTTCTTGCAAGAAGGATGTAAGATACTTCTTTCATTTTTTTACATTTTCACAAAGAAGAGAAGAGAAATTCTCTCAACTCTCTCTCATTTCTCCTCCCTCACCAAAACTCAAAGGTTCCCACAAACCTCCTTTCTCCAAAAGAGAACAATCGAGAAGGCATTTTGGTGGTGTTCAATCACTTTCGTTGGAGGTGTTCGTTGTGTACGAGGAGCACGAAGAGTTCGTGATTTTGAAGAAGAAACCTTGAAGAAAGCCTTCAACAAGTAAGTAAATTCTTCTTGCTGTAAATTTCTTCTTCTTTAGGCATGTTTAACCTAGATCTAAGTGTTAGATCAATTTTAATAACACAGTTTGCATAATTGATACATCGACGATTCAATCGTCTTCTGCTGCACGGGATTTTCATTCCCTTCACTTGGGTACAAAACCGAGCAGGCAGATGGGGACTTAATCTAGCAAGATGGAATTCACTCCTTCCCGTCTATTAGGGTAAGTAGATGAATGTTTCCTTAAGTAGTGTCTCCGGGACTTGAACAAAGGCTCCAACCCTCTCATTGGGCCGAGAGAGACTTCTGTTTGTTGGTACAACCACAAACAAATTTTTCATTAGAGGAGCTTAGGACTTAAGGTAAAAGATGTAACCCAGGGGTAAGACGGTAATTTGACCCAGCTGGTGTTACGAACATTCGTGAAGAATTGACTTGCTGTTATTGGTCAATATTTGTAGACCCAGAAATATATCTGCAGTGAGAAGAGTGCAACTGTGGGACTTTAGTGGAGTGATCCCGCAGTTAACGAATGTTGATTAGCAGGTTAATGAGATTAACCGAATAGTCTCGTATCGTTGAAGCTTCTGATCTGTAGGTCCATTAGGTCCACCATCTAGCTTGTAAAGGGTTCTTAGATCATTTGAATTTGAAATGTTCAAGTTCAATTAGGGAATAAACATTAATGTATATAGATACATTATAATATAAAGTTTTGGAACTTTATATTATAAATTTAATTTGAATATGATTCCTATTAAATTAAATTAGAGAATTAAATATTTGAAAGATTTCAAATATTAATATTAAATATGGTTGGGATTCATATTTAAAAACTATAAGTAAAAATTTAATGTGCATTAGATGTGCATTAAAACTATAGATTAGAGGAAAAATTGATTAAATGTGATTTAGTCATATTTAAATATAAGATATTAAATTTGATTTTGATTTAATTAAAAAAAGATATATATATATATAATTAAATAAGATTTAATTATATTAATCAATTAATAATTAAAAGGTTTAATTATTATTTAATAATATAATTAAAGGGAACGCGTCACACTTACACGTTCCCACAACTACCTCAACTCTCTATCGATAAGGAGTGGGGAGTTGCCCTCTGGAAGCTCACTTCTTCTCCAATTTGGGAGATGCAATGGATCGATGAATTTATGCAATTGAGAATTGCTGCAAAATTTTTCTCTCAACCGAATTCCCTTCTCTTTCTCACTAATTGTTGGATCCTTCCCACCAATGAGAAATCTAATAACTCAAAGACATAGGAGGTTTACACTGTTGGTAGTGTCCTGTTGGAACAAAGGAAGAACTAAGTTGCTGTGCATTTTTGGAGCAAGGTGTTGATGGGAAATTGAAACTACAAAGGTAAATTGTTCTTTCCTTTTAGTTTTAGAAACTTACAACAGAGGTAAGCGGGGCATGAAATCTTAAGAACGTAATTTAAAATACCCTTGCGTTTATGAATTTAGTGAAGGCTTAGAGAATGAACTTGGGATTGTGGTGTGAAGCAGGTTCCACTAAAAGAAGAGTAATCCAGAAGCTCGGGTTAAGTTTTGGAACGAAATCGGAACTAAGGTAAGGGACTTTGTGCCGAATCTTTTTAAATGGGATTAAAGAAAACGAACTTCAATATTTTATGTGAAATCAGTACGATATTTTACTTAAAAGGATTTAATGATTTTTATACGAGAATATCCCGAGATTTTATGTAAAAATACTTTGATATTCTATGAGAAGATATCTCAATATTTTATGCGAGAATAATCTAGTATTTTATGCGAGAACGTCTTTGTATTTTATGTAAGGATATTCCAAAGTATTTCATGTGAGGATAGTACAGATTATTATCTATGAGAATATTGCATGATTTTGTCTGCGAGTATTACGCCTATCTCGATGTGAAAAGTCATGATTTGCATATCAATGATAATGGTTGTGGCATGTACACTATAGTTATGATGAATGATGGGACCTCATGCATGTTATGTATGTCATGAAATGAATTAATGAAAAGTGTGGACATTGGTCTCCCCGAGAGCATTATGTGCATGGTCAAACATGCAATAGAGACCCTATGGGTCAAATTACAGTGCAGTGAGGACTCAAATTATTACAGTGGTCCAGTGGAGGGACTCAAATTATTACAGTGGTCAGTGAGGGACTCAAAATGAAATGACTCGGGATGACCATCGGCCACACAAATAAAAAGGAAGTCATGGATTAAAGACGACAATATGAGAAAGTTTTAGGTCCCGCATATGTATATTTCAACAAGTTTAAAAGTCATGATTGTATGTGTATGCATATCCCAAACCTCATGTAGCGAGGTCACTTATCTGGTATTGTCTTTACAATACTCACCCTTCTTTAAAAATGTTTTCGGTAAGGCTAAGGACGTGCGGGCGAGGCGAGTGACGGAGGCGCGTTGCCAGGACCATGGGAATAGACATGTTTTCCGCACATTTCTTTCATAACTGATGTCGTTTTTTTTTGTTTTTGAAGTTTAAACTTTTCTTTACAGATCATAAATAGGCCATGTTAAACTGCTCCGTTTATCTGTTTTAAATGATTTACTTGGGATCCCTAAAGACAAAGTATTTTAGTTGGAGGTTTTCTTTTAAGATCTTTTATCTCTTGGCCTATAAATGCATGCATGTGTAGTAATGTCCCTAAGAGTTTAGTCATAGAAAAGTAGGGGCGTTACATTATCTCTGTTATTTTTCCAATGCACTGGTTTTTGGAGTAAACCAAGAACAAACAAGCAATTACGATTCAAATCACGTTTTCGCTGCTCATGGGGATTCGATTCCCTTCAATTGGAATCAGAGCCAGTTTTTTTTTTTTTTTTTATTGAAACAAAATTGTATTGGTTAGGTGGGAATTGCATTTGGTTTGCTGATTAAACTGTTTAGGAAAAGTTTGGCCTTAGTTTATTTTTTTGGATTTGATCAAATTAATGTAAAGGCCCATGCATTTTGGGCAATTAAAGTGCAATTAGAGTCTATAAATTAGTTTATGAGTCGTTCGTGAAAAAAATGAGGCAATTCAGATGAGATTCGGGTGCAAATTGACTGATTGAAGCTGCTATTTTTCGAAGAAAAGGCTACTGGCAGAAGCAGTAGCGTTGCAATGCTCCTTGTGGCGTTGCAACGCTGGGGAACGACATCACAATGCTGTTGGCTCCTATCGATAAGGAATCCAGAGGTTAGCAGCGTTGCAACGCCTTTTCATGGCGTTGCAACGCTACCCGATCTTTGGATGCCGCCGCGAGAGGCGGCGGCGTTACTGTAACGCCGCTCTCGTTACAACGCCGCGGCAAAGATGGTGATTAGAGCGACACGGTTCAGCATTGGTTCGAGCAGTTCGGGTCGTGGATGGTCCAGTTCGAGTGGTTTGACTCCGGTTCAATGTGTCTTAGACCGGTTTTGTAATAAAATTAGTGTAATTTTATTATTTCTTGCAGTTTAGGGACCAAATTTTCCGGTTTAAAAACTATTTTCTCTATGAATGTCATTTAGAATTTTTTCCCACCTTAGGATAAACATGTACATGCATTTTATCTGTATAATTGTTATATGAGAATGATAAAAATGCATGTCAATTTTTCATGAGTAATTAGTTATAAATGTTATAATTTAATTATATGAAAAATGAAAAGCATGGAGCATGAAATTACTTAGTTTAAAATAAAGTGTTATTTTATTTAAGTAATTTGCATGATTCAAATAGTTGAATGCCAATTTTTTTCCAATTAAAATTTGATTGTTGGATTTTTTTTTTCACTTAGTTCTTCGTTGTAGGTTAATTAATTAAAATTTATAAAAGTTATAAATGAGTTTTAAAAACCATAACCTATAACAAAGAAATGCATGCAAACATAGAAACTTGGGTAAGTTGAAATTAGTTTTTAAATGTTTAAAATTAATTTAGACCTAAGTTTATTTTCTAATAGGATTAGAATCTGTCTTACATAGTATTTTAAATAGTTTAAAATATAGTAGGACAATAGGACATTGGTTATAAGGGAACTCTACCAGCGATGTTCTGTCTAAGGTTGGGGGTACTTAAGCTGACACTTAACGGAACACCTCCTACCTGGGAATTGACCTAGAGCTTGAGTTAAATTAACCATAGTCATGTTTTATATCTAGGTAATTAAATTGTTTATTCACCTAGACATAAGGTTAAAAGACTTAGTTATAATAGTTATAATAAGCATAAACTTAGATAGATTCTTTAAGCCAGAATCCGACTAAGTTAAACCTATACCCTAACTTTAGGAATTTCAGTGGGAGAAAACGAGATGTTCGCATCGAGTTTACTCTCACGTCCTCAAGAGTTCACATCGTGAGTTCCATGCTCGGCTACGTGGCGTCAATAGGGTGTCCCCCTACGGTAGGTGTTTGCATGGTTCAATACCAAGGTGAATGAGGGAAGTATCCATAGTAATTGGGAGCAGGACGCATGTCAACGTATCCTACGTGATGGAGATCGAATCTCCTTGAGCAGCGGAAACGTGATTTGAAATCGATTGTGCTAGTTTGTTTTTGGTTGAAAACAAATACCAGTACATTGGAAAAAAACAGAAAATAAGCATACATTTCCTAATCTAATTAGGTATGGAACCTAAACATGCAAACATGCTGTAATAAATAAACAATGAGAAAATTCTTAATTTACCTTTGTAATTTTTCCAACAGCAACTCGTTGCTCCAATTCGACAATAACACAGGAACTGGAAAAAATTTTCTCTGTTTTTACAGAACACCACCAACAGGAAAACCTCCTAAGACTCTGAGTTCTACTTAGATCTCCCTAGGTGTGTAGGGATCCAATAATTGGAGATAAATGAGAAGGAAATTGAGAGAGAATTCTTAGTTGCAACAATTCATCAATTGTAAGAAAAATGATCGATCCCCTCAAACTTCTGTGAAATGAGAAGTTGAATGGGAGAGGAGAGTTTCCCCACTCCCTATCGATAGGGAGTGAGGTGGGAAGAGGGGAACGTGTCCTCCTGACACGTTCCCAATAATTAATTAATTATCAAATTTAATTAATTAATTAAATATCACATATTTAATTAATCTTTAAATATCATATATTAAGATCAAATCATATTCAATCTATTTCTCCTCTAACCTATAGTTTTAATGCACATCTCATGCACAATTAATTTTAACCTATAGTTTTTAAATAGGAATCACATTCACATTTAAATTTAACATTTGAACTCTTTCAAATATCTAATTATCTCAGGTAATTTAATATAAATCATATTCACATTAAATGTATAATATATAGTTCAAAAACTTTATATTATAACGATCTATATACATTAAATTTATTCCCTAATGAATTTGAACATTTCAAATTCAAACGATCTAAGAACCCTTTACGAGCTAGAAGGTGGACCTAATGGACCTACAGATTAGAAGCTCCAACAATACGAGATTACTCGGTTAATCTCATTAACCTCCTAATCAACATTTGTTACCTGCGGGAACACTCCACTAAAGTCCATGCACCGCACTCTTCTCGCTCACGAGATATATTTACGTGTCCACGGATATTGACCAATAACAGCAAGTCAATCCTTCACGAATGTTCGTAACACCAGCTGGGTCAAATTTCCGTTTTACCCCTGGGTTACATCTTGTACCTTAAGTACCAGTGCTCCTCTAATGAACAATTTGTTTGTGGTCCTACCAACAAACAAAAGTCCCTCTCGGGCCAATGAGAGGGTCGAACCCTTTGTTCAAGTATCGAAGACCTTAAGGGAACATTCATCTACTTACCCTAGTAGGCGGGAAGGAGTGAATTCCATCTTGCTACGTTAAGTCCCCAGCTGTTCACTCGGGCTTGTCCCCAAGAAGGTAGGCATATTGAGTCGGCGAATCTGACCACTCTCACCCATACTAGTCAAAAGACAATCCCTCGCGAACAGGAGTTTGTAACCTGCTCAGGATTGAGATCAAGTTGCCTAGATCATCCTTGTGAAATAGAAACCTAGCAAGTCAACGGAGTTACAACCAATGGTTACTCTTTCGCGGTCTTGTCTTATTGAATCTCATTACATAGGATATCCCCACTCACATGTCATCTACACGAACACGTTAGGATCACAGTGTTTGTATCATATACAAAGTGGGTCACATCCATAGTGTTACCAGGGTAATGTACCCAAACCTTATCCCCTTACTATAGACCGTTTAGGCTGTATCTCGAACCGAGATCCTTTATATGTACACTAAATTCAGTTCAAGATACATTTTACAGCCTTGGATGTTTAGTTTATTGGATTTAGGGTTAAAACAATGCAAATATCGTAAATAACGAACAATAACTCTTTATTGAAATAATAGCACTTTATTACAATAATTAGAACATAATTACAAACTACGAGTTTTAGGGCACAAACCTCAACAAACTCACACTTGAACTTATACTCTAGTGGGTGATACGAAAATATCAGTGTCATAAACTAATGTAAATTAGAATGAGACACTGATACTTCTACGACGTGCAAGTATACACGGTCGAGAGCAGCAAATGATAAGTAAAAGTATCGATCCCACGAGGACTAGCTAGACCTAAATGAGTGTCCTAGAAAATTTTCTTTATTTTAGTGCAATGAATGAGTGTGCAAATTACTATTGGAAATAAATAAATTAAAAGAAAGATAAGATACGATGCAAGAAAATAACTAAATTTAAATGCGGGGAGAGGAGAATGCAAACAAGAGGGGAGAAGCAAGAGATGAGATTTTTAATGAAAAATAGGCTCGGGTTAGAGTTCTAATGTTCAATTGGAATAAATTTTGAGTGATGCCTTGAATTTACCTACACATGCATTCAAATGATTCTTTCCAAAATCACTAAGTTTTAAAAACCTACAATTTCCCAATTGTGATCTAAATTATGCTCATGATTTTAGGTTCTAGGTGGGTTAATTATCCCTAATCAACTCAATAATCCTAGAATGAAATTTTAGTTTTCTAATTCATTAGCTTTCCCAAGTTTATGAATTATAGAGAAGTTAAAAAGGCCAATTTTAATTCTCATGCAACGTTAAATTCAATAAAATTTCGTAAATTCAATCAATGACATCATCCATAAATTTAATCAAAAATTACATTAAAACAACCTAACCCTTGCCTAAGATAATTTAGTCCATGATAGGAATCAAATCACACATCTTTAAATTGAACATGTTTTCACTAATCAAGAAGTTCACATATAAAAATAACCCAAAACAACCAAACAAACTGCTTAGAACAGTGAGCAAATTAACCTCTAATTAGTGTATAAACAACCCAACAAAAGCAGTAACAATTGGCAAAAATAATCGGCAAAAGCATTGAAAGAAAGGGAACAATTTACACAACAAGTGGCCTTGTTTTGCTACAGCAATTGCCTAGATGCGGGCTCCTCTGTCGATGGTGCGGCGGGGGCATTTTGCTTCAAAGAAAGCCCTTGGGTTGGCCGACAGAATAAAGCGACCAATTGCTTTAGCAAAGGCAAGCAACAGCAGCAACAACCCCTTGGATCCACTGATTGCTTCAGCAAACAACATGCAACACAACTGCAACAGCCTCACGTGATTGCTTCAGCAATCCTTGACAACTCTCAATGTTAGTAACCTCACGTGATTGCTTCAAATCAATCCTGCAGCTCCTCAACGACGGTCCGCTTCACACGATTGCTTCAAAGAAACCTCTCGACAAATCATTTATTCTTCCAATGATTGCTTGGCAACTCTTGGCAATCAACAACCTCTCGGCAAACCTCATGCATATTGCTTCACCAAATCGCTCCTTTGACCTTCCTTCACAATTGCTTGAAAGCAAATTGATGGGTCGACTCTCTCGATGTCGCCCCTCAAAATTGCTCTGACAAAGAATCGTCGAAGTGCCTCTGTCCTCCAAATGCTTGACAGAAATCAAGCCCTTCACGAATCCTCTCTTGGCTTTGCTTGTAGCAATTCTCACCACACCAACCACGATTGCTTCAAAGAATGGATGGACCACACGATTGCTCTGACAAATACACCTTCATGATTTGTCTCTCCAATGCACACATTTGCTGTAGCAATCACTCGTTTCTCTTTCTCTCCTCGGTCTCTTTCTCTTGTCGCCAATCCTCTGCCCCTTTTCACCTGTAAACCCTAGCCTTCTTATACAAGATGATGTTGCCCTAATTCCATACATTACAAAAAATACCCTTAAGGGTAAAAAGACCATCTTACCTTTCGGGTAAAATGTCAAAAATGCCCTTAAGGACTCTTGTAATTTTAAACATCTCTCACATACAGAAAAATCCCAAATAAATTTATAAAGTCAATTATAAAAGAAACTAAATACGCGAGGATTTTTGGAGTTAAGAAAAATCTCAAATTTTGGTCTTTAATCAACCGTTAGCTTGTTTTTCTAAATTTCATAAATTAAAGCACAAAAACATCAAAATTAACCTAATGCTTAAATTCAAGATTTTAGAGCTAACACACATAATTTAGGGATAAAATAACATGAGGATCACTGAATTAAATGCAATTCAAGTGGATTAAACACTAAAATTCTAGTAAAATAACTCACTTATGGTGAGTTATCAAACCCCCAAACTTGAACTACTCATTGTCCTCAATGAGTTATATTCCCTAAATACATACTTGGTGGTGTTCGAGATCATTTTGGTAGAAGTTTTCGTTGAGATCGAGTTGCACGAAGAGTTCGTGACCAGAGGAAGATCTCTTCTTCTGTAAAATCTTCTTCTTTAAAGCATGTTTAGCCTAGATCTAAGTGTTAGATCAATTTTAATAAACACTAGTTGCATTATGATACCTCGACGATTCAATCGTCTTCCGCTGCGCGAGATTTTCATTCCCTTCAATTGGTATCAGAGCCATCTCGATGGTTCTTCATTTATACACTGTTTTATTAAAATTTGGTGGGTGTTTTGCCATAATTTCATGAGATGATGTTTTGATTTGCATTATGGATGTTTACGGTTTTTGGCACTAGTTTAGATTTATAATTATGTTGATGAGATCAATGTAAGGGCCCGTTGTTTTTGGGCATTTTGTTGTAAATCGAGTATGTAAGTCCGGGTCGTTCGTGGCAAGTGTTGCTGTGAAGAAATCGGAGCGGAAACAGGCAGAAATCGGTGGAAGAACAACAAAGTGTTTGCTGTTCTGTCGATGGCGTTAAGACGCTGCCCAACGGCATCTCAACGCTGTCCTTGCGGACGGAGGCTCTGCGGTCAGCGTTACGTTACAACGCCGGGCATAGCGTTACAACGCCACGGCGCGAGAGACGCAACTCGACGCTGTAGGCGACAACATTGCAACGCTGCCCACGGCGTTGCAACATTGCACGCGTTGAGGGCAGTTGCTGGAGGCAGTTTCGCGAGGACGTGGGATCAAGTCCTAGTGGGGCAGTTATTTTTGTTTTATTTAATTAATTTTATTTATAAAATGTAATTACTTATTTTATTTAATTATTTTATTAAATAATATTAATATAATTCTTATATTAATGTTATTTAATTAAATAATTGTCCCTAGGGTGCCAAAAATCGGTCCATTATTGCTATTTAATTATTTTATGCATGAGTTGTCTGATTTAATTATTTCTATGTGCATAGAGTATGCCATATAGATTTAAAATCCCACCTTAGGTTAAACATTTCATGCATCATTTTTATATTATAAGAGTTATAATATATAGTATGCATGATAGGATTATATTATAAGAGTTATAAAATAATGTTTGCATGTTTTAATTTATTTAATATAAGTGTTATATTTTTAAATTAAAAGCATGCTCATGCATTTAATTCATGTGATGAATTATATTATGTTATAGTATATAGTATTATTCATGTGATGGATGATCAAGCACTATAACATAGAAATGCATGCAACCTAAGTTAATTATTAGTTTTAAAGTGTTTAGAACTTGATTAATTAGACTTAGGTTTTCTAATTTTCTAATGAGATTAGAAATTTAGGAAATCAAATATAACCTTTGAATGGAGACTGATAAGTAACTCTGTCTAAGGAAGGTTTTGTCTAAGGTCAGTATTATTTAAGTTGACGCTTGCGAGAACACCCCTACACGGAAACCGACACAGGAGTGAATTCGGTCTGGAGATTCTTAGGTTATATTCTCGTGAGTGCCAATAATTAAGTGTTAATTAATTTACTCACATAGACCTAAGTTAATAATGTGATTATAAACTTAGGCTAAATACCATATAAGAGTTATATTGGTAGACTTAGGTAAATTTTAGCTGGTTTATCTAGGTCAATCCCTAATAAAATTAAAGTGCTGAGTGAGAGGAAATAAAGTGTATGAGATACATTTGAATTTCCAACCACAAATCTCCTTTAAGTCCGCACCGTGAGATCTATACTCGACCTCGTGGCGCAAATGAGAGCGTCCCCCTTCGAATGACATTTGTATAGGTCAATATCATCGTGGATGGAGAGAGTACTTATAGTGAGTGGGAGCGGGACTTGTGAAAACGAGACCCACGGTCTCTTCTTTCGATTCACACCGTGAGACGCTTATGATCTGCCTGCTAGTTTGGCCTGGACCAGACAATCCCTTCGGAGGGCTTGATCATGGGAGTCGGAACACCGTGAATTCCGAAAGGATCTGATTTCTGGTTGGTTTTCCTTCTTGGTTCACCCTTCGGTGGCTATTGTTTGGACTGGATGCTTGGAAACTTAAAGATTGAGGTGACACTCACAGAATTCGTTAAGTGTTAATGAATTCAACCGAACAATGGTAATTGGACGCCTAATGGAATAAGAGTTATTCTGGGATTAGGGTCTGATCGAGAAAGTCTCGTCCTAGGAGAGGAGTGTTCTGTTCAACTTTCGGTGGCGGTCATTCTAAACCCTTAGGGTATCATTGCAAAATTTTGAATGACCTAGGGATCATGAAACAATTTTGCTAAAACATAATTGGTTTTCAAAAGTTTTTTGCGAGACTAATATAAAGTTTTTCTAATTTTTTCAGCTAAAAATGTCTAGCGCAATAATTGCTTTACTCGCTTCGGATAAGTTAGTGGGAGATAATTACCAGAGTTGGAAAAACAACATTGATACAATTTTGGTACAAGACGACATAAAGTTCGTGCTATCTGAAGAGTGTCCTCAGATGCCGGGCTCGACCGCGTCGCGAAGTGTTTGCGATACGTACGATCGCTGGATCAGGGCCAATGAAAAGGCCAAGGTCTACATAATTGCCAGCATGTCTGATGTCTTGGCAAAGAAGCATGAGCTAATGGTTTCCGCTAAGGAGATCATGGAGTCCTTGCAGGAAATATTTGGGCAAAGATCCTTCTGAGTCCAACATGGTGGCTCAAATACGTTTTCAACGCACGGATGAAAGAGGGGTCGTCTTCCCGTGAACACGTTCTAGACATGATGACCCACATCCATCTGGCCGAGATGAACGGGGCTTCGTCGAAGAGTCGAGCTAGGTCTGTTTTATTTTGGAGACTCTTCCGAAGAGTTTCCTTTAGTTTCGTAGCAATGCTGTTATGAACAAAATTAGCTACACTCTAACTACCCTCCTCAATGAGCTACAGAATTTCCAATCCTTGAACAGGGTCAAGGAATGCGAGGCAAATGTTGCCTCAGAGTCTTATCACGGGGTTCGACCTGCAGGGACGAAACTCGTTGCTCCTTCACGCCCGAAAGGGAAGAAGATGATGAAGAGGGGTAAAATCGACCGTCTTGCCGCCCCACAGGGTAAGAAGGTCAAGGAGGTTGCAGAGAAAGGAAAAAGTGTTTCCACCGCAATGGGGCGATCCACCGGAATTGAAAGCGTCCCAAATTCCCGCCGAGAGGAAGAATCAAGGTAAATGTGATTTACTTGTGGATCAAAACATGTTTAGTGGAGAGTAGTGACTCTGCTGGATATTGGATTCGGGCGCCACTAACCACGTTTGTTCTTCTTTTCATGAGATTGATTCCTGGTAGCCGCTGCTAGAGGGTGAGGTGACTCTACGGGTTGGATCCGGGGAGTTTGTCTCTGCTGCAGCGATGGGACCGGTGAAACTACACTTTGGTGGGAAGTACTTATTGTTGGACAATCAGTACATAGTTCCAAGGTTTACTAGAAACCTTGTTTCAATTTCTGTAATTGAACATTGTATTTACTTTTCTTTTGAATTGAATAAAGCGTTTATTTCTTTCAAAGGGAATGTTATTTGTTCTGGTTTCATTCGAAAATAATCAGTATGTTTTGAAATCCAATCCAGGTCAAAAGTGTTTTGAATACTAAATTGTTTAAAAATCTGAAACACGAACTAAGAAAGCAAAAGTTTTTCTCCAAAAGAAAATGCCCATCTTTGGCATTTTCTGGTTGGCTACACATTAATCTCAATAGGATTGAGAAACTAGTGAAGAGTGAACTTCTAAACGAGTTGGAAGAAAACTCTTTGCTTGTGTGTGAGTCATGCCTTGAGGGCAAAATGACCGGGCGCGTCCTTTTAGTGGAAAAGGATATAGAGCCAAAGAGCCTCTTGAGTTAGTACATTCGACCTCTGTGGTCCGATGAATGTTAAAGCTCGGGGCGGTTATGAGTATTTCGTGTCTTTCATAGACGATTACTCCAGATATGGGTATATTTACCTAATGCACAGGAAGTCTGAAACTCTTGAAAAGTTCAAAGAGTACAAGACTGAGGTTGAGAATGTTGGGATGTATGTCCTCATCTCGCGTAGTTTGTAATATTCCAAGTTGTAAATGAATAAGAGTTATTTATTTCAACATTGTGTAATAAATAAGAGTTATTTATTTAAACTTTGTGTCTCGCATTTTTCATAAACTTAATCCAATAAACTAAGCTCCAGGGTCATTGTATTATGAGAGAACTAAGAACATGAACGGTGTGTAGTGGACACACAGGGAAGATCACGTTCGAGTTAATGACCCGAACGGTCTACAATATATAGATAGGGTTGGAGACCTAATCCTGGATACACTGTGGATGCAGCCCGCTTTGTATTAGATACAAACGAGGTGATCTGACTCGTTAATCTGGTTGACATGCGAGTGGGGGCATCCTGTGCAATGAGTTTGTACAAGACCGGACCGTGAATTATTAGACTTACTGATGTAACACCGTTAACAGTATAGAGCTAATAAATTCGTAGATGACCATTAGTGACTCGACCTTAATCCTGAGCGTGTTACGGACTCCTGTCTGCGGGGGTCTGTCCTTTGACTAGTACGGGTGAGGGTGGCCACTGTTGCTCGCCCAATATGCCTATCTTCTCAGGGGCAGGACCACGTGGGGAGCTGGGAACTTGACTACAGAAAAAGAAATTTACTCGTTCCCGACTTAGGGAAACTAGAGAGGTTGTTCCCTTAAGTGCTGTCTCCAGGGCTTGAACAACGGGGCCCCACTCTCTCATTGGCCTGAGAGGGTTGTTATTTATGGTTGGACCATGCAACGTAGTTGTTCATTAGAGGAGCAGTGGGACCTTAAGGAGTAAGAGGTAGACACAGGGGTAAAACGGTAATTTACCCAGCTGTGACTACGAACAACCTGTGAAGGGTCGACTCATGGGTATTAGTTATATCGATGGACACAACTTGTCCTACAAAGGATGAGAGTGCGACTCACGAGCTTTAGTGGAGTGTTACCGTAGCTAATGAATGTTGAATAACCGGGTCAAAGAGTTTGACAGGTTAGTCTCGGATCATTGGAGCTCGTCACGTGTAGGTCCATTAGGTCCCTCGGTTGGCTCAAATTGGACAAATTGAGGGTTTACAGTTTGATGTGAATTTGAAGTGTTCAAATTCATTCTTTGGGTATTTATGTCATTTATATGAGATATAGATGACATAATATATAGTTTGATGTGAATGAGATTCATAATAAACTATAGTATAGCCTAATTGATTAATTAGTGCTGATTGGAGAAATTGAATTGAGAGAAATTAAATTGAATTTGATTCAATTTATAATTCCACATTTATGCAAATGAGATTTGTATAATAAGGTATGAGATACCTTATATTATATAATATGGAAATGTGATTTGTATATTATATGGTTGTGGTAAAATTGTGACTTGGTGGAGATTTTAACTCCATCACACAATAGTATTTAAAGGCTTTGCAAGAAGCCTTTGGTATGCCATTTGCCATTTTTTGGATTTCCATTCAAAGAGAGCAAGTGTTTTCTCTCTAGAATTCTCTCAATTCTATCTAAAACTTCTCCTCACCCAAAACCAAAGGGAGTCCCACCTACTCTCCCTCAACCTCTCGAGAACAACCGAGAAGACCCTTTGGAGGTGTCTTCTTGTTCGGATCGTGGTTCGTGTTCGAGGAGAACGTTGGATCGAGAGAGATCGTGACCGGAGAAGGAGAAAACGTTGAAGAAGAGTTCTTCAAGAGGTTAGTACTTTTTACTTACTGTTTTCTTCTTCTTCTTTGCATGTTTAGCCTAGGATCTATGAGATAAATTCAATTTTAAGATATGAATTACACAACGGATCAACGACGTTTCACAACGTCTTCCGCTGCGGGAATTCAAAATCCCTTCAGAGAACCTCTTAGGTAAATCGCTTAAAACACTTCGATTGGATCGAGGTGGAGAGTACATGGACACCGAATTCCGTGACTATATGATAGAACACGAAATTACGCCCCAACTCTCAAAGACTGGTATGCCACGCAGAAATGGTGTATCGGAGAGGAGAAACAGAACTTTGTTGGACATGGTTCGGTCGATGATGAGCTATGCTCGTCTCCCTGATTCTTTTTGGGGGTACGCAGTGGAGACTGCGGTTTATATTTTGAACAACGTTCCGTCGAAGAGTGTTTGTGAAACATCTTTCGAGCTCTGGAGTGGACGTAAAGGTAGTTTACATCACTTCAGGATTTGGGGATGCACAACCCACGTGTTGGTGTCAAACTCGAAAAAGTTGGAACCTCGTTCGAAATTGTGCCTATTCGTAGGTTACCCCAAAGAATCCAGAGGTGGTCTGTTTTACGATCCTAAGGAAAATAGGGTGCTTGTGTTGACAAACGCCACTTTTCTAGAGGAAGACCACGCCAGGGATTATTTACCAAGGAGTAAAATTGTATTGAATGAAATGGGCAGTTCATCAGCAAGAGTTGCTGATGGGGCTAGTATGTCAACAAGTGTTGTTGATCCTAGCACGTCTAGTCAAATCCGTTCCCAAGAGTTGGGAATGCCTCGACGTAGTGGGAGGATTGTGAGACAGCCTGATCGCTACATGGGTTTAGCCAAACCTCGCTTGTCGCTCTCCCGATGATGATCAGAGGATCCATTGACCTATGATCAGGCAATGGTTGATGTTGATAAAGACGAGTGGATTAAAGCTATGGAGCAGGAAATGGAGTCTATGTACTTCAATTCTGTATGAGAGCTTGTGGATCAACCGGATGGGGTAAAACCTATTGGTTGCAAATGGATATACAAGCGTAAACGTGACATAGATGGGAAGGTGCAGACCTTCAAAGCCCGACTAGTGGCAAAGGGTTTTACCCAGGTTGAAGGGGTTGACTATGAGGAGACCTTTTCACCTGTTGCCATGGTAAAGTCAATCAGGATCCTTCTGGCCATTGCCGCGTATTATGACTACGAGGTATGGCAAATGGACGTCAAGACAACATTTCTGAATGGCAAACTTGATGAGACCATCTACATGGACCAGCCCAAAGGGTTCATTGCCCAAGGCCAAGAGCAAAAAGTTTACCGGCTTCATAGGTCCATTTATGGACTGAAACAGGCTTCGAGGTCTTGAAATATAAGATTTGATGAGGCGATCAAATCTTATGGCTTTGATCAAAATGTCGATGAGCCTTGTGTCTACAAGAAAATCGTTGACAAAACTGTCGCATTTTTGGTGTTGTACGTAGACGATATTCTTCTCATTGGGAATGAGGTAGAATTTCTTACTGACGTTAAGAAGTGGCTAGCTTTGCAATTCCAAATGAAAGATTTGGGAGAAGCTCAGTATATTCTAGGTATCCAGATAGTCCGGAACCGAAAGAACAGAACGCTAGCCTTGTCTCAGGCGTCTTATATTAACAAGATGTTGTCTAGATATAAGATGCAGAACTCCAAGAAGGGCTTGCTTGTCTTTCGTGCATGGGGTTCACTTGTCTAAGGATCGGTGTCCTAAGACTCCTCAAGATGTTGAGGATATGAGATGATTCCATATGCTTCACCGTAGGGAGCCCGATGTATGCCATGCGTGTACTAGGCCCGACATCCATTTATGCAAGAGGGATTGTCGGTGAATATTAGTCCAATCCAGATTAGATCATCGACAAATGGTAGTAAAGAAATCCTCAAGTATCTTAGCGAACGAGGAACTACAGCTTAGTGTATGGTAGTGGGGATTTGATTTTTACGGGATACACGGATTCTGATTTTCAGACCGATAAGGATTCTAGGAAATCCACCTCGGGTTCAGCCTTCATTCTGAATGGAGGAGCTGTAGTATGGCGAAGCATCAACTAGGGATGCATCGCTGATTCCACTATGGAAGCAGAGTATGTTGCGGCTTGTGAAGCTGCAAAGGAAGCTGTTTGGCTTAGGAAGTTCATGACAGATTTGGAAGTTGTTCCAAACATGAACTTGCCGATCACACTGTTCTGTGATAACAGTGGTGCAGTAGCCAACTCACGTGAGCCTCGGAGCCATAAGAGAGGCAAACACATTGAGCGCAAGTATCATTTGATATGGGAGATTGTGTACCGCGGAGACGTGACGGTCACGCCGATACGTCGGAGCACAACGTAGCTGATCCATTTACAAAGCCCCTCACGGCTAAGGTGTTTGAGGGTCACCTAGAGAGTCTAGGTCTTCGAGAGCTTCCTGACTAGGGCAAGTGGGAGATGTGTAAATAGGTATTCAATGCCCTAGTTTATTGTATTACTTCATTGTAATTTATGTACATTTCAGAAATGTATTTTCTCCACTAGCTTAGTCCAAGTGGGAGTTTGTTGGGATTTTTGTCCTAATCTCGTGCTTGTAATATATTGTTTGAAATTAATAAGAGTTATTCATTTCATCACTTTGTGTCTTGCAATATTTATAAACTTTTCCAATAAACTATGCTCCAGGATCATTGAATTTATGAGAGAACTAGAACTTGAACGGTGTGTAGTGGACACACAGGGAGGATCACGTTCGAGTTAATGACCAGAACGGTCTCATGTATATGGATAGGGTTGGAGACCTAATCTCGGATACATCGTGGATGCGACCCGCTTTGTATTAGATACAAACGAGGTGATCTCGACTCGTTCATGTGGTTGACATGCGAGTGGGGGCATCCTGTGCAATGAGATTGTACAAGACCGGATCGTGATTTATTAGACCCTCACCGATATAACACCGCTGTGATGAGGACTAATAACTTCGTGAGATGACCATTAGTGACTCGACCTGAATCCTGAGCGTGTTACGGACTCTTGTCTGCGAGGGTCTGTTCATTGACTATTACGGGTGAGGGTGGTCACAGTTACTCACCCAATATGCCTATCTTCGCAGGGAAAAAACCAAGTAGGGAGCTGGGAACTTAACTACGCGAGATGAAATTCACTCGTTCCCGCCTTTAGGGAAACTAGAGGGGTTGTTCCCTTGAGTGTTGTCTCCAGGACTTGGACAACGGGCGCCCACCTTCTCACTTGTCCGAGAAGGGTGTTGTGTATGGTTGGACCATCACAATATGTTGTTCATTAGAGGAGCAGTGGGGACTAAAGGAACAAGGGGTAGACACAAGGGTAAAACGGTAATTTGACCCAGCCGTGTCTACGAACAACCTGTGAAGGGTCGACTCATAGGTATTGGTTATATCAGTGGACACGTAATATTCTGCATTGACAGGAGTGCAGCTACGGGCTATAGTGGAGTGTTACCGTAGCTAATGAATGTTGGTTAACCGGGTCAAAGAGTTTGGCAGGTTAATCTCGGATCATTGGAGCCCGTAACTGTAAGGTCCATTAGGTCCCTCGGTTGGCTCCACTGGATTAAAAGAAGGGTTAATGTTTTGGTATGAAATTGAAGTGTTCAATTTCACTTTAAGGGCATTTATGTCATTTATATGAGATATGAATGATATAATATATAGTTTAATGTGAATGAGATTCATAATAAACTATAGGTTAGCCTAATTGTTGAATTAGGGCTAATTGGAGAAATTAAATTGGATGTGATTCAATTTAATTAATCCCCAATTATTGCAAATGAGATTTGCAATATGAGATATGAGATATCTTATATTATGTGGTTATGCAAATGAGATATGCATAACCTATGGTTGTGGTAAAGTGGTAATTAAGTGGAGATTTTAACTCCATCAAATTCCACTATGTAAACCCTTATTGCAAGAAGGATTGTAAGACACACTTTCTCATTTTTGGAATTTCAACCAAAAGAAGAGAATTCTCTCTCAAACAATTCTCTCAAATCTCCTCCCTCTCCAAAACTAAGATCACACCATCTTCCGTTCTCCAAAAGAGAACAACCGAGAAGATCACTTGGTGGTGTTCGAGATCATTTTGGTAGAAGTTTTCGTTGAGATCGAGTTGCACGAAGAGTTCGTGACCAGAGGAAGATCTCTTCTTGCTGTAAATTTCTTCTTCTTTAAGCATGTTTAGCCTAGATCTAAGTGTTAGATCAATTTTAATAAACACTAGTTGCATTATGATACCTCGACGATTCAATCGTCTTCCGCTGCGCGGGATTCTCATTCCCTTCATCAACATGATATCAAAGTTTGTTTTCCAGAAGAATAGATTCTTCTTATTGTTAGTGTTCAGGAAATCAAGTCACCTTGGTTTGCTGACTATGCTAACTATTTAGCTAGCAATATCCTTCCTCGGGACCTGTCCAAGCAATAGTTGAAAAAGTTCTTGCATGATGTGTAGTCTTACTTATGGGATTATTCTTGTCTTTACAAGCACTGTGTGGATGGAATCATCAGGAGATGTGTGGAAGAGAGTGAGATACCCTCTATCCTAAAACATTTCCCTTCGTCCCTTATAGAGGCAAAAGGACGACTACAAAAATGTTCCAGTTAGGGTATTTCGGGCCATCAGTCTTCAGAGATTCACACACTTATAGTAAGACTTCTGATGCATGCCAGAAAAGGGAAACATTGGACGAAGGGATAGGATGCCCTTGACATACATTTTAGAAGTTGAACACTTTGATGTATGAGCTATTGACTAGAATTGTGCATTTGAAAGTATTCATTACATGTCTAGTATGTTGATATGTAATAGAAGTCATGCCACCACGTACTAGCAGACGATGCAGCCAGGATCAGGACGGGACACAGGATCCTACCCAAGCCCACTCTGAGAGGGGATCTAGTGCCCCAAGAGTCCAGATGGGGCCAGAATTAAGCAACATGCTAATTCCTCACAGGAGGTAGGTAAGTCATAGAGAGCAGAGCTATGTGATTCAGACAAGACATATAGAATAGATCACCTAAAAGAATTAGGAGCCACAATGTTTGAGGGTTCCAAAGATCCAGCTGAAGCTGAGGTTTGGATGAATAAGTTCGATAAATGTTTTGATGTGATGAGTTGCTCTGAGGAGCGAAATGTTAAGTTGGTCACATTCTTGCTACCGAATAAGGCAGAAGGATGATGGAAATCGATGTTAGCCAGCTGTAATGATGCACGAACTTTAGGCTGGAAAACTTTCAGAACTATATTTGAAGATAAATATTACCCTAGAACGTACCGAGAGGCAAAGAGGGATGAATTTTTAGAACTGAAGCAAGGGACACTTTCAGTGGTTGAGTATGAACCGAGTTGTCGCGGTATGTTGATGTAATTGTGGCATCTGAGAGTGACAGGTGTCGAAGATTTGAAAGAGGGTTACGATCTGGGATACGTACCCCAGTTACAGCCATTGCAAAGTGGACTGACTTTTTCCCTCGGGTAGAGACCGCTTCTACGTGTTGAGCGAGTATTACGAGGCACAAGCGATCGACGCCTACTCGAGGGCCTTCAACAACGAAAGCGCTTTACGGGTAGTGAGAAGCGACGATTCACACCTGGTGTGAATATTTCGAGTCGCCAGGACTTTAAAAGTCGAGCTGGCGGTCAGGCATCGAGGCAGATGCATGTGAGTTGTGTCTATCAGAGGCAGAGTCAAAGAGCACCTAGTCAATCTGCCAGATCCACAGCAAGACCACAGACATTGCAGGAGTCTGTTGCTAGTGTAGCAAGGAGAACTTTATGTTCAAATTATGTGATTTGTTGCAAAAATAATCAAGGTCATTGTCTTGTCAGTGTTGGTACGTGCTACCAAGCGGACAACCGTGACATGTCAAGAGGATTGTCCACGCCTATGGACAAATGCACGCAGGGACTAGGGAGTTGAGTCCCGGATAGGTTGAGCAAAATGAGAGTTTCAATGAGTCGCAAGAGAGAGGCACCAGGTGGTGTTAGGCGAGAGAGAGTTGTAGGGAGGCCTAGGCAACACAGAAAGGTCTACGTTATGACTCAGCAAGAAACTGAGGATGCACCAGATGTGATTACTAGTACGATTACTATTTGTAATGTACCTGCACCTGTTTTAATAGAACCATTTCTTTGTTTTTAGTATGTTCTTGACTAAGTTGAATGGGAAGCTAGAACCTTTATGTAAAAGGTTAGTTATATACACTCTAGTTGGTGATGTTTTATTAGTTAATGTAGTGTTGCGAAACTGTGAGATCTTTGTAGAAGTTCTTAATATGTTAGTGGATCTTCTTCCACTAGACTTGCAGGTGTGAGATGCAATCTTAAGGATGGATTTCGTATTTACTCATTATGCTTCCAGAGATTGCCATATAAAGAAAGTTGTTTTCAAGAAACCAGGATTAGCTGAAGTGGTTTTATGGGATGAAAGAAAGATTATCCCTACGAGTTTGTTTTCAGCATTCAAAGCTCAGAAGTTATTAAGGAAAGGTTGCACGACGTTTCTTGCACATGTAGTTGAGGTGCAGGAAGAAAAGCTAAAACAAGAAAATGTTCTTGGTGAATGAATTTCTTGTTGTTCTTCTAGCAGATCTATCAGGATTGCCACCTGATAGGGAAGTTGAGTTCACCATTGAACTGTTACCAGGAATAGCACCTATTTCGCAAGCGCCGTATAGAATGGCTCCAAGTGAGATCAGGGAGCTAAAGATGCAGTTACAAGAACTAGTTGATAAGGGATACATCAGACCTAGTGTATCGCCTTGGAGAGCTCCAGTGTTATCTGTGAAAAAGAAAGATGGTACCCGTAGATTATGCATTGATTATAGACAATTAAACAAAGTCACAATACGTAACAAGTGTCCTTTGTCCCGTATAGATGACTTGTTTGACCAGTTACGAGGAGCATCAGTGTTTTCTAAGATTGATTTGAGATCAGGATATCATCAGTTAAAGGTCAGAGAATCAAACATTCCTAAGACAATTTTCATAATGAGGTACGAGCATTATGAGTGTTTAGTAATGCCATTTGGTTTAACAATGTACTAGCAGTTTTCATGGACCTCATGGGCAGGTTTTCCACCAGTATTTGGATAACTTTGTAATAGTAATTATTGATGATATACTAGTTTACTCAGTTGACAGGAAAGCCCACAGGGAACATATGAGTATTATTCTACAAACACTACGAGATAAACAGTTGCACGCTAAATTCACCAAATGTGAGTTTGGGTTGAATCAGGTAGTGTTTGGGTAAGTTGTTTCAACAAATGGAGTTGGTATGGATCCGCATAAAAGTAAAAGCTATGGTCAACTTAGAGAGACCAGTTAATGCGACAGAGGTACGTAGTTTCCTAATCTTGGCAGGATACTGCAGATGATTTGTTGAGAACATCTCACGATTAGTGTTACCCTTAACAGTTTTAACAAGGAGGAATGTTAAGCTTGAATGGTTAGATAAGCGTGAATAGAGTTTTTCAGGAGCTGGAAACAAGGTTGATGACAGTACCTATTCTAACACTTCTTGTAACGGGAAAAGAATATGTGATTTACTGTTATGCTTCAGGACAAGGATTAGGGCGTGTGTTCCTGCAAGAAGGAAAAGTAATAGCTTATGTGTTAAGGCAATTGAAAAGCACGAGTGTAATTACCCTACCCACGATTTTGAGTTAGCAGCAGCTGTTCTAGCATTGAAGATCTGGAGACATTACCTGTTTGGTGAGAGGTGTCATATTTTTACAGATCATAAGAGTCTGAAGTATATCTTTGATAAAAAAAAGTTTATTATAAGACAGAGAAGATAGTTAGAACAGATTAAAGATTATGATTGTACCATAGAATACCATTCTGGTAAGGTGAATGTGGTAGCAGATGCATTGAGCAGGAAGTCAAGACTTCCTAGGAATGCCTTATGTGGTATTCGAGTAACATTTTTATGTACTCTAAGGATTCTAAGGCAGTTGTAACTGCAGAGAATTCAGGGGTCTTATAGTTTAATTTCAGATCAGGTCTTCACTCCTAACAGAGATTGTGAGAAGACAATCAGAGAATAGTAACTTGCAGAAAATGTTTGAATTGTCCAAACAGGGCCCAAAGGCATAATTCAAAATGAGAACAGATAGAACCATAGTTCAAATAGAAAAGATTATGTGTCCCAGTATTAGTGAGCTTAAAGATGCTATTCTAGAGGAAGCTCACAATTCAACTTCACGCTATGCATCCGAGAAGCACCAAGATGTGTAAAACTGTGAAGGGGACTTATTGGTGGCCTGAGATGAAGCGGGAGATAGCTGACTATATTGATAGATGTTTGATCTGCCAACAGGTTAAACCAGTTAGAAAGAAGCAAGAAGGACTCCTTAATCCATTGCCAGTGTCGGAATGGAAATGAGAGCATATTACTATGGTTTTTCTGTTTAGATTACCACGTACTTCAAAGGGACATGATGGTATTTGGTAATGGTGGATAGACTCACTAAGACAACACAGACTCACTAAGACAACACGTTTATACCAATTAAATCGACGTCTACACTTGATCAACTTGTTAAGATATACGTCGACAAAATTGTGAGTCAATACGGAGTGCCAGTGTCCATAGTTTCAGATAGAGATCCGAGATTTACTTCTATGTTTTGGCCTAGCTTACAGGAAACTATGGGGACAAAGCTGAGTTTTGTACAACGTTACATTCTCAGATAAATGGTCAATCAAAAAGGACCATCCAAACCGTAGAAAACATGTTGAGAGCATGTGTCCTTCAAGTTAAGGGAAGTTGGGATACATACCTATCACTTATGGAATTCGCTTACAATAACAATTATCAGTCTAGTTTTGACATGGCACCATTTGAGGCTCTGGATAAAAGACCATGTAGAACGCTCGTATATTGGAATGAACTAGGAGAGCGGAAGCTAATCGGTCCTGAGTTAGTGCAAATTATGACAGATAATATTAAGGTAATCAAGGAGAATTTGAAGGTAGCTCAAGACCGTCAGAAGAGTTATGCAGATAAGCGACGAAAGGACTTAGAATTCCAAGTCGGAGATCAAGTTTTCTTGAAATTATCTCCGTGGAGAGGTGTCCTTCGCATTGGCAAGAAAGGTAAGCTAAGCCCTAGGTATATTGGTCCTTATCAAATGCTAACGGACGAGTTGGGCCAAAGACCTACTGAGACTAGAATTGCCAAAAAACTATCTCAAGTACATGATGTTTTTCATGTGTCCATGTTAAGGAAGTATATTCCATATCCAACACATGTGCTGCAAGCACAACCCGTTAAGCTGAAAGAAGACATGAGTTACGTGGAGGATGCAGTTCAAATCCTCGACAGGAAAGAACAAGTTTTAAGAAACAAGACGATCCCACCCGTGAAGGTTCGTTGGAGACATCACGGAGTGGAGGAAGCAACCTGGGAGTTAAAGGACCAAATGAGGAGGAAGTACCCGACGATTTTCACTTAAAGACTGCTAAATTTCGAGGATGAAATTTCTTAAGGGGGAGGTAAGTTGTAAACCCGAGATCTCTCTTCGGAATTTCCTTACAAAAAAAAGAAAATAAAAGAAAACAAGAAAGGAATATATTTTGGTTTGGTTTTTCTTTGAAAACAAAAGCAAAGAAAAGAAAAGTAAAATAAAGAGATAAAGGAAAAGAGAAAAGGAAAAAGAAAAAGAAGAAAAAGACAAAAAGACAAAAACCACCGTTTGGCTTATTTAAACTATTTTTTTTTATTCATTTCCAACCCATTTTATTTTCATTTTCAACCAAGAAAATGCAGAGCTTCGTGGGAGAGGTTTGAGAGAAAAAGAAGGGAGAAAGTTTCTGGTTTGAGGTTGAAAAAGAAAGGAGAAGAATCATTCAACTTCCATGGAAATTCTTTGATCAATTCAGACCAGTTCTGATGTATTTCGAGCTCCACAAGAAGAGGTAAGAATTGGGGTTTGATTTTCTTGAAAGTTAATTCATTTTTGAACAAAGTTCGTGAAGGATGCTTGAGCCAATTCTGACCTTAAGTTGCTGTTTTGTGAAGAGGAAAACAGAAGATAGAATTTGCTGTCAAATCCGAGAAGTCTCTGATGTTTTGGTTGTACTGATCTGTATACTTGAAGTTAGAAGCTGTAATAGGTATGGTCTTATTGAATTTTCTTCAACTTTCATGAAGAAATCGTGAGTAGAAAATGTGTAGAAAATGTTTTAAATATCAGGTTAAACTTGTTGTGCAGTAGGAAATCCGAATCTGGAAACAGCAGAAGTTAGTTCCTGGGAAAGAAGCTTTCGAGGTATTTTTGAACAAATCCGTTGGGAATCTCAATTTTATGTCTTCATATGATTTTTAGAGGGTTCAAAAAGGAAGAGTTTGGTATAAATTACATTATTTTTGGATAATTAATGAAGAAGTTATGGCTATCTGAAAACAGGGCAGAAAATCTGAAAATGCTGGAAAACTTGAAAGTGTGTTTTCTTATAACTTTAAGGTTAAAAATCATGAGCTTGAGGTTTTAATACATGGATTTGGTTTGTTTGACAGGCCAAGAGGAGATAGGTCGAGTGTACGAGCCAAAGTCCTAGTTCTAACACTGTGAGTGACAAACGAACTTCGTAAATGAGCTATATGCTTGAAAAATGCTTTAAAAAATACAAGTTTTGCTCGAAGGAAAGGGTTTAGATGTTTATTGTTTTCTTTGAATACTTGTTTATGAGCATTCATGATTTCTTAGAAATGGTTTAAAGTGTTCATGATGAGTCTAAATGTCTTGATGAAATTTATATACGAGCATATGTTTATTGAATTTTCGAAGTTTATGGAAATGTTATGATTCCAAGCAAGTATGTTTAAGCAAGTATGTTTTTAAAGATTTCCAGTTTAATGAACAAGCTAAGTAAGCTTGAGTTTTATGAAAGAAAAGATAAGCAGGCATGTTCAAATGTTTTCATGTGATCTTCTGAGATATTGAGCCCGAGGCTTTATGGTACCGTGTGCACACAGGTCATTTCATTGTCGACGCTGAGAGTGAACTCCGTGACAACAGTGGTCATCGTGAGTCTTTGGCGGGCCCACTACATCGTAGAACAAACGTAGATTGTGACATGTTTTAAAAAGAGTTTATATCATTTACATGCCTTACGAGATTTTAACGATATACTTGCTGGTTTTTCTGAAAAGCTATTATGATTACACGATTACTTTTAACGCTTGATTACAGATGCATATGCTCATAGATGGCCAGGTGATATGATTTACGAGTTAGTAGTTTCCTTTAAACTCAAGTCACTCACTGAGCTTCATAGCTCATTCTTTCAGTGCTTTCCCACTTTTCATGTAGGATCGAGCTCCCGGTGCCTGATAACCTGCCATAGTCTGCTTGAAGCTTCACAAGTATGACATGTTGTACGTGGGTGGAGATGTATAAGAAGTCTATATGTATTGTAGAAGGACTATAAAGTTATGTTTATGTGTACATTTTAGGTTGTGGTTGTGTGATCAATGGTTGGGTATGTTTTTGGTTGTGATGTTCATATCTCTTTCAGTTTTACAGAGAGTCATAAGTAGGGTTACCCCTTACGTAGGTTACGTATTTGACTATATTCCGCTGTGTTATGTTTAAGTGTTTCTTATACAAGTTTAGTGTGCTTATCAGGGAAAATAGGGTCAACAGGTATCGTTAGAGAGGTGAACGATGTCTGTTGGCTTCATGCCGTCTGCCGGGCTAAGTTAGCAGGTAGTTCGGGAGGGGGTGTGACACTTCATGGGATCGTTTCTACCCTCCAAAGGAAATTTGTACATTTTAATTGAGTTGATTATGTATTGAATGGGTTGAAGCCATGGCTTGTCAATCTAATGATGCCAAAACAGTAATGAGATTTTTGCATAGGCATATATTTATGATATTTGAGACTTCTAAAGTTTTAATCAATGATGAAGGGTCTCGCTTTGTTAACAAACTTATGAGTGCTTTTCTAGCCAAGAAGTTTTTTCACTTTATGAGCATGTTGTTTGTTTGGTAAAATTGATGCATTTAGAGTGCTCAATGATCCAAATTGCTTCCGCTTTTGTGATGTGCACTTTTTCAGTTTTAATGTAAATTACTCCTTCTGTAGTTTTCTTTTTTTCCCTCAAATTTATAAATACACCTCAATCCATCTACCCTCCTTGAAGAGGGTGGATAAGAAAACAATTGGAACTGCGGTTACTTGCCAATAGAAATAGAAAACAATAGACAATTTGATGTTATTGTATTATTGTATTTTTTTTTGTTTCTTTATTATTATTTATATTTTTAATAAATAGAGGTATCCTAGGTTAAGATTTATAAAAGTTTAATCACAGTTTCTCATTTTTTTTCAACTATGTAATTGTATTATATTTAAATATAATTACTAATAGTTATTACAAATAATGTCATTTGCAATTTCTAACATTATGATAACAATTGAATGAACTTTTGTAATATAAAAATAAATTGACCATTAGATCTCCTAAAAAATTCTTCTAGTAAAAAAGATTCTTTTCAATTATTAGACAATAAAAAATTTAAAAAAAAATAGAAAGAAATATTATTTTAGTTTAAATTAAAGTTTGAAATTAAGTGTGCAATTAAACTATTCAAATGAAAACAAGAAATATAATATTTTTGTTTATCTTAAAATTTGAAATTAAGTGAGTAATCAAATGATGCTAGCCAAAATAAATAATGACAATAAAATGTAATTTTTTTTTCTATATGTATAAGATCCTACATTCAACTTTTATATAATATTTCATTTTTAACATTAAAAAATATTTTGCACGTAGTATCAACTAGTTGTTATAAAAAAACTGAATTTCCAAATATACAACCAAACATAGTAATTAATGATTCCCAACATTCTTATTCTCAGGCACCCATTATTCCTGGGTATATAAAAAACCTTGAACCAAATGACCATGTTGGAATATACATTTTGGCTAGTGAAAAATTGTCATGTCATTATTTAAAGTTAGTGACAAAGTTATTTTTTTAACCTAAGATTAATTAAATTTGCAAGCTTTTCATTTTTAAGAATAAAGAGCTCTTGAGACAAATTCACATTCAAGAATAAGTTGCAAAGCCCTCGAGACAAATTTACATTCGAGAATAAGTTGCAAAACCCTCGAATCAAATTTATGTTCGAGAATAAATTGCAAAGTCCTCAGACAAATTACACTAGAGAGAGAAAGAATCAGAGAAAAAATATTAGAGAATGCAATCCACTATATTCAAATTAATACAAATACAAATTCATTTATATGTGTCTCATTTCTATTTCTTTGTTTAAATCATGTGTGAAAAATTTGGCACGCCCGGTGGGACCATCTCTACCTCTCATCTTTTTCTTTCATCTCAACATACAAGTGAAGCAATGTCATCCAAAAAGACTTCTTCGATGACCATTGTCATGAACAACTCGTACACAGGATGTAATGGGTGCGCGAAAATGAAAAATCGGAGTGCAAGTGAACGCTTGTCCAAACCAGTAATATATGGAAGTATTCTAAATATCGATCCTAAGAGAACTATTGACAAATATCTTTTCAGTTAACAACACAATTGTTTTAAGTTGCAATCGAAGGTAATCAAATAAAATAATAGTTGTTTTGGGAGTTTTGTGCTAAAAAAAAAATAAAGAAATTGAAGTAAATGATCAGAAAACAGTAATGAGAAGCAGGTGATTCAGTTATGTTTCAACCCTAAGAAAAAGCGCCCACCATGCGCCCGCATAGTTGTTTAACTAGGTTTGATTATTTCTGTGATTTAGCCTCATGCGGAAGTGTAACAGAAGTACAAAAGAGAAATAACTGAACTTCAAAATCCAAAAGTAATACATGCTTACTTAACTGAAAGAAAAAAAAACATAAACCAAGCCGAGTCACAAGAGTCAGAAGCCAAACACTAATAAAAAAATGAATTAAAGAAAAGAATAACCAAGACTAAGTCCAACAAGGACCAAAATTACAAATGCTAGGAAAACCTAAAAAAAAACTCCTTCATCCTACCAGAACGCTAAATCTCACTCACAGTCGAAACTATCGCTTGATTCATCATCTGAAAGTATTTTGAAAAAACAAAAATGACTACAAAAATACCCAACAAGCAATAACCACAATCAGTTTTAGAAATTCATTTTCCATAAAAACAAAACCGATAGCACAACAAATATGTTATTCTTAGGCTTAGACTTTACGGGGGTGCTTGACCCATGGTTTTAGGTTCTAAACCCAAAACCATGTTTGGTACAAGGGGTTTCAAAACCAACACAACCCCATGGGTTTTGAAACACAACCCCATGTGTTACTACAGTGCAACCCTATGGGTTTTGTACCATGTTTTTTACTTTCATTTGTCGTTTTCTATTTTCGACGACAAATTCGACAACAACTCCGATGACAACTTCGACAACAACTCGATGACGACTCTGGTGACCCGACCAACTTCGATGACAACTTCGATGACCACCAACAATGACAACTCTGACGATTACACCGACGACTCGACCAACTTCGATGACAACTTCGATAATCATATCGGCGACTCGACTAACTCTAATGACAACTCTGACGACCGCTTGATCACTACCGATAACAAAAACTTCGATACCACACCGACAACCCGATCACCGCGACGATTACCTCCATCGATAACTACGATAAAAACTCTATAGATTAATTTAATGATCACCCTTACGACTCGACCACCCCCAACAACTTGAAACTTTGATGCCCCAACCACCGGAAGCCTGACTGGTCTGAAGCACCGACAACGACCATCTACTAAACAACCCATAACCATAGTTGAAGACCACTCCGACGACCTGACAACCATAGTTGACAACCACCCCAAAAATTTGACCACCTAGCAACTACCGTCGATGACCACCTAGTGACCACTTCAATGACCTGACCATCCTAGCAACCCCATCACCTCGATGACTACTTCGATGATCACTCCAACCTGACAACCCAACCACCCAAAACCATTGTTGATGACCGCTTGGTGACCACTTTAGTGACCACCAAAAAACCGAACCATCATATTTACCACTCTGGCAACAACTCTAGCGACTCGACTACTTGACAACTACTGCCATAACCACCAAACGACCACTTTGACGATATAACTACCTTGATGAACACTCCAATGACCCACAACGACCTAACCACTAATCACCATCGGTGGCCACCGACAACCAACCACCCAACCACCTAGTTAATTTTTTAAAAGGTTAAAAATTAAACAAAAATGGTTACTAATAAATTTTTTTAATCCATTATATGTTTGAAATAGGTTTCAAAATACTATACAAAATATAGTTTCTAATATTTTAATTTCTAAAAATTGCATCATTGGATCCTGTTTAGTCCAATTCATGTTGGAAAGGAGAATTCAAATTTTATAACTCATTTATTCTTGAAACATGTTTTAAAATAAAGTGAACAATTTTATTTAAATTTCATAATTTCTTAAATAAATCTCCAATATTTTAATTTATAAAATAGAATTCCAAAAATAGGTTTATGAATACTTTGTGAAATAGAGTTTTCTCTAGTATCTTAGATAGACTTCTAATTTTTTTAATCTCTAAAATAGAGTTTCAAAAATAGGTTTTTGAATAATTTATAAAATAGAGTTTTAGATTATCTAATTTATTAAATAGACTTCAAATTTTTTAATTTCTAAAATAGTTTTCGGAGTATTTTGTGAAAAAGAGTATTAATTGTACAAACTACACATCCATATTTAACTATTAGTGAACAATTGATCCACATAATTAGTTAAAATATTGATATGCACTTCAACAAATAATTATCAAATAAAAAAATTGGATCTAGAAAAGAATATCTTAAAAAAAACTGTTATAAAAATACAACCTGAACAAATACAGTCCAACCCAATCCTGCATCCCAAACACAGGTTTCAACAAATCAGTGAACACAACCCTGCACCCCAAACACTGAAATCAGAAACCCCAGGGTTCAAGAACCCCAGGGTTTCTAATTCCAAAACAACGCACCAAAAAACCCTACTAGTTTTTGTATTGATTTCAGGGCTTTCACGAGTCTAAATGGTTGAATTTCAAGATACGAGCAAGAATGGAGCAAATGGAGAGATCCCGAAGAATTAGGGTTTAAATGGGAGCAAATGGACCACAATAGATAAAGAGATTGGAAGAAGAGAAGCAAAATAAGCATTTGGACCTGAACCTAGGGCGTTGAGACGTCGGTTTGGGTGTTGAGACGCTTATCTTGTTGCTTTCCCATAGTGAAAACCCGTAGAGGCAGCGTTGAGACACTGCTTTGCAATGTCGCAACGCCGTATCGATTATGTATGTGCCTTGTATATCCGTACAACGTCTCAATGCAACGATTATTTCCTTATTTATCCATGCCCTAGGGTACGACATTGCACTGTTGTGCCTAGCATTGCAACGTTGTTCCGATAAGTTGTATAAATATATAATGTTGCCTTATAGTTGAGGGAGTTGAATTTGAGTGATTCTTAGACCCTAATTTCGAAATATACACTCTGAAAGGAGTAGAAGAGGATTCCTCAGAGGCCAAGCACGAGAGTGGAAGCTCGAGATCGTGACGGGAGCTCGGAGACGAGGACCGACATTGATATCGAAGGATTTTTCTTCCTTTTTCCTAGTTTGAAGTTTTGTTTATGGACTCTTTTATGGATTTAACATGTTTTGTAGTGATTATGAATAGCTAATTTCCATAGTTAGGGGATTGATGTAGCTAGTTATGGATTTGTTTTAGTTATTGAATTGAACTTTTGGTTGTGTTGAGTTATTTTTGGGGATTTTTTCTTAATGCTTGTTTTTCTCTGGCCAAGATTAGCATGATTCATTGGTTTAAGTTTAATTCGAGAATAGACTTAGATTAGATTAAAATTTCCAAAACCTTTAGTAAATCCTTACACGATAGTGAAGGGTTCTTTGGGAAACGTTTTAAAGAAGTCGCTTAATGTCTTGCATGCTTTTGAAATCTAAATGGAGACTTTAGGTTTATCGTTATGCATGAGGTTACTAAAGCTCGAGAGAGTCTTTTGATTACCTTTAAATTCTTGTTTATAATCTCACAACCAAAGTCATTTTCATGTGCTAAAATAATGAAGTAACTAGTGAAATCAATTCCCTAAGGTTTCTCTCATCTTCGTGTCTCACTTGTATGTTTAGTTTTTATTTTTATTTCACCTTTGAAAAATTTCTATTTCCTTAGATAAAATTAAGAATTAGTATCTTGGAAATTAATCAATCTGGAAGACCATTCCTGAGGACGATACTTAGAACTCAAATCATTATATTAAAACATGACTCGTACACTTGCAGTATTACAATTCACACGCAACAAGTTTTTGGCATCGTTACCGGAGAATGACGATTATTTAGATTGATTAATATTAGGAGAAAATTCTTGATTTTAGACTAAATTTTTGTTTTTGTATTTATTTTGTTTTCTTACCTTTCTATTTTCTTTGTTGTGTTTCAAGGTGTATGCAAAAAGATAAAGTTGCAGACCTTCAACTTTTTGATCCAGGAATAGAAAGAACTTGTAGAAGACGTCTGAAGGAGAACAAAGCTGAAGATTTTCAAATTGCAAACCAAGAGTTAGCCAATGAACCCAAACCCATCAGGGAGTATTTCCAGCCTGTGTTTAATTCTTAGCAGGCTTGAATAGTCCATGCCCCTATTAATGCTAACAATTTTGAGTTGAAAACATGGTTGATTCAGATAGTTAGGGAGAGTGCCTTTAAGGGGCTAGCCATGAAGGGCCCTAATTCTCATTTTCAAAATTTTTTGGAAATTTGTGTTATAGTTAAACTAAATGGTATTCCTGCTTACTCTATTCGCTTACGTCTCTTTCCTTTTTCTTTGCAGGATAGAGCTAAGGATTGGTTGGGGTCTCTCCAACCAGGAAGTATTACTTCCTGGGAGGTGTTGGCCTAAGCCTTCCTCACCAAATTTTTCCCGTGAAAGCTGCTAAGATAAGGACTGAGATAGGGGCCTTCAGGTAGTATGAGGGAGAGCAACTATTTGAGGCCTGGGAACGTTACAAGGACATGTTGAGGAGGTGCCCACAACATGGGTATCCATATTGGTTGCAAATTCAGTTATTTTATAATGGACTTTCAGGTCAGACAAGGACCATTTTGGATGCCACTGCTAGACGGGCAATAATGGCCAAAACTGTGCCAGAAGCTCGAGCCCTCCTAGAAGAAATGTCCACTGTCAGCTACCAGAGGCCAATGGAAAGAGAGAAACATAGACCAATAGTTGGTCTTTATGAACCTGGTGAGGTAACTGCTTTAAAATCTCAAATGGATCCGTCTAGTGGGAGTTAGTCAACGGAGTTACATCTAGTGGTTACTATTTCGTGGTTCAGTCTTATGCAATTTCATTACATAGGATATCCCCGCTCACATGTCGTCTACACAAACACGTTAGGATCATTGTGTTTGTATCAAATACAAAGTGGGGCATATCCATAGTATTACCAGGGTAAGGTACCCAAGCCTTATCCCCTTACTATAGACCCTTTAGGTTGTATCTTGAACTAAGATCCTTATATGTCTACTACATTCAGTTCAAGAGACATGCAACAACCTTGGATGTTACTTTATTGGATTTAGGGTTAATTTAATGCAATATAGAAAATAATGATAAAGAATAACTCTTTAGTGATATAATTAGAACATTATTTACAAACTACGGGTTTTAGAGCATAAATCTCAACAAATATGAAGTGCATGATCTGGAATGTTTGTGCGTATTGAAAAGAAAATATATTTTTGTTATCTATTGTTCCTAAATAGTGCTTAAAAGAATCGAGGACAAAAAGAGCTACCTTCACTGTGATCAGTTAGGTCACTCATTGAACGAGTGCTCTATGTAAGGGTCCCTACAATGCATGTGTGAAAGCTAGTGTCCTTGCACAATGTGTAGTGTTGAATAAAGTTGATTATGTCTTGACTGTGGGGAGACTTGAGGATTAGGACTTATGGCCAGTATAGGGGGGAAGTTGAATGAAGAACCTGGTAAAGTTGCTTCGGGCTAGTAAAGAATAAGGGAACGAAGGCTAATCACACACACACGCAGGGATAAATAGGAAAAGTATTAAATTGCTTGTGTATCAAGTTTAATTGTTAAACTATGGTTGCTGAATTTTTTCTTTAAATCTTTGAGCCTTGAATCTGATGTATGCATAAGAGAGATCATTTATGGTTATGTTCTATTTTTGCTTGGGGCTAGCAAAAGATTAAGTTTGGGGGTGTTTGATAGCACACAAAATGTGTTATTATTAGTCTTAGACTTTACAAGTTTTTGTATTGATTTCAGGGCTTTCACGAGTCTAAATGGTTGAATTTCAAGATACGATTAAGAATGGAGCAGACGGAGAGATCCCGAAGAATTAGGACTTAAATGGGAGCCATGAAGCATAATAGATGAAGAGATTGGAAGAAGAGAAGCAAAATAAGCATTTGGACCCGAGCTCAGGGCGTTGAGACGCTGGTTTGGGCGTTGAGACGCTGATCTTGCTGCTTTCCAAATGCACAACATAAGTCTAATTGGATCGAAATTCTCGTTTTTCATTTGGCAACTCAAATACCCATACATTGACAAATTTTAACGATAAACATACAGAGGCATGAAAATACAGTAAAACATGTTGATTTGTATTCCTAATCTATAGGATAAAGAAATTAACCTTAGATTTCTAGAATGCAGCTCCGTGTTCCTTTATGAACTTTGTACAAAATGCCCAACACCAACAACTCCTTTTTAGGTTTAATAGAGAACATCACCAATAAAGAGCACTGCCTATTCTCTAAATCCTTAAACTTTGATTTTGAGAATGAACTACAGAGAGAGTTTTGGGAGAGAGAGAGTTTTGGGAGAGAGAGGTTTTGACAACTACTTGACAGAATGCCAAAATGATCATCTATACTCTCACACCCCCTCCCTCTGCACTTATCGATGAAGAGAGGGAGAAAAGGGAGGTGAGTGGGAAACGTGTGTATCGCACGTTCCCACTCACTTAATTAATAATATATAATATAATATAATTAAACCATACTTAATTATATATATTAATATATAACATATTAATTTAATTAAAATCATATTTAATTAATCAATGAATCAATTCTTTAATTAATTAATTAATTATCATATATTTAATTTAGGTTATCTATGATTAAATCATATTTAATCACACTCCCTCTAACCTATAGTTTTTGTAACGCCCCTACTTTTAAATGACTAACTCCTAGGGACATTACTACACATGCATGCATTTATAGGCCGAGAGATAAAAAGAACTTAAAAGCCATTTCCAATTATCGTAAACAGTTCCAGGGATCCCAAAAAAAAAACAAAACATTCAAATCATTTAAAAACATCACATCAGCTTGGCCTATTAAAAACTGTAAGTAAGTTTAACTTCAAATGAAAACATAGAGACCACAATAGTTCAAAATAATAATATGCGGAAATCATGCTGGTTCCCATGGTCCTAGTAACGCTCTCCCGTCACACGCCCTGCACGTCCTTCCCTTTACCTGAAAAACATTTTTAAAAGAAAGGGTGAGTATTGCAAAAACAATACCCAGTAAGTAACCTCGCTACCGAGGTTTGGGATATGCATACACATACAATCATAATCTCTAAACTCATGCATAACATACATAGATGGGATCTAAAACTTTCTAGAGTTGCCAGGTCTTTAATCCATGGCTGTATATTCAATTGTCAGGCCTTTAATCCATGACTGCTTATTCAGTTGCCAGGTCTTTAATCCATGGCTGCTCATTCAATTGCCAGGTCTTTAATCCGTGGCTATTCATTCAATTGCCAGGTCTTTAATCCATGGCTATTCATTTAATTGTGAGGCCGACTGGTCATCCTGAGTCATTTCATTTGACCCTTAGGTCTCTATTGCATGTTTGACCATGCGCAGAGCGATCTCAGGATAACCAATGTCCACACTATTCGTTAAATCATTTCGTGGCATACAAAACATGCATGAGATCCCATCAGTCACATAATCATGGTGTACATATCACAAACATCATCATCAATATATCATTCATACTTTCTCATGGACAGCGTGAAAAATCATACTTTTGTAAGAAACATGAAACATTCTCATACAAACTCTTTGTCCCTATTCTCACATGAAATAATGGGATCCTTATACATAACATACGAGAATACTTTCACATAAAATAATGATTCATTTTCACATAATACATCGAAGTATTTGCACATAAAATATCACGTATTCTCAAAATAATATCTGTGGATTTTCATGAAAAATATGAACTATTTCGCATAAAATCATGAAAATCATTTTCATTTACTCCCATTAAAAGTTCGGCACAAGGTCCCTTACCTCGAGCTTCGATTTTACTCCAAAACCTAATCGAACTCCTCGCTTACTCTCCTTTTAGTGAAACCTGCTTCACACCATAATTTCCGAAATCAAACTCCAAGTATTCACACTTAAACCCTAATCATGCGAACCTTGAAATACTGCATTAAGACGTCGTGTCCCGCTTACCTCGAGCTTAAAGCGAACACCTACTAATTCTTAGTCCGTTTTGACGATCAATCCCGCTCCAAGTTCGCTTCCTACAAAAGATATTCGAACCCGAAACCTAAGTTCTCAACCAAAACGCTTAAATAATCGACGGTATACAAATAATTCTAAATCAAACTTGATACTTAGCACGATCTCTCACCGAACGATCAAACCTTGCTGCTGTAAGGTCACGACGGCGATGAAGGAGAGGGCTCTCGGCTGCAGGCGTGAGCGGCGGCTGGAGGTGGGAGTTGCGGACGGCTGAGCTCGCGATGATGAAGTTCGGCACTGCAGGGCTTACCTTCGTTCGGAAGAGTTGCGGTCTGACTTCCGTCCGAGGTTGGCTGGCGACTCTAGCTGCGCACGGGAATTTGCGGACGGCTGAACTCCTCGACCTCACGAGCGGCGGCGGCGCAAGGCCAACCAATCGTCGCGGTGCGGCGACTCACACGCACGTCGATCCGGGCGTGAGATCTTCGCGCGATCCGCAAACCGGCAACCGGTGCCGGTGTAGTAATTGCATCATCTTTGCCGCGAGAACGACCGACGACGACGGCGGCTTGGTGGCGGCAACACACGTCGCTAGGGGCGTTCGCGGATCGGGAAGAAATACTCGTCGGCCTTCCGTCGATGCTCGCGGGTTCGAGTGGTCGCGACGGTGCTTCCGTTCGCGAGTTCGCCGCGTGAGAGTTGGGACCGCTCGTGATTTCGTGCCGGCGGGAGTCGCACAATGAAGGTAGGTCGCCCCTAGGTTGAACACGAGAAGGAGAAGAAGAAAGTGGTACTATGTTAGGGTTAGGGTTTGTAAAAGAGATGGAGGTGGTGTGATTAGGGTTAGGGTTTTTTGTTCCAACCTTCTTCTCTTGTAACTATATATATATATGAATATAGGGTTGAACAATGAGGTCTAGGTTATTGTTAAAAGTCCCAATTACCCTTTACCAAGACATTATTTACTAAGTGTCCTTGTCATTTCCTTTCCTTTAATTTCATAAGTAATCTTATTCTATAAGGAGCCATTCACTTAAACTAAACCAAAATTAAGGTTTCACTCTCACCAGAGCTTGATTAAAACACCAATCCAACTAAATACAACGGCTAATAGAGTGTTAATTAAAATAACTAATAGTACACGAGATGGCGGTCGTCACAATCTTCCTCCTTAAGAACTTTCGTCCTCGAAAGTTCCCATTCTTGAATAGTTCGGGATATTTAGCGCGTACTTCCTCTTCTCGCTCCCGTAGCTTCCTCCGTGCGGTGGTTCTGCCATAACACTTTAACTAAGCTGATCTCGCGGTTACGGAGGGTCTTTCGGTCTCTTGCAATGATTTGTACCCTGGTGCGTTCGCCATAACTCGGATCTTCTGCATTAATCG
The DNA here is from genome assembly GCA_036507285.1 of Trichosanthes cucumerina. Lineage (NCBI taxonomy): Eukaryota > Viridiplantae > Streptophyta > Magnoliopsida > Cucurbitales > Cucurbitaceae > Trichosanthes > Trichosanthes cucumerina. The sequence continues at coordinate 6,549,932 of CM071837.1, forward strand.
CAATGGTTCAAGTCTATGACATGAGTCGGTCCGAACATACTTCCTCGGCATGGAGACATGGAATACGTTATGAACCGGCCGAAAAAAGAGCGGCGGCATGCTAATCAGAGAGCCATCGCACCAATCCTCTCTAAGATCTCAAATGGTCCGATGAATCGCGGACTCAACTTCCCTTTACGGCCAAACCTTAGAATTCCCTTCATTGGAGCCACCTTAAGGAACACGTGGTCCCCAACCTCGAATTCTAGGTCCCTTCGTCTCGTGTCAGCATAATTCTTTTGTCTGACTTGGGCGGTCTGCATTCGTGCCCTGATCTTTTGCATTGCCTCATTAGTGATCTGTACTAATTCTGGACCCAACAACTGACGTTCACCAACCTCCTCCCAGAAAACTGGAGTTCTGCAACGTTTTCCATAGAGAGCTTCAAATGGAGCCATTCCGATGGTCGACTGATAACTGTTGTTATAAGCAAACTCCATCAGATGTAAATGAGTGTCCCAACTGCCTGGAAAGTCTAAAGTGCAAGCTCGCAACATATCCTCTAATATCTGGTTTAAACGCTCCGTCTGCCCATCCGTCTGTGGATGAAAAGCTGTACTGAAGTTCAACTGCGAACCCAACGCTCTCTGTAAACTTCTCCAGAAGTTGGAGGTGAAACGTGGATCCCTGTCTGATATAATCCTGACTGGAATTCCATGCAAACGGACTATCTCTTCCAGGTAAAGCTGCGCCCACTTATCTGTAGAATATGTGGGTTTCCCTGGTATGAAATGTGCTGACTTTGTTAACTTTGTCCCACTATGACCCAAATCACTTGTGTAACCTCGTAAAGTTCTAGGCAGTCCAACTATGAAATCCATAGAGATCTCCTCCCATTTCCACCGAGGCACATGTAATGGTTGCGGCAATCCTGCGGGCCTCTGTCTAGGTGCCTTCACTGCGACAAGTCAAACACTTGCGACAAACTCGCCACGTCGCGCTTTCAGTTGCACCACCAAAACGATCGCTTTGGATCTCGGTACATCTTGGTACTTGCTGCCGGGATGCATAGAAAATGGTGAGTTATGGGCTTCGTTCAAGATCTCAGTTCTCAGCTTGTCATCGTCTGGCACACACAATCGTCCCTGAAATAGCAATCCTCCATCTGTGGATAGGGAAAACTCTATCAACTCACCTGTAGTTACTTTGCGAGTAAGTTTTTCCACTAATCGAGGTCCACCTTTGAGCCTCTATAATACGTTGCCTCAAGGTCGGTTGTGTCTTTATTAATCCAAGCAGCGGCGTGGCCTTTCCTACTAGCACTGCAATTTCAGCTCGAGCAAACTCTGCTGTAACTCTGCGGCTGTCATCACTCGCAGTGATATGCACTCAAGCTTCTCACGGCGAGGGCATCGGCCACTACATTAGCCTTACCGGGATGGTACTGTATGTCAATATCATAATCTTTCACCAATTCCAACCATCTGCGTTGCCTCATGTTCAATTCATTCGGTGAATGGATACTTGAGACTTTTATGATCTAAAAATCAATTTTCTCGCCATACGGTGAGTGTCTCCGGATCTTTAATGCAAATACCACTGCTTTGCTAGTTCCGTGTCATGAGTTGGATAGTTCCGCTCGTCGTCTTCAATTGTCGGGATGCATAAGCTATTACTTTACCGTCTTTGCATCGAGACACAACCCAACCCTTTCTTGGAAGCATCATCAGAAACCACAAAGCTCCTGTTCCTCGGGAATGTAAGAATCGGGGCCGACACTAATCGTGCTTGAGTTCCCGGAAACTCGCCTCACAAGCATCATCCCAAACAAATGAGTTTCCTTTACGCGTCAGCTGAGTCATAGGCATGGCTATCTTGGCAAAATCCTCGCACGAAGTGCCTATAGTATCTGCGAGACCCGAAAACTACGTACCTGCAATGCGGTGGTCGGACGAGGCCACTGCGTGTGACGACCTCCCACTTTCATTTGGATCAACAGAGACTCGACCTTCGACACACCATGCCCTAGAAAAGATACATGCGAGCCAAAATTCACACTTGGAGAATTTTGCATACAACTTATTCTCTCTCGGTGTGAGTAAGACTTTCCTCGTGTGCATTTCATGCTCTTCATCACACACGAGTATATCAATATATCATCAATGAACACAATCACGAACGTATCAAGATACTCCTTGAACAAACGGTTCATCAAGTCCATGAAGGCGGCAGGGGCGTTGGTCAAACCAAACGGCATCACTGTGAACTCGTAATGCCCATAACGTGATCTCAATCTTTGTTTTAGGGATATCCCCTTCACCGATCCTCAATCGATGGTAGCTTTGATCTCGGATCGATCTTAGAGAACACTTTGTCGCTCCTTGCAAATCGATCGAACAAATCATCAATTCGGGAGAGGATATTTATTCTTGATTGTAACTTTATTCAACTCCCTGTAATCTATACACAGGCGCATGGATCCGTCTTTCTTTTTCACGAACAATACTGGTGCTCCCCAGGGTGAAACGCTTGGGCGTATAAACCCTTTGTCTAGCAAGTCTTGTAATCGTTTTTTTTAGTTCTTTCAACTCTGCGCGCCATTACATGCGGGGCCTTGGATATCGGGGTCGTCCCCAATTCCAATCCAATGTTAAAATCTACCTCCCTGACTGGAGGTATTCCGGGGAGGTCCTCGGGAAAAACATCTGCAAACTCATTCACGATCGGTGAATCGATGTCACCGAGATTTTCATGCACCTTGCATCTAGTATGCGAGCTAAGACGCCCCAAGCTCCCCGATGCAATAATTTTCGCCTTAAGGGCGTGAATTACCTTAGGCCTACTTCCCGCCATCAGTGCCTCTGAACTCAGAGCTGGGTTGGTTAGGAGGAGTGAACACTACCTCCTTCCCCAAACAATCAATACAAGCATGGTTCTGCGCTAACGACCCATGCCCAATATTACATCAAAATCAAACATGTCTAAGACCACTAGGTTCACTTTGTCAACTCATGGTGCGCGATGGTCACACTACCATCTTTGACTTTCATATTGGCTAACAAATTTATTCCAGAGAGAGTGAGACAGACAGAGGGGCATCATCAGAATCGTTCTAGTTCTAACTCGGCTTGACTTACAAAGGATGCGTATAAAAGAGTCGTGAGAACCGTAATCAAATAGTACAAAGGCGAGGTGCCCAAGTAATGGAAGTGTACCTGTAACCACTGAGTCTGAGCCATAGATGTCTCTACTGGTGCTTGCATAGGCTCTCCCCTGATGTATGGCCGGCTTCACAGCAGGCCCACTACTCATAACTTTGTGGTGGCTAGTGCTAGCTTGATTCGATTCAGACTATTAGCTCTGTGCCCTTCCTTTCCACACTTGAAACACGCTCCGGACCGGGCCATACACTTACCCCAGTGCTGCTTACCACATTCTTTGCACTGTGGCCTATCTCCGCTGCTATTCCCCGATCTGTTGACTGGTGGTTTCTGGCTGGGACCTGTACGGAAATGCCCTGGTCTATGCGGTGTGTCTGTTGGGGCGCTGTGAGAGCCGGGATTGGGCTGGTCCCACTTCCTCTTATGATTCGCTATGGTCGCCCAGAGTTAACTACCACCACTGCGTGCGATGCGAGCTGCACCCAAATCGGTTCGCCACTCTCACACTGCGGAGCGTAATCGGGAGGTGCCAATGCTTGAATAAAGCCTCGAACATTCTCATCTAGCCCCATGATGAAGCGCTCGGTCTTCTTTGCTTCATATCCACCACTTCTGGGGGCAAAAGCGGGACAAACGGGTAAATTCCCTCTCATATAACTCTCATCGCCTCTCCGGTTCGCACACCAGTAAGAATTACGCTGCTTCACATAACGAAGCGGCGCAGATAAAATTTCCGCTGAATGCTTCTTTAAATAGATTCCAAGTAATCGTTTCTCCACTGGCAACAATGGTTCCTTGGGCGGACTCCCACCACAAGTCGCGTCATCCCTCGGCATGAAGGTCGCACAGACACCCTCTCGGTCCTCGGGCGGTTCATCGATCGAAGATGGTCTCAATGGAGGACGACCACAACTCCGCCACGGTGGGGTCACCTGGAAGACCCATTGAAAGATCTCGGATCATACTTCACGAAGTCCTTCGTAACGAGACTCGAGTTGCGCGTCGTTTCGCCCCGATTTGCTTGGGCCACCGGGTGGCTACTCAGTAGCTCGCACTAGGCTCTCTGCATGGCCTCCACCATCATAGTCATAACATTGGCGTTCCCCAGTGCGCCACAGGGGCAATCTGCAGTACATTCTCTGACGGTCGGGGCGGGTCACGGGGAGGTCTCGAGCGGGTGGAGTAATCTCTTCCCGATCCGGGGGTAATTCGGTTGGGCGTCAACGTTTACCCTTGCCCTCCGGCCCCTACCACGTCCCCTACCTCTCCCTCGGCCTCTAGGTGGCATTATGTCAAAACTACAATATAGAGAGTTTCTAACTCAGTTTCCTTTACTTTCAAATCAAAAAAAAAATAGGATCACCCCTTGGGGCTTTTAAGGTTATGTATATGCATACAACTGTATCATATCATAATCATTTACTTTCTTAATAAAATATCGCACGTGCACAGCGGTGGCGGGAGCGTTGTTAAACCATGGGAACTACTCTGTGCTTACTCAGTAAGCAAGTCTACAGAACCCTTAAACCTAGGGCTCTGATACCAACTGTAACGCCCCTACTTTTAAATGACTAACTCCTAGGGACATTACTACACATGCATGCATTTATTGGCCGAGAGATAAAAAGAACTTAAAAGCCATTTCCAATTATCGTAAACAGTTCCAGGGATCCCAAAAAAAAAACAAAACATTCAAATCATTTAAAAACATCACATCGACTTTGGCCTATTAAAAGCGTAAGTAAGTTTAACTTCAAATGAAAACATAGAGACCACAATAGTTCAAAATAATAATATGCGGAAATCATCTTTGGTTCCCATGGTCCTAGTAACGCTCTCCGTCCACACGCCCGCACGCCCGTCCTTCCCTTTACGAAAAACATTTTTAAAAGAAAGGGTGAGTATTGCAAAAACAATACCAGATAAGTAACCTCGCTCTGAGAGGTTTGGGATATGCATACACATACAATCATAATCTCTAAACTCATGCATAACATACATAGATGGGATCTAAAACTTTCTAGAGTTGCGAGTCTTTAATCCATGGTCAGATATTCAATTGTCGAGCCTTTAATCCATGATCGCTTTTCGATTGCCGTCTTTAATCCATGGTCGCTCATTCAATTGCCGTGTCTTTAATCCGTGGCTATTCATTCAATTGCCGTGTCTTTAATCCATGGCTATTCATTTAATTGTGAGGCCGACTGGTCATCCTGAGTCATTTCATTTGACCCTTAGGTCTCTATTGCATGTTTGACCATGCGCAGAGCGATCTCAGGATAACCAATGTCCACACTATTCGTTAAATCATTTCGTGGCATACAAAACATGCATGAGATCCCATCAGTCACATAATCATGGTGTACATATCACAAACATCATCATCAATATATCATTCATACTTTCTCATGGATGACGTGAAAAATCATACTTTTGTAAGAAACATGAAACATTCTCATACAAACTACATCCCTATTCTCACATGAAATAATGGGATCCTTATACATAACATACGAGAATACTTTCACATAAAATAATGATTCATTTTCACATAATACATCGAAGTATTTGCACATAAAATATCACGTATTCTCAAAATAATATCTGTAGATTTTCATGAAAAATATGAACTATTTCGCATAAAATCATGAAAATCATTTTCATTTACTCCCATTAAAAGTTCGGCACAAGGTCCCTTACCTCGAGCTTCGATTTTACTCCAAAACCTAATCGAACTCCTCGCTTACTCTCCTTTTAGTGAAACCTGCTTCACACCATAATTTCCGAAATCAAACTCCAAGTATTCACACTTAAACCCTAATCATGCGAACCTTGAAATATCGCATTAAGACGTCGTGTCCCGCTTACCTCGAGCTTAAAGCGAACACCTACTAATTCTTAGTCCGTTTTGACGATCAATCCCGCTCCAAGTTCGCTTCCTACAAAAGATATTCGAACCCGTAACCTAAGTTCTCAACCAAAACGCTTAAATAATCGACGGTATACAAATAATTCTAAATCAAACTTGATACTTAGCACGATCTCTCACCGAACGATCAAACCTTGCTGCTGTAAGGTCACGACGGCGATGAAGGAGAGGGCTCTCGGCTGCAGGCGTGAGCGGCGGCTGGAGGTGGGAGTTGCGGACGGCTGAGCTCGCGATGATGAAGTTCGGCACTGCAGGGCTTACCTTCGTTCGGAAGAGTTGCGGTCTGACTTCCGTCCGAGGTTGGCTGGCGACTCTAGCTGCGCACGGGAATTTGCGGACGGCTGAACTCCTCGACCTCACGAGCAGCGCCGGCGGCTCAAGGCCAACGGTCGCGGTGCGAGCAGCTCACGCACGTCGATCTGGCGTGAGATCTTCGCGCGAATCCGCAAAGCGGTGCCGGTGGTGTAGGCTGCATTGCTCTTTGCCGCGAGGAACGACTTCGACGACGGCGGGCTTGGTCGGCGGCAACACCGTGCTAGGGCGTTCGCGGATCGGGGAAGAAACAGCTCGTCGGCCTTCCGTCGATGCTCGCGGGTTCGAGTGGCTGCACGGTGCTTCCGTTCGCGAGTTCGCCGGCGTGAGAGTTGGGACTGCTCGTGATTTCCGGCCGGCGGGAGTCGCACAATGAAGGTAGGTTGCCCTAGGTTGAACACGAGAAGGAGAAGAAGAAAGTGGTACTATGTTAGGGTTAGGGTTTGTAAAAAGAGATGGAGGTGGTGTGATTAGGGTTAGGGTTTTTTTGGTTCCAACCTTCTTCTCTTGTAACTATATATATATATGAATATAGGGTTGAACAATGAGGTCTAGGTTATTGTTAAAAGTCCCAATTACCCCTTACCAAGACATTATTTACTAAGTGTCCTTGTCATTTCCTTTCCCTTCAATTTCATAAGTAATCTTATTCTATAAGGAGCCATTCACTTAAACTAAACCAAAATTAAGGTTTCACTCTCACCGAGCTTGATTAAAACACCAATCCAACTAAATACAACGACTAATAGAGTGTTAATTAAAATAACTAATAGTACTTGAGATGGCGGTCGTCACAGTTTTAATGTACATCTTATGCACATTAAATTTTAAACTATAGTTTTAAATATGAATCCTATTCACATTTAAATAATATTTGAACTTTTTCAAATATTTAATTCTCTCATAAATTTTCTTTGAATCATATTCAAATTAAATTTGTACCATAAACTTTTAATGTACATAAGGACTATATATTATAATGTATCTCCATACATTAAGCTAATTTTCAAAGCAAATTTGAACATTTCAAATTCTAATCAATATTTAATAATCTAAGAACCCTTTACGAGCTAGGAAGTGGACCTAATGGACCTACATATCAGAAGTTCCAACGATACAAGATGAATAGGTTTATCTCATTAACCCCCTAATCAACATACGTTAACTGCGATAACACTCCACTAAAGTCTCGCAGTTGCACTCTTCTCACTGCAGATATATTTTTGTGTCCATGGATAACGACCAATAACAGCAAGTTAATCCTTCACGAGTGTTCGTAACACCAGGTGGGTCAAATTACCGTTTTACCTCTAGGTTACATCTTTTACCTTAAGTACCAGTGCTCCTCTAATGAACAACCTGTTTATGGTCCTACCAATAAACAGAAGTCCTTCTCGGGCCAGCGAAAGATCGAGCCCTTTGTTCAAGTCCTGGAGGCACTACTTAAGGGAACACTCATCTTCTTACACTAAAGTCGAGAAGGAGTGAATTCCATCTTGCTAGGTTAAGTCCCCAACTACCTGTGCAGTTTTGTCCCTAAGAGGCAAGCATATTTAGTCGACGTCTCAGGCCACTCTCACCCATACTAGTCAAAGGACAATCCCTTACAAACAGGAGTTCGTAACCTGCTCAAGATTGAGACCAAGTTGCCTAGGTCATCCTATTGAAATAGAAACCTAACTAGTCAACGAAGTTACTTCTATTGGTTACTATTTTGCAGTCTGGTCTTATGTTATCTCATCACATAAGATATCCCCACTCATATGTTGTCTACGTTGGATCACTGTGTTTGTATCATATACAAAGTGAGTCATATCCATAGTGTCACTAGGATAAGGTACCCAACTTCATCCCTATAGTATAGATCCTTTAGACTGTTTATCGAATTATGATCCAAATATGTCTTCTACATGTAGTTCAAGAGACATACAACAACCTAGGATATTCGTTTATTGGATTTAGGGTTAATATAAGGCAATTAATAGACATAATGAAACCAATAACATTGAATTAAATAGAACAAAAGTTACAAACTACGAGTTTTAGGGCATAAAACCTAATAGTGTGTGCGCCTTTTATGTTCGTAGTGTTCAGACGTTGCGCACAACATCTCAACGTTGCGATTATTTCCTTATTCATCCGCGCCCTAGGGTACGACATTGCAACACCGTGTCGATAAGTTGTATAAATATGTATTGTTGCCTCATATTTAATGGAGTCGAATTTGAGTGATTCTTAGACCCTAATTTCTAAATACACACTCTGAAAGGAGTAGAAGAGGATTCCTCAGAGGCCAAGCATGAGAGTGGAGGCTCGAGATCGTGACAGAAGCTCGGAGACGAGGATCGACATCGACACCGAAGTGTTTTTCTTCTTTTCTCTTAGTTTGTAGTTTTGTTTATGGACTCTTTTATGGATTTAGTATGTTTTGTAGTGATTATTTATAGCTAATTTCCATAGTTAGGGGATTGATGTAGCTAGTTATGAATTCTTTTTAGTTATTGAATTAAACTTTTGGTTGTATTGAGTTATTTTTTGTGATTCTTTCTCAATGCTTGTTTTTCTCTGGTCAAGATTAGCATGATTTATTGGTTTAAGTTTAATTCGAGAGAATAGACTTAGATTAGATTAAAATTGCCAAAATCCTTAGTAAATCCTTACGCAAGAGTGCAGGTTCTTTGGGAAACATTTTAAAGAAGTCGCTTAATATCTTGCATGCTTTTAAAATCTAAATGGAGACTTTAGGTTTATCGTTATGCATGAGGTTACTAGAGCTCGAGAGAGTCTTTTGATTACCTTTAACTTCTTGTTTATAATCTCACAACCAAAGTCATTTTTATGCGCTAAAATAATGAAGTAACTAGTGAAATCAATTCTCTAACGTTTCTCTCATCTTTGTGTTTCCACTTGTATATTTAGTTTTTATTTTTATTTCACCTTTGACAAATTTTTATTTCCTTAGATAAAATTAAGAATTAGTATCTTTGTAATTAATCAATCTAGAAAACCATTCCTGAGGATGATACTTGGAACTCATGACACATACATTTGTGGTATTGCAATTCACACGCAACAAAAACGTACAAATAGTGGTCAAACAAATCATAAGCAAATTTTTTATTCATTTCAAGATTTCAAACACAGAGTGAGAAAGATGCATATATGACGTAGCCCAGACAAATATTATTACCCGTTGGTAATACAAATCATTTAGAGATGTCGATTAGAAATCGACCATGACTTACTGAACAAATTACTTAAATGTGAAGCCATGTGAGTGTAACACACGCATGAATCTGCATTCCAAAAGAACGTCAAACCACTAATGTGCCTTCCTACAAATAAGCCTTAACAGATCAAAAGTTGTCAATACAATCAACCAAAAACTTACAAATACAAATTTGACTACTATATAAGTAGGCATGAATCTCAAAACCAAATAGCATATCCGAATAACTCTAACAAATCGAACAAAATACTTTTCAAATAATAAAAAAAGTAACAAATACTTTTGCTTAACAAAACAATTCAAAACAAATGCAATTCCCATAAAACTATGTTTTCAGATATTTTATCAAATTAAAACATAATTATCTCAAATATCTATTTTAGAAGGGATGTGGAAACTACTTACCTCAATCGTTAATCCTTACAATTCTTAATCTCAAAATCCAAATCTAATTCCACTTTCTTGGACAATCAACTTTTCCTAGAAGCCCAAACATATTCACTTATTAGAAACCAAAATTCTATCTTAAAGGTCCAAAAGCTTATCTAAAATATAGACAATCTTATCTACCCAATTTTTCTGATTCAAAATAATTTTATGCATAAAATGTTAGGAAAGATAGGTTCTTGTGCTAAAAAAACAACACTAGAATTCTGGTTAAAAACACTTAAAAGCTCAATTAAAAACGTACTAAAATCGATAAAATCAATTCTTTTCAATACGTAATAAAATACCAAACAATTTTTTAATTCTACAACTTCTAGAACCTTCAAAACTATCATAAATCAGAGACAAAACCCTAAAAAATTTCCTGCTCATAAAACAACACTTTTCAAGAATTTTTTATGTGACGACCATCATCACAGGTATTATTATTTATTTTATTTAACGCTCTAGTAAACGCCGTGTTTAGCTGGATTAGTGATTTTAATCAAGCTCGGCGAGAGGGAGGCCGTAATTTTGTTTAGCTTATGTGAATTATTTCTGTTAAGATGAGATTAACTATGAAAATTAAAGGGAAAGGTAATTTTAAGGGTGTTTTGGTGATTTAGGTCTAAATTAGGGTGATCATTAGCACATGACTTGACCTAGATAGATGGTATATAAACTCATGATCATGAGAAACCCTAGCCTTCACATCTACTCCTTCTTGTAACAAAAAACCCTAACCCTAGGAAAATTTTAGTCTTCCTCCACAAGTTGACCTAGCCAAGCAACCTCCTCTTCGATTACAACCACCGCCGGCAAATTTCACGGCGAGATCGCCGTCCGCGCCGTCGCGCCTTCGAGCCGAGGTAGGTGCGGCGACTCCCGGCAGTCGCCGTCAGTGGTAGATCGACCCGACCCCGCCGATCGCGTTTGCCCCGTCAACGTCCGCGCCGCCGCCGCATCTACCGCCCGGAGCCGTACGATCGCTCGCCGCGCCCGCCTCGGTTCACCTACTACTTTTGCTGGTTTCCAGTTGCGTGCGTGCCGACGAGGAGGCGTCGGGTAGCGAGTCCCCGCCGATCCACGAACGCGATCGGCTACCGGCCGTCCGCGAGTCTTGACCAACCGCAACCGAAAGTCTCCCACCCGCCGCGATTCGGTGGAGTCGCGCGCGTCCGCCCGACCACTTGCTCGAGGATCGTTCCAAAGCCGCGCCCGATCGAAGAAGCCGCCGGATCACCCACGAGCCAAGTAATCGCTGCGCAGGCAGCAGAGATTCGAAGATTCAGTTCGCGGACTCCACGCACGCCGGCCGTCGTGACTTTACAGCAGCAAGGATTTGTCGTTCGGTGAGCGATATTGCTAGGTATCGAATTCGACTGAGAATTATTTGTGTCCTGTGGATTACTTAAGCGTTTGATTGAAAACTTAGGTTACGGGTTCGAATACCTTTTGTAGGAAGCGAACTTGGAGCGGGATTGATCGTCAAAACGGACTAAGAGATAAGGGGTTTCTGCATTGAGCTCGAGGTAAGCGGGACACGATATCTTAATGCAGAAATTTGAGTATCGCATGATTAGGGTTTTAGTGAATACTTGGAGTTTGAATTCGGAAATTATGGTGTGAATCAGGTTTCACTAAAAGGAGAATAGGCAGGGAGTTCGATTAGGTTTTGGAGTAAAATCGAAGCTCGAGGTAAGGGACCTTGTGCCGAATATTTTTTTATGGGATTAAATGAAAACGATTTTATGATTTCATGCGAAAATACTTTATAATTTTCTATACGAAAATATACAGATATTCATGTGAGAATACGTAATATTTTATGTGCAAATACTTCGATGCTTCAAGTGGAAATAACCCATTATTTTATGTGAGATTATTCTCGTATGTTATGTAAAAGTATTTCATTATTGCATGTGAGAATAGGACAGTAGTTTGTATGAGAATGGTACATGTTTTCGTGCAAAAGTATGATCTTCAAACTGTCCATGAGAAAGTATGATTGATATATTGATGATGATGTTTGTGACATGTACTTTATTATTATGTGACTGATGGGACCTCATGCATGTTTGTATGCCACGAAATGAACTTGTGAATAGTGTGGACATTGGTTATCCCGAGATCATTATGTGCATGGTCAAACATGCAATAGAGACCTATGGGTCAAAATGCGAGTCTGTGAGGACTCAAAACGAAATGACTCGGGATGACCATCGGCCCACAATTAAATAAGCGATCATGGGTTAAAGACGACAATTAAATAAGCGATCATGGATTAAAGACTCGACAATTAAATGAGCGATCATGGATTAAAGACACGACAACTAAATAAGCGATCATGGATTAAAGGCACGACAACTAAATAAGCGATCATGGATTAAAGACTCGACAATACTAGAAAGTTTTAGGTCCCATATATGTATGTTACGAATGAGTTTAGAGATCATGATTGTATGTGTATGCATATCCCAAACCTCGGTAGCGAGGTCACTTACTGGGTATTGTTCGCAATACTCACCCTTTCTTTTAAAAATGTTTTTCAGGTAAAGGAAAGGACGTGCAGGGCGAGTGACGGGGAAACGTTACTAAAACCATGGGGACCGACATGTTTTCCGCACATTTCTGTTTTAAACTGATGTTATCTCTATGCTTTTATTTGGAGTTAAACTTATTTACGTTTTAATAGGCCATGCTAAAACGATGCTTTTATCTGATTTTAATGTTTTGTTTTTGGGATCCCTGAAACTATTTATGTTGATTGGAAATTTCTTTTAAATTCTTTTATCTCTCGGCCTATAAATGCATGCATGTGTAGTAATTTCCCTAGGAATTGGCCATAGAAAAGTAGGGGCGTTACAGTTGGTATCAGAGCCCTAGGTTTGAGGGTTCTGTAGACTTGCTTACAGAGTAAGCACAGAGTAGTTCCCATGGTTTAACAACGCTTCCAGTCACCGCCAGGTACGTTCCGATATTTTATTAAGAAAGTAAATGATTATGATATGATACTGTTTTATGCATATACATAGCCTTAAAAGCCCCAAGGGGTGATCCTATCTTATGATTTGAAAGTAAAGAAAACTGAGTTAGAAACTCTCTATATTGTAGTATTGACAAAATGCCACCTAGAGGCCGAGGGAGAGGTAGGGGACGTGGTAGGGGCCGGAGGCAAGGGAAAACGTTGGCGCCCAACCTGAATTACCCCTAGATCGGGAAGAGGTTACTCCACCTGCTCGAGACCTTCCCGAGACCACTGGCCGTCGGAGAATGTACTGCGATTGCCCCCTGTGGCGGCGCGGGGAACGCCAATGTTATGACTATGATGGTGGAGGCTATGCAGAGTCAGTGCGAGCTCTGATGAGCCACCCACCGCCCAAGCAAATCAGGGGCGAAACGATGCAACTCTGGAGTCTCGTTACCTGAAGGACTTCAGGAAGTATGATCCTAGATCTTTCAATGGGTCTTCCAGTGACCCCACTGTGGCGGAGTTGTGGCTGTCCTCCATTGAGACCATCTTCGATTGATGAACCGCCTCGAGGACCGAGGGGTGTCCTGTGCTACCTTTATCTTTGAGGATGACGCGTACTTATGGTGGGAGTCCGCCAGAGGAACCATTGTCGCCACGAGAAACGATTACACTGAATCTGCTCAAGGAAGCATTCTCGCGAAATTTTATCCTGCTGCGCACTCGTTCACAGAAGCGGCGTAATTCTTACAAATGCGCGAACCGGAGGGCAGTGGAGGTGTATGAGAGGGAATTTACCCGTTTGTCCCGCTTTGCCCCGAGCTGGTAGATACAGAGGCAAAGAAGACCGCGCTTCATTATGGGGGCCGGATGAGAACGTTCGAGGCTTTATCCAAGCATTAGCACCTCCCGATTACGCCTCGCAGTGAGAGTGGCGGAATTGATCTGGTGTGCGACATGCATCGCACAGTAGGTAGTAGTTAACCGGGCGACCATAGCAAATCACAAGAGGAAGTGGGACCACCCAATTCCACTCACAGCGCCCCAGCGTACACCGCATAGACCGGGCATTTTCAAATGCGAGTTCCGCCGAAACCACAAGTCAACAGATCGGAAAATAGCGGCGGAGATAGGCCACGGTGCAAAGAATGTAAGTAGCGACTGGGTAAGTGTTTGGCCCTGGCGATCGAGTGTGTTTTTGGATGTGGAAAGGAAGGGCACAGAGCTAATAGCTGCCCGAGTCAAGCCAACACTAGCCAGCCACAGGTTATGAATAGTGGGCCTGCCGTGAAGCCGGCCATACATCAGGGGAGAGCTTATGCAAGCACCAGTAGAGACATCTATGGTTCAGACTCGGTGGTTACAGGTACACTTCCATTACTTGGGCACCTCGCCTTTGTATTATTTGATTCTGGTTCTACGCACTCGTTTATTTCTGCATCCTTTGTAAGTCAAGCTGAGTTAGAACTAGAACAGCTACAGTATGCCCTGTCTGTCTCCACTCCTGCGGGATTAAATTTGTTAGCCAATATGAAAGTCAAGGATGGTAGTGTGACCATCGCAGACCATGAGTTAGCAGTGAATCTAGTAGTCTTAGACATGTTTGATTTTGATGTAATATTGGGCATGGACTGGTTAGCGCAGAACCATGCTTGTATTGATTGTTTCAAGAAGGAGGTAGTGTTCACTCCTCCCAACCAACCTGGCTACAAGTTCAGAGGCACGATAGCAGGAAGTAGGCCTAAGGTAATTACTGCCCTTAAGGCCAGAAAGTTATTGCATCGGGGAGCTTGGGCGTCTTAGCTTGCATACTGGATGCAAGGTGTAACGGAGATCTCAAAGACATCGATACATGGTAGTGAATGAATTTACAGACGTCTTCCCGAGGACCTCCCGGAATACCTCCATCGGGGAGGTAGATTTTAACATCTCAGATTGGAATTGGGGCGACCCCGATATCCAAGGCCCCGTATAGAATGGCGCCGCGAGAGTTGAAAGAACTAAAAATGCAGATTACAAGACTTGCTAGACAAAGGGTTTATACGCCTGCCGCGTTTATACTGGGAGCACCTGCTTTGTTAGTGAAAAGAAAGACGGATCCATGCGCTGTGTATAGATTACGAGGAGTTGAATAAAGTTACCATCAAGAACAAATACCCTCTCCCCGTAATAGATGACTTGTTCGATCGATTCTGAGAAGCAACAAGATGTTCTCCAAGATTGACTCGAGATCGAAGCTACCATCGATTGAGGATCGGTGAAGAGGATATTCCTAAAACGGCATTCGAGATCACGTTATGGGCATTATGAGTTCACGCGATGATGCCGTTTGGTTTGACCAACGCCCCTGCCGCTTTCATGGACTTGATGAACCGTTTATTCAAGGAGTTTCTTGATACGTTCGTGATTGTGTTCATCGATGATATATTGATATACTCCAGATGTGATGAAGAGCATGAAATGCACCGAGAAAAAGTGTTACTCACGCCGAGGAGAATAAGTTATATGCAAAATTTTCCAAGTGTGAGTTCTGGCTCAGACAAGTATCTTTCCTAGGGCATGTGGTGTCCGAAGCTGGAGTCTCTGTTGATCCAGCGAAAGTGGAGGCCGTCACACAGTGGCCTCGTCCGACCACCGTTACAGAGGTACGTAGTTTTCTGGGGTCTTGCGGGATACTATAGACGTTTCGTGCGGGATTTTGCCAAGATAGCCATGCCTATGACTCACCGACGCGTAAGGGAAACTTATTTGTTTGGGATGATGCTTGTGAGGCGAGTTTCCGGGAACTCAAGCACGATTAGTGTCGGCCCGATTCTTACAGCCTTCCCGAGGGAACAGGGAGCTTTGTGGTTTACAGTGATGCGTCTAAGAAGGGGTTGGGCTGTGTACTGATGCAGCACGGCAAAGTAATAGCTTATGCATCCCGACAATTGAAGACGCACGAGAGGAACTATCCAACTCATGACCTGGAACTAGCAGCAGTGGTATTTGCATTAAAGATCCGGAGACACTACCGTATGGCGAGAAAATTCGATTTTTGAGATCATAAAAGTCAAAAGTATCTGCTCACCCGTAAGAAATTGAACATGAGGCGTATGCAGATGGTTGGAATTAGTGAAGGATTATGACATTGATATACAATACCATCCCGGTAAGGCTAATGTAGTAGCCGATGCCCTCAAAGCGAGAAGCTGATGCATACTTACTGCGGGTGACGAGATAAATACAGAGTTACAGCGAGAGTTTGCTCGAGTGAAATTGCGATACTAGTAGGAAAGACCACGGCTCGCTTAGCCCGATTAACAAAGACAACCGACCTTGAGACAACGTATCATTGAGGCTCACCGGTGGACCCTCGATTAGTGGAAAAACTTACTGCAGTAACTACAGGTGAGTTGACAGAGTTTTCCCTATCCACAGATGGAGGATTGCTATTTCAGGGACGATTGTGTGTGCCAGACGATGACAAGCTGAGAACTGAGATCTTGAACGAAGCCCATAACTCACCATTTTCGATGCATCCTGGCAGTACCAAGATGTACCGAGATCTGAAACAGTCATTCTGGTGGTGTAACATGAAGCGCGACATAGCAGAGTTTGTCAGTAAGTGTTTGACTTGTCAGCAGGTGAAGGCACCTAGACAGAGGCCCGCGGGACTGCTGCAACCCTTACATGTACCTCAGTGGAAATGGGAGGAGATCTCAATGGATTTCATAGTTGGACTGCCTAGAACTTTACGAGGTTACACAGTAATTTGGGTCATAGTGGAAGGTTAACAAAGTCGGCACATTTCCTACCAGGGAAGCCCACCTATTCTACAGATAAGTGGGCGCAGCTTTACCTGGAAGAGATAGTCCGTTTGCATGGGATTCCACCAAGATTATTTCGCATGAGGATCCACGTTTCACCTCCAACTTCGGAGAAGTTTACAGAGAGCGTTGGGTTCACAGTTGAACTTCAGTACAGCTTTTCATCCACAGACGGATGGGCAGACAGAACGACTAAACCAGATATTAGAGGATATGTTGCGAGCTTGCACTTTAGACTTCCCAGGCAGTTGGGACACTCATTTACATCTGATGGAGTTTGCTTATAACAACAGCTTATCGATCGACCATCTAATGGCTCCATTTGAAGCTCTCTATGGAAGACGTTGCGAGAACTCCGCTTTTAGGAGAGGTTGGTGAACGCCATTGTTGGGTCCGAGTGAGTGCGAGTCACTAATGAGGCGAAGCAAAAGATTAGGGCGCGGATGCGAGACCGCCCAAAGCGCATGAGAAGAGTTATGCCGACACACGAGATTTAAGAGACCTAGAATTCGATGTTGGGGACCACGTATTTCTCGGGGTGGCCCCAATGAAGGGAATTCTAAGGTTTGGCCGGAAAGGAAAGCGAGTCCGCGATTCATCTGGACCATTTGAGATTTTAGAGAGGATTGGTGCGGTGGCCTCTGATTAGCACTGCCGCTTTCTCTTTCAAATGATTCACAACGTATTCCATGTCTCCATGTTGAGAAAGTACGTTCCAGACCCGACTCATGTCATAGACTTCGAACCATTGCAGTTAACAGAAGATCTGAGTTATGGCGAACGACCGGTACAAATTATTGCAAGAGACCGAAAGACCCTCCGTGAATCTGCGAGATCGGCTTAGTTAAAGTGTTGTTGTGGCGAATCACCGCCGGAAGAAGCTACCCGGGCGCGAAGAAGAGGAAGTGCGAGCTAAATACCCAGTGTTTTGAGAATAGGAACTTTCGAGGACGAAAGTTCTTAAGGAGGGAAGATTGTGACGACCATCATCACGGTATTATTATTATTTTTTTTATTTAACGCTCTAGTAAACGCCGTGTTTTAGTTTGGATTAGTGATTTTAATCAAGCTCGGCGAGAGGGAGGCCGTAATTTTGTTTAGCTTATGTGAATTATTTCTGTTAAGATGAGATTAACTATGAAAATTAAAGGGAAAGGTAATTTTAAGGGCGTTTTGGTGATTTAGGTCTAAATTAGGGTGATCATTAGCACATGACTTGACCTAGATAGATGGTATATAAACTCATAATCATGAGAAACCCTAGCCTTCACATCTACTCCTTCTTGTAACAAAAACCCTAACCCTAGGAACATTTTAGTCTTCCTCCACAAGTTGACCTAGCCGGCAACCTCCCCTCTTCGATTACAACCACCGCGCACCTCACGGCGAGAGATCGTCGTCCGCGCGTCTTCGCCTTGAGCGAGGTAGTAGGTGCGCGACTCCGGCAGTCGCCACGTGATAGATCGACCCACCCGCCGATCGCGTTTGCCCCCGTCAACGTCCTGCCGCCGCTCGCATCTACCGCACCGGGCCGTACCGATCGCTCGCGCGCCCGCCTCTCGGTTCACCTACTACTTTTTGCCGGTTTCGAGTTGCGTGCCGCCGACGAGGAGGGCGATCGGGTAGCAGGTCCCCCCGCCGATCCACGAACGCGATCGAAGCCAGCCGTCCGCGAGTCTTCAGCCAACCGCAACCGAAGTCTCCCAGCCGCCGCAGTTCCGTGGAGTCGCGCGTCCGCCAGCCGCTGCTCGAGGATCGTTCCAGCACGCCCAGTCGAAGAAGCCGCCGGATCACCCACGAGCCACCGTCGCCGCAGCAAAGAAGACCGAAGATTCACCGTGCACGCGGACTCCACGCACGCCACCGCCGTGACGTGACTTTACAGACAAAGGATTTGTCGTTCGGTGAGCGATATTGCTAGGTATCGAATTCGATCGAGAATTATTTGTGTCCCGTGGATTACTTAAGCGTTTGATTGAAAACTTAGGTTACGTTCGAATACCTTTTGTAGAAGCGAACTTGGAGCGGGATTGATCGTCAAAGCGGACTAAGAGATAAGGGGTTTCGCATTGAGCTCGAGGTAAGCGGGACACGATATCTTAATGCAGTAATTTGAGTATCGCATGATTAGGGTTTTAGTGAATACTTGGAGTTTGAATTCGGAAATTATGGTGTGAATCAGGTTTCACTAAAAGGAGAATAGGCAGGGAGTTCGATTAGGTTTTGGAGTAAAATCGAAGCTCGAGGTAAGGGACCTTGTGCCGAATATTTTTTTATGGGATTAAATGAAAACGATTTTATGATTTCATGCGAAAATACTTTATAATTTTCTATACGAAAATATACAGATATTCATGTGAGAATACGTAATATTTTATGTGCAAATACTTCGATGCTTCAAGTGGAAATAACCCATTATTTTATGTGAGATTATTCTCGTATGTTATGTAAAAGTATTTCATTATTGCATGTGAGAATAGGACAGTAGTTTGTATGAGAATGGTACATGTTTTCGCAGCAAAGTATGATCTTCAAACTGTCCATGAGAAAGTATGATTGATATATTGATGATGATGTTTGTGACATGTACTTTATTATTATGTGACTGATGGGACCTCATGCATGTTTGTATGCCACGAAATGAACTTGTGAATAGTGTGGACATTGGTTATCCTGAGATCATTATGTGCATGGTCAAACATGCAATAGAGACCTATGGGTCAAAGTACAGGGGTCTGTGAGGGACTCAAAACGAAATGACTCAGGATGACCAGTCGGCCCCACAATTAAATAAGCAGTCATGGGTTAAAGACCTGACAATTAAATAAGCAGTCATGGATTAAAGACCTGACAATTAAATGAGCAGTCATGGATTAAAGACCTGACAACTAAATAAGCAGTCATGGATTAAAGGCCTGACAACTAAATAAGCAGTCATGGATTAAAGACCTGACAATACTAGAAAGTTTTAGGTCCCATATATGTATGTTACGAATGAGTTTAGAGATCATGATTGTATGTGTATGCATATCCCAAACCTCGTAGCGAGGTCACTTACATCGGGTATTGTTCGCAATACTCACCCTTTCTTTAAAAATGTTTTTCGTAAAGGAAAGGGCGTGCGGGGCGAGTGACGGGGAAGCGTTACTAAAACCATGGGGACCGACATGTTTTCCGCACATTTCCATTTTAAACTGATGTTATCTCTATGCTTTTATTTGGAGTTAAACTTATTTACGTTTTAATAGGCCATGCTAAAACGATGCTTTTATCTGATTTTAATGTTTTGTTTTTGGGATCCCTGAAACTATTTATGTTGATTGGAAATTTCTTTTAAATTCTTTTATCTCTCGGCCTATAAATGCATGCATGTGTAGTAATGTCCCTAGGAATTGGCCATAGAAAAGTAGGGGCGTTACATTTTATCTAAAATAATAGAGATTTCTATTGTTTTACAAATAAAATTAGATCTGGAAAGTGCCTGAAACTGCTGTAAAAACCTTTAAAACATACTCTTTTCCGCTAGAAAATCAAAGCCCTAGATTACACTAACTATCATTTGGTAAACTTTTGGTACAAAAAGAATCTAAAATACATTTAAAATAGTCTCAATTTTACATAAATAAATGTTGTAAAATTCTGAAAAAAATTCCATCATCAAAACCTTCAATTTAATTTAAAAGTCGTAAGAGAGAAAACTTTGATAAAAAAGTTAAGCAAACAAAGCCTAAAAACTTTTTAGGAAAAAGATTTCAAGAATCTTTCCTTCTAATCAATCAAGAATGAAATAAAACTCAAAACCTTGAAAGAAAACTTCAATAATCAAGAAAAGAAAAGAAATCAATGAGAGAAAGAAAGAAAACTTTCTATTTTTTTTTCCTTCTTAGAGAGGAAAATGCAAAACGTTCTTCTCTTCTCTATTGTGGTCGACGATTTTGTAAAAAGGGTTAAGGCTTTAAGAGATCTTTTTATTAGAAACCCTCACTTAAAACTCTTACAAACGATATTATTTAAAAAAAAAAACAAAACGAGATAAAAAGGTTTAAATGTCAATTTAAAAAGAAAACAAAATCCTATTCCAAGAAGGATTTATTAAAATTTTTAAAACAAATAAAATATATGTAAAAAATAACTTTTATATTTTTTCTACGGTTGTTATACGGACTCTTTTGAGTTCTGTAAGATTTAGGTAAAATGCGACAGAAATTCACCCGCAACCTATCCTAACTCACACTTAACACCATGAATCGAGTTCTACACCTATTCAACCATTTTCTAATTGCTTTTAGGTGGCTAAGTAATTAAACACTTATGTCTATGGCTAATTAAACTTAGATAAATATGTTGAAATTGATGCCCTAAACTCACGGATTTGTAAATAGAATATGTTTATTCAATAATATAAGAATTATTTTATCCATTTTCTAGACTTGCTTAAACTTAAATCCAATAAACAAACATCCAATGTTCTTTATGTAACTTGAACAATATGTAGTGGGCATACTGGTGGATCATGTTCAAGTAATAACTTAAAGGGTCTATAGTTTATGGATAAGGTTGGATATTTTATCTTGGTAAAACTATGGATACGACCCACTTTGTCTTGGATACAAATGAATTAATTCAATTTGCTCATGTAGAGACATGTGAGTCGGGATATCTTATACAATGAGTTTGTATAAGACCGGACCATGAAATAATATCTCTCTTTGAAACACCGTTAAATGAAGAGATCATTATTTAACTTAGATGGCCATTAGTAACTCAACTTTAATCTTAAGTAGGTTACGAACTCCTGTCTATAAGTGATTGTCCTTTGATTTATATGGGTGAGAGTGGTACGAGTTGTCGACTCAATATTCCTACCATTTTGAGGGTGAGACTGAAGGGGGATGGGAACGTAACTTCACAAGATGGAAATCACTCCTTCCCGAATTTAGGAAAAGTAGAGGAGTTGTTTCTTTAAGTGCTGACTCCGGGTCTTGAACAACAGGACCCCACCCTCTCACTGCCCGGAGAGGGACTTTGTTTATGGTCGGATCATAAGTATGGAGTAAGAGGTAATTACATGGGTAAAAATTGTAATTTGACCCAGTTGTAATTACGAGCACTCATGAAGGGTTGCCTTACAGGTAGTGGTTATATCGGTGGACACAATATATTCTACTGTAAACCCGAGATCTCTCTTTGGAGTTTCTTTAAAAAAAAGAAAAGAAAAAGAAAAAGGTTGGTATGGTTTGGTTATGTAAAGTTAAAAAAAAATAAAGAAATAAAATGATATTTTTTCTTTTGTTTTGTTTTAAAAAGAAAAAAAAAAGAAAAGGAAAGTGGAATAGAAATAAAAAAAAGAGGGAAATTGGAAGGTGGGTGGAGCACCACCGCCTATGTTTTATTTAACCCATCTTCTTTCTATTTTCTTCTCATTTTTCACAATCATAAGAAGAGCTTCGTGGGAGAGAATTGAAGGAAGAAGAAGGAGGAAATGTTCTGGTTTTGAGGTTGAAGAAGAAAGGAGAAAGATCATTCAAGCTTCCATGGAAATTCTATGATCAATTGAGCCCAGTTCTGATATTTGGATCATTTCGAGCTCCACGAGAAGAGGTAAGAGGTGAAGTTTGAATTTCTTGAAAGTTAACTCATATTTGAACAAAATTCGTGAAGGAACCTCGAGCAAATTCTGAATTTATGTTACTGATTTGTTAAGAGGAAGGCAGAGGAAAGATTTTGCTGTCAAATCTGAGAAACTTATGGTTTTGGGGTCGTGTTGATCAGTAGGATTCGAATTAGAAACTGTAATATGTATGATTGGAAAGCTTATTAAATTTCCTACAACTTTCATGAAGAACTCGTGAGTAGAAAACGACTGAAAGATGTTTTAAATTTCAAGTCAAGATGTTATAAACGACTGGTGCAGTAGGGAAGCGAATCTTGAATTAGCAGAAGTTTGTTTTTACGAAAGCTGCTTTTGAGGTATTTTCAGACAAATTCTTTGGGAATTTCAATTTCATTTCTTCATATGCATTTTAGAGGGTTGAAAAAGGAAGAGTTTGGTATAAGGAACATCCTTTTTGGCTAAGTAATGAAGAAGATATGATTGTGTGAAGTCAGGGTATGAAATCTGTAAAATGCTGGAAAATAGATAGAATGTCTTGTAATTTTAAGGTTTGAAAAATTCATCAGCTCGAGGTTCTAATGCTTGGTTTTGGTATGTTTGACAGGGCAAGAGCAAATAGGTCGAGTATACGGGACAAAGTTCTAGTTCTAACGCTGTGAGTGACAAAACGAACTTCGAAAAGATTTATATGCTTGAACTATGCTTAAGGAAACACATGACTTCTCTAGAATGAAATGGCTTTAATGCTTTATGTTTTCTTTTGAACACATACTTATGAGCATACATGTTTTCCTACAAATGATTTTAAGTGCTCGTTGTGAGCCTAAATTTTCCGATGAAATTTATATGTGAGCATATGTTTATTGGTTACCGAAATTTAGTGAATGTTATGATTTCAAGTAAGTATGTACTAACAAGTATTATTTAAAGATTTCCAGTTTTGTGAACAAGTTGAGTAAGCTTGAGTTTTACGAAAGAAAAGATAAGTAGGCATGTTCAAATATTTTTATATGTTTTTCTTAGACTCGAATAAGTAAATGACTGAGATATTGAGCCCGATGTTGTATAGCACCGTGTGCACACAGGTCATTTTCTGTTGTCAACGTTGAGTGTACTTCGTGACAACAATGTTGTCATGAGTGTTGGGCGGGCCCCACTACGATAAGGACGATGGGAGTGCTGGGCGAGCCCCACTACATCGTAGAGTAAACGTTGGTTGTACTGGGCGTGCCCTACACAACGTAGATTGTCATATGTTTTATAAGGGTTAATATTATTGATATGCCTTACGAGATTTTAATGACATACTTGTTGGTTTTCTGGAAAAGCTATTATGATTACACGTTTACTCTTAACGCTTGATTATAGATGCATATGCTCATAAGTGTCAGGTGATATGATTTACGAGTTATAGATTTTAAACTCAGCCACTCACTGAGCTCCATAGCTCATTCTTTTAGTGTTTTCAAACTTTTCAGGTAGAGATCGAGCTTCCGGTGCCTGACATCCTACCATAGTCTGTTGGAAGCTCCACGAGTTCTATATTTTGTACGTGGGTGGAGTTGTATAGCAAGTCTATATGTATTGTGGGTTATTTGGGAGAGGACTATGTAGTTATGTTTGTGTGTGCATTCGAGGTTGTGGTTGTGTAAACTATGGTTGGGTATGTTTTTTGTTGTGATGCTCATACCCGTTTCAGTTTTCAAGAGAGTCTTAAGTAGGGTTACTCCTTACATAGGTTTCGTAATTGTCTATATTTCGTTGTGTCATGCTTAAAGTGTTTCTTATACAAATATAGTATGCTTATCAGGTAAAACAGGGGCAACAGGTATCGTTAAAGAGGTGAATGATGTATGTTGGCTTCACGTCGTCTACCGGGCTAAGTTAGTTGTGAACAACGTTCGTGAAGGATGCTTGAGCCAATTCTGACCTTAAGTTGCTGTTTTGTGAAGAGGAAGACAGAAGACAGAATTTGCTGTCAAATCTGAGAAGTCTCTAATGTTTTGGTTTTACTCATCTGTAGACTTGGAATCAGAGGCTCTAATAGGTATGGTTGGAAAGCTTATTTAATTTTCTACACCTTTCGTGAAGAAATCGTGAATAGAAAATGATTGGAAGATGTTGTAAATATCAGGTCAAGTTTCGGGTTGCAGCAGGAAATCGAATCTGGAATAGCAGAAGTTAGTTCCTGGGAAAGAAGCTTTCGAGGTATGTTTGAACAAATCCATTGGGAATCTCAATTTTATGTCTTGATATGATTTTTAGAGGATTCAAAAAGGAATAGTTTGGTATAAATTTCACCCTGTTTGGCTAAGTAATGAAGAAGTTATGGCTGTCTGAAAATAGGGCAGAAAATCTGAAAATGCTGGAAAATTTGAAAGTGTGTTTTCTTGTAATTTTAAGGTTAAAAAGAATGAGCTCGAGGTTTTAATGGTTGAATTTGGTTTGTTTGACAGGCTAAGAAGAAATAGGTCAAGTGTACGGGTCAAGACTCTAGTTCTAACACTGTGAGTGACAAAACGAACTTCGAAAAATGAACTATATGCTTGAAAAATGCTTTAAGAAATGCAAGTTTTGCAAGAATGAAAGATTTCAATGCTTTAAGTTTTCCTTGAAACACATGTTTATGAGTATTCATATTTTCTATGAAATGATTTCAAGTGCTCGTTGTGAGCCTAAATGTCTTGATGAAATTTATATATGAGCATATGTTCTTGATTGTCGAAATTTATGGAAATGTTATGATTTCGAGCAAGTATATTTTAGCAAGTATGTTTTTAAAGATTTCCAGTTTTATGAACAAGCTAAGTAAGCTTGAGTTTATGAAAGAAAAAATAAGCAGACATGTTCAAATGTTTTCATGTGATCTTCTGAGATATTGAGCCCGAGGCTTTATGGTACCGTGTGCACACAGGTCTTATTCTGTTGTCGACGTTGAGTGTACTCCGTGACAACAGCGCTGTCGTGAGTGTTGGGCGGGCCCCACTACGACAAAGACGATGGGAGTGTTGGGCGGGCCCCACTACATTGTAGAATAAACGTTGGTTGTACTTGACGTGCCCTACACAACGTAGATTGTGACATGTTTTAAAAAGAGTTTATATCCTTTACATGCCTTACGAGATTTTAACGATATACTTGTTGGTTTTCCTGAAAAGCTATTATGATTACACAGTTACTTTTAACGTTTGAATACGTATGCATATGCATATGCTCATAGATGGCCAGTGATATGATTTACGAGTTAATAGTTTTCTTTTTAAACTCAAGTCACTCACTTTGAGCTTCATAGCTCATTCTTTCAAGATTTTCCCCACTTTTCGTGTAGAGATCGAGCTCCTGCACCCAAAACCCGCCATAATCTGCTTTGGAAGCTTCACAAGTTTGATATGTTGTGCGTGGGTGGTGTTGTATAGAAAGTCTATATGTATAGAAGAAGGACTATGAAGTTATGTTTATGTGTACATTCTAGGTTGTGGTTGTGTAAACCATGGTTGGGTATATTTGTGGTTGTGATGCTCACATACGTTTCAGTTTTCTAGAGAGTCTTAAGTAGGGTTACTCCTTATGTAGGTTACGTAATTGTCAATATTCCGCTGTGTTATGTTTAAAGTGTTTCTTATACAAGTATAGTATGCTTATCAGGTAAAGCAGGGTCAACAGGTATCGTTAGAAAGGTGAACGATGACTGTTGGCTTCACGCCGTCGTCGGGCTAAGTTAGCAGGTAGTTCGGGAGGGGGTGTGACAGTCCGCAACCAAGATGATATTAAGATTGTTTTTTCAGGTCATCATATTTTCTCCGGTTAATTTCTCAGTGGCCAATAAGGAAAGGATTAAGCTATTCATATTGTTGAAAACAAAAATGTTTGTATTAGTTTCTCGCTAAACATTTAATTAATCCAATCATTTTTAGCTAATTATCTAATGATTCCTAAGTCATTAATAAATCGCAATGATACTCCAAAGGTTTAGAATGTATGACACCGAAGGGTAATCAAAAACACTCTTCCTCTGGATCAAGATATTCTTGACCAAAACCTAATGCCGGAATAACTCTTATTCCTATAGATTTTAGTTACTATTATTTGGTCTAGATACAATTACAACTAATGTATCCTGTGAGTGTAACCCTTTATCTTTAGATTCCAGAGTCTCGATCCAACAAAATCTGCCGAAGGGTGGACTAGGTTGAAAAATAAACTAAGGTAATCTTTATCCTTGTTCAGGTGTTCACTGTGTTCCGATTTCTATGATCAAAGCCCTCCGAAGGGATTGTCTGGTCCAAGCCAAACTAGCAGGCTGATCATAGTAATCTCACGGTGTGAACCGATAAAAGAGACCATGAGTTTTGTTTTCACTAAACCTGCTCCCACTCACTATAAGTACCCTCTCCATTCACCTTGCTATTGATCCATACAAACGTTATCCGAAGGGGGACGCTCCCGTTTGCGCCACGAGGCCAAGTATGGATCTCACGGTGTGAACTTCCCGAAGATATGTAGGTGAAAATATATGTATCATATACACTTTTCCTCCCACTGGATACTTTAACTCTATAGGAAATTTACCTAGGCTAAACCCGACTAATGGTTTTTACCTAAACTTATCAATATAACTCTTATATTAATAATTAATATAACTCTTATATTGATTTTATCCTAAGTTTGCTAATATAACTTTTTATATTAAACCTAGGATTTCTAGTTTATTAACCCCTCAATAAACTTGCTGACGCTACTATAATTTATAAACCCTCTGATTAAAATTCACTCCCAGGTCAGTTCCCAGGTAGGGGTGTTCCGTTTCCGTCAGCTTAAATACCCCAGCCTAGACAGAACCTTCCTTAGACAGAGTTCCTCTTTTAATCATTGTTTATAAATTATATGGTTCCTAATTCTAATATAATTAGAACTAGATAACCTAAGGTCTATTAATTCAAAGTTCTAAACATTTTAAAACTAATAATTAACCTTAGGTGACATGCATACTATGTTATATTTGTTTGATCATCCATCACATGAATAATAAACATACATAGCATATTCATCTCATGAATTATAATGCATGTCAATGTTGCCCAAAAATTAATATAACTTCTTATATTAATTATACATGCAAACTATATAATATAACACTTTATATTATAAATGATGCATGGAAATGCTTAACCTAAGGTGAGATTTTCTAAATAGCATACATTATGCATAGATATAATTATACAACAATTGCATAAAATTAAATAGCAAAAATTAGACCATTTTTGGCACCCTAAAACAATTTTAATTAATATAATCTAATTATATTAAGAGAATTTGTAATGGGTAGCAAAATTGAACATATTATTTGCAAATATAGCATGTTTTGAAATGATTTGCAAATATAGCAAATATTTAAAAAAATCTTATTCACTTCCCTTTTCACCCTTTTAATTTTGCGCGTTACCTCTGCCTTGGCCTCCTGAGAGCCGAAGGTGAGGGTGAGGGTGAGGGTGAGGGTTTGGTTTATTTACTAGTTTTAATTTCTTGGACAAAATTAAAGTCTTTCCTCGAGTCAACACTACGGTCCATTAACTTCCACATTACCCTACCTCATGACTTTTCTTCATCACTGTTCTATTCTCAAAAAGTCAAAATAAGAGATTTTTTTTTGTAACGAAAGTTTAAAAGATCTTCTCATTACCATTTTAGTGATTCGTATACCATTGCTTATTCCAAATTTTAGGTCCATGGAAATGGATTTCAGATTGTTTCCATTTCCTTTTTGCACCTTTCTTTAGCTTTCATGCTCCTCATTCTACACAAGAAGTCTATAATTGATAGTAATAGATTTTTATCATCGATATATTCCAATTAGTACAGATAAAAAACACATATAGAAGTCTATCAGTGATAGTGATATAGACTTCAATCAGAAAAGATAAACAACACAAATAGAAGTCTTTCGGTGATAGTGATAGACTTCTATCACTAATAGATTCCAATCAAAATAGATAAACAACACATATAGAAGTCTATCGGTGATAGCGATAGACTTCAATAAAAGATAAACACCACAAATAGAAATCTATAATTGATAGTGATAAACTTCTTTTCACAGATAGACTCCAATTAGAAGAGATAAAGAACCTAAATAGAAGTCTATCTGTGGTAGTGTTAGACTCTTATCAATAATAGATTCCAATCATAACAGATAAACAACACATATAGAAGTCTATCGGTGATAGTAATAGACCTCTCTCATTGATAGATTTCAATAAGGGATAAACAACACAAAATATAAGTCTATCCTTGATATTGACAGTGATAGATTGCTAAAAAGTCCAGAGTAATAATAGTAACTTTTGAAAGAATAAAATTAATTTTAAAATAGAAGACAAAGGAAACAAAATTGGAGGGTATTAGGTCCCTCGGTTGGATCATTGGAGCTCGTCATCTGTAGGTCCATTAGGTCCCTCGGTTGGCTCAAACTGGATAAATTGAGGGTTTACAGTTTGGTGTGAATTTGAAGTGTTGAAATTCATTAAAAGGATATTTATGTCATTTATATGAGATATGATTGACATAATATATAGTTTAATGTGAATGAGATTCATAATAAACTATAAGTTAGCCTAATTGATTAATTAGTGCTAATTTGGAGAAATTGTATTGAGAGAAATTAAATTGATTATTATTATGCTCTGAATTAAATTGACATAAGATCTGTTTTTCTGTGAAGTTTACGCTCTTATTATGCTCTGAATTACAAAATGAAAGAGATTTTGTGTTTGGTGATAGAAGTCTATCAGTGATAGGAGTCGCAAGCCTCTGGAGTATCTTCCAATTTGATCTTCTGTTGGAGCTCTTTTCGTGGGTATTTGAGTTTTTCAATCAACCGGAGTTTTTTTCGTGGGTATATCACTATTTTTCTGCAATGTTTTGGAATCGCAAGTCCGATTTTGGTGATTGTTTTGTTTTCTAGATATGCTAGTGGTCATCAGCGATATACACATAACATCAGTGACATCAGTGATATCTATCATTGTTTTCTAGATATCAATGATATCAATGATATCATTGATCAATATATATGATAGTGATATCAGTGATATTTATCACTGTTTTCTAGATATCAATGATATCAGTGATATCATTGATCAATAGATATGATATCAGTGATATTAGTGATCAATAGATATCAATACTATTAGTGATATCAGTGATATCATTGATCAATGATATACGAGTGACTATTGTGGTGATCGGTTTCTATATTACTTAATGTTGTTAATGTTGTTATTACTTTTCGCATGAACTATTATGAAGCTTCCAATAGTTATTTTTATAGTGGACAATGGAATGAGAAAAATTTCTAAGAGAATTACAAGATCATTGGAATTTTGGTTGATGAGATGATGTGTTTTGATGATTTTATTAATCTGATTGCGAAAGAAGTTCGAATGACTAGTTCTATTTCTTCTATATAATTGTCGATGTTATTAGGTTATGGGATGAATGATGCTCAGGATGTGGTTAAAATTCAAGAAGATAAAGATGTTGCTTGATTTTTAACTTTAGTGAAAGATAAAAATACAAGATATCCTTTAGTTGCTCATATTACTGATGCTTGTTTTGATGACTCCTCTTATGCAATTAGTGATGGGAGTGACAACTTATGGAGGTGTAATCCGCCCAGCTGGGAATCATTCTAAATGTAGTTCGATAGATGTTGACATGAATGCATTACCTCCAATTGTTAAACGTCAAGCAGGAAGACCCCGAAAGTAAAGGATTTCGTCGATTGGTGAAGCAAGAAGTCACACAAAATGTAGTCATTGTCATCGTGTTGGTCACAATCGTAGGACATGTAAATTTCCACCATTTTTACCATGATGTAATTTTTGACAATTGGTTTTAGATATATTTTTTCAAGATAGAACTCAATATTGTTGCTATCATACTATTCATACTGTCAATACAATGTTTGTGATTGTTTCAAAAGTTTAATATCAATACTATGAACACAAAAACTTTGGCATCTGATGAGAAAATTTGAAAACCACACAACAAACAATAATAGCTAACAGATAGACAACTATCTGTGATAATGATAGACAACTTCCACTGATAGAAGTCTAACACTTCTATTAGTGATAGACATCTATCACTAACAGAAGTCTATCACTGGAAAGAAGTTAATGATTGATAGACAACTATCAGTGATAGACATCTATCACTGATAGAAGTCAGATAGAAGAATGAAGTTAATAATCATGAAGAACAAGAAGTCTAATAGAAAAGTTATTAATTATAGGTAATAGATAGGTAGAAGTCTATCAGATAACTATCATTGATAGAAGTCTATCACTTCTATCAGTGACAGTAGTTTATCACTTCTTTTTCATCAACTTTTATCAATCATTAACAGTGATAGTAGTCTATCACTTCTATCAGTGATAGACAGTGATAGAAGTCGAATAGGAACAAGAAGTCTAATAGATAATAGAAAAATTATGAGTAATATGTAATAGATAGACAACTGTGGTAGAAGTCTATCAGACAACTATCACTGATAGAAGTCTATCACTTCTATCAGTGATAGATATCACAATAGTAGTTTATCAAAATTATAAGAAAAAAATTAGTTATTAAATAAACAGACTTCTATCAGTGATATCACTGATAGCATCCCATCAGTGATATCACTGATATCAGTGGTTGGCGTGGGGTGTTTTAGTAATTTCAATTCCTCTTTCAAATTTTTGCTATTTGCTGGCCTATTTGCTACCAGCCCAATTGCCCCTTATATTAATGAAATAAATAAAATTTAATATTAATTAATATAAAAAATATTTTATATATTAAATAATATTAAAATAAATGTTTTCTGCCCGTTGCTGCTTTCCGTGAAACGCCTGTGGCGTTGCAACGTTAATACCAGCGTTGCAACGCTGTCTTTCCTCCGTTTCTGATCGTTGAAGCGCGCCTCACCATTAGCGTTGCAACGCTGTCGTCTTCTCAGTCGCGCGCTTGCCGTAGTGGCGTTGCAACACCAATGAACAGCGTTGCAACGTCGTTCACAGAACAGAATGGATATGTCAATTTTTTTTTTGCTTGGTTTTCCTCCATTCTTCTCAGCAATCACTTTGCCTCGATCGACACGAACTTACAGACTCGATTTACAATTAAAATTGCCCAAAATATCGGGCCCTTACATTGAACAATTCAATGAAAAAATTGTAAATCTAAGTGCCAAAAATGTAAACATCTAATTTTGCAAACCTTCATTCATCTCATGAACAAAATGTAATCCCACCTATGTTTTTGACAGATCTAGAACAAAAAACAAGAACACTATTGTTCTCTGATACCAATTGAAGGGATTGAATCCCATTGCGGAAGCGATTTGAATCGTGTGTTCTTGTAATGTATTACATAGATCAAATCAAAACATACATAAAAAGATTAAGCATGCATACTAGATCAAATGGACAACAAGTGCATTACCTTTGTAGATAAAACAACACGTGCTCCTTTGATCCTCACATTCTCACGATCTCAACGATCTTGCGTACTCCACAAACTATGAAGTAGTTTTCAATATGTCCGCTAGATCTTCTCCGTTGTATCTCTAGGAGAAGAAAGGTGGTGGAACCTCTTTTGGAGTTGGGAGAGAATTTTAAGAAAACAAGTGCTTTGGAACTTTTCCAACAAAAGCACTTGCAAAAGAGCACTAGGGTAGCCTATTGAAATTAGGTTTAACAAATGTGCATCTCATGCACATATTTATAGAGAAATTGGATGGAAATGACCATCCTACCCTTATAGTGCTCTTATGATATATCTCTCATGGATTTAACCATATGTTATATCAATTATATCATATGTAATTGGCATATCCCTTTAAATATAAAATTGAACATTTCAATCTCACTCCAAACTATAAACCGTTCTTATTTCCATGTTGAGCCAACGAAGGGACCTAATGGATCTATAGATCATGAGCTCCAATGATACATGATTAATCGATCAAACTCTTTGATTCAATTAATCAACATTCATTAACTATAAGTCATTCCACTATAAACTCATAGTTGCACTCTCCTCACTGTAGACTATGTTGTATCCACTGATATAATCAATACTTGTGAGTCGATCCTTCACAGGTTGTTCGTAATCACAGCTGGGTCAAATTACCGTTTTACCCCTGTGAATACATCTTGTTCCTTAAGCTTTACTGATCCTCTAATGAACAATCAATCTATGATCCTACCATAAAACTTTATCCTTCTTAAGCTAGTAAGAAGGAAGACCCCATTGTTCAAGACCTGGATTCAGTTCTTAAGAGAACAACCTATCTGATTCCCTAATTCAGGAATGAGTGAATTCCTTCTTACATAGTTAAGTTCCCAGCTACTTACAAAGTTATGTCCCTGAGAAGGTAGGCTTATTAAGTCGGCTACAGACCACTCTCACCCAACTAGTCTAAAGACGAACCTCATAAACAGGAGTTCGTAGCTTGCTCAGGATTCAGGTCAAGTCACTAATGATCATCTATGAATTATTATACATATCTTAATAACAGTGTTACTCTAGTAGGTTAATAACTCGCGGTCCTAGTCTTGTATAATCTTATTATACAGGATGCCCCCACTCGCATGTCTATCACATGAACGAGTTGGATTACCTCGTTTGTATCAAATACAAAGAGGGTTGCATCCACGGTGTTACCAGTATAAGGTTCCCAACCCTATGCATATACCATAGACCTTTTAGGTTATACTTGAACAACTTAATCCAACTTATGTCTACTACATAAATGTTCAAGATCTATCATTATAACCTTGGAACTTAGTTTATTGGATTTAGATTTATATGCGAGAATATAATAAATAACAACTTTATTTATTCTGCAATGATAATTACAAAACTATACTTGTTTAGGACATAAATCCCAGCACTAAGGTGCATAAGGAAATGAATTAATGTTATTAATTTCATTTTCAGGGCAAACGGAGATAGAAATAACTTATAATCCTTGGAACCCTTTTGGTGATTGTGAGTGACTCTATTTTAGAACTATACTTGACCTTTGTTTTTCTTCAAAAGCATAAATGTTGATCATTGAATCATGCTTGAATTAATTTTGTATAGTTTCATGGAGTTTTTGACATAATGTTCTTGATGGAACTTAAGCATGTTTTGAATTAGTGTGTAACTATATATTCAAGTATGGAAACTAATTGTGGAAGTATGATTTCCTCTAGAGAATGCCTTGTGTAAATTCACTTGGTAACATGTTTAGGAAAGTAATATGCAAATGTCGAGAAATTGATGTATGTGTTTTGAAAACATGATTTCCATGGTAAACAAAGTATGCCCCTGTATGTTGTTAACCCCCAGTACTGAAGGACATCGAGAAGGTACTTAGGAGGGAGGAATCGTGTTTTCCCGATACTAAAAGACAATGACAAGGTATTCGGGTAGTAAATGGACTTATCCTAATACTGAAGGACATAGATAAGGTATTAGAGAAAACCAAAGTGCCCAATGGCATTCCACGTGCACGTGAGAGAGGTATGAACGTTGTTGGTATAAAGATAACTCTACCACCGCTAAGGTTCGAAAGTTGTATCATGCCATGAGTTGTATTATTATGAGCTTCTACGCTATTGATCTGTCTATTCTTCATTATAATACTACATTATGAGTCTTTATGTTATACATAAGTGGTGACTTAAACCTGTAAATTGATAGCATGACTTGATTATGTTTACAATACAGTGTTAAGTTATTTTCTACTTATACCCTGTCCATTATTATGCTTCACCTTTGAGTTTATAATGTTTTAAAAATAGACTCTCACTGGGCTTCCCAGCTCACGTTTTCATTATGTTTACTCTTCCCAGGTAGCAGACGAGTTCCTGGTGCTTAGCCTTGACGAGACCTGTTTGCCCCCACGTCGTTTTAGCTCCTTGTATATACACTTTCTTATGTATAAGGTTTGTAGTGAAAACATATTAGTTGAGTTGTAATAAACTTGAAAGCTTTATGACTAGCTAAAGAACATAGTATTGGAAGTGAATGTGTCTTGCTTATATGTGAATTTCAGTGTTCAATCTTGCTTGTTCAAACGTGTTGTGTTGCGCTTAATTTTAGGTTAAGTCTTGGGTTAGTCGTGAGAGCCGTAAGAGGGTTGGTTTTCTCTGCTCTTTGCATCTCTTCCTAGGTTAAGCAAGTAAGTCGGGAGGGTGTGACAACTTGGTATCGTGAGCAAAAGGTTTTGGGAAGGGAACTAGGTTCATGTATTAAACTAGGAGCTTGTTGTCTTAACTATTTTAATAACATTGTATAATTTAGGACCATGGCTCGAGGTGGCAAACGAGGCAGGCAAGTGGAGGTCGAAACTCAAGAAGCTATTGGTGATAGAGGAAAAGAGGTATCGAGAGGAGAGTCTAGTATCCTCAAGAAGAGGTGAACATGGAAGAACAGATCTTTACGAGGATAACTCAAAGATTAGCTGAAAGTGTTGGATCAACACAAGCAGATCCAGAAAAGAAGTATGGCATTGAAAGACTTAAGGCCTTAGGTGCAACAACATTTGAAGGCACGACAGATCCCGCTGATGCTGAGGTTTGGTTAAATCTGATTGAGAAGTGTTTTAGGGTCATGCGATGCCTTGAAGACAGGAAGGTCGATTTAGCAGCATTCTTGCTCCAGAAAGGAGCAGATGATTGGTGGAAGACAACAGAAAGCAAAAAAGGGGAAGCTTGGAGTTGGAAAGAGTTTCGGAAGGCCTTTGAAGATAAGTATTATCCGAGCTCTTATCGTGATGTGAAGAGGAACGAGTTTCTAGGACTCGTTCAGGGATCGATGACAGTAACATAATATGAGAAGAAGTTCACAGAGTTATCAAAGTATGCTAGCACTATTGTTGCAAGCGAGATAGATCGATGCAAGAGGTTCGAGGATGGTCTATGAACAAAGATCTGAACACCTATGATAGCAAGTTCGGAGGGGTTGAGTTCTCCAAGCTTTTGGAGACGACATTACGGGTGGAGCAAAGCCTAGTAGATGAAAGAATGGGAAAAGGAGTTGTAGGTGGTGGTCATACAACTTATTCTGTTGGTTTATCACGAGACCGATTCCAACGAGGAGATAATAAGAGATTCACTCTAGGTGTTTCTGGAAAAGAGAGCTTTAAACCCCTATCGTGGTGGGCAATCTACTTCAAGGACTGGTACAGGTGGACGTGAGTAAAGACAGAGGCAACATGGGATCAAGTTTTTTGATAGGATCGACAAGGGACTCCCGTACAGGGCAACCCAGTGAACCAGTAGCTTGTTCAGCAAAGAAACTTTTGTGCAACACTTGTGGAAATTATCATTGGGGTCGATGTTTGAGTGGCGAAAATGTATGTTTTAACTGTGGGCAAGGAGGTCACTTCAAAAGGGAATGCCCTCAACTAATGCAAGAAGGCATGGTAGGACAGAGAACCACGTCGCAGACTGTGAACCAGCAGCAAAATATTGGGGTAGCTTGAGGAGAAGGCACTAGTAGTGCTAAGCAGAAGGGACTGATAGGCCGACCCCGACAACAGGGGAAGATTTATGCCATGACACAGCAGGAGGCAGAGGATGCACCAGAAGTTGTTACGGGTACACTTTCTATCTGTGGTAAACCTGCACATGCATTATTAGACCTAGGAGCTATGCATTCTTTTATCTCTAAAATGTTTGTTGCTAGCATTGTTGCGAAGTTAGAACTTTTATCTGGGGAGCTGTGTTTTTATACTTCTATTGGTGATATGTCGATAGTTCGTAGTGTTTATACTAATTGTAGGGTGGAGGTGAATGGTATGACCATGACAGCTGAACTGATTCCCTTAGATCTTCAAAATTCGACGTTATATTGGGGATGGATTTCTTATCTACGTATCATTGATGGAGATCGGATCTCCTTGAGCAGCGGAAACGAATTTGGAATCGTAATATGCAAGATTGTTTTGCTTGAAACAAAAACCAGTACATTGACAAATATACAGAACAAGCATAAAAATAACTCTAATCTAATTAGGCATGGATGTTTTACATGCAAACATGCTACAAATTTAACAATTAAACTAAAGGGAAGAAGAAGAATACCTTTGTAGTTTCTAATTCTCCAGCAACACCTTGCTTCTAGCTTTTCAACAATACAGCAGAACTCCTCTGTTTTTCTCCAATAAAGACACTACCAACAGGAGAACCAACTCTCTGAGTTCTACTTAGATCTACCTTGGTGGAAGGTAATCCAACTCTTGGAAGGTTTTGGGAATAAGAGTGAGAGAGAGAGCAATTCTCCAAAATGCCACCAAAATGATCCATCAACAATAAGCAACCCCCTTCTCCCTGTTAAACTGTCGATAGAGAGAAGGGGAGAGATAGTGGGAAACGGGTCTGCATGGCACGTTCCCTTATTTTATTATTAAAATAATAATAATAATAATTAAATAATAATTAAATCAAATTTAATTATTAATTTAATAGAAATTAAATATCATATATTTAATTTGGATTAAATCTCATTTAATCATATCACCCCTTTAACCTATAGTTTTAATGTACATCCAGTGCACATTAAATTTTAACCTATTGTTTTCAAATGTGAATCACATTCACATTTAATATAATATTTGAACTCTTTCAAATATTCAATTCTCAAATATAATTTAATATGAATCATATTCACATTAATTTATAATATATAGTTCCAAAACTATATATTATATCGTATCTTAATACATAAAATATATTCCCTAATGAATTTGAACATTTCAAATTCAAATGATCTAAGAACCCTTTAGGAGCTAGAAGGTGGACCTAATGGACCTACAGATCAGAAGCTCCTACGATATGAGATTGCTCGGTTAATCTCATTAACCTCCCAATCAACATTCGTTAACTGCGGGAACACTCCACTAAAGTCCCACAGCTGCACTCTTCTCACTGCAGATATATTTCTACGTCCATGGATATTGACCAATAACAGCAAGTCAATCCTTCACGAATGTTCGTAACACCAGCTAGGTCAAATTATCGTTTTACCCCTGGGTTACATCTTGTACCTTAAGTACCAGTGCTCCTCTAATGAACAATTTGCTTGTGGTCCTGTAACGCCCCTACTTTTATAACATAAATTCCTAGGGACATTACTACTCATGCATGCATTCGAGGCCCTAACTGAAATTTAAATAAGTAAAAGTTGATAAATAAAAATCAATTTAATTTGGGATCCCATAGAAATACAAAACGTTTACAAGAAACATAATTAAGTTCGGCCTCTAGTTTCAAAACTCTGTACTACATAAGCGGAAGACAATAATCATTTAAGATTCTTTCTAAATTATGGATGCGAATTCATGACTCTCAGTTCCATGGCTTCAGAGCGCATCCATGCCACTCGCCTAGTATGCTCTCGGCTCACACAAAAACGCTTTTAAAACAGAAAAACAACAAAGGTAGAGGATGAGTATTATAAAATATCCAGTAAGTGGGGGTCGGGAAATGCAAACACATGCATATGATTTTCCTTCAAAACTGACTTTTAAACATGACTATTATTCGTGACTTTTAAGATCATAAAACTCTCTGTAATGGGACCTAAAACTTTCTCATAAAATCATGACTTTTTCTCTTTGGCTATGCGTGGTCAATTGAGTCTACCTGAGTCTTTTCATTTTGAGTCCCTCACAGACCTCTGTAGGTTTGAGTCCCTCACAGACTCCTGTAGGTTTGAGTCCCTCACAGACCCCTGTAATATTGAGTCCCTCACAGACCCCTGTAATATTGAGTCCCTCACAGACCCCTGTAATATTGACCCATAGGGTCTCTAATGCATGCTTTACCATGCATAAGTTCTCAGGAGACCAATTGCCACAGCCTACATGACATGTTCATATACATACAATATGCATGAGGTCCCATTCTTTACATTCATATACATATACATTCAGGAATGATGCAACAATCACATAAACTTAAGGTCATGACATAACTTTCATAACTTTAACTAGGGTCAATCAATCACCAGTAATAAGTACGTTTACTATTTAAGGTGCATAACTAGCACAATAACATAACTGAAAATCTCAATATACAGAAATATACATAATTGTGTCAAGACTCGTTTTTAAATTCTTTGAAATCATTTCACTTTCTGGGTTCTCTCAAACCCTTAAATCATCAAGTTCCTTTCTAGAAAATCATTCACTCGAGGTCCTCGAAAACCCTTTGAAATATTCGCTTTCTAAATTCAAGCCCTAAGCATGAGTTTTGGAAATTCACCTTTGAAATAAATCCTCAACTTTCATCTTTTAAAACAAATACATATTTCAAGAAATCGTATTCACTTCCCTTTTAAGATCGTTTGTAGAAAGTCCCTTACCTTAGCTCAAAACTCCTTACATTCCGCTCCTAACTCAAGGTTTCGCTTGGTCGTGCTCGATAGTCGAATCCCTAAATCACATTCATCAATTCTTTAATTAACTTACATAATTAGAAACTTATTTTGAATCCAACCATAGTTAGGCTAAATTACCCTGCACGACGCTTAAAACGAACTCTGAAACGAAGCAGTGGACCGAGCGCACTCCGGCGAGCGGCGGCGCGTGTGGCGGCGCGTGAGGTGTCGAGAATACCGCGCGTCTGCGCGCGTGAACATCGGATCTGGGACGCCGTCGTGAGCCGATCTATCCAAAACCGCGCGCGCGGTTTAACGGTCGTCGGTCGGGAAGGTCGTGAACCGGTTGAACCAAGAGAGATCAAACCTTCCTTCTTCCTCACTGTTTCGAACGGCGGCGACCCTCAATTGCAGACCAATCCGGCGGCTTGCATCTGGTGATGGGGTTCAACCCTCGATTCGCTCTCCACCGCACGGCTGCAACGGTGTGTCTAATGCGAACCAACGGAACGGTGTGCGGCGGCATCGAGCTCGACGGGAGGTGTTGGTTGATCGGCTGCTGCAGCTGACGGCGGGGTTCGCGTCTGGTGGCCACACGGCTGGTGGTTGTAGATCGATCGGACGGTAGCTGGCGGGTGGTCGGAGCAATGAGAGGTGGCTTGCGGATGGAAATTTTCCTTCTCATGGTGGATGTCGTGAAGGTTGAGAGGAAGAAGGAGAGTGAATAGTTCTCTAGGGTTTGGTGCCCAAATAAGACAAAATTGTCTCCATCAACCCTAATTCCTTACTCTTTTACTAAAATGCCCTCAATTTTCTTCTAAACCACCAACATGCCTTTAGACTTAAATTAAATGACCTCAATTGCTTAATTCCTTAGGTTATACTAAATTAAACTTTTATATCAAGAACTTCAAAAGTTCCATTAACCAAATTTCATATAACTCAACCAACATAAAAAGTAATAAGATTAATAATAAAAGGTACCTGAAGTTCAGGGTCGTTACAATCTTCCCTCCTTAAGAACTTTCGTCCTCGAAAGTTTTCAATCTTGTAATACTTTGGGAAAGCTTGCTCGCACCTTCTCCACCTGGTTACGAAGAGTCCTTCGGTCCCTATGTGAAAATGAGCACTAGTTGTTTCCCAAGTGACTTACACTAGCGTATACTTATTACCCAACGGTCTCACAACTTTAACTTAAGCTCGTCCTCTTCACTGGAGTCTTTCTTCTAAGGCCTTCATGACTGATGCCCTTGACTCGAATTCTAAATTTGGAAAGTTCTAGATTCAAGTTCGAAGATAACTCGAGATACCTATCTCGTATTTCCTTCTCCAATACTTTAATCAGTTTCTCCTGCCTTGTGAATTTAGAATGGAATTCTTTGCCAAAACGATTCCGTTGTTGTTGAGCCTCCAAATCCTCTTTGAGGTTTGCTGCACCAGCTACTAGCATTCATCTCAAGGCATGACTCGATCGTACCATCTGACCATCGTTTCCATAACCTTAACACCCTTTTTAAGAGATGTGACTTCAGGGATAAAGTTAGCAGCTTTGTTTGATTGAACAAGCCTCTTTACGCTATTGGTTAACCTCTCTCGCTACTCTCCATTACCTTTTAGCAAACGTTACAGTGACAATCTCACTCACATGCCTACTTAATTAACTTTGGGGCTTTCTAATGCAAGCAATAACTCGTTGAAAGTTTTAAGTCATGGTAGGAGTAACTCAAACTTAGGTTTCCTTTGGTCGTCGTGACACATGGAGAGTTTCATACAACTTTACCCATTTTATTACAAGAATGCTCCGAAAATTCCGGCAGCATAACGACATAACTACAATAATGCCAAAATTTTCTCTAACACCTGTTTGATAGAACATGCACTTCTAAAATCAGACAACCAACCAATCATGCCTCCAACTTCATTTCAAAGTTACTCGTGGTTCTAAACACACAATACACAGTACTGTTGAACAACCAAATATAAGTGAAACACAATTTCTTTAGTTGTACACAATGATTCTTTAAAGACAAGAAAATCTAACAATCAGGTTGCGACCTTAATTTTTAAAACAACCTTTCAGAGAGTGTAACCAAATCCTCTTGACTTACCCTGATTTAGAACCTAATCAATTATAGATTTTCACATTAAGTGTCAAAATTTTCATTGTAAGTTCAAGGAATCAGAATAGGTTTAAGGCAAGTTATTCAGGATACAACTCGTACTCTATCACTTTTAACCTTTCCTCAGCCTATGGCACAACGCAACAATCATTCATATCGCTCCCTTTTCGAATACCCAACCAATAACAACTTCGATACTAAGCGATCTCGCGAGAATGGATCTAGTCTTTTAAAACTCATTCTCCCCTTGCCTTCCAACTTCTTAAATATCATGATCAGGTGACCACTCGAATATAATGAAACTTTTCTTAACGCCAATGGGGTTGGATACTTTATAATAGTATCCTCTACACTTCTTAACTGTTCCGACTCTTTTGTCATGAAACCCTAACGTTCAACTTCGAATACGAATGGTTCATTCAACACCTCTAGACTTGGAACTTTTCAAGAACTACAATATTCCTCTGTTAAGGTTCTACTCGCGAACTTAGTTGTTCAAGGTTTCTTGAAAGACTTTTCACCTCGTAATGTCTACTCTTTCCTTCCTTTGTCCAAACTACCCCTTTTGATAACGCGCAAGTGAGTCTTATCTTGACAAAGTTTCCTTTAAGCCTTACATCCTGAACTCGGACATTTCCTTTCTAACACCAAACACCTAAGGTCACCTATTCGTCTCCTCTTAGTTCAACAAATTTCATTGTACGCATCTTTTGAAATTTACTTGGACACGTAATTCCTAGGTGACCATTCAACTACTTTCACCTCTTAGAACTTACTCTTCCCTCCTTTTGTCTAAAGTAATCCTTCCAAATTGTCCTCTCTGCCTTTCTTAGACTTGGTTTAACTGGAATGTCTCCAGCAACTTAGTCACAACAATGTTTTACTCTTTTCTTGAGCACTAAATCCATCAAGTCTATCAACATTAGGGTTACTTAAGTCGAATCTCTATAATTTTCATGATGTTCGTAAAGTGATTTGAAAGTCGTTTCGAAATATCTAATCCCTGATTCATGACAGGCGCTAACTTGACTCCAAAATCACCTTAAGGGACACTGTACTACTCGTATTGATGGAATAGGCCGTTCATCCAAAGACGAAAAGATTTATTCTTAGCAACAACTTTCCTTCTACTTCTCATCTCCTATGCACAAGCATAAGGATACACCTTTCTCCTTTACGCACCACACTACTACTTCTTATGGCGGTGAACTACTATTAACTCTTATGTAGAAGGTTGTGTACCCATGATTTGCATTCTTTTACTTTACTGGGCATTCTGTAAGGAGTATTAAAAGTCACCGTTACTTTCACTTTAACTTCGTGTTTAAGTCTACCTCTTGCGTTAAGGATAACCTTAAAATATCAAACTTATTTTCTCTAACGCCAAGGAATTGTTTCTCGTGCTCACTTTCTTTACACTCGACTTTCCCTTTTAGCCAAAATGAGGACTTTCTCAACTATTTGTACCATTGTAGTTCTAATGTCCATTTCTCTAAAATCTCACTTAAGAACAAAGAGAGCCTAACCTTTACTAAAGGGACCCTCCAGCTTTCACTCTAATGGTCGCCGACCACCATCTTTGCTATACTTTTTACTAATTCAAATGGGTTCCTCGGCTTGACTTCTACATAACGAAGAAGGGATTCAAAGCATTTCCCTCTATTAACCGAATTCTCTCTCCTTAATCCTCCGATCGGGGAAAAGGAACTTTACTACATAAGAGTTCAATGTTAACACCTCACGTTATCTCTTTCAAGTTGTACACATATATCTAGTCCAACAGGTAGAAATTAGTGGCAAGGGTCCTTATGCACATTCCACAAGTTGAATACACAAGTGATCACATGAATATCAATTCGTGTACAAGTTTCTGGAGTCCCGACAATCAATTCTCTTGTGTTCTCAAACTAAAACCCTAACTCCTTACTTTTCCCCTTTATACTTGTCTTTATTAAGCTTATTTAGTTTATGGTATCGTTTTTGAAACTTCGTATCATGCCTATCTCAGCAGATAACACATTAATTGTGTATATCCTGTAGCTTTCCTATCGAGCAATGGTATAAATAAAATCAAGTGTTTGAGTATTTTGAAAAGAATTAATTTTCATCTCAACATTAACAATCTATCTTTCCCTTTACATCTCGAGCCTATTTTCGAAACACCCCTGCTCTCTTTACTTTTCAACTCCTTAAATACTATAGTTATGTATTCACTTGAAGATGAAGGGACTTCATTTGGGAACCAACAAGGTCGAAAACTCCAAAGTGGTACGTTTACTAAGTCTCATACCCTTTTATCCAATTGTTCTAGCATGAATGAATGAGACCACTAACCTCTTACCGAACACATTCAAACTTTGACCTTCTCATGAGTAGTCTTAACTTTTATTATTGAAAACTATACTTAAGTAATCTAGTTGCTTAGCAACCTTTAACACTCTAACCTCTTAAGTCTTACTCTTCATTCCCTTGGTCAAAGCGGACCTTTTAACAACCCACAATATGTGTTCTATGACTATAAAACTTCATTTTTAGCGTGAACATCCTTAAATAAAACATTTTCCTGTCTATCGTCAAACGCAGGGATCACATGTATTCTCTTTCCTTTCGGCGTAAAATCACGTCAACTTTACGACATATACGCACATAGATTCGCATATAAGCATTTCCTTTATGCATTTCCTTTTCATAGACAAATAGTTTAGCTCATACATTCTCATTCTTTCTTAGTTTGGAAATTCATCAAACTTGATTTTTATATAAAAGTAT
Source organism: Trichosanthes cucumerina (assembly GCA_036507285.1). Classification (NCBI taxonomy): domain Eukaryota; kingdom Viridiplantae; phylum Streptophyta; class Magnoliopsida; order Cucurbitales; family Cucurbitaceae; genus Trichosanthes; species Trichosanthes cucumerina. Next base: position 6,593,670 of record CM071837.1, read on the forward strand.
CTTTACATAAAATACTAAATTTTCTTTTCATGAACAATTAAAACTTTTAGTTCAAAGGCATACCCAAGGTGGATCGGAGTTGCTACTTAGCCATGGGATACTTGTTGCTTACTCGTAAGCGAGTCTACAAGACCTATAACCTTGGGCTCTAATACCAATCAGAACGCCCTACTTTTATAACATAAATTCCTAGGGACATTACTACTCATGCATGCATTCGAGGCCCTAACTGAAATTTAAATAAGTAAAAGTTGATAAATAAAAATCAATTTAATTTGGGATCCCATAGAAATACAAAACGTTTACAAGAAACATAATTAAGTTCGGCCTCTAGTTTCAAAACTCTGTACTACATAAGCGGAAGACAATAATCATTTAAGATTCTTTCTAAATTATGGATGCGGAATTCATGACTCGGTTCCCATGGCTTCTGTAGCGCATCCATGCCACTCGCCTAGTATGCTCTCGGCTCTACCTGAAAACGTTTTAAAACAGAGAAAACACAACAAAGGTAGAGGGATGAGTATTATAAAATACCCAGTAAGTGGGGGTCGGGAAATGCAAACACATGCATATGATTTTCCTTCAAAACTGACTTTTAAACATGACTATTATTCGTGACTTTTAAGATCATAAAACTCTCTGTAATGGGACCTAAAACTTTCTCATAAAATCATGACTTTTTCTCTTTGGCTATGCGTGGTCAATTGAGTCTACCTGAGTCTTTTCATTTTGAGTCCCTCATGCACTCTGTAGGTTTGAGTCCCTCACGCACTCCTGTAGGTTTGAGTCCCTCACGCACTCTCAGTAATATTGAGTCCCTCATGCACCCTGTAATATTGAGTCCTCACAGACCCTCGTAATATTGACCCATAAGGTCTCTAATGCATGCTTTACCATGCATAAGTTCTCGTGAGACCAATTGCCACAGCCTACATGACATGTTCATATACATACAATATGCATGAGGTCCCATTCTTTACATTCATATACATATACATTCAGGAATGATGCAACAATCACATAAACTTAAGGTCATGACATAACTTTCATAACTTTAACTAGGGTCAATCAATCACCAAAGAATAAGTAATCGTTTACTATTTAAGGTGCATAACTAGCACAATAACATAATCAAAATCTCAATATACGAAATATACATAATCGTGTCAAGACTCGCTTTTAAATTCTTTGAAATCATTTCAAATTTCTCTCTCAAACCCTTAAATCATCAAGTTCCTTTCTAGAAAATCATTCACTCGAGGTCCTCAAAACCCTTTGAAATATTCGTTTTCAAAATTCAAGCCCTAAGCATGAGTTTTGGAAATTCACCTTTGAAATAAATCCTCAACTTTCATCTTTTAAAACAAATACATATTTCAAGAAATCGTATTCACTTCCCTTTTAAGATCGTTTGTAGGAAGTCCTTTACCTTAGCTCTCGAAACTCCTTACATTCCGTTCCTAACTCAAGGTTTCGCTTGGTCGTGCTCGATAATCGAATCCCCTAATCACATTCATCAATTCTTTAATTAACTTACATAATTAGAAACTTATTTTGAATCCAACCATAGTTAGGCTAAATTACCCCAGACGGACGCTTAAAACGAACTCGGGAACGCGAAGCAGTGGACCGGAGCAGCTCGGCGAAAGCGGCGGCGCGTGTGGCGGCGCGTGAGGTGTCGTAATACCGCGCGTATCGGCGCACGTGAACATCGAGATCTGGGACGCCGTGAGCCGATCTATCCAAAACCGCGCGCGCTTTAACGGGTCGGTCGGGAAGGTCGTGGAATCGATTGAACCAAGAGAGATCAAACCTTCCTTCTTCCTCACTCTTTTTGACGGCGCGGCGACCTCACCGCGCACCAATCCGCGCTTGCATCCGTGATGGGGTTCGACCCTCGATTCACCTCTCCACCGCACGGCCGCAACGATGTGTCTAATGCGAACCAACGGAACGCGTGCGCGCGCACATCGAACTCGACGGAGGCGTTGGTTGATCGGTCACGCAATGACGCCGGGTTCGCGCACGGTGGCCACACTACCGTGGTGGTTGTAGATCGATCGGACGGTAGCTAGCGGGTGGTCGGAGCAATGAGAGGTGGCTGGCGGATGGAAATTTTCCTTCTCATGGTGGATGTCGTGAAGGTTGAGAGGAAGAAGGAGAGTGAATAGTTCTCTAGGGTTTGGTGCCCAAATAAGACAAAATTGTCTCCATCAACCCTAATTCCTTACTCTTTTACTAAAATGCCCTCAATTTTCTTCTAAACCACCAACATGCCTTTAGACTTAAATTAAATGACCTCAATTGCTTAATTCCTTAGGTTATACTAAATTAAACTTTTATATCAAGAACTTCAAAAGTTCCATTAACCAAATTTCATATAACTCAACCAACATAAAAAGTAATAAGATTAATAATAAAAGGTACCTGAAGTTCAGGGTCGTTACAGGTCCTACCAACAAACAGAGTCCCTCTCGGGCCAATGAGAGGGTCGGACCCTTTGTTCAAGTCCCGGAGACACCACTTAAGGGAACATTCCTCTACTGACCCTAGTAGAGGGGAAGGAGTGAATTCCATCTTGCTAAGTTAAGTTCTCAGCCGCTCACTCGGTCTTGTCCCCAAGAAGGTAGGCATATTGAGTCAGCGAATCTGGCCACTCTCACTCATACTAGTAAAAGGACAATCCCTCGCGAACAGGAGTTCGTAACCTGCTCAGGATTGAGATCAAGTTTCCTAGGTCATCCTAGTGAAATAGAAACCTAACTAGTCAACGAAGTTACAGCTAGAGGTTACTATTTCGTGGTCCGGTCTTATGTAATCTCATTACATAGGATATCCCCATTCACATGTCATCTACACGAACACGTTAGGATCACTATATTTGCATCAAATGCAAAGTGAGCCACATCCATAGTTTAACAAGGGTAAGGTACCCAAACCTTATCCCCTAACTATAGACCCTTTAGGTTGTATCTCGAATCGAGATCCTTTTTATGTAAATTACATTCAATTAGAGATTCATTTAACAGCCTTGGATGTTTAGTTTATTGGATTTATGGTTTAAATAAAGGCAAACTCGTAGATAACGAACAATAACACTTTATTGAAATAATAACACTTTATTACATTAATTACAACATAATTACAAACTACGAGTTTTAGGGCACAAATCCCAACAATCATGCCTTTATGGACTGTCATAGGAAGGAAGTTGTGTTGAGGAAGCCAGGCGACACTGAGGTTGTGTTTAAGGGGTATAGGAAGATTTTACCTACTTGTATGATATCAACTATTAAAGCTAGAAAATTATTAAATAAAGGTTGTACAACATATCTCGCACATGTAGTTTGTGCACTGGTGAGTAATTTGAGACTCAAGACATTCCAAAGAGTATGTGACTATTTAGATGTCTTCCCGGCAGGAGCTACTGTGGTTGCCACCTGATAGAGAGGTGGAGTTTACTATAGACTTGATGCCAGGAATGACACCAATATCTCAAGCCCTGTATAGGATGGCACCAAAGGAATTGAAGGAATTGAAAAACTCAGTTGCAGGAGTTGGTGGATAAGGGTTATATTCGACCAAGCGTATCTCCGTGGGGAGCACCTGTGTTGTTTGTGAAAAAGAAGGATGGGACATTACAATTATGTGTTGATTACCGGCAATTAATTAAGGTAAGAATACGTAACAAATATCCTTTCCCCACATAGATGACCTGTTCGATCAACTAAAGGGTGCCTTAGTGTTTTCCAAAATATATTTACGATCAGGTTACCATCAGCTGAAGATCAATGATTCTGATGTACCAAAAACAGCTTTTAGAAAAAGGTATGGGCATTACGAGTTCTTGGTAATGCCATTCGGGTTAACAAATGCCCCAGCAACATTCATGGATCTCATGAATCGAGTATTCCATCCTTACCTTGATCAGTTTGTGATAGTATTTATTGATGACATCTTGGTGTATTCAGAAAGTAAAGAGAAGCATGCAGAACATCTCAGAATAGTGCTACAGACATTACGAAATCGGAAGTTGTATGCTAAATTTAGTAAGTGTGAGTTTTGGCTGGAACAAGTTGTGTTGTTAGGACACGTAGTGTCAGCAGCTGAAGTTCAAGTGGATCCTCAATAGGAAATCGAAGCAACTTAAGGGTTCACTTAATGCTGTTAGAGTGGCTCTATTTGAGGAACTCAAGAGTTCTAATGCAAAAGTGTTAGTTGTAAAGGGAATCGAGTCCCGCAGCAGAAACGATTGTGAATCGCGCATTCTCAATTTAGGTACAAAGATTACATTCAAGAACGAAACTAACTAGATTAAGCATATAAACAGAATTTGGACAACAAGAAAATTACCTTTGAATAACTTTTCTTTAAGTGCTCCTTTCTCCCACGATCACGATCTCAGCAACTGGAACACGAATGGACAAAGACACGACCACTGGATCTTCTCCGTTGTTCTCTAGGTGAGGGAGGAAGGTGGGTTCCCTTTAGGTAAGATGAGATATTTTGTGAGAGAGAATGTGTTTGTGGAACCTTTCCTACAACACACAAGAGCTTGGAATGTCTTAACCTAGTTGCATCTTATACAACTATATATATAAGGAGATATGGATGGAAATTACCATCATATCCCTCTTTCATTCTCTCTTTAGTATATAGTTAATATGTGAATCCAATTCACATTAAAACTATATATTATATCAATTTTATATCACATATAATTGATATGACATCTCATATATGAAATTGAATACTTCAATTTTATTCATAACTTTATACCTCAATCTTACCATGTTGAGCCAACGGAGAGAAACTAATGGACCTACACAGCTTCATGAGCTCCAATGATATGAGATTAACCGATCAAACTCTTTGATCCAGCTTAATCAATATTCATTAACTACAAGTCATTCCACTATAGACTTGTAGTCGCACTCTCCTCATCAGAGATTATATTGTGTCCATCGATATAATCATTACCCATGAGTCGACCCATCACAGGTTGTTCTTAATCACGACTGGGTCAAATTACCGTTTTACCAATGTGATTACCTCTTTGCTCCTTAAGCACCACTGATCCTCTAATGAACAATAAGTCTACGGTCCTACCATAGACTCATAAGGGCGGGGCCCATGTTGTTCAAGACCTGGAGTCAGTTCTTAAGGGAACAACCTATCTAATTTCTTAGTGTAGGAATGAGTGAATTTCATCTTGCACAGTTAAGTTCCCAGCTACCTACGAGGTTCTGTCCCTGAGAAGGTAGGCTATCGAGTCGGCTACAGGCCACTCTCACCCATACTAGTCTAAGGACAAACCCCTATAAGCAGGAGTTCTTAACTTGCTCAGGATTCAGGTCGAGTCACTAATGATCATCTATAAGTTACTAGTCTTATCCCGTTAACGGTGTTACACTGGTTAGACTAACAATTTATGGCCAGGTCTTGTATGAACTCTTCATACAGGATGCCCCCACTCGCATGTCAACTACATGCATGAGTTGGATTACCTCATTTGTACTAATTACAAAGTGGATCGCATCCATGGTGTTACCAGAATGAGGTTTCCAACCTTATTCTTATACCATAGACCATTTAGGTTATATTCTTGAACACAATCCAAATAGTGTCCACTACACTGATGTATCAAGATATATGTTATAACCTTGAAGCTTAGTTTATTGATTTATAGAGCAAGATTGTAATTCTATCAAAACAAATAACTCTTTATTTCTTTGATAAAAAATTACACAAGTTTAAGGGCATAAATCCCAACAATCTCCCACTTGACCTAAAGCTTGTGGAGTACTATAACATTACAGTAATGTAAATACAATAAACTAGGAAATTTAAACCCTTTGTAGAAAATACCCCCACTTTCCCTAGTTGGGGAAGACTTGTAAACCTAGACCGTTTAGGTGACTCTCAAATACTTTAGCCGTGAGAGCCTTTGTAAAAGGATCAACAACGTTGTGCTCTGAGGCTATTTTCGTGACAATCACGTCTCCTCTATGCACGATTTCCCAGATGAGATGATACTTCCGCTCTATGTGCTTTCCCCTCTTGTGACTTCGAGGTTCCCTCGAATTTGCCACTGTCCCATTGTTATCGCAATACAACGTGATGGACAAAGTCATATTTGGAACAACTTCCAAATTTAGCATGAATTTCCTTAACCAAACGACCTCTTTAGTAGCTTCACAAGCTGCTACATATTCGACCTCCATGGTGGAATCTGCGATGCATCCTTGCTTGACGTTTCGCCATACTACAGCTCCTCCGCTAAGAGTAAATATTGACCCTGATGTAGATTTTAGAGAATCTTTATCAGTCTGAAAGTCAGAATTCGTGTATCCTGTAAGGATCAAATCGTTAGCCCCATACACAAGCATGTAGTTCCTTGTTCTCCGAAGATACTTCAGGATTCCATTGTCCAGTGTTCAAGTCCTGGATTGGATTGATACCTACTGACCATTCCAGCTGCAAAACAGATGTCAGGCCTTGTACACAACATGACGTACATCACGCTCCCAACAGCTGATGCATAAGGAATCCGTCTCATATCCTCAACTCCTTGAGGTGTCTTAGGACACTTTTCCTTAGACAAATGGACTCCATGTCTAAAAGGCAACAAGCCCTTTTTAGAGTCTTGCCTCTTAAACCTTGACAACACTTTGTCTATGTAAGATGCTTGAGACAAGGCTAGTGTTTTATTCTTGCGGTTCCGGACAATCTTGATCCCAAGAAAAAACTGTGCATCACCCAAATCTTTCATTTGGAATTGCGTAGCTAGCCAATCCTTAATGTCAGTAAGATAACCTACATCATTCCCAATGAGTAGGATATCATCCACATAGAGAATTAGGAAAGCGACAGACCTATTGATGATTTTCTTGTAGACACAAGGTTCATCATCATTCTAGTCAAAACCATAAGATCTGATTGCCTCATCAAATCTTATATTCCAGGATCTAGAGGCTTGTTTCAGTCCATAAATTGACCTTTTAAGCCTGCAAACCTTTTGCTCTTGTCTTGGTTCAATGAACCCTTTGGGTTTGTCCATGTAGATGTTTTCCTCAAGATTGCCATTCAAAAATGCAGTCTTGACATCCATTTGCGATACCTCATAGTCATAATATGCGGCAATGGCAAGAAGGATACGAATAGACTTTCCCATAGCAACAGGTGAAAAGGTCTCATCATAGTCAACCCCTTCAACCTGGGTATAACCCTTTGCTACTAGTCTAGCTTTAAAGGTTTGCACCTTCCCATCTACACCACGCATTCTCTTGTAGATCACTTACAACCAATAGGTTTTACCCCATCAGGCTTATCTACAAGATCCCAAACAAAATTGAAGTACATAGACTCCATTTCTTGGTCCATGGCTATGACCCATTTGTCTTTGTCTTTGTCAACTATTGCTTGATTATAAGTCAATGGATCCTCGCAGTTGTCATTTGGTATAACAACTTAGGTTTCAGCTAAACCCATGTAACGGTCGGTTGTATTACAACCCTCACACTATGTCAAGGCATACTCAACTCTTGAGATGGACTCTCTTGACTAGACAAACTAGTATCAACAACTCTTGTTGACATACTAGTGTTCTTAGCAACATTTGCTATTGTTCCGTCTAATTCACTCAACACTACTTTACTTTTTGGTTCGTGGTCCCTTATGTGGTCCTCCTCTAAGAAAATGACATTTGTCGACACAAAAACCTTATCTTCCTTAGGATCATAGAATAAACCACCTCTTGTTTCTTTTGGGTAGCCTACGAATAGGCACAATTTTGAACGTGAATCCAACTTCTTTGAATTTGTCACAAGCACATGTGCTGGACAGCCCCAAATTCTAAAATGACATAAACTACCTTTACGTCCTTTCCAGAGTTAATAAGATGTTTCAGAAACACTTTTTGAGGGCACACTATTCAAAATGTATACTGCAGTCTCCACTGCGTAACCCCAAAAGGAACTAAGGAGATGAGCATAACTCATCATTGATCGAACCATGTCCAACAAGGTTCTATTTCTCCTTTCCGATACACCGTTTTGTTGTGGTGTACCGGGAGCTGAGAGTTGGGATGTAATTCCATGTTCTATCATATAGTTTTGAAATTTTAAATCCATGTACTCTCTACCTCGATCCGATCAAAGTGTTTTAATAGTTTTACCTAATTGATTTTCAACCTCAGTCTTGAATTCCTTGAACTTTTCAAGTGCTTCAGACTTGTGGTGCATTAGGTAACTATGCCCAAATCTAGAATAATCATCTATAAAATAGATGAAAATATTCATGTCCTCCTCTGGCTTTAACATTCATCGGACCACAAAAGTCTGAATGTATAAACTCAAGAGGTTCTTTGGCTCTATAACCTTTTCCACTAAAAGGTCTTTTAGTCATTTTACCTTCTAGGCAGGATTCACATACAAGCAAAGAGTTTTCTTCTAACTCGTTTAGAAGCCCGTTCTTTACCAATCTCTCAATCCTATTGAGATTAATGTGACTCAATCTTAGATGCCAAAGATGAGCATTTTCTTTAGGAGAAATTTTACGTTTCTTAGTTTGTGCGTTTGCAGTTTTAAATAATTCAGTGTTCAAAACCATTTTGACTGAATTAGGCCTTAAAACATACAATCCATTTTCTAATGAAGCTGAACATATTTCCACACCTTTCTTCAAAATAAACACTTTATTCATTGAGAAAGAAATAGAAATACATTGTTCTATGAGGCAAGAAATGGAAATAAGGTTTCTAGTAAACCCTAGTATCACTAATATATTGTCCAACAATACCTATTTCTTGCCAAAATAAAGCTTCATCGTGCCTACTGCTACAGCTGAGACGACTTCTCCATTTCCAACTCGGAGTGTTATCTCACCTTTTTGTAGCTGCTGCCAGGAATCAATTCCCTGAAAAGAAGAGAAAACATGATTAGTGGCGCCTGAATCAAGTATCCAAGCAATTTTATCATTATCCACTAAACAAGCTTCTAGGAAAAGTAAATCATATTTACCTTCCTTCTTCTTTTTTTCTCGCAATGTACTTGATAGCCTGCTTCCAATGCCCGTCTCCGTTGCAGTGGAAACACTTTCCTTTGTCAGCAACTTCTTTGACCTTCTTGCCCTTCTGGGTGGCAGCTTTGTCAGCTTGTTTCCCTTTACCAACCTTCTCCATGTTTTTCTTCTTCCCTTTCAGGTTAGAAGAAGATGAAGCCACTGTTTTTATCCCAGAGGTCGAACCTCTGTGATAACTCCAACTAACAACATTTGCCTCACCTTTCGATCCCTGAATTTTCATCAAACATTGAAAGGTCTGGAGTTCACTCAGAAGGGAGGTAAGGTTAAAAGTAAGCTTGTTCATAACAACATTACTTCTAAACTGTCGGAAACTATCTGGAAGGGATTCCAGAATGAAGCTGACCTGGCTCGACTCATCGATGGAAGCACCATTTGACTCCGCAATGGTAAAGTGCACCATCATATCCAGGACATGATCCCGAACAGATGTACCCTCTGGCATCCTTGAGTTAAATATGTACTTTAGGGCATTGTGTCGAGCCTGTGTGGACTGTTGTCCAAACATACCTTGCACAAAATCCATGATTTCCTTGGCGGTTATCATGCCCTCGTGCTTCTTGGCTAATATGTAAGACATAATTGCCAGCATGTAGACCTTGGCCTTATCATTGGCTTTGATCCATCGATCATATGCATCACGAACATTTCGTGACGCATTCGAGCCTGGTACCTGAGGACACTCCTCAGTGAGCACGAACTTCAGATCATCCACTACCAATAAAGTGTTGAGTTTGTTTTTCCAAGTCATCATATTCTCTCCGATTAACTTTTTCCGCACCCAATAAGGAAATAATAGAGCTAGACATTTTTGCTGAAAAATTTACAAACGAACTTGCATGAGTTTCTTGCTATAACTCTAATCCAATCATGTTTTAGCTAATTATCAAATGATTCCTAGGCCATTTATAATTTGCAATGATACTCCAAAGGTTTAGAATGTATGACACCAAAGGGTAATCAAAAACAGTCCTCCTCTGGATCAAGACACTCTTGATCAAAACCTAATGCCAGAATAATTTTTATTCCTATAGGCTTTTAGTTACCATTTTTCGGTCAGGATACATACACAACTTATGTACCCCGTGAGTGTAACCCTCTGTCTTTAGATCCCAGAGTCTCCATCCAATAAAATTCGCCGAAGGGAGGACTAGATTGAAAAACAGTCTAGGGAAATCTTTATCCCTTTTGGGTGTCTACTGTGTTCGATCCCCTATGATCAAGCCCTCCGAAGGGATTGTCTGGTCAAGGCCAAACTAGCAGGCTGACATAGTGGTCTAACGGTGTAAACCGACAAAAGAGACCGTAGGTTTTGTTTTCACTAAACCTACTCCCACTCACTATAAGTACCCTCTCCATTCACCTTGATATTTACTCATACAAACACCATCCGAAGGAGGACGCTCCCGTTTGCGCCACGAGGCCAAGTATGAGTCTCATGGTGTGACCTTCCCAGAGATAGCGTAGGTGGAAAAATATGTATCTCATAAAATTTTCCTCCCACTAAATACTTTAAAGTTATAGGAATCTTACTTAGGCTAAAAACCCCGGCTAATGGTTTTACCTAACTCTATCAATATAACACTTATATCAATAATCAATATAACTCTTATATTGATTGTATCCTAAGTTTGTTAATATAACTCTTATATTGATTGTATCCTAAGTTTGTTAATATAACTCTTTATATTAAACCTAGGATCTCTAGTTTATTAACCCCTTAATAAACCCGCTGACGCTACTGTTTATAATACTCTCTGATTAAATTTTACTCCCAGGTCAGTTCCCAGGTAGGGGTGTTCCGTTTCCGTCAGCTTAAATACCCCAGCCTAGACAGAACTTTCCTTAGAAAGAGATCCTCTTTTAATCATAGCTTATAAATTACTTGGTTCCTAATTCTAATCTAATTAGAACTAGATAACCTAAGGTCTATTATTTTCAAGTTTTAAACATTTTAAAACTAATAATTAACCTTAGGTGACATGCATACTATGTTATAGTGCTTGATCATTCATCACATGAATAATAAGTCATTCATAGCATAATCATCTCATGATATATAATGCATGTCAATGTTGTCCATAAATTAATATAACAACTTTATATTAACTAATCATGCAAACTATATAATATAACTCTTTATATTATAAATGATGCATGAAAATGCTTAACCCAAGGTGGGATTTCTAAAATAAAAGCATACTCTATGCATGGCAATAATTACACAACAATCGCATAATTTAAATAGCAAAATTAGACCAATTTTGGCACCCTAAATTTAATTTTAATTAATATAATCTAATTATATTAATTAAAATTAATTAAATTAAATATAAATTAAATATAAAATATTTTTATATTTAATATATAATAAAAATCACTTCTCGCTTCTTTCGCTTTACGTGAAACGTCTGTGGCGTTGCAACGCTGATAGAAGCGTTGCAACGCTGCTCCTTGTCTTCTTCTGCAAGTTGAAACGCGCCTTAGCAGCAGCGTTGCAACGTTGTTGTCTCCTGCGTGCTCCTTCCGCAAGCGCAGCGTTGCAACGCCAATGAACAACGTTGCAACGCTGCACACAGACAGCACATGGAATCTGCTATTCCATGATCGTTTTCGCTCCAATCTTCTCAGCAACCACTTTGCCTCGATCGACACGAACTTACAGACTCGATTTACAATTAAAGTTGCCCAAAATACCGGGCCCTTACATTGAACAAATCAATGAAAAAAATTGTAAATCTAAGTGCCAAAATCGAAATCATCTAATTTGCAAACCGTTTATACATCTCATGCAAAACAGTAAATCCCACCTCGTTCTTGAAAATCCAGATCGTAAATCAAGAACGCAATTGGGCTCTGATACCAATTGAAGGGAATCGAATCCCGCAACACAAGCGATTGTGAATCGCGCGTTCTCAATTTAGTTACAATGATTACATTCAAGAACGAAACTAACTAGATTAAGCATATAAAAAGAATTTGGACAACAAGAAAATTACCTTTGAAGAACTTTTCTTCAATTGCTCCTTTCTCCCACGATCACGATCTCAGCAACTAGAACACGAATAGACGAAGACACGACCACTGGATCTTCTCCGTTGTTCTCTAGGTGAGGGAGGAAGGTGGGTTCCCTTTAGGTGAGATGGAATATTTTGTGAGAGAGAATGTGTTTGTGGAACCTTTCCTACAACACACAAGAGCTTGGAATGTCTTAACCTAGTTGCATCTTATGCAACTATATATATAAGGAGATATAGATGGAAATTACCATCATATCCCTCTTTCATTCTGTAAAACTCCTAGTTTCATCAACTCGACTCCTAGGGACACTACCAACATGCATGTATTTTTTTTTTTAGGCCAACAATAAGTAAAGACAATTCGAAATTTGCAATATAATTAAAACACCTTTTGGGATCCCAAAGCATCCAAAAACATTTGAATAACGTCAATGAGTTGGCCAATTTTAAATCCTGAAAACGAATACTGAAAACAATGTCCTTTAACAACTAACTGTCCAACATAACAATGAATGCGGAAAAATATCATGACTAAGTCCCCATGGTATTGATAACGCGTCCCCGTCACTCGCCCGACACGCCCTTGCCTTTACCTGAAAACATTTTTTTAAAAAAACAAAAGGGTGAGTATTATGATCATAACACCTAGTAAGTAACCTCGCTACCGAGGTTTGGGACATGCATACACATACAATCGTGACTTTCAAACAGTTCATAAAACTTTCATTAATGGGACCTAATAGTTCCTCAAAATGTTTATAACTGAAATACATGACTTTCTTTAATTTAAGTGGTCAATTAGTCATCCTAAGTCTTTTCATTTCGAGTCCCTCACAGACCCTTGTAGTTTTGAGTCTCTCACAGACCCCTGTATGGTTCGAGTCCCTCACAGACCCCTATAAGCTGACCCAAAGGGTCTCTAATGCATGTTTGACCATGCATAATCTCAGGAGACCAATTGTCACATTCTAAATCGAAATCATTTCATGGCATACATAACATGCATGAGGTCCCATCATCTATCATGGCTATAATGCACATATCATGGACAGGTAATAACTAACATTCATAGCATGACTTTTCATAACATGTCTGAAATAATACTTTAAAACATAGTCGATTTCACAAAATAAATAATGAAATACTTCCGGAATAAAATAATAAAATTTATTTCCTTTTATCCCATTTAGAAAAGTTCGGCACAAGGTCCCTTACCTAAGGTTTCGTTCTAACAAATCGAAGTTCGATTTCTAGCTTCAGGCACTTCCTCTAACCTTGAATTAAGTTCTTAGATCGATAAGGCTTAGAACCCTTCTACTTTATGCTCCACGACCTCAACCACCTAAATTCAAACCATGAGATACTTTAATAAGTTTTGAGGCCTAATTAGAAAATACTTGAAGCACCTAACAATAATAAATCGAATTTACCAAAATGTAGGCATACAACAAACTCAGGAGACGAAACTGATCGAATCGAGCTAACTCCGGCGAGCGGCGGCAGACGGCGGCGCGTGTAGTGCACGGGCGATGGTGGTTCGACGCGTAGAGCTAGATTTTGGGTCCCTCGTGAGCCGATCTATCCGGAACCAACCTTCAAACCATGAAAACCGATCGAAAACCTGATGAAACTTCAAACCAAACTCGACACAAGCATGGAATGACGGAAACTGACCTGCAAGACGATGACGGCGCTGCAAGGTTCGTCAGATCTGGCTGGCAGAGGCTCAAGCTTGTGGACGACGACGCGCGGCGGGCGGCGGTAGATCGGCGAGGGGCGCGGGGAAGCTGAAAAGTCGAAGAAGAAGAAGAAGGACGGCAGGGAACTCAACTGAGGCTCTTGACAAAACCGACCGGCGGACGCTCGAGCTCGTGGATGTCGACTATACTGCAGGGCTCGGCGATCTCCGGCGCTGCTCGGCTAGTCGGCGTGGGTGAAGCTACACGAACGAGCGACGATGAAGGAGGACCTGCAGCTGATGACGAGGCTGGGCGGCGGCGCTCTGGACGTTCGATGGTGGTGAGGCAGTCACGATTGGCTGGAGTAAGGTGACGAGGAAAATGTGACTCTAGGGTTTTTTTTTTTGTGTCTCACTAAAGTTTTAACCCTAATCCTTCACTTAAGTTCCAAAATTGCCCCTTAACCTAAATACTTATTAATAAAATGCCATTGGGTCATTCTTGTGGTGGAATAATAAAACCTAAGTTATAAACTCTCAACTAAATAGTACTATACAAGAAAAATTTCACCGTTCATGCTACAAGGACACGAGTTTCGGCTGATCGGCCCAGATCATAGGTTGTAAGAAAATAAAATTAAAATAATTAAACAATTAAAATGGGAAAACTAATACCTGTGGCAGTGGGTCGTCACACATTCTCTCTTTAGTATATAGTTAATATGTGAATCCAATTCACATTAAAATTATATATTATATCAATTATATCACATATAATTGATATGACATCTCATATATGAAATTGAACACTTCAATTTCATTCCTAACTTTATACCCTCAATCTTACCATGTTGAGCCAACGGAGAGACCTAATGGACCTACAGTTCATGAGCTCCAATGATATGAGATTAATCGATCAAACTCTTTGATCCAGTTAATCAATATTCATTAACTACAAGTCACTCCACTATAGACTTGTAGTCAGTACTTTCTCACAATCAGAGATTATATTGTGTCCATCAAATAATCATTACCCATGAGTCGACCCTTCACAGTTGTTCAGAATCACTACCGGGTCAAATTACCGTTTTACCCATGTGATTACCTCTTTGCTCCTTAAGCACCACTGATCCTCTCATGAACAACAAGTCTATGCTCCTACCATTGACTCATACCATCATAGAGGGCGGGGCCCCTGTTGTTCAAGACCTGGAGTCAGTTCTTAAGGGAACAACCTATCTAATTCCTTAGTGTAGGAATGAGTGAATTCCATCTTGCACAATTAAGTTCCCAGCTACCTACGAGGTTCTGTCCCTGAGAAGGTAGTCTTATTGAGTCGACTACAGGCCACTCTCACCCATACTAGTCTAAGGACAAACTCCTATAAGCAGGAGTTCTTAACTTGCTCAGGATTCAGGTCGAGTCACTAATGATCATCTATAAATTACTAGTCTTATCCTGTTAACGGTGTTACACTGGCTAGACTAACAATTTGCGGCCAGGTCTTGTATGAACTCTTCATACAGGATGCCCCCACTCGCATGTCAACTACATGAATGAGTTGGATTACCTCATTTGTACTAATTACAAAGTAGGTCGCATCCATGGTGTTACCAGAATGAGGTTTCCAACCTTATTCTTATACCATAGACCATTTAGGTTATATTCTTGAACACAATCCAATTAGTGTCCACTACACTGATGTATCAAGATATATGTTATAACCTTGAAGCTTATACCATAAACTAATATTATGAATTTATAAACAAGAAGTAAATTACTCAAGAAAGTCTCTCGATCTCTCAAGAGCCTCGCATATACAATAAATCCTATAGTCTCAATGTAAAATCTAAGCATGCACGACATTAAGCAACTTCTTTATGCGTTTCCCTGAGATTTTTAAGTCATTCTCATGCTAGAATTCTAAGAGTTTGGACAACCTTGTTCTAATTTAAGCTTTTTCTCTCGAGTCCACTTAAACCAAAGATATAAATGAAATTAAGAATGAATTGCCAAAAATAAATAACATAACAAATTTCAATACATAATCAAATAAATCTAAAACATGTTAATCAAATTCCAACTACAACGTTTAGCTACTCAAAATCACCATAAAAACAAGCTAAAGTCATAGGAAAAGTCTTTAAGCTCAATTACAAACTAAAAGAAAGAGAAATAAACTTATGTGTCGAAGTCGGTCTCTCGCTCCCGAGCTCCCGTCACGATCTCGACCCTCGACAAATGCTTTGTCTCCTAAGGAATGCTCTTTTTTCTCCCCTTAGAGTGTGTATTTCAAAACTAGGGCTAAAAACTACCAAATTTGGCTCCCCTTGCAATGAAAACAACATGTTGTATTTATAGGGATTTTCGGTACCAGCCAGTCCACTGCGACTATTTTCGGTACGGCGTTGCAATGCTGGTCATGGCGTTGCAACGCTGTGTCTGCTGCCAGCCAGTCCACTGCGACTATTTTTGTCATATCTTTTCGCTCGGGTGTCCAAATGACCTTCGGTTTGATGCGTTGGAATCGTGATTCGATGTAGAATATCTCTGTATACTTCTTATACTCAAAATACATCTATATTTTTCTTGGGTCTTCAATTAAGCACACACATGTTCTAAATTGCACCAAAATAGTCTCAAAACACTCAATTCTTACTTCTCAAGCTCAATTTCCTGAAATTATCCATAAAATACCATGAATGCCCATGTTTTAAGTATAAAAACTAGCTAGAATATAGAAATAAGATATCATATTTGCATGCTATCAACTACGCGAGTTGGAATTCACTCGTTCCCGCCTTTAGGGAAACTAGAGGGGTTGTTCCTTAAGTCTTCGCTCCGTGGCTTGGACAACGCGCGCCCCACCTTCTCATTGGCCCGAGAAGGGTGTTGTGTATGGTTGGACCATCACAATATGTTATTCATTAGAGAAGCAGTAGGGACTTAAGGAACAAGAGGTAGACACAGGGGTAAAACGGTAATTTGACCCAGCCGTGTCTATGAACAACCTGTGAAGGGTCGACTCATGGGCATTGGTTATATCACTTGACACGTAATATTCTGCACTGACGGGAGTGCAACTACGAGCTATCGTGGACTGTTACCGTAGCTAATGAATGTTGATTAACCGGGTCAAAGAGTTTGACAGGTTAATTCGGATCATTGGAGCCCACCATCAGAGGTCCATTAGGTTCCTCGCTTGGCTCCACCTGGGTTAAAAGAAGGGTTAATGTTTTGGTATGAAATTGAAGTGTTCAATTTCACTTTAAGGGCATTTATGTCATTTGTATGAGAT
Source organism: Trichosanthes cucumerina (assembly GCA_036507285.1). Taxonomy (NCBI): domain Eukaryota; kingdom Viridiplantae; phylum Streptophyta; class Magnoliopsida; order Cucurbitales; family Cucurbitaceae; genus Trichosanthes; species Trichosanthes cucumerina. The sequence continues at coordinate 6,610,750 of CM071837.1, forward strand.
ATGAATGATATAATATATAGTTTAATGTGAATGAGATTCATAATAAACTATAAGTTAGCCTAATTGTTGAATTAGGGCTAATTGGAGAAATTAAATGAGAGAAATTAAATTGGATGTGATTCAATTTAATTAATCCACAATTATTGCAAACGAGATTTGCAATATGAGATATGAGATATCTTATATTATGTGGTTATGCAAATGAGATTTGCATAACCTATGGTTGTGGTAAAGTGGTAATAATGTGGAGATATTAACTCCCTCATTCCACTATTTAAACCCTTTGCAAGAAGGTTTTGGTAAGATCTCTTCTCATTTTTTGTTTTTCACCAAAGAGAAGAAAAGAGAATTCTCTCTACTCTCTCATTTCTCCTTCCTCTCCAATACACAAACAAGTTCCCACCAACTTCCCTTCTCCAAAAGAGAACAACCGAGAAGATCACTTGGTGGTGTTCAAGATCGATTTGTAGGAAGAATCCCTTGAGATCGAGTAGCACGAAGAGTTCGTGATCCGAGGAAGAAATTGTTGTGTTTGTCTACAACAAGTAAGTAAAAACTCTACTTGTTGTAAATTTCTTCTTCTTTAAGCATGTTTAGCCTAGATCTAAGTGTTAGATCAATTTTAATAAACACAAGTTGCATAATGATACTTCGACTATTCAATCGTCTTCCGCTGCGTGGGATTCTTATTCCCTTCAGTATGGTGCAAAGGATTTGATCCTTGCAGGATACACTGACTCTTATTTTCAGACTGATGTAGATTCGAGGAAATCCACATTAGGATCAGTGTTCACTCTTAACGGAGGAGCTATAGTATGGAGGAGTATAAAGCAAGGTTGTATTGCTGACTCCACCATGGAGGTTGAGTATGTCGCACTTGCATGGCAAAAATAAGGAGTCCAGATGGCTTAGGAAGTTCTTGACCGATTTGGAAGTTGTTCGAAATATGATTTTGCCTATCACCCTTTATTGTGATAATAGTGGTGCAGTGGCAAATTCTAAAGAACCTAGAAGCCATAAGCACGGAAAGCACATAGAGCGCAAATACCATCTCATCAGGGAGATTGTGCAACGAGGAGATGTGATCGTCACGCAGATTGCTTCGGAGCACAACATTGTTGATCCGTTTACAAAGCCCCTCACGGCTAAAGTGTTTGAGGGACACCTAGAGAGTCTACAACTACAGGTTGTATAGTAGGGTTGTTTTTCTTTGCTCAGCATGTTTTACCCCACAGACGTTTTAGTCCAAGTGGGAGTTTGTTGGGTTTTAATGTCCTAAAACTCGTGGTTTTGTAAACTGAATGTATATTCTATTTTGCAATAAAGTTGTTATTGAGATTTATTCAGTAAAGGTGTTATTGAATAAAGTGAATTGTGTATTGTGTAACCTTAATCCAATAAAGAACCCTTGGCTATAGGATGAATACTTGAGTTTTATGTGTGACATAAAAGTTGATCAAGTTCAAGTTATAGCCAGAACGGTCTATAGTATAAGGATAAGGTTGGGTACCTTATCCTGGAGACACTATGAACGCGACCCACTTTGTAGAGTACAAACGATGTGATCCTAAATCGTACATGTGGAGACATGTGAGTGGGTGCGCCCTATGCAATGAGTTTGCATAAAATCGATCATAAAATAGTCACTTAGACTTTATAACTCCGCCATCGCCTTAATCGACTATATTCATATGATGACCTAGGTAACTCGATCTTAATCTTGAGCGCGTCTATGGACTCCTGTTTATTCGGATTATCCTTAGATTTGCATGGGTGAGAGTGGCTCGACATTGCCGACTCAATAAGCCTCCCATTTCAGGGATAAAATCGGGTAGATAGCTTTAGTAGTACGCATTATTGTAATAGTAAGTGAATAGTAGTGTGCATTATTGTAAAGAATCGAATCTTTTACTTTTCGTACATCTTGTTTTTTGTAATCATTTTATCTTTTGTCATATCAATCCAGTCAGGGGTCTTGTCATGTCGGATTGAGTCTTATCTTTTAGTTTCTTGCATTGTATTGTAATTTCAAATCCGGAGTCTATAAAAGACTTCGATACTTGTAATCAAAGGGCATCAGAAAACTTTCGAGCTTTCTTCTAAAGTTTGAAATACTTCCACGCTCTCTTAGCCTTGTAAACGATCCTAATTCTCTTCGCGGTATATCGAGGAGCAATTGGTATCAGAGCCATTATTCAATAAAATTACCTTCTTTTACTCATCCTTTGCTAGAATAGAAAAAATTTTCAATCTATTTTCCAAACTTTGGAAACTCATCAATTATATCTTGCGTCCGCTAGTCTACAGCTGGTTGGTAAAGGTTGTGTTCCCGACAGCAAGTGTAAGTCCGTTGGTAAGCTCTTGTTCCCCAATAACTAGTACTTGATATAATTGCTGTATTTTCTACAAGTTTTGAAAAAGAAAGAAAATTATTTCTAGTATATTTTAAGTTATGTATAAAAGAAGTTAATTATGTCTAAAATTTTGAAAAAAATAATGAGTCCCGGAGTCAAAGGAAAAGGTATTTCAATTTCAGATGACCATGAAGATTACAAAGGTGATTCAAATACAATACTTTCTAAATTAACTAATCAAGAGCTATCAATAGCAAAAATAGAAGACAAACTTCATCAATGGAGTATCCCAAAGATAGATCCAAAAATGGTCTATTACCATAGTACTTTCAATCTCACTCAGAGAAATTGTGTAAAAATTTCTAAGAAAAACATTCCCATAAACAATGACCATGAATCAATAAATCTCTTTTCAAAAAAACTTATTCTACAACATCGTGAAGCATTTAATTATCTTCACATAGGATTAGTTCAAATTGCCATCAAGCCTTTATTCAGATTAGGCTTAAATATACCTGTCTTAGTCTCTTTAAGAGATAAAAGACAACTCTCTTCTCGGGGTGGTTCAGTCTAACCTCGAAAAAGGACCAATTTTCTTCAATTGTTACCCAAATTTTACTCTTTCCTTACAAGATCCAAACATCCTATCTTCCTTGATAGTCGATGTTTATACACAAAATCTTAATATTCAAGAAGAATCTCACTCCACAGTGGTGATTTTTAGAATTTGTTACAAATTAATGAATACAAACATTTCTCCAAGAGCTTTAAGGTCTTCCCCAAAGGGATCAACAATCCTTATAGAAGCAAATCTAGATAAGTCCTCACCATCATCCCAAAAGTTTATCTTGGGAACAAATCACTAGAAATCCAACGTGGAAGCTTACGGAAGCTTTCACTCCACCAAAAAGAAATTCAAATTTAGCCCAAATTATCGAACATACAGATGGGGCTGTTGAACTACAATTCTCAGAAGAAACAGAGGTTACTAAAGTCAAGGAATTCATGTCCTCAAGACCAAGTACCTCTCGAACTTCTGCAGCCTCAGAAGCCTACTCAAAATTCTATTTTGATCGATCTAACTCGTATGTAGTAAAATCACCAATATAGAACAAAATGTAGCAAATGTTCATTATGAAGCACAACCACAATCTCCAACCCAAACAGACATGGATAATCGATCTATGTTCTCTAGTCAATTAAACGTTCTTATCGAAGGATTTTCAATTAACAAAGAAGCACTAAAAAAGGATTTCCTTTCAATAAAAAACAAAACAAAGAGGAATGCCTTTTTCCAAAAATATGGTGAAAACCAAAGATCTCAAATCAAAGTCAAAATGGTATTCATTTATGGAAGAAATAGAGCAAAATATTCCATTTTTACATGGATGAAACAATCAAAACGAAATCAATATGTTGCTAGAAACATGGAAAATAAGCCAAAGGGGAAATATTCACTCAACTCATCCTCCCCTATAAGAGATAGAATTTGAAACAATTTATGGAGAAAAGGTCAAAGCTAGTCCATTTAAAAATATTAGTGAGAAGGAAGAGAAAAATGTTCCTACCCTCAAAGATATAAAAAATATTCAACTTCAAAATAATTTTTCCAATAAAATTCTTTCACAATAGCAAATCAAGTAGAAAAGATTGAGGAAAAAATATCAAAACCTTCCATTGCTTCGTCTTCAAATGGAGGAATACTAATACCTCCAATAGATGAATCAATTCCTTTATTTAAACCTACAATCATTGATAGCAAAATTAAAATAAGAACTAAAGAGGAAGAAACTTTAGCTTTAATAGAAGAAAAGCTAAATAACCTTCATATTTCAAAAACAACTCCCACAATAAACGTTATAAAGGATTCCATCATCGACCAAATTATCCAAAAGACTAAGGATCTTTCTCTAAATGAAGAAAGAATCGAGTCTCCAAATGAAGTCTTAAAAATTGGTACAAAATCAAAAATATCGAAATATTCTACAATGAGAAATTGGTATCCTCAACCATCATTCCCAGATATTCAATTTGAATAAAAAACACAAATGACTCAAGTCGTTTATGATGGATTAGCCATCCACGAATGGAATGTGGACGGAATATCTGACTATCTAATCATAAACGTAATAAACGAGATGTTGATCGCCTCCAATGCCTATAGACAAAGAGGCAAAAGAGATCATGAGATAGCACAACTTCTCGTTGTCGGATTCACAGGACAATTAAAACAATGGTGGGATCAATACCTAAAGGAAGGTGATCGCCACTATATCTTAAATCATTCTAGTACTGAAAAAACAGTACAAACACTCAAGGTAGAAGGTCAATTACCTCAAACAGTTGAAATAGAAGAAAAAATAGACGATGCAGTAAACACTCTCATCTATACTATAACAAACGCCTTCATAGGAGATCCAGCTCAATATCAAGCCAGATTGGCTGAAATTCTTCTAAATCTCAAATGTCCAACATTAGAAGACTTTAGATGGTACAAAGATATGTTCCTAAGCAAAGTCTTAATTAGAGTCGATTGCTCTTCCTCAATTTGGAAGGAACAATTCATCAAAGGACTTCCCAACTACTTTGCTGAAAGAGTCCAAATCGATTTAAATGCCAAATATGACGGAAAAATTCCTTGGGATAGTCTAACCTATGGAAATTTAACTTCATTCATAATAAGTGAAATGTCTATGCAATGAATCCAAAGTTCAAACAAAACTTAACAAAACCTTTGGATCAAAAAAGGCAGAATTAGGAATTTTCTGTGATCAATATGGATGTGGAAAAGTCCATCCACCCTCTCGCAATCCAAAAATCATATATAAAAGATACAGAAAACATCAAGAAAGACAAAGTTATCGTCCATATAGATCATTCCAAAGAAAGAATTATAGAAAGCCCTATAATTCTTATACTAAAAAACGACCCACTTATAAAGGTGGACATTCAAAAGAAAAGATTCAATGCTATAAATGTCGATCACATGGACACTATGCAAATAAGTGTCCTATGAAAAAGAAGATCAATGAATTAGAAATTGATGATGAATTTAAACATCAACTTCTAAACATCATCCAACTGATTCAAGAGTCAATCTATAGTTCCGATGAAGGTCAAATACTTGAATTACAAGAAGAAACCGATTCATATTCGACAAAATGAATATGATGAGGAAGAAAAATAAGGCAAAAGAGTTTGTTCAGATGCATATGTGTCCTAACCAAAGATCAAGAAACTCTACTTAACGTTGTTGATGAAATAGACAACGTAGAACTCAAAAAATCAATTCTTCATAGCCTAAAAAGTTCAATACTCAAAAGAAAGATCAAGGAGAAACTAGAGATTTCAAACCCTATGAATGAAAAAACGTTATCAAAAATTCGAGGAACCAAAACCAATCACTATTCAAGATCTTCAAGCGTAAATTAATAACCTAAAAAGAGAAGTCAATAAAATAAAAATGATGACATCGATCGTGAGATATTTCATCTCCGACTAGAAATGTCTCAAATGAAATCTCAAGTCAAGAAACTCCAAATGAAGAAGAAGAATCTTTCGTTGGAGCTATCTCAAACATTCGATTTCAAAAATGGTACTCTTTAGTGACCTCAAAATTCATGACTTCAAAATCACTTTACGTGCCTTAATTGATTCAGTGTGATCAAAACGCATTCAAGAAGGATTAATACCCTCAATTTACTTTGAAAAACATCGAAAACGCCCGAGGTGCAAATAATCAACAATTAATGATTAATTACAAATTGTCAAAAGTCCATGTTTGCAACAAGGAGTCTGCTTTGTAAACTCTTTCTTGTTAGTCAAAACCTAGGTCAAGAGTTGATTTTAGGGACGCCATTTCTTACTCAATTATACCCAATATCAATATCGGAAGAAGGAATAATATCCAATATATTGGGACAAGAAATAATATTCAAGTTTACGAGTCCAATAACCCCCCATGAAATCCATAATTTACAACAAACAACGGTCCAAAAATCCATAAATATTATAGAAAGCAAACAAAAATAAATTCAATTCTTAAAGGAAGAAATCTCACACAAGGAAATAGATGAATAATTAAAAAGAAAATCAATACAAGACAAAATATCTAATTTCAAAACAAAATTAGAGAATGAGCTTTGTTCAAATCTTCCAAATGCCTTTTGGAAAAGGAAACAACATATAGTTAATCTCCCTTATACCAAAGACTTCAATGAAGAAAAAATTCCAACAAAAGCTAGGCCAATTCAAGTGAATTCTGAATTATTAACCCATTGCAAGAAGGAAATAAATGATCTTTTACAGAAAGGACTCATCAGACCATCCAAAAGCCCTTGGTCTTGTGCCGCCTTCTATGTCAATAATCAAGCAGAAAAGGAACGAGGAGTTCCAAGGTTGGTTATTAATTACAAACCACTCAATAAAGTCTTAGAATGGATAAGATATCCAATTCCAAATAAACAAAATTTACTTAAAAGAATTTCAAACTCAAAAATTTTCTCAAAATTTGATATGAAATCGGGATTCTGGCAAATACAAATTTCTGAAAAGGATCGATACAAAACCGCCTTCAATGTCCCTTTTGGCCAATATGAATGGAATGTTATGCCATTCGGATTAAAAAATGCTCCATCGGAATTTCAAAAAATCATGAACGATATATTCAACCCTTTTCAAGAATTTTCAATTGTTTACATCGACGATGTCCTAATATTTTCTCAAAATATAGACCAACATTTTAAACACCTCAATATATTTCTTGATATTATTAAACGAAATGGTTAGTAGTGTCACTCCCAAAAATTAAACTTTTTCAAACCCAAATCCAATTTTTAGGATTTGATATTCATTTGGGTTTAGTAAAACCGATACAAAGATCAATTGAATTTGCTTCAAATTTCCCTGATCAAATTTTAGATAAAACTCAATTGCAAAGATTTCTAGGATGTCTCAATTATATTTCTGACTTTGTTCAAAACCTAAGGCCTATATGTAAGCCACTTTTTCAAAGGCTAAAAAAGAATCCAGAGCCATGGTCGGATAAGCATACAAATGCTGTCAAATTAATTAAAGCTTTAGTCAAATCAATTCCCTATTTAAGTCTGATAAATCCAAAAGCAAATTTAATAGTGGAATCCAACGCATCCGACATAGGATATGGAGGAATCCTAAAATAGTGTATAGATAAGAACGAATCAATTATTCGATTTCATTCTGGAATATGGAATAGTACTCAAAAAAAAATTATTCAACAGTAGAAAAGGAGATTTTAGCAATAGTTTTGTGTGTTCAAAAATTTCAAGGAGATTTAATTAAAAAACATTTTACAATTAAAACGGATTCAAGAGCTTCTAAATTCGTTTTAGAAAAAGATGTTAAAAATCTTGTTTCAAAACAAATTTTTGCAAGATGGCAAGCTATTTTATCATGCTTTGATTTCCAAATCTTGCCTAAAAAAGGAGTTCAAAACCCCCTTACAGATTATCTCTCAAGGGAATTTCTCACAAAGAAAACTTCTTCTCTCTCTATTTCGAAGCATGAGTGATCAGCGAGGCAAAGCCTCATCTTCAAAGGGCAAAAGCCCAACCTCTTCTTCAAACATTCCAGCTCCCATGAGCGCCGATCAATACGCAATGGATCCGGTTTCACTCAGTGAATCGCCAAGAACAACAAGAAGCGCATCGATTCAAATAAGAGATTCAATGGAGTCATTAACTCCACCACCGAGGCCATCGCCTCCTCATGCGCCCTCACTGCATTACACCAATGAGACCTTCCGTCTCACCTACTACTCCATCTTCGCCTCAACAGAATCTTCAATCCCTACAACCTTTGTTGAAGCCACAATCCTCCCAAAAGGTTTATCCCTAAACTCAAATAAAAAATTATTTCAAAACCACATCAAATTTCTCGAGCCAATTGTCGGGTTGAATTCGATGGTATTTCAATTGTTAAAATTATTCAAAATATGTATCCTCAAGGATTCTATTTCCTACCTGAATAATTGATCAAAACAAGGAAATATTATGAATTCATCCTTGTAGATTCAAAATCTATCCAGATAACTCATATGCCGGACAGAAATGATCCTTCAAAAATTGCCTACTCAAAACTAAAAATTTTTAAAGTTTTAAACCCTACCAATTGGAATCAAAGTATCTTCACGAAAAAGAACACTTTCAAAACCATTCAATACCTGCACATACTGCATCGAGATTATGTTGAAGCTTGGTACAAAGTAATGTGGTACAAAAATTATGAGCATTCTTGGTTTATTCAATTCACAAAATGCTTACAAAATAGATTACCCATTCTCGTTTATCAAATGGTGGAAGACTTTCTACCTATCGTAAGAAATCTTCCCGCCTCCTATTCAAGAATCATTCCATTATTTTTCACAAACAATACACAAAAATGCATTCCCACTCACAATGCGTTTTTGTTTATACTTTCAAACCCCTTGGATATTCTGTTGGAATTTCCAAATCAATACCTACACCTATTACAAACAAATCGTAAAAGTTTTACAAATCAAATGGTGGGACAAGTACAACTTTTCTCACGCAAGAATAAAAGAAGTGAACAATGGTTTGCCGATAATGGCTACCTCCAAGACCTGTCAAAGAAGAAAAATGCAGAGTTCCTCAATTCCAAATCAAAGCTGCTAGCTGCCTTAGCACAAACAACAACAGAGGCAGATTTACAAAAATTTTTTAATCAAGTTACTTCAATAGCATCTTCGTCTTCTCCACAAAACTCTGAAGTGGAAGAAGATGATGAATATGATATCAATGATCTGTTTTTAGATTCCCAACCAATGTAAAAAAAAAAAGTGTTGTATAATAAAATGTACATTATAATAAATTGTAAATTATAAGCTCCACATCAGAACATAAGGAAAAAGCCCGAATCTTGTAGCGGAAGAAAATTATGAAGAATCACCATAAAGGACTAATGCGAAGGATCATTATGGTGTGTGTCTCTCAGAATAAATCTCGAGATGAGTAATGAATCCGTTGGTCAGCATACCTTGCCTTCACGCCTGAAAAGTGATTTGACATGATATTCGAACCTATCAAATAAGGACAACAAATATCATCTTTATTAAAGTCACTCTAATAAAGGGATACGACAAAAGATGGTGGAGGAATAGTAGTACGCATTATTGTAATAGTAAGTGAATAATAGTGTGCATTATTGTAAAGAATCGAATCTTTTACTTTTCGTACATCTTGTTTTTTGTAATCATTTTATCTTTTGTCATATCAATCCAGTCAGGGGTCTTGTCCTGTCGGATTGAGTCTTATCTTTTAGTTTCTTGCATTGTATTGTAATTTCAAATCCAGAGTCTATAAAAGACTTCGATCTTGTAATCAAAGGGCATCGAAAAACTTTCGAGCTTTCTTCTAAAGATTGAAATACTTCCACGCTCTCTTAGCCTTGTAAACGGTCCTAATTCTCTTTGCGGTATATCGAGGAGCAATTGGTTTCACGATTCAATCGTCTTCCGCTGCGTGGGATTCTTATTCCCTTCAGTATGGTACAAAGGATTTGATCCTTGCAGGATACACCGACTTTATTTTTCGCATCGATGTAGATTCGAGGAAATCCACATCAGGATCAGTGTTCACTCTTAACGGAGAAGTTATAGTATGAAGGAGTATAAAGCAAGGTTGTATTGCCGACTCCACCATGGAGGTTTGAGTATGTCGCACTGCATAAGTAGCGAAAGGAGTCCAGTATGGCTTAGGAAGTTCTTGACCGATTTGGAAGTTGTTCCAAATATGATTTTGCCTATCACCCTTTATTGTGATAATAGTGGTGCAAAGGGCAAATTCTAAAGAACCTAGAAGCCATAAGCGCGAAAAAGCACATAGAGCGCAAATACCATCTCATCGTGAGATTGTGCAACGAGGAGACGTGATCGCCACGCAGATTGCTTCGGAGCACAACATTGTTGATCCATTTACAAAGCCCCTCACGGCTAAAGTATTTGAGGGACACCTAGAGAGTCTACTACTACGGGTTGTATAGTAGGGTTGTTTTTCTTTGCTTAGCATGTTTTACCCCACAGACGTTTTAGTCCAAGTGGGAGTTTGTTGGGTTTTAATGTCCTAAAACTCGTGGTTTTGTAAACTGAATGTATATTCTATTTTGCAATAAAGTTGTTATTGAGATTTATTCAGTAAAGGTGTTATTGAATAAAGTGAATTGTGTATTGTGTAACCTTAATCCAATAAAGAACCCTTGGCTATAGGATGAATACTTGAGTTTTATGTGTGACATAAAAGTTGATCAAGCTCAAGTTATAGCCAGAACGGTCTATAGTATAAGGATAGGGTTGTGTACTTATCCTGGGGACACTATGAACGCAACCCACTTTGTAGAGTACAAACGATGTGATCCTAAATCGTACATGTGGAGACATGTGAGTGGGGGCGCCCTATGCAATGAGTTTGCATAAAACTGGACCGCGAAATAGTCACTTAGACTTTATAACTCCCTTTACTGTCTTAACTGACTATATTCATATGATGACCTAGGTAACTCGATCTTAATCCTGAGCGTTCTATGGACTCCTGTTTATTCGGATTATCCTTAGATTTTCATGGGTGAGAGTGGCTCGACATTGCCGACTCAATAAGCCTCCCATTTCAGGGATAAAATCGGGTAGATAGCTAGGAACATAGTTCTGCAAGATGGAATTTACTCCTACCCGCTTTAGGGATTGGTAAAGAGGTCGTTCCCTTAAGTGCTGGCTCTAGGTCTTGAACAAAGGGCCCACCCCTCTCATTGGCCCGAGAGGGATTCGGTTTGCTGGTTGGACCATAAACCAATTGTTCATTAGAGGATCAGTGGGACTTAAGGAACAAGAGGTAATTACAGGGGTAAAATGGTAATTTTGACCCAACTGCAATTACGAACGACCTGTGAAGGATCGACTTACTAATCATGGTTATATCGAGTGGACAAAAATATATCTACAGTGAGGAGAGTACAACCACTGGGCTTTAGTGGAATGTCCCAGTAGTTAACGAATGTTGATTAGCTAGGCTAAAGAGTTTGACCGGTTAATCTCGTATCGTTGGAGCTCATGATCTGTAGGTCCATTAGGTCCTCCTTACTAGCTCGGACTAAGCCTTGTAACATTTTGAGAGAAAAAAATTTAAATTGTTCAAATTCGAGTTTGGAAGAAAGCGTTAATTATATGTGATATATTTAACAAATCTTAGCTTAATTATGAAATAAACTATGATTAATAGGAGCTGGATATATTTAAATATGATTTAAATATTGGATCGGTTTATAGCATGAATAAGGATTCATGTTCGGAAAATCGATCGGGATCGGGCAATTTATTTAATTTAATATTTGATATTAAATTAAATTAAAAATTAATTAATTAAATTAATTTTTGAATGATTTATTTAATTAAATTAATTTTAATTTAAAATCAATTTAATATTGATTTTTGAATTAAAAATTAAATGAAAATTAGTGGATTTTCATGGATTTTCAATAAAATCCAAAGTGCAACTTGCCCAATCCCTCTCATCTTCAAAATTGGCTAAAATTTGCCACCTCCACCTCAATCCATCCTCATCACTGTTGAGATGTCACTCTAATGAAGTTTATTGAAGTTTTATATAATGGTGATTTGAGGTATGTTGATAGAATTTTGCAGAAAATTCTAAATTCTCGAATTAGTGACCTTTGAGGTATTTTCTTCCAAATTCTCTCAACCTAGGATCTCACAATCTTTTCTAAGGCCTGAGGATAGTAGGGAAGACTCTAACGGTTGTCCACGAAGTGTTCGTGTTGAAAACCATCCACCGGTTGAAGAGAATTTGATCTTCAAAGTTGAGTTTTCTATCCCTCTATTTTTCCAGCTTTGAGCATGCATTTTATTTTACAAAATTGATCAACTTAGAGTGATCAAGATCCAAAATTGCTTCCGCTTTCTTAATCTAGACTCTTTCAACAATGTTGAATTTAAGTGAGAAACATATGAGTACAATAAACATATGAATATAATAAACTTGGGCATATACCCAAAAGTTCTCCCACTTGTCCTAGTTTACTAACTTCGTAGACCTAGAGTCTGTAGGTGACCTTCAAACACTTTAGTCCTGAGGGTCTTCGTAAAAGGATCAACAATGTTTTGCTTAGAAGATATGTGGGTCACTACAATGTCTCCATGATGTACAATCTCCCGGATAAGATGGTATTTGCGCTCAATATGCTTGTTGCGCTTATGGCTTCTTGATTCTCTTGAATTTTCAACTGCACCACTGTTATCACAATATAAGGTGATACACAAATGTATATTTGGAACGACTTCCAAATCTTTCAAGAATTTCCTCAACCATACTGCTGATGGAATCTAAATCCCAATTGCAAAGTGGAATTTAAATTTTGATCAAAATCTTGTTTTGGTTTGGCAAACCTAAATACCAGTACATTGGCAAATTAACTATGGATAAACAATTTATTCATAGATTTACAGTAGAAACATGTTGAATTAGTTTTCTAATCTAAAGGTTAAGAAAAAATTACCTTTTGGCTTTTAGTTTGCAACACCTTGCAATTCCAGCAATTTTCCTCTACGACCTTCTTTTCTGAAATACCAGAACACTTCCAAAAGAAGAACACCTCCTATTCTCTGGATGTATAGATTTGACCTTGTGGGAGGCTTCCAACAATTGGGAAAGGGAAAGTACTTGGAGAGAATTGAGAGAGGGAGAATGATTTTACAAAAATCAATCGAACCCCCAATTCAATCCATCGATTGAATAAAGAGAAGGAACACCCCCACTCCCTCTGTCCCTATCGAGAGGGAGATGATGGGGTAGTGGGAACGTGTCAAAATGGCACGTTCCCTTAATTTAATTAAAAATCAATAATTAACTTATTTAATTATTTATTTAATTAATAAATAATATAATTAAATCATATTTAATTATATATTAATATTAATTTTGATTAAATCACATTTAACCAAAAACCAAATTAAATATCATATATTAAATTTAGTTTATTTAAGATTAAATCACATTTATCATTTCTCCTCTAACCTATAGTTTTAATGTGCATCTTATGCACATTAAGTTTTAAATATGAATCTCATTTACATTTAAATAATATTTGAACTCCTTCAAATATTTAATTCTCTCAATTAATTTACTTTGAATCATATTCAAATTAAATTTATACTATAAAGTTTTAATGTACATAAAAACTTTATATTATAATGTATCTCTATACATCATGCTTATTCCCTAATTGAATTTGAACATTTCAAACTCTAATAATCTACAAACCCTTTACGAGCTAGGAAGTGGACCTAATGGACCTACAGATCAGAAGCTCGAACGATACAAGATTATTCGGTTAATCTCATTAACCTCTTAATCAACATTTGTTAACTGCAGGAACACTCCACTATAGTCTCGCAGTTGTACTCTTCTCACTACAGATATATTTTTGTGTCCATGGATATTGACCAATGACAGCAAGTCAATCCTTCACGAATGTTCGTAACACCAGTTGGGTCACATTACCGTTTTACCCCTAGGTTACATCTTTTAGCTTAGGTCTCAGTGCTCCTCTAATGAACAACCTGTTTATGGTCCTACCAATAACCAGAAGTCCCTCTCGGGCCAATGAGAGGGTTGGACCCTTTGTTCAAGTCCCGGAGGCACCACTTAAGGAAACATTCATCTACTTACCCTAAAGTTGAGGAGGAGTGAATTCCATCTTGCTAGGTTAAGTCCTCAGCCGCCTGCTCGGTCTTGACCCTAAGAAGGTAGGCATATTGTGTTGGCTTCTCGGGCCACTGTCACCCATACTAGTCAAAAGACAATCCCTCACAAACAGGAGTTCGTAACCTGCTCAGGATTGAGATCAAGTTGCCTAGGTCATCCTATTGAAATAGAAACCTAACTAGTCAATGGAGTTACAACTAAAGGTTACTATTTTGTGGCCCGGTCTTATGTGATCTCATCACATAGGATATCCCTACTCACATGTCGTCTACACAAACATGTAGGATCACTGTGTTTGTATCAAATATAAAGTAAGCCATATCCATAGTATTACCAGGATGAGATACCCAACCTTATCCCTTTACTATAGACCCTTTAGACTGTTTCTCGAACTGAGATCCTAATATGTCTACTACATTCAGTTTAAGAGACATTCAACAGCCTCAGATGTTCATTTATTGGATTTAGGGTTAATATAAGGCAATATAGAGAAATCATGAAATAAACAATAACACTTTATTGATTTAATTAGAATAGTATTACAAACTACGAGTTTTAAGGCATAAAACCCAACAAACTTCCACTTGAACTAAAACTCTAGTCTAGTGGGGTACATACAATCTAAAACAGTGGGTTACTTAAATACAACAAACAAGGGCATCCTTATACCCATTACATATCTCCCACTTGCCCTAAATTACGCTATGTACATATCTCGTAGACCTAGACTCTCCAAATGACCCTCGAATACTTTAGTCGTGAGAGTCCTCGTAAATGGATCAACAATGTTATGCTACAGAGCGATCTTCGTGACTATCACATCTCCTCGTTGCACTATCTCTCGAATGAGATGATATTTCCTCTCGATATGCTTCCCTCGCTTGTGGCTACGAGGTTCCTTTGAGTTGGCTACTGCACCACTGTTGTCACACTATAAGGTGATGAGAAATTTCATATTTGGAACAACTTCCAAATTAGTCAAGAACTTCCTTAGCCAAACAGCCTTTTTAGTTGCTTCACAAGTACCTACATATTCAGCCTCCATAGTGGAGTCTGCGATGGATTTCCTAGAATCCTTATCAGTCTGAAAATCAGAATCAGTGTACCAGTAAGGATCAAATCCTTAGACTCATACACTAGCGTATAGTCCCTCGTTCTCCTTAGATATTTGAGGATATTTTTAACTGCGGTCCAGTGATCTAACCCTGGATTAGATTGGTACCCACTGACTATTCCCACAGCGTAGCAAATGTCTGGCCTCGTGCATAGCATAGCATACATTAAACTACCTACTGTCGAGGCATAGGGAATACGTCTCATATCCTCAACTTCTTGAGGTGTCTTAGGACACTGTTC
Source organism: Trichosanthes cucumerina (assembly GCA_036507285.1). Taxonomy (NCBI): domain Eukaryota; kingdom Viridiplantae; phylum Streptophyta; class Magnoliopsida; order Cucurbitales; family Cucurbitaceae; genus Trichosanthes; species Trichosanthes cucumerina. The sequence goes on from CM071837.1 coordinate 6,626,228, forward strand.
CTTAGACAAATGAATTCCATGCCTAAAAGGTAGTAAACCCTTTTTGGAATTCTACATCGAATATCGTACCAACATTTTGTCGATATAGGATGCTTGAGACAGAGTTAGCGTTCTGTTCTTGCGATTCCTTAGGATTTGAATCCCAAGAACATAATGCACCTCTCCCAAATCTTTCATTTGGAATTGGGTCGCTAGCCATTTTTTTATGTCAGTTAGGTATCCTACATCATTCCCAATGATAAGGATATCATCCACATAAAGAACTAAGAAAGCTACCTTATCGTTGATGATCCCCCTTGTAAACGCAAGGCTCATCAACGTTCTGGTCAAAACCATAAGACTTGATCGCAGTATCAAATCTTATGTTCCAAGATATGGATGCTTGCTTCAACCCATAAATGGATCGATTGAGGTTGCAAACTTTTTGCTCCTGACCTTGGGCTATGAACCCTTCAGGTTGAAACATGTAGATACACTCATAAAGATTACCATTCAAAAAGGCAGTCTTGCCGCCCATTTTCCAGATTTCATAATCATAAAGTTATGTCCCTGAGAAGGTAGGCTTATTGAGTCGGCTACAGGCCACTCTCACCCATACTAGTCTAAGGATGAACCTCATAAGCAGGAGTTCGTAGCTTGCTCAGGATTCAGTTCAAGTCACTATTGATCATCTATGAATTATTATACCTATCTTGATAACGGTGTTACTCTAGTAGGTTAATAACTCGGTCCTGGTCTTGTATAATCTCATTATACAAGATGCCCCCACTCGCATGTCTATCACATGAACGTTTTGGATTACCTCGTTTGTATCAAATACAAAGTGGGTCGCATCCATGGTGTTACCAGTATAAGGTTCCCAATCTTATGCATATACCGTAGACCTTTTAGGTTATACTTGAACAATGTAATCCAACTTATGTCTACTACATAAATGTTCAAGATCTATCATTATAACCTTGGAACTTAGTTTATTGGATTTAGATTTATATGCGAGAGTATAATAAATAACAACTTTATTTATTGTGCAATGATAATTACAAAACTACACTTGTTTATGGCATAAATCCCAACAATCTCCCACTTGTCCTAAAGCTAGCGGAGTACATAATGAACATTACAGTAATGTAAATACAATAAACTAGGGTACTGAATACCCTTTGTAAAACATACTCCCACTTGCCCTAGTTAGGGTAAGATACGTAGTCTTAGACCTTGTAGGTGACTCTCAAATACTTTAGCCGAGAGAGCCTTTGTAAATGGGTCAGCAGTATTGTACTCCGAAGCTATCTTTGTGACGATCACATCTCCTCGATGCACTATCTCCCTGATTAGGTGATACTTTCGCTCAATGTGTTTACCCCTCTTGTGACTTTGGGGTTCTTTTGAATTTGCCACACCACTACTGATATCACAATAAAGTGTGATTGGAAAATTCATGTTTGGAACAATTTCCAAATCCATCATGAATTTCCTTAGCCATACGACTTCTTTAGCTGTTTCACAAGCTGCTACATTTTCGGCTTCCATAGTTGAATATGTGATGCATCCTTGCTTGATGCTTCGCCAAACTACAACCCCTCCATTACGAGTGAAAACTGACCTCGACGTAGATTTTCTCGAATCTTTGTCAGTTTGGAAGTCAGAATTTGTGTATCCTATAAGGATCAAATCCTTAGCTCCATACACAAGCATGTAGTTCCTCGTTCTCCGAAGATACTTGAGGACTGTCTTAACCGTTGTCCAGTGTTCTGAACCCGGATTAGATTGATATCTACTGACCATTCCAACTGCAAAGCATATATCTGGCCTAATACATAACATTGCGTACATCAGGCTACCAATTGCTGATGCATAAGGAATTCGTCTCATATCCTCAACTTCTTTAGGTGTCTTAGGACATTGTTCCTTAGACAGATAAACTCCATGCCTGAAACGTAATAAACCTTTCTTGGAATCTTGCATCTTAAATCTTGACAACACTTTGTCGATAGAAGATGTTTGAGACAATGCTAGAGTTTTGTTCTTGCGGTTCTGGACAATCTGGATTCCAAGAACAAACTGTGCCTCTCCCAAATCTTTCATTTGGAATTACGTAGCTAGCCATTTCTTAATGTCAGTAAGATAACCTACATCATTCCCAGTGAGTAGGATATCATCTACATATAAGACTAGGAAAGCGGCAGAACTATGAATGATTTTCTTGTAGACACAAGGTTCATCATTATTTTGATCAAAGCCATAAGATTTGACTGCCTCATCAAATCTTATATTCTAGGACCTAGAAGCTTGTTTCAGTCCATAGATGGACCTTTTAAGCTTGCAAACCTTTTGCTCTAGTCCTAGTTGAACGAACCATTTGGGTTGCTCCACGTAGATGTTTTCGTCAAGATTACCATTTAAGAATGTTGTCTTGACATCCATTTGGCATACCTCATAGCCATAATATGTGGCAATGGCAACTAGAATACAGATAGACTTTACCATAGCAACAGGTGAAAAGGTTTCCTCATAGTCCACCCTTTCTACCTGGGTATAACCCTTTGCTACTAGTCTAGCCTTAAAAGTTTGCACTTTTCCATCTACACCACGTTTTCTCTTGTAAATCCACTTACAACCTATAGGTTTTACCCCATCAGGTATATCTACAAGATCCAAAACAGAATTGCAGTGCATAGACTCCATTTCTTGGTTCATAGTTATGACTCATTTATCTTTGTCATTGTCAACCATTGCTTGATTATAAGTTAATGGATCCTTGCAATCATCATTTGATATGACAATTTTGGTTTCAGTTAAACCCATGTAAAGGTCAGGTTGTGTTAAAACTCTCCCACTACGTCGAGGCACTCTCAACTCTTGAGGTGGACTTGAAAAATTTTTGTTAATAACCCATGTTGATGTACCATCAACAACTTTTGTTGTTGTTCCGTCTAACTCACTTAACACAACTTTACTTCTTGGTTGGTGATCCCTTATGTGATCCTCCTCTAAGAAAGTGGCATTTATCGATACAAGTACCTTATCTTCCTTAGGATCATAGAATAACCCACCTCTCGTTTCTTTGGTACCCTACAAAAAGGCATAACTTTGAACGTGATTCCAATTTCTTTGGATTTGTCACGAGCACATGTGTTGGACATCCCCAAATTCTGAAATGACGTAAACTACCTTTACGTCCTTTCCAGAGTTCAAATGGTGTTTCCAAAACACTTTTCGATGGAACATTATTCAAAATTTATACACTAGTCTCTATTGCGTATCCCAAGAACGAGTTAGGGAGATGAGTATAACTCATCATTAATCGAACCGTGTCCAACAAGGTTCTATTTCTCCTTTTTGATACACTGTTCTGTTGAGGCGTACCAGGTGCTGAGAGTTGGGATGTAATTCCATGTTTTATCATATAGTCTTGAAATTTTAAATCCATATACTCTCCACCTCGATCCGATCGAAGTGTTTTTATTGTTTTACCTAACTGATTCTCAACTGTAGTCTTGAATTCCTTGAACTTTTCAAGTGCTTCAGACTTATGATGCATTAGGTAAATATGCCCAAATTTGGAATAATCAGATATAAAAGAGATGAAATATTCATAACCTGCTCTGACTTTAACATTCATCGGACCACAAAGGTCTGAATGTATAAGCTCAAGGGGTTCTTTGGCCCTATAACATTTTCTACTAAAAGGTCTTTTAGTCATTTTTCCTTCTAAGCAGGACTCACAACTGGTAAGGCATTTTCTTCTAACTCATTTAGAAGTCAAATTCTTACCAATCTCTCAATCCTATTGAGATTAATGTGACCTAACCGAAGGTGCCAAAGTTGAGCATTTTCTTTAGGAGAAATCTTACGTTTCTTAGTTTGTGTATTTGCAGTTTTAAATAAATCAGTGTCCAAAACCATTTTGATTGAATTAGGCCTTAAAACATACAACCCATTTTCTAATGAAGCTACACATATTTCAATACCATTCATAAAAGTAAACACTTTTTTAGAAGAAAAAGATATTGAAATACATTGTTCTATTAGGCAAGAAATTGAAATTTGGTTTCTAGTAAACCTTGGTATCACTAGTACATTGTTCGACAACATATGTTTCTTGCCAAAAAATAGCTTTATGGTGCCCACTACTACAGTTGAGACAACTTCTCCATTTCCAACACGAAGTGTTATCTCTCCTTCTTGTAGCTCCTGCCAGGAACTAATTCCCTAAAAAGAAAAACAGACATGATTAGTGGCTCCTGAATCCAATATCCAGGCAGAGTTATCATCATCCACTAAACAAGCTTCTAGGCAAAGTAAATCATATTTACCTTCTTTCTTCTTTTCTGCAATGTACTTTGGACAGCTCTGTTTCCAATGCCCGTCTCCATTGCTGTGGAAACATTTTCCTTTGTCTGCAACTTCTTTGACCTTCTTGCCCTTCTGGGCGGCAGCTTTTTCAACCCGTTTCCCCTTACCAACCTTCTTCATTTTCTTCTTCTTGCCTTTCAGGCTTGAGGAAGATGAAGCCACTGATTTTGTTCTAGAGGTTGAACCTCCGTGATTACTCCTACTGTCAACATTTGTTTCACCCCTTTGATCCCTTGATTTTCATCAGAGATTGGAAGGTTTGGAGTTCATTCAGAAGAGAGGTTAGGTTAAAAGTAAGCTTGTTCATAACAGCATTACTTCGAAACTGTAGAAAACTCTCTGATAGAGTTACTAGTATAAAGTTGACCCAGCTCGATTCGTCGATAAAAGCACCATTCGACTCTGCCGTGTTGAAGTGAATCATCATATCGAGAACATGATCACGAACAGATGATCCCTCCGCCATTCTAGCGTTGAAAATGTACTTGAGGACATTGTGCCTGACCTGAACAGACTATTATCCGAACATGCCCTGCAGCGAATCCATGATTTCCTTGGCGGTCATCATGCCCTCGTGCTTCTTGGCTAGTATGTCTGACATACTTGCCAAGATGTAGACTTTTGCCTTGTTATTGGCCTTGATCCATCTATCGTATGTTTCACGAACATTTCGTGATGCATTCGAGCTTGGCACCTAAGGACACTCCTCAGTAAGCACAAACTTTAGATCGTCCGTGTAAACTCGAGATCTTTCTTTGGAATTTCCTTATAAAAAAAAACAAAAGAAAAGAAGAAATGAAGTGAAAGACAAAAGGAAAACAAGGAAGGAAAAGTCTAAACCATTTTGGTTTGGTTTGCTTTAAAGATAAAGAAGAAAAGAAAATGAAAGAAATGTTTATTACATTAAGTTTTGTTTTGTTTTGTAAAGAAAGAAAAAGAAAAGAAAAGAAAAGAAAGAAAGAAAGGAAAAGGAAAGGATGAAAAAGAGAAAGTGGGAGGTGGGACCCCCACCTTTGTTTTCTTGTTAAAAAGCTATTTTTCCATCGATCTTCTTTTTCATTTATCAAAAGGAAGGTAAGGGTTTCGTGAGAGAAGGAGAAATGAAGAAGAAGAAGGGGTTTTTCGTGAGTTGAAATTGCAGAAGAAAGGAGAAGAACTCAAAGTTTGTTTGTGTAGCAGCAAGGTGAACAACTCAGACCAGTTCTGCTATTTTGTTCATCCCGAGCTTCACAAGAAGGGGTAAGTGTTGAAGTTTACTTTTCTTGAAAGATAATTCCTTTTTGAACAACGTTCGTGAAGGATGTTTGAGCCAATTCTGACCTTAAGTTGCTGTTTTATGAAGAGGAAGACAGAAGACAGAATTTGCTGTCAAATCTGAGAAGTCTCTAATGTTTTGGTTGTACTGTTCTGTAGACTTGGAATCAGAGGCTCTAATAGGTATGGTTGGAAAGATTATTTAATTTCCTACACCTTTCGTGAAGAAATCGTGAATAGAATATGATTGGGTGATGTTGTAAATATCAGGTCACGTTTCGGGTTGCAGCAGGAAATCGAATCTGGAATAGCAGAAGTTAGTTCCTGGGAAAGAAGCTTTCGAGGTATGTTTGAACAAATCCATTGGGTATCTCAATTTTATGTCTTCATATGATTTTTAGAGGATTCAAAAAGGAATAGTTTGGTATAAATTTCACCCTGTTTGGCTAAGTAATGAAGAAGTTATGGTTGTCTGAAAACAGGGCAGAAAATCTGAAAATGCTGGAAAATTTGAAAGTGTGTTTTCTTGTAATTTTAAGGTTAAAAAGCATGAGCTCGAGGTTCTAATGGTTGAATTTGGTTTGTTTGACAGGCCAAGAAGAAATAGGTCAAGTGTACGGGTCAAGACTCTAGTTCTAACACTGTGAGTGACAAAACGAACTTCGAAAAATGAACTATATGCTTGAAAAATGCTTTAAGAAATGCAAGTTTTGCAAGAATGAAAGATTTCAATGCTTTAAGTTTTCCTTGAAACACATGTTTATGAGTATTCATATTTTCTATGAAATGATTTCAAGTGCTCGTTGTGAGCCTAAATGTCTTGATGAAATTTATATATGAGCATATGTTCTTGATTGTCGAAATTTATGGAAATGTTATGATTTCGAGCAAGTATGTTTTAGCAAGTATGTTTTTAAAGATTTACAGTTTTATGAACAAGCTAAGTAAGCTTGAGTTTTATGAAAGAAAAGATAAGCAGACATGTTCAAATGTTTTCATGTGATCTTCTGAGATATTGAGCCCGAGGCTTTATGGTACCGTGTGCACACACAGTTCTTATTCTCGTTGTCGACGCTTGAGTGTACTCCGTGACAACAAATACTGCCGTGTGAGTGTTGGGCGGGCCCCACTACGACAAAGACGATGGGAGTGTTGGGCGGGCCCCACTACATTGTAGAATAAACGTTGGTTGTACTTGACGTGCCCTACACAACGTAGATTGTGACATGTTTTAAAAAGAGTTTATATCATTTACATGCCTTACGAGATTTTAACGATATACTTGCTGGTTTTCCTGAAAAGCTATTATGATTACACAGTTACTTTTAACGCTTGAATACGTATGCATATGCTCATAGATGGCCAGTGATATGATTTACGAGTTAATAGTTTTCTTTTAAACTCAAGTCACTCACCGAGCTTCATAGCTCATTCTTTCAAAAGATTTTCCCACTTTTCGTAGAGATCGAGCTCCCGCGCTCCGAAAACTCGCCATAATCACTGGAAGCTTCACAAGTTTGATATGTTGTACGTGGGTGGTGTTGTATAGAAAGTCTATATGTATAGAAGAAGGACTATGAAGTTATGTTTATGTGTACATTCTAGGTTGTGGTTGTGTAAACCATGGTTGGGTATATTTGTGGTTGTGATGCTCACATACGCTTGATTTTCTAGAGAGTCTTAAGTAGGGTTACTCCTTATGTAGGTTACGTAATTGTCAATATTCCGATGTGTTATGTTTAAAGTGTTTCTTATACAAGTATAGTATGCTTATCAGGTAAAGCAGGGTCAACAGGTATCGTTAGAAAGGTGAACGATGACTGTTGGCTTCACGTCGTCGCCGGGCTAAGTTAGCAGGTAGTTCGGGAGGGGGTGTGACAGTCCGCAACCAAGATGATATTAAGATTGTTTTTTCAGGTCATCATATTTTCTCCTAAGCAATTTCTCAAGGCCAATAAGGAAAGGATTGAGTTATTCATATTGTTGAAAACAAAAATGTTTGTATTAGTTTCTCGCTAAACATTTAATTAATCCAATCATTTTTAGCTAATTATCTAATGATTCCTAAGTCATTAATAAATCGCAATGATACTCCAAAGGTTTAGAATGTATGACACTGAAGGGTAATCAAAAACACTCTTCCTCTGGATCAAGACATTCTTGACCAAAACCTAATGCCGGAATAACTCTTATTCCTATAGATTTTAGTTACTATTATTTGGTCTAGATACAATTACAACTAATGTATCCTGTGAGTGTAACCCTTTATCTTTAGATTCCAGAGTCCCGATCCAACAAAATCCGTCGAAGGGTGGACTAGGTTGGAAAATAAACTAAGGTAATCTTTATCCTTGTTCAGGTGTTCACTGTGTTCCGATTTCTATGATCAAAGCCCTCCGAAGGGATTGTCTGGTCCAGGCCAAACTAGCAGGCTGATCATAGTAATCTCACGGTGTGAACCGATAAAAGAGACCATGAGTTTTGTTTTCACTAAACCTGCTCCCACTCACTATAAGTACCCTCTCCATTCACCTTGCTATTGATCCATACAAACGTTATCCGAAGGGGGACGCTCCCGTTTGCGCCACGAGGCCAAGTATGGATCTCACGGTGTGAACTTCCCGAAGATATGTAGGTGAAAATATATGTATCATATACACTTTTCCTCCCACTGGATACTTTAACTCTATAGGAAATTTACCTAGGCTAAACCCGACTAATGGTTTTTACCTAAACTTATCAATATAACTCTTATATTAATAATTAATATAACTCTTATATTGATTTTATCCTAAGTTTGCTAATATAACTTTTTATATTAAACCTAGGATTTCTAGTTTATTAACCCTTTAATAAACTTGTCGACGCTACTATAATTTATAAACCCTCCGATTAAAATTCACTCCCGTGCCGGTTCCCGTGTAGGGGTGTTCCGCTTCCACACCTTAAATAAATACTGACCTGACAGAACCTTCCTTAGACAGAGTTCCTCTTTAATCATTGTTTATAAATTATATGGTTCCTAATTCTAATCTAATTAGAACTAGATAACCTAAGGTCTATTAATTCCAAGTTCTAAACATTTTAAAACTAATAATTAACCTTAGGTGACATGCATACTATGTTATATTTGTTTGATCATCCATCACATGAATAATAAACATACATAGCATATTCATCTTATGAATTATAATGCATGTCAATGTTGCCCAAAAATTAATATAACTTCTTATATTAATTATACATGCAAACTATATAATATAACACTTTATATTATAAATGATGCATGGAAATGCTTAACCTAAGGTGAGATTTTCTAAATAGCATACATTATGCATAGATATAATTATACAACAATTGCATAAAATTAAATAGCAAAAATTAGACCATTTTTGGCACCCTAAAACAATTTTAATTAATATAATCTAATTATATTAAGAGAATTTGTAATGGGTAGCAAAATTGAACATATTATTTGCAAATATAGCATGTTTTGAAATGATTTGCAAATATAGCAAATATTTAAAAAAATCTTATTCACTTCCCTTTTCACCCTTTTAATTTTGCGCGTTACCTCTGCCTTGGCCTCCTGAGAGCCGAAGGTGAGGGTGAGGGGTGAGGTGAGGGTTTGGTTTATTTACTAGTTTTAATTTCTTGACAAAATTAAAGTCTTTCCTCGAGTCAACACTACGGTCCATTAACTTCCACATTACCCTACCTCATGACTTTTCTTCATCACTGCTCTATTCTCAAAAAGTCAAAATAAGAGATTTTTTTTTGTAACGAAAGTTTAAAAGATCTTCTCATTACCATTTTAGTGATTCGTATACCATTGCTTATTCCGAATTTTAGGTCCATGGAAATGGATTTCAGATTGTTTCCATTTCCTTTTTGCACCTTTCTTTAGCTTTCATGCTCCTCATTCTGCACAAGAAGTCTATAATTGATAGTAATAGATTTTTATCATCGATATATTCCAATTAGTACAGATAAAAAACACATATAGAAGTCTATCAGTGATAGTGATATAGACTTCAATCAGAAAAGATAAACAACACAAATAGAAGTCTTTCGGTGATAGTGATAGACTTCTATCACTAATAGATTCCAATCAAAATAGATAAACAACACATATAGAAGTCTATCGGTGATAGCGATAGACTTCAATAAAAGATAAACACCACAAATAGAAATCTATAATTGATAGTGATAAACATCTTTTCACAGATAGACTCCAATTAGAAGAGATAAAGAACCTAAATAGAAGTCTATCTGTGGTAGTGTTAGACTCTTATCAATAATAGATTCCAATCATAACAGATAAACAACACATATAGAAGTCTATCGGTGATAGTAATAGACCTCTCTCTCATTGATAGATTTCAATAAGGGATAAACAACACAAAATATAAGTCTATCCTTGATATTGACAAAGATAGATTGCTAAAAGTCCAGAGTAATAATAGTAACTTTTGAAAGAATAAAATTAATTTTAAAATAGAAGACAAAGGAAACAAAATTGGAGGGTATTAGGTCCCTCGGTTGGATCATTGGAGCTCGTCATCTATAGGTCCATTAGGTCCCTCGGTTGGCTCAAACTGGATAAATTGAGGGTTTACAGTTTGGTGTGAATTTGAAGTGTTGAAATTCATTAAAAGGATATTTATGTCATTTATATGAGATATGATTGACATAATATATAGTTTAATGTGAATGAGATTCATAATAAACTATAAGTTAGCCTAATTGATTAATTAGTGCTAATTTGGAGAAATTGTATTGAGAGAAATTAAATTGATTATTATTATGCTCAGAATTAAATTGACATAAGATCTGCTTTTTCTCGTGACGCTTACGCCTTATTATGCTCAATTACAAAATGAAAGAGATTTTGTGTTTGGTGATCGATATCTATCAGTGATAGAAGTCTATCAGTGATAGGAGTCGCAAGCCTCTGGAGTATCTTCCAATTTGATCTTCTGTTGGAGCTCTTTTCGTGGGTATTTGAGTTTTTCAATCAACCGGAGTTTTTTTCGTGGGTATATCACTATTTTTCTGCAATGTTTTGGAGTCGCAAGTCCGATTTTGGTGATTGTTTTGTTTTCTAGATATGCTAGTGGTCATCAGCGATATACACATGACATCAGTGACATCAGTGATATCTATCATTGTTTTCTAGATATCAATGATATCAATGATATCATTGATCAATATATATGATAGTGATATCGGTGATATTTATCATCGCTTTCTAGATATCAATGATATCGCGATATCATTGATCAATAGATATGATATCGATATTATTAGTGATCAATAGATATCAATACTATTAGTGATATCAGTGATATCATTGATCAATGATATACGAGTGACTATTGTGGTGATCGGTTTCTATATTACTTAATGTTGTTAATGTTCTTATTACTTTTCGCATGAACTATTATGAAACTTCCAATAGTTATTTTTATAGTGGACAATGGAATGAGAAAAATTTCTAAGAGAATTACAAGATCATTGGAATTTTGGTTGATGAGATGATGTGTTTTGATGATTTTATTAATCTGATTTAAAAGAAGTTCGAATGACTAGTTCTATTTCTTCTATATAATTGTCGATGTTATTAGGTTATGGGATGAATGATGCTCGTGATGTGGTTAAAATTCAAGAAGATAGAGATGTTGCTTGGTTTTTAACTTTAGTGAAAGATAAAAATACAAGATATCCTTTAGTTGCTCATATTACTGATGCTTGTTTTGATGACTCCTCTTATGCAATTAGTGATGGGAGTGACAACTTATGGAGGTGTAATCCGCCCAGCTGGGAATCATTCTAAATGTAGTTCGATAGATGTTGACATGAATGCATTACCTCCAATTGTTAAACGTCACAGGTGAAGACCCCAAAGTAAAGGATTTCGCTGATTGGTGAAGCAAGAAGTCACACAAAATGTAGTCATTGTCATCGTGTTAGTCACAATCGTAGGACATGTAAATTTCCACCATTTTTACCATGATGTAATTTTTTACAATTGGTTTTAGATATATTTTTTCAAGATAGAACTCAATATTGTTGCTATCATACTATTCATACTGTCAATACAATGTTTGTGATTGTTTCAAAAGTTTAATATCAATACTATGAACACAAAAACTTTGGCATCTGATGAGAAAATTTGAAAACCACACAACAAACAATAATAGCTAACAGATAGACAACTATCTGTGATAATGATAGACAACTTCCACTGATAGAAGTCTAACACTTCTATCAGTGATAGACATCTATCACTAACAGAAGTCTATCACTAGAAAGAAGTTAATGATTGATAGACAACTATCAGTGATAGACATCTATCACTGATAGAAGTCAGATAGAAGAATGAAGTTAATAATCATGAAGAACAAGAAGTCTAATAGAAAAGTTATTAATAATAGGTAATAGATAGGTAGAAGTCTATCAGACAACTATCATTGATAGAAGTCTATCACTTCTATCGCTGATGTGAGTTTATCACTTCTTTTCATCAACTTTTATCAATCATTAACAAAGTGATAGTAGTCTCATCACTTCTATCGATGATGATGATGTGATAGAAGTCGAATAGGAACAAGAAGTCTAATAGATAATAGAAAAATTATGAGTAATATGTAATAGATAGACAACTGTGGTAGAAGTCTATCAGACAACTATCACTGATAGAAGTCTATCACTTCTATCAGTGATAGATATCACAATAGTAGTTTATCAAAATTATAAGAAAAAATTAGTTATTAAATAAATGCATTTCTATCGCTGATATCACCGATAGCATCCCATCGCTGATATCACCGATATCGCGGTTGGCGTGGGGTGTTTTAGTAATTTCAATTCCTCTTTCAAATTTTTGCTATTTGTCGCCTATTTGCTACCAAAAATTTCAATTGCCCTTATATATTAATGAAAATAAATAAAATTTAATATTAATTAATATAAAAAATATTTTATATATTAAATAATATTAAAATAAACGTCGCTCGCCTGTTCGCTTTCTTTTCAGAAACGCCTGTGGCGCTGTAACGTTAATACCGCCGCAACGCCGCTTTCCTCCGCTTCGATCGCTGAAGCGCCCTCACCATTAGCGCGTAACGCGCTGCCGTCTTCTCAGCGCGCTTGCCGTAGTGGCGCTGCAACACCAATGAACAAATACAACGCTGCTCACGTAATGTAATGGATATGTCAATTTTTTTTTTTTGCTTGGTTTTCCTCCATTCTTCTCAGCAATCACTTTGCCTCGATCGACACGAACTTACAGACTCGATTTACAATTAAAATTGCCCAAAATATCGGGCCCTTACATTGAACAATTCAATGAAAAAATTGTAAATCTAAGTGCCAAAAATGTAAACATCTAATTTTGCAAACCTTCATTCATCTCATGAACAAAATGTAATCCCACCTATGTTTTTGACAGATCTAGAACAAAAAACAAGAACACTATTGTTCTCTGATACCAATTGAAGGGATTGAATCCCATTGCGGAAGCGATTTGAATCGTGTGTTCTTGTAATGTATTACATAGATCAAATCAAAACATACATAAAAAGATTAAGCATGCATACTAGATCAAATGGACAACAAGTGCATTACCTTTGTAGATAAAAGAACACGTGCTTCTTTGATCCTCACATTCTCACGATCTCAACGATCTTGCGTACTCCACAAACTATGAAGTAGTTTTCAATCCGTCCGCTAGATCTTCTCCGTTGTATCTCTAGGAGAAGAAAGGTGGTGGAACCTCTTTTGGAGTTGGGAGAGAATTTTAAGAAAACAAGTGCTTTGGAACTTTTCCAACAAAAGCACTTGCAAAAGAGCACTAGGGTTGCCTATTGAAATTAGGTTTAACAAATGTGTATCTCATGCACATATTTATAGAGAAATTGGATGGAAATGACCATCCTACCCTTATAGTGCTCTTATGATATATCTCTCATGGATTTAACCATATGTTATATCAATTATATCATATGTAATTGGCATATCCCTTTAAATATAAAATTGAACATTTCAATCTCACTCCAAACTATAAACCCTTCTTATTTTCATGTTGAGCCAACGGAGGGACCTAATGGATCTATAGATCATGAGCTCCAATGATACATGATTAATCGATCAAACTCTTTGATTCAATTAATCAACATTCATTAACTATAAGTCATTCCACTATAAACTCATAGTTGCACTCTCCTCACCAGAGACTATGTTGTATCCACCGATATAATCAATACTTGTGAGTCGACCCTTCACAGGTTGTTCGTAATCACAGCTGGGTCAAATTACCGTTTTACCCCTGTGAATACATCTTGTTCCTTAAGCTTTACTGATCCTCTAATGAACAATCAATCTATGATCCTACCATAAAACTTTATCCTTCTTAAGCTAGTAAGAAGGAAGACCCCATTGTTCAAGACCTGGATTCAGTTCTTAAGAGAACAACCTATCTGATTCCCTAATTCAGGAATGAGTGAATTCCTTCTTGCATAGTTAAGTTCCCAGCTACTTACAAAGTTATGTCCCTGAGAAGGTAGGCTTATTAAGTCGGCTACAGACCACTCTCACCCAACTAGTCTAAGGACGAACCTCATAAGCAGGAGTTCGTAGCTTGCTCAGGATTCAGGTCAAGTCACTAATGATCATCTATGAATTATTATACATATCTTAATAACAGTGTTACTCTAGTAGGTTAATAACTCGCGGTCCTAGTCTTGTATAATCTTATTATACAGGATGCCCCCACTCGCATGTCTATCACATGAACGAGTTGGATTACCTCGTTTGTATCAAATACAAAGAGGGTTGCATCCACGGTGTTACCAGTATAAGGTTCCCAACCTTATGCATATACCATAGACCTTTTAGGTTATACTTGAACAACTTAATCCAACTTATGTCTACTACATAAATGTTCAAGATCTATCATTATAACCTTGGAACTTAGTTTATTGGATTTAGATTTATATGCTAGAATATAATAAATAACAACTTTATTTATTCTGCAATGATAATTACAAAACTATACTTGTTTAGGACATAAATCCCAGCACTAAGGTGCATAAGGAAATGAATTAATGTTATTAATTTCATTTTCAGGGCAAACGGAGATAGAAATAACTTATAATCCTTGAACCCTTTTTGGTGATTGTGAGTGACTCTATTTTAGAACTATACTTGACCTTTGTTTTTCTTCAAAAGCATAAATGTTGATCATTGAATCATGCTTGAATTAATTTTGTATAGTTTCATGGAGTTTTTGACATAATGTTCTTGATGGAACTTAAGCATGTTTTGAATTAGTGTGTAACTATATATTCAAGTATGGAAACTAATTGTGGAAGTATGATTTCCTCTAGAGAATGCCTTGTGTAAATTCACTTGGTAACATGTTTAGGAAAGTAATATGCAAATTTCGAGAAATTGATGTATGTGTTTTGAAAACATGATTTCCATGGTAAACAAAGTATGCCCCTGTATGTTGTTAACCCCCAATACTGAAGGACATCGAGAAGGTACTTAGGAGGGAGGAATCGTGTTTTCCCGATACTAAAAGACAATGACAAGGTATTCGGGTAGTAAATGGTCTTATCCTAATACTGAAGGACATAGAGAAGGTATTAGAGAAAACCAAAGTGCCCAATGGCATTCCACGTGCACGTGAGAGAGGTATAAACGTTGTTGGTATAAAGATAACTCTACCACCGCTAAGGTTCGAAAGTTGTATCATGCCATGAGTTGTATTATTATGAGCTTCTACGCTATTGATCTGTCTATTCTTCATTATACTACTACATTATGAGTCTTTATGTTTTACATAAGTGGTGACTTAAACCTGTAAATTGATAGCATGACTTGATTATGTTTACAATACAGTGTTAAGTTATTTTCTACTTATACCTCATCCATTATTATGCTTTACCTTTGAGTTTATAATGTTTTAAAAATAGACTCTCACTGGGCTTCCCAGCTCACGTTTTCATTATGTTTACTCTTCCTGTGTGAGCATTTGTGTCCCGGTGCTTAGCCTTGACGAGACCTGTTTGCCCCCACGTCGTTTTAGCTCCTTGTAGATACACTTTCTTATGTATAAGGTTTGTAGTGAAAACATATTAGTTGAGTTGTAATAAACTTGAAAGCTTTATGACTAGCTAAAGAACATAGTATTGGAAGTGAATGTGTCTTGCTTATATGTGAATTTCAGTGTTCAATCTTGCTTGTTCAAACGTGTTGTGTTGCGTTTAATTTTAGGTTAAGTCTTGGGTTAGTCAGGGAGAGCCAGTAAGAGGGTTGGTTTTCTCTGTCTTTGCATCTCTTCCTAGGTTAAGCAAGTAAGCTGGGAGGGGGTGTGACAACTTGGTATCAGAGCAAAAGGTTTTGGGAAGGGAACTAGGTTCATGTATTAAACTAGGAGCTTGTTGTCTTAACTATTTTAATAACATTGTATAATTTAGGACCATGGCTCGAGGTGGCAAACGAGGCAGGCAAGTGGAGGTCGAAACTCAAGAAACTATTGGTGATAGAGGAAAAGAGGTATCAGAGGGAGAGTCTAGTCATCCTCAGCAAGAGGTGAACATGGAAGAACAGATCTTTACGAGGATAACTCAAAGATTAGCTGAAAGTGTTGGATCAACACAAGCAGATCCAGAAAAGAAGTATGGCATTGAAAGACTTAAGGCCTTAGGTGCAACAACATTTGAAGGCACGACAAATCCCGCTGATGCTGAGGTTTGGTTAAATCTGATTGAGAAGTGTTTTAGGGTCATGCGATGCCTTGAAGACAGGAAGGTCAATTTAGCAGCATTCTTGCTCCAGAAAGGAGCAGATGATTGGTGGAAGACAACAGAAAGCAAAAAAGGGGAAGCTTGGAGTTGGAAAGAGTTTCGGAAGGCCTTTGAAGATAAGTATTATCCGAGCTCTTATCGTGATGTGAAGAGGAACGAGTTTCTAGGACTCGTTCAGGGATCGATGACAGTAACATAATATGAGAAGAAGTTCACAGAGTTATCAAAGTATGCTAGCACTATTGTTGCAAGCGAGATAGATCGATGCAAGAGGTTCGAGGATGGTCTACGAACAAAGATCTGAACACCTATGACAGCAAGTTCGGAGTGGGTTGAGTTCTCCAAGCTTTTGGAGACGACATTACGGGTGGAGCGAAGCCTAGTAGATGAAAGAATGGGAAAAGGAGTTGTAGGTGGTGGTCATACAACTTATTCTGTTGGTTTATCACGAGACCGATTCCAACGAGGAGATAATAAGAGATTCACTCTAGGTGTTTCTGGAAAAGGGAGCTTTAAACCCCTATCGTGGTGGGCAATCTACTTCAAGGACTGGTACAGGTGGACGTGAGTAAAGACAGAGGCAACATGGGATCAAGTTTTTTTATAGGATCGACAAGGGACTCCCGTACAGGGCAACCCAGTGAACTAAAGAGCTTGTTCAAAGAAAGAAACCTTTGTGCAACACTTGTGGAAATTATCATTGGGGTCGATGTTTGAGTGGCGAAAATGTATGTTTTAACTGTGGGCAAGGAGGTCACATCAAAAGGGAATGCCCTCAACTAATGCAAGAAGGCATGGTAGGACAGAGAACCACGTCGCAGACTGTGAACCAGCAGCAAAATATTGGGGTAGCTGGAGGAGAAGGCACTAGTAGTGCTAAGCAGAAGGGACTGATAGGCCGACCCCGACAACAGGGGAAGATTTATGCCATGACACAGCATGAGGCAGAGGATGCACCAGAAGTTGTTACGGGTACACTTTCTATCTGTGGTAAACCTGCACATGCATTATTAAACCTAGGAGCTACGCATTCTTTTATATCTAAAATGTTTGTTGCTAGCATTGTAGCGAAGTTAGAACTTTTATCTGGGGAGCTGTGTTTTTATACTTCTATTGGTGATATGTCGATAGTTCGTAGTGTTTATACTAATTGTAGGGTGGAGGTGAATGGTATGACCATGACAGCTGAACTGATTCCCTTAGATCTTCAAGAATTCGACGTTATATTGGGGATGGATTTCTTATCTACGTATCATTGATGGAGATCGGATCTCCTTGAGCAGCGGAAACAAATTTGGAATCGTAATATGCAAGATTGTTTTGCTTGAAACAAAAACTAGTACATTGACAAATATACAGAACAAGCATAAAAATAACTCTAATCTAATTAGGCATGGATGTTTTACATGCAAACATGCTACAAGTTTAACAATTAAACTAAAGGGAAGAAGAAGAATACCTTTGTAGTTTCTAATTCTCCAGCAACACCTTGCTTCTAGCTTTTCAACAATACAGCAGAACTCCTCTGTTTTTCTCCAATAAAGACACTACCAACAGGAGAACCAACTCTCTGAGTTCTACTTAGATCTACCTTGGTGGAAGGTAATCCAACTCTTGGAAGGTTTTGGGAATAAGAGTGAGAGAGAGAGCAATTCTCCAAAATGCCACCAAAATGATCCATCAACAATAAGCAACCCCCTTCTCCCTGTTAAACTGTCGATAGAGAGAAGGGGAGAGATAGTGGGGAACGGGTCTGCATGGCACGTTCCCTTATTTTATTATTAAAATAATAATAATAATAATTAAATCAAATTTAATTATTAATTTAATAGAAATTAAATATCATATATTTAATTTGGATTAAATCTCATTTAATCATATCACCCCTTTAACCTATAGTTTTAATGTACATCCAGTGCACATTAAATTTTAACCTATTGTTTTCAAATGTGAATCACATTCACATTTAATATAATATTTGAACTCTTTCAAATATTCAATTCTCAAATATAATTTAATATGAATCATATTCACATTAATTTATAATATATAGTTCCAAAACTATATATTATATCGTATCTTATTACATAAAATATATTCCCTAATGAATTTGAACATTTCAAATTCAAATGATCTAAGAACCCTTTAGGAGCTAGAAGGTGGACCTAATGGACCTCTGCATCGTAAGCTCCTACGATACGAGATTGCTCGCTAATCTCATTAACCTCCCAATCAACATTCGTTAATCATGAACACTCCACTAAAGTCCCACACCGCACTCTTCTCACCGCAGATATATTTCTATGTCCATGGATATTGACCAATAACAAAGAAGTCAATCCTTCACGAATGTTCGTAATAACACCAGCTAGGTCAAATTATCGTTTTACCCCTGGGTTACATCTTGTACCTTAAGTACCAGTGCTCCTCTAATGAACAATTTGCTTGTGGTCCTACCAACAAACAGAGTCCCTCTCGGGCCAATGAGAGGGTCGGACCCTTTGTTCAAGTCCCGGAGACACCACTTAAGGGAACATTCCTCTACTGACCCTAGTAGAGGGGAAGGAGTGAATTCCATCTTGCTAAGTTAAGTTCTCACCGCGCTCACTCTGGCCTTGTCCCCAAGAAGGTAGGCATATTGAGTCGGCCGAATCGGCCACTCTCACTCATACTAGTAAAAGGACAATCCCTCGCGAACAGGAGTTCGTAACCTGCTCAGGATTGAGATCAAGTTTCCTAGGTCATCCTAGTGAAATAGAAACCTAACTAGTCAACGAAGTTACAGCTAGAGGTTACTATTTCGTGGTTCGGTCTTATGTAATCTCATTACATAGGATATCCCCATTCACATGTCATCTACACGAACACGTTAGGATCACTATATTTGCATCAAATGCAAAGTGGGCCACATCCATAGTTTAACCAGGGTAAGGTACCCAAACCTTATCCCCTAACTATAGACCCTTTAGGTTGTATCTCGAATCGAGATCCTTTTTATGTAAATTACATTCAATTAGAGATTCATTTAACAGCCTTGGATGTTTAGTTTATTGGATTTATGGTTTAAATAAAGGCAAACTCGTAGATAACGAACAATAACACTTTATTGAAATAATAACACTTTATTACATTAATTACAACATAATTACAAACTACGAGTTTTAGGGCACAAATCCCAACAATCATGCCTTTATGGACTGTCATAGGAAGGAAGTTGTGTTGAGGAAGCCAGGCGACACTGATGTTATGTTTAAGGGGTATAGGAAGATTTTACCTACTTGTATGATATCAACTATTAAAGCTAGAAAATTATTAAATAAAGGTTGTACAACATATCTCGCACATGTAGTTTGTGCACTGGTGAGTAATTTGAGACCTGAAGACATTCCAGTAGTATGTGACTATTTAGATGTCTTCCCAGAGGAGCTAACAGGGTTGCCACCTGATAGAGAGGTGGAGTTTACTATAGACTTGATGCCAGGAATGACACCAATATCTCAAGCCCTGTATAGGATGGCACCAAAGGAATTGAAGGAATTGAAAAACTCAGTTGCAGGAGTTGGTGGATAAGGGTTATATTCGACCAAGCGTATCTCCGTGGGGAGCACCTGTGTTGTTTGTGAAAAAGAAGGATGGGACATTACAATTATGTGTTGATTACCGGCAATTAATTAAGGTAAGAATACGTAACAAATATCCTTTCCCCACATAGATGACCTGTTCGATCAACTAAAGGGTGCCTTAGTGTTTTCCAAAATATATTTACGATCAGGTTACCATCAGCTGAAGATCAATGATTCTGATGTACCAAAAACAACTTTCAGAAAAAGGTATGGGCATTACGAGTTCTTGGTAATGCCATTCGGGTTAACAAATGCCCCAGCAGCAGTCATGGATCTCATGAATCGAGTATTCCATCCTTACCTTGATCAGTTTGTGATAGTATTTATTGATGACATCTTGGTGTATTCAGAAAGTAAAGAGAAGCATGCAGAACATCTCAGAATAGTGCTACAGACATTACGAAATCGGAAGTTGTATGCTAAATTTAGTAAGTGTGAGTTTTGGCTGGAACAAGTTGTGTTGTTAGGACACGTAGTGTCAGCAGCTGAAGTTCAAGTGGATCCTCAAAAGACAGAAGCTATAGTCAAGTGGGAACAACCAACTTCAGTATGGGAAGTCCGTAGTTTTTTGGGACTTGCAGGATACTATCGACGTTCTGTAGAGGGATTTTCGAAGATAGCTCTTCCATTAACCAATTTGACAAAAAAGAATATGAAGTTCGAGTGGAGTGAAGGGTGTGAAAAAAGTTTTCAAGGGTTAAAGAATAGACTTGTGACAGCACCGGTACTAACTCTACCCATCACGGGAAAAGAGTTTGAGGTTTACTATGGTGCCTCACATCAGGGCCTTGGATGTGTTCTTATGCAGGATGGGAAAGTGACCGCTTATGCGTCAAGGAAGTTGAAAAAGCATGAATGTAACTATCCTGCTCAGGCGGCGGTTGTGTTAGCTTTAAAGATTTGGAGGCATTATCTGTTTGGTGTGAAGTGTTGTATTTACACAAATCATAAAAGTTTAAAATATATCTTCAAACAGAAAGAGTTGAATTTAAGACAGCGGCGGTGGTTTGAGTTGATAAAAGACTATGACTGCACGATTGAATACCACCCAATAAAAGCTAATGTTGTAGTTGATGCACTCAATAGGAAATCGAAGCAACTTAAGGGTTCACTTAATGCTGTTAGAGTGGCTCTATTTTAGGAACTCAAGAGTTCTAATGCAAAAGTGTTAGTTGTAAAGGGAATCGAGTCCCGCAGCAGAAACGATTGTGAATCGCGCATTCTCAATTTAGGTACAAAGATTACATTCAAGAACGAAACTAACTAGATTAAGCATATAAACAGAATTTGGACAACAAGAAAATTACCTTTGAATAACTTTTCTTTAAGTGCTCCTTTCTCCCACGATCACGATCTCAGCAACTGGAACACGAATGGACAAAGACACGACCACTGGATCTTCTCCGTTGTTCTCTAGGTGAGGGAGGAAGGTGGTTTCCCTTTAGGTGAGATGAGATATTTTGTGAGAGAGAATGTGTTTGTGGAACCTTTCCTACAACACTCAAGAGCTTGGAATGTCTTAACCTAGTTGCATCTTATACAACTATATATATAAGGAGATATGGATGGAAATTACCATCATATCCCTCTTTCATTCTCTCTTTAGGATATAGTTAATATGTGAATCCAATTCACATTAAAACTATATATTATATCAATTTTATATCACATATAATTGATATGACATCTCATATATGAAATTGAACACTTCAATTTCATTCATAACTTTATACCCTCAATCTTACCATGTTGAGCCAACGGAGAGAACTAATGGACCTACAGTTCATGAGCTCCAATGATATGAGATTAACCGATCAAACTCTTTGATCCAGTTAATCAATATTCATTAACTACAAGTCATTCCACTATAGACTTGTAGCTGCACTCTCCTCACTGTAGATTATATTGTGTCCACTGATATAATCATTACCCATGAGTCGACCCATCACAGGTTGTTCCTAATCACGACTGGGTCAAATTACCGTTTTACCAATGTGATTACCTCTTTGCTCCTTAAGCACCACTGATCCTCTAATGAACAATAAGTCTACGGTCCTACCATAGACTCATAAGGGCGGGGCCCATGTTGTTCAAGACCTGGAGTCAGTTCTTAAGGGAACAACCTATCTAATTTCTTAGTGTAGGAATGAGTGAATTTCATCTTGCACAGTTAAGTTCCCAGCTACCTACGAGGTTCTGTCCCTGAGAAGGTAGGCTATCGAGTCGGCTACAGGCCACTCTCACCCATACTAGTCTAAGGACAAACCCCTATAAGCAGGAGTTCTTAACTTGCTCAGGATTCAGGTCGAGTCACTAATGATCATCTATAAGTTACTAGTCTTATCCCGTTAACGGTGTTACACTGGTTAGACTAACAATTTATGGCCAGGTCTTGTATGAACTCTTCATACAGGATGCCCCCACTCGCATGTCAACTACATGCATGAGTTGGATTACCTCATTTGTACTAATTACAAAGTGGATCGCATCCATGGTGTTACCAGAATGAGGTTTCCAACCTTATTCTTATACCATAGACCATTTAGGTTATATTCTTGAACACAATCCAAATAGTGTCCACTACACTGATGTATCAAGATATATGTTATAACCTTGAAGCTTAGTTTATTGATTTATAGAGCAAGATTGTAATTCTATCAAAACAAATAACTCTTTATTTCTTTGATAAAAAATTACACAAGTTTAAGGGCATAAATCCCAACAATCTCCCACTTGACCTAAAGCTTGTGGAGTACTATAACATTACAGTAATGTAAATACAATAAACTAGGAAATTTAAACCCTTTGTAGAAAATACCCCCACTTGCCCTAGTTGGGGAAGACTTGTAAACCTAGACCGTTTAGGTGACTCTCAAATACTTTAGCCGTGAGAACCTTTGTAAAAGGATCAACAACGTTGTGCTCTGAGGCTATTTTCGTGACAATCACGTCTCCTCTATGCACGATTTCCCAGATGAGATGATACTTCCGCTCTATGTGCTTTCCCCTCTTGTGACTTCAGGGTTCCCTCGAATTTGCCACTGTCCCATTGTTATCGCAATACAACGTGATGGGCAAAGTCATATTTGGAACAACTTCCAAATTTAGCATGAATTTCCTTAACCAAACAACCTCTTTAGTAGCTTCACAAGCTGCTACATATTCGGCCTCCATGGTGGAATCTGCGATGCATCCTTGCTTGACGTTTCGCCATACTACAGCTCCTCCGCTAAGAGTAAATATTGACCCTGATGTAGATTTTAGAGAATCTTTATCAGTCTGAAAGTCAGAATTCGTGTATCCTGTAAGGATCAAATCGTTAGCCCCATACACAAGCATGTAGTTCCTTGTTCTCCAAAGATACTTCAGGATTGTTTTAACCATTGTCCAGTGTTCAAGTCCTGGATTGGATTGATACCTACTGACCATTCCAGCTGCAAAACAGATGTCAGGCCTTGTACACAACATGACGTACATCACGCTCCCAACAAATTGATGCATAAGGAATCTGTCTCATATCCTCAACTCCTTGAGGTGTCTTAGGACACTGCTCTCAGACAAATGGACTCCATGTCTAAAAGGCAACAAGCCCTTTTTAGAGTCTTGCCTCTTAAACCTTGACAACACTTTGTCTATGTAAGATGCTTGAGACAAGGCTAGTGTTTTATTCTTGCGGTTCCGGACAATCTTGATCCCAAGAAAAAACTGTGCATCACCCAAATCTTTCATTTGGAATTGCGTAGCTAGCCAATCCTTAATGTCAGTAAGATAACCTACATCATTCCCAATGAGTAGGATATCATCCACATAGAGAATTAGGAAAGCGACAGACCTATTGATGATTTTCTTGTAGACACAAGGTTCATCATCATTCTAGTCAAAACCATAAGATCTGATTGCCTCATCAAATCTTATATTCCAGGATCTAGAGGCTTGTTTCAGTCCATAAATTGACCTTTTAAGCCTGCAAACCTTTTGCTCTTGTCCTGGTTCAATGAACCCTTTGGTTTTGTCCATGTAGATGTTTTCCTCAAGATTGCCATTCAAAAATGCAGTCTTGACATCCATTTGCGATACCTCATAGTCATAATATGCGACAATGGCAAGAAGGATACAGATAGACTTTCCCATAGCAACAGGTGAAAAGGTCTCCTCATAGTCAACCCCTTCAACCTGGGTATAACCCTTTGCTACTAGTCTAGCTTTAAAGGTTTGCACCTTCCCATCTACACCACGCTTTCTCTTGTAGATCACTTACAACCAATAGGTTTTACCCCATCAGGCTTATCTACAAGATCCCAAACAAAATTGAAGTACATAGACTCCATTTCTTGGTCCATGGCTATGACCCATTTGTCTTTGTCTTTGTCAACTATTGCTTGATTATAAGTCAATGGATCCTCGCAGTTGTCATTTGGTATAATAACTTAGGTTTCAAATTAAACCCATGTAACTGGTCAGTCTATCAGACATAACCTCACACTATGTCAAGGCATACTCAACTCTTGAGATGGACTCTCTTGACTAGACAAACTAGTATCAACAACTCTTGTTGACATACTAGTGTTCTTAGCAACATTTGCTATTGTTCCGTCTAATTCACTCAACACTACTTTACTTTTTGGTTCGTGGTCCCTTATGTGGTCCTCCTCTAAGAAAATGACATTTGTCGACACAAAAACCTTATCTTCCTTAGGATCATAGAATAAACCACCTCTTGTTTCTTTTGGGTAGCCTACGAATAGGCACAATTTTGAACGTGAATCCAACTTCTTTGAATTTGTCACAAGCACATGTGCTTTGGATACTTTCAAATTCTAAAATGACATAAACTACCTTTACGTCCTTTTCCAGAGTTAATAAGATGTTTCAGAAACACTTTTTGAGGGCACACTATTCAAAATGTATATCGCAGCTTCCACCACGTAACCCCAAAAGGAACTAAGGAGATGAGCATAACTCATCATTGATCGAACCATGTCCAACAAGGTTCTATTTCTCCTTTCCGATACACCGTTTTGTTGTGGTGTACCGGGAGCTGAGAGTTGGGATGTAATTCCATGTTCTATCATATAGTTTTGAAATTTTAAATCCATGTACTCTCTACCTCGATCCGATCAAAGTGTTTTAATAGTTTTACCTAATTGATTTTCAACCTCAGTCTTGAATTCCTTGAACTTTTCAAGTGCTTCAGACTTGTGGTGCATTAGGTAACTATGCCCAAATCTAGAATAATCATCTATAAAATAGATGAAATATTCATGTGCTCCTCTGGCTTTAACATTCATCGGACCACAAAAGTCTGAATGTATAAACTCAAGAGGTTCTTTGGCTCTATAACCTTTTCCACTAAAAGGTCTTTTAGTCATTTTACCTTCTAGGCAGGATTCACATACAAGCAAAGAGTTTTCTTCTAACTCGTTTAGAAGCCCGTTCTTTACCAATCTCTCAATCCTATTGAGATTAATGTGACTCAATCTTAGATGCCAAAGATGAGCATTTTCTTTAGGAGAAATTTTACGTTTCTTAGTTTGTGCGTTTGCAGTTTTAAATAATTCAGTGTTCAAAACCATTTTGACTGAATTAGGCCTTAAAACATACAATCCATTTTCTAATGAAGCTGAACATATTTCCACACCTTTCTTCAAAATAAACACTTTATTCATTGAGAAAGAAATAGAAATACATTGTTCTATGAGGCAAGAAATGGAAATAAGGTTTCTAGTAAACCCTGGTATCACTAATATATTGTCCAACAATACATATTTCTTGCCAAAATAAAGCTTCATCGTGCCTACTGCTACAGCTGAGACGACTTCTCAATTTCCAACTCGGAGTGTTATCTCACCTTTTGTAGTAGCTCTGCCAGAATCAATTCCACGAAAAGAAGAGAAAACATGATTAGTGGCGCTCAATCAAGTATCCAAGCGCTTTATCATTATCCACTAAACAAGCTTCTAGGAAAAGTAAATCATATTTACCTTCCTTCTTCTTTTCTGCAATGTACTTCGGACAGTTCCGTTTCCAATGCCCGTCTCCGTTGCAGTGGAAACACTTTCCTTTGTCAGCAACTTCTTTGACCTTCTTGCCCTTCTGGGTGGCAGCTTTGTCAGCTTGTTTCCCTTTACCAACCTTCTCCATGTTCTTCTTCTTCCCTTTCAGGTTAGAAGAAGATGAAGCCACTGTTTTTATCCCAGAGGTCGAACCTCTGTGATAACTCCAACTAACAACATTTGCCTCACCTTTCGATCCCTGAATTTTCATCAAACATTGAAAGGTCCGGAGTTCACTCGTAAGGAGGTAAGGTTAAAAGTAAGCTTGTTCATAACAACATTACTTCTAAACTGTAGGAAACTATCTGGAAGGGATTCCAGAATGAAGCTGACCTGGTTCGACTCATCGATGGAAGCACCATTTGACTCCGCAATGGTAAAGTGCACCATCATATCCAGGACATGATCCCGAACAGATGTACCCTCTGGCATCCTTGAGTTAAATATGTACTTTAGGGCATTGTGTTCCGGCTGTGGACTCGTTGTCCAAACATACCTTGCACAAAATCCATGATTTCCTTGGCGGTTATCATGCCCTCGTGCTTCTTGGCTAATATGTCGCATATACTTGCCAAAGATGTAGACCTTGGCCTTATCATTGGCCTTGATCCATCGATCATATGCATCACGAAACATTTCGTGACGCATTCGAGCCTGGTACCTGAGGACACTCCTCAGTGAGCACGAACTTCAGATCATCCACTACCAATAAAGTGTTGAGTTTGTTTTTCCAAGTCACTTTTTCCGCACCCAATAAGGAAATAATAGAGCTAGACATTTTTGCTGAAAAATTTACAAACGAACTTGCATGAGTTTCTTGCTATAACTCTAATCCAATCATGTTTTAGCTAATTATCAAATGATTCCTAGGCCATTTATAATTTGCAATGATACTCCAAAGGTTTAGAATGTATGACACCAAAGGGTAATAAAAAACAGTCCTCCTCTGGATCAAGACACTCTTGATCAAAACCTAATGCCAGAATAACTTTTATTCCAATAGGCTTTTAGTTACCATTTTTCGGTCAGGATACATACACAACTTATGTACCCCGTGAGTGTAACCCTCTGTCTTTAGATCCCAGAGTCTCCATCCAATAAAATCCGCCGAAGGGAGGACTACATTGAAAAACAGTCTTAGGAAATCTTTATCCCTTTTGGGTGTCTACTGTGTTTGATCCCCTATGATCAAGCCCTCCGAAGGGATTGTCTGGTCCAGGCCAAACTAGCAGGCTGACATAGTGGTCTAACGGTGTAAACCGACAAAAGAGACCGTAGGTTTTGTTTTCACTAAACCTACTCCCACTCACTATAAGTACCCTCTCTATTCACCTTGATATTTACTCATACAAACACCATCCGAAGGAGGACGCTCCCGTTTGCGCCACGAGGCCAAGTATGAGTCTCATGGTGTGAACTTCCCAGAGATAGCGTAGGTGGAAAAATATGTATCTCATATAATTTTCCTCCCACTAAATACTTTAAAGTTATAGGAATCTTACTTAGGCTAAAAACCCCGGCTAATGGTTTTACCTAACTCTATCAATATAACACTTATATCAATAATCAATATAACTCTTATATTGATTGTATCCTAAGTTTGTTAATATAACTCTTATATTGATTGTATCCTAAATTTGTTAATATAACTCTTTATATTAAACCTAGGATCTCTAGTTTATTAACCCCCTAATAAATCCGCTGACGCTACTGTTTATAATACTCTTTGATTAAAT
Organism: Trichosanthes cucumerina; assembly: GCA_036507285.1. NCBI lineage: Eukaryota > Viridiplantae > Streptophyta > Magnoliopsida > Cucurbitales > Cucurbitaceae > Trichosanthes > Trichosanthes cucumerina. The sequence goes on from CM071837.1 coordinate 6,654,064, forward strand.
TTTACTCCCAGGTTAGTTCCCAGGTAGGGGTGTTCCGCTTCACAAATTACTTAAATACCCTGACCTTTGACAGAACTTTCCTTAGAAAGAGTTCCTCTTTTAATCATAGCTTATAAATTACTTGGTTCCTAATTCTAATCTAATTAGAACTAGATAACCTAAGGTCTATTATTTTCAAGTTTTAAACATTTTAAAACTAATAATTAACCTTAGGTGACATGCATACTATGTTATAGTGCTTGATCATTCATCACATGAATAATAAGTCATTCATAGCATAATCATCTCATGATATATAATGCATGTCAATGTTGTCCATAAATTAATATAACAACTTTATATTAATTAATCATGCAAACTATATAATATAACTCTTTATATTATAAATGATGCATGAAAATGCTTAACCCAAGGTGGGATTTCTAAAATAAAAGCATACTCTATGCATGGCAATAATTACACAACAATCGCATAATTTAAATAGCAAAATTAGACCAATTTTGGCACCCTAAATTTAATTTTAATTAATATAATCTAATTATATTAATTAAAATTAATTAAATTAAATATAAATTAAATGTAAAATATTTTTATATTTAATATATAATAAAAAATCTGTTTCTGCCCGTTGCTACTTTGCGTGAAACGTCTGTGGCGTTGCAACGCTGATAAAAGCGTTGCAACGCTGCTCCTTGTCTTCTTCTGCCAGTTGAAACGCGCCTTAGCATCAGCGTTGCAACGCGCTGCCTCCTCTCGCGCTCCTTCCAAGCGCGGCAGCTGCAACGCCAATGAACAACGTTGCAACGCCGCATTACGCATGAAAACACATGGAATCTGCTATTCCTTGATCGTTTTAGCTCCAATCTTCTCAGCAACCACTTTGCTTCGATCGACACGGACTTACAGACTCGATTTACAATTAAAGTTGCCCAAAATACCGGGCCCTTACATTGAACAAATCAATGAAAAAAATTGTAAATCTAAGTGCCAAAATCGAAATCATCTAATTTGCAAACCGTTTATACATCTCATGCAAAACAGTAAATCCCACCTCGTTCTTGAAAATCCAGAACGTAAATCAAGAACGCAATTGGGCTCGGATACCAATTGAAGGGAATCGAATCCCGCAACAGAAGCGATTGTGAATCGCGCGTTCTCAATTTAGTTACAATGATTACATTCAAGAACGAAACTAACTAGATTAAGCATATAAAAAGAATTTGGACAGCAAGAAAATTACCTTTGAAGAACTTTTCTTCAATTGCTCCTTTCTCCCACGATCACGATCTCAGCAACTAGAACACGAATGGACGAAGACACGACCACTGGATCTTCTCCGTTGTTCTCTAGGTGAGGGAGGAAGGTGGGTTCCCTTTAGGTGAGATGGGATATTTTGTGAGAGAGAATGTGTTTGTGGAACCTTTCCTACAACACACAAGAGCTTGGAATGTCTTAACCTAGTTGCATCTTATGCAACTATATATATAAGGAGATATAGATGGAAATTACCATCATATCCCTCTTTCATTCTGTAAAACTCCTAGTTTCATCAACTCGACTCCTAGGGACACTACCAACATGCATGTATTTTTTTTTTTTAGGCCAACAATAAGTAAAGACAATTCGAAATTTGCAATATAATTAAAACACCTTTTGGGATCCCAAAGCATCCAAAAACATTTGAATAACGTCAATGAGTTGGCCAATTTTAAATCCTGAAAACGAATACTGAAAACAATGTCCTTTAACAACTAACTGTCCAACATAACAATGAATGCGGAAAAATATCATGACTAAGTCCCCATGGTATTGATAACGCGTCCCCGCACACTCGCCTGCACGCCGCACCTTTACTCCTGAAAACATTTTTTAAAAAACACAAGGGTGAGTATTATGATCATAACACCCGATGAAGTAACCTCGCTACTGCGAGGTCCAGGGACATGCATACACATACAATCGTGACTTTCAAACAGTTCATAAAACTTTCATTAATGGGACCTAATAGTTCCTCAAAATGTTTATAACTGAAATACATGACTTTCTTTAATTTAAGTGGTCAATTAGTCATCCTAAGTCTTTTCATTTCGAGTCCCTCACAGACCCCTATAGTTTGAGTCCCTCACAGACCCTTGTAGTTTGAGTCCCTCACAGACCCTTGTAGTTTTGAGTCTCTCATAGACCCCTGTATGGTTCAAGTGCCTCACAGACCCCTATAAGCTAACCCAAAGGATCTCTAATGCATGTTTGACCATGCATAATCTCAGGAGACCAATTGTCACATTCTAAATCGAAATCATTTCATGGCATAGATAACATGCATGAGGTCCCATCATCTATCATGACTATAATGCACATATCATGGACATGTAATAACTAACATTCATAGCATGACTTTTCATAACATGCCTGAAATAATACTTTAAAACATAGTCGATTTCACAAAATAAATAATGAAATACTTCCGGAATAAAATAATAAAATTTATTTCCTTTTATCCCATTTAGAAAAGTTCGGCACAAGGTCCCTTACCTAAGGTTTCGTTCTAACAAATCGAAGTTCGATTTCTAGCTTCAGGCACTTCCTCTAACCTTGAATTAAGTTCTTAGATCGATAAGGCTTAGAACCCTTCTACTTTATGCTCCACGACCTCAACCACCTAAATTCAAACCATGAGATACTTTAATAAGTTTTGAGGCCTAATTAGAAAATACTTGAAGCACCTAACAATAATCAATCGAATTTACCAAAATGGAGGCATACAACAAACTCAGGAGACGAAACTGATCAAATCGAGCTAACTCCGTGGCGGCGCAGAGGCGCGCGCGCGATGCAAGTGACGACGGCGCGCGTGTAGTGCACAGCGATGGTGGTTCGGCAGCGTGAGAGCTAGATTTTGGGTCCTCGTGAGCCGATCTATCCGAACCAACCTTCAAACCATGAAACCCGGAAAAACCCGATGAAACTTCAAACCAAACTCGACACAAGCATGGAATGACGGAAACTGACCTGCAAGACGATGACGGCGCTGCAAGGTTCGTCAGATCTGGCTGGCAGAGGCTCAAGCTTGTGGACGACGGCCGCGCGCGGCGGCGGTGTAGATCGGCTTGAGGGGCGCGGGAAGCCGAAAAGTCGAAGAAGAAGAAGAAGGAGCAGGGAACTCACCGAGGCTCTTGACAAAACCGACCGGGCGGACGCCGAGCTCGTGGATGTCGATCAGATCTGCAGGTTTCGGCGATCTCCGTATTGCTCGGTGGTCGGCGTGGGTGAAGTTGCACGAACGAGCGACGATGAAGGAGGACCTGCAGCTGATGACGAGGCTGGGCGGCGGCGCTCTGGACGTTCAATGGTGGTGAGGCAGTCACGATGGCTGGAGTAAGGTGACGAGGAAAATGTGACTCTAGGGTTTTTTTTTTTTTTTGTGTCTCTCTAAAGTTTTAACCCTAATCCTTCACTTAAGTTCCAAAATTGCCCCTTAACCTAAATACTTATTAATAAAATGCCATTGGGTCATTCTTGTGGTGGAATAATAAAACCTAAGTTATAAACTCTCAACTAAATAGTACTATACAAGAAAAATTTCACCGTTCATGCTACAAGGACACGAGTTTCGGCTGATCGGCCCAGATCATAGGTTGTAAGAAAATAAAATTAAAATAATAAAATAATTAAAATGGGAAAACTAATACCTGTGGCAGTGGGTCGTCACACATTCTCTCTTTAGTATATAGTTAATATGTGAATCCAATTCACATTAAAATTATATATTATGTCAATTATATCACATATAATTGATATGACATCTCATATATGAAATTGAACACTTCAATTTCATTCCTAACTTTATACCTCAATCTTACCATGTTGAGCCAACGGAGAGACCTAATGGACCTACAGGTTCATGAGCTCCAATGATATGAGATTAATCGATCAAACTCTTTGATCCAGCTTAATCAATATTCATTAACTACAAGTCACTCCACTATAGACTTGTAGTGTACTCTCCACAATCAGTAGATTATATTATGTCCATCAAATAATCATTACCCATGAGTCGACCCTTCACGTGTTGTTCAGTAATCACTACCGGGTCAAATTACCGCTTTACCCATGTGATTACCTCTTTTTGCTCCTTAAGCACCACCGATCCTCTCATGAACAACAAGTCTATGCTCCTACCATTGACTCATACCATCATAGAGGGCGGGCCCCGTTGTTCAAGACACGAGTCGGTTCTAAGGGAACAACCTATCTAATTCCTTAGTGTAGGAATGAGTGAATTCCATCTTGCACAGCTTAAGTTCCCGGCTACCTACGAGGTTCTCGTCACCCAGAAGGTAGGCTTATTGAGTCGACTACAGTGCTACTCTCACCCATACTATCTAAGGACAAACCCCATAAGGGGGTTCTTAACTTGCTCGTGATTCAGTCGAGTCACTAATGATCATCTATAAATTACTAGTCTTATCCTCGTTAACGGTTATTACAATGGTTAGACTAACAATTTCTGGACAGTGTCTTGTATGAACTCTTCATACAGGATGCCCCCACTCGCATGTCAACTACATGAATGAGTTGGATTACCTCATTTGTACTAATTACAAAGTAGGTCGCATCCATGGTGTTACCAGAATGAGGTTTCCAACCTTATTCTTATACCATAGACCATTTAGGTTATATTCTTGAACACAATCCAATTAGTGTCCACTACACTGATGTATCAAGATATATGTTATAACCTTGAAGCTTAGTTTATTGGATTTATAGAGCAAGATTGTAATTCTATCAAAACAAATAACTCTTTATTTCTTTGATAAAAAATTACACAAGTTTAAGGGCATAAATCCCAACAAGTTGGTGATAAAGGAATTTGTTAGCTCATTTTCAGGTAAGACCTACCTTAATTAATGATGTTAACTCAAGTCAAGCCAGAGACCCTACCCTGAAAAAATTGATAGAAGAGGTGAACTTAAAGTAGAGAGCAGATTACGAAGTAAGGCGTGATGGAGCGTTGATGAAGTGTGGTAGATTTTGTGTACCTAAAGATGAAACTTTGAGAAATGCAATACTGGAGGAAGCACATAGTTCAACCTATGCGATTCATCCAGGAAGCACAAAGATGTATCGGACCCTAAAGAACCATTATTGGTGTCCAGGAATGAAACGAGAGATAGCAGAGTATGTCTCTAAATGTTTAATTTGTCAGCAGGTGAAACCTGAGCGACAGAAACCAGGAGGGCTTCTAAATCCACTCCCAAGCGGTTATGACGGGATATGGGTCATAGTAGACTGACTGGCTAAGACTGCTCGATTCTTACCCGTCAAGGTAACTTTTACTCTGGATAAACTTGCTAAATTATATGTTGACAGTATCGTAAGCCAATAGGGAGCCCCAATATCAATCGTGTCGGATAGGGATTCGAGATTTACTTCCAAGTTCTGGTCGAGTCTTCAAGAGGCTTTAGAAACTAAGCTGCATTTTAGTACGACATTTCATCCACAGGCTGATGGTCAGTCAGAAAGAACCATTCAGACCCTCGAAGATATGCTTTGAGCATGTGTATTGCAATATAAAGGAAGTTGGGAGACTCACCTATCATTGATGGAGTTTGCATACAATAAGAGTTATCATTCTAGCATCAGAATGGCACCGTACGAAGCATTATATGGAAGGAAATGTAGAACCCCTATTTACTGGGGGGAGGTAGGAGAAAGAAGGCTGATAGGGCCAGAGTTGGTCCAAGTTACCTCGGAGAATGTTAAGTTTATTAGGGAAAGACTAAAGACAACATAAGATAGACAAAAGAGCTACGTTGTCAAGCGAAGAAGAGATTTAGAATTCAAAATCGGAGACAAAGTTTTCTTGAGACTATCCTCGTGGAAGGGTATTTTACGGTTTGGAAGGAAAGGGAAACTAGCCCGAGATATATAGGGCCTTACAAGATTCTGGAATGTGTAGGGCCATCAACTTACAGATTAGTTTTACCGATAGAATTGTCTCGGGTACATAATGTTTTTTCATGTATCAATGTTGAGGAAATACATTTCTGACCCATCACATGTGCTCAAGGCAGAACCAATACAACTTAAGGAAAATCTGTCCTATGAGGAAGAACCTCTGCAAGTACTTGATCGGAAAGAACAGGTACTTAGGAACAAGTCAATACCATTGGTAAAGGTATTGTGGATAAATCACGACGTCGAGGAAGCAACATGGGAGAACGAAGACCAAATGAAAGAAAAGTACCCACAACTTTTCTCATGTTGAATTTCGAGGGTGAAATTCCTCTTAAGGGTGTAGTAAATTGTAAGCCCTAAACTCTATTTTTTTTTTTTATCATTTTGCACTCGTACATGATGTTTTGACATATGCAAAATTATATAGGTTGCACTAAAGGATGTCGTGATCGAATTTGGGAATCTATTGAATTGGGGACTATATTATGTTTAAAGCTTCATGAGGAGATAGGTAAGCCATTGAAATAAGCATATTAAAAGTTGAATTGAAGTAAGTTAATATCATTAGCAAATTGAGTAAATTTTAGGTGCATTATGTATTGAATGAAAAGTTCTTATTTCACACAAACTTAGGTAAAGTTGGCTAAATGATTTAGGTTGATTTACTTACTTTTTTTAATGTTTTAAAAATGGGATTATGATGTAAATATTAAAGTAGGAGCTGGACAAAGGAGGTGAAGCCTCGGAGTTAAAGTTGGCAAGTAGGTGTTGTCAAATTTTTAGTAAAACAGCAACTTGCTGGAACATTGATCAACTTCAAACGACCATATCTCTTAGTTGACTGAACTAAATTCGATGATTTTTGAGTCAAAAGCTCAGAAATTGAGTTTAGAATACAAAACGGGTCGGCTTTTGTGAAAATACAAAGAGGAAGAAGGAGAAAAGTGCAGAATACTGAGAGGCGTTCACAGTTCTTGGGTAGCAGAACAGTGTGAGGAGATCAGTCTCTTTTGAGCTCTTGAGGAGGAATTAGAATCTGAAATTTTGAGGTAAGTAAGCTACGATGTTGTACTTGAAGTTTATCAAAAAATATTTGGTGGTTGTTTTGATAAATGTTGAGGAACCCAAGCTGAAAGTTGAACCTGAAATTTTAGATGGAAGGAAACAACTGCTAGCAAGAGATTGAAGGAGATGTGCTTCCATTTCTATATACCTTACAACCAAGTGTGTATGGTTATTATGAATTGAGTTATGGGACTGAATTAGATTTGTTTTTAAGGTGCATAAGGAAAGGAATTAATGTTATTAATTTCATTTTCAGGGCAAACGGAGATAAGAATAGCTTATAATCCTTGGAATCCTTTTGGTGATTGTGAGCGACTCTATTTTAGAACTATACTTGACCTTTGTTTTTCTTCAAAAGCATAAATGTTGATCATTGAATCATGCTTGAATTAATTTTGTATAGTTTCATGGAGTTTTTGACAGAATGTTCTTGATGGAACTTAAGCATGTTTTGAATTAGTGTGTAACTATATATTCAAGTATGGAAACTAATTGTGGAAGTATGATTTCCTCTAGAGAATGCCTTGTGTAAATTCACTTGGGAACATGTTTAGGAAAGTAATATGCAAATGTTGAGAAATTGTTGTATGTGTTTTGAAAACATGATTTCCATGGTAAACAAAGTATGCCCATGTATGTTGTTAACCCTCAATACTGAAGGACATCGAGAAGGTACTTGGGAGGGAGGAATCGTGTGTTCCCGATACTGAAGGACAATGAGAAGGTATTCGGGTAGTAAATGGTCTTATCCTAATACTGAAGGACATAAAGAAGGTATTAGGAAAAATCAAAGTGCCCAATGGCATTCCACGTGCACGTGAGAGAGGTATGAACGTTGTTGGTATAAAGATAACTCTACCACCGTTAAGGTTCGAAAGCGGTATCATGCCATGAGTTGTATTGTTATGAGCTTCTACGCTATTGATCTGTCTATTCTTCATTATAGTACTACATTATGAGTCTTTATGTTATACATAAGTGGTGACTTAAACCTGTAAATTGATAGCATGGCTTGATTATGTTTACAATCAAGTGTTAAGTTATTTTCTACTTATACCTTGTCCATTATTATGCTTCACCTTGAGTTTATATTGTTTTAAAAATAGACACTCACTGGACTTCCCAGCTCACGTTTTCATTATGTTTACTCTTCCCAAGTAGCAGACGAGTTCCCGGTGCTTAGCCTTGACGAGACCTGTTTTCCACCACGTTGTTTTAGCTCCTTGTATATACATTTTCTTATCTACATGGTTTGTAGTGAAAACATATTAGTGGGGTTGTAATAAACTTGAAAGTTTTATGACTAGCTAAAGAACATAGTATTGGAAGTGAATGTGTCTTGCTTATATGTGTATTTCAGTGTTCAATCTTGCTTGTTCAAACGTGTTGTGTTGCGTTTAATTTTAGGTTAAATCTTGGGTTAGTCAGGGAGAGCCAGTAAGAGGGTTGGTTTTCTCTGTCTTTGCATCTCTTCCTAGGTTAAGCAAGTAAGCCAGGAGGGGTGTGAAACATATACTCACACCTCGATCGGATCAAAGTGTTTTAATGGTTTTCCCTAATGCATTTTCAACTTCAACCTTAAACTCTTTGAACTTTTCAAGAGCATCAGACTTATGATGCATGAAGTATAGAAAACCATACCTTGAATAATCATCTATGAAGGAGATGAAACATTCGTACCTTCCTCGACTTTTAACATTCACCGGACCACAAAGATTCGAATGTATAAGCTCTAAGGGGTCTTTGGCTCTATAACGTTTTCCAGTAAAAGGTCACTTAGTCATTTTTCTTCTAAGCAGGACTCACAAGGAGGTAAAGAATCATCTTCTAACTTGTTTAGAAGTTCATTCTTAGTTAATTTCTCAATCCAGTTGAGATTTATGTGACCAAGTCTTTGATGGAGATCGGATCTCCTTGAGCAGCGGAAACGTGGTTTAGGATCGTAATTGCTTGATGGTTTTAATTGAAAAGAAAACCAGTACATTGACAAAAGTACAGAACAAGCATGCTAATCCTAATCTAATTAGAGCATGGAGTAGTACATGCAAACATGCTACAAGTTTAACAATTAAACTAATAAAGAAAGAGGAATTACCTTTGTAGTTTCCAATTCTCCAGCACAGCAACTCCTTGCTCCAAAAGAAAATAGCAACACAGGAACTTCCAAAGTTCGGTGTTTTTCTCCAACAGAACACCACCAACAGTGAGCACCTTCTATATCTCTGAATTCTTAGATTTTCCTTGGTGGGAAGGATCCAACAATTGGAAAAAGAAGGGAATGAGAGTGTCTGAGAGAGAGAGCAATTCTCCAAATTTTTGCCAACAATGAATTGATCGATCCATCCATCATCTACCCTCTTCTCCCTGTTAAACTGTCGATAGGGAGAAGAAGGGGGGGGTAGTGGGAACGTGTCTGGATGACACGTTCCCTTATTTTATTAAAATAATAATAATAATAATAATAATAATAATAATAAAATCAAATTTAATTATTAATTTAAATCATATTTAAATAATACAAATTAAATATCATATATTTAATTTGGATTAAATCTCATTTAATCATATTACCCCTTTAACCTATAGTTTTAATGTACATCCAGTGCACATTAAATTTTAACCTATAGTTTTCAAATGTGAATCACATTCACATATAATATTTGAACTCTTTCAAATATTCAATTCTCTCATAGAATATGAATCATATTCACATTAAATTTATAATATATAGTTCCAAAACTATATTTTATATCGTATCCATATACATTAAATATACTCCCTAATGAATTTGAACATTTCAAATTCAAATTATCTAAGAACCCTTTACGAACTAGAAGGTGGACCTAATGGACCTAAAGATCAGAAGCTCCAACTATACGAGATTGCTCGGTTAATCTCATTAACCTCCCAATCAACATTCATTAACTGCGGGAACAATCCACTAAAGTCCCACAGTTGCACTCTTCTCACTGTAGATATATTTCTGTGTCCATGGATATTGACCAATAACAGCAAGTCAATCCTTCACGAATGTTCGTAACACCAGCTGGGTCAAATTACCGTTTTACCCCTGGGTTACATCGTGTACCTTAAGTACAAGTGCTCCTCTAATGAACAATTTGTTTGTGGTCCTACCAACAAACAGAGTCCCTCTCGGGCCAATGAGAGGGTCGGGCCCTTTGTTCAAGTCCCAGAGACACCACTTAAGGGAACATTCTTCTACTTACCCTAGTAGGCGAGAAGGAGTGAATTCCATCTTGCTAAGTTAAGTTCCCAGCCGCTCACTCGGTCTTATCTCCAACAAGGTAGGCTTATTAAGTCAGCGAATCTGGTCACTCTCACCCATACTAGTCAAAGGACAATCCCTCGCGAACAGGAGTTCGTAACCTGCTTAGGATTGAGATCAAGCTTCCTAGGTCATCCTAGTGAAATAGAAATCTAACTAGTCAACGGAGTTACAGCTAAAGGTTACTATTTCGTGGTCCGGTCTTATGTAATCTCATTACATAGGATATCCCCACTCACATATCATCTACACGAACACGTTAGGATCACTGTGTTTGCATCAAATACAAAGTGGGCCACATCCATAGTTTAACCAGGGTAAGGTACCCAGACCTTATCCCCTAACTATAGACCCTTTAGGCTGTATCTCGAATCGAGATCCTTTTTATGTACATTACATTCAGTTAGAGATTCATTTAACAGCCTTGGATGTTTAGTTTATTGGATTTAGGGTTTGAATAAAGGAAAACTCGTAGATAACGAACAATAACACTTTATTGAAATAATAACACTTTATTACATTAATTAGAACATAATTATAAATTACGAGTTTTAGGGCACAAATCCCAACAAACTCCCACTTGAACTAAAACTCTAGTGGGGTACAACAAAATCTAAAACAGTGGTTATATTGATATAAATACAATAAACTAGGGCATCCATATACCCCATTACATATCTCCCACTTGCCCTAGATTTAGCCTATGTACATATCTCGTAGACCCAGACTTTCCAGATGACCCTCGAACACTTTAGCCGTGAGAGTCTTTATAAACGGATCAGCAAATATTGTGCTCCGAAGCGATCTTCGTGACTGTCACATCTCTTCGTTGCACTATTTCTCGTATCAGGTGATACTTCCTCTCGATGTGCTTACCTCGCTTATGGCTACGAGTTTCCTTCGAATTGGCTATCGCACCACTGTTGTCACAGTATAAGGTGATGGGAGATTCCACATTTGGAACAACTTCCAAATCAGTAAGGAATTTCCTTAGCCAAAAAGCCTCTTTAACTGTTTCACAAGCAGCGACATACTCAGCCTCCATCGTGGAGTCAGCGATGCATCCTTGCTTGATGCTACGCCATACTATAGCTCCCCCGTTAAGGGTGAAAACTGATCCCGATGTGGATTTCGAGAATCCTTATCGGTGCAAATTCGAGAATCGGTGTATCCAGATGAGATCAAATCCTTAGACCCATACACAAGCGTATAGTTCCTCGTTCTCCTTAGATACTTGAAGATATTTTTAATCGTTGTCCAAAGGGTCTAACCTCGGATTGGACTGGTACCTATTGACTATTCCCACCGCATAACAAATGTCCGCCTCGTGCATAGCATAGCATACATTAAGCTACCTCATCGAGAGACATAAGGAATATGTCTCATATCCTCAACTTCTTGAGGTGTCTTGGGACACTGTTCCCTAGACAGATGAACTCCATGCCTGAAGGGTAAAAGCCCCTCTTGGAATTCTGCATCGAATATCTTGACAACATTTTATCGATATAAGACGCTTGAGACAGTGGTAGCGTTCTGTTCTTGCGATTCCTGAGGATCTGAATCCCAAGAACATATTGTGCCTCTCCCAAATCTTTCATTTGGAATTGGGTCACCACCAATTTTTATGTCAAGATGGGTATCCTACATCATTCCCAATGAGTAGGATATCATCCACATAAAGTACTAACAAAGTTACTTTGTCGTTGATGATCCTCTTGTAAACACAAGGCTCATCAACGTTTTGGTCAAAGCCGTAAGACTTGATCGCCGTATCAAATCTTATATTCCAAGATCTTGACGCTTGTTTCAATCCATAAATGGATCGATTGAGCTTGCAAACTTTTTGCTCCTGACCTTGGGCTATAAACCCTTCAGGCTGAGACATATAGATGCTCTCGTCAAGATTACCATTCAAAAAGGCAGTCTTGACGTCCATTTTCCAAATTTCATAATCATAAAATGCGGCTATGGACAAGAGTATCCTTATAGACTTTAGTATAGCAACAGGGGAAAAAGTTTCTTCATAGTCAACTCCTTCCCTTTGGGTAAAACCCTTTGCTAATAGTCTAGCCTTAAAGGTATGTACCTTTCCGGTTGCATCTCTCTTTTTCTTATAGATCCATTTACACCCTATGGGTCTAACCCCTTCAGGCTGGTCTACAAGTTCTCATACTGAATTGAAGTCCATTGACTCCATTTCAAGGTCTATAGCTTTGATCCATTGGTCCTTGTCTACGTCATTCATTGCCTGTTTATAAGACAATGGATCTTCTACGCCATCATCAGGTATGACAACTTGAGTTTCAGCTAAACCCAAGTAGCGGTCAGGTTGGGAAACAACCCTGACACCGCGTCGAGGCATTCCCAACGATTGAGAAGGACGAGACAGACTTGAGGTGATGGCTCTTCCATCAACTCTTGATGAAGGTCCAGCTTGATCAACAACTCTTGTTGGTTTATGAGTAGCTTCATTTAGTACTATTTTACTACGCGGCTTGTGGTTCCTCATGTGATCTTCCTCCAAGAACGTGGCGTTTGTCGACACAATCACCTTATTTTCTTATGGGTCGTAGAAAAGACCACCTCTCGTTTCTTTGGGATAGCCAACAAATTGGCACAATTTTGAACGAGGTTCCAACTTCTTTGGGTTTGTCACGAGCACGTGTGCCAGACAACCCCAGATCCTGAAGTGTTGTAAACTAGGTTTATGCCCCTTCCATAGTTCAAAAGGTATTTCTGAAACACTTTTTGATGGAACACTGTTCAAGATTTAAACTGCAGTCTCTACTGCATATCCCCAAAACGAGGAAGGCAATTGAGCATAGCTCATCATAGAACGAACCATGTCCAACAAGGTTCTATTTCTCCTTTCTAACACACCATTTTGCTGTGGTGTTTTAGGTGCTGAGAGTTGAGATTTAATTCCATGTTCTATCATATAGTCTTGGAATCTCAAATCCATATACTCTCCACCTCGATCGAATCGAAGTGTTTTAATGATTTTCCCTAATGCATTCTCTACTTCAGCCTTATACTTTTTGAACTTTTCAAGAGCCTCAGACTTGTGATGCATTAGATATAGATAACCATACCTCGAATAATCATCTATGAAAGAGATGAAATATTCGTACCCTCCTCGAGCTTTAACATTCACGGACCACAAAGATCCGAATGTAAAGGTTCTAAGGGTTTTATGGCTCTATAACCTTTTCCTGTTAAAGGTCGCTTGGTCATTTTACCTTCCAAGCAAGACTCGCAAGGCGGTAAAGAATCATCTTCTAACTCGTTTAGAATTTCATTCTTAGAGAGTCTCTCAATCCAGTTGAGATTAATATGACCAAGTCTAAAATGCCATAGATAGGTATTATTATTAGGAGAAATTCTTTGCCTTTTATTTTGAGTGTTAGCATTCTTAAACATCTCATGATTTAAAATTGCTTTCGTTTTATTCGGTTTCAGTACGTACAAACCATTTTTCAATTTAGCAGAACAAATATTGACACTCTCTTTCAAAATGAACGCTTCATTAATTGAAAAAAGAAATACAATATCCAAGTTCTATTAAACAAGAGATAGAAATTAAGTTCCTTTTGAGCTTAGGAACTTTATACAGATTTTTTAATAAAAGAAATCTATCTCTGAAAAATAGCTTGGCATCTCCCACTGCACGAGCTGAGACGACGTCTCCTGTTCCGACCCTGAGCGTCATCTCAACCTCTTCGAGCTCTTTGAAGGAACTAGTTTCCTGAAATGAAGAGCAAACGTGATTAGTGGCTCCTGAATCAAGTATCCAGGTCAAATCATCATTTTCCACTAAACAAGTTTCAAGAATAAGTAAATCTAATTTACCTTTCTTCTCTTTGAGCTCAGCAAGGTATTTTGGACAGTTTCGCTTCCAGTGCCCATCCATGTTGCAGTGGAAACATTTTCCTTTATCTGCAACTTTGGCTTTTCCCTTCCCTTTCCCTCCTATTTTCTTCTTTTGGGTCTTCTTAAGCCCAGAAGATGAGCTACAGGACTTATTCCCAGAGGATGAACCCTTCTGGAACCTTCTAGAATGGGCAAACAGATTTGTCTCTCCATCAGCCTGTCCCTTATTCTTCATAAGAGACTGGAAAGTTTGTAGTTCATTAAAGAGAGTAGTCAGGTTATACTCCTTTTTGTTCAACTCCGCATTGCTACGGAATGGCAGGAAACTCTTCGGAAGAGATTCCAGGATGAAGAATACCTGAATTTTCTCATCTATGACCGCTCCGTTCATTTCGGCCATGTTGAAATGAACTATAAGATCGAGAACATGTTCTCTCACTAAAGTTCCCTCCTTCATGCGCGCGTTATAAACGTACTTGATGGATTCGTGCCGAATTTGTTCAGACGGTTGTCCAGACAAATTTTGCAGATAGCCCATGATCTCACGAGCTGAGACCATACCCTCCAATCTCCTGGCTAAAACATCAGATATCCCAGCCAGGATATAGGCCTTGACTTTTTCATTGGCCTTTGCCCAGTGGTCAAACGCATCCTTAACTGATTGAGGTGCGTCTTGAGCAGGAATCGAGGACATTCCTTAGTTAGTACGAACCCGAAGGTCGTCAACAACAAGGATCGCATCCAGGTTTGACTTCCACGTAGTAAAGTTTTCACTAGTTAAACGTTCCTTTTTTAGTAAGGCTATATATGAGGACATGCTGAAAATCCAAAATAATTTTAATTAGTTATGTCTTTTAACCCATTGTAAAAACCAATCATATTTAGCAAAATTATTGAAGAATCCTAGTGTTTAAACTAAACCCAATGTTTAAATTAAACCTTTAATTTTGCAACGATGCTTTAAGGGTTTAGAACAAAAGCCTCAAGTCAGCGGTGGTCATTCCTCCCTTGAATTGAGACTTTCTCGGTAATTCCCACTACCAGAACATCTCATGCCCCAATGGTCCTTAGCTACCGTTTGTTCGGTCAAGAACTTGTTAACTAGCTTAACTCATCCCGTAAATTTGATCCTACCATTTTCAGATCCAATAGGCCCGAGCCAACAGGCTACTATTAAGAAAGATAACTGTTGGCAAATAACCTAAGAGACCCTATCCATTTCTGGAGTTTACGGTGTTTCGATCCCTATAGTCAGGCCCTCCGTAGGATTTGGTCATTCGGGATAACCTAGCAAAGCGGACTATAGAAATCTCACGGTGCGACCTAATGGAGGAGACCGTGAGATACGTTGACATGCGTCCTGCTCCCATTTACTATGGATACTTCCCTCATTCACCTTGGTATTGAACCATGCAAACACATACCGTAGAGGGACGCCCTATTGACGCCACGTAGCCGAGCATGGAACTCACGGTGTGAACTCTTGAGGACGTGAGAGTAAACTCGATGCGAACATCTCGTTTTCTCCCACTGAAGCTCCTAAGATTAGGGTATAGGTTTAACTTAGTCGGATTCTGGCTAAAAGAATCTATCAAGTCTATGCCTATTATAACTATTATAACTAGGTCTTAAAAACTTATGTCTTGGTGAATAAACATTTTAATTACCTAGAGATAAAATAGAACTAAGGTTAATTCAACTCAAGCTCCAGGTCAGTTCCCAGGTAGGAGGTGTTAGTTAGTCAATACTTAAGTACCCCCAGGCTTAGACAGAACATCACCGGTAGAGTTCCCTTATAACCAAAGTTCCAACGTCCTACTAGATTTTAAACTATTTAAAATACTACGTAAGACCAATTTCTAATCCTATTAGAAATTAAAACTTAGGTCTAAATTAATTTTAAACGATTTAAAACTAATTTAAATTTTAACCTAAGTTCCTATGTTTGCATGCATTTCTTTATTATAGGTTATGGTTTCTAAAACCCCTTTAATTTATAACTTTTATAAATTTAATTAATAACCTATGAAAGCAACTATTTTATAAATCCAACAATCATTATTCAAATTGGAATTATAAAAGGAAATTCAACTAATTGAATTATAGAATTACTTAAATAAAATAACATTTATTTTAAACTAAGTAATTTCATGCTCCATGCAATTTATTTTCCATATAATCTAATCATAACAATTATAATTAATTACTCATGAAAATTAAATCAATCATGCATTTGATCATATTCATATAACATTTATATAAATAAAATGCATGAACATGCTTATCCTAAGGTGGGAAAAATCTAAATGACATTCATAAAGATAAATAGCTGTAAAATCGGAATAATTTGGCCCCTAAAGTGCAAAACATAAAATTACATTAATTTTATTTCATGAAACCGGTCAATAAACACCCTGAACCGGCCTTCAACCGCTCGAACCAAACCAAAACCTACGAACCAGTTGAACCGGTCTGCAGCTGCTGAAATGCCCCACGGCGTTGCCATGGCGATGCGGTCTGCAACGCTAACGCTTTGTCTATCTTGCGCGCTGCTATCCAGCGGCGTTGCAACATCATGCAGGCGGCGTTGCGGCGCGTGACCCATCGAGCGCCCGCGTCGATAGGAGACGTTGGCGTTGCGGCGCGCGTTTTTTAAGCGTTACGCGCGATGAAGCGGCGTTACCGCTGCTTCTTCTTCTTCAAAGCAGCAGCTTTCTTCCACGAACACAGCAGCTTCCAAATGCAATTTCTCCTTCGATTATCAATCGAATTGCTTGAAATTGGTCTAGAACGACTCGTAACTCAATTACAGACTCAATAATGCACTTTTTGCTCAAAAACGCAGGGGCCTTTACATACAATTGATCAAATCAAAAGAAGTAAACTAAGGCCAAACACTCCTAAACAGTTTTACAGCAAACCAATGCAGTTCCCACCAAAATCAATGCAATTTTGTTTCAATCAAAACAAATCAAGCATTGCTCTGATACCAATTGATGGAGATCAGATCTCCTTGAGCAGCGAAAACGTGGTTTAGGATCGTAATTTCTTGATGGTTTTAATTGAAACAAAAACCAGTACATTGACAAAAATACAGAACAAGCATGTTAATCCTAATCTAATTAGAGCATGGAGTAGTACATGCAAACATGCTACAAGTTTAACAATTAAACTAATAAGGAAAGAGGAATTACCTTTGTAATTTCCAATTCTCCAACACAGAAACTCCTTACTCCAAAAGAAAACAGCAACAAAGGAACTTCTAAAGTTCTCTGTTATTCTCCAACAGAACACTACAAACAGTGAGCACCTTCTATATCTCTGAATTCTTAGATCTTCCTTGGTGGGAAGGATCCAACAATTGGAAAAAGAAGGGAATGAGAGTGTGTGAGAGACAGAAAGCAATTCTCCAAATTTTTGCCAAAAATGAATTGATCGATCCATCGATCATCTACCCTCTTCTCCTTGTTAAACTGTTGATAGGGAGAAGAACGGGGGTAGTGGGAACGTGTCTGGACGACACATTCCCTTATTTTATTAAAATAATAATAATAATAATTAAATCAAATTTAATTATTAATTTAAATCATATTTAAATAATACAAATTAAATATCATATAGTTAATTTGGATTAAATCTCATTTAATCATATTACCCCTTTAACCTATAGTTTTACTATACATCCAGTGCACATTAAATTTTAACCTATAGTTTTCAAATGTGAATCACATTCACATATAATATTTGAACTCTTTCAAATATTCAATTCTCTCATATAATATGAATCATATTCACTTTAAATTTATAATATATAGTTCCAAAACTATATATTATATCGTATCCATATACATTAAATATATTCCGTAATGAATTTGAACATTTCAAATTCAAATGATTTAAGAACCCTTTACGAGCTAGAAGGTGGACCTAATGGACCTAAAGATCAGAAGCTCCAATACGAGATTGCTCGGTTAATGTCATTAACCTCCCAATCAACATTCGTTAACTGCGGGAACACTCCACTAAAGTCCCACAGCTGCACTCTTCTCACTGCAGATATATTTATGTGTCCATGGATATTGACCAATAACAGCAAGTCAATTCTTCACGAATGTTCGTAACACCAGCTCGGTCAAATTACCGTTTTACCCCTGGATTACATCGTGTACCTTAAGTACAAGTGCTCCTCTAATGAACAATTTGTTTGTGGTCCTACCAACAAACATAGTCCTTCTCGGGCCAATGAGAGGGTCGGGCCCTTTGTTCAAGTCCCAGAGACACCACTTAAGGGAACATTCCTCTACTTACCCTAGTAGGCGGGAATGAGTGAATTCCATCTTGTTAAGTTAAGTTCCCAGCCGCTCACTCGGTCTTGTCCCCAAGAAGGTAGGCTTATTGAGTCGGCGAATCTGGCCACTCTCGCCCATACTAGTCAAAGGACAATCCCTTGCGAATAGGAGTTCGTAACCTGCTCAGGATTGAGATCAAGTTGCCTAGGTCATCCTAGTGAAATAGAAACATAACTAGTCAACGGAGTTACAGCTAGAGGTTACTATTTCGTGGTCCGGTCTTATGTAATCTCATTACATAGGATATCCCCATTCACATGTCATCTACACGAACACGTTAGGATCACTGTGTTTGCATCAAATACAAAGTGGGCCACATCCATAGTTTAACTAGGGTAAGGTACCCAGACCTTATCCCCTAACTATAGACCCTTTAGGCTGTATCTCGAACCGAGATCCTTTTTATGTACATTACATTCAGTTAGAGATTCATTTAACAGCCTTGGATGTTTAGTTTATTGGATTTAGGGTTTGAATAAAGGCAAACTCGTAGATAACGAACAATAACACTTTATTGAAATAATAACACTTTATTACATTAATTAGAACATAATTACAAACTACGAGTTTTAGGGCACAAATCCCAACAGTCTTAGATGCCAAAGATAGATATTTTTATTTGGAGAAATCTTTTGCCTTTTACTTTGAGTATTAGCAGTTTTAAACATTACATGATTTAAAATTTCTTTTGTTTGGTTCGGTTTTAGTACATACAAGTCGTTTTCTAATTTAGCAGAACAAATATTGACACCCTTTTTCGAAATGAACACTTCATTACTAGAAAAGGAAATACAATATTCATATTCAATTAGACAAGAGATAGATATTAAGTTCCTTTTAATTCTAGAAACTATGTACATATTTTCTAAAAATAAAAATTTATCTCTAAAAACAACAGATCTCCCATCATCAGCGAAGCCGAGACGACGCCTCTCCGCTCCGATCCTAAACGTCATCTCACCCTCATCAAGCTCCTTGAAGGAACTAGTTTCCTGTAAAGAAGTGCAAACGTAGTTAGTGGCCCCTGAATCAAGTATCCAGGTTAAGTCATCACTTGCCACCAAACATGTTTCTAAAATAAATAAATCACATTTACCTTTTTTCTTTTTGAGCTTTTTGTCAGCAGTAGCAGAAGCCTTCCCTTTCCCTTCTTTCCTTATCTTCTGTGTCTTCTCAAGTCTAGAAGAATGGTTGTAGGACTTGGTCCCAAAGGATGAACCCTCTTGGAATCTTTTGGAATGGGCAAACATATTTGTCTCTCCATCAACTTGTCCCTATTTTCCATAAGAGACAGGTAAGTTTGCAGCTCATTTAGGTGGGAAGTCAGGTTATACTCTCTCTTGTTCATCACCGCATTACTGCAGAATTGTAGGAAGCTCTTTGGAAGAGATTCCAAGATAAACAATACCTGACTTTGCTCGTCCAAGAACACCCCGTTAATTTCGACCACGTTGAAGTAAACTATCAAATCGAGAGCATGTTCTCTCACTGAAGTTCTCTCCTTCATGCGCGCGTTATAAACGTATTTGAGGAATTCATGTCGAATTTGTTCAGACGGTTGTCCAGACAAATTTTGCACATAACTCATGATCTCACGAGCTGAGACCATTTCCTCCAGCTTCCTGGCCAAAACATCATATATGCTAGCCAAGATGTAGGTCTTGGCCTTCTCATTGGCCTTGGTCCAGCGGTCATACGCATCCTTAACAGATTGAGGTGCGTTTTGAGCAGAGACTTGAGGACATTCCCCAATCATTACGAACCGAAGGTCGTCCATAATCAGAATCGTATTCAGGTTGGACTTCTATGTAGTGTATGTTGGGTTTGTGCCCAAAAACTCGTAGTTTGTAATTATGTTCTAATTAATGTAATAAAGTATTATTATTTCAATAAAGAGTTATTGTTCGTTATTTACGATATTGCCCTTGTTTTAACCCTAAATCCAATAAACTAAACATCCAAGGTTGTAAAATGTATCTTTAACTTAATGTAGTGTACATATAAAGGATCTCAGTTCGAGATACAGCCTAAAGGGTCTATAGTAAGGGGATAAGGTTTGGGTACCTTGCTTTGGTAAAACTATGGATGTGGTCCACTTTGTATAAGATACAAACACTGTGATCCTAAGGTGTTCATGTAGATGACATGTCAGTGGGGATATCCTATGTAATGAGATTACATAAGACCAGACCGGGAAATAGTAACCACTAGATGTAACTCCGTTAACTAGTTAGGTTTCTATTTCACTAAGATGACCTAGGCAACTTGATCTCAATCCTGAGCAGGTTACGAACTCCTGTTCACGAGGGATTGTCCTTTGACTAGTATGGGTGAGAGTGGCCAGATTCGCCGACTCAATAAGCCTACCTTCTTGGGGACAAGACCGAGTGAGCGGCTGGGGACTTAGCCTAGCAAGATGGAATCACTTCTTCCCGCCTACTAGGGTAAGTAGAGGAATGTTCTCTTAAGTGGTGTCTCCGGGACTTGAACAAAGGGCTCGACCCTCTAATTGGCCTGAGAGGGACTCTGTTTGTTGGTAGGACCACAAACAAATTGTTCATTAGAGGAGCAATGGTACTTAAGGTACAAGATGTAACCCAAGGGTAAAACGGTAATTTGACCCAGCTGGTGTTACGAACATTCGTGAAGAATTGCTTGCTGTTATTGGTCAATATCCATGGACACAGAAATATATCTGCAGTGAGAAGAGTGCAACTGTGGGACTTTAGTGGAGTGTTCCCGCAGTTAACGAATGTTGATTGGGAGGTTAATGAGATTAACCGAGTAATCTCGTATCGTTGGAGCTTCTGATCTGTAGGTCCACCTTCCAGCTCGTAAAGGGTTCTTAGATCACTTGAATTTAAAATGTTCAAATTCATCAGGGAATAAATTTAATGTATATAGATACAATATAATATATAGTTTTTGAATTATATATTATAAATTTAATGTGGATATGATCCATATTAAATTATATGAGAGAATTAAATATTTGAAAGAGTTCGAATATTATATTCAAATATGAATGTGATTCATATTTGAAAACTATAGGTTAAAATTTAATTTGCATTTGATGTACATTAAAACTATAGGTTAGAGGGAAATATTGATTAAATGTGATTTAATCTAAATTAAATATATGATATTTAATTTGTTTTATTTAAATGTGATTTAATTAATAATTAAATATGATTTAATTATTATTTTAAATTAAAATGAGGAAACGTGTCATCCAGACACGTTCCCACTATCCCTCTCATTCTCCTTATCGATAGCTTAACTGGGAGAAGGGGGTTGATTGATCAACTGATCGTTTTTCTGGCAATTGGCGAATTGCTCACAGAAGAATTCTCTCTCTCTCAATTCCCAAAAACTCTTCCAATTGTTGGATTTCTTCCCACAAAGGAAGATCTAAGTAGAAACTCAAAGTCATAAGAGGTTTTCTTACTAGTTGTGTCCTGTTGGAGAAAACATAGACGTTCCTTTGGTGTTCCTGTGTTGTTGTTTTTCTTGGAAGCAAGGAGTTGTTGTGTGGAAAAACTACAAAGGTAATCTTTCTTCTTTTTTAGTTTAATTGTTAAACACAGCATGTTTGCATGTAAATTTTCATGCCTAATTAGATTAGAAGTATATGCTTCTTCTATATTTTTACCAATGTATGGGTATTTGATTTTCAACCAAGACAAACTAGCAAAATTACGATTTCTATCACGTTTCCGCTGCTCAAGGAGATCAGATCTCCATCAGTATAGTTTTCCCAGTTAATCGTTCACTTTTAAGTAAGGTTATAATTGAGGACAACATGCTGAAATAAAAGGTAGTTCTAATTAGTTATGTCTTTTAATCAATTAATAAAACCAATCAAATTTAGCAAAATTATTAAGAACCCTAGAGTTTAAATTAAACCTTTAATTTTTCAACGATACTTCAAGGGTTTAGAATAAAGTCACCGTCAGGTGGTCAGTCACTCCTCCCATGAATTGAGACAATCTCAGCTAACTATCACTCCCAGAACATCTCATGTCCCAATGATTTTTAGCTACTGTTTGTTTGGTCAAAGATTCGTTAACTAGCTTAACTTATCTAGTAAATGTAACCCTACCATTTTCAGATCTAATAGGTTCGAGCCAACAGGCTACTATTAAGAAAGACAAATGTTGGCAAATTACCTATGAGACCCTATCCATTTCTAGAGTTCGTGGTGTTTTGAACCCTATAGTTAGACCCTCCGTAAGGTTTGGCTGCTCCAGGGCAACCTAGCAGACGGACTATAGAAATCTCACGGTGCGACCTAATGGAGAAGACCGTAGGATACGTTGACACGCGTCCTTCTCTCATTTACTATAGACACTTTCCTCATTCACCTTGGTATTGAACCGTGCAAACACATACCGTAGGGGGACGCCTTATTGACGCTGCATAGCCGAGCATGGAACTAACGATGTGAACTCTTGAGGATGTGAGAGCTAAAACTCGATGCATACATCTCGTTTTCTCCCACTAAAGTATCTTAATAATTTAGGGTTTAGGTTTAACTTAGGTGGATTCTGGCTAAAGGAATCTATCTAAGTCTAGGCCTATTATAACTCTTATAACTAGGTCTTTAGCTTAAAGTCTAGGTGAATAAACATTTTAATTACCTAGATCTATTGCATGCTAATAAGACCATGATTAATTCAACTCAAGTTCCGGGTTAGTTCCCAGGTAGGAGGTGTTCCGAAAACCGTCTGTTTAAATACCCCCAACCTTAGACAGAAACTCACTGGTAGAGTTCCCTTATAACCAAAGTCTTATTATGTCCTACTTAACCATATTTTAAAACTATTTAAAATACTAAGTAAGACTAATTTCTAATCCTATTAGAAATTGTGATCTTAGGTTTAATTAATTTTAAACATTTTAAAATTAATTCGATTTACCTAAAAATCGTATGTTTGCATGCAACCCTTTATTATGAGTTAATATTTCTAATTTCAAATTTATAACTATTATAAATTTTAATATTTACTTATAACATCCTTCTATGGTGTAATAAATTAATAATCAAGTTCTAATTAATTTACCAACCAAATATTCATGAAATTAATAAAACATTAAAATTAATAAATCATGAATTAAAATTAATATTTGTCATTATTTAATATAACATTTTATATTAAACTATGTCATGCAACATGCTTTTCATTTTCATATATTTAATATAACACTTTATATTAAATCACTCATGAAAAAAAAATTCACATGCATATTTATATAATGAAAACAAAATAAAAAAATGTATAAATATGCATGACAATGCAATTTCCTTTAATTAATATAACAATTATTTTAATTAAGGAAATTAAAACTTAAAACATGCAACTCTTATATTATAAATGATGCATGAAACATGCTTATCCTAAGGTGCGATTTAACTAAATGACATTCATAAAGCAATAAATAACCATATAGACTGGAATTTTTGGCCTTCCAATTGGCTTTTTAAGCAAATCATGACCAATCACAGACTCAATTGATACAAAAATGCAGGGGCCTTTACAATTTGATCAAAAATTAAAAAAAAAATTAAAGTTATGGCCAAAAATTCCTAAACAGTCTAATGGCAAACCAAAATGCACAATCCCACCAAGCCAATGGAAATTTGTTTTGCTAAAACAAAAAACGAGTTGGCTCTGATACCAGTTGATGGAATCTAGATCCCAATAGCACAGCGGAAGTTAAATTTGGATCAAACTCTCATTTTGGTAGTAGAAACATGCTGAATTAGTTTTTCTAATCTAAAGATTAAAAAATATTACCTTTTGTCTTTTAGTTGACAACACCTTGTAATTCCAACAATTTTCCTCTGCAACCTTCTTTTCGAAAATACCAGAACACTACCAAAAGAAGAACACCTCCTATTCTTTGGATGTTTAGATTTCACCTTGTGGAAGGCTTCCAACAATTGGGAAAGGAAAAGTATTTAGAGATAATTATATATTAATATTAATTTTGATTAAATCACATTTAACCAAAAACTAAATTAAATATCATATATTAAATTTAGTTTATTTACAATTAAATAACATTTAATCATTTTTCTCTCTAACCTATAGTTTTATTGTACATATTATGCACATTAAGTTTTGAATATGAATCTCATTCACATTTAAATTATATTTGAACTCCTTCAAATATTTAATTCTCTCAATTAATTTACTTTGAATCATATTCAAATTAAATTTATATTATAAAGTTTTAAGATACATAAAAACTTTATATTATAATGTATCTCTATACATCATGCTTATTCGCTAATTGAATTTGAACATTTCAAATTCTAATAATCTAAAAACCCTTTACGAGCTAGGAAGTGGACCTAATGGACCTACATATCAGAAGCTCCAACGATACAAGATTATTCGGTTAATCTCATTAACCCCCTAATCAACATTCGTTAACTGCGGGAACACTCCATTATAGTCCCGCAGTTGCACTCTTGTCACTGCAGATATATTTCTGTGTCCATGGATATTGACCAATGACAGCAAGTCAATCCTTCACGAATGTTCGTAACACCAGGTGGGTCAAATTACTAAGTTACATCTTTTAGCTTAAGTCTCAGTGCTTCTCTAATGAACAACCTGTTTATGGTTCTACCAATAAACAGAAGTCCCTCTCGGGCCAATGAGAATGTCGGGCCCTTTGTTCATGTCCCGGAGACACCACTTAAGGGAACATTCATCTACTTACCCTAAAGCTGGGAAAGAGTGAATTCCATATTGCTAGGTCAAGTCCACAGTCGCCTGCTCAGTCTTGTCCCCAAGAAGGTAGGCATATTGAGTCGGCGTCTCGGACCACTCTCACCCATACTAGTCAAAGGACAATCTCTCGCAAACAGGAATTAGTAACCTGCTCAGGATTGAGATCAAGTTTCCTAGGTCATCCTATTGAAATAGAAACCTAACTAGTCCGGAGTTACATCTAAATGTGACGACCGCCATCACAGGTACTACTATTTATATTATTTAACACTCTATTAACCGCTGTATTTAGTCGGATTAATGTTTTAATCAAGCTCGGTGTGAGTGAGACCTTAATTTTTGTTCAGTTTAAGTGAATGGTTCCTTCTAAGATAAGATTACTTATGAAATTAAAAGAAAAGGAAATTGCAAGGCGTCTTGGTTATTAATGTGTAATTGAGGGCTACTTTAGGCAATTGGAATTTAACCTAAATTGATGGTATATAATCTCCTTAAGTGAAGCCACCAAGAGGATGCAAACCCTAACCCTATTTTTCCCCATTATCTTCATCTTATGAAACCCTAACCCTAAGCATCTTGGAGACAAAACCCTAACCCTAAGCACTCTCTTCTTCCTCCACCACTTAGCCTAGCCGACCACCATCTTCCTTGTGCGTGTGCCTCTGACGTCGACCACCCCTCACACTACTCCTGCTGCCGGCAAGCCATTTGCACTCTGATATACCCTCGCCGTGAACGCAAGGAAGGAGACTCTTCACCGCTCGCCTGCAACCCACGCACGAAGGAGACTCGGCCTTCTTGCGAACGCCCGCCCATGTTGCCTTGGCCGGAGTAGGTGCAGCGACTCAGCAGCAGCGATCGATCAGCGATCGACCCCGCCGCCGCCGCGTCGCTCCTCGTCAACGTTCCACCGCTGCGCATCGCCGCACCGGCCGTACGATCGCTTCGCGCGCGCCACCTCAAACTCACCTACCACGTCTGCCGGTCTCGCGCGTCGGCCGCCGCGAGGAGAGCGACGGGTAGCGTGTCTTCGCCGGATTCCACGCAACTTCAGCCCCTGCCGCTACTCGATCTTGCCGCCGCCTTCACGGACGAGCAAATCCTTCACCGCCATCGCTTGCTCGTGGTGCACGCCGCCGCCGCCCGCCAGTGATGAATCAACCGATCCGTTCCTCCCAGCCGCAACCCTGCCGGATCTACAACGCCGGCCAACAACTATCCGTTAGCTACAAATTCAGCCGGTGAGCGATCGGTTTAAGTTTCATGCTAAATTGGAAATTATGTGCGATCTATCGATTGATTAAACGTTTGATTGAGAATTTAGGTTACGGGTTCGAACACATTTTTGTAGGGACCAAACTTGGAGCGGAATTGGAGGTTGATCGTCAAAACGGACTAAGGGATAATAGGTTTTCGCATTGAGCTCGAGGTAAGCGGGGCACGACATTTTAATGCCGTAATTTAAGTATCGCATGATTAGGGAGTTAGTGAACACTTGAGATTGAATTTGGAAATTATGGTGTGAATCAGGTTCACTAAAGGAAGAGTAGACAAGGAGTTCGATTAGGTTTTGGAGCAAAGTCGGAACTAAGGTAAGGGACCTTGTGCCGAACTTTTAAGGGGATTGAATGAAAATGATTTTTATGATTTCATGCGAAATTAGTTTATATTCTTCATATGAAAATATACAGATATTATCGTGAGAATACTTAATATTTTATGTGCAAATATTTCGATGCATCATGTGGAAATAAACCATTATTTTATGTGAGATTATTCTCGTATGCTATGTAAAAGTATTCCATTATTTCATGTGAGAATATGACAGTAATTTGCATGAGAATATTTCATGTTTTCTTACAAAAGTATGATCTTCAAACTGTCTATGAGAAAAGTATGATTGGCATATCGATGATGATGTTTGTGACATGTGCACTATTATTATGTGAATGATGGGACCTCATGCATGTTTTGTATGCCACGAAATGAATTAATGAATAGTGTGGACATTGGTATCCTGAGATCATTATGTGCATGGTCAAACATGCAATAGAGACCCTATGGGTCAAAGTACAGGGGTCTGTGAGGGACTCAAAACGAAATGACTCAGGATGACCAGTCGGCCCCACAATTAAATAAGCAGTCATGGATTAAAGACCTGACAATTAAATAAGCAGTCATGGATTAAAGACCTGACAATTAAATAAGCAGTCATGGATTAAAGACCTGACAATACACAAATGAAAAAGCAGTCATGGATTAAAGACCTGACAATACACAATTAAAAAGGAAGTCATGGGTTAAAGACCTGACAAGACGAGAAAGTTTTAGGTCCCGTATATGTATGTTACGAATAAGTTTGAGGGTCATGATTGTATGTGTATGCATATCCCAAACCTCGGTAGCGAGGTTACTTACTGGGTATTGTTTTGCAATACTCACCCTTTTCTTTTAAAAATGTTTTCAGGTAAAGGAAAGGACGTGCAGGGCGAGTGACGGTGGAGCGTTACTAAAACCATGGGAACCGACATGATTTCCGCATATTCTTATTTCAAACTGATGTTGTCTCTATGTTTTTATTTGGAGTTAAACTTATTTACGTTTTAATAGGCCATGCTAAATCGATGCTTTTATCTGATTTTAATGTTTTGTTTTTTTTGGGATCCCTGAAACTATTTATGTTAATTGGAAATTTCTTTTAAGTTCTTTTATCTCTCGGCCTATAAATGCATGCATGTGTAGTAATGTCCCTAGGAGTTGGTCATAGAAAAGTAGGGGCGTTATACTAAAGGTTGCTATTTCGTGGTCTGATATCCCCAATCACATGTCATCTACACGAACACGTAGGATCACTGTGTTTGTATCAAATACAAAGTGGGTCATATCCATAGTATTACCAGGATGAGGTACCCAACCTTATCACTTTACTATAGACCCTTTAGACTGTTTCTCGAACTGAGATCCTTATATGTTTACTACATTCAGTTTAAGAGACATTCAACAGTCTCGAAATTCGTTTATTAGATTTTGGGTTAATATAAGTCAATACAGAGAAATCATGAAATAAACAATAACACTTTATTGATTTAATTAGAACAGTATTACAAACTACGAGTTTTAGGGCATAAAACCCAACAACTTCCATTGTGGAGTCTGCAATACAGTTTTGCTTCACATTTCTCCACACTACTACTCCTCCATTCAGAATGAACACTGATCTTAATGTGGATTTTCTTGCATCTTTATCAGTCTGGAAATCAGAGTCAGTGTATCCAGTAAGGATCAAATCCTTAGCATCATACACGAGCATGTAGTTCCTCGTTCTCCTAAGATATTTGAGGATATTCTTAACGGCAGTCCAATGATCATATCCAAGATTGGAATGATACCTACTGACTATCCTTACTGCGTAGCATATGTCAGGTCTAATACATAACATTGCATACATCAGACTCCCAACTGCGGAAGCATAGGGAATGTGTCTCATATCCTCAACCTTTTGAGGTGTTTTAGGGCATTGTTCCTTTGACAAATGAATTCCATATCTGTAAGGTAACAAACCTCTTTTGGAATTTTGCATCTTATACTTAGACAACACTTTGTCTATATAATTTGCTTGAGACATGGCTAGTGTTCTGTTCTTGCGGTTCCGAACAATTTGAATCCCTAGAACATATTGTATATCTCCCAAATCTTTCATTTGGGATTGCGTAGCTAGCCATTTCTTGATGTCAGTCAAGCAACCTACATCATTCCCAATGAGTAGAATGTCGTCAACATATAAAACTAAGAACGTTATAGTAGAATTGACGATCTTCTTGTACACATAAGGCTCGTCAACATTCTGTTCAAACCCATAAGATTTTATCGCAGTATCATCTTGTATTCCAAAATCTAAAAGTTTGTTTCAACCCATAAATTGATTTCTGAAGCTGACAAACTTTTTGTTCTTGACCCTGTGCAATAAACCCCTCTAGTTGAGCCATATAGGTACTCTCCTCAAGATCGTCGTTTAGAAAGGTTGTCTTGACATCCATCTTCCAAATTTCATAGTCATAAAAAATGGTGATGTATAAGAGTATTCTAATCGACTTAAGCATGGCAACGAGAGAAAAAGTTTATTCATAGTTGTTGCGTAAAATTATATTGCAATACCGCAAGTGTATGGGTCAAGTTTTAATATAGTGATTTGAGTACAGAGTATCGTCCTCAGGAATGGGTTTTCTAGATTAATTAATTACCAAGATACTTATTCTTAATTTTAGCTAAAGCAACAAAACTTTGATGGATAATGAAAACAAAGATAGAAAATAAATGTACAATTGGAGACATGAATATGATAGAATTGAAGGAAGATGATTTCACAAGTTAATTCCTTATTTAACACATGCAATGAACTAATATTATCAATTTATAAATAAGAAGTGAAAATACTCCAGAGAATCTCTCGATCCGTAGTGAGTCTTGCACACACGATAAATTCTAAAGTTTCCTTATGAATTTTAAAAGCATGCACGACATTAAACAACTTTTTTATGTGTTTCCCAAAAAACTCTAGGTCATTCTCATGCCAAATTTCTAAGGATTTTGACAACTTTGCTCAATCTAAGTTTCTTTCTCTCAAGTCCACTTAAACCAACACGCTTTATGAAATTAAGAACGAATTGCCAAAAATAAATAACATAACAAAGTTCAATACATAATGAAATAAATCTAAAACATGCTAATCAAATTCTAACTACAACGTTTAACTACTCAAAATCACCATAAAAACAAGCTAAAGTCATAAGAAAAGTCTTTAAACTCAATTACAAACTAAAAGAAAGAGAAATAAACTTATGTGTCGATGTCGGTCCCTCGTTTTCGAGCTCCCGTCATGATCTCGAGCCTCCACAAATGCTTTGGCTCCCAAGGAATGCTCTTCTTTCTTTTCTTAGAGTGTGTATTTCGAAATTAGGGCTAAAAACTATCAAATTTCTGGCTCCCTTTGCAATGAAATAACATGTTATATTTATAGGGATTTTTGGCTAGCGTTGCAACGTTGTGCCCTACGCGCATAATAAATAACGAAACTCTCGGCGGCGTCGCAACAGGGCAGCGTTGCAACTCCGCTACCCTAAGTGCGCGCCTCCTTATCGAAGTAGCGTTGCAACGCCCTCGCTACGATTCTTCAATACTGATTCTTATCGAGATAGCACGGGTCTTCTAAGCATAAAATCTGCAATCACGGTGTTGCGACGCCCTGCTTGCACCTCGGGTCTACTAGCTTGGAATGGTCCTTCTACTTCTAATTGATGTTATTTTAAGCTCCAAAAAGACTCGATTTGATCCCGAGTGATCCATAATGTCTCCAAATGTTCTGTATAAGTTGTTAACCTAAAATTCAATGATTAAAACACATAAAAGCCCTGAAATTAATATAAAACTAGCAAATAATCAGTCTAGAGATAACACAATTTGTGTGCTATCAAACACCCCCAAACTTAGACTTTTGCTAGTCCCGAGCAAAAACAGAATTAAGCATGAGATTGTTCTTATACATACATCTGACTCAAGTCTCAAAGATTTAAAAGTAATTTTTTGCAATCACAGGAAACCCTCATACATAATACTTCAACGAACAGTTTAAAACTCTTCCTAAGTGTTCCTACGTGTGTGTGTGATTAGCCTATGTTCTCTTCATCTTTACTAAGCCCGGATCAACTTTATTAGGCTCATCATTCAATTTTCCCTACACTGGTCATAATCCCTAATCCTTGAGTCTCCCCACATTCAAGAATTAAACAACTTTACTCTGTACTTAATCACTTCTTTTTTTATGTCACTTTTTTAATTTTCTTATTTTTTTTGTGCAATGACACTAGCTTTCGCACGTCCACTACATGGACTATTACCCAGAGCACTCGCTCAATGAGTGGCCTAACTGATCACAGTGAAAGTAGCTCTTTTTGTCCTCACTATTTTTTTTTCAAACAAACAACAAAAACATATGACAACTCTTTCACATAATGCGCATATTATACAAATCATGCGCTTCATATTATCATTCACCCTATCCTGCAGTTTAACTCTCAAATCAGCTCTTAGACCTATCGAGGTGACATCAAACTTCTAAACCTAATAACTTTGTTCTAAGCATTTCAAAACTACAGAAACATAGGCTATATGCATAATAGTGCAGGAAAACTCAAGAATTTTTTTTAAATTAACTCAAATCCATATCATGCTCTCAAGTTTTGGTAGAATCACATAATTTTCAAATAAATCTCATCCTAGGCTATCATAATCATACTTATGCATAAGATCAATCAACATTCAGCATATACTAAGGGCATTCACAACAGACATCCCACCCCCAAACTTAAACTAAACATTGTCCTCAATGTTTGCAAAATAAGCTCACAGGAATCATAAGGGTAAGAGTGAACAATATTGTCCTGAGTGATGGAGATCTTCATTTTTTTCTGAATTCCAACAGCGACACCAAATTTTTTTTTCTGAATTTCTTGGATAGCCAAGACACGTGTGTTGAAGTTCCACAGACCGGAAGCATGGGTTTTGACAAGGGGTAGCATCAACACCAACCTAACAAAGCAAAACAAACAAACTAATAAGCAAAAACTAAAACTAAAAATACTAAAAAGAGATAACATAAAACTAAAACTTAAAACTTAAAGCTTGGGTTGCCTCCCAAGAAGCGCTTTGTTTAGCGTCTTTAGCTAGACTGAGACTCCTTCAAGGTGTGTTCTTTAATTCATGCAGCTCATTGTCCTTCAAATCCTTTCCTGTTTCCTTTGTTACCCTGTCTAACGAATCACTCAAAAGAATGTCAGTTCCTAAGTCAAAAGGTAAAGCATTAGTCAATTCAATCTTTAAACAGGAGTTTATTTCAGACTCATCTTTCTGAGGGGTAAAGATTTGAAATTTAACCTCCTCTTGCCCTACATGCAGCTTTAGGGTGCCCTCATGCAAGCTTATGTATGCCTTACTGGCAGCCAGGAATGGTCTTCCCAAGATAATGGGGATCTTTGCATCCTCCTCCATGTCTTGTACAAGGAAGTCCACAGGGAATACAAATTTGTCTACTTTGACCAAGATATCATCCACTATTCCCCGTGGGTATGTGATAGACTTGTCCGCCAGCTACAAAGAAATTGTGGTGGTTTTTACCTCCCTGAAACTTAATCTTTTAAATACAGAGTAAGGCATTAAGTTTATACTAGCACCCAAATCAGATAAAGCATTAAAACTAAAGCTGCCTATAGAGTAGGGAATAGTAAAACTCCCTGGAACCTTCAACTTTTGTGGCAAATTTTGTTGTATGATGGCACTACATTACTCAGATAGATTGATGGTTTCGTACTCTTTCAACTTCTGTTTCTTGGACAGGATCTGTTTCATGAATTTTGCATAGTTGGGTACCTGTTCCAAGGCATCAGAAAAAGGAATACTCACATTCAGCTTTCTTAAAACATCTAAAATTTTTTGAAACTGCAGATCATCATTTTTCTTTGCAAAGCATTGTGGATAAGGAATAGAATTAAAACGAGAAGGGTTAAAAGCCTTAGTTTGTTTCTCCTGTTTGTTGTCACTAGCAGGTTGTGACTTCTCCTTTACCACCTCAGGTGCCTTTTGATGCGAAAATATCGAGTGCCCTAAACTAATGTAAATTAGAATAAGACTCCGACACTTCTACGACGTGCAAGTATACACGGACGAGAGCAGCAAGTGATAAGTTAAAGTATCGATCCCACGAGGACTAGCTAAACCTAAATGAATGAGTGTCCTAACAATTTTTCCTTATTTTAGTGCAATGTATGAGTGTGCAAATTACTATTGTAAATAAATAAATTGATGTGATAAGTGTGTAAAGACAAGACTAGACTCAAGAAAATAACTAAATTTAAATGAGGGGAGAGGAGAATGCAAACAAGAGGGGAGATGCAAGAGATGAGATTTTTAATGAAAGATAGGCTCGGGTTAGAGTTCTAATGTTCAATTGGAATAAATTTTGAGTGATGCCTTGAATTTACCTACACATGCATTCAAATGATTCTTTCCAAAATCACTAAGTTTTAAAACCTACAATTTCCCAATCGTGATCTAAATTATGCTCATGATTTTAGGTTCTAGGTGGGTTATGTGACGACCATCATCACAGGTACTATTATTTATTTTAATTAACACTCTATTAACCGCTATATTTAGTCGGATTAGTGTTTTAATCAAGCTCGGTGAGAGTGAGACCTTAACTTTGTTTAGTTTAAGGGAATTGTTCCTTTTAAGATGAGATGATTTATGAAATTAAAAGAAAAGGAAATTGCAAAGGCGTTTTGGTTATTAATGTTTAAATGAGGGCTACTTTGGCAATTGAAATTTAACCTAAATTGTTGGTATATAGTCTCCTTAAGTGAAACCACCAACATGATACAAACCCTAACCCTAATTCCCATCATCTTCATCTTATCATTGCCCTAACCCTAACCCTAGAGAAAAACCCTCCCTTCAACCTTCTTGCCCTAGCGAGAACAACCATCCTCGCCGCAACCTCGCCACGGTTCAAGAGGTCGCTCATTCAGCACGCCGCACACGAGGTTCACCGGCGAGCATCGTCGGAGCCATCCAGCCGGCCGCAGCAAGGAAGAAGATCTCCAAACAATCTTCCTCGTCACCGCTTCTCGCCGGCGGCCTTGTTCGGACGAGTCCCGCCGCCACGAGCCGCCGTTGAAGCCGCTCCATCGCTCGCAGGCGGAAGCCTCGACCTCGCGACCGACCACCACCAACACCTACGCTGCGGCGCGAAGTCTACGCTCGAAGTACCTCGGCGGCGGGTTCGCACGGAAGGCCTCAGCCGAGTCCACGCTCTCGCGCGTTCGGCGCCGTCGTGGATCGCTACGCTCGGCTGCTGCTGCGAGCCACCGTTCGTGGGAACTCTTTTCAAGCCGCCACGCTACCGCTTCTCAACATCGACGACAAGCCACGAACCACCAGCAAGCTCCACGCATCCGCCGTCGAGAGCCTTCGAGACGTTACGATCTTGAAATCGCTCCCCGCTTGCTCGGCCCGCTTCGACCGAAAGAACCGTTCGCCTCCAAGTCCGAGAGATCGCGCGAGAGTGCGCCCACGCCGAGTCGAACCGGTAGTATGCTCGTTCGTCGTTACGCTGCAAATCCGGAGGTGTTCGAGGTCGAGTTTGTGGATTAGGTGAGCCACGCGAAATCCTCTTCGATTTTGGATTATAGGGTTATTCAGATCTGAATTGTATGAAAATATGCTTACGAGATTATTGCAGAACGAACGGAATTTCGGGATCGAGATTCCCTAGTAATTTGAACAAAGAAACCAATATTTAGTGTGTTCTTCGGAGTTGAGGTAATTAGAACAAAATGAAAAGTTAGACGCTTTTGGTACTTAGAATTGTGGCATTGGATGAGCTGTGTAGAAGGGTAACAAAATTCTTGGTTTCAGGTTATTTGGAAGAGACCGCTAGATTAAGGGTTAGAAGGAAGTAGTGAGATCAAACCTCGAGGTAAGGGACCTTGTGCCGAACTTTTAATGGGATTAAATGGAAATGATTTTCATGATTTCATGCGAAATAGTTTATATTTTTCATATGAAAATATACAGATATTATTGCGAGAATACGTAATATTTTATGTGCAAATACTTCGACGCATCATGCGGAAATGAACCATTATTTTATGTGAAATTATCCTCGTATGTTATGTATAAATATTCCATTATTTCATGTGAGAATAGGACAGTAGTTTGTATGAGAATGTTTCATATTTTCTTACAAAAGTATGATCTTCAAACTGTCCATGAGAAAAGTATGTTTGGTATATCGATGATGATGTGGTGACATGTACTCTATTATTATGTGAATGATGGGACCTCATGCATGTTTTGTATGCCACGAAATGAATTAATGAATAGTGTGGACATTGGTATCCTGAGATGATTATGCGCATGGTCAAACATGCGATAGAGACCTATGGGTCAAAATGCGAGGTCCGTGAGACTCAAAACGAAATGACTCGGGATGACCAATCATTCCCACAATTAAATGGCGATCATGGATTAAAGACTGACAACTAAATAAGCAGTCATGGATTAAAGACCTGACAACTAAATAAGCAGTCATGGATTAAAGACCTGACAATACTAGAAAGTTTTAGGTCCCATATATGTATGTTACGAATGAGTTTAAAGATCATGATTGTATGTGTATGCATATCCCAAACCTCATTAGCGAGGTTACTTACTGAGTATTGTTTTTGCAATACTCACCCTTTTCTTTTAAAAATGTTTCTGAGTAAAGGAAAGGGCGTGCGGGCGTGTGACGGAGGAGCGTTACTAAGACCATGGGAACCAGCATGATTTCCGCATATTCTTGTTTCGAACTGTTGTTGTCCCTATGTTTTTAGTTGGAGTTAAACTTATTTACGTTTTAATAGGCCATGCTAAATCGATGCTTTTATCTGATTTTAATGTTTTGTTTTTGGGATCCCTGAAACTATTTATATTGGATGGAAATTTCTTTTAAGTTCTTTTATCTCTTGGCCTATAAATGCATGCATGTGTAGTAATGTCCCTAGGAGTTGGTCATTGAAAATCAGGGGCGTTACAGGTTAATTATCCCTAATCAACTCAATAATCCTAGAATGAAATTTTAGTTTTCTAAGTCATTAGCTTTCCCAAGTTTATGAATTATAGAGAAGTTAAAAAGGCCAATTTTAATTCTCATCCAACGTTAAATTTAATAAAATTTCATAAATTCAATCAATGGCATCAACCATAAATTTAATCCAAAATTACATTAAAACAACCTAACCTTTGCCTAAGAAAATTTAGTTCATGATTAAAATCGAGTCACATATCTCTAGTTTAAGCATTCTTTTATTGATCAAGGAGTTCATGCAAAACAACCAACAATGTTCACTAAATTAGCCTAAATCAATCACAATTCTAGCCTAAAACAGTCACGAGTTATGCTTAAAACAGTGAGCAAAAGTAGTCTAAATTAGTACGTAAACAACCCAAAAATTAAGTATTAAATTGGTGGTTGACAACAAGCAATAACATTTAGAGATAGGGAAAACGTTACACAGCAGGTGGCCTTATTTTTCAGGTTCAGTTCGATAGCAATATCTCATCAACGAAAGCTCAAAACAACGATCCAACTGTTCAAAACGAAGCTCTATGAGTCTCAAACAAGATGTCAAAATTTCAGAACAATCCAACGGTTGAAACTCCGGGAATCGACAACTTTGTGAGCGCCACCGGTGAAAAACCGAACTGCTCTGATCTCCTAATCCGACAGAAATATCTGGCACACCGAAGCTCAGAACGACGATCCAACCGTTCAAAGTAAA
Source organism: Trichosanthes cucumerina (assembly GCA_036507285.1). Lineage (NCBI taxonomy): Eukaryota > Viridiplantae > Streptophyta > Magnoliopsida > Cucurbitales > Cucurbitaceae > Trichosanthes > Trichosanthes cucumerina. The sequence goes on from CM071837.1 coordinate 6,690,710, forward strand.
GCCCTATGAGTCTCGAACAATATGTCCAAATTTCAGCACAATCCAACGGTTCAAACTCCAGAAAACGACAACTTTGTGACTGTCGTCTGTGAAAAACCGAGTTGCACGATTTTTGCTACAACAATGGCACCTTCAAGCTTTGATTTTTTCCTCAATCGCACGATTGCTACAACAATGGCACCTTCATGATTCTTCTCTTCAACGCACACCTTTGTTGTAGCAATCGCCCCTTCTCTCTCGCTCTCTTCCCCTTTTGTGGCAACTCCCACTCTCCCCTTTTTGCACTTGAACCCTAGCCTCCTTATATAAGATGATGTTGCCCTAATTCCACAAATTACAAAAATGCCCTTAGGGGTAGAAAGACCATCTTACCCTTCGGGTAAGATATCTAAAATGCCCTTAGGGACTCTTGTAATTTTATAATCTCTGCGCATACGTAAAAATCCCAAATAAATATATGAAGTCAATTATAAATCAAAACACGCAAGAATTTTTGGAGTTAAGAAAAATCTCAAATTTTGGTCTTCAATTAACTGTTAGCTTATTTTCCAAAATTTCTTAAATTAAAGCACAAAAACATCAAAATTAATTCTTTTTGCACCTAATGCTTAAATTCAAGATTTTAAAGCTAACACACATAATTTAGGGATAAAATAACATGAGGATCACTAAATTAGATGCAATTCAAGTAGATTAAACACTAAAATTCTAGTAAAATAACTCACTTATGGTGAGTTATCACATTTTCATTTTCAGCTTCTTCCCTTGTGATGTTCCTTCCACTTCTCAGTGTGATTGTATTACAGGTTTCCCTTGGATTTACCTCTGTGTCACTAGGAAACTTACCTTTCTGCAATGTACGAATTGTCACACTCATCTGGCTTATCTGAGTCTCTATATTCTTCAAGGCAGTTCCATGACTTGTCACGACACCAGTTAGACTGGTGACTGCATTCTCCAGCTGGTTAGACCTATTTCTGGATTCGACAATAAAGGAGTGTACTGTTTCTTCCAAAGATGGCTTCCTCTCAGATGTAAAAGCATAATCTATAGGAGGATTCAACACATTTTCATTACTAGCATAGGAAAAATTTTCATGATACCTCAAACCTGGATTGTAATGTGTTGGAATGGTATTCTGATTCTGATTTCCTCCATAGGTATTGTCTCTATTGTTCAATTAGTGTGCTTGCTCCATGTTAGATTCACCATCTAGCTGGGAGCATTGAGCGGGTACCACTGCCTGGGATGTTCCTGCAAATTTATTTAAGGCGTGAGTGAGAGATGTCATATGAGACTTAAGAGCAGTTACCTCATCCAGTTGATACAATCCAGCTACTTGTTTAGATCTGTCATTGTCTGTGGGCCACTGGTAGCTAGCAGTTGACACTTCCTCTAGGAGGGTCCGCGCTTCAGGCACAGTCTTTGCCATGAATGCTCCTCCAACAGTGGCATCCAGAATGGTCCTGGTTTGACCTGCAAGTCCATTATAGAACAATTGTACCTAGAGCCAATCTGGGTAACCATGTTGTGGGCACCTCCTTAGCATGTCCTTATAACGATCCCAGGCCTCAAATAGTTGTTCTCCGCCGCGCTGCCTGAATGTTCCTATCTCTGTCCTTAACTTTGCAGCCTTCACAGGTGGAAAAAATTTAGTCATGAAGGTTTGTGCTAACTCCTCCCAAGAAGTAATGCTCCCTAGTGGAAGAGACCCTAGCCTTTCCTTAGCCCTACCCTACAAAGAGAAAGGAAAAAGACGTAAGCGAATACTATCAGCAGAAATCTCATTCAATCTAACTGTACCACATATCTCTAGAAATTTTTGCAAATGTGAATTAGGGTCCTCTGTGGCTTGCCCTCTGAAGGCACTCTCCCTAACCATCTGGATAAGCCTTGTTTTCAGTTCAAAATTATTAGCATTTATAGGGGCATGAACTATTCCAGACTGCTTAGAATTAAACATAGGTTGGAAATACTACCTGATAGATTTAGGGTTGTTCACTAACTCCTGCTCTGCCATTGTCTGGATTTCAGCTCTACCTTGCCTTAAGAGTCTCCTACAGGTCCTTTCAATCTCAGGATCAAAAGGGTGTAAGTCTGCAACTCTATCCTTGGGCATACACCTTAAGGCACAAAAAGAACTAAGAATGAGACAAAAAAACTAGAAAAGAAAAGAAAATAAGAAAAACACAAAGAAGAATCAAATAAGGAAAAAATAAGGCAAGACACACAAAAAAAATAAAAGAACACAAGAATAAGGAAAACACACACACAAGAAAAACTTTAGTCTAAAATCTCAAATTTTCTCCTAATATTAATTAATCTAAATAATCGTCATTCCTCGACAACGACACCAAAAACTTGTTGCGTAAAATTATATTGAAATACCGCAAGTGTATGAGTCAAGTTTTAATATAGTGATTTGAGTACAGAGTATCATCCTCAAGAATGGGTTTTCTAGATTAATTAATTACCAAGATACTTATTCTTAATTTTAGGTAAAGCAACAAAACTTTGATGGATAGTGAAAACAAAGATAGAAAATAAATGTACAATTGGAGACACGAATATGATAGAATTGAAGGAAGATGATTTCATAAGTTAATTCCTTATTTAACACATGCAATAAACTAATATTATCAATTTATAAACAAGAAGTGGAAATACTCGAGAGAATCTCTCGATCCGTAGTGAGTCTCGCACACACGATAAATTCTAAAGTTTCCTTATGAATTTTAAAAGCATGCACGACATTAAGCAACTCTTTATGTGTTTCCCAAAGAACTCTAGGTCATTCTCATACCAAATTTCTAAGGATTTTGACAACTTTTCTCTAATCTAAGTTTCTTTCTCTCAAGTCCACTTAAACCAACACGATTTATGAAATTAAGAACGAATTGCCAAAAATAAATAACATAACAAAGTTCAATACATAATCAAATAAATCTAAAACATGCTAATCAAATTCTAACTACAACGTTTAGCTACTCAAAATCACCATAAAAACAAGCTAAAGTCATAGGAAAAGTCTTTAAACTCAATTACAAACTAAAAGAAAGAGAAATAAACTTATGTGTCGATGTCGGTCCCTCGTTTTCAAGCTCCCGTCATGATCTCGAGCCTCCACAAACGCTTTGGCTCCCAAGGAATGCTCTTTTTTCTCTTCTTAGAGTGTGTATTTCGAAATTAGGGCTAAAAACTATCAAATTCTGGCTCCCTTTGCAATGAAAATAACATGTTATATTTATAGGGATTTTTGGCTAGCGTTGCAATGTTGTGCCCTACGCGCATAATAAATAAGGAAACTCTCAACGGCGTTGCAACGCTGAGGGCAACGTTGCAACGCCGCTACCCTAAGCACGTGCCTCCTTATCGAAGTAGCGTTGCAACGCTAGAAAGCAGCATTGCAACACCCTCGCTACGGTTCTTCAATACTGATTCTTATCGAGATAGCGTTGTGATGCTGCAAAGCAGCGTTGCAACGCTACTGGCACGGATCTTCTAAGCATAAAATCTGCAATCACGGCATTGCAACGTCATCACCTCTGGTCTACTAGCTTGGAATGGTATTTCTACTTCCAATTGATGTTATTTTAAGCTAAAAAAAAAAAAGTCTTGATTTGATCGCGAGTGATCCATAATGTCTCCAAATATTCTATTTAAGCTCTTAACCTAAAATTCAATGATTAAACACACATAAAAACCCTAAAATTAACATAAAACTAGTAAATAATCAGTCTAGAGATAACACAATTTGTGTGTTATCAATAGTCCACTCCTTCTCTCTGGGTATAACCCTCCACAAGTCGAGCCTTAAAGTCTGTACTTTACTGGCTTGGTCTCGTTTTCTCTTGTAGATTCATTTCCAAAAAATTGATTTTACGTCATTTGGTTGATCTACAAGTACCTAGACAGAATTGAAGTACATAGACTCCATTTCGACGTCCATGGCTTTGACCCACTAGTCACGATACACATCTTTCATCACCTATCTATAGGTCGATGGATCCTCTATGTCGTCATCAAGTATGACGACTTGAGTTTCAGTTAAACCCAAGTAACGGTCAGGCTGATGAATAACCCTCCCACTACGTCGAGGTATTCTCAACTCTTGAAAAGGATGTGGCTGACCAGATGTAATAGTTTTATCCACTACTTTAGTAGATGAACTAGCTTTATTTGTAGCATCTTTAGAAAGTTCATTCAATACTAGTCTATTGCGAGGTTGATGACTTCTAATGTGGTCTTCCTCTAAGAATGTGGCATTTGTCGACACAAACACCTTATTCTCTTGAGGATCGTAAAACAGACCACCTTTTGGTTGTTTTGGATACCCAACAAATAGGCATAACTTTGAAGACATTCTAATTTTTTAGGGTTTTATACCAATACGTGTGTCGGGCATCCCCAAATCCTAAAGTGACGTAAACTGCCTTTACGCCTTTTTCATAACTCATAAGGTGTTTCTGAAACACTTTTAGAGGGAAAGTTATTCAAAATATAGACAACAATTTCTAATGCATGTCCCCAAAAGGAATCAGGTAACTTAGCAAAGCTCATCATTGAGTTAACCATGTCCAACAAGGTTCTGTTTCTTCTTTCAGATACACCGTTCTGTTGAGGCATATTAGGTGCAGAGAGTTGTGACTTGATTCCGTGTTCTATCATATAGTCTTGGAATCTTAAGTCCATGTACTCCCCACCTCGATCTGATCGGAGTGTCTTAATTGTTTTGCCTAACTGGTTCTCAACCTTAATCTTATATTCTTTGAACTTTTCAAAAGAATCAGACTTGTGATGCATTAGGTAAATATGACCATACCTTGAATATTCATCAATGAAACTGATGAAATATTCATACCCACCTCGAGCTTTGACATTCATCGGTCCACAGGGGTCTAAATGTACGAGCTCTAAGGGTATTGTGGCTCTGAGACATTTTCCAGTAAAAGATCTCTTAGTCATTTTTCCCTCAATACAAGACTCACATGGAGGTAATGAATTGTCTTCTAACTGATTTAGGAGTCCATTCTTAACCAATCTCTCAATCCTATTGAGATTTATGTGGTCAAGTCTTAAGTGCCATAGATAGGCATTGGAAGAAACTTTTTGTCTTTTATTCTGAGTTTGGTTGTTCTAAACATCTCAGCATTTAAGACAAATTTTGCTTTAGTTGGTCTTAACTTATATAATGTGTTTCTAGTATAGCAGAACAAATTTGAATACCTTTTCTGAAAATGAACGCTTCATTGATTTCAAAGGATATTTTATACATTTGTTCTAATATACATTGGATAGATATTAAATTTCATACATTTTAGGAGCATACAGAACATCTTTAAGTATGATATATCTATCGTCGAAATACAACTTCAAGTCTCTCACTGCGTCAGTCGAGACAACCTCTCTTATTCCAACCTTGAGGGTGATCTCGCCTTCTTCTAGCTTTTTCCAGGAACTAGTTTCCTGAAAAGAGAAGCAAATATGATTAGTGGCCCCTGAATCCAATATCAAGATTGAGATATCATACTCCACTAACATGTTTCAACAACTAGTAAATCATATTTACCTTGTGCTTCTTTATCTGTTTTTTTCTTAGCAAGGTACTTCGGGCAATTCCTCTTCTAGTGCCCGTTTTGGTTGTAGTGAAAACATTTTCCTTTTTCTGCAACTTTCTTTCCCTTGTTTGTCATTGGAGTTTTCCCCTTACCCTTTTTTTTCATTTGAACACTCTTTTTTTTTAAGGCCCAACTTTAGTTTTAGAGGACGATCCTCTTAAAACTTTCTTTGTGGTGACAACATTTGCCTCCACCTCTTTCCCCTTAGACTTTATAAGAGTTTGAAAATGTTGGACCTCGTTAAGAAGGGTTGTCAGATTAAACTCTATCTTATTCAGAGAAGCATTCGTTTGAAATGGTATGAAGCTCTTCGGAAGAGACTCCATAATAAAGCTAACCTGATTTGCCTCGTCGATGACGCCACCATTTACTTCATCAATATTGAAGTGGACCATCATGTCCAGGACATGTTCTCTAACAGAGGCCCCTTCCTTCATATGCTTGTTGTAAATGTACTTAATAGCCTCGTGTCTTAGAACTAATGACGGTTGCCCGAACATCTCTTTTAACGAATCCATGATAACCTTAGCTATGCCCAAAGATTCGCATTTCTTCGCCAATACATCGGTCATGCTGGAAGAATATAGACATGGGTTTTATCGTTAGCCTTAAACCCATCGATCATAAGCTTCCCGACTAGTTCGGTTAGCATTTGAGGTAGGGGCCTGAGGACATTCCTTAGTTAAGACAAATCTCAGGTCATCTATTGCTAGTATTGTATTCAGATTTGTTTTTCATGTTGTGTAGTTGTCGTCGTTAAGTTTTTCAGAAGCTAGTAGTTGAACTAAAGAGCTAGTCATGCTAAAAAAAATATATCATTTTTAGTAAAAAACATTAATCTTTACAATCCAATCAAGTTTAGGAAAAATAATGTACCCATCATTATTGTGTTTGTAACGATATTTCAACGGTTTAGAATAACCTTCACCGAGGGGTGACTGACTATTCCTCCGTTGAACCAAGACCATCTTGACTAAATACTATCACCAGAATAACTCTTATTCCTATAGTAACTTAGTTATCGCTACTTTGGTTGAGAATTTACTAACACTTAGTAATTTTTGTAAGTGTAACCTTCCATTTTCAGACCTCAAAGATCTGGATCATTATGCTCCCGAATTTGGAAAGACAAGAATGAAAACGAACCTGAGAGACCCTATCTATTTCTGGAGTTCGCGGTGTTCCGAATCCTATAATACAACCCTCTGATTGGTAAGGTCACTCAAGGGCAAACATGCAGGAGCATTATAGGAATCTCACGATGCGACCTAATGGAAGAGACCGTATGATGCGTTGGCACACTTCCTTCTCCCACTTACTATGAACGACTTCCCTATTCACTTTGATATTGACTCATGCAATTACTCTCCGAATGAAGTTCGCTCCCAGGGCGACCCAAAGCTAAGCATGAATCTCATTGGTGTGAACTCTTAGGGACACTAGAGTTAAAAAAGTACATTACTTCTCTCCAGCTGAAGTGTTCTAGACAGTTAGGGTCTAAATCACTTAGCAATACATTTCAGCTAACTTAAACATATTCTAAGTCTAGGTGAAACATCCGAGTATAACTTTTATACTGAATTTTAACATACGATGTCTAGGTGATAAACAAATTTTATTACCTCACACCGCTCACGCATGCTCATAAAACCATTTAACCTAACTCAGGCGCCGCCCCAATCTCCAGGTAATAGGTGTTCCATGAACCGTCAACTTAAAAACCTTTCAACCTTAATCATCTTATCTGGCTTTTTTCCAAGATCTTGTCGGGTGAGTTTTCTTGTAACTTCGGTTTTACAAGATATCGACCTATTTTCTTATGAAAAAAGGGATTGTTTGATGGTTAACCCTAAGTGAGCATACATCTTACTTTGTTATAGATTTAAAAAGTCTAATTGATTTTATAACACTTATAAAAAAATTGACAAACCTATAACATACATTCCACATTCATTACATAACAATTATATAATAAAAATTTTAATATAGATTTAAATTAATTAATTTAACCAAATCAAATTTGATCAAATTAAATTAATTAATTAAACATTTAACTAATAAATTACCATATTAAGTCACTTAAAGAAATCATAAATTATATATAACTTTTATATTAATTCATGAAATCCAACATGCATCCTATATATGTTATAACCATTATAACATACTTTCAATGCATGTGCATATTAACTTATGGTGGGATTTTAAATCTACATGACATACTTTATGCACAATAAATATTTAAACAAATAAACACATTCATAATGCATAAAATAATACAAGACATAAAATTAGATTGGTTTTGGCATCCTAAACAAACAATTAACTAAATTATTACAAAAATAATTTGAAAACAAGCTCCGAACCAATCTCGAACCCTTCGAACCGGCCTGAACCAGCTTGAAAACAACAACAACTTGACATGGACATCGACTGAAAAATGTTCCAAAAACAACACAGTGCAGTTTTTTCGGCAGTGTGCAACCTCCGTTGAAACTCCGATTACAACCTAATTTCAACTCTATTGACTCCCCAATTTTACAAACTCCTTAGGCACACATTAAGGCTCAAACCCCTTAAGTAAATTACAAATTATAATAAGAAATTAAAGTCTAAAAGATACCAAAACAGTGAGCCAATTTTAGCTTCCAACAATTTTCATCACATGAAAAATAACAACCCACCATATGCAATTGAGTGAAATTAAAGCATGCTCTAATACCACATGATAGAACACGAGACATACGCAGCGGAAAAAGGATCTAATGACACTCTAATTGCATCTAACTTAATAGAAATTAACATGCAAACATACAAAAACACAGTGAACTAAAAAAAGGAAGAGAGTACAACCTTTGTAGCTCGATTTATTCATGATCTCCTTGGTTAAGCACAATCCAACATAATCGGACCACCACTAGAGCTTCCTCGCTATCCTCTAGACTCAGAACCGGGTTGTGGGACCTGGTGAATGAAGGAATGAAAAGGAAGAAAGGGAGGTTCAAAGGTTTATGTGAGGAAAATGGAATTTTGGTGAGACTATTTTGGGAAAAAATGTTAAGAAAAACAACTAGAAGAAGCCTTTGTTTTTAAAACCATTCCTATTTATAAAACAATTACATGCATCTAATGCATGTAAAAGCTCACAAAAATGTAACACCTCACAAAACACTAACCAAAGTGGGTTGTCATTCTATAATGTTTACACATAGCTCACTTAAGTTAGTGGGATTATCCAACAAAAATGTTGAATAATTCCATTAATTCTAGTCAAGGGCAAAATGGTCTTTCCAATTGGTCAAAGTCAAACTTTGACTTTTCTTGAGCCAAAAAAAGTACCCTTTGACTTTTTACGGTTTTGGCCCTCTTGACTAATTTTGACCTCTCGAACATGAATCCACATACATATTTTCGAAATTCAAATAACATTTGAATATAGAGTGTCATACAAAAACCAATATACTTGTCGGTTTAAAATTCTTTTCCTAATTCGAACAATTCGAATTAATCCAACATACTGTTCTAATTTTAATCCATTGAGCTAGCGGGGGACCTAAGGGACCTACATATCATGGGCACCAACAATCTGAGATTAACCAATAAAACTCTTTAACCTAATTAATCAACATTTGTTAACTAACGGGTCATTCCACTAAAGTCCCTAGTTGCACTCCCCTCACTGTAGATATATTTCTGTCCACATGATATAACCATAACCAGTAAGTCAATCTTTCACAAGTTGTTTGTGGTCTCGGTTGGATCAAAATACCGTTTTACCCCTGAGAACACTTCTTGTTCCTTAAATCCCACTAAACCTCTATAGAATAATTGATTTGTGGTCCAACCAACAAATTTAGTCCCTCTCGACCTAGTGAGAGGGTGGGACCCCTTGTTCTAGTTCGAAGTCAACACTTAAGGGAACAACCTATCTACTATCTCTAGAGTCGAGTAAGTGTGAATTCCGTCTTGCACCCTATGTCCCCAGCTATTTACTCGTTCTTGCCCCTGAAATGGGAGGCTTATTGAGCCATCGCTATTGAGCTGCTCTCACCCATGCAGATCTAAGGATAATCACGAATAAACAGGAGTTCATAGTTAGCTCAGGATTGAGATTAAGTTATCTAGATCATCAAATTTAAATTAGTCAGTTTTATACAATAAAAGATGTTATAAAGCAAAAGTTACTAAGTCGTGGTCCAATCTTATACAATCTCATTATATGAACCTCATTCACATATCTCTATATGAACGATTCAGGATCACATCGTTTGTACTAACTACAAAGTAGGTCGCATCCGTAGTGTCCCAGAATAAGGCACCCAACTTTATCCCTATACTATAGACTATTTTAGGCTATACACTCGAACTTGATCCATGTTTTATGTCATCACATAGAGTTCAGGTCTACATTAAATAGCCTCGGAACCTTAGTTTATTGGATCAAGATTATAGTATACTAATTCAATAACAATTTTATCGAAAGAGAAACAAAAAAATGTTTATCAATTACAAACTACAAGTTTTCGGACATAAAATACAACAGGTTGGGTAGTTGTCCAAAACAAAAAACTGAATTAAAACTATTTTAGGAATTCTATTTTAGAAATTAAAAAATTGAAAGTCTATTTAATAAATTAGTGAATCTAAAACTCTATTTCACAAAGAATTCAAAAACCTAATTTTGAAACTAAAAATTTGGAAGTCTAACTAAGAAATTAGAGAAGTTATAAATCTATTTTACAAAGTATTCATAAACCTAATTTTGGAATTCCATTTTAAAATTTAAAATATTGGAGGTTGGTTTTAGAAATTATGATATAATTTAAACAAAGTTTCGCACCATATTTTGAAATCTATTTCAAGGATAAATAAGTTATAAAATGTGAACTATATTTTATAAATTAAAGTATTAGAAACTTTATTTTGCACAATATTTTAAAACCTATTTTAAATATAATGGGTTAAAAAAAAATTAGTAATCATTTTTAGTTTTATTTTGACTTTTTTAAAAATTTATTAGATTGTCAGGTTGTTAGGGTGGTCGTTGGAGTGTTCGTTGGGTTAATAGGGTGGGTGGGTTAGGAGTTGTTGATGGTATTTGCACGGTGGTCAGGTCACTAGAGTGGTCGTTGGGCAGTTGTCGAGTGGTCAGGTCACTTGAGTGGTTACCAGAGTGGTCATCAGGATGGTTTGAGTGGTTGCCAGAGTGGTCATCAGGATGGTCGATGTGTCAGAGTGATTGCTAGGTGGTGGTGGCAATATTTTTCAGCTCGTTGAGTCGTCGGAGTCGTCGTTGAAGTGGTCATTAGAGTGGTTGGGTTGTTGGGTGGTCAGGTCGTTAGAGTGGTCATCAAGTGGTCGTCAACTGTGGTTTTTGGTGGTTGAGTTATCAGGTAATCAAGGTGATCACCGAAGTAGTCATTAGGGTGGTCAAGTCATTGGGGTGGTTACTAGGTGGTCGCTGCTAGCTAAAGATCGATTTTAGGGGTGATCACCAACAATGGTTGTCGGGTCTTCGGAGTTGTTGTTAGATGATCGTTTACGGTGATTCAGACAAGTAGGATTGTCGGGTGGTTAGGTTATTGGAGTAACGAGTTTTTTAGGTGGGTGGGTCGCATAGGTGATCATCAGACTAAACTCCAATAGAGGTATTCATGGGTTGAGTTGGATCGGAGTGAAACACTTTTTAGACCCAACCCAATTATTTAGGTTGTAAATTTCTTCAACTTAGACAACCCTTATTAAATAATGAATCCAACCCAACCCAACCATGAAATATTTAGGTTGAGTTAGGTTAGTTCGGTTGTTTGGTTCATTTATTAAAAATTTTTATTTTAAGAAAAAGTAAAATTTTAATATGTAAATCATCTATTAATTTATTTTCAAACATTGAATTAAAATTAGCCACTTAGTTTCAATTTATATTATAAAAAATTACAACCAAAAGACTTAAAGATGTATTTTTAAGAATTATTTATAAAAAAATAAAAAAATACATATACATACATACATGCATATAACCCAACCCGAGTTGGTTCGGGTCAACTCAAAACTAATTTTAGGTGAACCCACGAATGAACTTAACCCATAGATTTTTATTTATTTGAACCTAACTCAACCCAACCCCAATCCGAGTTAGGTTGGGTTGATCGCGTTGTCTGGGTCATCAGTTTTTTTGAACACCTCTAGTCCTTAGAGTTCTTATCGTATAGCGGTCGTAGGAGGTAGTGGTGGTCGGGTCGTCGGAGTTGTCATTGTTGGTGATTGTCGGCTAGTTGCCCAAGTTGTGATTAAAATTTGTTGTCGAAGTGGTCACCATGAATGGAAAAAAACGAATGGGAGAGGCAAACATGACACAACCCCATAGGATTGCTTGTGTAACTCATGAGGTTGTGTTTCAAAACCAACATCCTAGGCTAAAACCATCACAACCCAAAATCATGGGTCAAACGCCTCGTAATGCTCCGTTTAGCGGATGAATTTTGTAAGAAATGATTTTAAATTTCAGAAATTTAAAAGATAGAAATGATTTCAAATTCTTATTTATGTCTAGAACCAAATTGATTTAAAATCACTGAAATTAAAATTTCTTTTTTGGATGCTTATGAGAAATAAAAAGAAAGTATAACATTTTATTGTTATGTCGTTATGAGTTTTGTAGGAGATTATTTTAATTAATAACAAAATATTTTAATATAAAATAACATCATCAAATACATATAATCATGAAAACATATCATTAATCAAAACAAATCAACTTATTAAATTAAAACCTTGCGAATGTTATCATTAATGTTAAAAATGAAAATAAAAAAGAAAGTTGCAATAAAAAACGAAATTGAACTCAATCCAATCTAAACAAAATCTAGAGATTTGATTTGTTCGGTTCATGATTGAGAAAAAAAAAATCAAACGAGTCAATTTTTTTGTTGATTTTTCTTCAACATAAAATTAAAAAAATATACCTGCATGGAAAAAACTCAGTTGAAAACAATGAAATTATTGTTCAAACTACAAACTTGAGGTTTTAATGAAAATTATCACAAACAAACTAATGTGAGATAAAATTGATTTTTTTTTTTGAAATTTAAAATCCTACCAAATCCAATCTATTTGGAACCAAACCAAATTTTTTTCAAGATTTGAAATCACAAATAATTTTTAAATCTCTCCAATTTTTTTGAGATTCGATCGTTTGTGAGGCTTATTGCTTCAATTGAAATGATTTGAAGTCATTCCAAATTAAGAAAATTTGGAATTTTGGGATGTGGCAATTGATAATCTTTATCTTCCGTGGCCAAAGGCATCACGACACCAGCGGGCACCTGAAAACTTAAACAAAGAAATTTAAAACGGAAACTTCCGCTTACTTTGCTGTCAACGGTCAACACCGATTTTAAAATATACAAATCCAACTCAACGAACCATCATATGCTCATCCCAATCCTCCATCATCATCATCACTCTCTCTCTCTCTCCGTTTCTCTCCAACAATGGCGTTTTCTCCCTTCATCCGAAGAGCCATCTCTACTAAACTTCTCTCTCAATCCCACTTCTCTCTTTCCAAATCCCTTCTTCATCCTTCTCCTTCAACCCTCCATCACGCACTTGGACGAATCGATCAATCCCCTGCTTCTTCATATTCCTTTCATTCGCAGGGAGAATTGCCCTCATACATGCGTGCAGCTGTGTTTACGGAGCCCAATAAGCCACTTACCATTGAAGAATTCCACATGCCCCGTCCCAAAGCTGGAGAAGTCCTCATCAAAATCAAGGGTTTGCGTTTGCCCCCCTCTTTTTAATCCCTTTTCTTCTTAATCTCTCTAATTGTGCTTTTATGGGAATTTGGAACTCTGAATCGTGAAGCTGTCCTTAGACTTCGGTTTTGGTTGTAATTTAGACATTTTCTTCTGCATGTGGACCAATTCCTGTTTTTTTGACCTCTCCAGATCATGGGAGTGGTTATTCTTTAGTTCACTTTTCAACCTGCACTTACTTCTTAATAAGGATTACGTTTTCAAATGCAGCTTGTGGAGTTTGCCATTCTGATCTGCACGTTTTGAAAGGCGAGATTCCCTTCCCTAGCCCTTGTGTAGTTGGCCATGAGATCACTGGGGAAGTTGTTGAGCATGGACCGCTCACAGACAGTAAAACCGTAGAAAGGTTGTATTATCTTAATACTTTTTATCATATTTATTATTTAGATGCAATTCTACATAAACGAAATGAAATATTTTGTCTTAAAAAAAAGTAATATTTCAAGCACTTGTTCATTGCAGATAACATTGCAGATAATTTAACATGGCTAAGCAACCTTTTGTTTATCTGCAACAAATGAGGGAAATAATCAACAATCTTATATGTGCAAAAATGGTTCACTAAAAAGGGAGTTACAGGTTTATTAGTTACACTTTTTTGCTTTTGCAGACTTCCCATTGGAGCTCATGTTGTAGGAGCTTTCATCATGCCTTGTGGAAACTGTTCCTATTGTTCAAAGGTTAGTACCTTTGTCATGTTAGTGCTTCTCTTCAGTCTATTATAACCCTTCAATCCTGATTCTTGATCTTTGAAATGCCTAATGTCAATGTCCATGATAAAACATGTGGAGAACTAATTTGATTACTGAATTGGAGGAAGGGCCATGATGATTTATGTGAAGATTTCTTTGCTTATAACCGGGCCAAAGGAACACTTTATGATGGTGAAACTCGGTTGTTCCTTCGCAGGGATGGTAATATATGCTATCATTATTTAACTTATCTAAAATTATATTTTTATCAATGTTGTTTTAGCTGCTGCGACTTCTTTTGATGCCTTTGGAGAATGGAGGCTCTAAAGTCTTTGTGGGGGTGCTAGTTAATGAATTGTTGATGTTTAATGCCTATAGTTTATTGTTATAATTTTGGGTCATTTTTATAATCCTTAGCCTTCCACATCCTGATTATCCCGACTGTTTTGTCTTAAGTGTTCTATCAAGGGAGAGGGAAAAAAAAATCAAGAACCTTAGATTGGGAACTGTTTGCAGACTTGCAGTTCTCAGAGTAAATTTTTCAGTACGACGTTTATATATACAAATGAAGACCGTACTTGAACAAGATCTGTTCTATAGGTTGTACAACTGTGTCCTTAAGTTCTAAGGTTTATATATACATATGGATTTTTTGTATGGGTTTAAGGACTTCTTGTCATATTTCTCTTTCTGGTGCTCTTTCTGTTGTTCAGTGGTTGCCTTCCTGAGTTGACTCTTTTTAGTTTTTGGAAGCTTGTACTTCTATTCTCTTTTCGTCTATCAATGAAATCTTTTCTTGTTCAAAATAATAATAATAATAATATAATAAATTTATGGGTGATTTGCACAATTTTTCTTTGGAGTTTCCAATGAAATAACTTCTTGTAGCATAGATATCAAAAAAAAAAAAAAAAAAAACTTCTTGTAGCATAATTGGTTAGAATATTGTTTGGCAACTTTATACCGAAGCCAACTCCTGATTTTAGACTATAGGGATTTTATCCAGAAAATGCATATGCTTGTAAAGAATGGCACTGAACTTGATTGATTAATAAGGAACAAGCATCTTTCTTGTTTTTAGTTTATGTGTGTGATTTCTCTCTTATTCTTAGTTTTTCCTCCTACATATCTCTCACATTGCCTCCTCCAGTGTGAGAAATTTATACATGTTCCTTTTCTTTGATGGTTATTTCAATTTCATTATAGTGGTTACTTCAATTTCATTATAGTCTCTGCATTTTCTTTTTTTGGTTGGGGATTTCATAATGTTCATACAATTGATTGTCACAGTTTGAATTGAAGAGGAGTGTAATTTGTGTAGGAAAACCGATATATATGTACAGTATGGGAGGCCTTGCTGAATATTGTGTCACTCCAGCCCATGGAGTAACAACTTTACCAAAATCATTACCATACTCGGAGTCGGCAATTCTAGGATGTGCAGTTTTTACTGCTTATGGTGCCATGGCCCATGCAGCTGAAGTGCGCCCAGGGGATTCTGTTGCTATTATTGGAATTGGAGGTGTCGGTTCAAGGTAAACTATTATATATTTTACCAGCTTCCACTTCGTATTTTTCATGTCATGTTTTACAATTTGACGAATATCTAATGGTTTGTGTAGACATTGATTTTAAATACCACGTTATAGGTTATAAGGAAATGAAGATGATCTTTTCTCTAGTGTTACTTGCAGTTTTAGAAAGAACTAGAAAATGGGGGTGCTCTGTTTTGTGGTCCCCTCCTAACCTTAGATGGTCTCCCATTTGGGAGGTGGTCATTGTTAGGAGTGCAAACAAAGTCCCATATTGGCTAGGGGAGGGAGTGATCATGGGTATAGAAGTGAGGACAATTATCTCGATTTGTTTGAGGCCTTTTGGTGAATTAAAATCAGGACAAAATCATGCCATTATGGATAGGTGGAGGTGGACTAGGTGGAAGTTTTGTTGTCCTTAATAATCGTTGGCTCCCCTGTTAGACCTTTCAATGTGGAGGAAATTAAATGAATGATTGATAATTTGGGCTCCAACAAAGCACCTATTACTGATGGCTTCGCCGTAGAGTTCTTGAAAAGAGTTGGTACATCTTCAAAGGCTCAAAGCTGGTTTCATGTAAATGTTTCTATTAGTAACATAAATTAGTTTTGAGTTGGTCCAGTCAATTCCTAGTTTCTAGGCAATAGTTGAGTAGTTTCTAGGCAATAGTTGAGTAGTTTCTAGGAAATAGTTGAGGTTATTTTTAGTTGTAATCAAGTCTAAGTTCCTATTCTTGTGGAGTTAGTAGGATTAGTTGCTAACATTGTGGAATCTATTTTGAGACTTAAATGTGTATTTATATGGAGCATTTCCGAATGAAATATACACACTTCCCATTTTCTCATTTCTCTCACAATAGTTAGAACAATAGTGGTATCAGAGCTATAAATTCTTAAGGGATTTGTGAGTGAAAATCAGTGAAATATCTCTGAGAGAATTGAGTGACACATCTATGAGAGTTGTTAGAGATGGAAGGTTAGACTTTCTGACAGCTCCCTTAACGACAATGCTGGGGGAGTCGAAGAGTTTCAGTTGCTGCATAGGAGACCTTGGATTCGAAATTTGGGCAGAAGGGTCTGTTGTTTACTTGCAGGAAAGTTCGGAGAGGTCTGCGATTCAAATGACCTTCGAGCATGCTCTCTGGTTTTGTGATTCCTTTACTTGTCTTTGTAAGGCTGGGTCGGCCTATTTTGCTAGAAGGAAACACAAAGACGAGGCTGCGGTTTTAAAATTATTCAAGATCCGGAAGAAGGTTGGGCTGGTAGCGAGAGGCGGTCCAGCCACCCTCGGGGGGAAGAAGACTTTTCATGGTGCCGCTAGGGAAAGCTGAAGTAGGTTGGTTGGTGTTCAAGGATTTTCTTTCAGACTTCCTTAGAAAGGAAAGGGGCCGGTTCGTTAGCCCGACGGTTGGGGACCCTTTGCTTGACAGGGCGTGGGAGAAAGGAAGCTGTGATGATGCTGGTGGGAAGGGCATTCCAACGGTCACAAGTAGATATTGGGTTCGCAAGGAATGCCAGGTAGTGGAAATGGAGTTTTCAAACCTTTGGGTCGTCACTAGGTTGTTTTCTCACATCCAATGGAGTGTAATTAAGGATGTGGTTCAAGGCTTCCTCCAGTGTCGGGTGCAGCTCAATCCTTACGCAGGTGACAAAGCGATTATGCGTCTTGAAAAGGAGGCTGCCTCAGACGCGGTTAGAAAAATGGAAAATTGCGGAAGCAAGTGGAAGGTCATCGGGGGCTTGCACTTGTTGCTGGAAAAATGGGACGAGAAAAGGCATAGTTTGACCTCGGTGATGACTGGTTATGGGGGATGGATTGCGGTTAAGAACTTGCCCTTACGGTTATGGAAGCGTGAGATTTTTGAAGGAATTGGACAACTATTTGGGGGGTTGGAAGGAATCTCATCTGAGACGCTAAACCTTACTGATATCTCTGCGGCTAAACTCAAGGTGGCACCAAATATTTGTGGATTCTGTCCTGCTGAAATCCCTATTCAAGACCCTAGGCTTGGGAAATTTTGGATTCACTGTGAAGTGGTGGGAAAGAGGGTGGTTCCCGCCATGTTGCAGAAGGATTTGTGCTTGAGAGATGTTGAAAACCCAATCGACAGAAGAGGGATCCGCTGTATGGGAGGATGAATGTGCGCGTGAAGGGTATACCAACAATGCGTCACACAGGAAAGGAGACTTTCTTGGAGGTGTGCGAGTCCAGGAGAAGGGGGCCTCATTGATTGTTGCGGCAGTCATGGCGGCGGGGATTTTAATTCCATGAGGAATGCAGGTGAGGGGGTGCTGTGGAAGAGCGACCCTTTGGATTCTGGGGATAATTCAAATAATCTCCATCCCAAAGGGAGGTTTAAGTCTCAAACAAAGTTTGCTCTTCCTCGTAATGGGACCCTCAGGGTGCAGGGCGTGGAGAGACTATCTTCGGAAGGGATTGGTGAAGGGAAGGTAGCTGACCCTCGGCAGGTGCTCTGTTATCGCCCGACAGGACGTTATCTATCTGTAGATGAGGGCGACCTTTTTTCTTCTCTCGAGCCTGCAAGTGTAAGGGAGGTAAGGGACGCCTTCTGCGGCAAATATTACTCTCGGCGGCGTGGTGGGGGGGCCGTTGAGGGGGTAGAAGTGCAGAGGCCCGCCTGCTTTCCGGATTTCTTGGAACAGGGGGATTGTTTAAACGTGTCTTTGGAAACGGCTGTGAGCAATTCACAAGTCGGAGACGGGAGGCGGTGGGAAGGATCGGTGCAGTGGAAGTTTGTGGTCCGGGAAGAGAGGAGGTGTCTTTTGTTCGTGCTTCGCTTCCTTAGTTCAAGAAGGGGCGCAAGAAGCCTCCAATCCATTTTCGAGCACGTATGCGGCGAAGAGGAGGAATCGACGTTAGTATCGTGAGTCCGGAGGTCTCTTCGTGAAAAGGCATCCGCAAATCATTGTAGAGTCCCCGTGATTAACATTGCGAGATTGTTTGAGGAAGAGGAAAGATGGAGGTATTTCACCATCTTTGAAAAGGAACTAGGTGAGGTTGAGGTAATTTATATAAGCCGATCGGAAGGTGTTTTGACTCAATTTTGCGAGCAAGTGGCTTGCGATTGAAAGAGGTCCCGGTGGGAGGGCTTTTCGAATTGATAATGAAAATCCTGGCTGTGAATACTTGTGGATTGGGTGATGGGGGAAGAGATTGAAGTTAAAAGGGTGATTCAGAGGTTATGTCCTGAGTTTGTGCTTATCTAGGAAACTAAGCTACAGGTAGTGGAGGAGAAGGTGATTAAATCGATATGGAGCTCGAGGGATGTAGGGTGGGCTCATGTAGAGGCTTATGGTAGGTCAGGGGGTTTATTAATAATGTGGGACGAAGCTAAGGCTCAGGTAACGGAAATTTTGAAAGGAGGTTACTCCATTACTGTAAAGGTTGCTTCCATGAGTGGGATGGTGTTCTGGATCTCAAACTTTTATGGGCCTAATCACGAGTTTGAAAGAAGGTACCTGTGGAAGGAGTGGCGTGCATTGGCAGGGTACGTGGATGGGCCTTGGTGCTTGGGAGGGGACTTTAATGTCATTAGATGGATTCACGAAAGGGTGCCACAGGGAAGAGCAACCAAAGGAATGAGGAAGTTCAACCAGATTATTGCAGAAACAGGGTTGATGGAGGTTCCTCTCGACAACGGTTCCTTCACGTGGTCAAAGCCAGATGATGATCGTTTTCTCGGTAAACTTCTAGACCGCTTCTTCATTAACGCAAATTGGGATAGTGTATTGGAGAACACTAGTGCAAGTAGGCAAGTGAGAATCTTCTCTGATCACTTTCCACTGTTGCTGGAGGCTGGGGTGATCAAGTGGGGGCCTTCCCCCTTCCGGTTCTTTAATTCGTGGATGCAAATAGAGGGGTGTGTAAGTACAGTGGAGAATGTTTTGCTGAAGGACTCGTCCTTCGGATGGGCAGGGTTTGTTATCGCTAGCAAGCTAAAAAATGTTAAGAGGGCCTTGAAGAGGTGGATTCAGGAGGTGGAGAAGCGCAGAAAGCAGCAGGAAGTGGATTTGTTAGATGAGATTGACTGGCTGGATGCTAAGGCCGACTCAGTTGCCTTATCAGTGGTGGAAAAATCAGCCAGGAAAGCGGTGTTGGGAGAGCTAGCAGAGTTATATCTTAAGGAGGAGAGGGATTTAATGCAAAGATGCAAGCTAAATTGGCTAAAAGCAGGGGATGAAAACACCTCATTCTTCCATAGGTTTCTTGCAGCTAGGAAAAGGAAGCGTATCATTGTGGAAATGGTTGGATCTGAGGGGGAAAGCCTTTTGCTGGCTGGTGACATTGAAAAAGAAATAGTAGGCTTTTTTTGCCGCTTATACTACTCACCTTGGCCGAGGGTGCGGAGGGTGCCAGTGCCTATGTTCTGGGAGGAGGTTTCAATGGAGTAGAACATGGCCTTGACTAAGCCTTTCACGCTGGAGGAGATTAGTATGGCCCTAAAAAGGCTGGGTAAGAATAAGGCTCCGGGGCCTAATGGGTTCACCATGGAGTTCTATAGTAAATTTTGGAGCTCCCTTAAAGGGGACTTGTTGAGATTCTTTGAAGAATTCTATGTTAATGGGCAAATTAATGCGCGCAAAGGAGACCTTTGTTTGTTTAATCAATAAGAAGGAGGCAGCTAGGTCTGTAAAGGACTTTCGGCCAATAAGCCTGGTTAATTCTTCATATAAGATCCTTGCAAAGGTATTGGCCGAAAGATTGAAAGATGTCATGCCCTCGATAATTGCGGATACTCAAAGTGCTTTCATCAGTGGGAGAAACATCTTAGACCCGGTGTTGATTGCCAGTGAGGTGGTGGAGGAATTCCGGGCTAAGAAGCAGAAGGGATGGATTCTGAAGATTGACATGGAAAAGGCCTTTGACAGTGTGGATTGGGACTTTCTGCAGGAGGTAATGGTTCTAAAAAGTTTGATGTAAAATTGGATTCGATGATTATGGGGTGCATTAGAGAGCCTATCTTCTCGGTTTACATCAATGGTAGTCCGAAGGGGGAGAATTAAGGCTTCTAGGGGGTTGCAACAGGGGGACCCTCTCTCCCCCCTTCTGTTTTTATTGGTTTCAGAGGTCCTAAGTTACCTCATCAGACGGATGAGGGAGCTGGGTCTGTTAGAGGGATTTGTGGTGGGAGGCAAAGGGTTCATATATCAATATTGCAGTATGCGGATGACACATTGTTATTTTGCAAGTTTGATGATAGGATGATGGATGCGTTGATAAAAACAATAGCACTCTTGAGTCTTGTTCGGGCCTAAAGGTTAATTGGATGAAGTCCTCGGTGGTGGTATTAATATTGCTAAAGCAGAGGTACAGTCAATGGCAAGCAAGTCGGGGTTGTGTGGCGGGGACTCTTCCTTTGCCTACTTAGAAATTTTGCCTTTGGGGTCATCCAAGCACATTGGATTCTGGCAACCAATTGTGGATAATTTTGGGAAAAAGATTGATAGATGGAAGAAGTTCAACCTATCTAGAGGAGGGAGGATGACCTTATGTTCGTCGGTTTTGTCTGCTCTTCCGTCAGTACTTCTTCTCCTTATTTGAGGTCCCAGTGGTGTGTGTGCTTTCAATTGGAAAAGTTCATCGAGAACTTTCTCGGGAGGGAGACAGGGGGTCAAGGGTTAATCACTTAGTGAGATGGGATCAGGTGAGGCGGGATCGTGCGGTTGGAGGACTGGGGGTGGGTGATTTAAGAAGAAGGAACAGGGCTCTGTTGGCCAAATGGGCCTGGAAGTTTGGCGTTAATCCTGAAGCCCTATGGTGTCAGGTTGTGGCGAGCATACATGGTGTCTCCTCGGAGGGGTGGACGGCGTTGGTAAATAGAGGAAGAAGCTTGAGGAGTCCTGGTGAGCATAGCAAAACAAAGTGGGGATGGCGATTCTTTGGTCCGATTTCAGCTTGGGAATGGCAGAAGAATTTTGTTTTGGAATGATGTGTGGGCCGGGGATCTCCCTCTCAAGGCTCAATTCCCTCTGCTGAGTCGAGTTGCATGTAATCCCCAGGGGTGCGTCTCTGAATTTTGGGATGGTGACACGAGGTCATGGAGTATCTCTTTTAGGAGAAACTTGAAGGATGAAGAATCCGAAGAGTTGATGGGATTGCTGGGGCATATTCATCAATTAACGCCAGTAGATGGGGTGGATGGGAGGAGGTGGGCAATTGAGGCCTCGGGGGTCTTTTCAGTTAAATCTCTTGTGGCATACCTTGGCAATGGAGAGTTGATGGACAATTTGTTGTTCAAAGCAATCTGGTCCTCCTTCTGTTCTAAGAGGATAAGCATCCTTATGTGGATTCTGATAAAAGGGAAGTTGAACACGACAGAGGTTCACCAAAGAAAACAACCCAGCTATAAGCTCCAGCCATCCATCTGTGGGCTCTGTTGGGGGAATGAGGAAACAGCGGTGCATTTATTTTTTCATTGCCCGTATGCTAGTAAATGTTGGGAGGATATTTTTGGAGTGTTTAATGTTAGTTGGGTCTTTGATTGCTCGGTGGACGGAAACGTGTGTCAGCTGTTGGTAGGGCCGACCCTTGGTTCGAAGGCAAAGGTGCTGTGTTGGCAGGGGTGAAAGCAATTCTTTCAGAATTGTGGTTCGAAAGAAATAGGAGATTGTTTGAGGAAAAAAGTTGGGTGTGGGCGCAAAGGTTTGACTCAGCTATTATCAAAGCCTCTTCTTGGAGCTCCCAAAGCAAAGAGTTTACAGGCTACTCTATTTCTGATCTAACCGTTTCCTGGCAGCCTTTCTTATTCAAAATGTAGTGTTGTTATAGGGATAGTTCTTGGTGGTTGGTCCTGGTTTGCTAAACAGGTTGTTTTCCTGGGGGTATTGTGGGTTATGGTCATGCCTTTGTGGTATATGAATCTTTTCTTGTACCCTTCTCTTTTGAGTTTTGACTTTTTTTGTACTTTGAGCGCTAGTCTCTTTCATTATCTTAATGAAATCTTGATTGTCACTTTGTCAAAAAAAAAAAGTTGTTAGAGATGGAGTTAGGATCAAACAGTCTTTCTTCATTGGCTCCACCTATGTTTGATGGTGAAAACTACCCGACATGGGCTATCAGAATGCAAGCCTAGATGGAGAGTTGTGATTATTGGGCAACAATTGAGCAAGATTATAAGATTGCTCCACTTCCTGATAACCCAACAATACAACAGATCAAGACTCACAAGGAGTGGGTCACCAAGAAGGCAAAGGCTCGAGCTTTCCTGTATGCAACTGCGTCTCCTGCCATATTCAACAGAATTATGGCTTGGGAGTTTCTCAAAAGTGAGTATGAGGGTGATGAGAGGATTAAAGGCATGAAGGTGTTGAACTTGGTGCGAGAATTCGAGATAATGCAAATGAAGGATTCTGAGTCCATTAAAGAGTACTCCGATAAGTTGATTGAGATTGCTAACAAGGAAAGAGTATTAGGAGCCGATTTATCTGACAATCGATTGGTTTAGAAGATTCTGATTTCAGTACTTGAGAGATATGAAGCAACCATTGCTTCTTTAGACAATATTAAAGACTTCTCAAAACTCAAGGTGATAAAAATAGTTAGTGCATTGCAAGCACAAGAGTAGAGGAGGTTGATGAGGCAAGAAGGAAGCATTGAGGGTGCATTGAAAGCTAACGATTCTCTAAGGAAGCAAAAACTCAACAGTAAGAAGGAGCACATACTGCAGTACAACAAGAAGAAGATCAAGTCTTGGTGGCTACTTGTTTATCGTCAATCACTAAATGTGATGGTTGGTTGGTTGATAGTAGGTGTATAAATCACATGACAAGTGACAAAGAGTTGTTCAAGGATCTTGACAAGTCTTTCAAGTCAAGTGTGAAGATAGGATACAATGAGTATCTAGAAGTAAAGCGGAAGAGCACAGTGTCAATAGAGAGCTATGCGGGAGCCAAGTTGATATTGAAGTGTTATTTGCCCCCGAGATTGATCAAAACTTGTTAACCGTTGGTCAATTAGTAGAGAAGGGATTCAAAGTGTTGTTTGAAGAAGGAAAGTGCCTCATTTCTGAACCCAATGGGAATGAGTTGTTCAAAATAAAGATGCAACACAAGAGCTTCTCATTGGATCCACTTGAGAAGGTGATTAGTAGAGATGTTCAGTTCTTGGAGGTTGAGGAGTGAGACTAGACAGAAGAAGCAGAGGTGAAGCAACAAGAAGTGTCTCTAGATCCTGATGAATTAGTTGATGATGCACCAGTTAGAGGGACTAGAATATTGGGTGAGGTGTATAAAAGTAGTGTAGCTACATTAGAGCCTGTTGGATATGAAGAAGCTAAAAGAGATATGAGGTGGATGGAGGCAACGAGGGAGGAGTTGAGTATGATAGAGAAGAACAATACATGGGAGCTGGTGAAGAAGGCTGTAGACAGGAAAGTGATTGGAGTCAAATTGGTTTTCAAAACCAAATTGAACCTAGATGGCTCTGTGAACAAGTTTGAGGCTAGGTTAGTGGTGAAAGGGTATGCACAAGTCTGGGGAATTGATTTTTCAAAGACTTTTGCACCGGTTACAAGAATGGACGCAATCAGGTTGTTGCTAGCTGTGTCAGCCCAACATGGATGGAAGGTGTATCAGCTAGATGTGAAGTCAGCATTCCTAAATGGAGTGTTGGAATAAGAGCTCTATGTTGAGAAACCAGACGGATTCATCGTACCAGGATAAAAGCAGAAGGTTTATTTGTCGAAGAAGCTCTCTATGGGTTTTTCAAGCTCTTAGGAGCAAGTTAGGTGTTTGCAGTATTTGAGTTAGGAGGAGAATGTTAGGGCCTGTTTGGTAAGCAATCTGAAAACAGAAATTTGAAAACAAGGGATTGAATGAAAACAGAGTTGTATTTCATGTTTTTAGATATGTGTTCGGTAGTAGATTTAGAAATTTGATTATATTTTAAACAGTTGTTTAAAGTGTGCCCTATAACATATTTATAGATCATAAAATTAGTTGTAGTTGCAAAATTAAATATTAGATTGAATATAAGTCATTATTAACTAATTTATGAATATGATTTTTATAAATTTTATAGAATTATCATTTTATAATTTTATATTATATAATTTATAATATATTATATTATACATATTTTAATTTTACAAAAGTAAATTGAGTTTATAACATGAAATATAATATTTATTTAAATTTTTACTTTTGTTAATATAATTATGAATTTTAAATTTTCAAATTCAGAATCTGGATACAATGAAAACATAAAAATGTTGTTTTCAAAATTTCTATTATTTGGATCACAAAATCCGAAAACAGTTTTCGAAAACACATCTGCCAAACACATATTCATCGAATTCAAAGAAATCAAAACATAAAATGTAATTCGGATTGCATACCAAACAGGCCCTTAGTAACTCAAGTTTGTTTTGAGTAGTCTAGTCAATTCCTAGTTTCTAGCAAATAGTTGAGGTTATTTTTAGCTGTAGTCAAGTCTAAGTTCCTATTCTTGTGGAGTTAGTAGGATTAGTTGCTAACATTGTGGAATCTATTTTTGGACTTTAGATGTGTATTTATATGGAGCATTTTAGAATGCATACATACTTCCCATTTTCTCATTTCTCTCTCAATGGTTAGAACAACATTTTCCTGACTTTTTTCGGAATGGTACTTTGAATGTAACCATTAATAAAACCTAAGTTTCCTTCCTCCTTAAACTAAGCATGAACACGGACACCACATGACAAGAACATGAACTTTACGCACATCAATTTTTAAAAAATGCCAGTGATCCATACACAGGCAATTCATACCTAGCTTAAATACTTGGGTGCCCCAGTCACATATGTAGTAGCTCTAGATTGATAGTTGAACCACATGATTGAGACCTACACCCCTCTTCCCAATATGGTTCCAGCCCCAAGCCCAGTCCTTGTCGAGGCGCAGCAGTTAGTTGGGAATATGTTTTTCTTTTCTTTTTATAAAAAAAACAAATACATGTGTATATAGATATATAATAATTCAAAATAAATAAAACGCGTAGTTTAATATAAAAGCCGACATAGACCTCCATCCAAACTGTATCATATTAATTCCATTGACTATCCATTGCCCCTAAGGGGTAGCCCCATCGATAAGGACCTGGGTCTCTTGGTCATACCGGTTTAGAGGTCTCAGGTTCGAACACTTGGGTGAACTTAATAAATAAAAATTCTTGATGTCTCTTGGGTCCGGGTCTTGGGGCAGGTGCGGGTGCCCTTAGGTATAGGGCAACAAAGCTCCGAGACCCGATTATCAAAAAAAAAAAAAGGTTCCATTGACTATCAATTAATTGCTCATAGCAATCTCCCATCTGCTCTAACCATATTAAATCACTCACTGATTTGAGCAATCTCCCCACTATCTTTAACATTTCCAGATATTTGAGAAATGTGATTCTATATAAATATTTTAGTTTTTGGTCGAATATATCTTTCAAATAATATTTATGAGAATGCTCAACAAAATACCTAAAAATATTGGGAAAAAAAAGGAGGAAAGAATGCAAAATTAATTAAAAAAAATTGAATGATGAACATTTAGGTGAAAGTCAGAGCATTCTTCTCCTAAATTATAAAGATATGGCTTTTAAACAACATATTAGGAGGCATTTAGCCCAAAAGTCCTCACAATTTCCAATCTGGTGTATCATCTATTCTTCTTCTTCTTATTGTTATATATATTTTTTGTAACATTATATTTTGCCAGTTGCTTGCAGATAGCAAGGGCATTTGGTGCTTCTCATATTATTGCGGTTGACGTTCAGGATGATAAACTGCTAAAAGCAAAGACAAGTGGTGCTACTCATACCATTAATGCTCGTAAAGAAGATGCTATTGAAAAGATAAGAGTATGTACTTCATCCTTTAGGAGTTATCCTACGTATCATGGATCATTGGATACCAGTATAATATGCACGGTAGATTGAGTCATTTTCATACAATCATATTTTTGTTCTAGTTAATGTGTCATTTTTTTTCCATGCTGTGTTAGATTAAGATAATCTTTTTTCACATTTGATGTGTTAATTTTCTTTTACTAAGAGAATACCTTGTTCTCATGCTTTTTGTTAGAGTTCAATATATTTGTATTTTTTTAAATATATTAGTTAGTTATCCTTTAATGTCTTTTCACTTTCTCCTACTTAGGTTAACTTTGTAGACTTCTATATATCTCTTGGGCTACATGCCCCATTTGAAATTTTAGCGCCATTCTCACACGCGCATGGATGCACATGCCACCGACGATCGCTCTGCCTTCCGTGGGTCAATTTGTTGTGATCTCCTCTCTTGTTGTGTTGGTTTGGCTCTAGAGTGTTCGGTTTGTAGTGTTTAGAGTCGTACCGTATTTGGAAACTTTAGGGTTTGTCGTGATTCTGATTTCAACCCTAGTTTGTTTGTTTTTTTTCTTGAAGTTATAGCTGAAAAGAAAGCTATAGTGATGCCGAAGATGATTTCTATGGTATCAAAGATTACAGAACATAAGCTATGGTGTCTAACTTTTATGCATGACGAACAAACATTCGTTATTATCTTCAGAGTCTTGATTGGGATGATCATGTCAGCGTCAAATCACCACCGGCTGATGATAATAATAAGAACTTGTTGCCACTAAAAATTGGCTTTGAAGTTCATCACGCCAGCGAAGAACACCCAACTGGTGATTGTTGAATATAAGGAACAAAAAACATTTGAAATGCAAGTGTTGGAGTCAGCTTATGGTACTGTAAAGATTCCTCCAAATATACAATCTTGTGCATACGAATAATTTTCAAAGAAGCATCATCAAATAACCCAAGAATTTCGTGGCTCAAAATATCAGCTTCTTTCAAAATAGGTTCAAAATCCTCCCTAAAAAATGAAGAAAAAGCCACATTATAAGTCTGGAAAATTTTCAATTGTGTCGGGTTATGTTTACTTCTATTGGTTTGAGTATGAGTTAGGTCGAAATATCCAAGAAAATAGACTGAAGTTGTTTGTGGGTCAGTTCATGTAGGATTTGGGTTGAAAAAAATAGACAGGTACTGAGGGTTTCTAGCTTCTTCAAATTAATCACGCAAACTTCGGGTCAAAATATCCAAATTCAAATTGTGGGTCAGTTCATGTAGGATTTGGGTTGAAAAAAATAGACAGGTACTGAGGGTTTCTAGCTTCTTCAAATTCATCACGCAAACTTCGGGTTTCTAGCTTCTTCAAATTGTGTCGGGTTATGTTTACTTCTATTGGTTTGAGTATGGGTTAGGTCGAAATATCCAAGAAAATAGACTGAAGTTGTTTGTGGGTCAGTTCATCATGTAGGATTTGGGTTGATAAAAATAGACAGGTACTGAGGGTTTCTAGCTTCTTCAAATTCATCACGCAAACTTCGGGTCAAATACAACTACTCTTTCTTTGATTGCGTCTTCTTTTTGTTTGTTTGATCTTCATCTTCGCACGACTTATCTTCTTCGTTTGACTTGTCTTCTTCGTGTGAGTTCTGCAACTTCTATTCGTCTTTGCTCCCTTCTTTTTCACATGTGGATGTTTCTTGCATGAATTCTAGGCTTCGGTTGATTTCTTGATTTTCTTGAATTTTTTTCACATTATCGAAGATTCTTTCTCTATCGAATTCTTGCCATCGTTTTGGAAATTGATCCAAATTCAGAATCATTTTTTTTAAGAAATCCTGAATATTGGCCACTACTTTGTTGATTTCTTCCTAAGCTTTAGAATTGACGTGGGAAGCCAACTACTTTGCTAGGTTTAGAATGACTGTAGAAGGAAGTGACGTGTTCTTGAATGCCTTTCTTGGCCTTTTCCATAACAAAGAGAGTATTTTCTAGTCTTGAACGTCTGTCTAGCATCATAATACTCCATTCTTGGACAATTCTTTGTAATTTTTTTTTCTTAAAGAGTTCCCCCTTGTAATTAGGTGTGCACTGTTCGGTAACGAGCACAACTCATGAAGCTCTCTTTTGTGATCTACGTCACCAAGAGTTTCTCGGCCTTCCACTGGTGGTAGTCAACGTTGGCCCAAATGATTGCTCTGATACCAATTTGATGTAGCCTATGAGACTAAAGGAGATAATTCTCCATGAATTAAATGAATGATCTTTACTAGAATGAAAGTTGTCAAGAATACATGAGAGAGATTCTCTATTTATAGAGAATTAAAATAAAACTAAAAACTAAAATGCAAGAAGGAAACTAAAAGGATTAACCATGGAGTTACCCAAGATCAACCATATTCACCTTACATTAGAACTAGTTACGGGATGATCTTAGGTTTATTCCACAGATAAAGAACTCCATTGAAAGCAACATCATTGGGTTGCAGTGAAACAAAATTTGTGTTATTTGAATGTAACTCCTGGGCATGGTTTATTATATAAGAGTTATGGGCATATTAACATTGAATGTTTCTTCTATGCTGATTGGGCAAGGTCTAAGAAAGACAAAAGATTAACTTCATGATATTTTGTATTCTTGGGTGGTAATTTGGTTTCTTGGAAGAGTAAGAAACAGAATGTGGCGTCACGTTCAAGTGTCGAGTCGGAATATAGAGTAATGACACAATTTGTTTGTGAATTAGTCTGGATACGTCAACTTCTTATGTACTTGGAATGTGATATCACAACATCAACCAAATTATAGTGAGGTAATCAAGCAACTCTACATATAACATCTAATCCGTTATTTCATGAGCAAACTAAACTCATTACAAGGTTTGGTATAACAGGATATATAAAGATTGGAGAACAATTAGGAGATATCTTCACCAAGGCATTGAATGGAGTACGAATCGATTACCTCTCTAACAAGTTGGGCATGATGAATATATATGTTCCAACTTAAGGGGAATGTTAGAGTTCTTATATTAGTATAATTATATTTTTGTAAATATATTAATTAGGTTGTCCTTTATTGTCTTTTCACTTTCTCCTACTTAGGTTAACCTTGTATACTTGTATATATATCTCTTGAGTGAATGGAATAAAATATATTGAATCTCTCAAACCTTTAGCATTAACACTTTTTTTTATATATATATCTCTTGAGTGAATGAAATAAGATATATTGATTATGTGAAATTGATACCAAAAAAACCTATCATCAATAGTTACAAAAAAGAGGGTCAGTGAGCTAAGAGAGTAGATAAACCATAAATACAAAAAGGAGGAGACAAAGCAAGGCAGGTTGTAGTCTTGATAAACAAATGGAAGTTCTTCGTCCTTTCTTTGAAAATCCATGCATTTCGCTCAAGCCAAAGGTTCCATATGAATGCGTAAATGAAATTGAGCCAAAGTATTTTCTTCTCCTCCTTAAACGGATGTCTCCGAAGAGCCACATTTAAAAGGGTGTAGATATCACCCGATCTGGTGAAAATCCAGCCGAAACATTGCATCAAAAAGGACCACTCGGAAGATGCAAAGACACAAGTGCTGAACAAGTGCAAAGGCGATTCATTTTCTGCAAAGAACATAATACAGCAGCTTGGAGAAATAGATAACCAAGGAGATTTCCTCTGTAAGTTGTCAAAAGTGTTTATACAAGAGTGGCTAAGTTCCCAAATGAAAAATTTGACTTTTTTAGGAGATGTACCAGACCAAAGCTGTTTATAGAAAGCAGATTTATTCAAACAGCCCGTTGATGCAAGCTTTCGTGTCAGGGAGCTGGTAGAGAAATCCCCATCTTTTTCAAGGTTCCACACCCATTTATCCTCGTGTTCATTAGGAGAAAAGGTTGATAAAATATGGGAAAAGGAAGCCCAATCTTTTATTTCAGCCTCTGTCAAGTTCCTTCGCAAAAAGTGATTCCAAGTTCCAGCTGTAGTATTCCAAAGATCTGCAATTGAGGCACCCTTTTTGGTCGATAGATTATAAAGAGAGGGGTACCGAAGCTGTAAATTTTGATCTCCCAACCATGCGTCTGCCCAAAATATAGTTCCATCACCTTTACTAGCACTGACTTTGATATGCTTACAGACCAGATTCTGAAAATTATGAATGGATTTCCATGGCCCTTCGCTTTTTTCAAAGTTAACTCTCCAGATTTGTTGTTGAGGTGGGTGTTGCCAAATTTAGCATTAATAATTCTCCTCCACAGGGCGGATTTCTCATTGTAGAAACGCCAGTGCCATTTTGCTAAAAGGGAAATATTACGAATGTGTGGATCAAATATCCTTAAACCTCCTTCCTCAATAGGTGATTTAATGGTGGACCAATTTAGAAGGTGACAGCCTTGTTTTCCCATGCCCCTTTCCATAAGAAAGTCCTAAATAACTTTTCTATTGATTTTGTAATCTTTGTAGGGGCAAGATAGATGGAGGAGTAATAAATAGGAAAGTTTGAGAGAGTCGCTTGGATGAGAGTATGCCTACCTCCTTTAGAAATATGTGTAGCTCCCCAATTGTGCAAACGATTGCCAATTTTCTCAATGACCAGGGTCCAAAAATCCAGGGTTTGCGGGTTCCCATTTAATGGACGTCCCAAATATGTGGAAGGCCAACTACCAATCCGACATCCCAAGGAAGATGCTAAGGAAACCACCAGGTGTTCATCCACCCCAATTCCCAAAAATTCAGATTTCGAACAATTAATATTCAAGCCCGATGTAGCTTCGAATTCATGGATGATATGGAAGAGGTTTTGAAGATGTTCTTTTTCTGGAGAGGAGAAGAGGATAGTGTCATTGGCAAATTGAAGATGAGTGATGGGGAGTTAATGAGTGTTCTTACCCACATGAAAACCTTCAATTAATCCCCTATGCTCGGCCTGGAGGAGCATTCGACTAAGACAATCAACCACAATGATGAACAAAAAGGGAGAGAGGGGGTCACCTTGTCTAAGGCCTCGTGAGGCCTTAAATTTGCCTCTCGGTTTGCCATTAATGATGATTGAGAAGTTTGTAGTTGATATACATCCACGAACCCGTTTCCTCCAAGTTTGTCCAAAACCTTTGGCAATGAGTATGTCCTCTAAAAAGTCCCAATCCACCATATCAAAGGCTTTTTCTAAGTCAAGCTTTATAACGACACCCCTCCATTTCGTTCTAATCCATTCATCAATGACCTCGTTTGCAATAAGGGAGGCATCCAAGATTTGACGATTAGCTACAAAGGCAGATTGGTGATCAGTAATCGTGGAGGGGAGGACCCTTTTTAATCTTTCTGAGAGAACACGAGCGATAATCTTGTAAAAGACAAGTTGTTGAGCTGATAGGCCTAAATTCACCCACTGATTTTGCTGCTGCTTTTTTCGGAATAAGACAGATATAAGTTTCATTGAGGCTTGCGTTTATAATTCCATTCGGAAAAAAGTCATCGAACACTCTCTTGATGTCATTTTTAAGGGTGTTCCATGACTTTCTAAAGAATTCTGCTGTGTATCCATCCGGCCCCGACGTTTTGTTAGAACCCAAATCAGAAACAGCTTTGTAGATTTCTTCTTCTGTAAAATGAACCTCCAGATTCTCTCTCTGTGTAGAGGGATAATGGGCTCCAATCTTCAATAATGGGGAGGAATCTCTTACCTTGTTTCTTGGTATATAGTTTCTGATAAAAATCAAGAAAAAGACCCTCAATCTTGCTGTCTGATACCACACTGTCACCTTCTGAAGAAAGGATTTCAACTATTGTATTTTTCCTTCGGTTTGCAGCCATCAATCTGTGGAAGAAAGCTAGCTGTATTACCATCCCCTTGTTTCATCCAAATTGATTTACAACTTTGTCTCCACATGGATTCTTCCTTGGCTGCTATTAAGATCAATTCCCTTTTAATAACAGATCTTCGTTGCAAGTCCACAGCATTAAGAGGGGCGATCTCTTCCTTTTTGTCAATAAGGGAAAGCTCGTTTTGAAGGATGGCTTTGAGCTCCTTTTGTTGGCCAAAGGTATTCTGGTTCCAGATCTTCAGCTCTCTTTAGAGACCTTTCAAGTTTTGTATAAAGCCATGTCCTGGCCACCCACACAAAGGTTCATTCGACCACCAAGACTGAAGAAAATTGAAGGAGTGATGATTCATCCGAGCGTTCAAAAACCTTAAAGGAGTGGGACGCCATACAGCTTGCCTAAAGTGAGACAGATGGGGTAATGATCAGGAGTAATTCTCTCCAGACGACGAGCAGAAACTTGAATAAACTTTTTCTGAATACCTTCCATAATAAGAAATCTGTCAATGAGGGTTAGTACAACATCAAACCGCATATTGGACTAGGAATAGTTCCCATTCGTGAGAGGTGTATCAATAAGATCAGCAGCAGTAATGAATCTATTGAATCGGCGCATACCGCGAATAGGAGGGGAAGCTGTTGATTTCTCCCAAGTCCAACGAGTAATGTTAAAATCACCCCAGGATCCAATTAGGGCAGCAAAGGGCCTGTAAATCAATCAACTCTTTCCAAAAAACCTTCCTATCTTTCGAATGGTTTGGACCATAGGCGACCCCTGTGACCCAGAAATTAAAACCATCAGCCAAAACAAGGTTAATGGAAAGGGAGTAGATACCTTCAACAATTTCGATGGCACTGAAAGAGGATTTTCTCCAGATGATGAGAATTCCCCCAGAGGCACCAATGGCATCTAAGGATGCCCATGCAAGGTCACGAGAGCTCCAAATGGATTTGATAAAACTCTGATCAATAAAATGGGGTTTAGTTTCCTGTAGGATAATGAGACTCGGATGTTGAAGCCTAAGGAAATCTTTGATAAGGGCTCTTTTCTTCCATGAGCCAAGACCTCGAACATTCCACAAAATGAAAATCATTTAAGAACATGCGACCCATCAGGTTTTGTACAAGACTTATAGTTATTGTAGTTGATCGAAGACGGTAAGTTCTGAACTTCTCTAACCCATTTGATGTTCTTTTTTGCTTCTGCAGAGGCCTTTTTCTTTGTGGGCAGAGGCATAATACACATCCCATTTTTGACTAGCCAAGGGAAAATGATGGGAAGATAATGAGAAGGGTTGTCCGTTTGGATGGCAGCCTCATTTCCCTGTTGGAGATCCTTATCTGTAGGGAGATCGTCTAGAGAATCATCAACTGTGTAAAGGGGGTTAACCAGCTTCAAATTGTCTTTGGATAGCTGAGTCAAGTTGGTTTGGAAGGGCAAGGGATTGATGGGGGTGGTCTGGATATCGAGGGATGAGTCAAAAAGTCTAGAAAGGTTTGGTGGAGAATGAGGGATATGGGAGGAAAAGGTATGGTTAAATGAGGGGATTCAGGCTCGGATTGGGAACATGGAGAGGAAAGAAAACAGTCTGATTCGGAAAGAATGGGATCAAGATTAGAGGAGAACTTGTTTCCAGTGACCAGAGAGGTTTTTTTGATGTTAATGATAGTGGGTACTTTGATGGAGGGTTTTGATTGGACAAAAGGAGCTGATGGGATCGGTGAAGAAACAGGGCAAATCAGCTTAGCATTAACACTTTGAATTATGTGTCCTGGTTTTCCTGCATCTCAGTACTTCATCTTACTCAAAATTTGTGTTTTTATGAAAAACTGCCTTTATTATTTAAAGTTCGGGAGAGATAATTCTTGATTGCAATGATATTACATGGGGGTGTATCACTAAGCTGATTTCAATATGAGGAAAGAGCCTAATGTGTAGTCTGCATTGAACTGATAAAAAATGATCTGAAAAATAGACAGTTAATGCCTCAGATTCAGCTCACAAGGATTGATAGACACTGTGTTTGATATACCGGAAGCAAGAATTATCGTCATAATTTCTATTGCTCTAGTTAATTGGAAGCCTGGATTTAGAATAGCAGTATGAATGAATTACATTATTTTTCAAAAACATATCTACTGCTACAATAGAGATTTACACGGAACTTGAAAAGCTGAAAAGGTTGGGGTTCATTTGGTTGATCCATTATTTAATGGGGAGTGTGTTTGGTTGTGTCATGAATATGGAAGTATGCTTGAAGATCTTTGGTTGAGCCATCTATGAGAGAGGTCTTTGTTCAAAGTTGCTGGGCAAATGCTTCTAGTTTCTGGGCCTCTTAATGCTTTCCAGTTGATCCTTTTTTCTTTAGGCTGAAGCCTGATGCAGTTTTCGTAGCTTGTTAGGAGTGGTTTTGGCTTGGCAATTTCTCAAGTTACTTTATTAGTTTGGCTGTTTGATTTTCTTTTCACTCCTTTCCGGAGCTTATATCCTGTAATATTTTTCTTTCTTCTCAATGGAAAGTTGTGAAAAAAGTTCGTTACTTGTTAAAGAAAAAAAAATAGACCTTCAATTTTGTGAAAAAAAACTGTCTTTCCCGGGTGTTGCCTTTAATTTAGGAACCTCAAGACTTGTATAATATAAATTGGTTGAAGACGAAGTAGTGTGTGCATTTGACTTATGACTCGCAACAAATGCAATATTTGGTTGTATGTCATATAAGTACATAAGCTTTTCTATTAATAATGATACTGCCTTGTCAATTAGTTGATCCTCATTCCTCACAAGTGCCTTCTAAGTTTTTTTATTCTTTTTCATGGGTTTCTTGGCTATTTTACATTCAAGTATGTGTGTCTTCATAAGCACGTCATGTACTTTCTAAGTTGGGTGGTCAATAGGATGCATTGTGAGAGAGGTCCTACATTAGCCCACAAGGATGCACTTCATGCAAAACTGGGGAAGACATTGACTACCGCTTGTTTATTGACTGTATATTCAATTTGGGAGAAGCGAAGTACTTGACCTAGCTTAGTCTGTTTGAATGATCATAGTAACTTTATGGTTTGATTGCTAGAGGACCTAGATTAGAAAAGAAATTGATTATGATTACCATGGTGGGTAATGACCTTGTGGGACTTTTGGGAGGAGGGGTAGAACTCATTTTAGAACGTGACTTTTCAATACAATCTACTTCCAACAAGGTTTAAGGTAGTGTATATCTATATCCACTATCTCTTAAACTGGGGCTTTCTAGACCTTCATTTCCCAAGTCCTCCATTTTCTGGTGTCTTTTCTCCGACCTCCTTTGGTTTGTGTATACTTCTTGTCTCTCCTTGTCCCTTTTTTTTGAACATAAGTATCTTGTTCATAAATGTAAGTAACTGAGGCGCTGACAGGAAATAACAGAAGGAATGGGGGTGGACATTGCTGTGGAGGCGTTAGGAAGGCCACAGACATTCATGCAGTGTACTCAAAGTGTGAAGGATGGAGGTAAAGCTGTAATGATTGGACTTGCTGAAGCCGGATCTGTAGGCGAGATTGATATTAACCGCCTTGTTCGTAGAAAGGTTAGTTAGCCTTTTCTTCTTTTGGTGACATAAAATTGAATTTGGTTGATAAATGTGAGGTTGATGCAGATAAAAGTGATTGGGTCTTATGGAGGAAGAGCAAGGCAGGATCTGCCCAAATTGGTTAAGTTGGCAGAATCAGGAATTTTCAATCTTAGCCATGCGGTTTCTCGAAAGTACAAGTTTGAGGATGCAAACAAGGCATTTCAAGATCTCAACCAAGGAAAAATTATTGGTCGAGCTGTTATAGAGCTTGCCTAATTGCTTCTTCTTCCCCACAAATTAAATATTATTATGTTTTCAGATTAAAACTT
This sequence comes from Trichosanthes cucumerina, assembly GCA_036507285.1. Classification (NCBI taxonomy): domain Eukaryota; kingdom Viridiplantae; phylum Streptophyta; class Magnoliopsida; order Cucurbitales; family Cucurbitaceae; genus Trichosanthes; species Trichosanthes cucumerina. The sequence goes on from CM071837.1 coordinate 6,726,890, forward strand.
TTTTTTTGTTTTTCTTCTGCCAATAATGTTCTACTTATTGGCTTCTAATAATATTATTTTCTGCTGCTTGTGTAGTAGTAGTAGTGTACACTATATGTATATTTAAGGAACATTTCACAATCAATGCTCTTTTAACTTTAAAAGGATTTTCTAATTTCAGTTTTACCCTTGTTGTCCATGATTCATGTGTATTTTCTCCTTCGATTAGATTTTCCTCCTTCAATCAAATATTGCTAGAGTTCCACCAATAAAAAAATCTTTCTGAAAAAATCGTTGAATTTACCAAAGGCGAAGAGGAGGCCATAGCTAAAATAGGTGGTCAAGGTTAGAGGTGCATGTTGAAACAAAAATTTCGATGAAATCGCACAAATCGAGTGGTTTCGGTTTGAGTTAGTCGGCCGACAGTGGTTTACCTCATTTGAACCCGATCAGTAGCAGCTCGGTTGCGGTTTGACATGTATACAAGCTTGTCAAAACTGAGTTGCTCGTATACGCTTTAAAAACCATTAAAGTTATTACTTGTTATGTCAAATCAGTGTAATCAGTAATGAATGATCTTATATTATTATATAATAAATTAATGGTTAAAATACTATTTAAGTCCCTGTACTTTGAGAATTGTTCCATTTTAGTACTTGTACTTTCAAATGTCAAATTTTAGTCCTTTACTTTCAATAAAACTTAAAATTGGTCCCTATGATAAGTTTGAAGTTAATTTTTATCAAAATTAGTTACAAAATAATAATAATTTTAATACAAGAAAAGACATAATGTGAACTTACTTTCAAAGTTTTCAAAGTTTGTAAGGAAAAAGCAATAGATACTATTTTTTTTAAAAAAAAATGAACAATAAACTAATGGTAAGGATTAATTTTAAGTTTTATTGAAAGTACAAAGACTAAAATTGGATATTTGAAAGTACATGAATCAAAATGGAACAATTATCAAAGTACAGGGACTAAAATGATACTTTAACCTAAATTAATAATATTAAATATTTATTTTATTAATTACTGATAATGACATGGCAATTGTCGTTTCTTTTCTACTTACTATTTTCTTATTTTTTTTTTGTGTACTTTCTATTTTCTTGTTTTTTTTTCGTGACCTACCCAATGACAATCATCAAAGTTTTTATTGTTTATTTTTTAATTTTATTTCCGTTTTTCTCTCCCTCAGACTGTTCTCCTTCTTAGTACTTAGTGTCGATTCGCCGAAGGGTGGAACTGTGTGCCACACCGATTTCTCTTCTTCAACCTTTCTCATATTTTCAAATTTCAATACATGCCTCTTTAATTTTTGTAATTTTTTCATTTCTTGAAAAACTACTAACAAGATATTAATTATTAAGTAATTAAAATGTTTAGAAGAAATTAGAAAGTAAAGTTGAATGTTTATGGAAAATTGAAATTTTAAAAAATAAATAAGACTGAAAGAAAAAAAACTTACCTTCATGTATATGAAAAGTTGGAAAAAAAAAATTCTCTTTTTCTTCTCTAATATTAAATTCTATAGGTAATTTATAATTTTATATGTGATTTTTTAATTTGTTTTTTAACTATAAAAACCTGCTACACAAAACATTGCACAACACATGAAGTTGAAGTTCAACATTGAACAACAAAAAAATCATAGAGCAACAAAGGAGACAACAAAGGAGGGAGAGAGATATTGCAAATTGCAATTGTTAAGATAGGAAGGATAGAAACTAATTTCTCAATTTGAGATTCTCAATGAATACCTTAAGATCTTCATCTATTTTATTTTTATATATTTTAATATTATTTAGATTTTAATATTTAAATTAAAAAAATTAAATGATAGGGGCACTTGCATGAATAGCAAAGAAATATATAAATATTGTACCCATGTCACTCCTTAATTCAATTTGCAAAAATAGCAACAAAAAAAACGCCCAACCCAAACGGATGACGTGCAAAGTAAAAAATGCCCTTATATTTTTCGCGCGCGTTTTTCCATCTGAAGTATATTAATAGCCTATCAATAGTCTATAAAAAACATACTTATCAATAATCTATCAAAAACATACTGATGATGTACTTATGATATACTATTGATATACTAATGATATACCTAATATGAAATATACTACTAATATACCAAATATAAATTATATCAGATATATTGTTGATACACTACTGTATCTAAAAAACTATTGATAGATTTACAAATATCTTCTCCATGTTGTTCAATATTGAGAAAATCAGCAGTCTAACAACAATAGATCTAATATAACAACGATATATCTAACAAAAAAATAACATAAGTAATATACTACTGATTCTATTGATTTCACTAATATTAAGTATATATCAATGTGATATACTACTGATATACTGTATTTAGTATATCAACATTATATCACAAATAGGAATTTATGCTTGATAGTGATTTATGTTGACATACTTTATTCAGTAATATTAGGTATATCAATGGAATCTCAAAATCTATTACTAGATTTACAAATGTCCTCCCTGTGTTTTTCAATATTGAGAAAATAAGTAGTTTATCAATAATAGATCTGATATACCAATGATATATCCAACCAAAAAAGTAATTACATATGATATTTGTTGATTTCACTAATATTAAGTATATATCAGTGTGATATACTAACGATATACTTTATTTAATATATCAACGGTATATCACAAATGATTATTTATGCCTGACAGTGATTTATGTTGATATATTTTATTCAGTAATATTAAGTATATCAACGGGATCTCAAAAACTATTGCTAGATTTGAAAATGTCCTCCCGTGTTTTTCAATATCGAAAAAATCAGTAGTTTATTAAAAATAGATCAAATATACCAATGATATATCTAACCAAAAAATAACTAATAGCCGTTGATTTCACTCATATTAAGTATATATCGGTGTGATATACTACCAAAATACTTTATTCAGTATATCAACGATATATCACAAATAGTGATTTATGTTTGATAGTGATTTATGATGATATACTTTATTCAGTAACATTAAGTGAAGGGAATGAAAATTCTCGCGCAGCGGAAGACGATCGAATCGTCATGGTATCATTACGCTACTCGATTTTGTTAAAATGATCTAACTCTTAGATCTAGGCCAAACATGCAAAAGAGGAAGAAAAACAGTAAGGAGAAGTTTACTTACTTGTAGACAAAAACTTCAAAGTTTCTTCCTCGGTCACGAACACTTCGTGCTTCTCAACAATCGCTTCTCTCGTACAAAATGAACACCACCAACGACCTTTTCGGTTGTTCTTTTTGGTTTGGAAAGGGAGGAGAATTGAGAGAAAAAAGTTGAGAGAAAACTCTTCTTTTTGGGTGAAATCCAAAAAATGAGAGTGAAACCTTGAATTCCTTCTTGCAAGAAGGGATTAAATAGTGGAAATGATGGAGTTAATATCTCCACATTATTACCACTTTACCACAACCATAGGTTATGCAAATCTCATTTGCATAACCACATAATATAAGATATCTCATATCTCATATTGCAAATCTCATTTGCAATAAATGTGGATTAATTAAATTGAATCACATCCAATTTAATTTCTCTCAATTAATTTTTTCAATTAGCCCCAATTCAACAATTAGGCTAACCTATAGTTTATTATGAATCTCATTCACATTAATAAACTATATATTATATCATTCATATCTCATATAAATAACATAAATGCCCTTAAAGTGAAATTGAACACTTCAATTTCATACCAAAACATTAACCCTTCTATTAACCCAGATTGAGCCAACCGAGGGACCTAATGGATCTACAGTGACGGGCTCCAATGATCCGCAATTAACCTGTCAAACTCTTTGACCCGGTTAATCAACATTCATTAGCTACGGTAACACTCCACTATAGCCCGTAGCCGCACTCCCGTCGATCACGAGAATATTACGTGTCCACTGATATAACCAATGCCCATGAGTCGACCCTTCACCGGTTGTTCGTAGACACGGCTGGGTCAAATTACCATTTTACCCCTGTGTCTACCTCTTGTTCCTTAAATCCCCACTGCTCCTCTAATGAACAACATATTGTGATGGTCCGACCATACACAACACCCTTCTCGGGCCAGTGAGAAGGTGGGCGCCCGTTGTACAAGCCCTGGAGACAACACTTAAGGGAACAACCCCTCTAGTTTCCCTAAAAGCGGGAACGAGTGAATTTCATCTCGCGTAGTTAAGTATCCAACTCCCTACTTGGTTCTGTCCTTGAGAAGATAGGCATATTGGGCGTGACCACCCTCACCCGTACTAGTCAAAGGACAGACCCCCGCAGACAGAAGTCCGTAATACGCTCAGGATTCATGTCGAGTCACTAATGGTCATCTACAAAGTTATTAGTCCATACTGTCAACGGTGTTACATCAGTAGGTCTAATAATTCACGATCCGGTCTTGTACAATCTCATTGCACAGGATGCCCCCACTCGCATGTCAACCACATGAACGAGTCAGATCACCTCGTTTGTATCTAATACAAAGCAGGTCGCATCCACTGTGTATCAAGGATTAGGTCTCCAACCCTATCCATATATTGTAGACCGTTCGGGTCATTAACTCGAAGGTGATCCTCCCTGTGTGTCCACTACACACCGTTCAAGTTCTAGTTCTCTTATAAATTCAATGACCCTGGAGCTTAGTTTATTGGAAAAGTTTATAAATATTGCGAGACACAAAGTGATGAAATAAATAACTCTTATTAATTTCAAACAGTATTTACAAACACGAGATTAGGACAAACATCCCAACAAACTCCCACTTGGACTAAGTTAGTTGGGAAAATACATTTATAAAATGTACATAAATTACAATGAATTAATACAATAAACTAGGTTATTGAATACCCATTTACACATCTCCCACTTGCCCTAGTCAGAAAGCTCTTGAAGACCTAGACTCTCTAGGTGACCCTCAAACACCTTAACCGTGAGGGGCTTTGTAAATGGATCAGCTACGTTGTGCTCGACGCTATCTCATGTGGATCATCACGCCTCTCGAGGTGCACAATCTCCCGTATCAGATGATACTTGCGCTCAATGTGTTTGCCTCTCTTATGGCTCCGAAGCTCACGTGAGTTGGCTACTGCACCACTGTTATCACAGAACAGTGTGATCGACAAGTTCATATTTGGAACAACTTCTAAATTCGTCATGAACTTCCTAAGCCAAACAACTTCCTTTGCAGCTTCACAAGCCGCAACATACTCCGCTTCCATAGTGGAATCAGCGATGCATCCCTACTTGATGCTTCGCCAAACTACAACTCCTCCATTCAGTACGAAGGCTGACCCCGAAGTGGATTTCCTAGAATCCTTATTGGTTTGAAAGTCAGAATCCGTGTATCCCGTAAGGATCAAATCCCCACTGCCATACACTAAGTTGTAGTTTCTCGTTCTCCTAAGATACTTGAGGATTGTCTTTACGGCTGTCCAGTGATCTAATTATGTATTGGATTGATATCTACTGACAATTCCTACTGCATAACAGATGTCAGACCTAGTACACAACATGACATACATCAGGCTCCCTACAGCCGAAGCATATGGAATCCGTCTCATATCCTCAACATCATGAGAAGTCTTAGGACACTGATCCTTAGACAAGTGAACCCTATGCCTGAAAGGCAGCAAACTTTCTTGGAGTTCTGCATCTTATATCTAGACAACATCTTGTCAACATAAGATGCCTGAGACAAGGCTAGCGTTCTGTTCTTCCGGTTCCAGACAATCTGGATACCTAGAACATACTGAGCTTCTCCCAAATCTTTCATTTGGAATTGCGAGGCTAGCCACTTCTTAACTTCAGTAAGAAATTCTACCTCATTCCCAATGAGAAAAATATCGTCCACATACAACACCAAAAATGCAACAATTTTGTCAACGATTTTCTTGTTTACACAAGGCTCGTCAACATTTTGATCAAAACCATAAGATTTGATCGCCTTATAAAGCCTTATATTCCAAGACCTCGAAGTCTGCTTTAGTCCATAAATGGACCTATGAAACCGATAAACCTTTTGCTCTTTGCCTTAGGCAATGAACCCTTTGGGCTGGTCCATGTAGATGGTCTCATCAAGTTTGCCATTCAGAAAGGATGTCTTGACGTCCATCTGCCATACCTCGTAGTCATAATACGCGGCAATGGCCAGAAGGATCCTGATCGACTTTACCATGGCAGCAGGTGAAAAGGTCTCCTCATAGTCAACCCCTTCAACCTGGGTAAAACCATTTGCCACTAGTCGGGCTTTGAAGGTCTGCACCTTCCCATCTACGCCACGTTTACGCTTGTAGATCCATTTGCAACCAATAGGTTTCACCCCATCCGGTTGATCCACAAGCTCCCAGACAGAATTGAAGTACATAGACTCCATTTCCTGGTCCATAGCTTTAATCGTCTTTGTCAACATCAACCATTTCCTGATCATAGGTTAATGGACCCTCACAGTCATCATCAGAAGCGACAACTGAGGTTTCAGCTAAGCCCATGTAACGATCAGGCTGTCTCACAACCCTCCCACTACGTCGAGGCATTCCCAACTCTTGGGAACGGATTTGACTTGACGTGCTAGGATCAACAACACTTATTGACGTACTAGCCCCACCAGCAACTCTTGCTCATGTACTGTCCATTTTATTTAACACAATTTTACTCCTTGGTAAATGATCCCTGACGTGGTCTTCCTCTAGGGAAGTGACGTTTGTCGACACAAGCACCCTATTTTCCTTAGGATCGTAAAACAGACCACCCCTAGTGTCTTTAGGGTAACCTACGAATCGACATAATTTCGAACGGGGTTCCAACTTTTTTGGGTTTGACACCAACACGTGGGTCGGGCATCCCCAAATTCTGAAGTGATGTAAACTGCCTTTACGTCCATTCCAGAGCTCGAAAGGTGTTTCACAAACACTTTTCAACGGAACATTGTTCAAAATATAGACCGCAGTCTCTACTGCGTAACCCCAAAAAGAATCAGAGAGACGAGCATAACTCATCATCGACCGAACCATGTCCAACAAGGTTCTGTTTCTCCTCTCCGATACACCATTCTGCTGTGGCATACCAGGCGTAATTCCGTGTTCTATCATATAGTCCTAGAATTCAGTGTCCATGTATTCTCCACCTCAATCCGATCGAAGTGTTTTAAGCGATTTACCTAAGAGGTTCTCAACCTCAGTCTTGTACTCTTTGAACTTTTCAAGTGTTTCAGACTTCTTCTGCATTAGGTAAATATACCCATATCTGGAGTAATCGTATATGAAAGACACGAAGTACTCATAACCGCCCCAAGTTTTAACATTCATCGGACCACAGAGGTCAGAATCTACTAACTCAAAAGGCTCTTTGGCTCTATATCCTTTTCCACTAAAAGAACGTTTGGTCATTTTGCCCTCAAGGCATGACTCACACACGGATAAAGAGTTTTCTTCCAACTCGTTAGAAGTCCACTCTTCACTAGTTTCTCAATCCTATTGAGATTAATGTAGCCTAACCGTAGATGCCAAAAATGGGCATTCTCTTTCGGAGAAATTTTTGCTTTCTTAGTTCGTGTTTCTGCAATTTTAAACAATTCAGTATTCAAAACACTTTTGACCGAATTAGGTTTCAAAACATACAGATTATGTTCAAGTGAAGCAGAACAAATAAGATTACCATTTCTGGAAATAAACGCTTTATTACTATAAAATGAAACAGAAATACATTGTTCTAAAAGGCAGGAAATAGAAACTAGGTTTCTAGTAAACTCTGGAACTATGTACAAATTGTCCAACAAAATGTAGTTCCTGCCAAAATGTAGCTTCACCGTGCCGATCGCTGCAGCAGAGACAAGCTCCCCGGATCCAACCCGTAGAGTCATCTCACCCTCTCGCAGCGGCTGCCATGAATCAATCCCCTGAAAAGATGAACAAACATGGTTAGTGGCGCCCGAGTCCAATATCCAGGCAGAATCACTACTCTCCACTAAACAAGTTTCTATCACAAGTAAATCACATTTACCTTGATTGTTCCTCTCGGTCAGGAATTAGGGACAGTTCCTCTTCCAGTGTCCGCCCCCATTATAGTGGAAACACTTTCCTTTCTCTACAACATCCTTGACCTTCTTGCCCTTGTGGGCGGCAACTCGGTCAATTTTACCCCTCTTCATCCTCTTCTTCCCTTTCGGGCGTGAAGGAGCAACAGGTTTCGTACCAGAGGTCGAACCCCTGTGATAAGACCTGTAGGCAACATTTGCCTCAGATTCCTTGACCATTTCAAGGAGTGGAAATTCTGTAGCTCATTGAGGAGGGTAGTCAGAGTGTAGCTAATTTTGTTCATAACAACATTGCTACGAAACAGAAGGAAACTCTTCGGAAGAGTCTCCAAAATAAAACTGACTTGGCTCGACTCGTCGATCGAAGCCCCCCGTTCATCTCGGCCCAGATTAAAGTGGGTCATCATGTCTAGAACGTGTTCGCGCGCACGCATTTAACCCTCTTTCATCCGTGCGTTGAAGACGTATTTGAGCGAGTCATGCCGAACTTGAAAGGACTGTTGTCCAAACATTTCCTGCAAGGACTCCATGATCTCCTTGGCAGAGACCATCAACTCATGCTTCTTTGCCAATAGATCTGACATGCTGGCAATGATGTAGACCTTGGCCTTTTCATTGGCCCTGATCCACCGATCGCATACATCGCGAACACTTCGCGACGCAGTCGAGCCCGACATCTGAAGACACTCCTCAGACAACACGAACTTTATGTCGTCAGTTACCAAAATTGTGTTTATGTTGTTTTTCCAACTTTGGTAATTATCTCCCACTAATTTATCGGACGCGAGTAGAGCTATTATTGCGGTAGACATGTTTTAAGCTGGAAAAATTAAGAAAACTTTGTGTTAGTCTCGCAAAAAACTTTTTGAAATCCAATCAAGTTTTAGCAAAATTGTTTCATGATCCTTAGGTCATTCAAAATTTTTGCAATGATACCCTAAAGGTTTAGAATGACCGCCACCAGGGGGGTAAGTAGAACACTCCTCCTCTAGAGATAGATCATGTCTCGATCAGACCCTAATCCCAGAATAACTCTTATACCATTAGGCGTCTAATTACCATTGTTTGGTCGAATTCATTAACACTTAATGAATTCTATGAGTGTCACCCTCAATCTTTAAGTTTCCAAGCATCCGTCCAAACAATAGCCACCGAAGGGTGAACCAAGAAGGAAAACCAACTAGGAAACTGTATCCCTTTCGGTGTTTCAACTTCCATGATCAGGCCCTCCGAAGGGATTGTTTGGTCCAGGCCAAACTAGCAGGCGAATCATAGGCATCTCATGGTGTGAATCGAAAGAAGAGACCGTGGGTCTCGTTTTCACAAGTCTCGCTCCCACTCACTATTAGTACTCTCTCCATCCACGATGATATTGACCTATACAAATGCCATCCGAAGGGAGACACTCCCATTTGCGCCACGAGACCGAGTATAGATCTCATGGTGCGGACTTAACGGAGATTTGTGGTTGGAAAAATAAATGTATCTCATACACTTTATTTCCTCCCACTCAGCACTTTAATTTTAATAGGGATTGACCTAGATAAACCGGCTAAAATTTACCTAAGTCTACCAATATAACCCTTATATGGTATTAACCTAAGTCTATAATCACATTATAACTTAGGTCTATGTGAGTAATTAAAACACTTTTAATTAGCGACACTCACGATAAGTATAATCTAAGAATCTCCAGACCGAATTCACTCCTGTGGTTTCCTCTGTAGGGTGTGTTATGGCGCGCCAACTTAAATACCCAACCTTAGACAAAACCTTCCTTAGCTAGAGTTACTAATCAGCCTCCATTCATAGACTAAACTTTGATTTCATAATTTCTAATCTCATTAGAAAATAGAAGACCTAAGTCTAATTATTCAAGTTCTAAACTCTTTAAAACTAATAATTAACTTAGGTTGCATGCATATCTATGTTATAGTGGTTGATCATTCATCACATGAATAACTATATACTATAACATAATATTATTCATCACATGAATATAAATGCATGAACATACTTTAATCTAAAAAATATAACACTTATATTAATTAAATTAAACATGCATTTAATTATATTATAACTCTTATAATATAACCTATCATGCAAACTATATATTATAACTCTTATAATATAAATGATGCATGAAATGTTTAACCTAAGGTGAGATTTTAAATCTATATGACATACAATATGCACATAGAATTTAATTAAATCATACATCTCATGCATAAAATAATTAAATAGAAAAATTGGACCGATTTTTGGCACCTAGGGGCAATTATTTAATTAAATAACATTAATATAACTCTTATATTAATATTATTTAATGAAATAATTAAATAAACAAAATAAAAATACATTTTACGATTAATTAAATAAATAAAAACGAGAAAAACCACCCACTATGAAGCAAACTGCCCACTAATGCGAAACTGCCTCGCGAACTGCTCCTCAACGCGTGCAGCGTTGCAACGCTGTCGCTTCCAGTGTCGACCCAACGTTCTCAACGCTACACCTAGCGTTGCAACGTTGTCCTGCAGCGCGCCTTGCTCCCGCTGGCACAACGTTGAGACGCTAAGGAGCAGCATCTCAACGCCGTCGCCTGTACAACAAACACCTTTGCTGTTTGTGCTTCGAAAAATGCCCATTTCTGCTCCGATTTCTTCGCAACAACACTTGCTACGAACGACACGGACTTACAGACTCGATTTATTTTCTAAATTACCCAAAAACACGGGCCCTTTACATTTGATCTCATCAAACAGAAAATAAATCTAAAAGTGCCGAAAAAATCGAAACATCCATTCAGCAAAACCAACATTCATCTCATGAATTGAAGGCATTTACCCACCTATTTTAACAAAAAATAGTGCATAATGAAGAACCATCGAAATAACTCTGATACCAATTGAAGGGAATGAAAATTCCCACGCAGCGGAAGATGATCGATCGTCATGGTATCATTACGCTACTCGATTTTGTTAAAATGATCTAACTCTTAGATCTAGGCTAAACATGCAAAAGAGGAAGAAAAACACTAAGGAGAAGTTTACTTACTTGTTGTAGACAAAAACTTCAAGGTTTCTTCCTCGGTCACGAACACTTCGTGCTTCTCAACGATCGCTTCTCTTGTACAAAACGAACACCACCAACGACTTTCTCAGTTGTTCTTCCTTAGGAAGAAGGAAAGTGGTGGGACTTTTTGTTTTGGAAAGGGAGGAGAATTGAGAGAAAAAACTTGAGAGAAAACTCTTGTTTTTGGGTGAAATTCAAAAAATGAGAGTGAAAGCTTGAATTCCTTCTTGCAAGAAGGGATTAAATAGTGGAAATGATAGAGTTAATATCTCCACGTTATTACCACTTTACCACAACCATAGGTTATGCAAATCTCATTTGCATAACTAAATAATATAAGATATCTCATATCTCATATTGCAAATCTCATTTGCAATAAATGTGGATTAATTAAATTCAATCACATCCAATTTAATTTCTCCAATTAGCCACAATTCAACAATTAGGCTAACCTATAGTTTATTATGGATCTCATTCACATTATGAGTGGATCGGAAAAACTCCGGCGAGTGGCGGCGCGTGGCTGGTCAGCGGCGACGTGTGGAATGGCGAGTGGCGGCGCGTGCAACTCACTTCCTGGTAGATCTTTGGCCGATCTATTCAAAACCTGTCCCATAACAGCGAGAACCGACCAAAAATGAGGCGAACCGGTCAGACCAAGCAGCGACTTGAGGTCGGTTCACATGTTGCAGTCTGTTGTGTAGTGACTCTACAGATAGCTCGTGAAGGTAAACTTGCAGATCTGCAATATAGCGCCGACCGACAAAGCTTCGAGCTCACGTGCGACGACTGAAAACGATGAGAAGGGGCTCTTTGCTTCGCGAGCACCGATGCAGACGATCTCTTAGCTAACTCGGCTTGGTGGTCGGCTAAACTGCAGCGTTGTGTGATGTCTGATTTGCGAGAAACGAACCAGACGTGTCCTGGCCTCGACGTCTTATTCCGCGAGCAAGGTGTTTTGGTGTTTGCTTTGCAACGACTCGCGGACGCGTGGGCAAATGGTCAAGCGCTAGAGGTGAGCTTCAATGGAGGCTTCTATCGTGAAGAAGATGGGGAAGAAGGAGATTTGGGACCTTGGGATACGTGCTAAGATAAGACAAATTTGTGGTTTTGGAACCCTAAGTGACATTTTCCAAAAATGCCCCTCATTTTCCTTTAAACCTCAAATATACCTTTAATTCAAAATTTCCACAATAAAAAAAAACCAACATTAGACATTTCAATTCAAACTTAATCTTTTTCTAAGAATTTTAATCAAACTTAAAATTAACGATACACAAAAAAAAGAATCTCGGGTGTTACAATATCATTCATATCTCATATAAATGACATAAATGCCCTTAAAGTGAAATTGAACACTTCAATTTCATACCAAAACATTAACCCTTCTTTTAACCTTGATTGAGCCAACCGAGGGACCTAATGGACCTACAAAGGATGGCGCTCTAATGATCCGAGATTAACTCACAAACTCTTTGACCTTGCTTAATCAACATTCATTAGTTACGGTAACACTCCACTATAGCCCGTAGTCGCACTCACCGTTAGTGCGAGAATATTACGTGTCCACTGATATAACCAATGCCCATGAGTCGACCCTTCACCGGTTGTTCGTAGACACGACTGGGTCAAATTACCATTTTACCCCTATGTCTACCTCTTGTTCCTTAAGTCCCCACTGCTCCTCTAATGAACAATATATTGTGATGGTTAAATTATACACAACACCCTTCTCGGGCCAGTGAGAAGGTGAGTGCCCGCTGTCCAAGCCCTAGAGACAACACTTAAGGAACAACCCTCTAGTTTCCCTAAAGTGGGGAACGAGTGAATTCCATCTCGCGTAGTTAAGTTCCCGGCTCCCTACTTGGTCCTGTCCTTGAGAAGATAGGCATATTGGGCGAGTAACTGTGACCACCCTCACCCTTACTAGTCAAAGGAGAACCCCGTGAGAGCGAGGAGTCCGTAATGTGCCTCGGGATTCCTGGCCGAGTCACTAATGGTCATCTACAAAGTTATTAGTCCTTCTCACAACGGTGTTACATCGTGAGGTCTAATAATTCACGGTCCGGTCTTGTACAATCTCATTGCACAGGATGCCTCCACTCGCATGTCAACCACATGAACGAGTCAGATTACCTCGTTTGTATCTAATACAAAGCGGGTCGTATCCACTGTGTATACAGGATTAGGTCTCCAACCCTATCCATACAATGTAGACCGTTAGGGTCATTAACTCGTTTGATCCTCCCTGTGTGTCCACTACACACCGTTCAAGTTCTAGTTCTCTCATAAATTCAATGACCCTGGAGCTTAGTTTATTTGAAAAGTTTATAAATATTGCGAGACACAAAGTGATGAAATAAATAACTCTTATTAATTTCAAACAGTATTTACAAACACGAGATTAAGACAAACATGCCAACATTAAGTATGTCAACGGGTTCTCAAAAGCTATTTGTAATGTCCGACATTTCAGGTAGAGTAAATTTAAGGTAGAATTCCTAATTTAATACCAAATTGGATTGTTATATCTTATTGTGTGAGATGTGTTATTGTATAGAGTATATCACTAATATACTACTGATATATTTATATGAAGTTAATTAAGAGTATATCAATAACTCGCATATGATATGTGTTCATTTCACTGATATACTAATGATATTCTAAATGTTAGGTATATTAGTGAAATATACATATCTAAAATGAAGTACATTAGTGATATACTAATATGCAAAATATCTCTTATTTGCTATGGATATATAGGAAGTATATCATTCTAAATGATATACCTAAGAGAAGGGTATCTGTAGTATATCAGTACGTAATATACTATTAACATACTTCGTTTTAGATATATATTGGTATATAAAAATAAAATATATCAGATATACTTATGATATACCAATATAAAGTATATCAGATATACTACTGATATACCAAATGTAAAGTATATAAGATATACTACTGATATACCTGCTGCTACACCAATGAGGGTAAATTTGGAATAATAAAAAAATGGAAATCAGATTTTAAAAAAATTGCTAGATTTGTAAATCTAAAAAATCATAACTAAGTTTACAAATATGCTAATATTTTGTGCTACCCATTACAATTCCCATAAATGATGTTCAATTGACAATTTTAATTCATGTTGATTGATGTTATATTGCTCATACCGTAAATGTAAGTTGTGTTAGAATCAATTATGAATTTTGTATTATAAAATCTAAATTCTAATTTATATTCTTTTTAATAATATTTAGATTTTAATTTTTAAAATTTAAATAATTAAATGTATATTCACAATACTTTAAATACTAGTATTTGATGACTAATGAGTATTTAGTATTTAATAAATAAATTTTAATTGGTAATATATGAAATTTATAGATGACTACTTTCTAGTGCTTTCATTTTTTTATTAGTTGATGAGTTGACATGATATCAAAGATTCAAAATATCAATTGTGATAGTATGACAAATTCAACAAAGCATGAGGGTGAAATTGATTGTAAGGAGAACGATGACATGGATGAACTTGCTGAGATGTCACCACCACCTAAGGATGAAAGAAAGAGGAGAAGAACTTCTATAGGATGGGACCACTTTACTAAATTACCTGATTGTACTGAAGATAAACCTCAAGCCAAATGTAATTATTGTGGTACTATAAATGCATGTCATACAAAGAGGAATAGGACAGGAACAATGAGATTGCATATTGAGAGTTACTGCAAAAGAAGTCCTTTTGCAAAGGCAAAGGATGATGAAAATCTAATCCCCTTGAGCAGCGGAAACGTGTTTGGAATTGTAATTGCAAGTTTATTTTGGTTGAAAAGCAAAAACCAGTACATTGATGTAAAACAGAACAAAAATATATTTCTAATTTAATTAGACATGAAAATTTACATGCAAACATGTTGTATTTAATAATTAAATGAAATGAAGAAATATTACCTTTGTTGTTTTTACAAAACACCAACTCCTTGCTCCAATTGAATGCAACAACACAGCAACAAGTTCTCAGTTCTAACATAACACTACCAACAGGAAAACTTCCTATGACTCTAAGTATCTACTTAGAACTTCCATGGTGGGAAGGATCCAACAGTTTGAGAGAATGAAGGGAATTGAGAGAGAGAAAATTCTTTCTTCTGAGAGTTCAATCGAATGAATGATCGATCGATCATGCCTGCCCTTCTCACTAGGAGAACGACACTTCAGTGAGTAACTCCCCACTCTCTATCGAGGGGGAGTTGGGTCAGTGGGAACGTGTCATCATGACACGTTCCCTAATTAATTAATATGATAATTAATTAATGATTAATTAATTATATTAAATTAAATCATATTTAATTCAAATATAATATTAATTAAATGATTAAATCACATTTAATCATTTTATCTTTTATCCTATAGTTTAATGTACAATGCACATTAAGATTTAACCTATAGTTTACAAATATGAATCACATTCACATTTGAATTTAATATTTGAACTCTTTCAAATATTTAATTCTCTCATATAATTTAATATGAATCATATCCACATTAAATTTATAATATGTAGTTCCAAAACTATATATTATATCGTATCTAGATACATTAAATTTACTCCCAAATCAATTTGAACATTTCAAATTCAAATGATCGAAGAACCCTTTACGAGCTAGAAGGTGGACCTAATGGACCTACAGATCAGAAGCTCCAACGATACGAGATTACTCGATTAATCTCATTAACCTCCTAATCGACATTCAATAACTGCGGGAACACTCCACTAAAGTCCCGCAACTGCACTGTTCTCACTGCAGATATATTTATGTGTCCACGAATATTGACCAATAAAAGCAAGTCAATCCTTCACGAATGTTCGTAACACCAGCTGGGTCAAATTACCGTTTTACCCCTGGGTTACATCTTATAACATAAGTACCAGTGCTTCTCTAATGAACAATTTGTTTGTGGTCCTACCAACAAACAGAGTCCCTCTCGAGCCAATGAGAGGGTCGGACCCTTTGTTCAAGTCTCGGATACGCCACTTAAGGGAACATTCCTCTACTTACCCTAGTAGGCAGAAAGAAGTGAATTCCATCTTGCTAAGCTAAGTCCCCAACTGCTCACTCTTTCTCGTCCCCAAGAACGTAGGCATATTGAGTCGACGAATTTGGCCACTCTCACCCATACTAGTCAAAGGACAATCCCTCGCAAACAAAAGTTTGTAACCTGCTCAGGATTGAGATCAAGTTGCATAGGTCATCCTAGTGAAAAAGAAACCTAACCAGTCAATGGAGTTATATCTAGTGGTTACTATTTCGTGGTTCGGTCTTATGTAATCTCATTACATAGGATATCCACACTCACATGTCATCTACAGAAACACGTTAGGATCACAGTGTTTGTATCATATACAAAGTGGACCACATCCATAGTTTTACACGGGTAAGGTACCCAAACCTTATCCCGTTACTATAGACCCTTTATGCTTTATCTCGAACTGAGATCTTTTATATGTACACTACATTCAGTTAAAGATACATTTAACAACCTTGGATGTTTAGTTTATTGGATTTAGGGTTAAAACAAAGGCAATATCATAGATAATGAACAATAACGCTTTATTGAAGTAATAACAGTTTATTACAATAATTAGAACAAAAATACAAACTATGAGTTTTAGGGCACAAACCCCAAGAAAAGATGCACCTCAATAGAAATTGATATTTAAAAATAATGAAGGTGTAGGTCCTAATACAACAAATGCCTCAATTAGGTGTGCTACTTTTAGTGTAGATAATGCTAGGAGACTTCTAGCTGAAATGATCATAAATGAAGAATTACCCTTTAGGTTTGTGGAGAGTTAAGGATTTAGGAGGTTTGTGGAGGGGACCATTACTTTATTGGAACCTAAATTTGTTCTCCCTTCTCAAACTAAAATTGCTAATGAAATTTTAGCTATGTATGCCACTAAAAAAAAGCTTTGAAAGAACATTTTGTAGATTAAGGGTATAGAATTTCACTCACAATTGATACTTGGACATCCTGTCAGAATATTAACTATATGGTCTTGACTGCACATTTTATTGATAATAGTTGGAAAATGCAAAAGAGGATCATTAATTTCTCTCAAATAGATGATCATAAAGGGCATACCATTAGAAGAGAAGTTGAACAATGTTTGAAACAGTGGGGAGATTGAAAAGGTGTTGACATTGACTATTGATAACACTTCATCCAATGATACTGCTATTGCTTATCTAGTTAAACGTTTTAAATCTGGGTTAGTTTTGGACGATGACTTTTTACATGTTAGGTGTTGTGCACATATTATTAATTTGATTGTGAATGAAGGCTTGAAAGATGTGCATGATTTGGTGGCTCGAATTTGGAATGCTGTTAGATTTGTTAGATATTCTGCTGCTCGATTTCCAAAATTTAAAAAGTGTATTGAAGATGAGAATATATCTAGCAATATTCTTCTATGTCTTGACGTTCCAACTAGGTGGAACTCTATTTATTTAATGCTTGAGGCAACTGGAAAATTCGAAAAGGCTTTTGATAGACTAGACTATTACGACCTTACATACTTGAAAATGAAAGAGTTGAATCAAAATCCAAACAATACTGATTGGGAGGTTGCTCGAATATTTATAAAGTTCTTATCTTTATTGCATGAGGTCACTAAGAGAATTTCAAGTTCTCTTTATATTACTTCAAATATGGTATTCGATGAAATTGCAACTATAAAAAATTGTATACAAAATTATTCTCAAGATAGTGGTTGTGATAGTTCAATTATTACTAATGTTGCAACCAAAGTGCAATTGAAATATGATAAGTATTGGGAAAATAGTGAAAAGACGAATTACTTATTAGATGTTGCATTTGTTCTCGATCCTCGTCAAAAAGATGAAGTTCCTTGTGTACTGTTTCAATCAGTTATTTGAACATAATGTGGCAAAAGAAATTGGGAAAAAAAGTAGAAGATTTGTTGAGATGATTGTTCAACGAGTATAATTCGTTAGAGTCTAAAAATGCTTCTAGTTCAAGTTCATCATCTTCTACATCAAAGAGTCGAATGAGTCAACCTACTTCTATTGATTCTATTGGTAAAGCAAGGAATCGTTTTTGCTTTCAACATGCTGATATGGAAGATGATGAGGATGATTTTGATGTGGATATAGAGGTTCATGTTTACTTATTGGAACGTCGTGCAAAAGATGATGAGAATTTTGACATCTTAGAATGGTGGAAAGTTAACTCTTCTAGATACAAAATTCTCAGTAAGGTTGCACGAGATGTTTTAGCAATTCCAGTGTCTACAGTTGCTTTGGAGTCTGCATTCAATACTGGTGGAAGAGTGATTAATCCATATCGCTCCACTTTGGCTCCATCCAAAGTTGAAGCACTTATTTGTATAGAAAATTAGATATGTTCTAATGCTATTGGTGTTGATATTCAATTACAGAGGAAGGAAGTTTCCAATGATGAAAACAGTTTGCAACTTTTTTTTATTCTTGAAACTTAATTTCAGAATTGGATTAATTTCTTTAATTAATAATAATTATTTTTGTTATTATATATATATATATATATATATATATATATATATATATATATATTCTTTTGTAGAATTGAAACTATGTAGGGAGAAAGCAACAAATAAAGGAGAAGTAGATAAAGGGAATGTTTCATGAAGATTGAACTTGAAGTGAAGATGGAAGTGAATTTTTTATTAGATTAAAGTCAAAGTTAGTTTTCTTAGTTATTAACTTATTTGGAACTTATTATTGTTTTTGTTTTTATTTTTTATTTTTTGGTTATTTCATCTGACATAAACTTTAGGGACAATTGGGCATATGGCAAAATAAGGGTAAAAAATAACACATATAGCAAAATGTAAAAAAAAATACAAATATAGCAAAATTTGTTGCTCAACCCATTTAAATTACAAAAAATGCCACGACTCATATCAGTAATACAAGTCTATCACTGATAGACTTATTGGTTGGATTGTTTATCTGTTTTGATTAAAGTCTATCAATGATAGAATTCTATTACTGTCACTATCACTGATAGACTTCTTGTTTGGAATTATTTATCTCTTCAAATTTAAGTCTATCAGTGATAAAAGTTTATCACAATCACTGATCGACTTTTTCGTTGGGATTTTTGCCTGTAATGATTGAAGTTTATCAATGATAGAATCATTATCACTGATAGACTTCTTATTTGAGATTTTTATTTGTTCTGATTGAAGTCTATCACTATCATCGATAGACTTCTATTTGTGTTGTTTATCTCTTCTGATTGGAGTCCATCAGTGATAGAAATCTATAACTATCACTAATAGACTTCTATATGTGTTGTTTTATCTGTTCTAATTGGAATCGATCAGTGATAAAAATCTATCACTATCACCGTTAGACTCCTATTTGTGTTGTTTATCTCTTCTTATTGGAGTCTATCAGTGATAGAAGTCTATCACTATCACTGATAGACTTCTATATATTGGGATGTATGTCCTCATCTCATGTAGTTTGTAATATTCCAAGTTGTAAATGAATAAGAGTTATTTATTTCAATTTTGTGTAATAAATAAGAGTTATTTATTTAAACTTTGTGTCTCGCATTTTTCATAAACTTAATCCAATAAACTAAGCTCCAGGGTCATTGCATTATGAGAGAACTAAAAACTTGAACGGTGTGTAGTGGACACACAGGGAAGATCACGTTCGAGTTAATGACCTAAACGGTCTACAGTATATGGATAGGGTTGGAGACTAATCCTGGATACACTGTGGATGCGACCCGCTTTGTATTAGATACAAACGAGATGATCTGACTCGTTCATGTGGTTGACATGCGAGTGGGGGCATCTTGTGCAATGAGATTTTACAAGACCGGACCGTGAATTATTAGACTTACTGATGTAACACCGTTAACAGTATAGAGCTAGTAAATTCGTAGATAACCATTAGTGACTCGACCTTAATCCTGAGCGTGTTACGGACTCATGTCTGCGGGGGTCTGTCCTTTGACTAGTACGGGTGAGGGTGGCCACTGTTGCTCGCCCAATATGCCTATCTTCTCAGAGGCAGGACCACGTGGGGAGCTGGGAACTTGACTACACAAGAAGAAATTCACTCGTTCCCGACTTAGGGAAACTAGAAGGGTTGTTCCCTTAAGTGATGTCTCTAGGGCTTGAACAACGGGGCCCCACTCTCTCATTTGCCTGAGAGGGTTGTTGTTTATGGTTGGACCATGCAACGTAGTTGTTCATTAGAGGAGCAGTGAGAGTTAAGGAGCAAGAGGTAGACACAGGGGTAAAACGGTAATTTGACCCAGTTGTGACTACGAACAACCTGTGAAGGGTCGACTCATGGGTATTGGTTATATCGATGGACACAACTTGTCCTACAGTGATGAGAGTGCAGCTACGTGCTTTAGTAGAGTGTTACCAGAGCTAATGAATGTTGAATAACCGGGTCAAAGAGTTTGACAGGTTAGTCTCGGATCATTGGAGCTCGTCACGTGTAGGTCCATTAGGTCCCTCGGTTGGCTCAAATTGGACAAATTGAGGGTTTTCAGTTTGGTGTGAATTTGATGTGTTCAAATTCATTATTTGGGTTTTTATGTCATTTATATGAGACATAGATGACATAATATATAGTTTGATGTGAATGAGATTCATAATAAACTATAGTATAGCCTAATTGATTAATTAGTGCTAATTGGAGAAATTGAATTGAGAGAAATTAAATTGAATGTGATTCAATTTATAATTCCACATTTATACAAATGAGATTTGTATAATAAGGTATGAGATACCTTATATTATATAATATGCAAATGTAATTTGTATATTATATGGTTGTGGTAAAATTGTGATTTGGTGGAGGTTTTAACTCCATCACATAATAGTATTTAAAGGCTTTGCAAGAAGCCTTTGGTGTACTTCTTGCCATTTTTTGGATTTCCATCCAAAGAGAGCAAGGGATTCTCTCTCAAATCCTCTCTCAATTCTCCAAAATTCTCTCCTCACCCAAAACCAAAGGGAGTCCCACTCACTCTCCCTCAACCTCCCGAGAACAACCGAGAAGACCCTTTGGAGGTATCTCCCTGTTCGGATCGTGGTTCGTGTACGGGGAGAACGTTGGATCTAGAGAGATCGTGACCGGAGAAGTAGAAAACGTTGAAGAAGAGTTCTTCAAGAGGTTAGTACTTTTTACTTACTGTTTTCTTCTTCTTCTTTTCATGTTTAACCTAGGATCTATGAGATAAATTCAATTTTAAGACACTTTTTACACAACGGATCAACGACGTTTCACAATGTCTTCCGCTGCGGGAATTGAAAATCACTTCAATTGGTATCAGAGCCAATCGTTGCTCTTCGTTGTGTATTCTGTGAATTCTTAAAATTAGGTGGGTAACATTAATTTTCATGAGATGAATGTTAATGGTTTGTAATTTTGGATGTTTTCGGTTTTTGGCATTTTTTAGATTTACATTAAAGTTGATGAGATCAATGTAAGGGCCCGTTGTTTTGGGCATATTTTAATGTAAATCGAGTCTGTAAGTCCGTGTCGTTCGTGACAAGAGTTGTCGTGAAAAAAACGGAGCAAAAACGGGCGATTTTGGTGAAAAACTGCAAAATTTGTGTTGCTGGAAGTTCATCAGCGTTGCGACGCCATCCTTGTTGCTGGAGGCTACTGCAGTGTGTCACGGTCATGCTTGTCCAAGGCGTGTTGCCCATGGCCGCATGGCCGTCCCCATCCTTTTTCATTATGTTTTCATGTATGCTTTTGCTTTAGCATTGTTATTTCATTTCCATGTATTTTCGTGGGCGTATGACTCCTCGCCAAAATGACGTGCAAGGGTGTCATAGCCAAAATTCCTAGAATGTACTATAGGGGGATGCGAACATTCATCAATTCTCCCTACCAAGAGTTATATGCTAGATAAGTGTGGCTTTCTTATTATTGCTTGTCAGCTGTATAACTAACTTTCTAAACTCTCACCAACGTTTTCCAAATTGTTTTCACAAATTCTCTCGACCCCGCTTTCTAAAACCTTTCTCAAGAACGGGGTGGAGGTTGCGACATAGGCCCGCCAGATACCGCGGCGTCCGAATTTGAGTTGGCGTACTTGCTCGTGAGCGAGAGCAAGTGCCGCACTCGTCGTGTCGAGACCCTTTCAAAGGTGCGACCGTGACGGGCCGGGTATCGAGCCTAGTTGGCTTCGGGGAAGGCAAGACACGATAATCATGCACGCAAACAAATTAAACAAGTCGGACAAAGAGCGGTTGGCGAGATCGAGGAGCAATTGCTTCTCGACGGAAGTCCTCGATAATATTCGGTCCTTGGGATCTCGATTGAAGAGATTGCGCCAAGGCCGACGCAATTGATGCGATTGCCGGACGACGAGAGGAATGCTGTCTCACGAATTGATGGAGAGAGTTGAGACCCTCGAGACGTGGTAAACCGATGTGAAAGCTTCGGGCGTGGTGCTAGCTCGTCGGGCGCGCGTCGCCCAAATTGAGGAACGTGTCGATGGTCCGGGCAGCCCCCACAAAGAGTTGGGTCGATGTTTTCGACTTTTACGCTGATGTGAGAGATGCCCTTAAGATCTGCAGTAGGGCGAGATAGGCGAGATGGCCGCAAAGCTAAATCTCACAATGATTGCGATGGGAAGTCAAGCCTCACTTGGGGGCGCGACCAAGTCGGGGAAGAAGAAGATCCCCGAGCCGAAACCCTTCTGTGGGGTTCGAGATGCCAAAGTGTTGGAAAACTTCATCTTCGATATGGAGCAATACTTTCGAGCAACAGATACGGTGACTGACGAAGAAAGAGTCACCTTAGCAACAATGCATCTGGAAGACGATGCCAAATCGTGGTGGAGGACACGTTATATGGACATCCAAGAAGGCGGATGTACCATTAACACATGGGAGACGTTGAAACAAGAATTGCGCTGCAATTCTTCCCGAAATGTCGAGATAATTGCAAGGCGCAAGCTTCGAGAGTTGAAACATAAAGGTGCCATCCGCGAATATGTCAAACAGCTTTGCTTGGGTTGATGTTGGACATCCGAGATATGAGCGAGAAGGACAAGATCTTCTCCTTTGTCGAAGGGCTACAACCATGGGCCAGGCTAAGTTGTACAAGCAATGAGTACAACACCGACCAAGCATATGCAGCGTGGAACGATCGCTTGACCCGAGTGGTGACAGATAATGCACAGCCCAAGAAGCGGACTGAGCAAAAACCTCCCACGGGGAGAAGATCGATCTCATCACCCTAACTCTCCCAAGAGTGGGGAGGAGATAGGCCTAGAAGTTCGTGAAGGGACAAGCAGGAAGTCCCCACCGAGGAATGGAAATTGCGTGGCGAGACCACATAACAAGAACAACAACTACCGTAGTGCGTCCTTTGTGATGGGCCTCACCGAGTGAGTGATTGCCGAGTAAAATAGCCCTCAAGGCCCTTCAAGCCGTCTTATGAGGCAAAGAAAGGAAAGGAAGTCGACGATACGGAAATTGAGTCCGTCATAAGACGAAGACCTAGAGAATCCGCGCATTGGCGCCATAAGATTCTGTCGCCCCCTTGGAAGAGTGGGGAGAGACAAAGGGCCCATCCAAGCAGGGGCCTCATATACGTTGGCGCACATGTCAACAACAAAGCAACCAAGAGCACTATGGTTGATTCGGGAGCCACCCATAATTTCGTCTCGCAGATGTAAGCGAGACGATTGAACTTGTCGTGGAGCCGAGATCCGGGAAGGATGAAAGTCGTGAATTCAAGCAATTTACCTATTTCGTGATTGCAAAGGCGCCCGGTCATGATGGGGACCGGGGTGGTCGCGTAGACCTTGTCGTCGCCGGGATGGACGACTTCGATGTTGTGTTGGGAATGGAGTTCCTTCTTCAAAGACAAAAGTCATACCGTGTGCCCCTAGCGAGTTGTCTAGTAATCACGGAGGAAATCCCGTCGTAGTGCCCGCGAAGTTGAAGACCTCCCTCGGTGCGCGAGTATTGTCGGCCTTGCACCGAGAGAGCGAGTCCAAGTGAATGTTGTGGCGAGATGTCACGAGTAATGCACCATCGCGACGAGAGAAGCGGCGATCGAAAGTACACCTCCCGGGAAGAGGATGAAAGAATGATTCAGTGCAAGAGTGCACACAAAGAGCGCCGAGGCGCGAAGTCGAGGGACTCGATCGAGAGAGCCCCTCCAAGAAGTGAAGCCAAAGCGGCGGCCCGTGAGTGCCAAGTCGGACTACCCCGGGGCTTGGAAGACGCAATCACGCTGCGTGAATACGAAGGCGGCGACGTGACAAGCCCGCCGATCAAATCAAGAACTCTTTTTTGAGTCCTAGGCGGCGGGGCGGAGTCGAATCTCGCCCCATATGAGAAGGTGCGCAGCTTCTTGCGAATGTGGAAGGAAGCCGGTGGGAGCGTAAGTCCGCCGGGACCGAGTTGAAGATTTGAAGACCGCCACCCGGGACCATCCTGTTCGAAGAATGCCGGTTGACGAGGCGTCAACCAATTAAGTGGGGGGAGAATGTCACGGTCATGCTTGTCCAAGGCGTGTTGCCCATGGCCGCATGGCCGTCCCCCATCCTTTTTCATTATGTTTTCATGTATGCTTTTGCTTTAGCATTGTTATTTCATTTCCATGTATTTTCGTAGGCGTATGACTCCTCGCCAAAATGACGTGCAAGGTGTCATAGCCAAAATTCCTAGAATGTACTATAGGGGATGCGAACATTCATCAATTCTCCCTACCAAGAGTTATATGCTAGATAAGTGTGGCTTTCTTATTATTGCTTGTCACCGTTGTATAACTAACTTTCTAAACTCTCACCAACGCTTTTCCAAATTGTTTTCACAAATTCTCTCCGACCCGTTTTCTAAAACCTTTTCTCAAGAACGGGGTGGAGGTTGCGACATAGCCCCGCCAGTGCGCGCGATCCGAATTTGAGTTGGCTTACTTGCTCGTGAGCGAGAGCAAGTGCCGCACGGTCGTGTCGAGACCCTTTCAAAGGTGCGACCGTGACACAGTGCAGCGTTGCGACGCTAACGGTGGCGTTACAACGCCACGGCGTTGAGAACGCTGGGCGCGACACTATACATTGTAGCGTTGCAACGTAATAACAACGTTGCAAGGTTGGTGCAGTGGTTCGTGGAGGCGCAGATTTTGTGGGGACTTGGTACCTGTGCAGTAGTTCAATTCTCAGCTTATGCAACCGTCGATTTTATTTATTTATTCTTTTCTTTGTAAAAATTTGGTTTTTTAAATGTATTTTAATTAATATTAATATAAATGTTATATTAATGTTAATTAATTTAATTTTGTGTCTCTAGGGTGCCAAAAATCGGTCCAATATTGCTATTTAATTATTTTATGCATGAAATGTATGATTTAATTATTTCTATGTGCATAGAGTATGCCATATAGATTTAAAATCCCATCTTAGGTTAAACATTTCATGCATCATATTTATATTATAAGAGTTATAATATATAGTATGCATGATAGGATTATATTAGAAGAGTTATAATATAATGTTGGCATGATTTAATTTATTTAATATAAGTGTTATATTTTTAAATTAAAAGCATGCCCATGCATTTAATTCATGTGATGAATGTATGTTATAGTATAGTATCATTCATGTGATGAATGATCAAGCACTATAACATAGAAATGCATGTAAGTTAAGTTAATTATTAGTTTTAAATGGTTTAGAACTTGAATAATTAGACTTAGGTTTTCTAGTTCTAATAAGATTAGAATTAGGAAATCAAATATGACCTTTGAATGGAGACTGATAAGTAACTTTGTCTAAGGAAGATTTTGTCTAAGGCTGGGGTATTTAAGTTGACGCTTGCGGAACACCCCTACCTGGAAACCGACTTGGGAGTGAATTCTGTCTGAAGATTCTTAGGTTATATTCCCGTGAGTGTCGTTAATTAAGAGTTAATTAATTTACTCACTTAGACCTAAGTAAATAATGTGATTATAGACTTAGGCTAATCCAATATAAGAGTTATATTGGTAGACTTAGGTAAATTTTAGCCAGTTTATCTAGGTCAATCCCGATTATTTTAAACTGCTGAGTGGGAGGAAATAAAGTGTATGAGATACATTTAATTTTCCATCCACAAATCTCCGTTAAGTTCGCACCGTGAGATCCATGTTCGGCCTCGTGGCACAAATGGGAGCGTCCCCTTACGGGTGACATTTGTATGGGTCAATATCAACGTGAATGGAGAGAGTACTTATAGTGAGTGGGAGCGGCACCTGTGAAAACGGGACCCACGGTCTCTTCTTTCGATTCACACCGTGAGACGCCTATGATGCGCCTACTAGTTTGGCTTGGACCAGACAAGCCCTACGGAGGGCCTTGATCATGGGAGTCGGAACACCGTGAATTCCCAAAAGGGATATGATTTTCTTGTTGATTTTCCTTCTTAGTCCTCCCTACGACGGCTATTGTTTGGACGGATACTTGGAAATTTAAATATTGAGGGTGACACTCACAGGATTCATTAAGAGTTAATGGATTCTGACAGAAAAATGGTAACTGAATGCCTAATGGAATAAGAGTTATTCTGGGATTAGGGTCTGGTCGAGAGAGTCTCGTCCTAGAGGAGGAGTGGGTTTGTCTACCCTACGGTGGCGGTCATTCTAAACCTTTAGGGTATCATTGCAAATTTTTAAATGACCTAGGGATCATAGGATAAAAATTTGCTAAAACCCGATTGGATTTTCAAAAGTTTTTGCGAGACTAATACAAAGTTTTTTATTTTATTTCAGGAACAAAAATGTCAAACGCTTTTAACGCCCCTTTAGCTTCCGTTAAGTTAGTCGGCGATAGTATTTCGTGGAAAAATAATATAGACACGATTTTGGTAAATGACGACCAAGAGTTCGCGCTCACTGAGGAGGGTCCTCAGGTGCCCGGTTCAACAGTCCTATTCAACAATCTACAAACCTTTCAGTCCTTGGTGCAAACTAGGGGATAAGAAGCTGAGGCAAGTATTGCCTTAAGACATTTTCGCAGGGGTATGACCTCTGGGATAAAATTTGTAGACTCTTCAGGCCCTAAGGGGAAGAATGAGAAGTTGAAGGAAGTTAAGGTTAACCACGCTGCCGCTCTAAAAGGCAAAGAAATCAAGGATGTTGCCAGAAAGTGTTTCTACTGCAACGAGGACGAACACCTGAAAAGGAGTTGTCCCAAGTCCCTTGATGAAAAGAAGATGACAGGTAAATGTGATTTACTTGTCACAGAAACCTTGTTTAGTGGAGAGTAATGACTCTGCTTGGATATTGGATTCAGGCGTCACTAATCATGTTTGCTCTTCTTTTCAAGGATTAAGTTCCTGGCAGCGGCTGCAAGAGGGTGAGATAACACTCAGGGTTGGATCCGGAGAAGTTGTCTTAGCTGCAGCAATAGGCACGGTGAAACTGTTCTTTGGCGGGAAGTACTTATTATTGGATAATATGTACATAGTTCCTGGGTTTACGAGAAACCTAGTTTCTATTTCCTGCCTATTAGAACAAAATATTTCTGTTTCTTTCAAGAGTAATAAAGCGTTTATTTCTCGAAATGGAAATTTGATTTGTTGTAATTCGCTTGAGAGCAATTTATATGTTTTGAACCCTAATTCGGTCAAAAGTGTTTTGAACACGGAATTGTTTAAAACAGCTGAAACACGAACTAAGAGATTAAAAGTTTCTCCAAAAGAAAGTGCCCATCTTTGGCATCTTCGGTTAGGCCACATTAATCTCAATAGGATTGAGAGACTAGTGAAGAGTGGACTTCTAAGCGAGTTGGAAGAAAACTCCTTACTGGTATGTGACTCATGCCTTGAAGGCAAAATGACCAAACGCCCTTTTAGTGGAAAAGGACATAGAGCCAAAGAGCCTCTTGAGTTAGTACATTCTGACCTTTGTGGTCCGATGAATGTTAAAGCTCGGGGCGATTATGAGTATTTCGTGTCTTTCATAGACGATTACTCCAGATATGGGTATATTTACCTAATGCACAAAAAGTATGAAACTATTGAAAAGTTCAAGGAGTACAAGACTGAGGTTGAGAACCTCTTAGGTAAATCGCTTAAAACACTTCGATCGGATCGAGGTGGAGAGTATATGGACACTGAATTCCAGGACTATATGATAGAACATGGAATTACGTCCCAACTCTCAGCACCTGGTATGCCACAGCAGAATGGTGTATCGGAGAGGAGAAACAGAACCTTGTTGGACATGGTTCGGTCGATGATGAGTTATGCTCATCTCCCTGATTCTTTTTGGGGTTAGATAGTGGAGACTGCGGTTTACATTTTGAACATCGTTCCATCGAAGAGTGTTTGTGAAACACCATTCGAACTATGGCATGGTCGTAAAACCAGGTTACGTCATTTCAGGATTTGGGGATGCCCGACCCATGTGTTGGTGTCAAACCCGAAGAAGTTGGAACCCCGTTCAAAGTTGTGCCTCTTTGTAGGTTACCCTAAATAGACTAGAGGTGGTTACTTTTACGATCCTAAGGATAATAGGGTGTTTGTGTCGACAAACGCCACTTTCCTTGAGGAAGACCACATCAGGGATCACTTACCAAGGAGTAAGATTGTGTTAAATGAAATGGACAGTTCATCAACAAGAGTTGCTGATGGTGCTAGCACGTCAACAAGTGTTGTTGACCCTAGCTCGTCTAGTCAAGTCCGTTCCCAAGAGTTGAGAATGCCTCGACGTTGTGGGAGGGCTGTGAGACAGCCTGAACGTTACATGGGTTTAGCCGAAACCCAAGTTGTCACTTCTGATGATGACTGCGAGGATCCATTGACCTATGATCAGGCAATGGCAGACGTTGACAAAGACGAATGGATTAAAGCCATGAACCAGGAAATGGAGTCGATGTACTTCAATTCCGTCTGGGAGCTTGTGGAACAACCGGATGGGGTTAAACCCATTAGTTGCAAGTGGATCTACAAGCGTAAAAACGTGGCGTAGATGGGAAGGTGCAGACCTTCAAAACTCGACTAGTGGCAAAGGGTTTTACCCAGGTGGAAGGGGTTGACTATGAGGAAACCTTTTCACCTGTTGCCATGGTAAAGTCGATTAGAATCTTTCTGGCCATTGCTGCATATTATGACTATGAGGTATGGCAGATGGATGTCAAGACCGACTTTCTGAATGGCAACCTTGACGAGACCATCTACATGGACCAACCCAAGGGGTTCATTGCCCAAGGCCAAGAGCAAAGAGTTTGCCGGCCTAAAAGGTCTATTTATGGACTGAAACAAGCCTCGAGGTCTTGGAATATATAAGGTTTGATGAGGCGATCAAATCTTATGGCTTTGATCAAAATGTTGACGAGCCTTGTGTCTACAAGAAAATCGTCGACAAAACTGTCGCATTTCTTATATTGTATGTGGATGATATCCTTCTCATTGGGAATGAGGTAGGATTTCTTACTGACATTAAGGAATGGCTGGCTTCGCAATTCCAATTGAAAGATTTGGGAGAGGCACAGTATGTTCTAGGTATCCAGATTGTCCGGAACCGGAAGAACAGAACGCTAGCCATGTCTCAGGCATCTTACATTGACAAGATGTTGTCTAGGTATAAGATGCAGAACTCCAAGAAGGGCTTGCTGCCTTTAAGGCATGGGGTTCACCTGTCTAAGGATCAATGTCCTAAGACGCCTCAAGAGGTTGAGGATATGAGATGAATCCATTATGCTTCAGCTGTAGGGAGCCTGATGTATACCATGTTGTGTACTAGGCCCGATATCTGTTATGCAGTTGGGATTGTCAGTAGGCATCAATCCAATCCAAGATTAGATCACTGGACAGCCGTAAAGGCAATCCTCAAGTATCTTAGAAGAACGGGGAACTACAACCTTGTGTATGGGAGTGGGGATTTGATCCTTACGAGATACACAGATTCTGACTTTCAGACCGATAAGGATTCTAGGAAATCCACTTCGGGGTCAACCTTCATTCTGAATGGAGGAGTAGTGTGTGCGGCGGCGTCAGCGAGGATGCATCGATTCCACGATGGAAGCCGAGTATGTTGCGGCTTGTGAAGCTGCAAAGGAAGTCGCTTTGGCTCTGTGAAGTTCATGACGGATTTGGAAGTTGTTCCAAATATGAACTTGCCAATCACACTGTTTTGTGATAACAGTGGTGCAGTAGCCAACTCGAGAGAACCTCAGAGTCATAAAAGGGGCAAGCATATAGAGCGTAAGTATCACCTGATAGGGAGATTGTGCACCGCGGAGACGTGACAGTAACGCAGATAGCTTCGGAGCACAACGTTGCTGATCCATTTACAAAGGCCCTCACAGCTAAGGTGTTTGAGGGTCACCTAGAGAGTCTAGGTCTTCGAGTGCTTCCTGACTAGGGCAAGTGGGAGTATTGTAAAGGGGTATTCAATGCCCTAGTTTATTGTATTACTTTACTGTACATTTGAGAAATGTATCATGTACTCCACTAGCTTAGTCAAAGTGGGAGTTTGTTGGTATGTATGTCCTCATCTCGTGTAGTTTGTAATATTCCAAGTTGTAAATGAATAAGAGTTATTTATTTCAACTTTGTGTAATAAATAAGAGTTATTTATTTAAAATTTGTGTCTCGCATTTTTTATAAACTTAATCCAATAAACTAAGCTCCAGGGTCATTGCATTATGAGAGAACTAAAAACTTGAACGGTGTGTAGTGTACACACAGGGAAGATCACGTTCGAGTTAATGATCCAAACGGTCTACAGTACATGGATAGGGTTGGAGACCTAATCCTGGATACATTGTGGATGCGGCCTGCTTTGTATTAGATACAAACGAGATGATCTGACTCGTTCATGTGGTTGACATGCGAGTGGGGGCATCCTGTGCAATGAGATTGTACAAGACCGGACCGTGAATTATTAGAATTACTGATGTAACACCGTTAACAGTATAGAGCTAATAAATTTGTAGATGACCATTAGTGACTCGACCTTAATCTTGAGTGTGTTACGGACTCCTGTCTGCGGGGGTCTGTCCTTTGACTAGTACGGGTGAGGGTGGCCACTGTTGCTCGCCCAATATGCCTATCTTCTCAGGGGCAGAACCAGTAGGGAGCTGGGAACTTAACTACGCAAGAAGAAATTCACTTGTTCCCGACTTAGGGAAACTAGAGGGGTTGTTCCCTTAAGTGCTGTCTCCAGGGCTTGAACAACGGGGCCCCACTCTCTCATTGGCTTGAGAGGGTTATTGTTTATGGTTGGACCATGCAACGTAGTTGTTCATTAGAGGAGCAGTGGGAGTTAAGGAGCAAGAGGTAGACACAGGGGTAAAACAGTAATTTGACCCAGCTGTGACTACGAACAACCTGTGAAGGGTCAACTCATGGGTATTGGTTTTATCAATGGACACAACTTGTCCTACAGTGATGAGAGTGTAGCTACGGGCTTTAGTGGAGTGTTACCTTAGCTAATGAATGTTGAATAACCGGGTCAAAGAGTTTGACAGGTTAGTCTCGGATCATTGGAGCTCGTCACGTGTAGGTCCATTAGGTCCCTCGGGTGGCTCAAATTGGACAAATTGAGGGTTTAAAGTTTGGTGTGAATTTGAAGTGTTCAAATTTATTATTTGGGTATTTATGTCGTTTATATGAGACATAGATGACATAATATATAGTTTGATGTGAATGAGATTCATAATAAACTATAGTATAGCCTAATTGATTAATTAATGCTAATTGGAGAAATTGAATTGAGAGAAATTAAATTGAATGTGATTCAATTTATAATTCCACATTTATGCAAATGAGATTTGTATAATAAGATATGAGATACCTTATATTATATAATATGCAAATGTGATTTGTATATTATATGGTTGTGGTAAAATTGTGATTTGGTGGAGGTTTTAACTCCATCACACAATAGTATTTAAAGGCTTTGCAAGAAGCCTTTGGTGTACTTCTTGCCATTTTTTGGATTTCCATCCAAAGAGAGCAAAGGATTCTCTCTCAAATCCTCTCTCAATTCACCAAAATTCTCTCCTCACCCAAAACCAAAGGGAGTCCCACTCACTCTCCCTCAACCTCCCGAGAACAACCGAGAAGTCCCTTTGGAGGTATCTCCCTGTTTGGATCGTGGTTCGTGTTCGAGGAGAACGTTGGATCTAGAGAGATCGTGACCGGAGAAGGAGAAAACGTTGAAGAAGAGTTCTTCAAGAGGTTAGTACTTTTTACTTACTGTTTTCTTCTTCTTCTTTGCATGTTTAACCTAGGATCTATGAGATAGATTAAATTTTAAGACACTTTTTACACAACGGATCAACGACGTTTCACAATGTATTCCGCTGAGGGAATTCAAAATCCCTTCACTATATGTGTTGTTTATCTTTTCTTATTGGAGTCTATCACTATCACTGATAGACTTTTATATGAGTTGTTTATCTGTTCTGATTTGAGTCTATCAGTGATAGAAGTTTATCATTATCACCGATAGACTTCTATTTATATTGTTTATCTCTTCTGATTGAAGTCTATCACAATCACTGGTAGACTTCTTGTTTGATATTATTTATTTGTGTTGATTGAAGTCTATTAGTGATAGAAGTTTATCACTATCACTAATAGACTTCTTAATTGGTATTGTTTATATATGTTGGTTGATGTCTATAAGTGATCGAAAGCTATCACTATCATTGAGAGACTTCTTGGTTGATGTTGTTTATTAGCGTTGGTAGAAGTCTATCACTCTCATCGATAGACTTCTTGCTTTGTGATTGATAGACTTCTTGCTTGGTATTGTTTATCAATGTTCAATGTTGATTGAAGTCTATCAGTGATAGAAACCTATCACTATCACTTATAGACTTCTTGTGTGGTATTGTTTATCTGTGTTGATTAAAGTCTATTAATGATAGAAGGATCTCACTATCACTATCACTAATAGACTTCTTCTCTGTTGTTGTTTATATATGTTTATTGAAGTCTGTCAGTAATAGAAGTGAATCACTATCACTGATAAACTTCTTGTTTGGTATTGTTTATCAGTGTTGATTGAAGTCTATCACTAACACTGATAGACTTCTTGGTTATTCTTTGTTTATTAGTATTCATTGAAGTTTATAACTATCACTAATAGACTTCTTACTTGGTGTATTTTATCAGTACTGATTGAAGTCTATCAGTGATAAAAGTCTATCATTATCACTGTTAGATTTCTTGTTTGTTGTTGTTTATCTGTGTTTATTGAAATCTATCACATATAGACTTCTTGTGTAACGCCCTGCATTTTTAGATCCGACTAATTTCGTCTTTTGGAGTTTTTTTGTAATTGAGTGACTGAATTGAGACATGAAATTTTTGGTTATTGGACGAAACATATTTCAAAGTCTCAAATTCAATAATTTATAAACTTGATAAATGTTAAATATTAGTTTTAAATTGAAGATTTAAAGATTAAACCCATAAATTTTTCATTAACGATTAATCATTTATATAGAACTATGTTCAAATGTAAAAGTATTTTTTTTTTAATTACACATTCTATCAAATGATATTTTACAATTAATATCTCATATTTTTATTTCGTTTCCTTCTTTATCGTCATTTGGTGACCTTTAATTAATATATCAACGAAGAAATTGTTATAGGTTTTAATCTCTCGCGGTATAATAAAGTATAATAGGATTTTTTTTTTGTTAATTGTAATTTTCAAGAACATTTAAGTAATGTTATGATCATAAAATTTCTAAATTGCATAAAAAGTTAGAATGAAAAAACGTGTATATGAAGGAAATACAAAAGGGCACATGTGGAGAGAGGAAAAGGAGAAGAAGAAGGCTAAGAAAATTAAAAGAAAAAAAATAAAAAAAAAAACTCATGTGAGATGGTTGGGTGGTCATTTTTTTTCACTCTCATATGCAACCACAAGGGTAAAAAGGGAATAACAAAAGTTTATTTAAAAGATTTGCTATATTTGCAAATCTTTTTAAAAGTTGTTATATTAACAAATAATTCACTTTAACTTACTACCCCAATACAATTACCCTCAACTTTACCTTAGAGTATTGGATTTTAGAGTTTGAATTGAAAGATTTTTTAGATTAAAAGTTAATGTTAATCTATTCTCTTTTATTTTAATTATATTATTATTATATAAGAAGAATCAAATATGAGATGGAGAAATAAATAAAAAAGAAATAACAAAGTAAAATAGAATAGCTAATATATAAATAGAGTGGAGGAGAAAGAAAACTGAAATGGAATATATTTATTTTAAAAAATTACAAAATATAAATATAAGTAAGAGAATTTGTAATGGATAGCAAACTTAGGGCTATTATTTGCAAATTTAGCAAGGTTTAAAAAGAAGCAAATATAGATCTTTGTTTAAAAAAATAATTTAAATTCCTATTTTACCCTTTGTAATGCGTGCTTTCCTTTTTGGTTCAATTTTCTTTTAGAAATTGTCAATTCTTCATCTCAGTATTTTTTACAATATTCCTAAAACTTTGCAATCATTTTCTTGAAGCAAATGACAAGGATCTTCTTCTTGAAGCAGATCTTGAAGATCGCAAGGATCTTCTTCTCCGCAAGGATCTTCTTCTTTCCAATTAGAGACATGCGATTATATTGGAAAAAATCGCAAACAAAGGTATCTGATTCATTCCACATCGTCGAGTCACAAGGATCTTCTCAAATTCCACATATGATTCATTCCACATCATCGAGTTGCAAGCCGTTGGAGATTTTTTCGTGGGTATTTGAGTTTTTCAATCAAGTTTGATTCATTCCACATCTTCCAATTCACAAGGACAAGTTGATATGTTTGAGCTTTTTTCGTGGGTATTACTTCTCATTTTGTTGTTCATTTTGTTCTATCATTGTTTCTGCAATACTTTGGTGTTTGATTTTGGTGATTGTTTTATGCTAATGATCGATAATCAGTGATATCACTAATATCAGTGATATCTATTATTGTTTTCTAGATATCAATGATGTTATTGATCAATAGATATCAGTGATGTCATTGATCAATAGATATGATATCATTGATATCAGTGATCAGTAGATATGAATGATATCAGTGATCAATAATATACGAGTGACTATTGTGGTGATCGGTTTCTATAATTACTTTTCGCAGGAACTATGATGAAGCTTCCAATAGTTATTTTTTATAATGGACAATGGAATGAGAAAAAATTTCTATGAGAATTACAAGACCATTGGAATTTTGGTTGATGATATTGATGGAGATCTGATCTCCTTGAGCAGCGGAAACGTGTTTGGGATCGTTAATTTCTTGATTGTTTTAATTGAAACAAAAACCAGTACATTGATAAATAATACAGAACAAGCATTAATTTCTAATCCTATTAGACATGGATTAATTGCATACAAACATACTAAGTTTAACAATTAAACTAAAGAGAAAAGAAGGAACAATTACCTTTGTAGTTTCAACTTGTAGCAACTCCTTGCTCCAAACAATGCAGTAACGCAGGAACTTCCAAGAAATTTCTTTGTTTTCTTCAGTTGGACAACACCACGAGGAAAACCTTCTATTGTAACGCCCCTACTTTTCTATGACCAACTCCTAGGGACATTAGTACACATGCATGCATTTATAGGCCAAGAGATAAAAGATCTTAAAAGAAAACTTCCAAATAATTATAAATAGTCTTTAGGGATCCCAAATCAAAAACATTTAAAACAAATAAAAGGGTCAATTTAACATGGCCTATTAAAACTGTAAGTAGATTTAACTCCAAATAAAACATAGAGACAACATCAGTTTAAAACAAGAATATGCGAAAACATGCTCTGCTTCCCATGGTTTTAGTAACGCCTCCGTCACACTACCTCGCACGTCCTTTCCTTTACTCAAAAACATTTTTTTAAAGAAAGGGTGAGTATTGCAAAACAATACCAGTAGTAACCTCGCTACATGAGGTTTGGGATATGCATACACATACAATCATGACCTCTAAACTTATTCGTAATATACATATGCGGGACCTAAAACTTTCTCATTTTGTCAGGTCTTTAATCCATGACTTCCTTTTTAATTGTGTGGCCGACTGGTCATCCTGAGTCATTTCGTTTTGAGTCCCTCACAGACCCCTGTAATAATTTGAGTCCCTCACAGACCCCTGTAATAATTTGACCCATAGGGCCTCTATTGCATGTTTGACCATGCACATAATGATCTCAGGATACCAATGTCCACACTTTTCAGTAATTCATTTCGTGGCATACATAACATGCATGAGGTCCCATCATTCACATAATAATAGTGCACATGTCACAAACATCATCGTCGATATGCAAATCATACTTTTCTCATAGACAGTTGAAGATCATACTTTTGTAGGAAAACATGAAATATTCTCACAGGAAATACTGGAATACTTTTGCATAGAATACGAGAATATTCTCACATAAAATAATAGTTTATTTCCACATGAAGCATTGAAATATTTGCACATAAAATATTAAGTATTCCCACGATAATATCTCAGATATTTTCATATGAAAATATAAAACTAATTTCGCATGAAATCATGAAAATCATTTTCTTCAATCCCATTAAAAAGTTCGGCACAAGGTCCCTTACCTTAGTTCCGACTTCGCTCCAAAACCTAATCGAACTCCTTGCCTACTCTTCCTTCAGTGACACCTGATTCACACCATAGTTTCCGAATTCAATCTCCAAGTATTTG
The DNA here is from genome assembly GCA_036507285.1 of Trichosanthes cucumerina. Taxonomy (NCBI): domain Eukaryota; kingdom Viridiplantae; phylum Streptophyta; class Magnoliopsida; order Cucurbitales; family Cucurbitaceae; genus Trichosanthes; species Trichosanthes cucumerina. The sequence goes on from CM071837.1 coordinate 6,763,754, forward strand.
CTAAATCCCTAATCATGCGATACTTAAATTACGGTAATAAGATGTCGTGCCCCGCTTACCTCGAGCTCAAAGTGAAAACCTAATAACCCTTAGTCCGCTTTGACGATCGACCTCAATTCCGCTCCAAGTTTGGTCCCTACAAAAATGTGTTCGAACCCAGTAACCTAAATTCTCAATCAAACGCTTAAATAATCGAGCAGGTCACACATAATTCTCAATCAAGTCGAAACTTAAATCGATCGCTCACCGGGCCAATTCGTAGCTATCGGGGCATTTGCCGGCGCGCGTTGCAGAGCTCGGGACGGCGGCGAGGAACGACGCGGTGTAAGAGCTCTCGTGCGCGGCGCGAAATGACGAGCAAAGCAGCAGCGGCTGAAGGGATTTGCTCGACCGTGAAGGCGGCGGCGAGATCGAGCAGCGGCAGAGACTGGAGTTGCGTGGAATCCGGCGAAGACCTGCTACTCGATCGTTCTCCTCGTCGGCGGCTGCAACGCGAAACCGGCAGAAGTGATATGTGAATCGGAGGTGGCGCGCGGCGGCGATGCGGCCGGTCGCGGCAGATGCGAGCGGCGGTGGAACGCGACGAGGAGCGACGCGAAGCGGCGGGCTGGGTCGATCTCGCGTCCGATCGACCATGAGTCGCTGCACCTACCTCGGCTTGAAGGCAGCGTGGCGCGGACGTTTTGCAAGAAGGTTGAGTCTCCTTCGTGAAGCTGCCGGCGGGAGCTACGGTGGTTTGGAAATTCTCACGTCTAGGGCAAGGGCTTGAAAGAGGAGTAGAATTATATGGCTAGGGTTTTGTTTAAAAAAGATAATATAAATACTAAGGAGACTAAAGGGGCTAGGGTTAGGTCAAATTTTAAATGTACTACAAACCCTCATTTAGACATTAATAACCAAAAACGCCCTTGCAATTTCCTTTTCCTTTAATTTCATAAATAATCTCGTCTTAGAAGGAACAATTCACTTAAACTAACAAAATTAAGGCCTCACTCTCGCCGAGCTTGATTAAAAACACTAGTCCAACTAAACACAGCGGTTAAAAGAGCGCTAAATAAAATAAATAGTAGTACCTGTGATGGTGGTCGTCACATATAACGCGTCTAAATACCATATTCACATTAAATTTATATATATAGTTCCAAAACTATATATTATACCGCGTCTAAATACATTAAATATATTTCCTAATGAATTTGAACATTTCAAATTCAAATGATCTAAGAACCCTTTACGAGCTAGAAGGTGGACCTAATGGACCTACAGATCAGAAGCTCCAACAATGCAAGATTGTCCCACAACTGCACTCTTCTCACTGCAGATATATTTCTGTGTCCATGGATATTGATAATTAACAGCAAGTCAATCACTTCACGAATGTTCGTAACACCAGTTGGGTCAAATTACCGTTTTACCTCTAGGTTACATCTTGTGCCTTAAGTACCAGTGCTCCTCTAATGAACAATTTGTTTGTGGTCCTACCAACAAACAGAGTCCCTCTCGGGCCTTGATCATTGGCCTTATCATTGGCCTTGATCCAACGGTCGTACGCCTCCTTAACAGATTGAGGAGCGTTACGAGCAGGGATCTGAGGACATTCCTCAGACAGTACAAACCGTAGGTCGTCAACAATGAGAATCGTATTCAAGTTGGACTTCCACGTAGTAAAATTTTTACCAGTTAAACGGTCGCTTTAAAGTAAGGCTATTATTGAGGACGACATGCTGAAAATCCAAAATAGTTCTAATTAGTTATGCCTTTTGACCCAGTGAAAAAAACCAATCAAATTTAGCAAAATTATTAAAGAACCCTAGTGTTTAAACTAAACCCACGATTTAAATTAAACCTTTAATTTTGCAACGATACTTCAAGGGTTTAGAACAAAAGTCTCCGTCGGGCGGTTAATCATTCCTCCCTTGAATTGAGACTTTCTCAACCAATTCTCACTACCAGAACATCTCATGTCCCAATGGTTCTTAGCTAGCGTTTGTTTGGTCAAAGATTTGTTAACTAACTTAACTCATCCTGTAAATGTGACCCTACCATTTTCAGATCCAATAGGCTCGAGCCAACAGGCTACTATTAAGAAAGACAACTGTTGGCAACAACCTAAGAGACCCTATCCATTTTCGGAGTTCGCGGTATTCCGATCCCTATAGTCAGGCCCTCCGTAGGGTTTGGCTGTTCCAGGACAACCTAGCAGGCGGACTATAGAAATCTCACGGTGCGACCTAATGAACGAGACCGTAGGATACGTTGACACGCATCCTGCTCCGATTTACTATGGATACTTCTCTCATTCACCTTGGTATTGAACCATGCAAACACATACCATAGGGGGACGCCCTATTGACGCCACGTAGCCGAGCATGGAACTCACGGTGGGAACTCTTGAGGACGTGAGAGTAAACTCGATGCGAACATCTCATTTTCTTCCACTGAAGTTCCTAAAATTAGGGGTATAGGTTTAACTTAGTTGGATTCTGGCTAAAAGAATCTATCTAAGTCTATGCCTATTATAACTATTATAACTAGGTCTTAAAACCTTATGTCTAGGCGAATAAACATTTTAATTACCTAGAGATAAAATAGAACTAAGGTTAATTCAACACAGGTTCCGGGTCAGTTCCCAGGTAGGAGGTGTTCCATTAACCGTCAGTTTAAGTACCCCCAGCCTTAGACAAAACTTCACCGGTAGAGTTCCCTTATAACCAAAGTCCTAAAGTCTTACTATATTTTAAACTATTTAAAACACTACATAAGACTAATTTCTAATCCTATTAGAAATTGAAACTTAGGTCTAAATTAATTTTAAACGGTTTATAACTAATTAATTTTTTAGCCCAAGTTCCTATGTTTGCATGCATTTCTTTATTATAGGTTATGGTTTCTAAAACCCATTTAATTTATAACTTTTATAAATTTAATAATTAACCTTTGAAAGAAACTATATTATAAATCCAACCATGAATATATAAATTAGAATTATAAAAAGAATTCAACTAATTGAATTATAAAATTACTTAAACAAAATAACATTTATTTTAAACTAAGTAATTTCATGCTCCATGCAATTTATTTTCCATATAATCTAATCATAACAATTATAATTAATTACTTATGAAAAATAAATTAATCATTCATTTAACCATATTCATATAACATTTAGATAAATAAAATGCATGATCATGCTTATCCTAAGGTGGAAATAATCTAAATGACATTCATAAAGACATAAAACTGTAAAACAGGAATAATTTGGCCCTTAAAGTGCAAAAAATAAAATTACATTAATTTTATTTCATGAAACCGGTCCAAAAACACCCTGAACCGGTCTTGAACCGCTCGAACCGGACCAAAAATACTGCGAACGATCCGAACCGGTGCATTGCTTTGGAATGCCCTTACGGCGTTGCAACAACATCGATGCTAGCGTTGCAACACCCTTTTTGTCTTCGGTGCGCGTGCTACGCCGACCCCTTGAGCGCCCGCGTCGATAGGGAGGGCTGGCGTTGCGACGCCGTTCTTCAGCGTGGCAGCGCTGATGAACGGTGTTGCAACACTGCTGGTAGCGTTGCAACGCTGTTGCTTCAACAGTGGCAGAAAAAACACGAACACAACAGCTTCGTTCTTCAAATTTCTCCTTAGATTCTCAACCGAATTGAATGAAACTGGTCCCGAACGACTCGTAACTCAATTACAGACTCAATTATGCACTTTAGGCCCAAAAACACAGGGACCTTTACATAAAATTTGATCAAAACAAAAGAAATAAACTATGGCCAAATACTCCTAAACAATTTTACAGCAAACCTAATGCATTTCCCACCAAATCAATGCAATTTTGTTTCAAACAAAACAATACAAACATTGCTCTGATACCAATTGATGGAGATCTGATCTCCTTGAGCAGCGGAAACGTGTTTGGGATCGTTAAGTGCTTGATTGTTTTAATTGAAACAAAAACCAGTACATTGATAAATAATACAGAACAAGCATTAATTTCTAATCCTATTAGACATGGATTAATTGCATACAAACATACTAAGTTTAACAATTAAACTAAAGAGAAAAGAAGGAACAATTACCTTTGTAGTTTCAACTTGTAGCAACTCCTTGCTCCAAACAATGCAGTAACGCAGGAACTTCCAAGAAATTTCTCTGTTTTCTTCACTTGGACAACACCACGAGTAAAACCTTCGATCCTCTGAGTTATACTTAGATCTACCTTGGTGGAAAGGTAATCCAACAATTGGAAGATCAATTTTGGGAATGAGAGTGTGAGAGAGAGAATTCTTTTTCTTCTGTAATAACCGATGTGATTGATCGATAATTGAAATGAGCAACCCCCTTCTCCCTATTAAACTGTCGATAGGGAGAAGGGGAGGGGTAGTGGGGAACGTGTCTGGATGACACGTTCCCTCATTTATTATTAAAATAATAATAATAATAATAATAATAATAATATAATTAAATCAAATTTAATTATTCATTTAAATCATATTTAAATAATACAAATTAAATATCATATATTTAATTTGGATTAAATCTCATTTAATCACATTACCCCTTTAACCTATAGTTTTAATGTACAACAAGTGCACATTTAATTTTATCCTATAGTTTGCAAATGTGAATCACATTCACATTTAATATAATATTTGAACTCTTTCAAATATTCAATTCTCTCATATAATTTAATATGAATCATATTCACATTAAATTTATAATATATAGTTCCAAAACTATATATTATATCGTATCTAAATACATTAAATATATTCCCTAATGAATTTGAACATTTCAAATTTAAATGATCTAAGAACCCTTTACGAGCTAGAAGGTGGACCTAATGGACCTACAGATCAGAATCTCCAACAATACGAAATTGTTCGGTTAATCTCATTAACCTCCCAATCAACATTCGTTAACTGCGGGAATACTCCACTAAAGTCTCACAGCTGCACTCTTCTCACTGCAGATATATTTCTGTGTCCATGTATATTGACTAATAACAACAAGTTAATCCTTTACGAATGTTCGTAACACCAGCTAGGTCAAATTACCGTTTTACCCCTGGGTTACATCTTGTGCCTTAAGTACCAGTGCTCTTCTAATTAACAATTTGTTTGTGGTCCTACCAACAAACAGAGTCCCTCTCGGGCCAATGAGAGGGTTGGGCCCTTTGTTCAAGTCCCGGAGACACCACTTAAGAGAACATTCCTCTACTTAACCTAGTAGGCGGGAAGGAGTGAATTCCATCTTGCTAAGTTAAGTTCCCAGCCGCTCACTCGGTCTTGTCCCCAAGAAGGTAGACATATTGAGTCGGCGAATCTGGCCACTCTCACCCATACTAGTCAAATGACAATCCCTCGCGAACAGGAGATCCTAACCTGCTCAGGATTGAGATTAAGTTGCCTAGGTCATCCTAGTGAAATAGAACCCTAACTAGTCAACGGAGTTACAACTAGAGGTTACTATTTCGTCGTCCGGTCTTATGTAATCTCATTACATACGATATCCACACTCACATGGCATCTACACGAACACGTTAGGATCACAGTGTTTGTATCAAATACAAAGTGGGCCACATCCATAGTTTTACCAAGGTAATGTACCCAAACCTTATCCCCTAACTATAGACCTTTTACGCTGTGTCTCGAATCGAGATCCTTTTGGTTTATTGGATTTAGGGTTTAAATAAAGGCAAACTCGTAGATAACGAACAATAACACTTTATTAAATTAATTAGAACATAATTACAAACTACGAGTTTCTATGCACAAATCCCAACATATATGATGTGTTTTGATGATTTTATTAATCTGATTGCGAAAGAAGTTCGAATGGATAGTTGTATTTCTTCTATTGAATTGTCGATGTTATTAGGTTATGGGATAAATGGTTGTAAAACCCCTACTTTTCTATGACTAAACTCTTAGGGACATTACTACACATGCATGCATTTATAGGCCAAGAGATAAGAGATCTTTAATAAACCTCCAATTGAAAATAATTTGTCTTTAGGGATCCCAAATAAATCATTTAAAACAAATAAAAGGAGCAGTTTAACATGGCCTATTTAAAATCTGTAAAGTAAATCTAAACTCTAAATAAAACATAAAGAGACGACATCAGTTGTAAAAGGAATATGCGGAAAACATGTCAATCCCATGGTCCTGGCAACGCGCCTCCGTCACTCGCCCTGCACGTCCTTAGCCTTACCTGAAAAACATTTTTAAAAGAAAGGGTGAGTATTGTAAAGACAATACCCAGTAAGTGACCTCACTACCGAGGTTTGGGATATGCATACACATACAATCATGACTTTTAAACTTGTTCAAAATGTACATATGCGGGACCTAAAACGTTCTCATATTGTCAGGTCTTTAATCCATGACTTCCTTTCTATTTGTGTGGCCGACCGGTCATCCTGAGTCATTTCATTTTGAGTCCCTCACAGACCCCTGAAATAATTTGAGTCCCTCATGCACTCTGTAATAATTTGAGTCCTCATGCACCCTGTAATAATTTGAGTCCCTCACGGACTTCTCGTAATTTGACCCATAGGGTCTCTCAAGGCATGTTTGACCATGCACATGATGCTCTCGTGAGACCAATGTCCACACTTTTCATTAATTCATTTCATGACACACATAACATGCATGAGGTCCCGTCATTCATCATAACTATAGTGTACATGCCACAACCATTATCATTGATATGCAAATCATGACTTTTCACATCAGATAGGGCGTAATACTCGCGTACAAAATCATGCAATATTCTCATAGATAATTCTGTACTATCCTCACATGAAATACTGGAATATCCTTACATAAAATACAAAGACATTCTCGCATAAAATACTAGATTATTCTCGCATAAAATATTGAGATATCTTCTCATAGAATATCGAAGTATTTACACATAAAATCTCGGGATATTCTCGTAAAAAAAATCATTAAATCCTTTTTAGTAAAATATCGTACTAATTTCACATAAAATATTGAAGTTCGTTTTCTTTAATCCCTTTTAAAAAGATTCGGCACAAAGTCCCTTACCATAGCCTTCGCTTAAACTCCTCATGCTCCGTTCCTAACTCGGGGTTCTTATCGGACTTGCTCGGTACTCGAATCTCCTAAATCACATTCATCAATTCTTTAATTAACTTACGTAATTAGACACTTATTTTGAATCCAATCATAGTTAGGCTAAATTACCACAAACGGACGCTTAAAACGAACTCGGGAAATCAAAACAGGTGGACCGGAGCAACTCCGGCGAGCGGCGGCGCGTGGCCGGCCGGCGGCGGCGCGTGTGGCGGCGCGTGCGATGACGGAGACTGCACGTATCGGCGCGTGGAAGTCAGATCTGGGGACGTCGTGAGCCGATCTATCTAAAACCGGCGTCAGTTTAATGAAGGCCGGTCGGAAAAGTGCTAAACCGGTCGAACCCAAGGTTGAGCCTACTGTCCGGCAGCTTCAACGTTCGACGGCAAGCTCGGCGCGACTTCTTCAGCTGAAGACCGATCCGGCGGCTTGCATCTGTTCGTTCTCCACCGCGACGGCCGCGCGCGCGTCGCCATGAACGAACCAACAGAACGGGTGTCAGGCGGCGGCTCGACCGACGTCGCGCGTGACGTGGCGCCGACTTCACCGGCAGAGACGGATCTGCTACTCCTTTCCGGCGAGGATCTGCGACAGGCACAACCGCTATAGCTCCAGGCCCATGACTCGCGCGACAGCAATGTTTCGTCCGGCGGCTGGAGTTCAGTTGCAGGGATTCGCCGTCGTTCATCGGCGGGCAGTAATACGAAGGCTCTGCCCTTCTTCGTGAAGATGAGGGAGGGGAGAGTTGATGAGTCCCTCGATTGGCGTGCCAACAATAAGATGCAACCCTAATTCCATTTTTCATTCTTTTTCCAATACTACCCTTTACTCTCAAATTTAACTACAATGAAGCCACCAACATCCTCATGCTAACATTAAAACACCTTAATAGAAAAGACACAAGTTCCAAATGGCTTTCTATTTTAGATTTTCTTTTCAAACTAAATATAATGAAACATACATTAAAAGGGTGAAGTTAACCACGTTGGAAAATTCTTGGGCGTTACAATGGTGCTCAGGATGTGGTTAAAATTCAAGAAGATAAAGATGTTGCTTGGTTTTTTACTTTAGTGAAAGATCATAATACAAGATATCATTTAGTTGTTCATATTAATGATGCTTGTTTTGATGGCTCCTCTTGTGCAATTAGTGATGGAAGTGACAACTTATGGAGGTGTAATCCGCCCAGTTGGGAATCATTCTGAATGGAGTTCGATAGATGTTGACATGACTGCATTACCTCCAATTGTTAAACGTCAAGTAGGAAGACCTCAAAAGCAAAGGATTCCGTCGATTGGTGAAGCAAGAAGTCACGCAAAATGTAGTCATTGTCATCGTGATAGTCACAATCGTAGGACATGTAAATTTCCACCAATTTTTCCATGATATAATTTTTGACAATTGGTTTTAGATATATTTTTTCAAGATAAATCTCAATATTGTTGTTTTCATACTATTCATACTATCAATACAAAGTTTGTGATCGTTTCAAAAGTTTAATATCAATATTATGAACACAAGAACTTTGGCATCTGATGAGAAAATTTGAAGACCACACAACAAACAACAATAGCTAACAGATAGACAACTATCAGTGATAATGATAGACAACTACCACTTATAGAAGTCTATCACTTCTATAAGTGATAGACATTTATCACTGATAGAAGTCTATCACTGGAAAGAAGTTACTGATTAATAGACAACTATAAGTGATAGACATCTATCACTGGTAGAAGTCGGATAGAAGAAAGATGTGACGACCACCATCACAGGTACTACTTTTTATTTTATTTAGCGCTCTATTAACCAATGATTTAGTGGATTAGTGTTTTAATCAAGCTCATGAGAGGGAGACCGTAATTTTGTTTAGCTTATGTGAATTGTTCCTTAAGATGAGATTAATTATGAAATTAGAGGAAAAGGGCAATCTCAAGGGCGTTTTGGTGATTATTGTTTAAATGAGGGGTGTGTAACATTTAACCTAACCCTAGCCCTTAGTCTCTTGGTATTTAACCATAAGAACAAAACCCTAGTCCAATCACCATCACCTCCATCTCATTCTCTAACCTAGAATACAAACCCTAACCCTAATATAGTTCCACCTTCTTCTTCTTCTTCTCGTGTTTAACCTAGTGCAGCATACCTTCATTGTGCGCGACTACCACGCACGGAAATCACGAGCAGCCCCAACTCTCACGCCGGCGAACTCGCGAACGGAAGCACCGTGCGACCACTCGGACCGCGAGCATCGGCGAGGGGCGACGAGCCATTTCTTCCCGATCCGCGAACGCCTAGCACGGTGTTGCCGCCGCGAGCCCTACAAAGACGTGTCTCCGCCGAGGCACCGACGGTCGACTCGCATCCCCACCGCCGATCGAGCTCTTGTCCACGAAGAGGAGCCGCGTCTGACCGTTTGACACGCCGCCATCCCCGCCGATCCACGAACACGATCGAAGCCAACCGCAACCGGAGTCTTCAGCCAACCGCAACCGGAGTCTCCCAGCCGCCGCAGCCTCGCGGAGTCGCGCGCGTCCACCGCCGCCGCCGAGGATCGCTCCAAAGACGCCTGGGCGAAGAAGCGCGAGCACCCACGAAGCCACCGCCGCTGCAGCAGCAAGACCGGTTCACCGCTCGCCGGACTCCACGCACGCCGGCTGTCGTGGCTTTACAGCAGCAAGGTTTTGTCATTCGGTGAGCAATCTTGCTAGGTATCGAGTTCGATTGAGAATTTTTGTGTACCGTCGATTATTTAAGCGTTTTGGTTGAGGACTTAGGTTACGGGTTCGAATACCTTTTGTAGGAAGCAAACTTGGAGCGGGATTGATCGTCAAAACGGACTAAGAGATAGTAAGTGTTCGCCTTGAGCTCGAGGTAAGCGGGGTACGATATCTTAATACGGTAATTTAAGTATCGCATGATTAGGGTTTTAGTGAATGCTTAGAGTTTGAATTCGGGAATTATGATATGAATCAGGTTTCACTAAAAGGAGAATAGGCAGGGAGTTCGATTAGGTTTTGGAGTAAAATCGAAGCTCGAGGTAAGGGACCTTGTGCCGAACTTTTAATGGGAGTAAATGAAAATGATTTTCATGATTTCATGCGGAATAGTTTATATTTTTCATATGAAAATACACAGATATTATTGTGAGAATACGTGATATTTTATGTGCAAATACTTCGATATATCATGTGGAAAGGAACCATTATTCTATGTGAAAGTATTCTCGTATGTTATGTATAAGTATTCCATTATTTCATGTGAGAATAGGGCAGTAGTTTGTATGAGAATGTTTCATGTTCTTACAAAAGTATGATCTTCAAACTGTCCATGAGAAAGTATGACTGATATACTGATGATGATGTTTGTGATATGTACTCTATTATTATGTGACTGATGGGACCTCATGCATGTTTTGTATGCCACGTAATGAATTAGCGAATAGTGTGGACATTGGTTATCCTGAGATCGTTATGTGCATGGTCAAACATGCAATAGAGATCTAGGGGTCAAAATACAGGGGTCTGTGAGAGACTCAAAACGAAATGACTCAGGATGACCAGTCGGCCCCACAATTAAATAAACAACCATGGATTAAAGACCTGGCAACTAAATGAGCAGCCATGGATTAAAGACCTGGCAATTAAATGAGCAGCCATGGATTAAAGACCTGGCAACTAAATAAGCAGTCATGGATTAAAGGCCTGACAAATTAAATAAGCAGTCATGGATTAAAGACCTGACAATACTAGAAAGTTTTAGGTCCCATCTATGTATGTAACGAATGAGTTTAGAGATCATGACTGTATGTGTATGCATATCCCAAACCTCGGTAGCGAGGTTACTTACTGGGTATTGTTTTGCAATACTCACCCTTTCTTTTAAAAATGTTTTTCAGGTAAAGGAAAGGACGTGCGGCGTGACTTGGAGGAGCGTTACTAAGACCATGGGAACCAGCATAATTTCCGCATATTCTTATTTTAAACTATTGTTGTCTCTATATTTTAATTGAAGTTAAACTTACTTACAGTTTTAATAGGCCAAGCTGATTTGATGTTTTTAACTGATGTTAATGTTTTGGTTTTTTGGGATCCCTGGAACTATTTACGTAAATTGGAAATTTCTTTTAAGTTCTTTATCTCTCGACCTATAAATGCATGCATGTGTAGTAATGTCCCTAGGAATTTGGTCATAGAAAAGTAGGGGCGTTACAGTTGGTATCAGAGCCCTAGGTTTAAGGTTCTCAGAGACTTGCTTACAGAGTAAGCACAGAGTAGTTCCCATGGTTTAACAACGCTTTCCAGTCACCGCCAGGTACGTTCTGATATTTTATTAAGAAAGTAAATGATTATGATATGATACTGTTTTATGCATATACATAACCTTAAAAGCCCCAAGGGGTGATCCTATCTTATGATTTGAAAGTAAAGGAAACTTAGTTAGAAACTCTTTATATTGTAGTTTTGACATAATGCCACCTAGAGGTCGAGGGAGAGGTAGGGGACGTGGTAGGGGCCGGAGGGCAAGGGAAAACATTGACGCCCAACCGGAATTACCCCTGGATCAGGAAGAGGTTACTCCACCCGTTCGAGACCTCCCCAGACCACCGACCGTCGGAGAATGTACTGCGGTTGCCCCGCGGGGCGCACTGAGGGAACGCCAATGTTATGACTATGATGGTGGAGGCTATGCAGAGTCCGGTGCGAGCTACAGTAGCCACCCAGCTGGCCCAAGCAAACCAGGGACGAAACGATGCAACTCTGGAGTCTCGTTACCGGCGACTTCGTGAAGTATGATCCTAGGTCGCTCAATGGGTCTTCCAGTGACCCCACCGTGGCCGAGAGTTGTGGTCGCCCTCCATTGAGACCATCTTCGATCGATGAACCGCCCGAGGACCGAGAGGTGTCCCTGTGCTACCTTCATGCTGAGAGATGACGCATATTTATGGTGGGAGTCCGCCCAGGGAACCATTGTCGCCAGCGGGGAAACGATTACCTGGAATCTGTTTAAAGAAGCATTCTGGCGGAAATTTTATCCTGCTGCAGCTCGTTACAGGAAGCAGGCAGAATTCTTACAGCTGTGCCAGAACAGGAGGGCAGTGGAGGTGTATGAGAGGGAATTTACCCGTTTGTCCCGTTTTGCCCCCGAGCTGGTGGATACAGAGGCAAAGAAGACTGAGCGCTTCATTATGGGGCTGGATGAGAATGTTCGAGGCTTTATTCAAGCATTAGCACCTCCTGATTACGCCTCCGCAGTGAGAGTGGCGAATCGATTTGGTTGCGAGCACAGCATCGCACAACAGTAGTAGTTAACCCGGGGCAGCCCACAGCAAATCACAAGAGGAAGTGGGACCAGCCCAATTCCAGCTCACAGCGCCCCCAGCGTACACCGCATAGACCAGGGCATTTTCGTACAGGTTCCGGCCAGAAACCACAAGTCAACAGATCGGGAAATAGCAGCGGAGATAGGCCACAGTGCAAAGAATGTGGTAAGCAGCACTGGGGTAAGTGTTTGGCCCGTCCCGGAGTGTGTTTCAAGTGTGGAAAGGAAGGGCACAGAGCTAATAGCTGCCCCGAGTCAAGCCACAACTAGCCACCCACAGTGTTATGAATAGTGGGCGCGCTGTGAAGCCGCCATACATCGGGGAGAGCCTATGCAAGCACCAGTAGAGACATCTATGGCTCAGACTCAATGGTTACAGGTACACTTCCATTACTTGGGCACCTTGCCTTTGTATTGTTTGATTCTCAGTTCTACGCACTCTTTTATTTCGCATCGCATCCTTTGTAAGTCAAGTGAGTTAGAACTAGAACGATTCTGATGCCCCGTCTGCATCTCCACTCCTCGCGGAATAAATTTGCTAGCCAATATGAAAGTCAAGGATGGTAGTGTGACCATCGCAGACCATGAGTTAGCAAAGTGAATCTAGTGGTCTTAGACATGTTTGACTTTGATGTAATATTGGGCATGGATCGGTTAGCGCAGAACCATGCGTGCATTGATTGTTTCAGAAGGAGGTAGTGTTCACCTCCTCACCAACCAACTCAAGCAAGGTGTTCTGAGAGGCACGATAATGAGAAGTAGGCCTAAGGTGATTACTGCCCTTAAGGCCAGGAAGTTATTGCATCGGGGAGCTTGGGGCGTCCTAGCTTGCATATTAGATGCAAGGTGTGCAGAGATCTCGGTGACATCGCATCGAGAGTGAATGAGTTTACGACGTCTTCCCGAGGATCTCCCCGAATACCTCCATCGAGAGGGTAGATTTTAACATTGGATTGGAATTGGGGACGACCCCGATATCCAAGGCCCCGTACAGAATGGCGCCGGCAGAGTTGAAAGAACTAAAAGTACAGTTGCAAGACTTGCTAGACAAAGGGTTTATACGCCCAAGCGTTTCGCCCTGGGGAGCACCTGTATTGTTCGTGAAAAAGAAAGACGGATCCATGCGCCTGTGTATAGATTACAGGGAGTTGAATAAAGTCACGATCAAGAATAAATATCCTCTCCCCAGAATAGATGACTTGTTCGATCAACTGCAAGGAGCAACAGTATTCTCTAAAATTGATCTGAGATCAGGCTACCATCAGTTGAGAATCAATGAGGGGGATATCCCTAAAACAGCATTCAGATCACGTTATGGGCATTACGAGTTCACCGTGATGCCGCTTTGGTCCACCAATGCCCCGCCGCTTTCATGGACTTGATGAACCGCTTATTCAAGGAGTTTCTTGATACGTTCGTGATTGTGTTCATCGATGATATATTGATATACTCCAGATGTGATGAAGAGCATGAAAGGCACCTGAGGAAAGTGTTACTCACGCTGAGGGAGAATAAGTTATATGCAAAATTTTCCAAGTGTGAGTTCTGGCTCAGACAAGTATCTTTCCTAGGGCATGTGGTGTCCGAAGCTGGAGTCTCTGTTGATCCAAATAAAGTGGAGGCCGTCACACGCTGGCCTTGTCCACCACCGCTACAGAGGTACGTAGCTTTCCAGGTCTTGCGGGATACTATAGACGCTTTCGTGCGAGATTTTGCCAAGATAGCCATGCCTATGACTCACCGGACGCGCGTAAGGAAACTCTTTTGTTTGGGATGATGCTTGTGAGGCGAGTTTCCAGGAACTCAAGCACAGATTAGTGTCGGCCCCGATCCTTACAGTTCCCGAGGGAACAGGGAGTTTTGTGGTTTACAGTGATGCTTCTAAGAAAGGGTTGGGCTGTGTACTGATGCAGCACGGTAAAGTAATAGCTTATGCATCCCGACAATTGAAGACGCACGAGAGGAACTATCCAACTCATGACCTGGAACTAGCAGCAGTAGTATTTGCATTAAAGATCTGGAGACACTACCTGTATGGCGAGAAAATTCAGATTTTTACAGATCATAAAAGTCTGAAGTATCTGTTCACCCAGAAGGAATTGAACATGAGGCAACGCAGATGGTTGGAATTAGTGAAAGATTATGATATTGACATACAATACCATCCCGGTAAGGCTAATGTAGTGGCCGATGCCCTCAGCAGGAAGCCAGTGCATACTGCTGCGCGAGTGACAGACAGCGCAGAGTTACAGGCAGAGTTTGCTCGAGCTGAAATTGCAGTACTAGTAGGAAAGACCACGGCTCAGTTAGCCCAGTTAACAGTACAACCGACCTTGAGGCAACGTATCATAGAGGCTCAAACAGGGACCCTCGCTTAGTGGAAAAACTTACAGCAGTAACTACAGGTGAGTTGACAGAGTTTTCCCTATCCACAGATGGAGGATTGCTATTTCAGGGACGATTGTGTGTGCCAGACGACGACAAGCTGAGAACTGAGATCTTGAACGAAGCCCATAACTCACCATTTTCTATGCATCCTGGCAGTACCAAGATGTACCGAGATCTGAAACAGTCATTTTGGTGGTGTAACATGAAGCGCGACATAGCAGAGTTTGTCAGCAAGTGTTTGACTTGTCACAGTGAAGGCACCTGAGACAGAGACCCGCGGTTTGTTTGCAACCTTTACATGTACCTCAGTGGAAATGGGAGGAGATCTCAATGGATTTCATAGTTGGACTGCCTAGAACTTTACGAGGTTACATAGTGATTTGGGTCATAGTGGAAAGATTAACAAAGTCGGCACATTTCATACCAGGGAAACCCACCTATTCTACGATAAGTGGGCGCGGCTTTACCGGAAGAGATAGTCCGTTTGCATGGGATTCCAAATCAGATTATATCGGGCAGGATCCACGTTTCACCTCCAACTTCGGAGGAGTTTACAGAGAGCGTTAGGTTCGCAGCTTGAACTTCATGATGCTTTTCATCCACGACGGATGGGGCGCGGCAACGACTAAATCGAGATATTAGAAGATATGTTGAGAGCTTGCACTTTAGACTTCCTGTGCAAATGGGACACTCATTTGCATTTGATGGAGTTTGCTTACAATAACAGTTACCAGTCGACCATCGGAATGGCTCCATTTGAAGCTCTCTATGGAAGACGTTGCAGAACTCCCCTTTTCTGGGAGGAGGTTGGTGAACGCCAGTTGTTGGGTCCAGAATTAGTACAGGTCACTAATGAGGCAGTACAAAAGATTAGGGCGCGGATGCGAACGCCAGCGAGCAGCATGAAGAGTTATGCCGACACGAGACGAAGAGACCTAGAATTCGATGTTGGGGGACCACGTATTTCTTAAGGTGGCCCCAATGAAGGGAATCTAAGGTTTGGCCTAGGGAAGTTGAGTCCGCGATTCATCGGACCTTTTGAGATTTTAGAGAGGATTGGTGCAGTGGCCTACAGATTAGCACTACCGCCTTCTCTTGCAGCGGTTCATAACGTGTTTCACGTCTCCATGTTGAGAAAGTACGTTCCAGACCCGACTCATGTTGTAGACTTCGAACCATTACAATTAGCGGAAGATCTGAGCTACGGCGAACGACCGGTTCAAATTATTGCAAGAGATCGAAAGACCCTCCGTAACCATGAAATCAGCTTAGTTAAGGTATTGTGGCAGAACCACCGCACGGAGGAAGCTACTTGGGAGCGAGAAGAGGAAGTACGCGCTAAATATCCTGAACTATTCCAAGAATAGGAACTTTCGAGGACGAAAGTTCTTAAGGAGGGAAGATTGTGACGACCACCATCACAGGTACTACTTTTTATTTTATTTAGCGCTCTATTAACCGCCGTATTTAGTCGGATTAGTGTTTTAATCAAGCTCGGCGAGAGGGAGACCGTAATTTTGTTTAGCTTATGTGAATTGTTCCTTAAGATGAGATTAATTATGAAATTAGAGGAAAAGGGCAATCTCAAGGGCGTTTTGGTGATTATTGTTTAAATGAGGGGTGTGTAACATTTAACCTAACCCTAGCCCTTAGTCTCTTGGTATTTAACCATAAGAACAAAACCCTAGTCCAATCACCATCACCTCCATCTCATTCTCTAACCTAGAATACAAACCCTAACCCTAATATAGTTCCACCTTCTTCTTCTTCTTCTCGTGTTTAACCTAGTGCAAAGATACCTTCATTGTGCGACTCACCACCGGCCCGGAAATCACGAGCGGTCCCAACTCTCACGCTTGCGGCGAACTCGCGAACGGAAGCACCGTCGCGACCACTCGGGACCCGCGAGCATCGACAGAGGGCCGACGGGCCGTTTCTTCCCCGATCCGCGAACGCCCTAGCACGGTGTTGCCGCCGGCGAGCCCTACAGCACAGAAGTCTCCGCCGAGGCACCGACGGTCGACTCGCATCCCCACCGCCGATCGAGCTCTTGTCCACGAAGAGGAGCCGCGTCTGACCGTTTGACACGCCGCCATCCCCGCCGATCCACGAACACGATCGAAGCCAACCGCAACCGGAGTCTTCAGCCAACCGCAACCGGAGTCTCCCAGCCGCCGCAGCCTGCGGAGTCGCGCGTCCCGCCACCACCGCTCGAGGATCGCTCCAAAGACGCCCGATCGAAGAAGCGCGGAGCACCCACGAGCCGTCGCTGCTCGCAGCAGAAGACCGGTTCACCACCGGACTCCACTCCACGCACGCCGTATGCGTGGCTTTTACAAAGAGCAAGGTTTTGTCATTCGGTGAGCAATCTTGCTAGGTATCGAGTTCGATTGAGAATTTTTGTAAAACCGCCGATTATTTAAGCGTTTTGGTTGAGGACTTAGGTTACGGGTTCGAATACCTTTGTGTAGGAAGCAAACTTGGAGCGGGATTGATCGTCAAAACGGACTAAGAGATAGTAAGTGTTCGCCTTGAGCTCGAGGTAAGCGGGTACGATATCTTAATACGGTAAATTTAAGTATCGCATGATTAGGGTTTTAGTGAATGCTTAGAGTTTGAATTCGGGAATTATGATATGAATCGGGTTTCACTAAAAGGAGAATAGGCAGGAGTTCGATTAGGTTTTGGAGTAAAATCAAGCTCGAGGTAAGGGACCTTGTGCCGAACTTTTAATGGGAGTAAATGAAAATGATTTTCATGATTTCATGCGGAATAGTTTATATTTTTCATATGAAAATACACAGATATTATTGTGAGAATACGTGATATTTTATGTGCAAATACTTCGATATATCATGTGGAAAGGAACCATTATTCTATGTGAAAGTATTCTCGTATGTTATGTATAAGTATTCCATTATTTCATGTGAGAATAGGGCAGTAGTTTGTATGAGAATGTTTCATGTTCTTACAAAAGTATGATCTTCAAACTGTCCATGAGAAAGTATGACTGATATACTGATGATGATGTTTGTGATATGTACTCTATTATTATGTGACTGATGGGACCTCATGCATGTTTTGTATGCCACGTAATGAATTAGCGAATAGTGTGGACATTGGTTATCCTGAGATCGTTATGTGCATGGTCAAACATGCAATAGAGATCTAGGGGTCAAAATACAGGGGTCTGTGAGAGACTCAAAACGAAATGACTCAGATGACCAATCGGCCCACAATTAAATAAATGACCATGGATTAAAGACCTGGCAACTAAATGAGCAGCCATGGATTAAAGACCTGGCAATTAAATGAGCAGCCATGGATTAAAGACCTGGCAACTAAATAAGCAGTCATGGATTAAAGGCCTGACAAATTAAATAAGCAGTCATGGATTAAAGACCTGACAATACTAGAAAGTTTTAGGTCCCATCTATGTATGTAACGAATGAGTTTAGAGATCATGACTGTATGTGTATGCATATCCCAAACCTCGGTAGCGAGGTTACTTACTGGGTATTGTTTTGCAATACTCACCCTTTCTTTTAAAAATGTTTTTCAGGTAAAGGAAAGGACGTGCAGGGCGTGTGACGGAGGAGCGTTACTAAGACCATGGGAACCAACATAATTTCCGCATATTCTTATTTTAAACTATTGTTGTCTCTATGTTTTAATTGAAGTTAAACTTACTTACAGTTTTAATAGGCCAAGCTGATTTGATGTTTTTAACTGATGTTAATGTTTTGTTTTTTTGGGATCCCTGGAACTATTTACGTAAATTGGAAATTTCTTTTAAGTTCTTTATCTCTCGACCTATAAATGCATGCATGTGTAGTAATGTCCCTAGGAATTTGGTCATAGAAAAGTAGGGGCGTTACAAAAGAAGTTAATAATCATGAATAACAAGAAGTCTAATAGAAAGGTTATGAGCAATAGGTAATAGATAGGTAGAAGTCTATAAGAGAACTATTACTGATAGAAGCCTATCACTTCTATCAGTGATAGTAGTCTATCACTTCTTTTTCATTAATTTCTATCAATCATTAACAGTGATAGTAGTCTATCACTTCTATCAGTGATAGACAGTGATAGAAGTCGAATAGGAACAAGAAGTCTAATTAGACAACTGTGGTAGAAGTCTATCAAACAACTATCACTGATAGAAGTCTATCACTTCTATCAGTGATAGATGTCACAATAATAGTCTATCACTTATATTAGACAACTATGAGTGATAGACATTTATCACAAGCCTTATAGAATAATATTCATGAAGAACAATAAGTCTAATAGAGTTATAGACTTCTATCACTTATATCAGTTCTATCACCTGATAGACTTCTATCACTGATATCAAATGATAGAAGTCTAACACTGTAACACATTGATAATCGTTATAGACTTATATCATTAATATCAGTTCTATCACCTGATAGACTTCTATCACTGATATCAGATGATAGAAGTCTAACACTGTAACAGATTGACAATCGTGTAATCATTTCCAAACGATTGAATAACCATTCACAATCATGATAAACATTCAAAAAAATTATAGGCTTTTAATCCTCATAAAGATGGATAACCATTCACAATCAATCTTGATAACCTTTCACAAACCATTCATAATCCCTCATTCACAGATCCATTCAAAAAAATTATAGACTTTCATCAACAGAGTTAAACAAATGATAACCATTCACAGATAGATCAATTCAAATGAATAAGAATTTGAAATTGGTCAAGAATACAAATTTAAGATGTTACATTCAAACAAACTATACTCTTTGTTCAAGGTTCTGTTCGCTTGTTATCAATGGGGTGATGAAAAACTAAAATTATAAGAAAAAATGAGTTATTAAGTAAACCGACAAAAAAATAAGTTATTAAATAAACAAACTTCTATAAGTGATATCACTGATAGAATCCTATCAGTGATCTCTTCTTCGTTTGCTATCAATGGGGTGATGGAAAACTAAAATTATAAGAAAAAAATTAGTTATTAAATAAACATACTTCTATCAGTGATATCATTGATAGAATCCTATCAGTGATATCACTGATAGCATCCTATCAGGGATATCACTAATATCAGTGACTGGTGTGGGGTGTTTTAGTAATTTCAATTTCTCTTTTCAAATTTATGCTATTTTTGCAAATAGATTGAGTCATTTGCTATATGAACAATTATATTGAGCCTCTTTGCTACCAACCCAATTGCTCGTAGAAGTAATATAAATTTTTAAAAATAAATCCTTTTAAAATTTAAAATTTTAAACCGCAGCATGTAAACGTAAAGTAACCCACCTTTTCAGGAAAATAATGGTAAGCTTCTCGATTCTCTCACCTTGATTCTCGAAACGCCTCTTATTTCATAATTATATTCCAACACCTTTCATGCTACTAAAATTAGCCTAAATTAACGCATTTTCCATCTATCACTCAATTTTGCTCGAGATTCGAGAACATAAATTGATGTGCATGTTAAACGGGTTAATCGAAAACCGAACTGAAGAAACCGTCGGTTCTAGCGGTTCGACCGGTTCGATTTTCTATTAAATTGGTTCGGTGTCGATTTTTCTTTCTAAATTTATGTAGGTGGTTCGGCGTTGTTTTTGCACAGTAACCGAGCCGAACCGAGCCTTTTGCACCCGTAGTCAAGGCGGTCAAGGCGGAATTGATCAAACACCAATCAAATATTAGTGTTTGTTCTACAATGACTTTCTACTCTCTTAGTGATTTTATGTTCGATTTCTATTAGTGATCGATTTCTATAAATCACTCCACAATGTAATTTGTGTATGTGGTGATCGATATTATCAATGATAGACTTTAATCACATGAATTTGCTAGTGATCGATATCTATCAGTGATATATATACTCGTATAAATGAAAACACAATGTGACTTATGTGTGTGGTAATCGATATTTATCAGTGATAGGCTTTAATCACAAAGATATTTTGTGTGTGGTGATCGATATATATCAATGACTTTCTATAAATCACTACACAACGTTACATTTTTGTGTGTGGTGATTGATATATATCAGTGATATACTTTAATCACAAAAATATATTGCAATGAAATACAATTACTTAATGTTCTTATTACTCTTTTGTTGCAATTAATTTGAAACTATGATTAAGATCCCAATAGTAGTTACTTCAATTGTTAAACATCAAGCAGGAAGGCCCCGAAAGCAAAGGATTCCATCAATTGATGAAACAAGAAGTGGCACAAAATGTAGTCTTTGTCATCGTATTGATCACAATCGTAAACCATGTAAATTTCCACCATTTTTACCATGATGTAATATTTGAGAAATGATGTTGGTTTTAGAACAATGTTTTCAAGATAGACCTCAATATACAATTGTTGTTATGATGCTATAAATACTATCATTTGTTTTAATAATATAAGGTTGTGATTGAAATACTGTGTTTAATATGTTTTAAGATACTGATAGGCGTCTATAACTTATAGACTTCAATGAAGATTTCAAAGAAGTCTACAGTGACAGTGATAGACGTGATATACTTCAATGAAGATTCCAAAGAAGAAGTCTACAGTGAAAGTGATAGACTTTGATCAACATTCCAAAAAAAAAGTCTATCGATGATAGTTATAGATTTCTATTATTGATAGACTTCAATCAACACTCCAAAGAAATAATAATGATAGACTTCTATCACTGATAGACATCAATCAACATACAAAGAAGAATTCTATCACTGATAGACTTTTATCAACATTCCAAAGATGAAGTCTATCAGTGATAGTGATAGATTTCTATCTAGGGGTGCACATAAGCCGGGTTGGGTCGGGTTATGCTAGTTTTTTGGACCAACCCGAATTTTCAGTTAGTCATTCTTCCAACCCAAATAATCCTATTCATGAGGGTAACCCAACCCAACCCAACCCAACATTTTCGGTTTGGGTTGGGCTGGGTCATCGGGTTAGTTTTTTTTTTTTTTAATTTAAAATTTAAAAAATCTAAAATTAATATAAATATAAAAAAATCAAGAATTAAAAAACTCTAAATTCTTTATACCAAATAGCAAACATAAAACTTAAATATTCTAATACAAATTTACAATTATCCCAAGAAACTTCTAAATAAATCGCAATCATTTAAAACAAAGACTCTTTGTTTTTCAAAAATTGAATTAAAATTAGCCACTTAGTTTCAATTTATATTATGAAAAATTACACCCTAACGACTTCAAAAATGTATTTTAAGAGTTAATAAATAATAAATAATTATGAAATTATTTGACAAATGATGTTGGTTTTAGATATATGTTTTCAAAATAGACCTTAATATACAATTGTTTTTATGATGCTATCAATACTATCATTTGTTTTACTAAGATAAGGTTGTGATTGAAATACTGTGCTTAATATGTTTTAAGATACTGATAGGCGTCTATAACTTATAGACTTCAATGAAGATTTCAAAGAAGTCTACAGTAACAGTGATAGACGTGATATACTTCAATGAAGATTCCAAAGAAGAAGTTTACAGTGAAAGTGATAGACTTTGATCAACATTCCAAAAAAGAAGTCTATCGATGATAGTTATAGATTTCTATTATTGATAGACTTCAATCAACACTCCAAAGAAATAATAATGATAGACTTCTATCACTGATAGACATCAATCAACATACAAAGAAGAATTCTATCACTGATAGACTTTTATCAACATTCCAAAGATGAAGTCTATCAGTGATAGTGATAGATTTCTATCTAGGGGTGCACATAAGCCGGGTTGGGTCGGGTTATGCTAGTTTTTTTGACCAACCCGAATTTTCAGTTAGTCATTCTTTCAACCCAAATAATCCTATTCATGAGGGTAACCCAACCCAACCCAACCCAACATTTTCTGTTGGGTTGGGAATTTCAAATCATCAAGTTAGTTTTTCTTTTTTTCTTTAATTTAAAATTTAAAAAATCTAAAATTAATATAAATATAAAAAAAATCAAGAATTAAACAACTCCAAATGTCTTTATACCAAATAACAACCATAAAACTTAAATATTCTAATACAAATTTACAATTATCCCAAGAAACTTCTAAATAAATCGCAATCATTTAAAACAAAGACTCTTTGTTTTTCAAAAATTGAATTAAAATTAGCCACTTATTTTCAATTTATATTATGAAAAATTACACCCTAACGACTTCAAAAATGTATTTTTAAGAGGTAATAAATAATAAAAAATTATGAAATTAAATAAAAATAAATTAAATACATGTATATGTAATTGTATGGTAGGTAAAAATATAATTTTTAAAATTCATAATAAGTTCAGGTTGCTCGGGTCAACCCAAATTAATTTTAAGTGAATCCACGAACCAACCCAACCCATACATTTTAATTTATTTAAACCCAACCCAACACATACATTTTAATTTATTTAACCCAACCCAACCCAAATAAATTCATAACCTAACCCAACCCGTCAGGTTGTTCGGGTTTTTTGAACACCCCTATTTCTATCACTAATAGACTTTAATCAACATTCCAAAGAAGAAGTCTATCAGTGACAGTGATAGATTTCTATCACTGGAAGATTTTGATCAACATACCAAAGAATAAGTTTTTCAGTGATAGTGATAGATTTCTATCATTGATAGAATTCAACAAACACTCTAACTAAATGACAATGATAGACTTCAATAAAAAATACAAAGAAGAAGCCGATAAGTGACAATGGTAGACTTCTATCACTGATAGACTCTATCAACATTCCAAGGATGAAGTCTATCAGTGATAGTGATAGATTTCAATCAATGGTAGATTTTGATCAACATTCCAAGAAGAAGACTATCAGTGATAGTGATAGATTTCTATCACCGATATGTTGGGATTGAAGGGAATTAGAATTCCGTGCAACGGAAGACGATTGAATCGTCGAGGTATCAATATGCAACATGGTTTTGTTAAAATTGATCTAACACTAGATCTAGGCTAAACATGCTTAAAAGAAGAAGAAAAATTACAACAAGTAGAGTTTACTTACTTGTTGAAGACTTTATTCTAAGTTTCTTCTTCAAGTCACGAACTCTTCGTGCTCCTCGAACTCAACGAACACTTTCAACGAAAGGAACCCGAACACAACCAAATGGCCTTCTCGGTTGTTCTCTTTTGGAGAAGGGAAGATGGTGGGATCTTGTAAGAGTTTTGGAGAGGGAGGAGAATTGAGAGAGAATGGAGAGAATTCCTCTTCTCTTCTTTGATGAAAAATCAAAAAAATGAGAGATTGTGTTACCATCCTTCTTGCAAGAAGGGTTTATATAGTGGAATTGATGGAGTTAAAATCTCCACATAATTACCACTTTACCACAACTATAGGTTATGCAAATCTTATTTGCATAACCACATAATATAAGATATCTCATATCTCATATTGAAAATCTCATTTGCAATAATTGTGTATTAATTAAATTTAATCACATCCAATTTAATTTCTCTCAATCAATTTCTCCAATTAGCCCTAATTCAACAATTAGGCTAACCTATAGTTTATTATGAATCTCATTCACATTAAACTATATATTATATCATTCATATCTCATATAAATGACATAAATGCCCTTAAGGTGAAATTGAACACTTCAATTTCATACCAAAACATTAACCCTTCTTATAACCCAGATGGAGCCAACCGAGGGACCTAATGGACCTACAGTGCGGGCTCCAATGATCCGAGATTAACCTGCCAAACTCTTTGACCCGGTTAATCAACATTCATTAGCTACAGTAACACTCCACTATAGCCCGTAGCTGCACTCCCATCAGTGCAGAATATTACGTGTCCACTGATATAACCAATACCCATGAGTCGACCCTTCACAAAGTTGTTCAGAGACACTACCGGGTCAAATCACCGCTTTACCCTCAGTATCTACCTCTTGTTCCTTAAGTCCCCACCGCTTCTCTAATGAACAACATATTGTGATGGTCCAACCATACACAACACCCTTCTCGGGCGGTGAGAGAGGTGTGGACGCCGCTGTCCAAGCCACGGAGACAAAGACTTAAGGGAACAACCCCTCTAGTTTCCCTAAAGGCGAGAACGAGTGAATTTCATCTAGCGTAGTTAAGTTCCCAGCTCGCTACTTGGTTTTGTCCCTAAGAAGATAGGCATATTGGTCGAGTAACATACCACCATCACTCGTACTAGTCAAAGAAAAGACCCTCGCAGACAGGAGTCCGTAACACGCTCAGAATTCAGGTCGAGTCACTAATGGTCATCTCACGGTTATTAGTCCTTCATCACAAGCGGTGTTACATCGTGAGGTCTAATAATTCACGGTCCGGTCTTGTACAATCTCATTGCACAGGATGCCCCCACTCGCATGTCAACCACATGAACGAGTCAGATCATCTCGTTTGTATCTAATACAAAGCGGGCCACATCCACAGTGTATCCAGGATTAGGTCTCCAATCCTATTAATATACTGTAGACCATTCGGGTCATTAACTCGAACGTGATTCTCCCTGTGTGTCCACTACACACCATTCAAGTTCTAGTTCTCTCATAAATTCAATGACCCTGGAGCTTAGTTTATTGGAAAAGTTTATAAATATTGCGAGACACAAAAGTGATGAAATAAATAACTCTTATTAATTTCAAACAATATATTACAAACACGAGATTAGGACAAAAATCCCAACAAACTCCCACTTGGACTAAGCTAGTGGAGAAAATACATTTCAGAAATGTACATAAATTACAACGAAATAATAGAATAAAATAGGGTATTGAATACCCGTTTACACATCTCCCACTTGCCCTAGTCTGGAAGCTCTCGAAGACCTAGACTCTCTAGGTGACCCTCAAACACCTTAGCCGTGAAAGGCTTTGTAAATAGATCAGCTACGTTGTGCTCCGACGCTTCTCGCCGTGGACCGTCCACGCGTCTCCACAAAGGCACAATCCCCGTGATCGATTATACTTGCGCTCAATGTGTTTGCCTCTCTTATGGCTCCGAGGCAAACACAATCTCCCGTATCAGATTATACTTGCGCTCACGTGAGTTGGCTACTGCACCACTGTTATCACAGAACAGTTTCATCGGCAAGTTCTTGTTTGGAACAACTTCCAAATCCGTCATGAACTTCCTGAGCCAAACAGCTTCCTTTGCAGCTTCACAAGCCGCAACATACTCTGCTTCCATAGTGGAATGAACGATGCATCCCTGCTTGATGTTTCGCCATACTACAACTCCTCCATTCAGAATAAAGGTTGACCCCGAAGTGGATTTCCTAGAATCCTTATCGGTCGTAAAATCAGAATCTGTGTATCCCATAAGTATCAAATCCCCACTACCATACACTAAGTTGTAGTTCCTCGTTCTCCTAAGATACTTGAGGATTGCCTTTACTACGGTACATCCGGTGATCTAATCTGGATTGGGTGATATCACCGACAATTCCCTACTTGCATAATAGATGTCGGGTCTAGTACACAGCATGACATACATCAGGCTCCCTATAGCTGAAGCATATGGAATCCGTCTAATATCCTGAACATCTCGAGGAGTCTTAGGACACTGATCCTTAGACAAGTGAACCCCATGCCTGAAAGGCAGCATGCCCTTCTTGGAGTTATGCATCTAATATCTAGACAACATCTTGTCAATATAAAACGCCTAAGACAAGGCTAGCGTTTTGTTCTTCCGGTTCCGGACTATTTGATACCTAGAACATACTGAGCTTCTCCCAAATCTTTCATTTGGAATTGCGAAGCTAGCCACTTTTTAACGTCAGTAAGAAATTCTAGCTCATTCCCAATGAGAAGAATATCGTCCACGTACAACACCAAAAATGCGACAGTTTTGTCAACGATTTTCTTGTAGACACAAGGCTCGTCGGCATTTTGATCAAAGCCGTAAGATTTGATCGCCTCATCAAATCTTATATTTCAAGACCTCGAAGCCTGTTTCAGTCCATAAATGGACCTATGAAGCGGACAAACATTTTGCTCTTGGGTTTGGACAATGAACCCTTTGGGTTGCTCCATGTAGATGGTCTCATCAAGTTTGCCATTCAGAAAGGCTGTCTTGACGTCCATTTGCCATACCTCGTAGTCATAATATGCGACAATTGCCAGAAGGATCCTGATCGACTTTACCATGGCAACAGGTGAAAAGGTCTCCTCATAGTCAACCCCTTCAACCTGGGTAAAACCCTTTGCCACTAGTCGGGCTTTGAAGGTCTGCACCTTCCCATCTACGCCACGTTTGCGCTTGTAGATCCATTTGCGACCAATAGGTTTTACCCCATCTGGTTGATCCACAAGCTCCCATACAGAATTGAAGTACATAGACTCCATTTCCTGGTCCATAGCTTTAATCTATTCATCTTTGTCAACATCAACCATTGCCTGATCATAGGTCAATGGATCCTCACAGTCATCATCAGGAGCGACAACTGAGGTTTCAGCTAAACTCATGTAGCGATTAGGCTGTCTCACAGTCCTTCCACTACTTCGAGGCATCCCCTACTCTTGAGAACGGATTTGACTAGACGTGCTAGGATCAACAACACTTGTTGACGTACTAGCCCCATCAGCAACTCTTGCTGATAAACTGTCCATTTGATTTAATACAATTTTACTTCTAAGTAAATGATCCTTGACGTGGTGTTCCTCTAGGAAAGTGGCGTTTGTCGACACAAGCACCCTATTTTCCCTAGGATCGTAAAACAAACCACCCCTAGTCTCTTTAGGGTAACCTACGAATAGGCACAATTTCGAACGGGGTTCCAACTTTTTCGGGTTTGACACCAACACATGGGTCGGGCATCCCCAAATCTTGAAGTGATGTAAACTGCTTTTATGCCCACTCCAGAGCTCGAAAGGTATTTCACAAACACTTTTCGACGGAACGTTGTTCAAAATATAAACCGCAGTCTCCACTGCGTACCCCCAAAAAGAATCAGGGAGACGAGCATAGCTCATCATCGACCGAACCATGTCCAACAGGGTTCTGTTTCTCCTCTCCGATACACCATTCTGCTGTGGCATACCAGGCGTTGAGAGTTGGGACGTAATTCTGTGTTCTATCATATAGTCCTGGAATTCAGTGTCCCTATACTCTCCACCTCGATCCGATCGAAGGGTTTTAAGCGATTTACCTAAGAGGTTCTCAACCTCAGTCTTGTACTCCTTGAACTTTTCAAGAGTTTCAGACTTCTTATGCATTAGGTAAACATACCCATATCTAGAGTAGTCGTCTATGAAAGACACAAAGTACTCATAACCGCCCCGAGCTTTAACATTCATCGGACCACAGAGGTCAGAATGCACTAACTCAAGAGGCTCTTTGGCTCTATATCCTTTTCCACTAAAAGGACGTTTGGTCATTTTTCCCTCAAGGCATGACTCACACACCGGTAAAGAGTTTTCTTCCAACTCGTTTAGAAGTCCGCTCTTCACTAGTTTCTCAATCCTATTGAGATTAATGTGGCCTAACCGAAGATGCCAAAGATGGGCATTTTCTTTTGGAGAAACGTTTACTTTCTTAGTTTGTGTTTCTGTAGTTTTAAACAACTCAGTATTCAAAACACTTTTGACCGAATTAGGTTTCAAAACATACATATTATTTTTGAGTGAAGCTGAACATATAACATTCCCTTTGAAAGAAATAAACGCTTTATTAAAATCAAAAGAAACCGAAATACAATGTTCTATTAGGCAGGAAATTGAAACAAGGTTTCTAGTAAACCCTTGAACTATGTACAGATTGTCCAACAATAAGTACTTCCAGCCAAAGTTTAGCTTCACCGTGCCGATCACTGCAGCAGAGACAAGCTCCCCGGATCCAACCCGTAGAGTCACCTCACCCTCTCACAGCGGCTGCCAGGAATCAATCCCCTGAAAAGAAGAACAAACGTGGTTAGTGGCGCCCGAATCCAATATCCTGGCAGAGTCACTACTCTACACTAAACATGTTTCAGTCACAAGTAAATCACATTTACCTTGATTCTCGGCTAGGAATTTGGGACAGTTTCTCTTCCAGTGTCCGCCCCCATTGCAGGGAAACATTTTTCTTTCTCTGCAACCTCCTTGACCTTTTTGCCCTTGTAGGCGGCAACTCGGTCAGTTTTACCCCTCTTCATCCTCTTCTTCCCTTTCGAGCGTGAAGGAGCAACAGGTTTCGTCCCAGAGGTCGAACCCCTGTGATAAGACCTGTAGGCAACATTTGCCTCAGATTCCTTGACCCTGTTCAAGGATTTGAAATTCTATAGCTCATTTAGGAGGGTAGTTAGAGTGTAGCTAATTTTGTTCATAACAACATTGCTACGAAACTGAAGGAAACTCTTCAGAAGAGTCTTCAAAATAAAACTGACGTGGCTCGACTCATCGATCGAAGCCCCGTTCATCTCGGCCATATGGAAGTGGGTCATCATGTCTAGAACGTGTTCACGGAAAGACGACCCCTCTTTCATCCGTGCGTTGAAAACGTATTTGAGCGAGTCATGCCGGACCTAAAAGGATCTTTGTCCAAACATTTCTGCGCAGGACTCCATGATCTCCTTAGCGGAAACCATCAGCTCGTGCTTCTTTGCCAAGACATCAGACATGCTGGCAATTATGTAGACCTTGGCCTTTTAATTGGCCCTGATCCACCGATCATATGCATCGCGAACACTTCGAGACGCGGTCGAGCCCGACATCTGAGGACACTCCTCACATAACACAAACTTTATGTCGTCTTGTACCAAAATTGTATTAATGTTGTTTTTCCACTTTTGGTAATTATCTCCCACTAATTTATCTGAAGCGAGTAAAACTATTATTGCGCTAGACATTTTTAGCTGAAATTTAAGGAAAAATTTGTATTAGTCTCGCAAAAAACTATAAAAAACCAATCAAGTTTTAGCAAAAAAAAATTTTCATGATCCCTAGGTCATTAAAAATTTTTGCAATGATACCCTACAGGTTTAGAATGACCGACACCGAAGGGTGAACAGAACACTCCTCCTCTAGGACGAGACTTTATCGATCAAACCCTAATCCCAAATAACACTTATTCCATTAGGCGTCTAATTACCATTCGGTCGAATTCATTAACACTTAGCGAATTCTGTGAGTGTCACCCTCAATCTTTAAGTTTCCAAGTATCCGTCCAAACAATAGCCACCGAAGGGTGAACCAAGAAGGAAAATCAACTAGAAAACTGTATCCCTTTCAGAAATTCACGGTGTTTCGACTCCCATGATCAAGCCCTCCGAAGGGTTTGTCTGGTCTAGGCCAAACTAGCAGGCAAATCATAGGCGTCTCACGGTGTGAATCGAAAGAAGAGACCGTGGGTCTCATTTTCACAAGTCCCACTCCCACTCACTATAAGTACTCTCTCCATCCACGATGATATTGACCTATACAAATGCCATTCGAAGGGGGACGCTCCCATTTGCGCCACGAGGCCGAGTATAGATCTCACGGTGCGGACTTAAAGGAGATTTGTGGTTGGAAAATCAAATGTATCTCATACACTATATTTCCTCCCACTCAGTACTTTAATTTTTAAATAGGGATTGACCTAGATAAACCGACTAAAATTTACCTAAGTCTACAAATATGGTATTAACCTAAGTTTATAATCACATTATTAACTTAGGTCTATGTGAGTAAATTAATTAACACTTAATTAACGGCACTCACGAGAATATAACCTAAGAATCCCCGAACCGAATTCACTCACAGGTCGGTTTTCAGGTAGGTGTGTTCCGCAAGCGTCAACTTAAATACCCTAGCCTTAGACAAAACCTTCCTTAGACAGAGTTAGTTATCA
The DNA here is from genome assembly GCA_036507285.1 of Trichosanthes cucumerina. Classification (NCBI taxonomy): domain Eukaryota; kingdom Viridiplantae; phylum Streptophyta; class Magnoliopsida; order Cucurbitales; family Cucurbitaceae; genus Trichosanthes; species Trichosanthes cucumerina. The sequence continues at coordinate 6,794,388 of CM071837.1, forward strand.
GTCTCCATTCAAAGGTTATATTTAATTTCCTAAATTTCTAATCTCATTAGAAAAATAGAAAACCTAAGTCTAATTATTCAAGTTCTAAACACTTTAAAACTAATAATTAACTTAGGTTGCATGCATTTCTATGTTATAGTGCTCAATCATCCATCACATGAATAATACTATATACTATAACATAATATAATTCATCACATGAATTAAATGCATGAGCATGCTTTTAATTTAAAATATAACACTTATATTTAATTAAATTAAAACATGCATACATTATAACTCTTATAATATAATCCTATCATGCATATTATATATTATAACTCTTATAATATAAAAATGATGCATGAATTGTTTAACCTAAGGTGGGATTTTAAATCTATATTACATACAAAATGCACATAGAAATTAATTAAAATATACATCTCATGGATAAAATAATTAAATAGTAAATATGGACCGATTTTTGGCACCTAGGGGCAATTATTTAATTAAATAATATTATTATAATAATTATATTAATATTATTTAATAAAATAATTAAATATAAAAATAAAATACATTTTATAAATTAGAAAAAAATAATAAACTGAAATAAACCGCCCCACTATTGAAAGAAGCCCACGTTCCTCGCGAAAAAGAAGCTGCAACCGCTCCTCTACGCGTGCAACGTTGCAACGTCGTGGCAAAGCGCGTTAACGCTGCCGCCAGCAGCCGACGTCGACGCTTCAACGCCACGCGTAGCAGTAACGCGCTATGCCCGTTACGTTACATAACGCTGATGCGCTGGCCTTCGCCGTCGCAGATGCGACAGCGCTGAGACGCCGCGGGCGCCGTCTCAACGCCATCGGCGAACAACAAACACTTTGTTGTTCTTCCATCGAATTCCGCCTGTTTCCGCTCTGATTTCTTCATAGCAGCTCTTGCCACGAACGACCCGGACTCACAGACTCGATTTACAACAAAATGTCCAAAAACAACGGGCCCTTACATTGATCTCATCAACATAATTGTAAATCTAAACTAGTGCCAAAAACCGTAAACATCCATAATGCAAAGCAAGACATTCATCTCATGAATCATGGCAAAACACCCACCAAATTTTAACAAAACAGTGCATAAATGAAGAACCTTCGAAATGGCTCTGATACCAATTGAAGGGAATTAGAATCCTGTGCAACGGAAGACGATTGAATCGCCGAGGTATCAATATGCAACATAGTTTTGTTAAAATTGATCTAACACTAGATCTAGGCTAAACATGCTTAAAAGAAGAAGAAAAATTACAGCAAGTAGAGTTTACTTACTTGTTGAAGACTTTCTTCTAAGTTTCTTCTTCGATTCACGAACTCTTCGTGCTACTCGAACTCAACGAACACTTTCAACGAAAGAAACCCGAACACAACCAAATGGCCTTCTCGGTTGTTCTCTTTTGGAGAAGGGAAGATGGTGGGATCTTGTAAGAGTTTTGGAGAGGGAGGAGCATTGAGAGAGAATTGAGAGAATTCCTCTTCTATTCTTTGATGAAAAATCAAAAAAATGAGAGATTGTGTTACCATCCTTCTTGAAAGAAGGGTTTATATAGTGGAATTGATGGAGTTAAAATCTCCACATAATTACCACTTTACCACAACTATAGGTTATGCAAATCTCATTTGCATAACCACATAATATAAGATATCTCATATCTCATATTGCAAATCTCATTTGCAATAATTGTGGATTAATTAAATTTAATCACATCCAATTTAATTTCTCTCAATCAATTTCTCCAATTAGCCCTAATTCAACAATTAGGTTAACCTATAGTTTATTATAAATCTCATTCACATTAAACTATATATTATATCATTCATATCTCATATAAATGACATAAATGCCCTATGTGAAATTGAACACTTCAATTTCATACCAAAACATTAACCCTTCTTATAACCCAGATGGAGCCAACCGAGGGACCTAATGGACCTACAGTGACGGGCTCTAATGATCCGAGATTAACCTGCCAAACTCTTTGACTCGGGTAATCAACATTCATTAGCTACGGTAACACTCCACTATAGCCCGTAGCTGCACTCCCGTCAGTGAAGAATATAACGTGTCCACTGATATAACTAATACCCATGAGTCGACCCTTCACAGGTTGTTCGTAGACACGGCTGGGTCAAATCACCGTTTTACCCCTGTGTCTACCTCTTGTTCCTTACGTCCCCACTGCTCCTCTAATGAACAACATATTGTGATGGTCCAACCATACACAACACCCTTCTCGGGCCAGTGTGAAGGTGGGTGCCCGTTGTCCAAACCCTGGAGACAACACTTAAGGGAACAACCCCTCTATTTTCCCTAAAGGCGGGAACGACTGTCGCGTAGTTAAGTTCCCAACTCCCTACTTGGTTCTGTCCCTGAGATGATAGGCATATTGGGCGAGTAACAGTGACCACCCTCATCCGTACTAGTCAATGAACAGACCCTCGTAGACAAGTGTCCGTAACACGCTCAGGATTCAGGTCGAGTAACTAATGGTCATCTACGGTTATTAGTCCCATCACAACGATGTTACATCAAGAGGTCTAATAATTCACGCTTCGGTCTTGTACAATCTCATTGCACAGGATGCCCCCACTCGCATGTCAACCACATGAACGAGTCAGATCACCTCGTTTGTATCTAATACAAAGCGGGTCACATCCACAGTGTATACAGGATTAGATCTCCAACCCTATCCATATACTGTAGACCATTCGGGTCATTAACTCGAACGTGATCCTCCCTGTGTGTCCACTATACACCGTTCAAGTTCTAGTTCTCTCATAAATTCAATGACCCTTGAGCTTAGTTTATTGGAAAAGTTTATAAATATTACGAGACACAAAAGTGATGAAATAAATAACTCTTATTAATTTCAAAAATTATATTACAAAGACGAGATTAGGACAAAAATCCCAACAGGGATTTATGCCCTAAACTTGTGTAATTTTGATCAATTAAATAAAGGGTTATTTGTTTTGATAGACTTACAGTCTTGCTTTATAAATCCAATAAACGAATCTCCAAGGTTATAACATATATCTTGAACATCAGTGTAGTGGACACTATTTGGATTGTGTTCAAGAATATAACCTAAATGGTCTATTGTATAAGAATAAGGTTGGAAACCTCATTCTGGAAACACCATGGATGCGACCCATTTTGTAATTAGTACAAATGAGGTAATCCAACTCATTCATGTAGTTGACATGCGAGTGGGGGCATCCTGTATGAAGAGTTCATACAAGATTGGACCGCAAATTATTAGTCTAACCAGTGTAACACCATTAACAGGATAAGATTAGTAATTTATAGATGGTCATTAGTGACTCGACCTGAATCCTGAGTAAGTTAAGAACTCCTGCTTATAGGAGTTTGTCCATAGACTAGTATGGGTGAGAGTGGCTTGTAGTCGACTCAATAAGCCTACCTTTTCAGGGACAGAATCTCGTAGGTAGTTGAGAACTTAACTGTGCAAGATGGAATTCACTCATTCCTACACTAAGGAATTAGATAGGTTGTTCCCTTAAGAACTGACTCCAGGTCTTGAACAACGGGCCCCGCCCTCTATGAGGGTATGAGTCTATGGTAGGACCTTAGACTTGTTGTTCATTAGAGGATTAGTGATGCTTAAGGAAAAAAGAGGTAATCATAGGGGTAAAGCGGTAATTTGACCCAACTGTGATTACGAACAACCTGTGAAGGGTCGACTCATGGGTAATGATTATATCTGTGGACACAATATTATCTACAGTGAAGAGAATGCAACTACAAGTCAATAGTGGAGTGACTTGTGGTTAATGAATATTGATTAACTGGATCAAAGAGTTTGATCAGTTAATCTCATATCATTGGAGCTCATGAACTGTAGGTCCATTAGGTCCCTCCGTTGGTTCAACATGATTATATTGAGGGTATAAAATTAGGAATGAAATTGAAGTGTTCAATTTCATACATGAGGTGTTATATCAATTGTATATGATATAATTGATATAATATATAGTTTTAATGTGAATTAGATTCACATATAAAGAATATACTAATGAGAGAATGAAAGAAGGGTAGGATTGTCATTTCCATCCTATTTCCTTATATATATATGTTGCATGAGATGCAACAAAGGAAAAGACATAGTGTGCCATTTGATTGTGTTGTTGGAAAGGTTTCAAAAACCACAATCTCTCTCTCTCACAACATCTCATCTTACCTAAGGGGAACCCACATTCCTCCCTCACCTAGAGAACAACGGAGAAGATCTAGTGATCGTGTCTTAGTCCATTTGTGTTCCAGTTGCTGAGATCGTCATCGTGGGAGAAAGGAGCACTAGAAGAAAAGTTCTTCAAAGGTACAATTTCTTGTTGTCCATTTTGTGTTTATATGCTTAATCTATTTAGTTTCGTTCTTGAATGAAATCGTTGTAACTAAATCGAGAGCGCGCGATTCACAATCGTTTCCACTGCGGATTCGATTCCCTTCACGATAGACTTCAATCAACACTCCAAGAAGAAGTCTATCAGTGACAATGATAGACTTTGATCAACATACCAAGGAAGAAGTCCATCAGTGACAATGATATACTTTTATCACTGATAGACTTGAATCAACATTACAAAGAAGAAGTCTATCAGTAACAGTGATAGACTTCTATCATTGATAGACTTTGATCAACATTCTAAAGATGAAGTCTATCAGTGATAGTGATAGATTTCTATCGCTGATAGACTTCAATCAACACTACAAAGAAGAAGTCTATCAGTGACAATAATAGACTTTGATTTAGTGATATGAGTCTATCATTTGGGCAAGAAAACAACGAAAAAACGGTATCAAAATTCAATAACGAAGAAATAGACTCTGATAGATAATCGAAAACATCAAAAATCAAAGAAATTAAGAGGAAACAAAAAAGACGGTCATTCGATAGAAAATAAAAAATGCTAACAGTAGAAGGAAACGAAAAATAAAGATGAATATAAGAAAACGTATTGTAGCTCTTCTCATTTGAAAGCACAACGTCGACTGCGAAAACGAAAAATGACAAAGAACTTTTAAAGTACGGTGGTTTTAGTGAGCTAAAGAAAGTGAAGAATAATAAGAAGGAAATGAAGAATTTCGTGCAATTGAAAAATTGAAGAAGTCGAAATAGTTGAAGAACGTTAGTGGGTGGGTGGAATTTTCCAATTTTCGCTATATTTACAATTTGTTTGAGCGCTTTGCTATATGAGCAAATATTTTGGGTCATTTTACTACCAGTCTAATTGCCCCTTTTTAAATGAGTTTATAGGGTTCTAATTTTTCATTATTAGATTATGCATTAATGGAAGGGTTCTCTACAATTAACTACATTAAAATCCAACAAAAATACCCATCATTTTACTCCACCAACCTTTTCTCAATTAGCTTGCTCAACCAGTCGCGACATTCAAATTTCTCTATCCCAAGGATACACGAAAATGCCCAAAAGATATGCTTCGTATATATCAACAACATATACTAGGTTTTTTTTGGTCATACATATACCACAAAAATGACAATATATGTGAAATTTAATATAATCTAGCATATATTGCCAAAAAAAAAAAAATTCTAGCATATATACTATGTTTATATGTAATAGTCCATCTTTATTGAAATATCATATATTAGTTATTCGCAAATATTTATACTTGGTATTTTTGTTCATCGTCACTATCGTGTCATTTTTAAATATATTCTCATTCTATATATTTTCCAAAAAAATTATATAAAATAAATATCTCATATATTAAATGTACACCTACATTTAAGAAATATATACATAGTATTGAACAACTATATACAATAATAAATATCCAAAATGGTGGAGTTGTACCAATGACAAGTTTCTTGTTGAGTATAACACCTTATTCGATCTCGATTCTAACATAGTGTATGTCATGACGACTAAAACAAACACTATGAATGAAAGAATGGTGAATATGCAGGAGTAGATCAATATCTTGATGAAGGCCACTGAAGAAAGAGGTTCTCAAATCACGTACTTAAAGAGCCAAATTGAGAACAAAAATGTTGCTGAATCAAGTTATATTTTTGTCGTCAAAGATCACAACAAAAAGAAGGTCGTTATGCAGGAAGATCAACTACAACACTCCACTTCGATTGTTTCACTATCTATCCAACAACTTGAAGACATGATAACCAACTCTATTTGAGCTTAGCATGGCGAGTCTTCTCAAAGTTTTCTCTTATATTCCAAACTATATAGTAAGAGGATCAATAACTTGAGAATGCTTACTAGGTATCAACCGCCAAAGTTTCAACCGTTTGATGGAAGAGCAATCCAAAATAATATGTTGCTCATTTCATTGAAACATGTGAAAATGCTGGCATACGAAGAGATCTATTGATCAAATAGTTTGTCCGAACATTGAAGAAGAATGCTTTTGATTGGTACACTGACCTGGAGCTCAAATTAGTAGGCAGTGTGGAATCGTTTGAAAAAGATTTTGTTAATTATTGAACTATTAGCATGTTTGAGCTCATCAACACTAGACAAAAAAAAAGTGAACTCGTTGTCAATTAAATAAATTGTTTGAGAGCCATGAATCTTGATTGTATAGATCATCTCATTGAATTATCTGCTGTTGAAATGTGCATTCAAGACATGCTCTGGAGACTTTTGTACATCCTCCAAAGTATAAAGTCTCGCAGCTTTGTAGAACTAGCAACTTGCACTCATGATATTTAACAAGTATTGCTAGTCGAGAAGAGAAAGACCTTATAGTCCCTAACATGAAGGAAGAAGAAAAGAACACCGAGATGACTTAAGAAGTATCTATGGCTGTAAAAGTAACCTTTCTTAAGTTGTCTTTGAACGACAAGAAGATTGAAAAGTGACAAGGAAATTAAAAGTGTTGCATAAATCTGAAAGAAAGAAAAAAAAAAATTTATTCTTTTCCTGATTCTAACATTCCTAACATGTTGGAATAAGTAATGTAAACATGACTGATTGAACTTAAAAAAAAATAGTAACATAAGTTAAGCATAATTGGAGAAGATGAGTTTTTACCTTTGAAGAAACCTCTTCATGTAATCCTTCTCTAATCTCGTACTTGTTCTCAACAATTAACTCGAACACCTCCAACAAATCTTCTTCGTTGTTCTCTAGGAGAGGGAGAATGGTGGGAGTTTGGGAGAATTTTTTTTTGAGAGAGAATTGGAGAATTGAGAGAATTTGTGAGTTTGGAAATCCCTATTTCTAAAAATGAACCATCAACCCAAACATGCATTTTTATATAGGGAGTGAAGGTGGAGATAACTTCCTCCACCCATTATCCCACTAAATGCATAAATTATGCATTATGCAAATCACATTTACATAATTGCATAATATAAGATATACCATACCTTATTATGCAAATCATATTTGCATAATTGCAAAGTATCATATATTTTATAAATTAAATCATATTCAATTTTTCTTGTCTCTCAATTCAATTATTTCCTCTAGTATTTAATATGAAACAATTTCATACTAAAACAATATTTTGAAATTAATTCAAACTATATATTATATCGATTATATCACATATAATCAATATAACTCTCATTTACCAAATTGAACACTTCAACTTCATGAAGGGATCGAATCCCGTAGCGAAAGCGTTGAAATTGCTTTTATCCACAATTACGTTGTCGAATCAAACACAAAAAAAAAAAAACATAAAAAGCTTAAGCATAACATGGAGGAAGAATCTTACCTTTGAAGAAACCTCTTTTTGTAAATCTCTAACGAACCTCTTGTTATCTCGCCGATCACGAACTCGAACGCCTCCACAAGATCTTCTCGTTGTTCTCTAGGAGAGAGAGAATGGTCGACTTCCTTTTTGGAGAAAGGGACAAAATGTAAAGAGAGAATTTGAGAAAAATGTGAATGTTTTGGAAATTACTATTTCCAAAAAATGAGAGTTCATACTTCAATGTGCATCCAAATGCATCTTTATATAGAGCGTGAGGGTGGAGGTAACTTCCTCCACCAATTGCCCACTACTTGTATATCTTATGCATTATGTAAATCAAATTTGCATAATTGCATAATATAATGTATCCTATACCTTATTATGTAAATCATATTTGCATAAATTAAATCATATCCAATTTTTCATATAACTCTATATTCCCTAATATTTAATATGAAACAATTTCATATCAAAATAATATTTAGAAATTAATCCAAATATAGTATATAGTTTATTATGAATCATATTCACATTAAACTATATATTATATCGATTATATCACATATAATCGATATAAATCCCATTTATGAAATTAAATATTTCAAGTTTGCTCCAAAACTTTATACCCTCGATATGTCCATATTGAGCCAATGGAGGGACTGCGACCTACAGATCATAAGCTCAAATGATACGAAATTAACTGATCAAACTATTTGATCTTGTTAATCAACATTCATTAACTACGAGTCACTCCACTATAGACTCGTAGCTGCACTCTTCTCACTATAGGGCAAGTTGTGTCCATTGATTAGCCAATGCCCATGAGTCGACTATTCACAGGTTGTTCGTAGTCACAACTGGATCAAATTACCGTTTTACCCCTGTGACTACCTCTTGCTCCTTAAGTACCACTCATCCTCTAATGAATAACTAGTTAATGGTCCTAGTATAAACAATGTCCCTCTCGGACCAGTGAGAGAGTGAGGCCCCGTTGTTCAACACTTGGATTCAGTCCTAAAGGGAATAACCGAACTAATTTCACTAGCTCAGAATCGAGTGAATTTCATCTCGCGGAGTTAAGTTCCCAGCTCCCCACGAGGTTCGTCCTTGAGAAGGTAGGCATATTGAGTCGACAGCTCTGGCCAATCTCACCCATACTAGCCTAAGGACTAACTCCTGGAGACAAGAGTTCGTAACCCGCTCAAGATTCACGTCGAGTCACTAATGGTCATCTATGAATTATTAAACCTAATCGTTTAACGGTTTTAAATCTGTTAGCTAATAATTTGCGGGCTGGTCTTGTACAAACTCATTGCATAGGATGCACCCACTCGCATGTCAACTAAATAAACGAATTGCCTCGTTTGTATCACATACAAAGTGGGTTGCATCCATAGTGTTACTAGGATGAGGTTCCCAACCTTATCCATATACTATAGACCATTTGGGTTACAGACTTGAACACGATCCTACCTATGTGTTTACTACACATTGTTCAAGTTCTCATAACCATAACCCTAGAGCTTAGTTTATTGGTTTTTATGTTTTAAATGCGAGAACACGATAAATGATGAAAAAATAACTCTTTATTAATCTCATCAGATATTTACAAACTACACGAGTTTAGGGCATAAAACCCCAACAAACTCCCACTTGACCTAAAACTAGTGGAGTACAACTTTACAAGTACAACATTACTAATAATGTAAATATAATAGACTAGGGCATTGAATACCCTTGTACAAAATACTCCTACATGGCCTAGTCAGGGCATCATTCGTAGGTCTAGACTCTTTAGGTGACTCTCAAACACCTTAGCCATGAGAGTCTTTGTAAAAGAATTAGCAACGTTGTGCTCGAAAGCTATCTTCGTGACGACCACGTCCCCTTGTTTCACAATTTCTTGTATCAGGTGATACTTTCGCTTGATGTGCTTTTCCCACTTTTGATTTCGAGGTTCCCTCGAATTCGCCACTCCACAACTACTATCACAATAAATGGTGAATGAAAAATTCATATTTGGAACAACTTTCAAATCTGTCATGAATTTCATTAACCAAATCACCTCCTTAGATGCTTTATAAGTTGCTACGTATTTGACCTCCATTGTGTAGTCCGCGATACATCCTTGCTTGATGCTTCGCCAAACTACAACTCCTCTATTAAGAGTAAACACTGACCCCAACGTGGATTTTAGAATTTTTATCGGTCTGAAAGTTAGAGTTTGTGTATCCTCTAAGGATCAAATCCTTAGCTCCATACATGAGCATATAGTCCCTCGTTCTCCTACAATACTTGAGGATTGCCTTAATCGCTGTCTAGTGATCACATCCCAGATTTGATAAGTATCTACTAACTATCCCTACTGCATAAAAGATGTTGAGCCTAGTACACAACATGACGTACATAAGGCTACCTACAATTGATGCATAAGGAATCCGTCTCATATCCTCAACCTCTTGAGGTGCTTTAGGACACTGTTCCTTAGACAGATGAACTCCTTTGTTGAAGCGTTTGGCCTAATCTCGTGTAGTTTGTAATACAGTAAAATTAAGTAAATAAAGGTTGTTTATTTATCAAAAAACTTTGTATCTCGCATTTTATAAACTTAATCGAATAAACTAAGCTCCATGGTCATATTATTTGACAGAACTAGAACTTGAACGGTGTGTAGTGGACACACGAGGAGGATCATGTTTGAGTTATTGACCCGAACGATCTCCAATATATGGATAGGGTTGCGAACCTCATCCTGGTAACACTGTGGATGCGACCCGCTTTGTATTAGATACAAACGAGGTGATCCAACTCGTTCATGTGGTTGACATGCGAGTGGGGGCATCCTGTGCAATGAGATTGTACAAGACCGGGCCGTAAATTATTTGATCTACTGATGTAACACCGTTAACACTGTTAGGACTAATAACTTCGTAGATGACCATTAGTGACTCACCCTTAATCCTGAACGTGTTACGAACTCTTGTCTGCAGGGGTATGTCGTTTGACTAGTGCGGGTGAGGGTGGCCTGAACGCTCACCCAATATGCCTATCTTCTTCGAGACAGAACCACGTGGGGAGCTGGGAAGTTAACTACGCAAGAAGGAATTTACTCGTTCCCGACCTAGGAAAACTAGAGGGGTTGTTCCCTTAAGTGTTGTCTTCAGGGCTTGGACAACGGGCACCCACCCTCTCACTCGCCCGAGAGGGATGTCTTTTAAGGTTGGACCATGCAATAAAGTTGTTCATTAGAGCAGCAGTGGGACTTAAGGAACAAGAGGTAGACACAGGGATAAAATGGTAAGTTGGCCTAGCTGTGACTACGAATAACCTGTGAAGGGTCGACTCACAGGCATTGGTTATATCGATGGATACAACTTGTCCTACAGTGATGAGAGTGCAACTACGAGCTTTAGTGGAGTGTAAACGCAGTTAATGAATGTTGATAATCGGATCAAAGAGTTTGATCGGTTAATCTCGTATCATTGGAACTCGTCATTTGTAGGTCCATTAGGTCCCTCGGTTGGCACAAATTGGACTAAATGAGGGTTTACAGTTTGAAGTGGATTTGAAGTGTTCAAATTCATTAAAAGGGTATTTATGTCTTTTATATGTGATATGATTGACATAATATATAGTTTAATGTGAATGAGATTCATAATAAACTATAGTGTAGCTTAATTATTTAATTAGGGTTAGTTTGGAGAAATTAGATTGAGAGAAATTAATTGAATATGATTCAACTTAAAATTCCACAATTATACAAATGTGATTTGTATAACAAGGTATGAGATACCTTAGATTATATGATATGCAAATATTATTTGCATATTATATGCTTGTGGTATTTTGGTGAATTGATGGAGATTTTAGCTTCACCACACACCATTATAAATAAGTGCTTGGAGAAACACTTGTGCATTCTTGCATTTTTTGGAAATCAATCCTAAAGAGCATTTTATTTGCTCTCTAGAATCCTCTCAATCTCAAAACTCTCTCCAACCCAAAATCCAAAAGGAGTCCCACAACTCTCCCTCATCCTCCCGAGAGCAATCGAGAAAATCAAGTGGAGGTGTCCCCTTGCATCGGTTCAACACTTTCGTTGGAGAGATCGTTGGATCGTGACCGAGGAGGAAACACGAAGAAGAGTTCTTCAAGAGGTTAGTATCAAAATACTTTCTGTTTTCTTCTCGTTTATGCATCCTTAATCTAGTTAGAAATCGTTTCTTTCAATATTAAGAAAATTAGAACAACAACGAAACAACGATGATTGACGTCGCAATTTCGCTGCGGAAAATCTATTCCCTTCAGTGTTTGAAAGACAATAAGCCCTTCTTGGAGTTCTGCATCTAATATCGAGGCAACATTTTGTTGATATACGATGCTTGAGACAGCGCTAAGTTTTGTTCTTGCAGTTCCAGAAAATCTGGATCCCTAGAACATATTGTGCTTCTCCCAAGTCTTTCATTTGGAATTGCGTAGCTAGCCATATCTTAATGTCAGTGAGGAATCCTACATCATTCCCAATGAGTAGGATTCCATCCACATACAACACTAGAAAAACGATAGAACTGTTCATGATTTTCTTGTATACACAAAGCTCCTCAACGTTTTGATCAAAGCTATAATATTTGATCGCCTAAAGCTAGTGGAGTACAACTTTAAAGTACAACATTACTAATAATGTAAATACAATAGACTAGGGCATTAAATACCCTTGTTCAAAATACTCCTACTTGCCCAAGTCAGGGCATCACTCGTAGACCTAGACTCTTTAGATGGCTCTAAAACACCTTAACCGTGAGAGCCTTTGTAAAAGGATCAACAACATTGTGCTCCAAAACTATCTTTGTGACGACCACGTCCCCTCGATGCACAGTTTTTCGTATCAGGTGATACTTTCGCTCGATGTGCTTTCCCCTCTTATGACTTCGAGGTTACCTTGAATTCACCATTGCACCATTATTATCGCAATAAAGGATGATTGGAAAATTTATATTTGAAACAAATTCCAAATCGGTCATGAATTTCCTTAGCCAAACCGTCTCCTTAACTGCTTCACAAGCTGCTACGTATTCGACCTCCATTGTGGAGTCTGCGATGCATCCTTGTTTGATAATTCACCAAACTAAAACTCCTCCGTTAAGAGTAAACACTGACCCTAACATGGATTTCCTAGAATTTTTGTCGGTCTGAAAGTCAGAGTTTGTGTATTCTGTATGGATCAAATCCTGAGCTCCATACATGCGCATGTAGTCCCACGTTCTCCTACGATACTTGAGGATTGCCTTAATCACTGTCCAACGATCACATCCTGAATTGGACAAGTATCTACTGACTATCCCTACTGCATAACAGATGTCGAGCCTAGTACACAACATGGCGTACATAAGGCTACCTATAGCTGATGCATAAGGAATCCGTTTCATATCCTCAACCTCTTGAGGTTTCTTAGGACACTGTTCCTTAGACAGATGTACGTCTGAAAGGAAATAAACCCTTCTTGGAGTCCTGCATCTTATATCGAGTCAATATCTTGTCAATATACGATGCATGAGACAAGGCTAAAGTTTTGTTCTTGTGGTTCCGAACAATCTAAATACCTAGAACATGTTGCGCTTCTCCCAAATTTTTCATATGGAATTGCGTAGCTAGCCATTTTTTAATGTCATTGAGGAATCCTACATCATTCCCCATGAGTAGGATGTCATCCACATACAACACTAGAAAAACGACAATATTATTAACGATTTTCTTGTATACACAAGGCTCATCAACACTTTAATCAACGCCATAAGATTTGATCTCCTCGTCAAACCTTATAATCCAAGACCTAGAGACTTGTTTTTGTCCATAGATAGACCGTCTAAGCCTACAAACCTTTTGCTCTTGGCCTTGTTCAATGAACCCTTTGGGTTGGTCCATGTAGATGTTTTCGTCAAGATTTCATTCAAAAAGGTTGTCTTTGATGGAGATCTAATCCTTTTGAGCAGCGGAAACGAGTTTGGTATCGTATTTGCTTGATTGTTTTGGTTATAAACAAAAACCAGTACATTGATACAACAGAACAAACATGTAAATCTAATCTAATTAGGCATAGAGATGTACATGCAAACATGCTGTGAAATTGTTAAACTAAGAGTTAAGAAGTTATTACCTTTGTAGTTTTTCCTCAAACCAGCAACTCCTTGCTCCAATGTTCACAGCAACACAACAACATCCAAAAATTTTCTGTTTTTCTCCAACAGAACACTACCACGAGGATAACCTCCTATATCTTTGAGTACCACTTAGATCAATTCCTTTGTGGGAAGGAATCCAACTTTTCGAGAAAAGGGGAATTGAGAGAGTGAGAGAGAATTTTTTCTGTGAGTACAATCGAATTGATCGATCCAGTGAAGCTTGTCCCTTCTCACCAGGAGAAGGACACTTTAGTGGGTAACTCCCCACTCCCTATCGATAAGGGAATGGGGGTGATGGGAACGTGTCATCGTGACACGTTCCCAATTAATTAATTAATTCAAATTAATTAATTAATAAAATTAATTAATTTAAATTATATTTAATTCAATAACATATTATAAATAATGATTAAATCTCATTTAATCATTTTACCCCTTAACCTATAGTTTAATGCACATCAAATGCACATTAGATTTTAACCTATAGTTTTTAATGAATCACATTCACATTTGAATTTAATATTTGAACTCTTTCAAATATTTAATTCTTTCATGTAATTTAATATGAACCATATTCACATTAAATTTATAATATATAGTTCCAAAACTATATAATTATATCGTATCAACATACATTATGTTTATTCTCTTATGAATTTGAACATTTCAAATTCAAACGATCTATGAACCCTTTACGAGCTAGAAGATGGACCTAATGGACCTACATATCAGAAGCTCCAACGATACGAGATTGCTCGGTTAGTTTCATTAACCTCTCAATCAACATTCGTTAACTGCAGGAACACTCCACTAAAGTCCCGCAGCTACACTCTTCTCACTGCAGATATATTTCTGTGTCCACGGATATTTACCAATAACAACAATTCAATCCTTCACGAATGTTCGTAACACCAACTGGGTCAAATTACCATTTTACCCCTGGGTTACATCTTGTACCTTAAGTACCAATGCTCCTCTAATGAACAATTTGTTTGTGGTCCTACCAATAAACAGAGTCCCTATCAGGCCAATGCGAGGGTCGGGCCCTATGTTCAAGTCCCAGAGTCACCACTTAAGGGAACATTTCTCTACTTACCCTAGTAGGCAGGAAGGAGTGAATTACATCTTGCAAAGTTAAGTTCTCAACCACTCACTCGGTCTTGTCCCCAAGAAAGTAGGCATATTGAGTCGGCGAATCTGGCCACTCTCACCCATACTAGTCAAAGGACAATCCCTCGCGAACATGAGTTCGTAACCTGCTCAGGATTGAGATCAAGTTGCCTAGGTCATCCCAGTGAAATAGAAACCTAACTAGTCAACGGAGTTACATCTTGTAGTTACTATTTCGCGGTGTGGTCTTTTGGAATCTCATTACATAGGATATCCCCACTCACATGTCATCTACACGAACACGTTAGGATCACAGTGTTTGTATCATATACAAAGTGGGCCACATCCATAGTTTTACCAGGGTAAGGTACCCAAACCTTATCCCCTAACTATAGACCCTTTAGGCTGTATCTCGAACCGAGATCCTTTATATGTACACTACATTCTGCTAAAGATTCATATTACAACCTTGGATGTTTAGTTTATTGGATTTAGGGTTTAAACAAAAGTAATATCGAACAATAACTCTTTATTGAAATAATAACACTTTATTACTATAATTAGAACATAATTACAAACTACGAGTTGTAGGGCACAAAACCCAACAAACTCCCACTTGAACTAAAACTCTAGTGGGGTACATCATAATCTAAAATAGTGGTTATAAAGATAGAAATACAATAAACTAGGGCATCCATATACCCCATTACATATCTCCCACTTGCCCTAGATTAGCCTATGTACATATCTCGTAGACCTAGACTTTCCAAATGACCCTCAAACAGTTTTGCTGTGAGAGTCTTTGTAAACGGATCAACAATATTGTGCTCCGAAGCGATCTTCGTGACTGTCACATCTCCTCGTTGGACTATCTCTCGTATCAGGTGATACTTTCTCTCGATGTGCTTGCCTCGCTTATGGTTGCGAGGTTCCTTCGAATTGGCTACCGCACCACTGTTGTCACAGTATAAGGTGATGGAAAATTCCATATTTTGAACAACTTCCAAATCAGTAAGGAATTTCCTTAGCCAAACAACCTCTTTAGCTGCTTCGCAAGCAGCGACATACTCAGCCTCCATCGTGGAGTCAGCGATGCATCCTTGCTTGATGGTTCACCATACTATAGCTACCCCGTCAAGGGAGAAAACTGATCCCGATGTGGATTTCTGAGAATCCTTATCGGTCTGAAAATCAGAATTAGTGTATCCAGTAAGGATCAAATCCTTAGTCCCATACACAAGCGTATAGTCCCCGTTCTCCTAAGATACTTGAGGATATTTTTAATCGCTGTCCAAAGGGTCTAACCTCGGATTGGATTGGTACCTCATCGACTATTCCCACTTGCATAGCAAATGTCCGGCCTCGTGCACAACATAACATACATTAAGCTACCTACTGCAGAGGCATAGGGAATACGTCTCATATCCTCAACTTCTTGAGGTGTCTTAGGACACTGTTCCTTAGACATATGAACTCCATGCCTTAAGGGTAATAAGCCCCTCTTGGAATTTTGCATCGAATATCAGGACAACATTTTGTCGATATAAGACGCTTGAGACAGTGCTAGCGTTCTGTTCTTGCGATTCCTGAAGATCTGAATCCCAAGAACACATTGCGCCTCTCCCAAATCTTTCATTTGGAATTGGGTCGCCAACCAATTCTTTATGTCAGTAAGATATCCTACATCATTCCCAATGAGTAGGATATCATCCACATAAAGTACCAAGAAAGCTACTTTGTTGTTGATGATCCTCTTGAAAACACAAGGCTCATCAACGTTTTGGTCAAAACCATAAGACTTGATCGCAGTATCAAACCTTATATTCAAAGATCTGGATGCTTGTTTCAACCCATAAATGGATCGATTGAGCTTGAAAACTTTTTGCTCATGACCTTGGGTTATGAACCCTTCGGGCTGAGACATATAGATACTCTCGTCTAGATTACCATTCAAAAAGGCAGTCTTGACGTCCATTTGCCTGATTTCATAATCATAAAACGCGACTATCGACAAGAGTATCCTTATAGACTTGATCAAAGCAATAGGGGAAAAAGTTTCTTCATAGTCAACCCTTCCCTTTGGGTAAAATCCTTTGCTACAAGTCTAGCCTTAAAGGTATGTACCTTTCCGGCTGCATCTCTCTTTCTCTTATAGATCCATTTACACCCTATGGGTCTAATCAGGTTGGTCTACAAGTTCCCATACTGAATTGAAGTCCATTAACTCCATTTCAAGGTCCATGGCTTTGATCCATTGGTTCTTGTCTACGCCATTCATTGCCTGTTTATAAGACAATTGATCTTCTACACTGTCATCAGGTATGACGACTTGAGTGTTAGCTAAACCCAAGTAGAGGTTAGGTTGGGAAACAACTCTCCCACTGCGTCGAGGCATTCCCAACTATTGAGAAGGACGAGACTGACTTGAGGTGCTTGCTCCTCTATCAACTCTTGATGAAGGTCCACCTTGATCAACAACTCTTGTTGGTTTATCTGTAGCTTCATCTAGCACTAATTTACTACGCGGTTTATGGTTTCTCATGTGATCTTCCTCCAAGAAAGTGGCGTTTGTCGATACAATCACCTTGTTTTCATGTGGGTCGTAGAAAAGACCACTTCTCGTTTCTTTTGGATAGCCAACAAACTGACACAATCTTGAACGAGGTTCCAGTTTCTTTGGGTTTGTCACTAGCACGTGTGCCGGACAACCCCAAATCCTGAAGTGTTGTAAACTAGGTTTACGCCCCTTCCACAATTCAAAAGGTGTTTCTGAAACACTTTTTGATGGAAACAATGTTCAAGATTTGAATCTGCTTCTCTCTCACAGTATCCCCAACACTTAAATGCAGAATTGAGCATATCTCATCATAGAACGAACCATGTCCAACAAGGTTTTATTTCTCCTTTCTGAGCCACCATTTTGCTGTGGTGTATTAGGTGCTGAGAGTTGAGATTTAATTCCATGTTTTATCAAATAGTCCTAGAATCTTAAATCCATATACTCTCTACCTCGATCGGATCGAAGTGTTTTAATGGTTTTCCCTAATGCATTTTCTACTTCAGCCTTATACTCTTTGAACTTTTCAAGAGCCTCAGACTTATGATGCATTAGGTATAGATAACCATACCTTGAATCATCATCTATGAAAGAGATGAAATATTCGTACCCTCCTCGAGTTTTAACATTCACCGGACCACAAAGATCCGAATGTATAAGTTCTAGGAGTTCTATGGCTCTGTAACCTTTTCCCGTAAAAGAACGCTTGGTCATTTTACCTTCCAAGCAAGATTCGCAAGGAGGTAAATAATCATCTTCTAACTTGTTTAAAAGTCCATTCTTAGACAGTCTCTCAATCCGGTTGAGATTAAGATGACCAAGTCTAAGATGTCATAGATAGGTATTATTGTTTGGAGAAATTCTTTGCCTTTTACTTTGAGTATTAGCAGTTTTAAACATCTCAAGATTTAAAATTGCTTTAGATTTATTCAGTTTAAGTACATACAAGCCGTTTTTCAATTTAGCAGAACAAATATTGACACCCTATTTTAAAATGAACGCTTCATTTAGTGAAAATGAAATACAATATCCAAGTTCTATTAAACAGGAGATAGAAATTAAGTTCCTCTTAATCTTAGGAACTATATACAGATTTTTTAATAAAAGAAATCTATCTCCGAAAAATAGCTTGGCATCTCCCACTGCATGAGCTGAGACGACGTCTCCCGTTCCTACCTTGAGCATCATCTCACCCTCTCCAAGCTCCTTGAATGAACTAGTTTCCTGAAACGAAGAGTAAACATGATTAGTGGCTCCTGGATTAAGTATTCAGGTAAAATCATCATTTTCCACTAAACAAGTTTCAAGAACATGTAAATCTAATTTACCTTTCTTCTCTTTGAGCTCAACAAGGTATTTTGGGCAGTTTCGCTTCCAGTGCCCATCCACATTGCAGTGGAAAAATTTTCCTTTGTCTGCAACCTTGGCTTTTCCCTTCCCTTTGTCAGCAGAAGGTGCCTTCTTTTTCCCTCCCATCTTCTTCTTTTGAGTCTTCTTAATCCCATAAGATGAACTACAAGACTTAGTCCCTGAGGATGAACCCTCTGGAACCTTCTGGAATGGGAAAACAGATTTGTCTCTCCATCAGCCTGTCCCTTATTCTTCATGAGAGACTGGAAAGTTTGTAGTTCGTTTAGGAGGGTAGTCAGGTTATACTGTATCTTGTTCATCACTACATTGCTGCAGAATTGTAGGAAACTCTTCGGAAGAGATTCCAGGATGAACGAGACCTGACTTTGCTCGTCAATGACCGCTCCGTTCATCTCAGTCACGTTAAAGTGGACCATCAGATCGAGAACGTGTTCTCTCACCGATGCCCCTCCTTCATACGGGAGTTATAAACGTATTTGAGGGATTCGTGTCGAATCTGTCCAAACAGTTGTCCAAACATATCCTGCAACGAACTCATGATCTCACGAGCTGAGACCATGCCCTCGTGCTTTTTGGCTAGAACTTCAGAAACACTAGTCAAAAAGTAGACTTTGGCCTTATCATTGGCCTTGATCCAGTGGTCGTACGCCTCCTTAACAGATTGAGGAGCGTTTCGAGCAGGGACCTGAAGACATTCCTCAGTTAGTACAAACCGTAGGTCGTCAACAACAAGAATCGTATTCAGGTTGGACTTCCACGTAGTAAAATTCTCATCAGTTAAACGATCGCTTTTTAATAAGGCCATTATCGAGGACGACATGCTAAAAATCAAAAATAGTTCTAATGAGTTAGGCCTTTTAACCCATTATAAAACCAATCAAATTTAGCAAAATTTTTAAAGAACCCTAATGTTTAAACTAAACCCAATGTTTAAATTAAACCTTTAATTTTGCAACGATACTTCAAGGGTTTAGAACAAAAGCCTCCGTCGGGCGGTCAGTCATTCCTCCCCTGAATTGAGACTTTCTCACCAATTCTCACTACTGTAACATCTCATGTCCCAATGGTCCTTAGCTACCGTTTGTTTGGTCAAGGACTTGTTAACTAGCTTAACTCATCCCGTAAATGTGACCCTACCATTTTCAGATCCAATAGGTCCGAGCCAACAGGCTACTATTAAGAAAGATAACTGTTGGCAAATTACCTAAGAGACCCTATCCATTTATGGAGTTCACGGTGTTATGATCCCTATAGTCAGGCCGTCCGTAGGGTTTGGCTGTTCTAGGACAACCTAGCAGGCGGATTATGGAAATCTCACCGTGCGACCTAATGGAGGAGACCGTAGGATACGTCGACACGCGTCCTGCTCCCATTTACTATGGATACATTCCTCATTCACCTTGGTATTGAACCATGCAAACACATACCGCAGGGGGACACCCTATTGACGCCACATAGCCTTATGGGAATCGAATCCCGCAGTGGAAGTGAGTGTGAATCGCGCGTTCTTGATTTCATTACGAAGATTACATTCAAGAACAAATTTATCTATATTAAGCATATAATATAAGATGGACAACAAGATTTACCTTTGAAGAACCTTTCTTCCAGTGCTCCTTCTCCCACGACCACGATCTCAGCAACACGAACCCGAACGTTCACCGACACTACAACCGGATCTTTTCCGTTGTTCTCTAGGTGAGGGAGGAATGTGGGTTCCCTTTAGGTGTGATGAGATGTTGTGAGAGAGTTTGTGTTTTGGAACTTTTCCAACAACACAACAAAAGCTTAGGTTTGGCTTACTTGCTTGCATAACCTAGTTGCATCTTATGCAACTATATATATAAGGAGATGGGATGAAAATTACCATCCTATCCCTTTTTCATTCTCTCTTTACTATATAGTTAATATGTGAATCTAATTCACATTAAAACTATATATTATATCAATTATATCACATATAACTGATATGACATCTCATATATGAAATTGAACACTTCAATTTTATTCGTAACTTTATACCCTCAATATAACCATGTTGAGCCAACGGAGAGACCTAATGGACCTACAGTTCATAAGCTCCAATGATGTGAGATTAACTGATCAATCTCTTTGATCCAGTTAATCAATATTCATTAACTAAAAGTCACTTCACTATAGACTTGTAGTTGCACTCTGCTCACTGTAGATTATATTGTGTCCACTGATATAATCATTACCCATGAGTCGACCCTTCACAGGTTGTTCATAATCACGACTGGGTCAAATTACTGTTTTACCCTATGATTACCTCTTTATTCCTTAAGCACCACTGATCCTCTAATGAACAGCAAGCCTATGGTCCTACCATCGACTCATACCCTCATAGAGGGCGGGGCCCCGTTGTTCAAGACCTGGAGTCAGTTCTTAAGGGAACAACCTATCTAATTTCTTAGTGTAGGAATGAGTGAATTCCATCTTGCACTGTTAAATTCCCAACTACCTACGAGATTCTGTCCCTGATAAGGTAGGTTTATTGAGTCGGCTACAGGCCACTCTCACCCATACTAGTCTAAGGACAAACCCCTATAAGAAGAAGTTCTTAATTTGCTCAGGATTCAGGTCGAGTCACTAATGACCATCTATAAATTACTAGTCTTATCCTGTTAACGGTGTTAGACTGGTTAGACTTATAATTTGCAGTCCGATCTTGTATGAACTCTTCATACAGGATGCCCCCACTCGCATGTCAACTACATGAATGAGTTGGACTACCTCATTTGTACTAATTACAAAGTGGGTTGCATCCACGGTATTACCAGAATAAGGTTTCCAACCTTATTCTTATACCATAGACCATTTAGGTTATATTCTTGAACACAATCCAAATAGTGTCCACTTAACTGATGTTCAAGATATATTATAAACTTGTAGCTTAGTTTATTGGATTGATAAAGCAAGAATATAATTTTATCAAAACAAATAACATTTTATTTATTTGATCAAAATTACACAAGTTTAGGGCATAAATCCCAACAATTTCCCACTTGACCTAAAGCTTGTGGAGTACTAAAATATTACAGTGATGTAAATACAATAAACTAGGGCATTTAATCCCCTTTGTACAAAATACTCCCACTTGCCCTAGTTGGGGAACACTTGTAAACCTAGGCATTCTAGGTGACTCTCAAATACTTTAGCCGTGAGAGCCTTTGTATAAGGATCAACAACGTTGTGCTCTGAGGCTATCTTCGTGACAATCACGTCTCCTCTATGCACTATCTCCCGGATGAGATGATATTTTTGCTCAATGTGCTTTCCTCTCTTGTGACTTCGAGGTTCCCTCGAATTTGCCACTGCACCACTGTTATCGCAATACAGTGTGATGCGCAAAGTCATATTTAGAACAACTTCCAAATTTAGCATGAATTCCCTTAACCAAACGACCTTTTTAGCTGCTTCACAAGCTGCTACATATTCGACCTCCATGGTGGAATCAACGATGCATCCTTGCTTGACGCTTCGCCATACTACAACTCTTTTGTTAAGAGCAAATACTGACCCTGATGTAGATTTCTGAGAATCTATATCAGTCTGAAAGTCAGAATCCGTGTATCTTGTAAGGATCAAATCCTTAGCCCCATACACAAGCATGTACTTCCTTGTTCTCCGTAGATACTTAAGGATTGTTTTAACCGTTGTCCAGTGTTCAATCTACTGACCATTCTAACTGCAAAACAGTTGTCAGGCCTAGTACACAACATGGCGTACATCAGGCTCCCAACAACTAATGCATAAGGAATCCGTCTCATATCCTCAACGCCTTGAGGTGTCTTAAGACACTGTTCCTTAGACAGATGGACTCTATGTCTAAAAGGCAATAAGCCTTTTTTGGAGTCTTGCATCTTAAACCTTGACAACACTTTGTCTATGTAAGATGTTTGAGACAAGGCTAGTGTTTTATTCTTGTGGTTCCGGACAATCTGGATCCCAAGAACAAACTATGCATCACCCAAATATTTCATTTGAAATTGCGTAGCTAGCCAATTTTTAATGTCAGTAAGATATCCTACATCATTCTCAATGAGTAGGATATCATCCACATATAGAATTAGGAATGCGACCGAACTATTGATGATTTTCTTGTAGACAGAAGGTTTATCATCATTTTGGTGAAAACCATAAGATTTGATTGCCTCATTAAATCTTATATTCCAGGACCTAGAGGCTTGTTTCAGTCCATAAATTGACCTTTTAATCCGGCAAATCTTTTGCTCTTGTCTTGGATCAATGAACCCTTTGGGTTGGTCCATGTAGATGTTTTCCTCAAGATTGCCATTCAAAGAGGCTGTCTTGACATCCATTTGCCATACCTCATAGTCATAATATGCGGCAATGGCAATTAGGATACATATAGACTTTACCATAACAACAGGTGAAAAGGTTTCCTCATAGTCAACCGCTTCAACCTGGGTATAACCCTTTGCTACTAGTCTAGCTCTAAAGGTTTGCACCTTTCCATCTACACCACGCTTTCTCTTGTAGATCCACTTACAACCTATAGGTTTTACCCCATCAGGTTTATCTACAAGAACCCAAACAGAATTGAAGTACATAGACTCCATTTCTTAGTCCATGGCTATGACCCATTTGTCTTTGTCTTTGTCAACCATTGCTTGATTATAAGTCAATGGATCCTCGCAGTTATCATCTGGTATAACAACTTGGGTTTCAGATAACCCATGTAACGGTAAGGTTGTGTTATAACCGTCCCACTACGTCGAGGCATACTCAACTCTTGAGATGGACTCTCTTGACTAGACAAGCTAGTATCAACAACTTTTGTTGACGTACTAGTTTTATTAGCAACCTTTGCTATTGTTCCGTCTAACTCACTCAACACAATTTTACTTCTTGGTTTGTTGTTCCTTATGTGGTCCTCCTCTAAGAAAGTGACATTTGTCGACACAAAACCCTAATCTTCCTTAGGATCATAGAATAAACCACCTTTTGTGTCTTTTGAGTAGCCTACGAATAGGCACAATTTTGAACGTGAATCCAACTTCTTTGGATTTTTCACAAGCACATGTGCTGGACAACCCCATATTCTGAAATGACATAAACTTCCTTTACGTCATTTCCAGAGTTCAAAAGGTGTTTTAGAAACACATTTTGAGGGCACACTATTCAAAATGTATACCGCAGTCTTTACTGCGTAACCCCAAAATGAACTAGGGAGATGAGCATAACTCATAGTTGATCGAACCATGTCCAACAAGGTTCTATTTCTCCTTTCCGATACACCGTTTTGTTGTGGTGTACCGGAAACCGAGAGTTGAGTTGTAATTCTATGTTCTATCATATAGTTTGGGAATTTTAAATCCATGTACTCTCCACCTCGATCCGATCAAAGTGTTTTAATTGTTTTACCCAATTGATTTTCAACCTCAGTCTTGAATTCCTTGACCTTTTCAAGTGCTTCAGACTTATGTTGTATTAGGTAAATATGCCCAAATCTGGAATAATCATCTACAAAGGATATGAAATATTCATAACCTCCTCTGGCTATAACACTCATCGGACCACAAAGGTCTGAAAGCTCAAGAGGTTCTTTGGCTCCATAACCTTTTCCACTAAAAGGTCTTTTAGTCATTTTGCCTTCTAGGAAGGATTCACATACAGGTAAAGTATTTTCTTCTAACTCATTTAGAATTCCATTCTTTACCAATCTCTCAATCCTATTGAGATTAATGTGACCAAATCTAAGATGCCAAAGATGAACATTTTCTTTAGGAGAAATTTTATGTTTCTTAGTTTGTGCGTTTGCAGTTTTAAATAATTTAGTGTTCAAAACCATTTTGACTGAATTGGCCTTAAAACATACAATCCATTTTCTACTGAGTTGAACATATTTCCATACCTTTCTTTAAATTAAACACTTTATTCATTGAGAAAGAAACAAAAATACATTATTCTATAAGACAAGAAATTGAAATAAGGTTTCTAGAAAACCCTAGTATGACTAATATATTGTCCAACAACATATATTTCTTGCCAAAGTAAAGCTTCATCATGCCTACTACTACAACTGAGACGACTTCTCCATTTCCAACCCGGAGCATTATCCCTCCTTTATGTAGCTGCTGCCAGGAATCAATTCCCTGAAAAGAAGTGCAAACATGATTAGTGGTGCCTGAATCAAGTATCCAAGCAGTTTTATGATTATCCATTAAACAAGCTTCTAGGAAAAGTAAATCATATTTACCTTCCTTCTTCTTTTCTGCAATGTACTTCGGACAGTTCCGTTTCCAATGCCCGTCTTCATTGCAGTGGAAACACTTTCCTTTGTCAGCAACTTCTTTGACTTTCTTGCCCTTCTGGGCGGCAACTTTGTCAGCTCGATTCCCCTTACCAACATTCTTCATGTTCTTCTTCTTCCCTTTCAGGTTAGAAGAAGATGAAGCCATTGGTTTTGTTCCAGAGGTCGAACCTCTGTGATAACTCCTACTGGC
Organism: Trichosanthes cucumerina; assembly: GCA_036507285.1. Lineage (NCBI taxonomy): Eukaryota > Viridiplantae > Streptophyta > Magnoliopsida > Cucurbitales > Cucurbitaceae > Trichosanthes > Trichosanthes cucumerina. The sequence continues at coordinate 6,819,841 of CM071837.1, forward strand.
AACATTTGCCTCACCTTTCGATCCCTGAATTTTCATCAAAGATTGAAAGGTCTGGAGTTCATTCAGAAGGGAGGTAAGGATAAAAGTAAGCTTGTTCATAACAACATTACTTCTAATCTGTAGGAAACTATTTGGAAGGGATTCCAGAATAAAGCTTACCTGACTCGATTAATCGATGTAAGCACCATTCAACTCCGCGATGTTAAAGTACACCATCATATCCAGGACATGATCTCGAATTGATGTACCCACTGGCATCATCGAGTTGAATATGTACTTTAGGGCATTGTGTCGGGCCTATGTGGACTGTAGTCCAAACATACCCTGCACAGAATCCATAATTTTCTTAGCGGTTATCATGGCCTCATGCTTCTTGGCTAATATGTCAAACATACTTGCCAGCATGTAGACCTTGGGCTTATCATTAGCCTTGATCCATCGATCATATGCATCACGAACATTTCGTGACGCATTCGAGCATGGCACCTGAGGACACTCCGCAGTTAGAACAAACTTAAGATTGTCCACTACCAATATAGTGTTGAGTTTGTTTTTCCACGTCATCATATTCTCCCCGGTTAATTTTTTCGCACCCAATAAGGAAATTATAGAGCTAGACATTTTACTGAAAAATTTACAAACAAAACTTGTATGAGTTTCTTGCAATAATTGTCTAATCCAATCATGTTTTAGCTAATTATCAAATGATTCCTAGATCATTTATAATTTGCAATGATACACCAAAGGTTTAGAATGTATGACAATCAAGGGGTAAAAAAACTCTCTCCTCGGATCAAGACAATCTTGACCAAAACCTAATGCCAGAATAACTCTTATTCCTATAGGCTTTAGTTACGATTATTCGGTCAGGATACTGACACTACTTATGTACCTTCTGAGGGTAACCCTCTGTCTTTAGATCCCAGAGTCCCTATCCAATAAAATGCGCCGAAGGGAGGACTAGATTGAAAAACAGACTAAGAAAATCTTTATCCCTTTCGTGTGTTTACTGTGTTCGATCCCCTATGATCAAGCCCTCCGAAGGGATTGTCTGGTCCAGGCCAAACTAGCAGCCTGACCATAGTGATCTGACGGTGTAAACCGACTGAAGAGACCATAGGTTTTGTTTTCACTAAACCTGCGTCCACTCACTATTAGTACCCTCTCCATTCACCTTGATATTGACTCATACAAACACCATCCGAAGGGGGACGCTTCAGTTTGCGCCACGAGGCCAAGTATGAGTCTCACGGTGTGAACTTCCCAGAGATACGTAGGTGGAAAAATATGTATCATATACACTTTTCCTCCCACTGGATACTTTAGATCTATAGGAATCTTACTTAGGCTAAACCCGGCTAATGGTTTTACCTAAAGGTATCAATATAACTCTTATATTGATTTTTATCCTAAGTTTGCTAATATAACTTTTATATTAAGCCTAGGATTTCTAGTTTATTAACCCCTTAATAAACCCGTGACACTACTATGATTTATAAACCCTCTGATTAAATTTCACTCCCAGGTCCCCATGTAGGGGTGTTCCGTTTCCGTTAGCTTAAATACCCCAACCTTGACAGAACTTTCCTTAGACAGAGTTCCACTTTTAATCATTGTTTATAAATCACTTGGTTCCTAATTCACATCTAATTAGAACTAGATAACCTAAGATATATTATTTCCATGTTCTAAACATTTTAAAACTAATAATTAACCTTAGGTGACATGCATACTATATTATAGTGCTTGATCATTCATCTCATGAATAATAAGACATGCATAGCATAATCATCTCATGATTCATAATGCATGTCAATGCTGTCCATAAATTAATATAACAACTTTATATTAATTAATCATGCAAACTATATAATATAACTCTTTATATTATAAATGATGCATTGAAATGCTTAACCTAAGGTGAGATTTCTAAATTAATAGCATACATTATGCATGGCAATAATTACACAACAATTGCATAATTTAAATAACAAAATTATACCAATTTCGGCACCCTAAAAATAATTTTAATTAATATAATCTAATTATATTAATTAAAATTAAATAAATAAAATATAAATAAATATAAAATGTTTTTATATTTATTATATATAATAAAAACGGATTTTCGCCTATAGGATAACTCGCTGAAACGCCTTCGGCGTTGCAACGCTGATGGCAGCGTTGCAACGGTTCATGTTGTCCGTTTCCGCCCGTTGAAGCGCGTTGCAACGCTGCCTCTGATGCGCGCTCCTTCCGCAAGCGCAGCGTTGCAACGCCAATGAACAACGTTACAACGCTGCACACAGACAACATGTGGAATCTCCATTCCTTGCTCGTTTTCGCTCCGTTCTTCTCAGCAACCACCTTGCCTCCATCGACACGGACTTACAGACTCGATCCAAAATTAAAATTTCACAAAACACTGGGCCCTTACATTGAATGATTCAATAAAGAAATTGTAAATCTAAGTGTCAAAATTGAAAACGTCTAAATTGCAAACCGTTCATACATCACATGCAAAACAGTAAATCCCACATTTTTCTTGAAGAACATAGAATGTAAATTAAGAACACAATTGGGCTCTGGAACTAATTGATGGGAATCGAATCCCGCAGGGGAAGCGATTGTGAATCACGCGTTCTTAATTTCGTTACAAAGATTACACTCAAGAACAAATTTATCGAGATTAAGCATATAATATAAGATGGACAACAAGATTTACCTTTGAAGAACCTTTCTTCCAGTGCTCCTTCTCCCACACCACGATCTCAGCAACACGAACCCGAACGTTCACCGACACTACCACCAGATCTTCTCCGTTGTTCTCTAGGTGAGGGAGGAATGTGGGTTCCCTTTAGGTGTGATGAGATGTTGTGAGAGAGTTTGTGTTTTGGAACATTTCCATCAACACAACAAAAGCTTAGGTTTGGCTTACTTGCTTGCTTAACCTAGTTGCATCTTATGCAACTATATATATAAGGAGATGGGGATGGAAATTACAATCCTATCCCTCTTTCATTCTCTCTTTAGTAAATAGTTAATATGTGAATCTAATTCACATTAAAACTATATATTATATCACTTATATCACATATAACTGATATGACATCTCATATATGAAATTGAACACTTCAATTTCATTCTGAACTTTATACCCTCAATATAACCATGTTGAGCCAACGAAGGGAGCTAATGGACCTACAGATCATGAGCTCCAATGATGTGAGATTAACTGATCAAACTCTTTGATCCAGTTAATCAATATTCATTAACTACAAGTCACTCTACTATAGACTTGTAGTTGCACTCTCCTCACTCAGAGATTATATTGTGTCCACCGATATAATCATTACCCATGAGTCGACCCTTCACAGGTTGTTCGTAATCACGACTGGGTCAAATTACCGTTTTACCCCTGTGATTACCTCTTTATTCCTTAAGCACCACTGATCCTCTAATGAACAACAAGACTATGGTCCTACCATTGACTCATACCTTCATAGAGGGCAGAGCCCCGTTGTTCAAGACCTGGAGTCAGTTCTTAAGGGAACAACCTATCTAATTCCTTAGTGTAGGAATGAGTGAATTCCATCTTGCACAGTTAAGTTCCCAACTACCTACGAGGTTTTGTCCCTGAGAAGGTAGGCTTATTGAGACGGCTACAGGCCACTCTCACCCATACTAGTCTAAGGACATACCCCAATAAGCAGGAGTTCTTAACTTGCTCAGGATTCAGGTCGAGTCACTAATAACCATCTATAAATTACTAGTCTTATCCTGTTAACGTTGTTACACTGGTTAGACTAATAATTTGCGATCCAGTCTTGTATGAACTCTTCATACAGGATGCCCCCACTCGCATGTCAACTAAATGAATGAGGTGGATTACCTCATTTGTACTAATTACAAAGTGGGTCGCATCCATGGTGTTACCCGAATGAGGTTTCCAACCTTTCTCTTATACCATAGACCATTTAGGTTATATTCTTGAACTCAACCCAAATAATGTCAACTACACTGATTTCAAGATAAATGTTATAACCTTGGAGCTTAGTTTATTGGATTTATTAAACCAAGACTGTAATCTTATAAAAAGAAATAACACTTTATTTAATTGATAAAAATTACACAAGTTTAGGGCATAAATCCCAACAATCTCCCACTTGACCTAACGCTTGTGGAGTACTAAACGTTATAGTAATGTTAATACAATAAACTAGGGCATTTAAACCCCTTTGTACAAAATACATTCACTTGCCCTAGTTGGGGATGACTTGTAAACCTAGACCTTCTAGGTGACTCTCAAATACTTTAGCCGTGAGAACCTTTGTAAAAGGATCAACAATGTTGTGCTCTGAGGCTATGTTCGTGACAATCACGTCTCCTCTATGCACGATCTCCCGGATGAGATGATACTTCCGCTCTATGTGCTTTCCTCTCTTGTGACTTCGGGGTTCCCTCGAATTTGCCACTTCACCACTGTTATCACAATACAACGTGATGGGCAAAGTCATGTTTGGAACAACTTCCAAATTTCGCATGAATTACCTTAACCAAAAGGCCTCCTTAGCTGCTTCACAAGCTGCTACATATTCGACCTCCATGGTGGAATCAGCGATGCATCCTTGTTTGACGCTTCGCCATACTACAACTCCTCCGTTAAGAGTGAATACTGACCCTGATGTAGATTTTTGAGAATCTTTATCAGTCTGAAAGTCAAAATTCGTGTAGCCTGTAGGATCAAATCCTTAGCCCCATACACAACATGTAGTTCCTTGTTCTCCGAAGATACTTAAGGATTGTTTTAACCGCTGTCTAGTGTTCAAGTCTCGGATTAGATTGATACCTACTGACCATCCCAACTGCAAAACAGATGTCGGGCCTAGGAAACAACATGGCATAGATCAGGCTCCCAACAGCTGATGCGTAAGGAATCCGTCTCATATCCTCAACTCTTGAGGTGTCTTAGGACACTGTTCCATAGATAAATGGATTCCATGTCTAAAAGGCAATAAGCCCTTTTTGGAATCTTGCATCTTAAACCTTGACAACACTTTGTCTATGTAAGATGCTTGAGACAAGGCTAGTGTTTTGTTCTTGCGGTTCCGGAAAATTTGGATCCCAAGAACAGACTGCGCATCACCCAAATCTTTCATTTGGAATTTCATAGCTAGCCATTCCTTGATGTCAGTAAGATAACCTACATCATTCCCAATGAGTAGGATATCATCCACATAGAGAATTAGGAAAGCGACATAACTTTTGATGATTTTCTTGTAGACACAAGGTTCATCATCATTCTGGTCAAAACCCTAAGATCTGATTGTCTCATCAAATCTTATATTCCAGGACGTAGAGGCTTGTTTCAGTCCATAAATTGACCTTTTAAGCCTGGAAACCTTTTGCTCTTGTCCTGGTTCAATGAACCCTTTAGGTTGGTCCATGTAGATGTTTTCCTCAAGATTGTCATTCAAAGAGGCTATGTTGACATCCATTTGCCATACCTCATAGTCATAATATGCTGCAATGACTAGTAGGATACAGATAGACTTTACCATAACAACTGGTGAAAAGGTTTCCTCATAGTCAACCGCTTCAACCTTGGTATAACCCTTTGCTACTAGTCTAGCTCTAAAGGTTTGCACCTTTCCATCTACACCACGCTTTCTCTTGTAGATCCACTTACAACCTATAGGTTTTACCCCATCAGGTTTATCTACAAGAACCCAAACAGAATTGAAATACATAGACTCCACCCCTTCGTCCATGGCTATGACCCATTTGTCTTTGTCTTTGTGAACCATTGCTTGATTATAAGTCTATGGATCCTCGCAGTTGTCATCTAGTATAACAACTTGGGTTTCAGCTAAACCCATGTAACGATAAGGTTGTGTTATAACCCTCCCACTACGTCGAGGCATACTCAACTCTTGAGATGGACTCTCTTGACTAGACAAACTAGTATCAACAACTCTTGTTGACGTACTAATGTTCTTATTAGCAACCTTTGCTATTATTTCGCCTAACTCACTCAACACTACTTTGCTTTTTGGTTTGTGGTCCCTTATGTGGTCCTCCTCCAAGAAAGTGGCATTTGTCGACACAAAAACCTTATCTTCCTTAGGATCATAGAATAAACCACCTCTTGTTTCTTTTGGGGTATCCTACGAATAGACATAATTTTGAACGTGAATCCAACATCTTTGGATTTGTCACAAGCACATGTGCTGGGGAACCCCATATTCTGAAGTGACATAAACTACCTTTACGTCCATTCCAGAGTTCAAAAGGTGTTTCAGAAACACTTTTGAAGGGCATATTATTCAAAATGTATACTGCAGTCTCCACTACGTAACCCCAAAAGAAACTAGGGAGATGAGCATAACTCATCATTGATCGAACCATGTCCTACAAGGTTCTATTTGTCCTTTCCGATACACCGTTTTGCTGTGGTGTGCAGGGAGCTGAGAGTTGGGATCTAATTCCATGTTCTATCATATAGTTATGGAATTTTAAATTCATGCACTCTCCACCTCGATCCGATCGAAGTGTTTTAATAGTTTTACCTAATTGATTTTCAACCTCAGTCTTGAATTCCTTGAACTTTTCAAGTGCTCCAGACTTGTGGTGTATTAGGTAAATATGCCAAAATCTACAATAATCATCTATAAAAGAGATGAAATATTCATATCCTCCCCTGGCTTTAATATTCATCGGACCACAAAGGTCTGAATGTATAAGCTCTAGAGGGTCTTTGGCATTATAACCTTTTCCACTAAAAGGTCTTTTAGTCATTTTGCCTTCTAGGCAGGATTCACATACTGACAAAGAATTTTCTTCTAACTCATTTAGAAGTCATTTCTTTACCAATCTCTCAATCCTATTGAGATTAATGTGACCCAATCTTAGATGCCAAAGATGAACATTTTCTTTAGGAGAAATTTTACGTTTCTTAGTTTGTGCGTTTGCAGTTTTAAATAATTCAGTGTTCAAAACCATTTTGACTGAATTGGGTCTTAAAACATACAATCCATTTTCTAACGAAGATGAACATATTTCTAAACCTTCCTTCATAATAAACACTTTATTCATTGAAAAGGAAACAAAAATACATTGTTCTATAAGGCAAGAAATGGAAATGCGGTTTCTAGTAAACCTTGGTATCACTAATATATTGTTTAACAATACATATTTCTTGCCAAAATAAAGCTTCATTGTGCCTACTGCTACAGCTGAGACGACTTCTCCATTTCCAACCCAGAGTGTTATCTCTCCTTGATGTAGCTGTTGCCATGAATCAATTCCCTAAAAAGAAGAGCAAACATGATTAGTGGCGCCTGAATCAAGTATCCAAGCTGTTTTATCATTATCCACTAAACAAGCTTCTTGGCAAAGTAAATCATATTTACCTTCCTTCTTCTTTTCTGCAATGTACTTCGGACAGTTCCATTTCCAATGTCGTCTTTGTTGCAGTGAAAAACACTTTCCTTTGTCAGCAACGTCTTTGACTTTCTTGCCCTTCTGGGCGGCAGCTTTGTCAGCCTGTTTCCCTTTACCAACATTCTTCATGTTCTTCTTCTTTCCTTTCAGGTTAGAAGAAGATGAAGCCTCTGTTTTTCTCCCAGAGGTCGAACCTCTATGATAACTCCTACTGGAAACATCTTTTGATCCCTAAATTTTCACCAAAGACTGAAAGGTCTGGAGTTCATTCAGAAGGGAGGTAAGATTAAAAGTAAGCTTGTTCATAACATCATTACTTCTAAATAGTAGGAAACTATCTGGAAGGGTTTCCAGAATGAAGCTGAGTTGGCTCGACTCATCGATGGAAGCACCATTCGACTCCGCGATGTTAAGGTGCACCATCATATCTAAGACATGATCCCGACCAGATGTACGCTCTCGCATCCTCGAGTTGAATATGTACTTTAGGGCATTATTTCGGGCTTGTGTGGACTGTTGTCCAAACACACCCTGCACAGAATCCATGATTTCCTTGGCGGTAATCATGCTCTCATGCTTCTTGGCTAATATGTCAGACATACTTGCCAGCATGTAGACCTTGACCTTATCATTGGCCTTGATCCATCGAACATATGCATCACAAACATTTCGTGACGCATTCGAGCTTGACACCTGAAGACACTCCTCAGTTACCACAAACTTCAGATCATCCACTACCAATATAGTGTTGAGTTTATTTTTCCATGTCATCATATTCTCTCCGGTTAACTTTTCCGCATCCAATAAAGAAATTATAGAGCTAGACATTTTTGCTGAAAAATTTACAAACAAACTTGTATGAGTTTTTTCCTATTACTCTAATCCAATCTTGTTTTAGCTAATTATCAAATGATTCCTAGACCATTTATAATTTGCAATGATACTCCAAGGGTTTAGAATGTATGACACCGAAGGGTAATCAAAAACACTCCTCCTCTCGATGAAGACACTCTTGACCAAAACCTAATACCAGAATAACTCCTATTCCTATAGGTTTTAGTTACCATTTTGCGGTCTGGATACATACACAACTTATGTACCCTGTGAGTGCAACCCTTTGTCTTCCCAGAGTCTCGATCCAATAAAATCCGTCGAAGGGAGGACTAGATTGGAAAATAGTCTAAGGAAATCTTTATCCCTTTCGGGTGTCTACTATGTTTGATCCCCTATGATCAAGCCCTCCGAAGGGATTGTCTGGTCTAGGCCAAACTAGCAAGCTGACCATAATGGTCTAACGGTGTAAACCGACAAAAGAGACCGTAGGTTTTGTTTTCACTAAACCTGCTCCCACTAACTATAAGTACCCTCTCTATTTATCTTGATATCGACTCATACAAACACCATCCGAAGGGGGACGCTCCTGTTTGCACCACGAGACCAAGTGTGAGTCTCACGGTGTGAACTTCCCGGAGATAGGGTAGGTGAAAAAATATGTATCTCATACACTTTTTCCTCCCACTGAATACTTTAAAGTTTATAGGAATCTTACTTAGTCTAAAAACCCGGCTAATGGTTTTACCTAACTCAATCAATATAACTCTTATATTGATTTTATCCTAAGTTTGTTAATATAACTCCTTATATTAAACCTAGGATTTCTAGTTTATTAACCCCTTAATAAAACCCACTGACGCTACTGTAATTTATAAAACTCTCTGATTAAATTTCACTCCCAAGTCGGTTCCGTGAAGGGTGTTCCATTTCCATCGACTTAAATACCCCACCTTTAGATGAACTTTCCTTAGACAGAGTTCCTCTTTTAATCATAGCTTATAAATTACTTGGTTCCTAATTCTAATATAATTAGAACTAGATAACCTAAGGTCTATTATTTCCAAGTTCTAAACACTTTAAAACTAATAATTAACCTTAGGTGACATCCATACTATGTTGTAGTGCTTGATCATTCATCACATAAATAATAAGACATTCATAGCATATTCATCTCATGATATATAGTGAATGTCAATGTTGTCCATAAATTAACATAACAACCTTATATTAATTAATCATGCAAACTATATAATATAACTCCTTATATTATAAATGATGCATGAAAATGCTTAACGTAAGGTGGGATTTATAAAATAAAAGCATACACTATGCATGGCAATAATTACACAACAATTGCATAATTTAAATAGCAAAAATAGACCAATTTTGGCACCGTAATTTTAATTTTAATTAATATAATCTAATTATATTAATTAAAATTATTTACTTAAATATAAATTAAATATAAAACATTTTTATATTTAATATATAATAAAAAAACGTTTCTCCCCGTTGCCCCTTTGCGTGAAACGACTTTGGCATTGCAAAGCTGATAGCAGTGTTGCAACACTGCTTCTTATCGTCTTCTGCCAAGCGTTGCACAACGCCACAAGGTTGCAACGCCAATAACAGTGTTGCAACGCTGTCGGCTCCTGCGCGCTTCTCCTACAAGCGTAGTATTGCAACACCGATGAACAACGTTGCAACGCTGCACACAGACAACAATGAGAATCCACTATTCCTTGCTCGTTTTCGCTCCGATCTTCTCAGCAACCGATTTGCCTCGATCGACACGGACTTACAGACTCGATTTTCAATTAAAATTGCCCAAAACACCGGGCCCTTACATTAAACGATTCAATGAAATTGTAAATCTAAGTGCCAAAATTGAAAACATCTAATTTTGCAAAAACCGTTCATACATCTCATGCAAAAATAAAAAATCCCACCTTGTTCTTGAAAAAATCCAGAACATAAATCAAGAACGCAATTGGATACCAATTGAATGGAATCGTAGTCCGCAGCGGAAGTGATTGCGAATCACGCGCTCTTGATTTAGTTACAATGATTAATTCAAGAACATAAATCACTAGATTAAGCATGTAAAACAGAATGGACAATAAGATATAATTACCTTTGAAGAACCTTTCTTCACGTGCTCCTCTCTCCCACGATCACGATCTCAGCAACAGGAACTCCAACGTGTGAAGACACGACCACCGGATCTTCTCCGTTGTTCTCTAGGTTAGGGAGGAAGGTGGGTTCCCTTGAGAAGAGGTGAGGTATTTTGAGAGAGATGTGTGCTTTGGAACTCTTCCAACAACTAAACAAGGAGAGCTTGTAATTCCTTAGAAATGACCATCCTACCCCTCCTTTATTCTCTCTTTAGTATATAGTTTATATATGAATCTAATTCACATTAAAACTATATATTATATAAATTATATCATATATAATTGATATAACACCTCATGTATGAAATTGAACACTTCAATTTCACTTCTAACTTTATACCCTCAATATTACCATATTCAGCCAACGGAGGGAACTAATGGACCTACAGTTCATGACCTCCGAGCTCCAATGATGTGAGATTGACTGATCAAACTCTTTGATCCAGTTAATCAATATTCATTAACTACAAGTCACTCCACTATAGACTTGTAATTGCACTCTCCTCACTTTAGATATTATTGTGTCCACTGATATAGTCATTACCCATGAGTCGACCCTTCACAGGTTGTTCTTAATCACAGCTGGGTCAAATTACCCTTTTACCCCTGTGATTACCTCTTTACTCCTTAAGCTGAAGGGAATGAGAATCCCCGCGCAGCAGAAGACGATCGAATCGTCATGGTATCATTACGCAACTCGGTTTTGTTAAAACGATCTAGTAAAGATTGAGGCTAAACATGCTAGAAAAATGAAGAAAAAACAGGAAGTTTAGAGGTACTTACTTGTTAAATACTCTCTTAAACGTTTCTTCCTCAGATCACGAACACTTCGTGCTTCTCGATCTCAACGAACTCTTCCCACGTATGAAATCCGAACACCACCACTTGGAGTCTCGGTTGTTTTCTTTTGGAAAAGGGAAGTTTGTGGGAACTTTGGTGTTTTGGAGAGGGAGGAGAATTGAGAGAGAGTAGAGAGAATTCTTCTTCTTCTCTTTGATGAAAATACAAAAAAATGAGAGAATGGTTCACCAATCCCTTCTTGTAAAGGGTTTAAATAGTGGAATGATGGAGTTAAAATCTCCACATTATTACCATTTTACCACAACCATAGGTTATGAAAATCTCATTTACATAATCACATAATATAAGATATCTCATATCTCATATTGCAAATCTCACTTGCATTAATTGTGGAATAATTAAATTGAATCACTTCCAATTTAATTGCTCTCAATTAAATTCTCCAATTAGCCCTAATTCAACAATTAGGCTAACCTATAGTTTATTATGAATCTCATTCACATTAAACTATATATTATATCATTCATATCTCATATAAATGACATAAATGCCCTTAAAGTGAAATTGAACACTTCAATTTCTTTCCAAAACATTAACCCTTCTTTTAACCCAGATTGAGCCAACCGAGAGACCTAATGGACCTACAGTGACGGGCTCCAATGATCCGAGATTAACTCGTCAAACTCTTTGACCCGGTTAACCAATATTCATTAGCTATGGTAACACTCCACTATAGCCCGTAGCTGCACTCTCGTAAGTGTAGAATATTACGTGTCCACTGATATAACCAATGCTCATAAGTCGACCCTTCACAGGTTGTTCGTAGACACGGCTGGGTCAAATTACCGTTTTACCCCTTTGTCTACCACTTGTTCCTTACGTCCCCCACTGCTCGTCTAATGAACAACATATTGTGATGGTCCAACCCTACACAACACCCTTCTCGGGCCAATGAGAAGGTGGGCGCCCGTTGTCCAAGCCCTAGAGACAGCACTTAAGGGAACAACCCCTTTAGTTTCCCTAAAGGCGGGAACGAGTGAATTCCATCTCGCGTAGTTAAGTTCCCAGCTCCCTACTTGGTCCTGTCCGTAAGAAGATAGGCATATTGGGCGAGTAACTGTGACCACGCTCACCCGTACTAGTCAAAGGACAGACGCTCGCAGACAGGAGTCCGTAACAACTTCCAAATCCGTCATGAACTTCGTTAGCAAAACAACTTCCTTTGCAGCTTCACAAGCCGCAACATACTTCGCTTCCATAGTGGAATCAGCGATGCATCCCTCCTTGATGCTTCGCCATACTACAACTCCTCCATTCAGAATGAAGGCTGACCCCGAAGTGGATTTCCTAGAATACTTATCGGTCTGAAAATCAGAATTCGTGTATCCCATAAGGATCAAATCCCCACTGCCATACACTAAGTTGTAGTTCCTCGTTCTCCTAAGATACTTGAGGATTGCCTTTACGGCTGTCTAGTGATCTAATCCTGGAATGGACTGATATCTACTGCATAACAGATGTCGGGCCTAGTACACAGCATGACATACATCAGGCTCCCAACAGCTGAAGCATATGGAATCCGTCTCATATCCTCAACATCTTGAGGAGTCTTAGGACACTGATTCTTAGACAAGTGAACCCCATGCCTGAAAGGCAGCAAGCCCTTCTTGGAGTTCTGCATCTTATATCTAGACAACATCTTGTCAATATAAGACGCTTGAGACAAGGCTAGCGTTCTGTTCTTCCGGTTCCGGACAATCTGGATACCTAGAACATACTGAGCTTCTCCCAAATCTTTCATTTGGAATTGCAAAGCTAGCCACTTCTTAACATTAGTAAGAAATTCTACCTCATTCCCAATGAAAAGAATATTGTCCACGTACAACACCAAAAATACGACAGTTTTGTCAACGATTTTCTTGTAGACACAAGGCTCGTCGACATTTTGATCAAAGCTATAAGATTTGATTGCCTCATCAAACCTTATATTCCAAGACCTCGAAGCTTGTTTCAACCCATAAATGGACCTATGAAGCCGACAAACCTTTTGCTCTTGGCCTTGGGCATTAAACCCTTTGGGCTGGTCCATGTAGATGGTCTCATCAAGTTTGCCATTCAGAAAGGTTGTCTTGACGTCCATCTGCCATACCTCGTAGTCATAATACGCGGTAATGGCCAGAAGGATCCTGATCGAGTTTACCATGACAACAGGTGAAAAGGTCTCCTCATAGTCAACATCTTCAACCTTGGTAAAACCCTTTGCCACTAGTCGGGCTTTGAAGGTCTGCACCTTCCCATCTACGCCACGTTTACGCTTGTACATCCATTTGCAACCAATAGGTTTTACCCCATCCGGTTGATCCGAGCTCCCATACGTAATCAAGTACATAGACTCCATTTCTGGTCCAATGCTTTTATCCACTTCGTCTTTGTCAACATCAACCATTACCTGATCATAGGTCAATGGATCCTCACAGTCATCATTAGGAGCGACAACTGAGGTTTCAGCTAAACCCATGTAGCGATCGGGCTGTCTCACAGTCCTCCCACTACGTCAAGGCATTCCCAACTCTTGGGAACAGATTTAACTAGACGTGCTAGGGGCAACAACACTTGTTGACGTACTAGCCCCATCAGCAACTCTTGTTGTTGTACTGTCCATTTCATTTAACAAAATTTTACTCCAGGGTAAATGATCCGTGACGTGGTCTTCCTCTAGGAAAGTGGCGTTTGTCGACACAAGCACCCTATTTTCCTTAGGAGCGTAGAACAGACCACCCCTAGTCTCTTTAGGGTAACTTACGAATAGGCACAATTTCGAACGGGGTTCCAACTTGTTCAGGTTTGACACCAACACGTGGGTCGGGCATCCCCAAATTCTGAAGTGATGTAAACTACCTTTACCTCCACTCCAGAGCTCAAAAGGTGTTTCACAAACACTCTTCGACGGAACGTTGTTCAAAATATAAACCGCAGTCTCCACTGGGTACCCCCAAAAAGAATAAGGAAGACGAGCATAGCTCATCATCGACCGAACCATGTCTAACAAGGTTCTGTTTCTCCTCTCCAATACACCATTCTTCTGTGGCATACCAGGCGTTGAGAGTTGGGACGTAATTCCGTGTTCTATCATATAGTCCTGGAATTCAGTGTCCATGTACTCTCCACCTCGATCAGATCGAAGTGTTTTAAGCGATTTACCTAAGAGGTTCTCAACCTTAGTCTTGTACTCCTTGAACTTTTCAAGAGTTTCAGACTTCTTGTGCATTAGGTAAATATACCCATATCTGGAGTAATCGTCTATGAAAGACACGAAATACTCATAACCGCCCCGAGCTTTAACATTCATCGGACCACAGAGGTCAGAATGTACTAACTCATGAGGCTCTTTGGCTCTATATCCTTTTCCACTAAAAGAACGTTTGGTCATTTTGCCCTCAAGGCATGACTCACACACCTGCAAAGAGTTTTTTTCCAACTCGTTTAGAAGCCCCCTCTTCACTAGTTTCTCAATCCTATTGAGATTAATGTGGCCTAACCGTAGATGCCAAAGATGGGCATTTTTCTTTGGAGAAACTTTCGCTTTCTTAGTTCGTGTTTCTGCAGTTTTAAACAATTCAGTATTCAAAACACTTTTGACCGAATTAGGTTTCAAAACATACAGATTATGCTCGAGTGAAGCTGAACAAATAAGATTGTCTTTGAAAGAAATAAACGCTTTATTTAATTCAAAAGAAACACAAATAGATTGTTCAATTAGGCAGGAAATGGAAACAAGGTTTCTAGTAAACCCTGGAACTATGTACGAATTGCCCAACAATAAGTACTTCCCGCCAAAGTGTAGCTTCACCGTGCTGATCACTGCAACAGAGACAAGCTCCCCGGATCCAACCCGTAGAGTCACCTCACCCTCTCGCAGCAGCTGCCAGGAATCAATCCCCTGAAAAGAAGAACAAATGTGGTTAGTGGCGCCCGAATCCAATATCCAGGCAGAATCACTACACTCCACTAAACATGTTTCTGTCACAAGTAAATCACATTTACCTTGATTCTTCCTCTCGACCAGGAATTTGGGGCAGTTCCTCTTCCAGTATCTTCCATTGCTGTGGAAACACTTTCCTTTCACCGCAACGTCCTTGACCTTCTTGCCCTTCTTGGCGGCAGCTCGGTCAGTTTTACCCCTCTTCATCCTCTTCTTCCCTTTCGGGCGTGAAGGAGCAACAGGTTTCGTCCCAGAGGTCGAACCCCTGTGATAAGACCTTTAGGCAACATTTGCCTCAGATTCGTTGTCCATGTTCAAGGATTGGAAATTCCGTAGCTCATTGAGGAGGGTAGTCAGAGTGTAGCTAATTTTTTTCATAACAACATTGCTACGAAACTGAAGGAAACTCTTTAGAAGAGTCTCCAAAATAAAACTGACCTGGCTCGACTCGTCGATCGAAGCTCCATTCATCTCGGCTAGATTAAAGTGGGTCATCATGTCTAGAACATATTCACGGACAGATGACCCCTCCTTCATCCGTGCGTTGAAGACGTATTTTAGCGAGTCATGCCGGACCTGAAAGGACTGTTATCCAAACATTTCCTACAAAGACTTCATGATCTCCTTGGCAGAGACCATCAACTCATGCTTCTTTGCCAAAACATCACACATGCTGGCAATTATGTAGACCTTGGCCTTTTCATTGGCCCTAATCCACTGATCGTACGCATCGCGAATACTTCGCGACGCAGTCGAGCCCGACATCTGAGGGCACTCCTCAGACAACACAAACTTTATGTCGCCAGTTACCAAAATCGTGTTCATATTGTTTTTCAAACTTTGGTAATTATCTCCCACTAACTTATCGGACGCGAGTAGTGCTATTATTGCACTAGACATTTTTAGCTGAAAAATAAGAAAAAGTTTGTATTAGTCTCGCAAAAAACTTTTTGAAATCCAATCAAGTTTTAGCAAAATTGTTTCATGATGCCTAGGTCATTAAAAAGTTTGCAATGATACCCTAAAGGTTTAGAATGACTGCCATCGAAGGGTGAACAGAACACTCCTCCTCTAGGACGAGACTTTCTTTATTAGACCCTAATCCCAGAATAACTCTTATTCCATTAGGCGTCCAATTACCATTGTTCGGTCGAATTCATTAACACTTAACGAATTCTTAGAGTGTCACCCTCAATCTTTAAGTTTCCAAGCATCTGTCAAAACAATAGCCACCGAAGGGTGGACCAAGAAGGAAAACCAACCAGGAAACTGTATCCCTTTCGGGAATTCACGGTGTTCCGACTCCCTCCGAAGGGATTGTCACACCCCGTCCCAGCTTACTTGCCTAACCTAGGAAGAGATGCAAAGACAAAGATAACCAAACCTCTTGTTGGCTTTACTTGACTAACCCAAGACATAACTTAAATTAAACATAACACAACATGTTTGAACAAGCTAAATTAAGCACTGATATACACTTATATATGAAACACATTCACTTCCATTACTAAGTTCTTTACGTAATCATAAAGTTTCCAAGTTTACTACAAGCCATCTAATATGTTTTCACTACAACCATATACAAAAGAAAGTGTATATACAAGGAGCTAAATGGCGTGGTGGCAAATAGGTCTTGTCAAGGCTAAGCACTGGAATCTCGTCTGCTACTTGGGAAGAGTAGACATAAAGAAAACGTGAGCTAGGAAGCCTAGTGAGTGTCTATTATAAGCTCACAGGTGAAGCATAATAATGGAAGACTATAAGTAGAAAATAGCTTAACATAAACAAACCATGCTTCCAATTTACAGGTAAAAGATACCATTTATGCATAGCACACAACTCATAATGTAGTATTATATTGAGGATAGATAGATCAATAATGTAGAAGCTCAGGACAATAAAACACATGGCATGATGCCACTTTTTAACCATAGAGGTGGTAGTGTTACATTGTACCAATAAGGTTCATACCTCTCTCACGTGCACGTGGAATACATTTGGCCCTTTGGTTTTCCCTAATACCTTCTCTATGTCCTTCAGTATTAAGGTAAGACCATTTACTACCCGAATACCTTCTCATTGTCCTTCAGTATCGGGAAAATATGATTCATTCCCTCGTTAAGTACCTTCTCGAATGTCCTTCAGTATTAGGGGTTAACCACAAACAAGGGCATAATTTGTGTACCATGGAAATCATGTCTTTATAACACATACAACAATTTCTTGACATTTTCACATTATCGTCTAAACATGTTCCCAAGTGGATTTACACAAAACATTCTCTAAAGGAAAGCATACTTTCATAATTTAGTTTCCATACTTGGATTTATAGTTACAACAAATTCAAAGCATGCTTAGGTTCCATCATGAAATTTATGTTAGAAACTCCATGAAGCTATACATAATTAGTTCAAACAAGATTCAAAGATCAACAATTATGTTTTTGAAGAAAAACATAGGTCATGCATAATCCTAAAATAGAGTCACTCACAATCACCAAAAGAGTTTCAAGGGTTATACGCTTTTACTATCTCCGTTTGCCCTGAAAATGAAATTAGTAATATCAATTCTTTCCCCTATGCACCTTATAAAAAGATCTAATTCAGTCGCATAACTCAATTCAGAATAGACATACACACACTTGGTTGTAAGGTATATAGAAATGGAAGAGAATCTCCTTCAATCTTTTGCTAGCAGTTTTTCCCTTGCACCTAAAATTACAGGTTCAACTTTCAGCTTGGGTTCCTGAAAATTTATCAACACAACCACAAAATATTTTTTGATAAACCTCAAGGACAACATCTTATCTTACTTACCTCAAAGTTTCAGCTTCTAATTCCTCCTAATGAGCTCAAAACAGACTGAACTTCTCACACTGTTCTACTACCCGAGAACTGTGAACACCTCTCACTGTTCTGCACTTTTCTCCTTCGTCCTCTCTGTGTTTTCTCAAAATTCGACCAGTTTCGTATTCTACCCTCAATTTATGAGATTTTGACTCAAAAATCAACAAATTTGACTCAGTAAATTGTGATATATGATCATTTGAAGATGACCCATTTTCCAGCTGCTTGCTGTTTTTCTGCGAATTTGACAGCACCTACTTGCCATGTTTGACTCCGATGCTTCACCACCTTTGCCCAGCTCCTACATCAATATTTACATCATAATCACCTTTTTAAAACACTAAAATAAGTGTGTAAATAAACCCTATGCATTTAGCCAACTTATCCTAAGTTTGTGAGATATAAAATCTTCCATTTCAATACATGATGCACCTAAAACTTCTCCAATTTGCTAATGATTTTAACTTACTTCAATGCAACCTTTAATATGCTTATTTCAATGGCTTACCTATCTCCTTATGAAGCTTAGACACATTGTAGCTCCAAGTTCACTAGATTCCCAAATCCGATCACGACATAATTTTGTGCAACCTATACGATTTTGCATATTTCAAAACTTAATAAACGAGTGCAAAATGCTAAAAGAAATTAGAGTTTCGGGCTTACAATTTACTACCCCCTTAAGAGGAATTTCGCTCTCGAAATTAAGCACGAGAAAAGTTGCGGGTACTTTTCTTTTATTTGGTCTTCGCTCTCCCATGTTGCTTCCTCGACGTCGTGATTTCTCCACAAGACCTTTACCGGTGGGATTGACTTGTTCCCAAGTACTTGTTCTTTCCGATCTAGTACTTGTAGAGGTTCTTCCTCATATGATAGATTCTCCTTAAGTTGTATTGGCTCTACCTTGAGCACATGTGATGGATCAAAAATGTATTTTCTCAACATTGATACATGGAAAACATTATGTACCCGAGACAATTCTATGGGTAAAGCTAATCTGTAAGCTGATGGCCCTACACGCTCCAGAATCTCAAAAGGCCCTATATATCTCGGGCTCAGTTTCCCCTTCCTTCCGAACCGCAAAATACCCTTCCACGGGGATAGTCTCAGGAAAACTTTGTCTCCGATTTCGAATTCTAAATCTCTTCTTCGTTTGTCAGCGTAGCTCTTTGTCTCTATCTTGTCTTTGTCTCTGATCTTTCCCGATAAATTTAACATTCTCCGAGGTAACTTCGACCAACTCTTGCCCTATCAGCTTCCTTTCTCCTACCTCCCCCCAACAAATAGGGGTTCTACATTTCCTTCCATATAATGCTTCGTATTGTGCCATTCCGATACTAGAATGATAACTATTATTGTACGCAAACTCCATCAATGATAAGTGAGTCTCCCAGCTTCCTTTATATTGCAATACGCATGCTCGAAGCATGTCTTCGAGGGTCCAATGGTTCTTTCATCGACCATCGGTTTGTGGATGAAATGTTGTACTAAAGTGCAACTTTGTTCCCAAGGCCTCTTGGAGACTCGGCCAGAACTTGGAAGTAAATCTCGAGTCCCTATCTGACACAATAGATACTGAGGCTCCGTATTGGCTTACAATCCTGTCAACATATAATTTAGCAAGTTTATCCAGAGTAAAAGTTACCTTGACGGGTAAGAATCGAGCAGTCTTAGTCAATCTGTCTATTATCACCCAAATCTCGCCATAACCACTCGGTGTTCGGGGAAGTCCAAATAAGAAATCCATGGTTACATGCTCCCACTTCCATTAAGGTATTGGGAGTGGATTTAGAAGCCCTCCTGGTTTCTGTCGTTCAGGTTTAACCTGCTGACAAATTAAACATTTAGAGACATACTCTGTTATTTCTCGTTTCATTCCTGGCCACCAATAATGGTTCTTTAAGGTTCGATACATCTTTGTACCTCCTAGATGCATCGCATAGGCTGAACTATGTGCTTCTTCTAGTATCGCATTTCTCAAAGATTCATCTTTAGATACACAAAATCTACCATACTTCATCAATGCTCCATCACGCCTTACTTCGTAATCTTCTCTCTGATTCAAGTTCACCTCTTATATCAATTTCTTCAGGGTAGGGTCCTTAGCTTGGTTTGAGATAACATCATTAATTAAGGTAGGTCTTACCTGAAAATGTGCTAACAAGTTCCCTTTGTCACCAACATCCACTTTTGCATTAGAACTCTTGAGTTCCTCAAATAGAGCCACTCTAACATCATTAAGTGAACCTCTACGTTGCTTCGACTTCATACTAAGTGCATCAGCAACAACATTAGCTTTTCCTGGGTGGTACTCAATCGTGCAGTCATAGTCTTTTATCAACTCAAGCCACCGCCGCTGTCTCAAATTCAACTCTTTCTGTTCAAAGATGTATTTTAAACTTTTATGATCTCTCAGAAATTCAACACTTCTCACCAAATGTATAATGCCTCCAAATCTTTAAAGCCAACACAACTGCTGCGAGCTCCAGATCATGAGTAGGATAATTACATTCATGCTTTTTTAACTGTCTTGAGGCATAAGCAATCACTTTTCCATCCTGCATAAGTACACATCCAAGGCCCTGATGTGAGGCATCATAGTAAACCTCAAACTCTTTTCCCGTGGTGGGTAGAGTTAGTATTGGTGCTGTGACAAGTCTGTTCTTTAACTCTTGAAAACTTTTTCCACACTTTTCACTCCACTCGACCTTCGTATTCTTCTTTGTCAAACTGGTTAATGGAAGAGCTATCTTCGAAAATCCCTCAACAAAACGTGGATAGTATCCTGCATGTCCCAGAAAACTACGGACTTCCATTATTGAAGTGGGTTGCTCCCACTTTACTATAGCTTCTGTCTTCTGAGGATCCACTTGAACCCCAGCTGCTGACACTACGTGTCCCAAAAACACAACCTATTCCAGCCAAAACTCACATTTACTAAATTTAGCATACAATTTCCGATTTCGTAATGTCTGTAACACTATTCTGAGATGTTCTGCATGCTTCTCTTTACTTTCTGAATACACCAAGATGTCATCAATAAATTCTATCACAAATTGATCAAGGTAAGGATGAAATACCCGATTCATGAGATTCATGAATGCTGCTGGGGCATTTGTTAACCCGAATGACATTACCAAGAATTCATAATGCCCATACCTTGTCCGAAAAGCTGTTTTTGGTACATCAGAATCATTGATCTTCAAACCGATGGTAACTTGATCAGAAATCAATTTTGGAAAACACTTGAGACACCCTTTAGTCCGTCCGATGTGTCATCTATGCGGGCAAAGGATATTTGTTACGTATTGTTACCTTATTCAGTTGTCGGAAATCAATACATAATCGTAATGTCCCATCCTTCTTTTTAACAAACAACACATGTACTCCTCATGGAGATACACTTGGTCGAATATAACCCTTATCCACCAACTCCTGCAACTGAGTTTTCAATTCCTTCAATTCCTTAGGTGCCATCCTATACGGGGCTTGAGATATTTGCGTTGTTCCTGGCATCAGGTCTATGGTAAACTCCACTTCTCTATCAGGTGGCAACCCTGTTAGCTCTTCTGGGAAGACATCTAAATACTCACATACTACTAGAATGTCTTCAGGTTTCGATTTACTCACTGGTGCACAAACTACATATGCAAGATATGTTGTACAACCTTTCTTCAGTAATTTCTCGGCTTTAATAGTTGATATCATACAAGTAGGTAATATCTTCCTATGCCCCTTAAACACAACCTCAGTGTCGTCTGATTTCCCCAACACAACTTCCTTCCTATGACAGTCCATTAAGGCATGATACCTAGATAAGAAATCCATCCCCAAAATAACATCGAACTCTTGGAGATCTAAGGGAATCAGTTCAGTTGTCATGGTTATACCATTCACTTCCACCATACAATTAGTATAAACACTACAAACTATCGACATATCACCAATAGAAGTATAAATACACAGCTCCTCATACAAAGGTTCTAACTTCGCAACAATGCTAGCAGCAAACATTTTAGAGATAAAAGAATGTGTAGCTCCTGGATCTAATAGTGCATGTGCAGGTTTATTACAGATAGAAAGTGTACTCGTAACAACTTCTGGTGCATCATCTGCCTCCTGCTGTGTCATGGCATAAATCTTCCCCTGTTGTCGGGGTCGACCTACCTGCCCCTTTAGCTTAGCACTACTAGTGCCTTCTCCTCCAGCTGCCTAGTATTTTGCTGCTGGTTCACAGTATGTGATGTAGTTCTCTGTCCCACCATGCGTTCTTGAATTAGTTGGGGGAATTCCTTTTTGAAGTGACCACCTTGCCCACAGTTGTAACATACATTTTCGCCACTAAAACATCGACCCCAATGATACTTTCCAAAAGTGTTGCATAAAGGTTTCCTTGCTGAACTTGCTACTGACTCACTAGGTTGCCTTGTACGGGAGTCCCTCGTTGATCCCATAAGGAAACTTGATCCCTGCTGCCTCTTTCTTTCTCCATGTCCACCGGTACCAGTCCTTGGAGTAGACTGCCCACCACGATGGGGTTTAAAGCTCCCTTTTCCTGAAACACCTGGAGTGAATCTCCTATTATCTCTCTGTTGGAATCGGTCTCGTGGTAAATCAACAGAATAAGTGGTATGACCACCACCTACGATTCCTTTTCTCACACTATCATCTACCTGGCTTCGCTCTACCCGTAATGTCGTCTCAACAAACTTGGAGAACTCAACCCACTCCGAACTTGCTGTCACAGGCGTTCTGATCTCTGTTCGTAGACCATCCTCGAACCTCTTGCATCGATCTGTCTCATTTGCAACAATAGTGCTAGCATACTTTGATAATTCTGTGAACTTCTTCTCATATTCTGTTACTTTCATCGATCCCTGAACAAGTCCTAGAAACTCGTTCCTCCTTGCATCACGATAAGAACTCGGATAATACTTATCTTCAAAGGCCTGTCGAAACTCTTTACAGCTCCAAGCTTCCCCTTTTCTGCTCTCTGTTATCTTCCACCAATCATCTTCTCCTTTCTGGAGTAAGAATGCTGCTAAATCGACCTTCCTTTCTTCAGGGCATCGCATGACCCTAAAGCACTTCTCAATCAGTTTTAACCAAACCTCAGCATCAGCGGGATCTGTCGTGCCTTCAAATGTTGTCGCACCTAAGGCTTTCAGTCTTTCAATGCCATACTTCTTTTCTGGATCTGCTTGTGATGTTCCAACACTTTGAGCTAATCTTTGAGTTATCCTCGTGAAGATCTGTTCCTCCACGTTCACCTCTTGCTGAGGATGACTAGACTCTCCCTCTGATACCTCTCTTCCTCAATCACTAGTAGCTTCTTGAGTTCCAGTCTCCGCTTGCCTGCCTCGTTTGCCACCTCGAGCCATGGTCCTAAATTATACAATCTTATTAAAATAGGTAAGACAACAAGCTCCTAGTTTAATGCATGAGCCTAGATCCCTTCCCAAAACCATTTGCTCAGATACCAAGTTGTCACACCCCGTCCCAGCTTACTTGCCTAACCTAGGAAGAGATGCAAATACAAAGATAACCAAACCTCTTGTTGGCTTTCCTTGACTAACACAAGACATAACTTAAATTAAACATAACACAACATGTTTGAACAAGCTAAATTAAGCACTGATATACACTTATATATGAAACACATTCACTTCCATTACTAAGTTCTTTAGGTAATCATAAAGTTTCCACGTTTACTATAACCCATCTAATATGTTCTCACTACAACCATATACAAAAGAAAGTGTATATACAAGGAGCTAAATGGCGTGGTGGCAAATAGGTCTTGTCAAGGCTAAGCACTGGAATCTCAATGCTCACACTGGAAGAGTAGACATAAAGAAAACGTGAGCTAGGAAGCCCAGTGAGTGTCTATTATAAGCTCACAAATGAAGCATAATAATGGCAGAATATAAGTAGAAGATAGCTTAACATAAACAAACCATGCTTCCAATTTACAGGTTAAAGTCACCATTTATGCATAACACACAACTCATAATGTAGTATTATATTGAGGGTAGATAGATCAATAAGTGGAAGCTCATAACAATAAAACACATGGCATGATGCCACTTTTTAACCATAGAGGTGGTAGAGTTACATTGTACCAATAAGGTTCATACATCTCTCACGTGCACGTGGAATACCTTTGGCCCTTTGGTTTTCCCTAATACCTTCTCTATGTCCTTCAGTATTAAGGTAAGACCATTTACTACCCGAATACCTTCTCATTGTCCTTCAGTATCGGGAAAATATGATTAATTCTCCCCCTAAGTACCTTCTCGAATGTCCTTCCGTATTAGGGGTTAACCACAAACAAGGGCATAATTTGTGTACCATGGAAATCATGTCTTTATAACACATAGAACAATTTCTCGACATTTTCACATTATCATCTAAACATGTTCCCAAGTGGATTTACACAAAACATTCTCCAAAGGAAAGCATACTTTCATAATTTAGTTTCCATACTTTGATTTATAGTTACAACTAATTCAAAGCATGCTTAGGTTCCATCATGAAATTTATGTTAGAAACTCCATGAAGCTATACATAATTAGTTCAAACAAGATTCAAAGATCAACACTTATATTTTTGAAGAAAAACATAGTCATGCATAATCCTAAAATAGAGTCACTCACAATTACCAAAAGAGTTCCAAGGGTTATACGCTTTTCCTATCTCCGTTTGCCCTGAAAATGAAATTAGTAATATCAATTCTTTCCCCTATGCACTTTATAAATAGATCTAATTCAGTCCCATAACTCAATTCAGAATAGACATACACACACATGGTTGTAAGGTATATAGAAATGGAAGAGAATCTCCTTCAATCTTTTGCTAGCAGTTTTTCCCTTGCACCTAAAATTACAGGTTCAACTTTCAGCTTGGGTTCCTCAAACTTTATCAACATAACAACCAAATATTTTTTGATAAACCTCAAGGACAACATCTTATCTTACTTACCTCAAAGTTTCAGCTTCTAATTCCTCCTAATGAGCTCAAAACAGACTGAACTTCTCACATTGTTCTGCTACCCGAGAACTGTGAACATCTCTCACTGTTCTGCACTTTTCTCCATCGTCCTCTCTGTTTTTTCTCAAAAATCGACCAGTTTCGTATTCTACACTCAATTTATGAGATTTTGAATAACAAATCAATGAATTTGACTCAGTAAATTGAGAGATATGATCGTTTGAAGATGACCCATTTTCCAGCTGCTTGCTGTTTTTCTGCGAATTTGACAACACCTACTTGCCATGTTTGACTCCGATGCTTCACCACCTTTGGCCAGCTCCTACTTCAATATTTACATCATAATCACCTTTTTAAAACACCAAAATAAGTGTGTAAATAAACCCTATGCATTTAGCCAACTTATCCTAAGTTTGTGAGATATAAAATCTTCCATTTCAATACATGATGCACCTAAAACTTCTCCAATTTGCTAATGATTTTAACTTACTTCAATGCAACCTTTAATATTCTTATTTCAATGGCTTAGCTATCTCCTTATGAAGCTTAGACACATTGTAGCTCCAAGTTCAATAGATTCCCAAATCCGATCACGACATCATTCTGCGCAACCTATACCATTTTGCATATTTCAAAACTTAATGAACGAGTGCAAAATGATAAAAGAAAGTAGAGTTTAGGACTTACAGGGATTGTCTTGTCCAGGCCAAACTAGCAGGCAGATCATAGGCGTCTCACGGTGTGAATCGAAAGAAGAGACCGTGGGTCTCGTTTTCACAAGTCCCGCTCCCACTCACTATAAGTACTCTCTCCATCCACGATGATAGTGACCTATACAAATGTCACCCGGCTACGAGGCCGAGTATAGATCTCACGGTGCGGACTTAATGGAGATTTGTGGTTGGAAATTCAAATGTACCTCATACACTATATTTTCTCCCACTTAACACTTTAATTTTAATAGGGATTGACCTGGATAAACCGTCTAAAATTTACCTAAGTCTACCAATATAACTCTTATATGGTATTAACCTAAGTCTATAATCACATTATAACTTAGGTGTATGTGAGTTAATTAAAACACTTTTAATTAGCGGCACTCACGATAAGTATAATCTAAGAATCTCTGGACCGAATTCACTCCCAGGTCGGTTTCCAGGTAGGGGTGTTCCGCAAGCGTCAACTTAAATACTCCAGCCTTAGACAAAACCTTCCTTAGACAGAGTTACTAATCAGTCTCCATTCATAGACTATACTTTGATTTCTTAATTTATAATCTCATTAGAAAATAGAAAACCTAAGTCTAATTATTCAAGTTCTAAACTCTTTAAAACTATTAATTAACTTAGGTTGCATGCATTTCTATGTTATAGTGCTTGATCATTCATCACATGAATAACTATATACTATAACATAATATAATTCATCACATGAATTAAATGCATGAGCATGCTTTTAATTTAAAAATATAACACTTACATTTAAATAAATTAAATCATGCAAACATTATATTATAACTCTTATAATATAATCCTATCATGCATACTATATATTATAATTCTTATAATATAAATATGATGCATGAAATGTTTAACCTAAGGTGAGATTTTAAATCTATATGACATACAACATGCACATAGAAATTAATTAAAATATACATCTCATGCATAAAATAATTAAATAGCAAAAGTGGACCGGTTTTTGGCACCTAGGGGCAATTATTTAATTAAATAACATTAATATAACACTTATATTAACATTATTTAATAAAATAACAGAATGAATAAAATAATTACAATTTACAAATAATTAAATAATTAAAAAACGAAATTAAACTACCCACAATTAAGAAACACGCCCATGTCTTCGCGAAAATGCCTCTAGCAACTGCTCCTCAACGCGTGCAGTGTTGCAACGCTGTCGCCT
This sequence comes from Trichosanthes cucumerina, assembly GCA_036507285.1. Lineage (NCBI taxonomy): Eukaryota > Viridiplantae > Streptophyta > Magnoliopsida > Cucurbitales > Cucurbitaceae > Trichosanthes > Trichosanthes cucumerina. The sequence continues at coordinate 6,846,837 of CM071837.1, forward strand.
CTAGCGTCAAGCTGCGTTCTCAACGCCAACGGCGTTGCAACGCTGCTCTGCTGCAGGGCCTCCGTCCGCAAGGACAACGTTGAGACGCTAAAGGGCAGCGTCTCAACGTCATCGACAAAACAACAAACTCTTTGCTGTTCTTCACCGTTTTCCGCCTGTTTCTGCTCCGATTTCTTCACAGCAACTCTTGCCACGAACGACCCGGACTTACAGACTCGATTTATTTTCTTAAAATGCCCATGAACACAGGCCCTTTACATTTGATCTCATCAAACAGAAAGTAAATCTAAAATGTCAAAAACCGAAACATCCAATTATGGAAACCAACATTCATCTCATGAAATTTAAGGCAATTTACCCACCTAATTTTAACAAAAACAGTGCATAAATGAAGAACCATCGAAATGGATCTGATACCACTTGAAGGGAATGAGAATCCCCGCACAGCGGAAGACGATCGAATCGTCATGGTATCATTACGCAACTCGTTTTTGTTAAAACGATCTACTAAAGATCTAGGCTGAACATGCTGGAAAAAGGAAGAAAAAACAACAAGTTTTGAGGTACTTACTTGTTTAAGACTCTCTTCAAGGTTTCTTCCTCAGATCACGAACGCTTCATGCTTCTCCATCTCAACGAACTCTACCCACGAACGAAACCCGAACACCACCACTTGGAGTCTCGGTTGTTCTCTTTTGAAAAGGGAAGTTTGTGGGAAATTTGGTGTTTTGGAGAGGGAGGAGAATTGAGAGAGACTAGAGAGAATTCTTCTTCTTCTCTTTGATGAAAATAAAAAAAATGAGAGAATGATTCACCAATCCCTTCTTGCAAAGGGTTTAAATAGTGGAATGATGGAGTTAAAATCTCCACATTATTACCACCTTACCACAACCATAGGTTATGCAAATCTCATTTACATAATAACATAATATAAGATATCTCATATCTCATATTGCAAATCTCATTTGCATTAATTGCGGATTAATTAAATTGAATCACATCCAATTTAATTGCTCTCAATTAAATTCTCCAATTAGCCCTAATTCAACAATTAGGCTAACCTATAGTTTATTATGAATCTCATTCACATTAAACTATATATTATATCATTCATATCTCATATAAATGACATAAATGCTCTTAAAGTGAAATTGAGCACTTCAATTTCTTTCCAAAAAATTAACCCTTCTTTTAACCCAGATTGAGCCAACCGAGGGACCTAATGAACCTACAGTGATGGGCTCCAATGATCCGAGATTAACGTGTTAAACTCTTTGACCCGGTTAACCAACATTCATTAGCTACGGTAACACTTCACTATAGCCCGTAGCTGCACTCCCGTAAGTGTAGAATATTACGTGTCCACTGATATGACCAATGCCCATGAGTCGACCCTTCACAGGTTGTTCGTAGACATGGCTGGTTCAAATTACCGTTTTACCCCTGTGTCTACCTCTTGTTCCTTAAGTTCCCACTGCTCCACTAATGAACAACATATTGTGATGGTCCAACCATACACGACACCCTTCTCGAGCCAATGAGAAGGTGGGCGCCCGTTGTCCAAGCCCTGGAGACAACACTTAAGGGAACAACCCCTTTAGTTTCCCTAAAGGCGGGAACGAGTGAATTTCATCTCGTGTAGTCAAGTTCCCAACTCCTTACTTGGTCCTGTCCCTGAGAAGATAGGCATATTGGGGGAGTAACTATGACCACCCTCACCCGTACTAGTAAAAGAACAGACCCTCGTAGACAGGAGTCCGTAACACGCTCAGGATTCAGGTCGAGTCACTAATGGTCATCTACGAAGTTATTAGTCATTACTGCCAACGGTGTTACATCAGTAGGTCTAATAATTCACAGTCCGGTCTTGTACAATCTCATTGCACGGGATGTCCCCACTCACATGTCAACCACATGAATGATCACCTCGTTTGTATCTAATACAAAGCGGGTCGCATTCACAGTGTATCCAGGATTAGGTCTCCAACCATATCCATATACTGTAGACCGTTCGGGTCATTAACTCGAACGTGATCCTCCCTGTGTGTCTACTACATACCGTTCAAGTTCTAGTTTCTCATAAATTCAATGACCCTAGAGCTTAGTTTATTGGAAAATTTTATAAATATTGCGAGACACAAAATGATGAAATGAATAACTCTTATTAATTTCAAACAATATATTACAAACACGAGATTAGGACAAAAATCCCAACATAAGCACCACTGATCCTCTAATGAACAACAAGTCTAAGGTCCTACCTTAGACTCATACCCTCATAGAGGGCGGGGCCCCGTTGTTCAAGACACGAGTCGCCTTAAGGGAACAACCTATCTAATTCCTTAGTGTAGGAATGAGTGAATTCCATCTTGCACAGTTAAGTTCCTAGCTACCTACGAGGTTATGTCCCTGAGAAGATAGGCTTATTGAGTCGGCTACAGGCCACTCCTACCCATACTAGTCTAAGGACAAACCCCTATAAGCAAGAGTTCTTAACTTGCTCAGGATTCAGGTCGAGTCACTAATGACCATCTATAAATTACTAGTCTTATCCTGTTAACGGTGTTACACTGGTTAGACTAATAATTTGCAATCCAGTATTGTATGAACTCTTCATACAGGATGCCCCCACTCGCATTTAAACTATATGAATGAGTTGGATTACCTCATTTGTACTAATTACAAAGTGGGTCGCATCCATGGTGTTACCCGAATGAGGTTTCCAACCTTATTCTTATACCATAGACCATTTAGGTTATATTCTTGAACTCAACCCAAATAGTGTCCACTACACTGATTTTAAGATAAATGTTATAACCTTGAAGCTTAGTTTATTGGATTTATTAAAGCAAGACTGTAATCTTATCAAAACAAATAACACTTAATTTAATTGATCAAAATTACACAAGTTTAGGGCATAAATCCCAATAGCAACATTTCCCTCTCCTTCATGTCCCTTGACTTTCATCAATGATTGGTAGGTTTGTAGCTCGTTGAGAAGGGTGGTTAGTGTGTAGCTCAGCTTGTTCATAGCAGCGTTTCTACATATTTGTTGGAAACATTTCGGAAGAGTCTCCAGAATGAAGCTGACCTTGCTCGACTCATCAATAGTCGCACCATTCATCTCCACCACTTTTAAGTGGACCAACATCTATAGAACGTGTTCCCTGACAGACGATCCTTCTTTCATCCTGGCGTTGAAGACATGCTTGAGAGCATCGTGCCGGACCTAAAAGGACTATTGTCCAAACATGTCCTGCTACGATCCTTGAAGGGAATCGAATCCCCATGAGTAGCGAAAATGTGGTAATCGGAACGTAATTTGCTTGATTTTTTTGTTTTACTCCAAAAATCCATACATTGGAAAATTAACAGAGATAAGCAATACTAAACTAATTAAGCATGGATTAAGCAATTAATTAATATGTTGTACATAATCTAAACTAGAAGGAATTAGTAATTTACCTTTGTAGTTTTCGCACAACAACTCCTTACTTCTCCGAAATGCACAGTACAACAACACCAACCAAATTCTTCTCCTCTGTATAACAGAACACTACCAACAAGAAAACCTTCTATAACTCTAAGTTCTACTTAGGTCAATCATTGGTAGGAAGGATTCCAACTATTGGAAGAGGAAGGGAATATGTGAGAGAGAGAGAATTTTTCCAGTAATTCCTTAATTGCTACCTTTGATCGATCAAATCATCTCCTCCTCTCCCTCTGTATGTATCGATAAGGGAGAGGAAGGGGGAAAGTGGAGGGAGAATGTGTCTTTGACACGTTCCTCTCTTTTAATTTTAATTAATTTAAAATTAATCAAATTAATTAATATAATTAATATAACTAAATTAATTTAATTATATTAATATTTAATTAAATCATATTTAATAAAATATCTCATATTTTCTACAAATGATTAAATCATATTTAATCAATTTCTCCTTTAACCTATAGTTTTAATGTACATCTTATGCACATTCAATTTTAGCCTATAGTTTTTAAATATGGATCTCATTAACATTTAAAATTAATATAAAAAACTGTTTCAAATATTTAATTCTCTCATATAATTTAATATGAATCATATTCCTATGAAATTTGTAATATAAAGTTTCAAAACTTTATATTATAAAGTATCTTTATACATTAATGTTTATTCCCTAATTGAATTTGAACATTTCAAATTCAAATGATCTAAGAACTCTTTACGAGCTAGAAGGTGGACCTAATGGACCTACAAATCAGAAGCTCCAACAATACGAGATTATTTGTTCAATTTCATTAACCTCCTAATCAACATTCGTTAACTGCGTGATCACTCCACTAAAGTCCCGCATTTGCACTCTTCTCACTGCAGATGTATTTCTGTGTCCACGGATGTTGACCAACAACAACAAGTCAATCCTTCACGAATGTTCGTAACATCAGCTGAGCCAAATTACCGTTTTACCCCTAGGTTACATCTTTTACCTTAAGTTCCAGTGCTCCTCTAATGAACAATTTGTTTGTGGTCCTACCAGCAAACAAAAATCCCTATCGGGCCAATGAGAGAGTCGAGCCCTTTGTTTAAGTCCCAGAGACACCACTTAAGGGAACATTCATCTTCTTACCCTAACAGGCGGGAAGGAGTGAATTCCATCTTGCTAGGTTAAGTCCCCAGCTTCCTGCTCGGTCTAATCCCTAAGAAGGTAGGATATTGAGTCGACGAATCTGGTCACTCTCACCCATACTAGTAAAAGGACAATTCCCGCAAACATGAGTTCGTAACCTGCTCAGGATTGAGATCAAGTTGTGCCACACCTCCTCCCGAACTACTCGCTAACTTAGCCCGGAAGTCGGCGTGAAGCAAACTAACATTGTTTATCTCTTAACAATACCTGTTGACCCTATTTTACTTGATAAGCATACAATACTTATATATGAAATACTTTAAGCATAACACATCGAAACTTTGACAATAACTATACATACGTAAGGAGAAACTCTACTTAAGTCTCTCTTGAAAACCAAACGGGTAAAAGCATCACAATCCAAAAACATACCCAACCATGGTTTACACAACCACAACCTCTAATGCACACACAAGCATAACTACATAGTCCCTTCAAAATAAACTACAATACATATGGACTTGCTATCCCACCCACCAACGTACAAAATATCAAACTTGTAGGGCTTTTGGAAGACTATGGCAGGATATCAGGCACCAGCAGCTCGATCTCTACCTTAAAAGTTGGAAAAATATTGAAAAGAATGAGCTATGAAGCTCAGTGAGTGAAACAACCCTACTTTTTAAGACTCTTTTCCTAGAGTCATTACTAACCATGCATTCATTCGAGACCAAAAACAAAGAGTCAAGAAGTAAAACAAAGAATGAAATACTTTCTTTATTGGGATCCCAAATAAAACAGTCATTTAAAACAAGATTCACTCGAGCTAAAATAAAGAAAACTCAAATTCTGGCCTCTGTTCAAATAAAGTTCATTATTTGACAAAAGAATTTTAAATAAGAACAAACTTAAAACATGAAACAAGTTTAAAAAGTGCGGAAGACATGACTTCTATTCCCATGGCCCTCGCAACGCATTCCCGTCATTCACCCTGTAAGTTCTTGCTTTACTTGAAAACATTTTTAAAAGAAAGGGTGAGTATTATGAATTAATACTCAGTAAGTGTCCCCCACTACCGGGGTTGGAAAACAAGTTGTCAAAACAAACTATGGCTTTATGTGGGACCCATACATAAATAAAAACATATTTCATGACTTTTTCTCTTCGGCTATCAGTGGGAAATTTAAGCCTTCCTGATCCATGGCCTCTTAGTTTAGGTCGACTCTAAGTCTTTCGTGACTTACATAGCATCAAGTACGTATACATATATATATATAGGGAGTTTAACCGCCACGACCTTCGTAAGCATTTTTCATTTTTATAAAGTTTCTCTTCAGCCTTTAGTGGACGATTAAATTATCACGAATCATGGCCTCTGGTTTGAGTCGACTCTAACACATACATAACTCATATAATGAATATAATAAGGAAGATTTCACCACAGCCTTCGCAAACATTTTTTTGAAAATACATGCTTATGGTCCCAACTGGAATAGTAACAATATTCATGCAAAATTTTCATGGCATAGTTATATAAAAGTCAAAATGTTCAATCTTAAACCAACTACAACATGACATTCATGGCTTCTGAGATAAATATCAAGTCAACCAGGTCATGACATTTAAAACAAACCTTTCATTCAAATCATGGCATTTATAAAGGACTTTTCAAACGGAACATGACATTTAAACAGACTTTTCCAGCAGAACATGGCATTTTGCAAACAAATCCTTAAATTCTAAATTTTAGAGTTGGCGTGGGTTCCCTTACCTCAAACTTTAGCTCCAAAGGGCCTACATTCCCTTTTCGCTTAATTCCTTGGAGACATAACCTCCTCGAACCTTATTCTAGCTTCCTAAACTTTCCAAATCCTCGTTCTACTCAAATTTCCTTTGAACCTTGACTTTACTCTTTAGTGATTCGAGCTTGAATATTCTCGCAATCCCAAATTGTTTCAATTTCCTGATAATAAGACAAACTGGCCAATTAAAGTGTCCATACATGAATTTCTTGAAACAACTTGTCATAACTATTCGAATTACCACAGCAGAGACCCAAGGCGTGCTCGGAAAACGAAACTGATTCGATTGGACTAGCTCCAATGAGCGGTGGCGCGTGACCGGCCGACGGCGACACGTGCAACGACTGGCGACGACAAGTCTTGGCGCGTGGAGGACGTCTTTGGATTGCTCGCGAGCCGATCTACTTGAAACCAGTCTTGAAACTTCGAAACCCGGTCGAGTAACCCACCAGAACACGAACCAACGACAAACCGACGGCTTCAAGATCTGGCGAAAGCGACTTCCGGCGACTGGGCGTTTGAGCTCGAACCTACAACGCGTGCTACAATCAACCTGAAGAACAACGTGGCGGCACGACGAGCTACGTCGTGGCAGATCGAGGCGCTTCGACGATGCGGCTTCGTTCGTGGGGACGACGGACGATACAATTGTGCTTCAAACGGCGGTGACGTCTCACGGCGCGCCTTGCATTTGGCGATGAGCTGACTGGCGGCGCGCTCTCCGACAAGCCGACAACGACTGTCAGTTTGGTTGGCCGAAAAATGAAACACAGTGAATGGTGGAAACTCCTCTTTTGCGTGAGAAATGGGGGAAGGAGAAAAGGGATGGTGAATAGTGTCTAGGGTTTTGTGCCCATAAAAGACAAAAGGTTTTAAAACCCTAGGTCCAACTTATAGTTTACCAATTTACCCTCTAATTTCCTTTAAACCACAAAAATGCCACAAGATTAACTTCTTCAGTTAAAACGACCCACTTAACCATATGTTCTTCTACTGCAATTTAGATCGAACTTGAAATTTAATAGTAACTGAAACTCTCGGGCGTTACAGTGAGTGAATGAGTTTTAAAACTATTAACTCGTAAATCATAACACCTGCAATCTATGAGCATATGCATATGTAATCAAGCGTTAAATATAAACGTGTAAACATAATAACTTTTTCGAAATCCAACAAGTATGTCATTAAAATCCCGCAAGGCATATCGATACTATTAACCATTAAAAAACATATGAGAATCAATGTTGTGTAGCGCACACCTAGTACAACCACCATTTACTCTACGATATAGCGGGACCCACCCACACTCCCATCATCTTTGTCCTAGTGGGGCTCACCCAACACTCACGACAGTATTGTTGTCACGGAGTACACTCAACGTCGACAAGAAAAAATGATCTGTGTGCACACGGTACTATACAACCTTGGGCTCAATATCTCAGTCGTTTACTCATTCGAGTCTCAGGAAAACACATGAAGGTACTTGAACATGTCTGCTTATCTCTTTTCGTAAAACTCAAGCTTACTCAGCTTGTTCGTGAAAACTGGAAATCTTTAAATGATAGTTGCTAGTACATGCTTGCTTGAAATCATTTCCACTAAATTTTAGTAAATCAATAAACATATGCTCACATATAAATTTCTTTGGGAAAATCTAGCTCACAACGGGCACTTGAAATCATTTCTTGGAAACCATTTTGTGCTCATAAATATGTGGTCAAAAGAAAACATAAAGCATTCAAACCATTTCATTCTAGGGAAACCTTGTATTTCCATAAGCATAAATTCAAGTATAAAAATCATTCTCGAAATTCGATTTGTCACTCACAGCGTTAGAACTAGAACTTTGGCCCGTAAACACGACCTATTTCCTCTTGGCCTGTCAAACAAACCAAAACCAAGCATTAGAACTTTGAGCTCATGAGTTTCAACCTTAAGATTACAAAAACCTTTCTATCAATTTCCAACATTCTATAGATTTCATACCTTGACTTCACACACTCATAACTTCTTCATTACTTAGCCAAAAAGGATGTATTTTTTACCAAACTCTTCTTTTGTGAACCCTCTAAAACGCATCTAAAGAAATAAAATTGAAATTCCCAAAGGATTTGTTCGTAAATACCTCGAAAGCTTCTTTCTTAAAAAGATGCTTCTGCTATTTCTAGATTTGTTTTCTTGCAACACCTTGAACTTAGCTGGATTTTAAAGCAACATCAAATCGTTTTCTACTCACTATTTATTCATGAAAGTTAAATAAGCTTTCCAACCATACCTAAGACAACTTCTGATTCAATATCTACAGATCAACACAACTAAAAAACCAGAGGTTTCCTAGATTTGACAACAAATTCTCTCATATGCCTTCCTCTTTACAAATCAATAACTTAAAGTAAGAATTTTCTCGAGCTTCCTTCATGAACTTTGTTGAAAAATGAGTTAACATTCAAGAAAATCAAACCTACAAATGAGTTAACTTTCAAGAAAATCAAAACTCACCTCTGAATACTTCTTGTGGAGCTCAAAACGATCCAAATATCAGAACTGGGCATAATTGATCACAATACTTGCCGTGGAACTTGTAATGATCTTTCCCCTTTCTTCTTCAACCTCAACTCCAGAAACCTCTTTCTTCTTCTTCTTTCATCCCTCTCCCACGAAACCCTATGCTTTCTTTTCATAAAATGAGAACAAACTGGGAGAAATGTCTTAAAAAGGTGACTTAGGCGATGGTGGAGTTACATTTTCACTTTTCTTGTTCTTTTCTTTTTCTTTTTTACTTTCCCATTCCAACATTTTCTTTTGCTTTTCATTTTTTTCAAACTAAAAAATTCAAAACATTTCAAAACACTTTTTTTTTCCTTTTTCTTTTTAACTCAAAACATACCAAACATTTCCATATTTATTTTCCCTTTTTCCTTTATCTCTTTGTTTTTTTTTTAAAGAAATTCCAAGGGGAGATTTCGGGTTTACAAGTTGCCTAGGTCATCCTATTGAAATAGAAACCTAACTAGTCAACGAAGTTACACCTAGTGGTTACTATTTCGTGGTCTAGCATTATGTAATCTCATCACATAGGATATCCCCACTCACCTGTCGTCTACACGAACACGTTAGGATCACTGTGTTTTTATCACATACAAAGTGATCCATATACATAGTATTACAAGGGTAAGGTACCCAAGCCTTATCCCCTTACTATAGACCCTTTAAGTTGTATCTCGAAGTGAGATCCTTATATGTACACTACATTCAGATCAAGAGACATATTACAATCATGGATGTCAGTTTATTGGATTTATGGTTAATTTAAGGCAATGTAGTAAATAATGAACAATAACTTTTATTGAGAACAATAACTCTTTATTGATTTAATTAGAACATTATTTACAAACTACGAGTTTTAGGGCACAAATCCCAACACCCATGATCTCCTTGGCGGTGACCATGCTCTCGTGTTTCTTAGCCAAAATATAAAATATATTGGCTAAGATGTAGACCTTGGCCTTGTCATTTGCCTTGATCCATCTATTGTATGCATTACGAACATTTCACGGCGCGATCAAGCTCGAGACTTGAGGACATTCCTCAGTGAGTACGAACTTCAGGTCATCTACTACCAAAATCGTGTTAAGATTATTTTCCATGTTGGATACTTGTCCTCGGTTAATTTTTCCGCAGCGAGAGAGGAAATTATCAAGCTAGACATTTTGGTAAAAAAATAAAATTCGTGTATCAGTTATTCACAAAAACTATTATGTTTAATCCAATCATTTTCAACAAAATTAAATATTGATTCCTAGGTCAATTAATTTGTAATGGTATCCAAAAGGTTTAGAATAACCTGCCCCCGAAGGGTAGTCAAATCATTACTCGTCTAGGATGAGACTATCTCGACCAAACCCTATTACATTGTGTCTCGCATATTTACAAACTTAATCCAATAAACTAAGCTCTAGGTCATTTAACTACGAGAGAACTAGAACTTGAACGGTGTGTAGTGGACACACAGGGAGGATCACGTTCGATTTAATGACCCGAATGGTCTACAGTATACGGATAGGGTTGGAGACCTAATCCTGGATACGATGTGGATGCGAGCCGCTTTGTATTAGATACAAACGAGGTGATCCAAATCGTTCATGTGGTTGACATGTGAGTGAGGGCATCCTGTGCAATGAGATTGTACAAGACCGGACCGTGAATTATTAGACTTACAGGGCTTGGACAACGGGTGCCCACCCTTTCATTGGCCCGAGAGGGATGTTTTTTATGGTTGGACCATACAACGTTGTTGTTAATTAGAGGAGTAGTGGGACTTAAGGAGCAAGAGGTAGACATAGGAGTAAAACGATAATTTGACCCAACAGTGTCTACGAACAACCTACGGGCATTTGTTATATCGATGGACACAACTTGTCCTACAGTGATGGGAGTGCAGCTATGGGCTTTAGTGGAGTGTTAACGTAGCTAATGAATGTTGAATAACCTGGTCAAAGAGTTTGACAGGCTAATCTCGGATCATTGGAGCTCGTCACCTATAGGTCCATTAGGTCCCTCGATTGGCTCAAATTGGATAAATTAAGGGTTTACAGTTTGGTGTGGATTTGAAGTGTTCAAATTCATTAAAAGGGTACTTACGTCATTTATATGAGATATGATTGACATAATATATAGTTTAATGTGAATGAAATTCATAATAAACTATAGGTTAGTCTAATTGATTAATTAGTGCTAATTTAAAAAATGTGAATTGAGAGAAATTAAATTGAATGTAAGTCAATTTAAAATTCCACAATTATACAAATGTGATTTGTATAATAAGGTATGAGATACCTTATTATATGTGTAATGCAAATATGATTTGCATAACATAAGGTTGTGGTTAAAGGGTAAATAGGTGGAGATATTAACTCTACCATATGACAAGTTATAAGGATGGAATGTGAGACATTCAACATTTATTCTTCACATTTTTTGGAATTCACTATCCAAAGAGTAAGAAACTCTCTCAAATTCTCTCTCAAATTTCTCTCCACCCAAACCAAAGGGAGTTCTACCACTCTCTCTCAACCGATCGAGAACAATCGAGAAGATCAATTAGAAGTGTCCAATTTGTTCTGATTCGTGAGATCGTTGGAACGAAAGAGATCGAGATCGGAGAAGGAATTGGTGAAGAAGAGTTCTTCAACAAGTAAGTACCCTTAACTCACTGTTTTTCCTTCCTCTCAAGCATGTTTAACCTAAAATGTATGCGATAGATTCGATTTTAAGAAACGTTTTTCACAACGAACACCACGATATTCCAAGTCATTTCCGCTGCGGTAGTGTTACCATTAATTCACTATTTTTCCTTCTTCCCAATCAAATCTGTTTCTCTTAAAATTAGGTGGGTTTGCTTTAATTCATATGATGAATTGATGGTTTGCATATTGGATGGTTTCGGTGTTTGGCACTTTAAACTAGATTTACTTTTCTGTTGATTTGATCAATGTAAAGGCCTACTATTTTTGTCACACCCTCTCCCGAACCACCTGCTAACTTAGCCCGGGAGACGGCATGAAGCCAACAGACATTGTTACCTCTTAACAATACCTGCTGACACTACTTGACCTAAAAAAACTATGTTCGCATATGGAACATTTTAAACTTAACACAATGGAAATCGGACATCTCTAAGACGTACATGAGGAGAAACTCTTCTTAAGTCTCTCCCGAAACTAAAACGAGCAAGAACATCGTAACCACAAACAAATTCAAACCACTAATTAAGCAACCACAACCTCTAAAGCACATACGACTATAACTACATAGTTCTCTTAAAATAATTTACAAACATATGGACTTGCTAAACTACACCAACCACGTATAACATATATCAAACATGAGAAGCTTCCAGTGAGACTATGGCGAAGTTATCGTGCACCGGAGCTCGATCTCTACCGGAAAAGTGGGAAAACACTCAAAGAATGAGCTATGAAGCTCGGTGAGTGACTTGAGTTTTTAAAGGAAGCTACTAACTCGTAAATCATATCACCGGTCATCTATGAGCATATGCATCTGTAATCAAGTGTTGAAAGTAATCGTGTAATCATAATAGATTTTCGAAAAAACCAGCAAGTATATCGTTTAAATCTCGTAAGGCATGTAAATGATATAAACTCTTTATTAAAACATGGCACAATCTACTTTGTTCTACGATGTAGTGGGCCTCGCCCGAAGACTCCCATCGTCTTTGTCGTAGTGGGGCCCGCCCAAAGACTCACGACAGGCTGCTGTTGTCACGAGTACACTCAACGTCGACAATGTAATAAGACTCAGTGTGCTGCGGTACCATAAAGCCTCGGGCTCAATATCTTAGAAAATCACATGAAAACATTTGAACATGCCTGCTTATCTTTTCTTTCATAAAACTCAAGCTTACTTAGCTTGTTCATAAAACTGGAAATCTTTAAAAACATACTTGCTAAAACATACTTGCTCAAAATCATAACATTTCCATAGACTTCGGAAATGCAATAAACATATGCTCGTGTATAAATTTCATCAAGACATTTAAGCTCATCATGAACACTTTAAAACATTTCTAAGAAATCATGAATACTCATAGTCATGTGTTCAAAAATAAAACACAAAGCTTTGAAACAATTCATTCTAGCAAAACTTGCATTTCTTAAAGCATTTTTCAAGCATATAGCTCATTTTCGAAGTTCGTTTTGTCACTCACAGTGTTAGAACTAGAGTCTTGACCCGTACACTCAACCTATTCGCTTTTGGCCTGTCAAACAAACCAAAACCATGTTTTAGAACCTCGAGCTCATGGTTTTAACTTTAAAACTACAAGAAAACACTCCAACAAAAATTCCAAAGATTTAATGATTTTATGCCTGTATTGACAGCCATAACTTCTCATTACTTATTCTAAAAGAATGTACTTTATACCAAACTCTTCCTTTTTGAATCCTCGAAAACTCTTATGAAGACATGAAAATGAGATTCCCAATAGATTGGTTCAGAAATACCTCGAAAGCTCCTTTTCCCGGAACTAACTTCTGCTATTCCAGATTCGATTTTCTGCTGCAACCCGAAACTTAACCTACTATTTACAACATCTTCCAGTCATTTTCTATTCACGATTTCTTCATGAAAGTTGTAGGAAATTCAATAAGCTTTCCAACCATACCTCATAGAGCGTCTGATTCCAATTCTACAGGTCAGTACAACCAAAACATCAGGGACTTCTCGGATTTGACAGTAAATTCTGTGTTCTGTCTTCCTCTTCACAAATCAGTAGCTTAAGATCCGAATTTGCTCGAGCATCCTTCACAAATTTTGTTCCAATATGAGTTAACTTTCATGAAACAAAATTTCAACTCTTACCTCTTTCTGTGGAGCTCGTGATGAACAAAATAGCAGAACATGGCAGAGTGATTACCTTGCTGTCATAAAGAATCCTCTTGAGTTCTTCTCCTTTCTTCTGCAACTACAGCTCCAAATTTATGAAAAATGACTTCCTTCTTCTTCCTTTCTCCTTCTCCCACAAAATTTCAGCTTTGTTTGTGATGAAAGAGAAGAAATTGAAGAGAAAACTCTTTTTAAAACAAAACAATCGGTGGAAAGAGGTTGTTTTGTCTTTTTCCCCTTTTTCTCTTTTTCTTTTTCCTTTTCTTTTTCTTTCCTTTATCCCTTCCTTCCATTTCTTTTCTTTTCTTTTCTTTTCTTTTCTTAACAAAACCAAAATAACTTAATATAAAACATTTGTTTCATTTCCTTTTCTTCTTTTGTCATTAAAAGCAAAACAAACCAAAATGGTCTAAACTTTCTTTCCTTGTTTTTCTTTTGTCTTTCACTTCATTTCTTTTCTTTTTAAAACATGGGAAACCAAGTTTTAAACATTCATTTCTTCTTTCTTATTGTTGTTTGTTAATAAGGAAGTTCCGAAGAGATCGGGTTTACAACTTACCTCCCCCTTAGGAAATTTCGTCCTCGAAATTTAGTAGTCCTTAGGTGAATATCGTCGGGTACTTGCTTCTCATTAGATCCTCTAACTCCCAGGTTGCCTCCTCCACTCCATGATGTCTCCAACGAACCTTCACGTGTGGGATCGTCTTGTTCCTTAAAACTTGCTCTTTCTGTTGAGGATTTGAATTGCATCCTCTACGTAACTCGTGTCTTCTTTCAGCTCAACTGGTTGTGCTTGCAACACATGTGTCGGATCTGGGATATACTTCCTTAACATGGACACATGAAAAACATCATGTACTCGAGATAGTTCTGCACGGCAACTCCAAAGCAGAGGCTCGGCCCAACTCGTCCCGTTACTTGATAAGGACCAATATATCTAGGGCTTAGTTTACCCTTTTTGCCAAAACGAAGGACACCTCTCCATGGAGATAACTTCAAGAAAACTTGATCTCCAACCTGGAATTTTAAGTCCTTTCGTAAACTTATCAAAGATAATTCTTCTGACGGTCTTGTGCTACCTTCAAATTTTCTCTAATTACCTTAATTTTGTCTGTAGTAACTTGTACCAACCCAGGGCCGATAAGCTTCCGCTCTCCTACTTCGTTCCAACATATCGGCGTTCTACATGGTCTTCCATACAGAGCCTCAAATGGTGCCATACCAATACTCGACTGGTAGCTGTTATTGTAAGCAAATTCCATAAGCGATAGGTGTGTATCCCAACTCCCTTTAAATTGAAGGACACATGCTCTCAACATGTCCTCTAAGGTCTGGATGGTCCTCTCTCGATCCCATCCATCTCGAGGATGGAATGTCAGACTAAACTTCAGCTTTGTTCCCATAGCTTTCTGTAAACTAGGCCAAAACATAGAAGTAAATCTTGGATCTCTATCTGAAACGATAGACACTGGTACTCCGTACTGACTCACAATTCTATCGACATACATCTTAGCAAGCTGATCAAGCGTAGACGTCGCTTTAATCAGTATAAATCGTGCTGTCTTAGTGAGTCTATCCACTATTACCCAAATACCATCATGCCCACTCGAAGTACGTGGTAATCCAAACAGAAAATCCATAGTAATATGCTCCCATTTCCACTCCGGCACTGGCAGTGGGTTAAGGAGTCCTCCTGGCCTCTGTCTAACTGGTTTAACTTGTTGGCAAATCAAACACCTATCAACATAATCAGCTATCTCTCGTTCCATCCCAGGCCACCAATACGTTCCCTTCAAAGTTTTGTACATCTTGGTGCTTCTGGATGCATAGCGTAAAGCCCAATCGTGAGCTTCCTCTAGAATAGCATCTTTAAGCTCACTAAAATTCGGAACACATATTCTTCCTTGCCTTTCTATGGCCCCGTCGATCTCATCTTAAACTCGCTTACAGGCCTGTTTGGACTTCCCAAACATTTTTTGCAAGTTACTATCCTTTGGTTGTCTTCTCACAACCTCTGCTACAAATGAAGACCTGACCTGGAACTGAGCTAAACGACTCCCTGAACTCTCTGCATTCACAACTGCCTTAGAATCCCTTAGAGTTCTTAAAAATGTTGCTCGAATACCACACAAGGCATCCCTAGGAAGTCTTGACTTCGCTTTCAATGCATCTGCTACCACATTCGCCTTACCAGGGATGGTATTCTATAGTACAATCATAATCTTTAATCGATTCTAACCATCTTCTCTGTCTCATGTTCAACTCCCTTTGATCAAAGATATACTTGGACTCTTATGATCTCGTGTAAATGTGACACCTTTCACCAAACAGGTAATGTCTCCAGATCTTTAATGCCAGAGCAACTGCTGCTAACTCAAGATCATGGGTAGGGTAATTACATTCGTGCTTTTTCAATTTCCTTAACGCATAAGTTATTACTTTTCCTTCTTGCATCAGTACACACCCTAAATCTTTCCTCGAGGCATCACAATAAACCACATACTCTTTTCCCGTTATAGGAAGTGTCAAAATAGGTGTCAGTAACTAATCTCTTTACTGACTCCCAAAAAAACTCTGTTCACACTTATCGACCATTCAATCTTAGCATTATTTCTTATTAAAACTGTTAAGGGTAATACTAATTATGAGAAGTTCTCAACAAATCATCTGCAGATATCTCCGCCAAGCCTAGAAACTACGTTACCTGCTGTCATACTAACTGGTCTCTCCCGATTGACTACAACTTTAACTTTATTTGGATCCACACTAACACCATTTGTTGAGGCAACATGCCCCAAAAAACATTACTCGTTCAACCAAAACTCACATTTGGTGAATTTAGCGTACAAAATGTTTATCTCGTAGTGTTTGCGAGAATAATACTCATGTGTTCCTCGTAGGCTTTCCCCGTGAACCGAGTAAACTAGTATATCATCAATAATCACTATTACAAAGTTATCAAAATATCGGTGGAAAACTCCGCCCATGAGGTCCATGGAAATCGCTAGTACCTTGTTAAATCAATGGCATTACTAAACACTCGTAATGCTCGTACCTCATTATGAATAACGTCTTAGGAATGTCTCGATTCTCGACCTTTAACTTATGATATCCTCGATCTTAAATTAATCTTACAAAACATCGATGCACCTCTTAACCGGTCAAAAAGTCATCTATTCGGGGTAAAGGATACTTATTACGTATCGTGACATTGTTTAACCGTCTATACTCAATGCATAATCTACGGGTACCATCTTTCTTTTCACGAGATAACACTGGAGCTCTCCAAGGCGATACACTAGGTCCGATGTATCCCTTATCAACTAGTCCTTGTAATCGCATCTTTAGCTCCCGATCTCACTTGGAGCCATTCTATACACGGCACTTGCGAAATAGGTGTCATTCATGGTAATAGATTCAATGGTGAACTCAACTTTCCTATCGGATGGCAATCTGATAGATCTCATTAGAAAACAACAAGAAAATTCATTCACAACAAGAACATTTTCTTGTTTTAGCTTTTTCTTCTGCACCTCAACTACATGTGCAAGAAACGTCGTGCAACTTTCCTCAATAACTTCTGAGCTTTGAATGCTGAAAACAAACTCGTAGGGATAGTCTTTCTTTTATCCCATAAAACCACTTCAGCTAATCCTGGTTTCTTGAAAACAACTTCCTTTATATGACAATCTCTGGAAGCATAATGAGTGAATAAGAAATCCATTCCTAGGATTGCATCTAACACCTGCAACTCTAGTGGAAGAAGATCCACTAACATATTGAGACCTTCTACTAAGACCTCACAATTCTGCATCACTGAATTGACTAATAAAGCATCACCAACTGAAGTATATATATAACTAACCTTTTACATAAAGGTTCTAGCTTCCCATTCAACTTAGTCAAGAACATACTAAAAATAAAGAAATGTGTAGCAGCTTGTTCTATTAAAACAGGTGCACGTACATTTCAAATAGTAATTGTACCAATGATCATATCTGGTGCATCCTCAGCTTCTTGTTGAGTCATAACCTAGACCTTCCCGTGTTGCTTAGGCCTCCCTACAACTCTCTTTAGTCCAACACCACTGGTGCCCTCTCTTGCAGCTACTGAAACTCTCGGCTGCTCAACTAACTGGAACTCAACTCCCTAGTCCCTCTGTGCGGCTGTCCATAGCTGTGGACAATCCCTCTTGACATAACTCGTTTGTCGCCTTTGGTAGCATGTACCAACACTATCAAGACAATGACCTTGATGATTCTTGGAACAAATCACACATGGACTTTTCCTTGCTATACTGGCAACAGACTCTTGCCCTCTTGGCAGTCTTGCTGCTAATCAAACAAACTAATTAAGTTCTTTTTAACTCTGCCTCTGATAGGCACTACCCCCATTCATCTGCCTCGATGCCCGACTACTAGTTCGATCCTTAAAGTCATATTGACTTGGAAACATTTACTCCAAGTGTGAACCTCCGCCGCTCACGACCTTGAAATCGCTTGTTGTCGAAGCCTCCACAACTAGGCTTCACTCATCGATGCGCCTCTGCTATACTCTCGCTCAACACGTAGAGCGCTCTCTACCAGTGAGAGAAGTCGTCCACTTAGCAATGGTCAGAATGGCGTACGATATCTCGTCGTAACCCTCTTTCAAATCGTCGAGACACATCGCGCTCTTAGCTGCCACAATCACATCAACATACCGCGACAACTCTGTATATCTTCTCTCATACTCGCCACTTTGAAAAGTGTATCTTGTTTTAGTTCTAAAAATTCATCCCTCTCTCTGCTCTCGATGCGTGCTAGGGGTAATATTTATTTTCAAATATACTTACGAAAGTTTTCCAGGTGTGAAGTACGTGCATCACTACAATCAAGCTAACATCAATTTCCATCATTCTTCTACCTTCTTTACCAGCAAGAAATGTGGCCAACTTAACATTTCGCTCCTCGAGAGCAACTCATAACATCAAAACATTTATCAAGCTTATTTAGCCAAACCTCAACTTCAACTGGATCTTTGGAACCCTCAAACACTGTGGCTCCTAATTCTTTTAGGTGATCTATTCTATATGTCTTATCTGGATTATTTAAACCTGTTCCCTATGGCTTACCTACCTCCTGTGAGGAATTAGCATGCTGCTTACTTCTGGCCCGTATCTGAACTCTCGGGCACTAGATCTCCATTGGGATTGATCTTGGGTAGGATCCTGCGTCCCGTCCTGATCTTGCCTCGCATCGCGCTAGTACGTGGTGGCATGACTTCTATAACATATTAACATACTAGACATGTAATGAGTACTCAACTCAAACGCACAATTCTAGACTTGTGTTCACATTCTAGTCCTGACTGGACTTACTCTTGTCCTTACTTGGACCATGCTCGACTAGTTCTATTGAACTAACTCAATAACTTGCTATTTACTTTTCAGTTTCTTCTAGAGCTAACTTGCTCTGTCACATTCCCATGGAGCTAACTGCTCTGATACCAAGTTGTCACACCCTCTCCCGAACCACCTGCTAACTTAGCCCGGGAGACGGCATGAAGCCAACAGACATTGTTACCTCTTAACAATACCTGCTGACACTACTTGACCTAAAAAAAAACTATGTTCGCATATGGAACATTTTAAACTTAACACAGCGGAAACTGGACATCTCTAAGACGTACATGAGGAGAAACTCTTCTTAAGTCTCTCCTGGAAACTAAAACGAGCAAGAACATCAGAACCACAAACAGTCCAAACCACTAATTAAGCAACCACAACCTCTAAAGCACATACGACTACAACTACATAGTTCTCTTAAAATAATTTACAAACATATGGACTTGCTAAACTACACCAACCACGTACAACATATCAAACATGAGAAGCTTCCAGTGATATGGCGAGTTATCGGGCACCGGAGCTCGATCTCTACACGAAAAGTGGAAAACATCGAAAGAATGAGCTATGAAGCTCGGTGAGTGACTTGAGTTTTTAAAGGAAGCTACTAACTCGTAAATCATATCACCGGTCATCTATGAGCATATGCATCCATAATCAAGTGTTGAAAGTAATCGTGTAATCATAATAGCTTTTGAAAAAACCAGCAAGTATATCGTTTAAATCTCGTAAGGCATGTAAATGATATAAACTCTTTATTAAAACATGGCACAATCTACTTTGTTCTCACGATGTAGTGGGGCCTTGACCTCCCATCGTCTTTGTCGTAGTGGGGCCGCCCAAAGACTCACGGCCAATAATATGTTGTCACAGAGTACACTCAACGTCGACAACAGAATAAGACCTGTGTGCACACGGTACCATAAAGCCTCGGGCTCAATATCTCAGAAAATCACATGAAAACATTTGAACATGCCTGCTTATCTTTTCTTTCCTAAAACTCAAGCTTACTTAGCTTGTTCATAAAACTGGAAATCTTTAAAAACATACTTGCTAAAACATACTTGCTCAAAATCATAACATTTCCATAGACATCGGAAATGCAATAAACATATGCTCGTGTATAAATTTCATCAAGACATTTAAGCTCATCATGAACACTTTAAAACATTTCTAAGAAATCATGAATACTCATAGTCATGTGTTCAAAAATAAAACACAAAGCTTTGAAACAATTCATTCTAGCAAAACTTGCATTTCTTAAAGCATTTTTCAAGCATATAGCTCATTTTCGAAGTTCGTTTTGTCCATCACCAGTGTTAGAACTAGAGTCTTGACCCGTACACTCGACCTATTCGCTCTTGGCCTGTCAAACAAACCAAAACCATGTTTTAGAACCTCGAGCTCATGGTTTTAACTTTAAAACTACAAGAAAACACTCCAACAAAAATTCCAGCATTTAACAGATTTTATGCCCTGTATTCAGACAGCCATAACTTCTTCATTACTTATTCTAAAAGAATGTACTTTATACCAAACTCTTCCTTTTTGAATCCTCGAAAACTCTTATGAAGACATGAAAATGAGATTCCCAATAGATTGGTTTAGAAATACCTCGAAAGCTCCTTTCCCCGGAACTAACTTCTGCTATTCCAGATTCGATTTTCTGCTGCAACCCGAAACTTAACCTGCTATTTACAACATCTTCCAGTCATTTTCTATTCACGATTTCTTCATGAAAGTTGTAGGAAATAAAATAGGCTTTCCAACCATACCTAATAGAGCGTCTGATTCTAATTCTACAGGTCAGTACAACCAAAACATCAGGGACTTCCCGGATTTGACAGTAAATTCTGTGTTCTGTCTTCCTCTTCACAAATCAGTAGCTTAAGATCCGAATTTGCTCGAGCATCCTTCACAAATTTTGTTCCAATATGAGTTAACTTTCATGAAACAAAATGTTAACTCTTACCTCTTTCTGTGGAGCTCGTGATGAACAAAATAGCAGAACACGGCAGAGTGATTACCTTGCTGTCATAAAGAATCCTCTTGAGTTCTTCTCCTTTCTTCTGCAACTACAGCTCCAAATTTATGAAAAATGACTTCCTTATTCTTCCTTTCTCCTTCTCCCACAAAATTTCAGCTTGGTTTGTGATGAAAGAGAAGAAATTGAAGAGAAAACCTTTTTTAAAACAAAACAATCGGTGGAAAGAGGTTGTTTTGTCTTTTTCCCCTTTTTCTCTTTTTCTTTTTCCTTTTCTTTTTCTTTCCTTTATCCCTTCCTTCCATTTCTTTTCTTTTCTTTTCTTTTCTTTTCTTAACAAAACCAAAATAACTTAATATAAAACATTTGTTTCATTTCCTTTTCTTCTTTTGTCATTAAAAGCAAAACAAACCAAAATGGTCTAAACTTTCTTTCCTTGTTTTTCTTTTGTCTTTCACTTCATTTCTTTTCTTTTTAAAACATGGGAAACCAAGTTTTAAACATTCATTTCTTCTTTCTTATTGTTGTTTGTTAATAAGGATGTTCCGAAGAGATCGGGTTTACAATTTTTGGGCATTTTAGAAAGTAAATCGAGTCTGTAAGTCTGTGTCATTCGTGGCAAGAGTTGCTGTGAAGAAATCAAAGTGGAAACAAGCAAAAAATGATGATGAACAACAAAGGTGTTTGTTGTTCTGTCGATGGCGTTGATACGCTGTTCTTCGGCGTCGCCGTCTGCGCGATTGGAAGCTGAGCTGCAGAGCAGCGTTGCGGCGCTGGATGTAGCGTTGCAACGCTAAGGCGTTGGGCGCGAGGAATAACGTTGGGCGCTGCAGCGTTGTAACGCTGGCCACAACGTTGCAAGCGTATGAGAGCATTTCCCGAGATTTTCACGCGTAGTGGCAGTGAGGGACTTCAAGGTTGCGGTTTCGAGCCTCACAAGCAACTGTTTTTATTTCTTTTCATTTATTTGTAAAATGTAATTTTTTATTAATAATATTAATATAAATATTATATTAATGTTAATTAATTTAATTAAAGTCCCTAGGGTGCCAAAATCGGTCCAATATTGCTATTTAATTTATTTTATGCATGTGATGTATGAAATTTATTATTCTATGTGCATAATATATGTCATATAGATTAAAATCCACCTTAGGTTAAACATTTCATGCATCATATTTAAATTATAAGAGTTATAATATATAGTGTGCATGATAGGATTATATTATAAGTTTTATAATATAATGCATATTTTAATTTAATTAATATAAGTGTTATATTTTTTAGATTAAAAGCATGGACATGCATTTATTCATGTGATGAATATAAGTTATATAGTTTTATTATTCATTGATCAAGCATTATAACATAGAAATGAATGTAGCCTAAGTTAATTATTAGTCTTAAATTGTTTAGAACTTGAATAATTAGACTTAGGTTTTCTAATTCTAATAAGATTAGAATTAAGAAATCAAATATGACTTATGAATGGTGACTAATTAGTAACTCTGTCTAAGTAAGGTTCTGTTTAAGGCTGGGGTACTTAAGCTGACGCTTTGCGAAACACCCCTACTTGGGAACCGGCCTGGGAGTGAATTTGGTCTGGAGATTCATAGGTTATATTCTCGTGAGTGGCGTTTAATTAAAAGTTAATTAAAATACTCACAGAGACCTAAGTTAATAATGTGATTATAGACTTAGGCTAATCAAATATAAGTGTTATATTGGTAGACTTAGGTAAATATTACCCTATTTATCTAAGTCAATCCCGATTAACTTAAAGTGTTGAGTGAGAGAAAATAATGTGTATGAGATACATTTAATTTTTCGACCAAAAATCTCCGTTAAGTTCACACCGTGAGATCCATACTCGACCTTGTGGCGCAAATGGGAGCGTCCCCCTTGGGATGATATTTGTATGGGTCAATATCAACGTGAATGGAGAGAGTACTTATAGTGAGTGGGAGCAGGACCTGTGAAAATGGGACCCACGGTCTCTTTTATCGATTCAGACCGTGAGATGGCTATGATGCACCTGCAAGTTTGGCTTGGACCAGACAGTCCCTTCAGAGGGCCTTGACCATGGGATTCGGAGCATCGTGAATTCCCCGAAAGGGATACAATTTCCTTGTTGGTTTTCCTTCGTGGTTCACCTTTCGGTGGCTATTGTTTGGACGGAGACTTGGAAATTTAAAGATAGAGGGTGACATCCACGAGATTCATTAAGAGTTAATGGATTCAGACCGAATAATGTTAACTGGATACCTAATGGAATAAAAGTTATTCTGGTATTAGGGTCTGGTCGAGAAAGTCTCATCCCAGAGGAGAAGTGTTTCAGTTCACCCCTTCGGTTGCGGTCATTTTAAACCTTTGGGGTATCATTGCAATTTTTAATGACCTAGGAATCATAGGATAAAAATTTGCTAAAACTTGATTGCATTTTCAAAGTTTTTTTTTGCGAGACTAACACAAAGGTTTTTCTTATTTTCAACAAACAAAATTTCTAGTTCAATTGTCGCTCTTTTAGCTTCTAACAAACTCGTAGGAGATAATTTTCAAACGTGGAAGAATAATATCAATACGATACTGGTAGTTGACGACCTAAAGTTCGTGCTCACTAAGGAGTGTCCTAAGGTGTCGGGCTCGACCGCATCGCGAAGTGTTCGTGATGCGTATGATCAGTGGATCAGATGAAGAGATTGGAATTTTTGCACCAGAAGACGTTGTAAAACGTCGTTGTTTCGTTAAGCATATCATTTCTTAAAATTGAATTAAGCTACTTTAATTTTAGGATAAACATGCATAACGAGATGAGAAACAGTAAATAAAGATTATATAACCTCTTGAAGAACTCTTCTTCAACGTTTTCTCCTTCTCGATCTCGATCGCTCTCGAACCAACGATCTCTACGAACTCGATCTTCGAACCGAACAACAAGACACTTCCAAAGGGTCTTCTTGGTTGTTCTCGAAAAGTTGAGGGAGAGTTGTGGGGCTCCCTTTGATTTTGGGTGAGGAGAATTCTAGAGGAATTGAGAGAGAACTCTTGATTTTGGGTCACTGGAACGTTCATATTTGGAACAACTTCCAAATCCAGCATGAACATCCGAAGCCAAACAACTTCCTTTGCTGGTTCACAAGTCGCAACATACTCGACTTCCATCGTGTTATCAGCGATACATCCCTGCTTGATGATTCACCATACTACAGCTCCTCTGTTCAGAATGAACACTAACCCCGAAGTGGATTTCCTAGAATCCTCATCGGTCTGAAAGTCAGAGTCTTCGTATCCCGTAAGGATCAAATCCCCAATTCAATACACAAGGTTGTAGTTCCTCGTTCATCTAAGATACTTAAGGATTGCCTTTACGGTTGTTCAATGATCTAATCCTGGATTGGATTGATACCTACTTACAATCCCAACTGCATAATAGATGTCGGGCCTAGTACACAACATGGCATACTGAGGCTCCCTACAGCTGAAGCATAGGGGATTCGTCTCATATCCTCAACCTTGTGAAGCATCTTAGGAAATAAATCCTTAGACAAGTGAACTCCATGCCTGAAAGACAACAATCCCTTCTTAGAGTTCTGCATCTTATACCTAGACAACATCTTGTCAATGTAAGATGCCTGAAACATGGCTAGTGTTCTGTTCTTCCGGTTCTAGTCTATCTGGATACCTAGAACATACTGAGTCTCTCCCAAATCTTTCATTAGGAATTGCGAAGCTAGCCATCCCTAATGTCAGTAAGAAATCCTACCTTAATCCCAATGAGCAGGATATCATTCACATACAATATCAGAAATGCGACAGTGTTGTTAATGATTTTGTTGTAAACACAAGACTCATCAACATTCTGATTAAAGCCATAAAATTTGATCGCCTCATCAAACCTTATATTCGAAGACCTCGAGGCTTGTTTCAGTCCATAAATAGACCTTTGAAGCCGACAAACCTTTTGCTCTTAGCCTTGGGTAATGAACCCCTTGGGATGGTCCATGTAAATGGTCTCGTCAAGATTGCAATTCAGAAAGGCCGTCTTGACATCCATCTGCCATACCTCATAGTCATAATATGTGGCAATGGCCAGAAGGATTCTGATAGACTTTACCATGGCAACAGGAGAAAAGGCTTTCTGATAGTCAACCCCTTCAACCTGGGTAAAACCCTTTGGCACTAGGCTAGCTTTGAAGGTTTGCACCTTCCCATCTACGCCACGTTTACGCTAGTAGATCCACTTGCAACCAATAGGTTTAACCCCATCCGGTTGGTCCATAAGCTCCTAGACGGAGTTGAAGTACATCGACTCTATTTCCTGATCCATACCTTTAATCCATTCATCTTTATCAACGTCTGCCATTGCCTGATCATAGGTCAATGGATCCTTGCAGTCATCATTAGTTGTTACGACTTGGGTTTCATCTAAACTCATGTAACGTTCAGGCTGTCTCACAACCCTCCCACTACGTCGAGGCATTCTCAACTCTTGAGAACGGACTTGACTACACGAGCTAGGATCACCAACACTTGTAGACGTACTAGCCCATCAACAACTCTTGCTGATGAACTGTCCATTTCGTTTAACACAATCTTACTCCTTGGTAAGTGATCCCTGATGTGGTCTTCGTCAAGGAAAGTGGCGTTTGTCGACACAAGCACCCTATTATCCTTAGGATCGTAAAACAAACCACCCCTAGTCTCTTTTAGGTAACGTACAAAGAGGCACAACTTTGAACGGGGTTCCAACTTCTTCGGATTTAACACCAACACATGGGTCGGGCATCCCCAAATTCTGAAATGCTGTAAACTTGTTTTACGAACATGTCAGAGTTCGAAAGGTGTTTCAAAAACACTCTTCGATGGAACTGTGTTCAAAATGTATACCGCAGTCTCTACTGCGTAACCCCAAAAAGAATCAGGGAGATGAGCATAACTCATAATCGACTGAACCATGGCCAACAGGGTTCTGTTTCTCCTCTTCGATACACCATTCTGCTGTGGCATACCAGGTGTTGAGAGTTAGGACGTAATTTCATGTTCTATCATATAGTCCTTGAATTCAGTATCCATGTACTCTCCACCTCGATCCAATCGAAGTGTTTTAATCGTTTTACCTAATAGGTTATCAACATCAGTCTTGAACTCCTTGAACTTTTAAAGAGTTTCAGACTTCCTATGCATTAGATAAATGTACCCATACCTCGAATAGTCATATATGAAAGATACAAAGTATTCATAACCTCCTCGCGCTTTAACATTTATCGGACCACAGAGGTCAGAATGTATAAGCTGAAGTGGCTATTTGGCTCTATATCCTTTTACAATAAAAGAACGTTTAGTACTTTTGCCTTCAAGGCATGACTCACAAACAGGTAAAGAGTTTTCTTCCAACTCACTTAGAAGTCCGCTCTTTACTAGTCTATCAATCCTATTGAGATTTATGTGGTCTAACCTTAGATGCCAAAGATGTCTAATTTAATTAATTTAATTAAATTAATTAAAAATTAATTTTCAAAAGAAAAATAAATAAATAAAAATTTCCGAAGTCCAGCCTCGAACCGTCGACCTTGAAGTCCCTCCACGTTTTCACTGTGCCAGTACGTTGGATTTTCTCGCGAACTACTGCCCACTACGCGATGGCGTTGCAACGCTGCAACCTCTAGCGTCAAGCCTAGCGTTCTCAACGCCACGACATTGCGACGCAAGGAGCACTGCAGCAACCTCTCGAACAACATGGATGGTGTCGCAACGCCGAAGAACAGCGTTGCGACGTCGTTGAAGTTCTAGCAAACATCCTTTGCTGTTTTTCACGAAAATTGCCCGTTTTCGCTCCATTTTCTTCACAGCAACCCTTGCCACGAACAACACAAACTTACAGACTCGATTTACATTAAAAATTGCCCAAAACAACGGGCCCTTACATTGATCTCATCAACTTTCATGTCAACTTATCTAAGTTCCAAAAATCGGAAACATCCAAATATGCAAACCATTAACATTCATCTCATGAAAAACTAATGCTACCCACCTAATTTTAAGAAATTATAGAATACACAACGAAGGGCAACGATTGGCTCTGATACCAATTGAAGAGATTGGAATTCTCGCTGCGGAAGACCTTCTGAAACACCGTTGTTTTGTTGTGCAATTCATTTCTTAAGATTTAATTAAGCTACTTTAATTCTAGGATAAACATGCATAACGACAAGAGAAAACAGTAGATAAAGATTATACTAACCTCTTGAAGAACTCTTCATCAATGTTTTCTCCTTCTCAATCTCGATCCCTCTCGAACCAACGATCTCTACGAACTTGATCCTCGAACCGAATAACAAGACACTTCCAAAGGGTCTTCTCGATTGTTCTCGGAAGGTTGAGGGAGAGTTGTGGGATACCCTTTGATTTTGGGTGAGGAGAATTCTAGAGGAATTGAGAGAGAACTCTTGAGAGAAAATTACACTTGTTTTGGGTGAAAATCCAAAAAATGGCAAAGTGTCTCACCAAAGACTTCTTGCAAGCCCTTTATATATTAGTGTGTGGTGGAGTTAAGACCTCCACCAAATCACCATTTTACCACAACCATATGATATGAAAATCATATTTGCATATCACATAATATAAGATATCTCATACCTTATTATACAAATCTCATTTGGATAATTGTGGAATTTAAATTGAATCACATTCAATTTAATTTGTCTAAATTAAATTTCTCCAATTAAAAGTAATTAATCAATTAGGCTATACTATACTTTATTATGAATCTCATTCAGATCAAACTATCTATTATGTCATCTATATCACATATAAATGACATAAATACCCAAATAATGAATTTGAACACTTCAAATTCACACCAAACTGTAAACACTCAGATTGTCCAATTTGAGCCAACCGAGGGACCTAATGAACCTACAGATGACGAGCTCCAATGATCCGAGATTAACTTGTCAAACTCTTTGACCCGATTATTCAACAATCATTAGCTACAATAACACTCGACTAAAGCCTGTAGCTGCACTCACATCACTGTTGGACAAGTTGTGTCCATCGATATAACCAATACACGTGAGTCGACCCTTCACAGGTTGTTCTTAGCCAAAGCTGGGTGAAATCAATTTTACCCCTGCGTCTACCTCTTGATCCTTAAGTTTCACTGCTCCTCTAATGAACAACTACGTTGCATGGTCCAACCATAAACAACAACCCTCTCGGGCCAGTGAGAGGGTGGGGTGTAAACGAGATCTTTCTTTGGAACTTCCTAATTTAAAAAAATAACAAAAGGAAAGAAGAACTAAAGTGAAAGACAAAAGGAAAACAAGGAAGGAAAGTTTAAACCATTCTGGTTTGGTTTGCTTTAAAAGATAAAGGAAGAAAAGAAAATGAAAGAAAAGTTAAATATATTAAGTTTTGTTTTGTTTTGTAATGAAAAGAAAAGAAATGAAAGAAAGAGAAAAAGGAAAGGAAAAAGAAAATGAAAAAGAAAAGAAAAAGCAAAAAGGGAAAAAGGAAAAAAGACAAAATAATAAACTTTTCCACCGTTTGCTTTTTATACCTTTATCTTCTCTCCATTTTCTTCTCTATCTTTACAAACCAAAGCTGAAGCTTCGTGGGAGAAGGAGAAAGGAAGAAGAAGAAATTCATTTTCGTGATTTTGGAGCTGGAGTTGCAGAAGAAAGGAGAAGAACTCAAGGGAATTATTATTGCAGCAAGGTGATCAACTCAGACCAGTTCTGATGTTTTGATCTTCTCGAGCTCTACAAGAAGAGGTAAGTGTTGAAACTTGCTTTTTCTGAACGCTAACTCATTTTTGAACAAAGTTAATGAAGTAAGCTTGAGCAAATTCTTATGTTAAGTTATTGTTTTGTTAAAAGGAAGGCAGAAGACAGAAGTTTGCGATCAAATCCGAGAAGTATCTGGTTTTTGGGTTGTCCTGATCTGTATACTTGGAGTTAGAAGCTCTAATTGGTATGGTTAGAAAGATTAGTTAATTTCATACAACTTTTGTGAAGAAATCGTGAGACGAAAATGTCTAGAAGATGTTTTAAATATCAGGTTAAATTTGTTGTGCAGCAGGAAATCCGAATCTGGAAACAGCAGAAGTCTGTTTTGAGGAAAGTAGCTTTTGAGGTATTTCCGAATCAATTCATTTTGAATTTCAATTTCATGTCTTCATATAATTTTTAGAGGGTTCAAAAAGGAAGAGTTTGGTATAAATTACATTATTTTTGGATAAGTAATGAAGACGTTATGACTGTCTGAATACAAGGCAGAAAATCTGAAAATGCTGGAAATTTGAAAGTGTGGTTTCTTGCTGTCTTAAGGTCAAAAATCATGAGCTCGAGGTTCTAATGGTTGAGTTGGTTTGTTTGACAGGCCAAGAGCAAATAGGTCAAGTTTACAAGCCAAGGTTCTAATTCTAATACTGTGAGTGACTCTATTTTAGAACTATGCTTGACCTATGTTTTTCTTCAAGAACATAAGTGTTGATAATTACATCCTGTTTGAACTAATCATGTATAGCTTCATGGAGTTTTCTAACATAAGTTCATGATGGAACATAAGCATGTTTTGAATTAATTTGTAACCATAAATCCAAGTATGAAACCTAAATTATGAGAGTATGTATTATAAAGACATGATTTCCATGGTAAACAAATTATGCTCTTGTTTGTGGTTAACCCCTAATACTGAAGGACATTCGAGAAGGTACTTGGAGGGGGGGGGGGAATGAATCATGATATCCCGATACTAAAGGACAATGAGAAGGTATTCGGGTAGTAAATGGTTTTACCTTAATACCGAAGGACATAGAGAAGGTATTAGGGGAAACCAAACGACCAAAGGTATTCCACGTGCATTTGAGAGAGAGAGGTATGAACCTTATAGGTATAAATGTAACTGTACCACCTCTATGGTTCGAATGTGGTATCATGTCATGTGTTTTATTGTTATGAGCTTCTATATTATTGATCTATCTACCCTCGATATGATAGTACATTTCGAGTTGTGTGCTATGCATAAGTGGTGACTTAAACCTGTAAATTGGAAGCATGGTTTGTTTATGATTACAAACAGATGTTAAGCTATTTTCTACTTATAATCTGCCTTTATTATGAATCACCTGTGAGCTTATAATGTTTTAAAGATAAACACTCACTGAGCTTTTTAGCTCATTCTTTCAATGTTTTCAAACATTTTCAGGTAGAGATCGAGCTCCTGGTACCTGACATCCTGCCATAGTCTGCTGGAAGTTTCATAAGATGATATTTTGTACGTGGCTGGTGTTGTATTGCAAGTCGTTATGTAGTTATAGTTGTTTGTACATAAGAGGTTGTATAAACAGTGGGTTGGCATGTTCTTGGTTGTGATGCTATTGCTCGTTTAAGTTTTCAAATGAGAGACTTAAGAAATGTTTCTCCCTATGTATGTTTAGTAGTTATCAAGTTTCCGCTGTGTTATGTTAAAGTTTACCATATACGAGCATAGTATGTTTATCAGGTAGAACAGGGTCATTAGGTATTGTCAAGAGGTAAACAATGTTTGTTGGCTTCATGTCTCTTCCGGGCTAAGTTAGCAGGTGGTTCGGTAGAGGGTGTGACATGCGGCCCCATTGTTCAAGCCCTGGAGTCAGTACTTTAGGGAACAACCCATCTAGTTTCCCTAATTCGGGAATGAGTGAATTCCATCTCGCGTAGTCAAGTTCCCACCTCCCCACGTGGTCCTGCCCCTGAGAAGATAGACATATTGAGCGAGTAACTAGGACCACCCTCACCCGTACTAGTCAAAGAACAAACCCCCGCAGACAGGAGTTTGTAACATGCTCAGAATTAAGGTCAAGTTACTAATGGTCATCTGCGAATTTATTAGTCCTATACTGTCAACGGTGTTACGACAGTAAGTCTAATAATTCACAGTTCGGTCTTGTACAATCTCATTGCACAGAATGCCCCCACTCTCATGTCAACCACATGAACGAGCTAGATCACCTCGTTTGTATCTAATACATAGCTGGCCGCATCCACAGTGTAACCAGGATTAGGTCTCCAACCCTATCCGTATACTGTAGACCGTTCGGGTCATTTACTCGAACGTGATCCTCCCCGTGTGTCCACTACACACCGTTCAAGTTCTAGTTCTCTCATAATACAATGACCTTGGAGCTTAGTTTATTGAAATAAGTTTATGAAATATGCGAGACACAAAGCAATTAAAAAATAACTCTTATTTATTTCAAATTGGAATATTACAAACTTACACGAGATTAGGACATACATCCCAACATCATGGCCAATGAAATGGCCAAGGTCTACATAATTGCCAGCTTATCTGAAGTTTTGGAAAAGAAGCATGAGCTGATGATCACCGCTAAGGAGATCATGGAATCTCTAAAGGAAATGTTTGGACAATAGTCCTTTCAGGTCCGACTCGATTCCCTCAAACACGTCTTCAATGCTAGGATGAAGGAGGGGGCGTCTGTCCCTGAACACGTTCTGGACATGATGACCGACTTTAATCTGACAGAGATGAACATGGCTTCGATCGACGAGTCGAGCCAAGTCAGCTTTATCTTGGAGACTCTTCCGAAGAGTTTCCTTATGTTTCGTAGCAATGTTTTTATGAACGAAATTAGCTACACTCTAACCACCCTTCTCAATGAACTACAGAACTTTCAGTCATTGATGAGGATCAGGACACCGAAAGCTATGGCAAATATTGCCTTCAGGTCCTGTCACAGGGGTTCGACCTCTGGGACAAAATTTGTAGGTTCTTCAGGCCTGAAAGGGAAGAAGAAGAAGCTGAAGAAGAGAAAAGATGACCGTGCTATCTCCCAGAAGGGCAAAAAGGTCAAGGAAGTTGCGGAGAAAGAAAATTGTTTCCACTGCAACGGGGATGGTCACTGGAAGAGAAACTGTCCCAAGTTATTTGCCAATAGGAAGAAAGAAGGTAAATGTGATTTACTTGTAACTCAAACCTGTTTAGTGGAGAGTAATGACTCTGCCTGCATACTTGATTCAGGCGCCACAAACCATGTGTGTTCTTCTTTTCAGGGAATTAGTTCCTGACAGCAGCTACGAGAGGGTGAGATAACGCTAGGAGTTGGATCCGGGGAGGTTGTCTCTACTGCAACGGTCGGCACAGTGAAGCTCTATTATGGCGGGAAGTACAATTTATTGGATAATATGTATATATTGTCAGGGCTTACTAGAAACCTTGTTTCCATTTCTTGTCTTCTTCAACAATGTATTTTTGTTGAATTTTCTAGCAATAAAGCGTTTATTTCTAGTAATGGAAATTTGTTGTGTTCAGCTTCACTTGAGAATAATTTGTACATTTTAAAACCTAATTCGGTCAAAAGTTTTTTGAATACTGAATTGTTTAAAACGACAGAAACACGAACTAAAAGATTAAAAGTTTCACCTAAAGAAAATGCCCATCTTTGGCATCCAAGGTTAGGCCACATTAATCTCAATAGGATTGAGAGACTAGTGAAGAGTTGACTTCTAAGAGATTTGGAAGAAAACTCTTTACTGGTATGTGAGTCATGCCTTGAAGGCAAAATGACCAAACGTTCTTTTAGTGAAAAATAATATAGAGCCAAAGAGCCTCTTGAGCTTATACATTCTGACCTCTGTGGTCCGATGAGTGTTAAAGCAATAGGAGGTTACGAATACTTTGTATCTTTTATAGATGACTATTCAAGGTATGGGTATATTTACCTAATGCATAGGAAATCTGAAACTCTTGAAAAGTTCAAGGACTACAAGACTGAGGTCGAGAACCTGTTAGGTAAAACAATTAAAACACTTGGATCAGATCGAGGTGGAGAGTATAAGGACACTAAACTCCAGGACTATATGATAGAACATAGAATTACGTCCCAACTCTCAGCACCTGGTATGCCACAACAGAATGGTGTATCAGAGAAGAGAAACAGAACCCTGTTGGACATGGTTCGGTCGATGATGTGCTATGCTCGTCTCCTTTATTCTTTTTGGGGTTACGTAGTGGAGACTGCGGTTTATATTTTGAACAACGTTCCGTCGAAGAGTGTTTGTGAAACACCTTTCGAACTCTAGAATGGACGTAAAGGCAGTTTACACCATTTCAAAATTTGGGGATGTCCGACCCATGTGTTGGTGTCAAACCCGAAGAAGTTGGAAGCCCATTCAAAATTATGCCTCTTTGTAGGTTACCCTAAAGAGACTAGGGGTGGTCTATTTTATGATCCTAAGGAAAATAGGGTTCCTGTGTCAACAAACGCAACATTCCTTGAGGAAGACCGCGTCAGGGATCACTTACTAAGGAGTAAGATTGTGTTAAATGAAATGGAGAGTACATCAACAAGAGTTGCTGATGGGGATAGTACTTCAACAAGCGTTGTCGATCCTAGCTCGTCTAGTCAAGTCTGTTCTAAAGAGTTGAGAATGCCTCGACGAAGTGGGAGAGTTGTGAGACATGGCAATCTTGATGAAACCATCTACATGGATCGACTCAAAGGGTTCATTACCCAAGGCCAAGAGCAAAAGGTTTGTCGGCTTCATAGGTACATTTATGGTCTAAAACAAGCCTCGAGGTCTTGGAATATAACGTTTGATGAGGCAATCAAATCTTATGGCTTTGATCAGAATGTTGACGAGCCTTGTGTCTACAAGAAAATCGTCAACAACACTGTCGCATTTCTGATATTATATGTGGATGATATCCTGCTCATTGGGAATGAGGTAGGATTTCTTACTGACATTGAGAAATGGTTGGCTTCGCAATTCCAAATGAAAGATTTGAGAGAGACCCAGTATGTTCTAGGTATCCAGATAGTCCGGAATTGGAAGAACAGAACGCCAGCCATGTCTCAACTATCATATATTGACAAGATGTTGTCTAGATATAAGATACAAAACTCCAAGAAAGGCTTGCTGCTTTTCAGGCATGAGGTTCACTTGTCAAGGATCAATGTCCTAAGACACCTTAAGAGGTTGATGATACGAGACGAATCCCTAATTCTTCAGCTGTAGGGAGCCTCATGTATGCCATGTTGTGTATTAGGCATGACATCTGTTATGCAATTGGGATTGTCAGTAGGTTTCAATCCATTCCAAGATTAGATCATTAGACAACCGTAAAGGCAATACTCAAGTATCTTAAGAGAACGAGGAACTACAACCTTGTGTATGGAAGTGGGGATTTGATCCTTACAGGATACACATACTCTGACTTTCAGACCGATAAGGATTCTAGGAAATCCACTTCGGGGTCAACCTTCATTCTGTATGGAGCTGTAGTATGGCGAAGCATCAAGCAGGGATGCATCGCTGATTCCACGATAGAAGTCGAGCATGTTGCGACTTGTGAAGCTTCAAAGGAAGTTGTTTGGCTGAGGAAGTTCATGATAGATTTGGAAGTTGTTCCAAATATGAACTTGTTGGGATTTATGCCCTAAACTTGTGTAATTTTGATCAAATAAATAAAGGGTTATTTGTTTTGGTAAAATTATATTCTTGCTTTATAAATCTAATAAACTAAGCTCCAGGGTTATAATATATCTGCGTTGCAACGCTGTGAGCGTTAGTGGGCAGTTTGCGAGGCTGATTCGCAAGACGTGAGGCGTGGATACAAAGGCAAACGTGGGTGGTTTTTACACGTTAATTTATTTTTTTTTTATAAAATGTAACATTTATTTATTTACTTAATTTATATTATTAAATAATATTAATATAAATGTTATATTAATGTTATTTAATTAAATAAATGCCCCTAAGGGCCAAAACTAGTCCATTTTTGCTATTTAATTATTTTTATGCATGGGATGTATGATTTAATTAAATTCTATATGCATAATGTAGGTCATATAGATTTAAAATCTCATCTTACGTTAAACATTTCATGCATCATTTATATTATAAGTGTTATAATATATAGTTTCCATGATAGGTTATATTATAAGTATTATAATATAATTAAATGCATGTTTTAATTTATTTAAATATAAGTGTTATATTTTTAGATTAAAGTATGCTCCTGCATTTAATTTCATGTGATGAATATTTATGTTATAGTAAAGTTATTCATGTGATGAATGATCAAGC
Source organism: Trichosanthes cucumerina (assembly GCA_036507285.1). Classification (NCBI taxonomy): domain Eukaryota; kingdom Viridiplantae; phylum Streptophyta; class Magnoliopsida; order Cucurbitales; family Cucurbitaceae; genus Trichosanthes; species Trichosanthes cucumerina. The sequence continues at coordinate 6,882,116 of CM071837.1, forward strand.
ACTATAACATAGAAATGCATGTAACCTAAGTTAATTATTAGTTTTAAAGTGTTTAGAACTTGAATAATTAGACTTAGGTTTTCTAGTTATAATAAGATTAGAATTAGGAAATCAAAATATAATTTTTGATGGAGATTGATTATTAACTCTGTCTAAGGAAGGGTTTTGTCTAATGCTGGGGTATTTAAGTTGACGCTTGCAGAACACCCCTACCTGGAAACTGACCTGGGAGTGAATTCAGTCTGAAGATTCTTAGGTTATATTTTACGTGAGTGTCGTTAATTAAAAGTTGATTAATTTACTCACATAGACATAAGTAATAATGTGATTATAATGTTAGACCTAATACAATATAATAGTTATATTGGTAGACTTAGGTAAATTTTAGTCGGTTTATCTTGGTCAATCCCAAAAAATTAAAAGTGCTGAGTGGGAGGAAATAAAGTATATAACATATATTAAATTTTATGACCACAAATCTCCGTTAAGTCCGCACCGTGAGATCCATACTCGGGCTCGTGGTGCAAATGAGAGCATCCTCCTTCGGATGGTATTTGTATGGATCAATATCAACGTGGATGGAGAGAGTACTTATAGTGAGTGGGAGTGGGACCTGTGAAAATGGGACTCATGGTCTTTTCTTTCGATTCACACCGTGAGACCCCTATGATCCGCCAGCTAGTTTGGCCTCAACCAGACAATCCCTTCAGAGGGCCTTGAACATGGGAGTCGGAACACCATGAATTACCGAAAGGGATACAGTTTCTTTGTTGGTTTTCCTTCGTGGTTCACTCTTCGGTGGCTATTGTTTGGACGGATACTTGGAAACATAAAAATTGAGGGTGACACTCACGGGATTCGTTAAGTGTTAATGAATTCGACCAAATAAGGGTATGGTCCAGAAAGTCTCGTCCTAGAGGAGGAGTATTTCTGTTCACCCTTCAGTGGCGGTCATTCTAAACCTTTAGGATATCATTGCAAATTTTAAATAACCTAGGGATCAAAGGATAAATTTTTGCTAAAACATGATTGGGCATAAAAAGTTGTTGCGGGACTGACACAAAATTTTAATTTGATTTTTTAAGCAAAATGTTTAGCTCGATAATCGTTTTACTTGCAAACGTGGAAGAATAATATTAACACAATTCTTGTGACCGACGACCTAAAGTTTGTGCTTATTGAGGAGTGTCCTCAGTTGCCGACCTTGACTACATCACGTAGTATTCGTGATGCATACGATCGATAGATCAGGGCCAATGAAAAGGCCAAGGTCTTTATCATTGCCAGCTTATCTGAAGTCTTGACAAAGAAGCACGAGTTGATGATCACCACTAAGGAGATTATGGAATTGCAAGAAGACATATTTTGACAACAGTCCTTTCAGGTCAGGCACGACTCGCTCAAACACGTCTTCAACGCTCAAATGAAAGAAGGGGCGTCTGTCCTTGAACATGTTCTGGACATGATGACCCACATTAATTTGGCGGAGATGAACGAGACTTCGATCGATGAGTCGAGCGAGGTCAGCTTTATCTTGGAGACTCTTCCGAATGGTTTCCATTAGTTTCGTAGCAACGATGTTATGAACAAGATAAGCTACACTCTGACCACTCTTCTGAACGAGCTACAGAACTTCCAGTCCTTGATGAGGATCAGGTCACCGGAAGCTGAGGCAAATGTTGCCTACAGATCATATCACGGGGTGTTGGGATGTTTGTCCTAATCTCGTTCAGTTTTTAAATATACATTCGAAATTAACAGAGGTTATTTATTTCATCATTTTGTGTCTCGCATTTTATACAAATTTTGTCCAATAAACTAAGCACCATGGTAATTGAATATATGAGAGAACTAGAACTTGAACGGTGTCTAGTGGACACACAGGGAGAATCACGTTCGAGTTAATGACCCGAATGGTCTACATTATATGGATGCGGTTGGAGACCTAATCCTGCATACACTGTGGATGCAACACGCTTTGTATTAAGATACAAACGAGATGATCTGACTCATTCATGTTGTTGACGTGCGACTGGGGGCATCCTGTACAATGAGATTGTACAAGAGCGGACCATGAATTATTAGACCAACTGATGTAACACCGTTGATAGTAAGGACTAAAAACTTCATAGATGACCATTAGTGACTCGACATGTACCCTAAGCGTGTTACAGACTCCTGTCTGCGGGGGTATGTCTTTTGACTGGTACGGGTGAGGGTGGTCACAGTTACTCGCCCAATATGCCTATTTTCTCAGGGACAGGACCAAGTAGGGAGTTGGGAACTTAACTATGCGAGTTAGAATTCACTCGTTCCCGCCATTAGGGAAACTAGAGGGGTTGTTCCCTTAAGTGTTGTCTCCAGGGTTTTGACAACGAGCGCCCACCCTCTCACTAGCACGCGAGGGTAGTTGTGTATGGTTGGACCATTACAACGTTGTTGTTCATTAGAGAAGCAGTGGGGACTTAAGGAGCAAGAGTTAGACACATGGGTAAAATGGTAATTTGACCAAGCAATGTCTACGAACAACCTGTGAAGGGTCGACTCATGGGCATTGCTTATATAAATGGACACGTAATATCTTGCACTAACGGGAGTGCAACTACGGGATTTAGTGGAGTATTATCGTAGTTAATGAATGTTTATTAACCAGATCAAAGAGTTTGAAAGGTTAATCTCAGATCATTGAAGGTCGTCACTGTAGGTCCATAAGGCCTCTCGGTTGGCTCAAACTGAACAAAAAGAAGGTTTCCTGTTTTGGTGTGAATTGAAGTGTTCAATTTCATTAAAAGGCATTTATGTAATTTATATGAGATATGAATGATATAATATATAGTTTAATGTGAATGAGATTCATAATAAACTATAGGCTAGCCTAATTGTTGAATTAGGGCTAATTTAGAGAAATTTGATTGAGAGAAATTAAATTTAATGTGATCCAATTTAATAAATCAACAATAATGCAAATGTGATTTGTAAAATGAGATATGAGATATCTTATAATATATGGTTATGCAAATATGATTTGCATAACCTATGGTTGTGGTAAAATTGTAAATAGGTGGAGATTTCAACTCTACTTATCACCATTATTTAAACCCCTTTGTAAGAAGGGGAAGACACTCTTTTTGCTCATTTTTGGATTTCTCACCAAAAAGCAAATCGAATTCTCTCTCAAATTTCTCCTTCCTTCACCAAATTGAAGATCCCACCATCTTCTTTCTTCCAAAAGAAGAATAATCGAGAAGCCAAGTGGTGGTATTCGGTTTACGTTCGTGAGAAGAGATCGAGATCGTTGACATCGAGGAAAGCACGAAGAGTTCGTGGATCTGGAAAAGAATCTTGAAGAAGGTCTTCAACAAGAAAGTACTATTCACAACCTTACTGATTTATTTCCTAAGTATGCGTGTTTAGCCTATTCTAAATGTTAGATAATTTTAATGAAATTTAGTAGCACAACATTACCGCGACGATTCGATCGTCTTCCGCTGTGCGAGGAGTTTCATTCCCTTCAAGGGGTTCGACCTCTGGGACTAAATCTTTTGCTCCTTCTCGCCCAAAAAGAAAGAAGAAAATTAAGAAGGGAAAAGTTGATCGAGTTGCCGCCCAAAACCGCAAGAAGGTCAAGGAAGTTGCAGAGAAAGGAAAGTGTTTCCATTGCTATGGGGACGACCACTGGAAGAGAAACTGTCCCAAGTTCCTTGACAAGAGGAAGAATCAAGGTAAATGTGATTTACTAGTAACAGAAACATGTTTAGTAGAGAGTAGTGACTCTGCCTGGATATTGGATCCGGGCGCCACTAACCACGTTTGTTTTTCTGTTCAGGGAATTGATTCCTGGCAGCAGCTACGAGAGGGTGAGGTAACTCTATGGATTGGATCCGGGGAGATTGTCTCTGCTGTAGCAATCGACAAAGTGAAGCTTTCCTCTGGCAGAAATTACATTTTGTTAGACAATATGTTCATAGTTCTAGGGTTTACTAGAAACCTCGTTTCTATTTCCTATCTTTTACAACAATGTATATTCGTTTATTTAAAAGGCAATAAAATGCTTATTTCCAAAAATGGTAACTTGATTTTTTCTGCTTCACTTGAGTCAAATTTGTACGTTTTGATACCTAATTCACTCAAAAACGTTTTGAACACCGAGTTATTTAAAACTGCAGAAACACGAACTAAAAGAGTTAAAGTTTCTCCAAAAGAAAATGCCCATCTTTGGCATCTAAGGTTACACCACATTAATCTCAACAGGATTGAGAGACTAGTGAAAAGTGGACTTTTAAGTCAGTTGGAAGAAAACTCTTTATTGGTGTGTGAGTCATGCCTTGAAGGCAAAATGACGAAACGTCCTTTTAGTTGAAAAGGATATAGAGCCAAGGAGCCCCTTGAGCCTATACATTCTGACCTTTGTGGTCCGATGGGTGTTAAAGCATGAGGTGGTTACGAATATTTCGCATCTTTCATAGATGATTATTCGAGGTATGGGTATATTTATCTAATGCGTAGGACGTTTGAAACTCTGGAAAAGTTCAAGGAGTACAAGACTGAGGTTAAGAACCTGTTAGGTAAAACTATTAAAACACTTCAATCGAATCGAGGTGGGGAGTATATGGACACTGAATTCCAAGACAATATGATAGAACACGGAATTACATCCCAACTCTCAGAACCTGGTATGCCAAAGGAGAATGGTGTATCGGAGAAGAGAAACAAAACCCTGTTGGACATGGTTGGGTCGATGATGAGCTATGCTCGTCTCCATGATTTTTTTTGGAGTTACGCAGTGGAGATTGTGGTTTATATTTTGAACAATGTTCCGTCGAAGAGTGTTTGTGAAACACCTTTCGAATTCTGGAACGACCGTAAAGGTTGTTTACACCATTTTAGAATTTGGAGATGCCTGACGCACGTGTTGGTCTCAATCCCTAAGAAGTTAGAACCCCGTTCAAAATTTTTCCTATTCGTAGGTTACCCAAAATAGACTAGGGGTGGTCTATTTTTCGATCCTAAGGAAAATAGGGTGCTTGTGTCGACAAATGCCACTTTCCTTGAAGAAGACCACATCATGGATCATTTGCCTAGGAGCAAAATAGTGTTGAACGATATGGACAGTACATCAGCAAGAGGTGCTGATTGGACTAGTACATCAACAAGTGTTGTTGATCCTAGCACGTCAAGACAAGTCTGTTCCAAAGAGTTGGGAATGCCTCGACGTAGTGGGAGGGTTGTGAGACATCCTGAACGTTACATGGGTTTAGCTGAAACCCGAGTCGTCACTCCAGATGATGGCTGCGAGGATCCATTGACCCATGATATGGCAATGACTGACGTTGACAACGACGAATGAATTAAAGACATGGAACAGGAAATGGAGTCGATGTAATTCAATTCTGTCTGGGAGCTTGTGGATCAACCTGATGGGGTAAAACCTATTGGTTGCAAATGGATCTACAAGCGTAAACGTGACATAGATGGGAAGGTGCAAACCTTCAAAGCACGACTTGTCGCAAATGGTTTTACCCAGGTCGAAGGAGTTGACTATTAGGAGACCTTTTCACCTGTTTCCATGGTAAAGTCGATCGGGATCCTTCTTGCCACTGTCGCGTATTATGACTACGTGGTATGGCACTCTTGACGAAACCATCTACATGGACAAACCCAAAGGGTTCATAACCCGAGGCCAAGAGCAAAAGGTTTGTCGGCTTCATATGTCTATTTATGGAGTGAAACACAGCTCGAGGTCTTGGAATATAAGGTTTGATGAGGCGATCAAATCTTATGGTTTTGATCAGAATGTCAACGAGCCTTGTGTCTATAAGAAAATTGTCGACAAAACTGTCTCATTTCTAATATTGTACGTGGATGATATCCTTCTAATTGGGAAGGAGGTAGGATTTCTTACTGACGTAAAGAAATGGCTAGCTTCGCAATTCCAAATAAAAGATTTGGGAGAAGCACAATATGTTCTAGGTATCCAGATAGTCCAGAACCGGAAGAGCAGAACACTCGCCATGTCTCAAGCGTCTTATATTGACACGATGTTGTCTAGATATAAGATGCAGAACTTCAAGAAGAACTTCTTGCCTTTCAGTCACTGGGTTCACTTGTCTAAGGATCAATGTCCTAAGACTCCATAAGAGGTTGAGGATATGAGACGGATCACCTATGCTTCAGCTGTAGGGAGCCTGATGTATTCCATGTTGTGTACTACGCCCGACATCTATTATGCAGTAGGGATTGTCAGTAGGTATCAATCCAACCAGGCTTATTTCACTAGACAACCGTAAAGTCAATCCTCAAGTATCTTAGGAGAACGAGAAACTATAGCTTGGTGTATGGCGGTGGGGATTTGATCCTTACGGGATACACAAATTCTAACTATCAGACCGATAAGGATTCTAGGAAATCCACTTCGGGGTCAACTTTCATTCGGAATGGAGGAGTTGTAGTATGGCGAAGCATCAACAAGGGATGCATCGCTGATTCCAATATGGAAGCGGAGTACGTTGCAGCTTGTGAAGGTGCGAAGGAAGCTGTTTGGCTTCGGAAGTTCATGACGAATTTTGAAGTTGTTCCAAATATGAACTTCCTGATCACACTGTTTCGTGACAACAGTGGTGCAGTAGCCAACTCTAGAGAGCCTCGGAGCCATAAGAGAGGCAAACACATTGAGCGTATGTATCACCTGATACGGGAGAATGAGCACCGCGGCGACGTGACAGTCACGCAGATAGCGTTGGAGCACAACGTTGCTAATCCATTTACAAAGCCCCTCTTGGCTAAGGTGTTTGAGGGTCACCTAGAGAGTATAGGTTTTTGAGTATTTCCTGACTAGGGCATGTGGGAGATATGTAAACGGGTATTCAATGCCCTTGTTTATTGTATTACTTCATTGTAATTTATGTACATTTCGAAAATGTATTTGCTCTACTAGCTTAGTCGAAGTGGGAGTTTGATGGGATGTTTGTCCTAATCTCGTCCGGTTTGTAAATTTACATTTGAAATTAATAAAGGTTATTTATTTCATCATTTTTTGTCTCGCATTTCGTACAAACTTTGTCCAATAAACTAAGCTCCAAGGTCATTGAATATATGAGAGAACTTGAATTTGAACAGTGTGTAGTGGACACACAGGGAGGATCACGTTCGAGTAAATCACTCGAACAGTCTACAATATGTGGATGGTGTTGGAGACCTAATCCTTAATACGCTGTGGATGCGACCCGTTTTGTATTAAGATACAAACGAGTTGATCTGACTCGTTCGTGTGGTTGACATGCGAGTGGGGGCATCCTGTACAATGAGATTGTACAAGACCAGACCGTGAATTATTAGACCTACCGATGTAACACCGTTAAAAGTATGGGCTATAATAACTTCGTAGATTACCATTAGTGACTCAAACCTGAATCTTGAGCGTTTTACGGACTCTTGTCTGCAGGGGTCTGTCCTTTGACTAGTACGGGTGAGGATGATCACTGTTACTCGCCCAATATGCCTATCTTCTCAGGGACAGGACCAAGTAGGGAGCTGGGAACTTAACTACGTGAGATGGAATTCACTCGTTCCCGCCTTTAGGGAAACTAAAGAGTTTGTTCCCTTAAGTGCTGTCTCCAGGGCTTGGACAACGGGTGCCCACCCTTTCACTGCCACGAGAGGGTTGTTGTGTATGGTTGTACCATTATAACGTTGTTGTTCATTAGAAGAGCAGTAGGGACTTGAGGAGCAAGATGTAAACATAGGGGTAAAACGGTAATTTGACCCTGTAGTGTTTACGAACGACCTGTGATGTAACGCCCCTACTTTTCTATGACCAAATCCCTAGGGACATTACTACACATGCATGCATTTATAGGCCGAGAAATAAAAGAACTTGAAAGAAATTTCCATTTATCGTAAACAGTTCTAGGGATCCCAAAATCAAAACAGTAAAAATCCGTTAAAACGTTAAATCAACTTGGCCTATTAAAACTGTAAACAAGTTCAACTTCAATCTAAATCATAGAGACAAAAGTAGTTCAAAGTAAAACTATGCGGAAAATCATGCTGGTTCCCATGGTCCTAATCACGCTCTCCCGTCACACGCCCTGCACGTCCTTCCCTTTACCTGAAAAACATTTTTAAAAGAAAGGGTGAGTATTATGTAAACAATACCTGATAAGTAACCTCGCTACCGAGGTTTGGGATATGCATACACATACAATCATAATCTTCAAATTCATTCCTAACATACATAGATGGGAATTAAAACTTTCTAAAGTTGCCAGGTCTTTAATCCATGGCTGTATATTTAAATGTCAGGCCTTTAATCCATGACTGTTCATATAATTGCCAGGTCTTTAATCCATGGCTGTTCATATAATTGCCAGGTCTTTAATCCATGGCTACACATTCAATTGCCAGGTCTTTAATCCGTGGTCAGTCTGAGATAATTGCCGTGTCTTTAATCCATGGTCGTTCATATAATTGCCAGGTCTTTAATCCATGGTCGTTTCATTCGATTGTGAGGCCGACTGGTCATCCTGAGTCATTTCAGCGATCTCAGGATAACCAATGTCCACACTATTCAATAATTCATTTCGTGACATACAAAATTATGCATACGGTCCCATCAGTCACATAATCATGGTGTACATATCACAATTATCATCATCAACACATCATTCATACTTTCTCATGGACAGGGTGATAAATCATACTTTTGTAAATAACATGAAACATTCTCATACACACTCGCTTTGTCTATATTCTCACATGAAATAATGGAATCTCTATACATACCATACGAGAATACTTTCACATAAAATAATGGTTCAATTTCACGTAATACATAGAGGCATTTGCACATAAAATGTCGCGTATTCTCAAAATAATAATTGTGTATTTTCATGTGAAAACTATAAACTGATTCGCATAAAATCATGAAATTCATTTTCATTTACTCCCATTAAAAGTTCGGCACGAGGTCCCTTACCTCAAGCTTCGATTTTTATTCCAAAATCTAATCGAACTCCCTGCCTATTCTCCTCTTAGCGAAACCTGATTCACATCATAATTTCCGAAATTAACCTCCAAATATTCACACTTAAACCCTAATTGTGCGATACTTAAACCACCGTATTACGATATCCTATCCGCTTACCTCGGTTTCAACGCGAGAACTCAATAATTCTTAGTTTGCTTGGCAATCGACTTCCAACTCGCTCCACGTTCGGTTCCTACAAGGACGTGGCCAAAACCATAACTTAAATTCTCAACCGAACATTTAATCCAATCGATAGGTCGCAATATTACTAATTAACTCTGAAACTCGAATTAAACGCTCACCGACCAACAAACTCATTCTTTGTAAAATCACGACGACGGTGTAGGAGGTGACTCTCGCCCGTCGTTCGTCGTCGGCCGGCGGTGCTGGAGATTCGCGGGTCGGTGGGCGAGATCCGATCTTCCGCGGCGGCGGTGGTGTTCGATGAGACGGTAACGAGGTCACGATCGATGGCTGTCGCGGCCTCGTTCGATGGTTGCGCGCCGGCGGGGCGTGAGAAGCGGCAGCAGGCTAGGGCACACTTTCGCGCGCGGTGGGCCGGACGTCGTCGGCGCGCTGTGGGATTCGTGGAGGTCTTCCTCGGCTGTACGTGCGGCGCTTGCCGGAGGAGGCGATTCCCGATCAGTCTCGTGGCCGGAAGACGCGAGACGTGCCCCTCGCGAGTGTTGAGCTCCGGCAGATGCTTGCGGTTCGGCTGGGGGCTCGCGGACGGCGTTTTGCGTGGGCGGCCGAACGGATGCACTCGGCTCGGCGAGTACTTCATACAAGGGTTGCGATTTAGGCGGATGGATGGTCGGGAAGGCTTTCGGCTCGTCGCGCGGCAAGAATGGGTTAGGGTTCCGCTGAGAGTCGCGTGAACGAGAAAGGAGGTTGAAGAAGGTGGTGAGTGTTAGGGTTTCACTTAGGTTTACAATAAGAAGAGGCTAGGGTTTGTTGCAATTGGTGGGAGAGATAGAATTAGGGTTTCTCATGCTATACATATATACCATGCATTAGGTTAAGTCATGTGTCCAAGATCACCCTAATTTAGACCTAAATCACCAAAACGCCCTTAAATTACCTTCCCTTTAATTCTCATAACTAATCTCATCTTAAAAGAGACAAATCACGTAAAGACAACAAAATTACGGCCTCCACCTCGCGAGCTTGATTAAAAACACTAATCCAACTAAACACGGCGTTTACAAGAGCGTTAAATAAAATTAATAATAATACCCGTGATGATGGTCGTCACAATCTTCCTCCTTAAGAACTTTCGTCCTCGAAAGTTCCTATTCTGGAATAGCTCTGGGTATTTAGCTCGCACTTCCTCTTCTCTCGTTCCCGGTAGCTTCTTCCGTGCGGTGGTTCCCGCCACAATACTTTAACCAAGCCGATCTCACGCGTTTCACGGAGGGTCTTTCGATCTCTTGCAATGATCATGCACTCTACTGCTCACCATAACTCGGATCTTACGCTAACTCGCAGCGGTTGAAGTCTCGACATGAGTCGGTCCGGAACATACTTTCTCAACATGGAGATATGAAACACGTTATGAACCGGCTGCAAGAGAAGGCGGCGGTGCTAATCTGTGAGCCACTGCACCAATCCTCTCTAAAATCTCAAATGGTCCGATGAATCGCGGACTCAACTTCCCCTTACGGCCAAACCTTAGAATTCCTTTCATTGGAGCCACCTTAAGAAACACGTGGTCCCCAACCTCGAATTCTAGGTCCCTTCGTCTCGTGTCAGCATAATTCTTTTGTCCGACTTGGGGGTCTCGCATTCGTGCCACGATCTTTTGCATTGCTTCATTAGTGACCTGTACTAATTCTGGACCCAACAACTGGCGTTCACCAACCTCCTCCCAGAACACGGGAGTCCTGCAACGTCTTCCGTAAAGAGCTTCAAATGGGGCCATTCCGATAGTCGACTGGTAACTGTTATTGTAAGCAAACTCCATTAGATGCAAATGAGTGTCCCAACTACCTGGGAAATCTAAAGTGCAAGCTCGCAACATATCCTCTAATATTTGGTTTAAACGCTCCGCTCGCCATCCGTCATCCGTGCGTGGATGAAAAGTCATCTTGAAGTTCAATGCGAACCCAACGCCCTCTCGTAAACTTCTCCGTGTTGGAGGTGAAACGTGGATCCATGCGATATAATCTTGACCGGAATTCCATGCAAACGGACTATCTCTTCCGGTAAAGTCGCGCCACTTATCTCAGAGAATAGGTGGGTTTCCACGTATGAAGTGTCTTGACTTTGTTAACTCGTCCCACTATGACCCAAATCACTGTGTATCCTCGTAAAGTTCTAGGCAATCCAACTATGAAATCCATAGAGATCTCCTCCCATTTCCACTGAGGCACATGTAATGGTTGCAGCAATCCTGCGGGCCTCTGTCTAGGTGCCTTCACCCGGCCGACAAGTCAAACACTTGCCGACAAACTCGCCCGTCGCGCTTCATGTTGCACCACCAAAACGATCAAGCTTTGAGATCTCGGTACATCTTGGTACTGCCGGGATGTATAGAAAATGGTGAGTTATGGGCTTGTTCAAGATCTCGGCTCTCGACTTGTCATCGTCGCACACACAAACGTCCCCGAAATAGCAATCCTCCATCTGTGGATAGGAAAACTCATCAACTCACACCGTAGTTACTGCAGTAAGTTTTTCCACTAATCGGGGTCCACTGCTGAGCCTCTATAATACGTTGCCTCAAGGTCGGTTGCACTGTTAACTGGGCTAACTGAGCCGTGGTCTTTCCTACTAGCATTGCAATTTCACTCGAGCAAACTCGCTGTAACTCTCTGGCTGTGTCATCACACTCACGCAGCAGCATGATATGCAAGCTTCTGCTGAGGGGCATCGGCCACTACATTAGCCTTACACGGATGGTACTGTATGTCAATATCATAATCTTTCACCAATTCCAACCATCTGCGTTGCCTCATGTTCAATTCCTTCGGGTGAACAGATACTTGAGACTTTTATGATCTCAGAAAAATCAATTTTCTCGCCATACGGTAGTGTCTCCAGACTTTTAACGCAAATACCACTGCTGCTAGTTCCAGATCATGAGTTGGATAGTTCCTCTCGTGCGTCTTCAATTGTCGGGAGGCATACGCTATTACCTTACCGTCTTTGCATCGATACATACCCAACCCTTTCTTAGAAGCATCACTTTGTAAACCACAAAGCTCCTCGTTCCTGGGACTGTAAGAATCGGGGCCGACACTAATCTGTGCTTGAGTTCCTGGAAACTCGCTTCACAAGCATCATTCCAAACAAAAGAGTTTCCTTTACGCGTCAGCTGAGTCATAGGCATGGCTATCTTGGCAAAATCCTCGCACGGCGCCTATAGTATCTGCGCAAGACCAGAAAACTACGTACCTCTCCTGCATGCGGTGGTCGGACGAGGCCAGCGTGTGACGGCCTCCACTTTCATTTGGATCAACAGAGACTCGACTTGGACACCACATGCCCTAGAAAAGATACCTGTCTGAGCCAAAATTCACACTTGGAGAATTTTGCATACAACTTATTCTCTCTCAGTGTGAGTAAGACTTTCCTCAGGTGCATCTCATGCTCTTCATCACACCTGGAGTATATCAATATATCATCGATGAACACAATCACGAACGTATCAAGAAATTTCTTGAACAAACGGTTCATCAAGTCCATGAAAGCGGCAGGAGCATTGGTCAGATCAAACGGCATCACTGTGAACTCGTAATGCCCATAACGTGATCTGAATGCTGTTTTAGGGATATCCCTTTCACCGATCCTCAATCGATGGTAGCTTTGATCTCGGATCGATCTTAGAGAACACTGCCGCCTTTGCAAATCGATCGAACAAATCATCTATCACGGGAGAGGATATTTATTCTTGATTGTAACTTTATTCAACTCCTCAGTAATCTATACACAAAGCGCATGGATCCGTCTTTCTTCTTCACGAACAATACAGTGCTCCCGGGGTGAAAGCGCTTGGCGTATAAACCCTTTGTCTAGCAAGTCTTGTAATCGCACTTTTAGTTCTTTCAACTCTGCTGGTGCCATTCTGTACGGGGCCTTGGATATCGGGTCGTCCCAACTCCAATCCGATGTTAAAATCTACCTCCCGACCGGAGGTATTCCGGGAGGTCCTCGGGAAGACGCGTCAGAACTCGTTCCTCATGCACCGATGTCACCGAGAGATCTCTGTGCACCTTGCATCTAGGATGCGAGCTAAGACGCCCCAAGCTCCCGATGCAATAACTTTCGGCCTTAAGGGCGTGAATTACCTTAGGCCTACTTCACCGCATCATGCCTCTGAACCTATAGCTGAGTCGGTTAGGAGGAGTGAACACTACCTCCTTCCCGAAACAATCAATACAAGCATGGTTCTGCGCTAACTTGGTCCATGCCTAAAATTACATCAAAATCAAACATATCTAAGACCACTAGGTTCACTTCACTAACACATGGTCTACGATGGTCACACTACCATCCTTGACTTTCATATTGGCCAACAAATTTATTCCGCGAGAGTGGAGACAGATAGGGCATCTTTCAGAATCGTTTCTAGTTCTAACTCACTTGACTTACAAAGGATGCGAGAAATAAAAGAGTGTGTAGAACCGGAATCAAATAGTACAAAGGCGAGGTGCCCAAGTAATGGAAGTGTACCTGTAACCACTGAGTCTGAGCCATAGATGTCTCTACTGGTACTTGCATAGGCTCTCCCCTGATGTATGGCCGCTTCCCAAAGAGCCCACTACTCATAATCTGTGGCTGGCTAGTGCTGGCTTGATTCGGGCAGATATTAGCTCTGTGCCCTTCCTTTCCACACTTGAAACATGCTCCGGACCGGGCCATACATTTACCCCAGTGCAGCTTACCACATTCCTTGCACTGTGGCCTATCTCCGCTGCTATTCCCTGATCTGTTGACTAGTGGTTTCTGGCTGGAACTTGTACGGAAATGCCCTGGTCTATGCGGTGTCTGCTGGGAAGCGTGTGAGTCGGAATGGGGCTGGTCCCACTTCCTCTTATGAGTCGCCATGGGTTGCCCCAGAGCTAACTACCACCACAGCGATCGAGCTCGCACCCAAATCGGCCTCCCGCCACTCTCACCGCGCGGAGGCGTAATCGGGGAGGTGCCAAAGCTTGAATAAAGCCTCGAACATTCTCATCTAGCCCCATGATGAAGCGCTCAGTCTTCTTTGCCTCTGTATCCACCAGCTCGGGGCAAAAACGGGATAGACGGGTAAATTCCCTCTCATAAATCTCCACTTTGCTCTCTGTTTACACAACAGTGTAAATTCTGCTGCTTTCCTGTAACGACTGCCGCAGGATAAATTTCCGCGAAATGCTTCCTTGAATAGGTTCCAAGTAATCGTTTCTCGCGCAACAACAATGGTTCCTTGGCGGACTCCCACCACAAGTCGCGCGTCATCCTCAAAGATGAAGGTCGCACAGACACCCTCTCGGTCCTCGTCGGGCGCTTCATCGATCGAAGATGGTCTCAATGGAGGACAGCCACAACTCCGCCATGGTGGGGTCACTGGAAGACCCATTGAAAGATCTCGGATCATACTTCCTGAAGTCCTTCAGGTAACGGGACTCCAGAGTTGCGTCGTTTCGCCCCTGATTTGCTTGGGCGGTGGGTGGCTACTGTGGCTCGCACTAAGCTCTGCATGGCCTCCACCATCATAGTCATCACATTGGCGTTCCCTGAGTGCGCCCACGGGGGCAATCGCGGTAGTATATTCTCCCGACGCGTTCAAAGGCGGGTCCTGGGGAGGTCTCGAGCGGGTGGAGTAATCTCTTCCCGATCCAAGGGTAATCCGGTTGGCGTCAATGTTTTCCCTTGCCCTCCCCCCTACCACGTCCTCTACCTCTCCCTCGGCCTCTAGGTGGCATTATGTCAAAACTACATTGAAGAGAGTTTCTAACTCGCTTTCCTTTACTTTCAAATCATAAGATAGAATCACCCTTGGGCTTTTAAGGTTATGTATGCATAAAAGCGTATCATATCATAATCATTTACTTTCTTAATAAAATGTCGAACGTGCACAGGCGGTGGATCGGAAGCGTTGTTAAACCATGGGAACTACTCTGTGCTTACTCTGTAAGCAAGTCTCTGAGAACCCTTAAACCTAGGGCTCACGATACCAACCGTAACGCCCTACTTTTCTATGACCAAATCCCTAGGGACATTACTACACATGCATGCATTTATAGGCCGTAGAAATAAAAGAACTTGAAAGAAATTTCCATTTATCGTAAAATGCAGATTCTAGGGATCCCAAAATCAAAACAGAAAAATCTGTTAAAACGTTAAATCAACTTGGCCTATTAAAGCTGTAAACAAGTTCAACTTCAATCTAAATCATAGAGACAAAAGTAGTTCAAAGTAAAACTATGCGGAAAATCATCTTGGGTTCCCATGGTCCTAATCACGCTCTCCCGTCACACGCCCGCACGTCCTTCCCTTTACACAAAAACATTTTTAAAAGAAAGGGTGAGTATTGCGTAAACAATACCCAGTAAGTAACCTCGCTACCGAGGTTTGGGATATGCATACACATACAATCATAATCTTCAAATTCATTCCTAACATACATAGATGGGAATTAAAACTTTCTAAAGTTGCCAGGTCTTTAATCCATGGCTGTATATTTAAATGTCGCCTTTAATCCATGATTTATTCATATAATTGCCGTGTCTTTAATCCATGGTCGTTTCATATAATTGCCAGGTCTTTAATCCATGGCTGCTCATTCAATTGCCAGGTCTTTAATCCGTGGCTGTACAGATAATTGCCAGGTCTTTAATCCATGGCTGTTCATATAATTGCCAGGTCTTTAATCCATGGCTGTTCATTCAGTTGTGAGGCCGACTGGTCATCCTGAGTCATTTCAGCGATCTCAGGATAACCAATGTCCACACTATTCAATAATTCATTTCGTGACATACAAAATTATGCATACGGTCCCATCAGTCACATAATCATGGTGTACATATCACAATTATCATCATCAACACATCATTCATACTTTCTCATGGACGGGGTGATAAATCATACTTTTGTAAATAACATGAAACATTCTCATACACACATCTTTCTTTGTCCTATTCTCACATGAAATAATGGAATCTCTATACATACCATACGAGAATACTTTCACATAAAATAATGGTTCAATTTCACGTAATACATAGAGGCATTTGCACATAAAATGTCGCGTATTCTCAAAATAATAATTGTGTATTTTCATGTGAAAACTATAAACCGATTCAGCGTAAAATCATGAAATTCATTTTCATTTACTCCCATTAAAAGTTCGGCACGAGGTCCCTTACCTCAAGCTTCATTTTTATTCCAAAATCTAATCGAACTCCCGCCTATTCTCCTCTTAGCGAAACCCGATTCACATCATAATTTCCAAATTAACCTCCAAATATTCACACTTAAACCCTAATTGTGCGATACTTAAACCACCGTATTACGATATCCTATCCGCTTACCTCGGTTTCAACGCGAGAACTCAATAATTCTTAGTTTGCTTGGCAATCGACTTCCAACTCCGTTCCACGTTCGGTTCCTACAAGGGCGTGGCCGAAACCATAACTTAAATTCTCAACCTAACATTTAATCCAATCGATAGGTCGCAATATTACTAATTAACTACGAAACTCGAATTAAAAGCGCTCACCGACCAACAAACTCATTCTTTGTAAAATCACGGCGACGCGGTGTAGGAGGTGACTCTCGCCGTCGCGAGTTCGTCGGCGTGGCTGCCATGCTGAGGAGATTCGCGGTCGGTGGGCGAGGATCCGATCTTCCGTGCGGCGCGGTGGTGTTGATGAGAGACGAACGAGGTCACGATCGATGGTGCGCGCGTGCGCCCTCGTTGATGGTTCTGCGCGGCGGGGCGTGAAGCGGCGGCAGGGCTAGGGCACACTTTACGTGCGGCCGGCCGGGCGTCGCGGCGCTTGTGGGATTCGTGGAGGTCTTCCTCGGTACGCGTCGCGCGCTTGCCGAGGAGGCGATTCCCGTCGATCTCGTGGCGGAAGACGCGAGGCGTGCCTCTCGCGAGTGTTGAGCTCCGGCGGATGCTTGCGGTTGGTGGGGCTCGCGACGCGGCGTTTTGCGTGGGCGGGTGAGCGGATGCACTCGGCTCGCGAGTACTTCGTACAAGGGTTGCGACGAGGCGGATGGATGGTCGGAAGGCTTGGTCGGCTCGTCGGCGCAAAGAATGGGTTAGGGTTCCGGCTAGGGCTGCGTGAACGAGAAAGGAGGTTGAAGAAGGTGGTGAGTGTTAGGGTTTCACTTAGGTTTACAATAAGAAGAGGCTAGGGTTTGTTGCAATTGGTGGGAGAGATAGAATTAGGGTTTCTCATGCTATACATATATACCATGCATTAGGTTAAGTCATGTGTCCAAGATCACCCTAATTTAGACCTAAATCACCAAAACGCCCTTAAATTACCTTCCCTTTAATTCTCATAACTAATCTCATCTTAAAAGAGACAAATCACGTAAGACAACAAAATTACGGCCTCCACCTCGCCGAGCTTGATTAAAAACACTAATCCAACTAAACACGGCGTTTACAAGAGCGTTAAATAAAATTAATAATAATACCTGTGATGATGGTCGTCACATGTGAAGGGTCGACTCATGGGCATTTATTATATCAGTAGTCACATCTCGTCTTACACTAACGGGAGTGCAGCTACGGGCTTTAGTGGAGTGTTACTGTCGCAAATTAATGTCGATTAAGCAGGTCAAAGAGTTTGATAGGTTAATCTCGGATTATTAGAGCTCGTCACTATAGGTCCATAAGGTCACTCGGTTGGCTCAAACTAGATTAATAGAAGGTTTACTATTTTTGTTTGAATTTGAAGTGTTCAAGTTCACTAAAGGGCATTTATGTCTTTTATATGAGATATGAATGATATATTATGTAGTTTAATGTGAATGAGATTCAAAATAAACTATAGGTTAGCCTAATTGTTGAATTAAGGCTAATTTGTAGAAATTACATTGAGAGATATTAAATTGGATGTGATTCCATTTTAAAATCCACAATAATACAAATGTGTTTTGTAAATGAGATATGAGATATCTTGTAATATGTGCTTATGCAAATATGATTTGCATAACCTATAGTTGTGGTAAAATGATAAATCGGTGGAGATTTCAACTCCACCTATCACCATTATATAAACCCCTTTGCAAGAAAGGTTCTTAGATGAAACTCTTGGTCGGGTTGTCGAAACCCTCCAAAATATTTACTGGTTTTCTCGATCTAACTTGTAAAAATAGTGGACCAGGTCAAATTCCAAGAGAACCAATCGAATTAATTTCTCAAAGTTAAAAATAATAATGATAACAAAAATAAAGGGGGGTTTGAACTGTCGAACAAAAAATGAAATTAAAAAAAGGTAAAAAGATAATTTTATGCAATTTCGAATTCTAGGATGTCAATTTCATCCAATTGTAATCTTGATCATAGTATTCATAAGGAAAAAAAAAATCACTTTTAATTTTGCTAATTCAAGAACTCAGTTAATTTACTCGAAAAAGTCGAAATAAATATAAACTCTCCTAATTTAATTGATCTTAACCAAGCATCAAAATCAAAACTTATAATTTAATCTATTGGGTATGATAGCGTCCCATATAGATTAAATAATAGCATTAAAAGAAATGAGAGGACTAAACCAAAATTAACTAATTGAGATAACTACAAATTAATTAATTTTGTTTCTTTGTTTCCCTAGAGTCTATTATGCAAGCTATATAAAATGAAAAAGCCATTAATTACACACAAATAAGTCAACCCCTTGCTACATTTTTTCGATCATTTGTGACAATTATGGATCACAAAATCATGGATAGCAATAAATTGATTGAAACTAAATTAAGGCGTCAATTTAGTTAGTAACTATCAATCATAAAAATAAAACAAGAAACAAAAAATTTTTAAATTATAAACAAAATTTCAATTAGGTCAAAGCCTTACAAAATTACAATTGGAAATGAAATGACCCTTGAATGAGAAATTAAAACTTAGCCACACATGGTGGAAAAACAAGAATAACTGTAAAGGGGATAAAACATAAAAGAGGATAAAAACAAAGAAGTAGAACACTCTCTAAACTTTTGTTTTTGTAGAGAACACTAAAACTCTACATCTCTTTACTCAATGCATCGCCCTCCTTTTATACTTGAAAATGACCAAAAAAAGGTCAATTATATGTGTCATTTATTACTCCACAATGTGTGCCAAACCACAACATAATTTCTCCCTTCCATTTCTCATGGAAGACTACATGCATGTATGCCACCTACACAAGTAAGAAAAACAGAAACAAAATAAAAAATTAGATAATAAGTTTTTCTTGTTTTTTTCTTTTCATTCTTTTTATGTTTTTTTTATAACTTTAATTCTTTTGTTATTTTCAATTCTCTTATTATTTTGTTTTTCTATTTTTTTTTTCAATTTTGATTTCAATTTACGAATTTGAACTAAAGTATGCCTTTTAGACTAGTTCAACTAAAATATGATAATTTGTCACCTAAACTAAATTGGACACAATTTCAACAATGAAACATTTTATTCACTTATAATGTAAGGAAATTAGATATAATAAGTATAATTAATTTCTACTCATCAAATTCCCCCACACCTAATCCATGCTTGTGCTCAAGCATGCCTTAACTCAACATATGAACCGATCATGTTATTACCATAGGCTTGCAAATGAATCAAATCTCTACCACGTAGATGAATTGAATGCAAGAATCAAAGGGACTTAATAAGGGTTGTAATGGGGCTTAGGTAAAGGTATGGTAGGAGAAAAATTTTATGGGTTTCACAATCAAGACCAAGTGTTGTATACATGATATCAATGTCACATAACAATCAGACATTACCCAAGACATTGAACCTTATTCCTACATCTCATTTCATGCACTAAGAATGTTGGAGAAGTAACATTTTAATAATTCCAATGTTTTTGGCAAATTTTTCTCCAAAATTTTTCTTCTTTTTTTTTGGTTTTTTTCTCTTCTCTTCTCTTCTTCTTCTTCTCCGTTTTTTTTTCTCACAAATTTTCTCTCTCTTTTTTTCATTATTATTTTTTTCTTCACTCAAACATTAACTACCATGCAATATTTTCTCTTGTCTTTACAAAATGTACAAATGTTGAGGCTTACAAACAAAATGGTCTTTGGCTTAATATAATGTGTTTGAATTAAGAAAAAAAATGGAAATGGGCTCAAAATGGCTAACTAGGGGGAAAAACATAAAGGTGGATATTTTGAGAGGTCCAAAAACTGGTTATTCCTAATTTGCCCTTACCATATTAGTGCATCTCTCTCATGTAATTTTGAGACACTATCATATAATTTTTAAAGAAAAAAACTATTCATGCTCATCTCTCTCATGCATCGGAAATTGAAACTAAAGATGTATCCTTAACTTACAAAGCATTAAAAGATATTAATAAACATTCAAGGTTTTAAAAGAAAAATTAACATGTACGAATTAAGACATGCTAAATTCAAAGCAAAACTCATTTTTTTTAGAAACGAAATTGTATAACAAAAATGTCCCCCACACCTAAACTATAGATTGTGCTCAATGTATAAATAGAATATTGTTCACAAAAGAAAAGAAAGAAAATTAAACTCTCCTAATTTGTGAACAACTTGAACTGGTATAGTTTGAGTTGTTGAAAGAATAGGTGACCATGCTTTATTAAAAATTAGTCCCTGCAAAAATAAAAAAAATAGAATTAGGAAAAATTAAAAGAAGAAAGAAAGAAGAAAAACTAACAATAAATAGAAGAAAAAGTAAAGAAAACATTGGGTTGTCTCTCAATAAGCGCAATTATTTAACGTCATTTTGTTCGACGAGACTTTTGTGAATGTTAGGGCACATAAAATTCTTCAATTTTCTTTTGCCCGTTCTTACTGAATCAATGTAGCGTTCGAAGTCTAAACAACTCACCTGTTTCACTAGGGTACCTGAAAACTCATTATTTTTAAAATTTTTTATATAAGGAATGAAGGACATAAAATCGGACTCAATTGACTTAACTGACTTGATAGAAATAAGAGACTCTACAAAATCATGAGAATAAAGGAAGGATTGTAACACCCCTACTTTTCTAAGACTCATCTCCTAGGGACATTACTACTCATGCATGCATTCGAGGCCCTAAATAACTTTAAATAAGTAAGAATTGATAATTAAAAGAATAAATTTAATTTGGGATCCCATATATCCAAAACATTTATAAACTAATTAACTTTAGACTAAATTTAAAAATCGTTATACTACATTAGCGGAACTAAAATCATTCAAAAATACTTTTTACATCATGTATGCGGAAAATCTTGACTTGGTTCCCATGGCTTCTATAGCGTATCCCCGTCACTCGCCTGATATGCCCTCTCATTTACCTGAAACCATTTTTATAAACAGAGAAAACACAACAAAGATAGAGGGATGAGTATCATAAAATACCAAGTAAGTGGGGGTGGGGAGATGCAAACACATACAACATGACTTTCCTTTAGACATAACTTTTATACATGAATGTGATTCGTGACTTTTGAGTTCATAAAACTTTCTGTTGTGGGACCTAAAACTCTGTTCATAAAATCATGGCATAACTTTCATAACTTTAATCTAGAGTCAATCAATCATAAGTGATATGTACGTTTATCGTTTAAGGTACATAATTAGCACAATGACATAACTGAAAATCTCAATATGCATAACTATACATAACTGTGTCAAGGTTAGTTTTGAAATACTTTGAAATCATTTCTGTTCAAGTCCTCCTTAAACCCTTAAATCATTCAAGCTCCTTTCTAAATCGTTTGAAAATCAATCATTTACTCATGATCCTTTAAACCCAAGGAAATATTACTTTTCTAAAGTCATGAGCGTAAATCTTGGAATTTCACCCTTTTGAACTAAGTCCTCAAATTTCATCTTTTAAAATAAATCTTTCAAGAAAACATATTCATCCCCCTTTTTAAGATCATTTGTAGAAAATCCCTTACCTTAGCCTTAGCTCCGAGATATTCTATAATTAAATCTCTGACTCAGCAATCCATTCAATCGTCTTCAGAACTCGAGTCTCCTAAATCAACATCATTAATTTCTTAGTTAAATGACATGAATAAACTCATATCTTGAAATTTGACCATAACTAGGTCGGATTACCACTAATGGATGCTTGAAACAGACTCGGGGAACGAAACGGATGCAATTGGCCAGGCCTGGAGTGCGGCGGCGCGTGGCTGGCCGGTGGCGGCGCGTGGAGGCGGCGCATCTCGGAGCGTGTAGCATGCCATTGAAAACCTTGCGGCCTGATCTACTCGGAACCGGTCTTAGGACACTAAAAATCGGCTTTGATGGCGACAAATCGAACGAACCATAGGCGACGACCGGTTTGGGGTCTCACGGCAGCGGTTCGCGAACTGCAATCCGAGGTCCCAGCAACGACTCGTGCAGATCGGGCTTCCAGTGGCTCAGATCTTCGATTGGAGCTTCAGATTGACGAACAACGTGTGGCGATAAGGACGACGAGCTTGGGTTCTCGTGAGTACGCGACTTCCGGCAGAGTTGGTGATTCCTTCCGATGACGTAGGTCTGCAGAGATCAAAGACTACACGACCGGTGGAGCTCGAACTGTAGGCTTTCGGCAAGATGCTTGACTATGACAGAGGCGTCTTCGACTATGGCGCGCAACGTAGTAGAACGGCAGCTTCAAATCGTCGTCTGGAAGTGGAACGACCAACACACGCCTTAACTCACGGCTCAAGTGACGGCGTTGCGCAGAGAAGAAACTCGCGAGGGCTTCACTCCTCGACGATGGCTAAAAGGCGACAGCGATCGACTGGCTTATCGCGTGCGACAACTAGCAACTTCGGTGGCGGCGCAACCATGGAGAACCGGTCGGAGGTCTGGCGGCAAGGCTATTGTCGCACGGTTGGTGTGAAGGAAGGGGGAGATGGAGGTGCCTCGTAAAGTGTGCCCAAGAGAATGGGAAACCCTAATTCCTTTTCTTTTACCAAAATTACAAGAATGCCCTTCCCTCAATTCATAACTACAAAAATTCCCCTTTAACTTAAATAAATAATCCAACTCAACATATATATGGGTAAACTATATATATATTCTCTTCAATTTTTAAAACTTGACTTAAACTAAGAAACTTCAAGGATCAATTAATTTCATTTCCATTAAATAAACCCGAAATTCATAAGGAAAAGGTACTTGGAATTCTGGGGCGTTACAATCTTCCCTCCTTAAGAACTTTCGTCCTCGAAAGTTTTCAATCTTGTATTAACTTCGGGATGTCTCGCTCGCACTTCTTCCGTTTGGCTACGAAGGGTTCTTCGGTCCCCATGTGATGATGAGCGCTAGCTGCTTCTCAAGTGATTCGCACTGGCGTAAACTCATTACCCAACGGTCTCTCAACTTTAACTTGAGCTCGTTCTCTTCACTGGAGTCCTTCTACTAAGGCCTACATAACTGATGCCCTTGACTAGGATTCTAAATTTGGAAAGTTCCAGATTCAAATTCTAAGATAACTCGGGATATTTAGCTCGTATTTCCTTTTCTAGTCCTTTAATTAGTCTCTTATGTCTTGTGATTTTAGAATGGAACTCTTTGCTAAAACGATTCTATTGTTATTCAGCCTCAAAATCCCCTTTAAGGTTTGTTGCACCCGCTACTGGCATCCATTTCAAGGCATGACTCGATCGTTCCGTCTGACCATCACTTCCATAACCTAAACACCTTCCTAAGAGATGTGACTTCAAGGATAGAGTTAGCAACTTTGTTCGGTTGTTCGAGACTATTCACATTAATGGTTAACCTTTCGCTACTCTCAACGACCTTTTAGTAAACGTTGCAGTGACAATCTCACCCACGTATTTAATTAACTTTGGGGTTTTCTATTGAAATCAATAGCTTGTTGAAAGTTTCAAGTCACGGTAGGAGTAACTCAAACTTAGGTCTCATTTGATTGTCGCGATACATGAAATGTTCCATAAAACTTTACCAATCTTATTATAAAATTGCTCCGAAAATTTCAGCAGCATAACGACATAACTACAACGAAACCAAAATTTTCTCTAACACCTGTTTAACAGAAATTGCACTTCTCAAACAAGACCACCAACCAATCATGCCTCCAAACTTAATTTCAAGATTACTCAGGGTTCAGAAATACACAAAACACAGGAATGTTGAACAACCAAATATAGGTGAAACTCAATTTGTTTAGTTGTAAACAATGATTCTTTAAAGACAAGAAAATCTAACTATCAGATTGTGACATAAACTTTAAAACAAACTTTAAAGGAGTGTAAGGAAGTCCTCTTAACTTACCTGGCCTTAGAGCCTAAACAACTATAGGTTATCACATTAAGTGTCAAAATTTTCGTTGCAAGTTCTAGGAGATAGAATGAATCTTTTAAAGCAAGTTATTCATGATACAACTCGTACTCTATCACTTTTAACCTTTCCTCAATCTACAACACACCGCAACAGTCATTCATATCACTCCCCTTTAAAATACTCCACCGATAACAACTTCGATACTAGGGATCTTGCGAAAATGAAATTAGTCTTTTAAGACTCATTCTCCCTTCATCTTCCAACTCCTTAAATATTATGTTTAAGTGATCACTTGAATGTAATGAAATCTTCTTAGCACCAATAAGGTTGGATACTTTAGAATGGCATCCACTACATTTCTTAATTTTTCCGTCTCATTTGTCATGAAACCCTAACGTTCAGACTTTGAATACGAATACTTTACTTAACACTTCTAGACTTTGAACTTTTCAAGAAACTACAGTGTTCCTCTGTCAAGATTTTACTTACGAAACTTAGATGTTTAAGTTTTCTTGAAAGACTTTCACCTTGAATGTCTACTCTTTCCCTCTTTTGTCCAAACTGGCTCTTTTAATAACGTGCAGGTGAGTGTCTAATCTTGACAAAATTTCTCTTAAGCCTTACGTCTTCAACTCAGACATTTCTATTCTAACACTAAACACCTAAGGTCACCTATTCGTCTCTTCTTAGCTCAACAAATTTCATTTTTCGCATCCTTTGAAATTTACTTGGACACATAACTCCTTGGTGACATTTCAACTACTTTCACCTCTTAGAACTTACTCTTCCCTCCTTTTGTTGACAACAATTCTTTCAAATTTTCTTTTCTGCCCCTTCTTAGACTGGGTTTAACTAGAATATCTTCAGCAACTTAATCACAGCAGTGTTTTACTCCTTTCTTGAGCACTAAATCCATCAAGTCTATAAACATTAGGGGCACTTAAGTCAAATCTCTATAATCTTCATGATGTTCGTAAAGTGATTTGAAAGTTGTCTCGGAATATCTAATCCCTGGTTCATGACAGGCGCTAACTTGACTTCAAAATCATCTTAAGGAACACTATGCTCCTCGTACTGGTGGAATAGGTCGCTCATTCAAAGACGAAGAGATTTATTCTTAGCAACAACTTTCTTCCACTTCTCATCTCTTATGCACAAACGTAACGATACACCTTTCTCCTTTACGCACCACACTAATACTTCTTTTGGCGATAAACTACTATTAACTCTTATATAGAAGGTTATGTACTTATGACTTGAGTTCTTTTAACTTTACTGGAAGCATTCTGTAAGGAGTATTAGAAAAATTATTGATACTCTCTACTTTTAATTCCATACTTAAGTTCGTCTCTTGTGTTAGGGGTAACCTTAACACATAAAACCTTTCTTATCTAATACTAACGCATTGTTCCTCATGCTTACTCTCCTTAAACTTGACTCTCTCCTTCTAGTAAGATTAAGGACTTTCTCAACTATCTGTGTTAGTTTGGTTATAATGTCAAATTCACTAAAACCTCTCCTAAGAAAACATCAACCTAGCCTTTACTAAAGGAACCTTATAGTTTCATATTTCTAATGGTCGCTCGACCACTACCACTGCACACTTTACTAATTGAAAGGAGTTCCTCAGCTTGACTGCTACATAACGAAGAAGAGATTCAAAGCACGTTCTTCTATTAACCGAATCCTCTCTCCTTAATCCTCTTATCGGGAAAAAGGAAACTTTACTACATAAGAGTTCAAGGTTAACACCTCATGTTATCTCCTTCAAGTTGTACACGTATATCTAGTCCAACAGGTAGAAATTAGTGGCAAGGTTCCTTATACACATTCCACAAGCTTGAACACACGGGTGACCATGTGACTGTCAAAATGTGTACCAGGTTCTAGGGTCTAGGTCATCCATTCTCTTATGTTATCGAACTAGAACTCTAACTACTTACTTTTACTCTTCATACTTGTCTTTATTAAGTTCATTACGCTTATGGTATTACTATTGAAGATCCACATCATGCCTATCTTTAGTAACACATAAGTATCTCATATTTACAACCTTCCTCTAGGTAACAATGTTTTACTCAACTCTTTTTTTTTTCTACTACTAACAGTAGTAATCACATGCATTCTTTTTCCTCAGCGTAGAAACACATCACTTTCACAACATATATACGTTTAGCTTCACATATACGTATCTTCTTTCTATAAACAAAGAGTCAGAATCACATATTTTCATTCTTTCATAGTTTAAAAGACATTATGGTCATATCTCATATACATTTAACCTTACACATAAAAATACATAATTTTCTTTTCATAAACGAAACAATTTTTTTTTTTTTATTTCAAAAGCATACCTGACGATGACCGGGAGTTGCTACTAAGCCATGGGATGCTTGTTGCTTACTCTGTAAGCGAGTCTACAAGACCTATGACCTTGGGCTCTGATACCAACTGTAACGCCCCTACTTTTCTAAGACTCATCTCCTAGGGACATTACTACTCATGCATGCATTCGAGGCCCTAAATAACTTTAAATAAGTAAGAATTGATAATTAAAAGAATCAATTTGATTTGGGATCCCATATATCCAAAACATTTATAAACTAATTAACTTTGGCCTCAATTTAAAAATCGTTATACTACATAAGCGGAACTAAAATCATTTAAAAATACTTTTTTCATCATGTATGCGGAAAATCTTTACTTGGTTCCCATGGCTTCTGTAGCGTATCCCCGTCACTCGCTTGATATGCCCTCGCATTTACTTAAAACCATTTTTAAACAAGAGAAAACACAACAAAGATAGAGGGATGAGTATCATAAAATACCCAGTAAGTGGGGTGGGAAGATGGAAACACATACAACATGACTTTCTTTTAAACATAACTTTTATACATGACTGTGATTCGTGACTTTTGAGATCATAAAACTTTCTGTTGTGGGACCTAAAACTCTGTTCATAAAATCATGACTTTTCTCTTTGGTTATGCGTGGTCAATTGAGACTACCTGAGTCTATTCATAATGAGTCCCTCACAGACCCCTATAGGTTTGACTCCCTCACAGACCCCTATAAGTTTGAGCCCCTCACAGACCCCTATAAGTTTGAGTCTCTCACAGACTCCTATATGTTCGACTCATAGGGTCGAAAAATGCATGTTTTACCATGCATAAATTCTCAGGAGACCAATTGCCACAACCTACATGAGATGTTCATATACATACAATATGCATGAGGTCCCATTCTTCAAACACATATACATATACATTCAGAATGATGCAACAATCATATAAAACATAAGATCATGGCATAACTTTCATAACTTTAATCTAGAGTCAATCAATCATAAGTGATGAGTACGTTTATAGTTTAAGGTACATAATTAGCACAATGACATAATTGAAAATCTCAATGCATAACTATACATAACTGTGTCAAGGTTAGTTTTGAAATACTTTGAAATCATTTATGTTCAAGTCCTCCTTAAACCCTTAAATCATTTAAGCTCCTTTCTAAATCGTTTGAAAATCAATCATTTACTCATGATCCTTTAAACCCAAGGAAATATTACTTTTCTAATGTCATGAGCGTAAATATTGGAATTTCACCCTTTTGAACTAAGTCCTCAAATTTCACCTTTTAAAATAAATCTTTCAAGAAAACATATTCATCCCCCTTTTTAAGATCATTTGTGGAAAATCCCTTACCTTAGCCTTAGCTCCGAGATATTCTATAATTAAATCTCTGACTCAGCAATCCATTCAATCGTGTTCAGAACTCGAGTCTCCTAAATCAATATCACTAATTTCTTAGTTAAATGACATGAATAAACTCATATATTGAAATTTGACCATAACTAGGTCGGATTACCACTAACGGAGGCTTGAAAGAGACTCGGGGAACGAAACAGATGCAATTGGCCAGGCCTGTAGTGCGGCGGCGCGTGGCCGGAGTGCGGTGGCGCGTGGCTGGCCGGTGGAGGCGCGTCTCGGAGCGTGTAGCATGCCATTGAAAACCTTGCGGCCTGATCTACTCGGAACCGGTCTTAGGACACTAAAAATCGGCTTGGATGGCGACAAATCGAACGAACCAAAGGCGACGGCCGGTTTGGGGTCTCACGGCGGCGGTTTGCGAACTGCAATCCGAGGTCCCAGCAACGACTCGTGTAGATCGGGCTTCCAGCGGCTCAAATCTTCGATTGGAGCTTCAGATTAACGAACAACGTGTGGCAATAAGGACGACGAGCTTGGGTTCTCATGAGTACGCGACTTCCGGCAGAGTTGGTGATTCCTTCCGATGATGTAGGTCTGCAGAGATCGAAGACTACACGACCGGTGGAGCTCGAACTGTAGGCTTTCGGCAAGACGCTCGACTTTGGCGGAGACGTCTTCGACTATGGCGTGCAACGTAGTAGAACGGCAGCTTCAAATCATTGTCTGGAAGTGGAACGACCAACACACGCCTCAACTCATGGGTGAAGTGACGGCGTTGCGTAGAGAAGAAACTCGCGAGGGCTTCACTGCTCGACGATGGCTAAAAGGCGACGAATGATCGATCGCTTATCGCGTCGTGCGACGGCTAACAAAGCTAATCATGGCGGCGCGCAACCATGGAGAACCGGTCGGAGGTCTGGCGGCAAGGCTATTGTCGCACGGTTGGTGTGAAGGAAGGGGGAGATGGAGGTGCCTCGTAAAGTGTGTCCAAGAGAATGGGAAACCCTAATTCTTTTTCTTTTATCAAAATTACAAGAATGCCCTTCCCTCAATTCATAACTACAAAAATTCCCCTTTAACTTAAATAAATAATCCAACTCAACATATATATGGGTAAACTATATATATATTCTCTTCAATTTATAAAACTTGACTTAAACTAAGAAACTTCAAGGCCCGATTAATTTCATTTCCATTAAATAAACCCGAAATTCATAAGAAAAAGGTACTTGGAATTCTGGGGCGTTACAAGGATAATTCAAAATCAAGAAAAATGAAAGGGAATAGAATAGAAGAAGGGTTTTCATCCACAAACTCTATCACTTGAATCTCTTTTTCGTAGTAAGGCTCATTTTCTTCTTTTTTCTCACAAACCTGGACCTCGTATGGCACAAAATTCTGAAGCTCAACATTGTCATCATTCATGTACATCGCCACTTCAACCTCATTGGTCTCGATATATTGATGCTCTCATTGACTCTCAATCTTTTCAATGAATTAGCCACCTGGGTAATTTGGTTATCCAAGCTCTGCATTCCAGCTCGAGTCTCCTCTTGAAATTGAAGAGCAGTGTTAGCAAGTTCATATACTATAGCCTCTAGAGACATACCTGAGTCTGAAGTCTAATTGCATGGGGTTTTCTGCTCCACTTGTATCCATATCCATAACTGGATTGATCCCATTCAGAATAGTAGTGATCAAAAGACTCGTACTTTACTTGATGGCCATAAAATTCTCTCAAGATGCAGGAGTTAAGAACAATGTTTCGTTGCAGCTGAGGGCATGCTTCTATGGGTGTCCTGAAGCGAGCATAATTTGCATGCCTCGAGTGCTTGTAGCTTCCCTACAACTACTTGAAGAATAACAAGAGTTAATTAATAATTTGAGTTTTCAGCTCACTAACCTCATCAACGTATGATACAACTCTACCAAATGCATAATCGTGATGAACGTTTTTCGCCATGTAAGAATAGGTATAGAGTAAAAAAAAAAAATAGAAAAATTTCTTTGTTTTTATTACAAATCTAACATTGAGAAACTAACCATGGCTCCCCGGCAACGACGCCAAATTTTGGTCGGTTTGTCGAATCCCTCCAAAACATTTACTGGTTTTCTAGATCTAACTTATAGAAATAGTGGACCAGCTCGAATCCCAAGTAAACCAATCGAATTAATTTCACAAAGTTAAAAATAATAATGATAACAAAAATAAAGGGGGGTACGAACTGTCGAACAAAAAATGAAATTAAAAAATAGGTAAAAAGATAATTTATGCAACTTCCAATTCTAGAATGTAAATTCCATCAAATTGTAATCTTGATCATAGGCTTCAAAGGAAAAAAAGAAATCTATTTTAATTTTTCTAATTCAAGAACTCAGTCAATTTACTCAGAAAAGCCGAAATAAATATAAACTCTCCTAATTTAATTGATCTTAACCGAACATAAAAATAAAAACGTATAATTTAATCCATTGGGTACGATAGCGTTCCATATGGATTAAATAATAGCATTAAAAGCAATGAGATGACTAAACCAAAATAACTAATTGAGATAACTACAAATTAATTAATTTTGTTTCTTTGTTTCCCTAGAGTCTATTATGCAAGCTATGTAAAATGGAAAAGCCATTAATTAGACACACATAAGCCAACCCCTTGCTACATTTTTTCAATCATTTGTGACAATTACGAATCACAAAATCATGGATAGCAATAATTTGATTAAAACTAAATTAAGGCATCAATTTAATTAGTAACGATCAATCATAAAAATAAAACAAGAAACAAAGAATTCTTAAATTAGAAACAAAATTTCAATTAGGTCTAAAACCTCACAAAATTACAATTGAAAAAGAAATGACCCTTGAATGAGAAATTAAAGCTTAGCCACACATGGTGGAAAAGCAAGAATAACTGTAAAGGGAATAAAACATAAAATAGGATAAAAACAAAGAACGATAACACTCTCTAAACTTTTGTCTTTGTAGTGAACACTAAAACTTGAAAATGCTTAGAAATAGGTCCCTTATATGTGCCTTATATATGCACCTTTTTACACAATGCATTGCCCTCCTTTTATACTTGAAAATGATTAGAAATAGGTCCCTTATATGTGCCATTTCTTACTCCACAATGTGTGCCAAGCCACAACACAATTTCTCCCTTCCATTTCTCATGGAAGACTCCATGCATGTATGCCACCTACACAAAGAAGAAAAACAAATCAAAAGAAAAAATTAGATAATAAGCTTTTCTTTTTTTTTCCTTTTCATTCTTTTATATTTTTTTTATAGTTTTAATTCTTTTGTTATTTTCAATTCTCTCATTCTTTTGTTTCTCTAAATTTTTTTTCAATTTTGATTTCAATTTACAAATTTGAACTAAAGTATGCTTTTTAGACTAGTTCGACTAAAAAATGATAATTTGTCACCCAAACTAAATTGGACACAATTTCAACAATTGAACGTATTATTCACTTACAATGTAAGAAAATTAGATAGAATAAGTATAATTAATTTCTACTCATCAATGCTCATTTTTGGAATTCTCACCAAAAGAAGTATCTCTCTTCTATCTCAAAATTCTCTCAACTTCTCCTCCCAAAAACCAAAGAATGATCCCACAATCCTCCTTCTTCATAAAGTAGAACAACCGAGAAACCAAGTGGAGGTGTTCGATCGGTGTTCGTGTGAAGAGTACAAGATCGTTGAGAATGAGGAGAGCACGAAGAGTTTGTGAATGGAAGGAAAGCTTTGAAGATTGTCTTCAACAAGTAAGTAACGTAGAACTTGCTGTTTTTCCTTTCTAGAATCGCATGATTAGCTTATTCTATGTGATAGTTAGTTTTAATGAAATCGAAATGCACAAAAATACCACGACGATTCGATCCTCTTCCGCTGCGCTGGGACTCTAATTCCCTTTAGATCCAACACTTTTTAGCTAATCTTTGAGTTATCCTCGTAAAGATCTGTTCCTCCATGTTCACCTCTTGCTGAGGATGACTAGACTCTCTCTCTGATACCTTTCTTCTTCTATCACCAGTAGCTTCTTGAGTTCCGACCTCCACTTGCCTACCTCGAGACATGGTCCTAAATTATACAATCTTATTAAAATAGTTAAGACAACAAGCTCCTAGTTTAATGCATGAACCTAGTTCCCTTTCCAAAACCTTTTGCTTTGATACCAAGTTGTGACACCCAGTCCCAACCTACTTGCTTAACCTAGGAAGAGATGTAAAGAAAGAAAAAGCTGACCCTTTTACTGGCTCTCCCTAACTAACCCAAGACGTAACTTGAAATTAAACGCAACACAACACGTTTGAACAAGGAAGATTGAACACTGAAATACACATATTAACGAAACGGATTCACTTCCGCTACTATGTTCTTTAGCTAGTCATAAAGCTTTCAAGTTTATTCAATCCATCTAATATGTTCTTCCTACAAACCATATACAAAAGAAAGTGTATATACAATGAGCTAAAACGGCGTGGTGGCAAATAGATCTTGTTAAGGTTAAGCACCGAAAACTCGTTTGTTACCTGGGAAGTGTAAACATAATGAATACGTGAGCTGAAAAGCCCAGTGAGTGCCTATTTTTAGAACATTATAAACTAAAAGGTGAAGCATAATAAGGGACAAACTATAAATAGAAAATAACTTAACATTAGTTTGTAAACATAATCAAGTCATGCTTTCAATTTATAGGTTTAAGTCGCCACTTATGTATAGCATAAAAACTCATAACGTAGTACTATAATGAGGCTGGGTAGATCAACAACGTAGAAGGTCATAACAATAAAACTCATGGTATGATGCCACTTTCGAACCTTAGCAGTGGTTCATACCTTTCTCACGTGCACGTGGAATGCCATTGGCACTTTGGTTTTCCTTAATACCTTCTCTATGTCCTTCAGTATTAAGGTATGACCATTTACTACCTGAATACCTTCTCATTGTCCTTCAGTATTGGGAAATCATGATTCCTTCCCCCCTAAGTACCTTCTTTAATGTCCTTCAGTATTAGGGTTAACAACAAACATGGGCATAATTTGTTCACCATAGAAATCATGTTTTAACAACAAAGTGGATTTACACAAAGTATTCTCTAGAGGAAATTATTCTTTCATAATTTAGTTTCCATACTTGGATATATAGTTACAAACTAATTCAAAACATTCTTAGGTTCCATCAAGAACATTATGTTAAAAAACTCCATGAAACTATACATAATTAATTCAAGAATGATTCAATGATCAACATTTATGTTTTTGAAGACAAAAATAAAGGTGAAGTATAGTTCTAAAATAGAGTCACTCACGATCACCAAAAAAGTTCTAAGGATTAAAAGCTATTCCTATCTCCGTTTGCCATGAAAATGAAATTAGTAACATTAATTCCTTTCCTTATGCACCTTAAAAACATATCTAATTAAATCCTATAACTCAATTCAAAATAACTATACACACTTGGTTGTAAGGTATATAGAAATGGAAGAACATCTCCTTTAATCTCTTGCTACCAGTTTTTCCCTTGCACTTACAATTTCAGGTTCAACTTTCAGCTTGGGTTCCTCAAAATTTAGCAACACAACTACCCAATATTTTTTTATAAAGCTCAAGTACAACATCTTAGCTTACTTACCGCAAAATTTCATCTTCTAATTCCTCTTCATGAGCTCAAAAGAGACTAATCTCCTCACACTGTTCTGCTACCTGAGAACATTGAATACCTCTCCGTATTGTGTACTTTTCTCCTTCTTCCTCTTTTTATTTTCACAAAATCCGTCCAGTTGCATATTCTACACTTAATGTTTGAGATTTTGATTCAAAAATCATCGAATTTGGTTTAGTAAATTAAGAGATATGATCGTTTGAAGTTTACTCATTTTCCAGCAGCTTGCCATTTTTCTATGAATTTGACAACACCTACTTGATAATTTAACTTCGTGGCTTCACCTCATTTTGCCTACTCCTACTACCATATTTACATCATTATCTCCTTTTTAAAACACCAACATAAGTAAGTAAATAAACCTTAAGCATTTAGCTAACTTATCCTAAGTTCGTGAGCTATAAGATCTTCCATTCAATACAAATTGCACCTAAAATTTCTCCAATTTGCTAATGATTTTAACTTACTTCAATTCAACTTTTAATATGGTTATTTCAATGGCTTACCTATCTCCTTATGAAGCTTTAAACACATTGTAGCCCCCAATTCAATAGATTCCCAAATCCGATCACGACATCCTTTAGTGCAACCTATATCATTTTGCATATTTCAAAACATCATGTACGAATGAAAAATGATAAAAGAAAATATAGTTTAGGGCTTACACTCAATATGCCTACCATTTTGGGGATGAGATTGAATGGGGGGAGCTAGGAATGTAGCTTCACCATATGTAATTCATTTGTTCCCGACCTTAAGAAAAATAGAGGAGTTGTTCCCTTAAGTGCTAACTCTGAGACTTGAACAACAAGGTTGTAACCTTTCATTAGCCAGAGAGGGATTGCGTTCATGATAAGACCATAAACAGGTTGTTTATTAGTGATGGTTTGACAAACCTAGCGAAAGCCAAATGAATCGAATCGTAATTTTAATTAAGTTCTAAAATACCAATACATTAGCCAAACCAATAAATGAGGAGAACAAATTCTAGGGAAGGGAAAATGAGTCTAACAAACAAGGATTATAATAATTACGTTGTACACTTTAGAATTCGGCAAATAGAACTTCCCTTTCTGAAAGATCATGATTTTCCTTCAATTTCACGTACTTTCAAATGAAGGGATCAAATGCCGATGGAAAAGCGTTTTAACCACTTTTGCTCGCAAATACGTTGTAGAATTTTGACAAAAACAAAAAATATATTAAGCATAAATGGAGAAGAACTTTACCTTTGAAGAACTCTTCTTCATGTATTTCTTCTTCAATCCTCACGATCTCGAAATGATCACGAACACATATGGATCTCGAACACCTCCACTATGGATACTCCATTGTTCTTCTAGGAGAGGGAGAACGGAGTGAGTTCCCTTTTGGAATTTGCAGAGATTTCTCTTTTTGGAGAACTTTGAGTAGGGAGGGATTTTGAGTGAGAATTTGTTTTTTTGGAGGTCTCAATTTTAAAAATGAGCAATCAAGTGCAAAAATGCATCCTAATGCACTCTTATATCGTGTGTGAGGGTAGAGGTAACTTCCTTCACCCACTCACCCACTATTTGCACAATTAATACATTATGCAAATCATATTTTCATAATGCATACTATAAAGTATCATATTTTTATCAATTGAATCATATTCATTTTTCAATGTCACTTTCAAATTCCCTATTTCATTTAATATGAAACTATTTAATAATAAATTATACACTTGGATAATAATCCATTTGTAGCGTATAGTTCAATATGAGTCATATTAACATTAAACTATATATTATATCGGTTATATCATATATAATCCATATAACTCTCATTTAAAAATTAAACCTTTTCAAATTCGCTCCAAAACTTTATACCTTCGAACATATCCATGTTGAGCCAACGGTGGGACCTAATGGACCTAGAGTTCATGAGCTCCAATGATCCGAGGTTAACCTATCAAACCCTTTGACCTAGTTAACCAACATTCATTAGCTACAAGTTACTCCACTATGGACTCATAGTTGCACTCTCCTTACTGTAAGGCAAGTCGTGTCCATGGATTTAACCAATACCCGTGGGTCGATTCTTCACAGGTTGTTAGTAATCATAATTGGGTCAGATTATCGATTTACCCTTGTGATTACCTCTTGCTCATTAAGTACCATTGATCCTCTAATGAACAACTTGTTTATGGCCCTACCATAAACAAAGTCCCTCACGAGCCAGTGAGAGGGTTGGGCCCCGTAGTTCAAGACCTGGATTCAACACTTAAGAGAACAACCTATCGAAATTTTCTAGCTCAAGAATGAATGAATTCCAAGTTGCAAAGTTACGTTCCCAGCTCCCCAAGAGGTTTTGCCCCAAAAATCTTGTTGGGATTTATGCCTTGAACTCGTGTATTTGTAATTTTTCAAGGAAATGAATAAAAGTGTTATTTTTCCTTAAACATTGTGTTCTCGCAATTACAAGCTTAAATCCAATAAACTAAGCTGCAGGTTCACAATTAGGAGATCTTGAACCGTGTGTGGTTGACACATAGTACGAACTTCAAGCAGATGACCCGAATGAGTATAGTACATGGATTAGGTTGGGAACCTCATCCTGGTACACTTTGTATTTGATACAAACGAGGCAATCCAACTCGTTCATGTAATTGACATGCAAGTGGGAGCATCATGTGCGATGAGATTGTACAAGATCGGACCGAGAATTGTTAGACAACTCTACTAACATCGTTGATAGATTAGAGCTAATAATTCAGTGATGACCATTACAAAATAAACTTGAATCCATGCTTTATCGTACAACACAACAACAAAGTTTTTCCTCTATTCTCACCAAGACACAACCAAAAGTGTAAACCTCCTATCCTTTGAGTTCTTTTGATCTATCCTTGGTCGGAAGGAGTTCCAACAATTGGAAAACGAAAGAGAATTTTTTTTTTAAAGAGAGTTGAGAACTTTTGCAACAATTCACCAATTGCAAGAATGATCAACCTTAACCTGTCACAATCTTCTCTCCCTTGAGAAGTTAAAGTCACAGAAGGACTTCTCCCACTCCCTATCGATAGGAAGTTAGAGGGGAAGTGGGGAACTTGTCCTCTTGATAAGTTCCCACATTTTAATTATAATTATTTACTAATTAATCTTAATTCATTATTACATTAATTAATTAAATCATATTTAATTAACATTAAGTAAATATCTTATATTTAATTTAAGATTAAATCACATTTAATCACATTTCCCTCTATCCTAGAGTTTTAATGCACATCTAATGCACATGAAATTTTAACCTATAGTTTTAAATATGAATCTCATTCATATTTAAACTAATATTTTGAACTCTATCAAATATTTAATTATCTCATATAAATTAATATGAATCATATTCTTATTAAACTTATAATATAAAGTTCCAAAACTTTATATTATTATGTATCTTTATACATCGATGTTTTTCCCTAATTGAATTTGAACATTTCAAATTCAAATGATCTAAGAACCCTTTACTAGCTAGAAGGTGGACCTAATGGACCTACAGATCATAAGCTCCAACGATACAAGATTATTAAGTTAATCTCATTAACCTCCTAATCAACATTCGTTAAATGCGGGAACACTTCACTAAAGTCTCGTAGTTGCACTCTTCTCACTACAGACAATTTTTTGTGTCCACAGATATTGACCAATAACAACAAGTCAATCCTTCACAAATGTTCGTAACATCAGCTGGGTCAAATTACTTTTTTAACCCTAGGTTACATCTTTTACCTTAAGTTCCAGTGCTCCTCTAATGAAAAATTTGTTTGTGGTCCTACCAACAAACAGAAGTTCCCCTCAGGCTAATGAGAGGGTCGGGTCCTTTGTTCAAGTCCCGAAGACACAACTTAAGGGAACATTCATCTCCTTACCCTAATAGACAGGAAGGAGTGAATTCCATCTTGCTAGGTTAAGACCTTAACTGCTTGCTCGGTTTTTCTCCAAGAAGGTAGGCTTATTGAGTCGGCGACTCGACCCACTCTCACCCATACTAGTCAAAGGAAAATCTCTCGCAAACAGAAGTTCGTAACCTGCTCAGGATTGAGATCAAGTTGCCTAGGTTATCCTATTGAAATAGAAACCTAACTAGTCAACGGAGTTACTGATGAGAATCTGATCCCCGTGAGCAGCGGAAACCTTGTTTAAATCGCAATGCTTGTTTGTTTCGGTTTACTTCAAAATTTAGCACATTGGCAATTAACAGAGAATAAGCAATTGTAATCTAATTAGCCATGGAGTAAGCAATAACAAGCATGTTGTACACTATACTAAAATAAAAGAAAAAAGAATTACCTTTGTAGTTACAACTTCCCCACAACAAATTCTTGTTCCTTGGAATCTACAACAACACAACAACAAGGTTCCTCTATTCTTTGACCAAGAGAACACCACTCAACAAACCTCATATTCTCTTAGTATCTACTTAGATCAAAGCTTGGTGGGAAGGTCTCCAACTAATTGGAAGAGGTAAGGGAGTTTCTTCGATTGAGAGAGAGTGTGCGTTCTTGTGAGAATTTTCCAGAAATTAAAAAATGACCACTTCGATTAACCAACCCATCTTACAATGATAAGTTAAAACATAAAGCATGAGAACTCCTCACACCCTATCGAGAGGGGATTGGTGAGTGGTGGGAACGTGCCATTGTGACACATTCCCAAATTAATTAATAAATTAATTAATTGGTTAAATTTAATTATTTTAATTAAATCATATTTAATTAAAATATTTAAAAATCATATTAATTAATCAATTGATTAAATCACGTTTAATCATTTTACACCCTAACCTATAGTTTTAATGCACATCTTATGCAAATTAAGTTTTAACCTATAGTTTTAAATATGAATCTAATTCACATTTAAATAATATTTGAACTCTTTCAAATATTTTATTCTCTCATATAATTAAATATGAATCATATTCACAATAAATGTATAATATAAAGTTCCAAAACATTATATTATAATGTATCTATATGCATTAATGTTTATTCCTTAATTGAATTTGAACATTTCAAATTCAAACGATCTAAGAACCCTTTACGAGGTAGAAGGTGGACCTAATGGACCTACAGATCAGAAGCTCCAAGAATACGAGATTATTTGGTTAATCTCATTAACCTCCTTATCAACATTCGTTAATTGCGGGAACACTTAACTAAAGTCCCGCAGCTGCACTCTTCTCACTACAAATATATTTCTGTGTCCACGGATATTGACCAATAAAAGTAAGTCAATCCTTTACGAATGTTCGTAACACCAACTAGGTCAAATTATATCGTTTTACCCCTGGGTTACATCTTTTACCATAAGTCCTAGTGCTCCTCTAATGAACAATTGTTTTGTTGTTCTACAAACAAATAGAAGTCCCTCTCGGGTCAATAAGAGGGTCGGACTCTTTGTTCAAGTCACAGAGACACCACTTAAGGGAACATTCATCTACATACCCTAATAGGCGAGAAGGAGTGAACTCCATCTTGCTAGGTTAAGTCCCCAGCTGCCTGCTGGGTTTTGTCCTCAAGAAGGTAGGCATATTGAGTCGACGAATTTGGCCACTCTCACCCATATTAGTCAAAGGACAATCTCTCGCAAACAAGATTTGTTAACCTGCTCACAATTGAGATCAAGTTGCCTAGGTCATCCTAGGGAAATAGAAACCTTACTAGTAAACAGAGTTACACCTAGTGGTTACTATTTCGTGGTCCGGTCTTTATGCAATCTCATTACATAGGATATCCTCATTCACATGTCGTCTACATGAACAAATTAGGATCACTGTGTTAGTATCATATACAAAGTGGGCCATATCCATAGTATTACAAGGGCAAGGTACCCAAGCCTTATCCTCTTACTATAGACCCATTAGGTTGTATCTCGAACAGAGATCCTTTATATGTACACTACATTTAGTTAAAGAGACATGCTACAACCTTGGATGTTAGTTTATTTGTTCTAGGGTTAATAAAAGGGAAATATTGTAGATAATGAACAATAACTCTTTATTGAAGATAATAACTCTTTATTACAATAGTTATAACAATATTTACAAACTACGAGTCTTAGTGCACTGTTGCATAAATTTTGTAAGACCGCAAGTGTACGGGTCAAATTTTAATATAGTGAATTTTTGTATGAGTATCGTCCACAAGATTGAGTTATTTAATACAATTATTTCGTATTAATAAAATCACTCAATTTTATCTAGAAAGTAAAACTTAAGGTGCAGTGAAATACAAAATAAAAAAGTGAAAATTGAGAACAATCAGGAGAGACAAATATCTTAGGGACTAGATTTCACCAATTCATCAACTATTTTATTGAGATCATGCTAATGAGATATTGCACTAGTTTTATAAACCAAGAAACTAATATAACAAATAACCACTCTCGAGGCAAGTGAAAGACATAGAATTAAACATCTCTGTTCAACCTAAAAATCAAACATGGCACTAAGTTCAATTCTTATGGGTTTCAAATAGCACTTCAATCATTCTCATGTCAAAGTAACTATAAGTCATGCAATTGAGATCAGATCTAAAATATATTTCACAAGAATAAATTCGAACCTAAGAACAAATAAATCGTGATCAAGAGTTTATAAACATTAAGCATGCAATTGCATGAATAAAAGTATTACAATAAACAAAAAGTAGTCAATTTGTAACGCCCCTACTTTTCTGAGACCAAATCCCTAGGGACATTACTACACATGCATGCGTTTATAGGCCGAGACTTAAAAGAACTTAAAAGAAATTTCCATTTGACTTAAATAGTTCCAGGGATCCCAAACAAAAACAAGACATTCAAATCATTTAAAAACATCACATCAGCTTGGCCTATCAAAAACTGTAAGTAAGTTTAACTTCAAAGTAAAACATAAAGACAACAATATTTCAAATCATGAATATGCGGAAATCAATGCTGATTCCCATGGTCCTAATCACGCTCTTCAGTCACACGCCCTGCACGTCCTTCCCTTTACCTGAAAAACATTTTTTAAAAGAAAGGGTGAGTATTGCATAAACAATACCCAGTAAGTAACCTCGCTACCGAGGTTTGGGATATGCATACACATACAATCATGATCTTTAAATTCATTCATAACATACATAGATGGGAATCAAAACTTTCTAAAGTTGCCAGGTCTTTAATCCATGGCTGTATATTAAATGTCAGGCCTTTAATCCATGACTGTTCATATAATGGCCAGGTCTTTAATCCATGGCTGTTCATATAATTGCCAGGTCTTTAATCCATGGCTGTTCATATAATGGCCAGGTCTTTAATCCATGGCTACACATTCAATTGCCAGGTCTTTAATCCGTGGTTGTACATATAATTGCCAGGTCTTTAATCCATGGTTGTTCATATAATTGCCAGGTCTTTAATCCGTGGTCGTTCATTCGATTGTGGTAAATCGGTCATCCCGAGTCATTTCAATGATCTCGGGATAACCAATGTCCACACTATTCAATAATTCATTTCGTGACATACAAAATCATGCATAAGGTCCCATCAGTCCACATAATCATGGTGTACATATCACAATTATCATCATCAACACATCATTCATACTTTCTCATGGGCGGGGTGATAAATCATACTTTTGTAAATAACATGAAACATTCTCATACACACTTCTTTGTCCTATTCTCACATGAAATAATGGAATCTCTATACATACCATACGAGAATACTTTCACATAAAATAATGGTTCAATTTCACGTAATACATAGAGGCATTTGCACATAAAATGTCGCGTATTCTCAAAATAATAATTGTGTATTCTCATGTGAAAACTATAAACCGATTCGCATAAAATCATGAAATTCATTTTCATTTACTCCCATTAAAAGTTCTAAGACGAGGTCCCTTACCTCGAGCTTCGATTTTTCCTCCAAAAACTTAATCGAACTCCCCTTATTCTTCTTTTTTGCGGCTTTGATTCACATCAATATTTCCGAATTCAAACTCCAAGCATTTCACTAAAACCCTAATCATGCGTTATTCAAAATCATCAGATTCGATGTCGTGTCCCGCTTACCTCGGTCTTCACGCGGGAACTCGATATTCCTTAGTTTGCTTGGCAATCGACTTCCAATTCGCTCCAAATTCGGTTCCTACAAAGACGCGTGTTCAAACTCGTACTCAATTTCTCAATTGAACGTTTAATCTAAACGATCGGCCGCAATACTATTAATTAAATCGAAACTCGAATTAAACGCTCACCGACCAATAAACTCGCCGCCGTGAGCGTCTTTGCTCGGAACTCAACGGAGAGGCATTGCTCGGCGATCCCCACGTCGGCGGTGAAATGCGATTAATCGAACCCTCGCGGTGGTCGACTCGTGAATTCCGTGCTGCGCAGCTCCTTCAGCGCCCGACGGTGGTCGAGGTTCCCGCTTGCGACGGTGGTCGGCGTGACTCTCGGTGAACGTGGCCGCGCGAGAAGGTTCCCTGACGTCCGAGCTCGTGGTTCACCGCCGAGGGCTAGCGATCGATCGTGGCTTGCCGCGCGCAAATCTCGAGCGCAACCGACGGGGCTTCCGTTCGTGGAGTGACAGTGGTGGTCTCCGTCATTCGGTGAGGAGTCGGCAGCTCGGAGGGATGCGCCTATCGTTCTCGTGGCTTGAGGCTGTAGATCCGGTGCTTCTGCAGGTGGCTCGCGGTGAACGTGGGCCGCGGCGGGTTTTCCGAACGTCTGGCTCGTGGTTCCTCGCTCGTGCAGCACGAGCACTCTTCGGCGTTGCAGACGCTTGCGGCTGGAAGGGCCTCAATTCGCGGACTTGCCGGCGGCGACGGCTTCGCGCGACTTCCGTTGGCGACGGCGGCGGTGGACGTGAGGTCGAGATCACCGGCGCGACGATGGTGGGAAGGCTTGGGCGGCTCGTCGGCGGCAGCAAAGAATGGGCTAGGGTTCCGCTGAAATCGCGTGAACGAGAAGGGAGGTTTGAGTCCTTTAGGGTTAGGGTTTGCAATTCAACAAGAAGGAGAAAATGTGTGATCTTTTAGGGCTAGGGTTTGGGTTTGACACAAAGAAGAGTAGGTGTGGAGGCTAGGGTTTTCTCATGATATATATATACCATCTATCTAGGTCAAATTGTGTGCTATTGATCACCCTAATTTAGAACTAATTCACCAAAACGCCCTTAAATTACCTCCCCTTTAATTTTTCATAACTAATCACATCTTAAAAGAAAACAATTCACGTAAGACAAACCAAATTTCGGCCTCCACCTCGCCGAGCTTGATTAAAGATCACTAACCCAACTAAACACGGCGTTTACGAGAGCGTTAAATAAAAATAATAATAATACCTGTGATGACGGTCGTCACAATCTTCCCTCCTTAAGAACTTTCGTCCTCGAAAGTTCCTATTCTTGGAATAGCTCAGGATATTTAGCGCGTACTTCCTCTTCTCGCTCCCAAGTAGCTTCCTCCGTGCGGTGGTTCTGCCACAATACCTTAACTAAGCTGATCTCACGGTTACGGAGGGTCTTTCGATCTCTTGCAATAATTTGTACCCTGGCTGCTCACCATAACTCGGATCTTCTCGTTAATCAATGGTTCAAGTCTATGACATGAGTCGGTGCGGGGGGACGTACTTCCTCAGCATGGAGACATGAAATACGTTATGAACCGCTGAAAGAGAAGGCGGCAGTGCTAATCTGTAGGCCACTGCACCGATCCTCTCTAAAATCTCAAATGGTCCGATGAATCGCGGACTTAACTTCCTTTACGGCCAAACCTCGAAATTCCCTTCATTGGGGCCACCTTAAGGAACACGTGGTCCCCAACCTCGAATTCTAGGTCCCTTCGCCTCGTGTCGAGATAATTCTTTTGTCCGACTTGGGCGTCCTGCATTCGTGCCCTTATCTTACGCATTGCCTCATTAGTGATCTCGTACTTTACTCGACCCAACAACCGACGTTCACCAACCTCCTCCCGTAAAAACGGAGTTCTCGCAACGTTTCCCATAGAGAGCTTCAAATGGAGCCATTCCGATGGTCGATCGATAATCGTTGTTATAAGCAAACTCCATCGATGTAAATGAGTGTCCCAATCGCTGGAAATCTAAAGTGCAAGCTCGCAACATATCCTCTAATATCTCGATTTAATCGTTTCGCATCGCCCGTCCCGTCTGTGGATGAAAAGCCGTCATCAAGTTCAATCACGAACCCAAAGCTCTCTGTAAACTTCTCCGTGTTGGAGGTGAAACGTGGATCCTCGCTCGATATAATCCTCGATTGGAATTCCATGCAAACGGACTATCTCTTCCAGGTAAAGCTGTGCCCACTTATCTGTAGAATAGGTGGGTTTCCCTGGTATGAAGTGTGCTGACTTTGTTAACCTGTCCACTATGACCCAAATCACTGTGTAACCTCGTAAAGTCCTAGGCAATCCAACTATGAAATCCATAGAGATCTCCTCCCATTTCCACTGAGGCACATGTAATG
This sequence comes from Trichosanthes cucumerina, assembly GCA_036507285.1. Lineage (NCBI taxonomy): Eukaryota > Viridiplantae > Streptophyta > Magnoliopsida > Cucurbitales > Cucurbitaceae > Trichosanthes > Trichosanthes cucumerina. The sequence continues at coordinate 6,926,426 of CM071837.1, forward strand.
GTTGCAGCAATCCTGCGGGCCTCTGTCTAGGTGCCTTTACCTGCTGACAAGTCAAACACTTGCTGACGAACTCTGCCACGTCGCGCTTCATGTTGCACCACCAAAACGACTGTTTCAGATCTCGGTACATCTTGGTACTGCCAGGGTGCATAGAAAATGGTGAGTTGTGGGCTTCGTTCAAAATCTCAGCTCTCATCCTGTCATTGTCTGGCACACACAACCGTCCCTGAAATAGCAATCCTCCATCTGTGGATAGGAGAACTCACAACTCACCCGTAGCTACTGCGATAAGTTTTTCCACTAATCGAGGTCCACTGCTGGGCCTCTATAATACGTTGCCTCAAGGTCGGTTGCACCAGCAATCGGGCTAATCGAGCCGTGTGGTCTCTCCTACTAGCACTGCAATTTCAGCTCGAGCAAACTCTGCCTGTAACTCTGCGCTGTCTGTCACTCGCGCAGCAGCATGCACTGGCTTCCTGACTGAGGGCATCGGCCACTACATTAGCCTTACCGGGATGGTACTGTATGTCAATATCATAATCTTTCACCAATTCCAACCATCTGCGTTGCCTCATGTTCAATTCCTTCTGGGTGAACAGATACTTCAGACTTTTATGATCTGTAAAAATCAATTTTCTCATCATACGGTAGTGTCTCCGGATCTTTAATGCAAATACCACTGCTAACTCCGGATCATGAGTTGGATAGTTCCTCTCGTCGCCTTCAATTGTCGGGATGCATAAGCTATTACTTTACCGTCTTTGCATCGAGACACAACCCAACCCTTTCTTGGAAGCATCATCAGAAACCACAAAGCTCCCTGTTTCCTGGAATCTGTAAGAATCGGGGCCGACACTAATCTGCGTGCTTGAGTTCCCGAAACTTGCTTCACACGCATCATCCCACACAAAAGAGTTTCCCTTACGCGTCAATCGAGTCATAGGCATGGCTATCTTGGCAAAATCTCGCATAAAGCGCCTATAGTATCCTGCAAGACCCGAAAAACTACGTACTCATCAGAATCGTGGTCGGGCCGAGGCCACCGTGGTGACGGCCTCCACTTTCATTGGATCAACAGAGACTCCAGCTTCCACACCACATGCCCTAGAAAAGATACATGCAGAGCCAAAATTCACACTTGGAGAATTTTGCATATAACTTATTCTCTCTCGGTGTGAGTAAGACTTTCCTCGTGTGCATTTCATGTTCTTCATCACACAGAGTATATCAATATATCATCGATGAATACAATCACGAACGTATCAAGAAACTCCTTGAACAAACGCGGTTCATCAAGTCCATGAAGGCGGCAGGAGCATTGGTCAAAGCCAAACGGCATCACCGTGAACTCGTAATGCCCATAACGTGATCTCAATCTTTGTTTTAGGGATATCCCCTCACCGATCCTCAATCGATGGTAGCTTTGATCTCGGATCGATCTTAGAAAACACTGCCGCTCCTTTGCAATCGATCGAACAAATCATCTATCCCGGGAGAGGATATTTATTCTTGATTGTAACTTTATTCAACTCCCGGTAGTCTATACACAGGCGCATGGATCCGTCTTTCTTTTTCACGAATAATACCGGTGCTCCCGGGGTGAAACGCAGGGCGTATAAACCCTTTGTCTAGCAAGTCCTGTAATCGCATTTTTAGCTCTTTCAACTCTGCTGGTGCCATTCATGCAGGGCCTTGGATATCGGGTCGTCCCCAATTCCAACCCGATGTTAAAATCTACCTCCCTGACTGGAGGTATTCCGGGGAGATCCTCGGGGAAAACGTCTGCAAACTCATTCACTACTGGCACTGATGTCACTGAGATCTCTGTGCATTTTGCATCTAGTATGCAGGCTAAGACGCCCCAAGCTCCCCGATGTAATAACTTTCTGGCCTTAAGGGCAGTAATTACCTTAGGCCTACTTCCTGCTATAGTGCCTCTCAACACAGAGCTGGGTTGGTTAGGAGGAGTGAACACTACCTCCTTCCCCAAAATGATCAATACAAGCATGGTTACTGCGCTAACCACCCCATGCCCAATATTACATCAAAATCAAACATATCTAGAACCACTAGGTTCATCTGCTAACTCATGGTCTGCGATGGTCACACTACCATCCTTGACTTTCATATTGGCTAACAAATTTATCCCCATGAGTGGAGACAGATAGGGCATCTACTGTAATTTGTTCTAGTTCTAATTCACTTGACTTACAAAGGATGCGAGAAATAAACGAGTCGCGAGAACCGTAATCAAATAGTACAAAGGCGAGGTGCCCAAGTAATGGAAGTGTACCTATAACTCATCGAGTCGAGCCATAGATGTCTCGGATCGGGTGCTTGCATAGGCTCTCCCCACATTGTATGGCGGCTTCACAGCAGCCCACTACTCATAACTGTGGTCGGCTAGTCTTTGGCTTGATTCGGGCGGATATTAGCTCTGTGCCCTTCCTTTCCACACTTGAAACACGCTCGGGACCGGGCCATACATTTACCCAGTCACGATTTACCACATTCCTTGCACTGCGTGTGGCCTATCTCCGCCGCTATTCCACGATCTCGTTGGATCGGTGGTTTCGGGCCGGAACTCGTGCGGAAATGCCTGCTCTATGCGATGTACGCTGGGGCGCTGTGAGTGGAATGGGGCTGGTCCCACTTCCTCTTATGATTCGCTAAGGCGCCCCGAGTTAACTACCACCATTTGTGCGATGCGAGCTCGCACCCAAATCGCCTCCGCCACTCTCACTGCGGCGAGGCGTAATCGGGAGGTGCTAATGCTTGAATAAAGCCTCGAACATTCTCATCTAGCCCCATGATGAAGCGCTCTGTCTTCTTTGCTTCAGATCCACCACTCGGGGCAAACGGATAGACGGGTAAATTCCCTCTCATAAATCTCCACTTTGCTCTCCTGCTTCGCACACCAGTGTAAATTCTCGCTGCTTCCTCTGTGAACGAAATGCAGCAGCGAGATAGAATTTCCGCTGAATGCTTCCACTGAATAGATTCCAAGTAATCGTTTCCCAGCCGCAACAATGGTTCCTTGGGCGGACTCCCACCACAAGTACGCGTCATCCTCGGCATGAAGGTCGCACAGACACCCTCTCGGTCCTCGGGGCGGTTCATCGATCGAAGATGGTCTCAATGGAGGACGACCACAACTCCGCCACAGGTGGGGTCACTGGAAGACCCATTGAAAGATCTCGGATCATACTTCCGAAGTCCTTCGTAACGGGACTCGTGGTTGCGTCGTTTCGCCCGATTTGCTTGGGCGGTGGGTGGCTACCGTGGCTCGCACTAGGCTCTGCATGGCCTCCACCATCATAGTCATCACATTGGCGTTCCCGGAGTGCGCCACGGGGGCAATCTGCGGTATATTCTCCCGACGTTCGGCGGGTCACGGGAAGGTCTCGAACGGGTGGCGTAATCTCTTCCCGATCCAGGTAATTCCGGTTGGCGTCGATGTTTTCCCTTGCCCTCCGGCCCCTACCACGTCCCCCTACCTCTCCCTACGGCCTCTAGGTGGCATTATGTCAAAACTACATTAAAGAGAGTTTCTAACTCGGTTTCCTTTACTTTCAAATCATAAGATAGAATCACCCTTGGGGCTTTTAAGGTTATGTATGCATAAAAGCAGTATCATATCATAATCATTTACTTTCTTAATAAAATGTCGAGAGCGTACTCAGCGGTGGTCGGAAGCGTTGTTAAACCATGGGAACTACTCAGTGCTTACTCTGTAAGCAAGTCTCTGAACCCCTTAACCTAGGGCTCACGATACCAACCTATAACGCCCTACTTTTCTCGAGACCAAATCCCTAGGGACATTACTACACATGCATGCGTTTATAGGCCGAGACTTAAAAGAACTTAAAAGAAATTTCCATTTGACTTAAATAGTTCGAGGATCCCAAACAAAAACAAGACATTCAAATCATTTAAAAACATCACATCGCCAGGCCTATCAAAAAGCGTAAGTAAGTTTAACTTCAAAGTAAAACATAAAGACAACAATATTTCAAATCATGAATATGCGGAAATCAATGCCGATTCCCATGGTCCTAATCACGCTCTTGATCCACGCCCGCACGTCCTTCCCTTTACTCAAAAAACATTTTTTTAAAAGAAAGGGTGAGTATTGCATAAACAATACCCAGATGAAGTAACCTCGCTACCGAGGTTTGGGATATGCATACACATACAATCATGATCTTTAAATTCATTCATAACATACATAGATGGGAATCAAAACTTTCTAAAGTTGCTGTGTCTTTAATCCATGGTCAGATATTAAATGTCGCCTTTAATCCATGATCGCTCATATAATGGCAGTCTTTAATCCATGGTCGTTCATATAATTGCCGTGTCTCTTAATCCATGGTCGTTCATATAATGGCAGTGTCTTTAATCCATGGCTACACATTCAATTGCCAGGTCTTTAATCCGTGGTTGTACATATAATTGCCAGGTCTTTAATCCATGGTCGCTCATATAATTGCCAGGTCTTTAATCCGTGGCTGTTCATTCAGTTGTGAGGCCGATCGGTCATCCCGAGTCATTTCAAATGATCTCGGGATAACCAATGTCCACACTATTCAATAATTCATTTCGTGACATACAAAATCATGCATAAGGTCCCATCAGTCACATAATCATGGTGTACATATCACAATTATCATCATCAACACATCATTCATACTTTCTCATGGGCAGGGTGATAAATCATACTTTTGTAAATAACATGAAACATTCTCATACACACCTTTGTCCCTATTCTCACATGAAATAATGGAATCTCTATACATACCATACGAGAATACTTTCACATAAAATAATGGTTCAATTTCACGTAATACATAGAGGCATTTGCACATAAAATGTCGCGTATTCTCAAAATAATAATTGTGTATTCTCATGTGAAAACTATAAACTGATTCGCATAAAATCATGAAATTCATTTTCATTTACTCCCATTAAAAGTTCGGCACGAGGTCCCTTACCTCGAGCTTCAATTTTTCCTCCAAAAACTTAATCGAACTCCCTGCCTATTCTCCTTTTTGCGAAGCCTGATTCACATCAATATTTCCGAATCCAAACTCCAAGCATTTCACTAAAACCCTAATCATGCGTTATTCAAAATACTGTAATTCGATGTCGTGTCCCGCTTACCTCGGTCTTCACGCGGGAACTCGATATTCCTTAGTTTGCTTGGCAATCGACTTCCAATTCCGCTCCAAATTCGGTTCCTACAAAGACGTGTTCGAACCTGTACTCAATTTCTCAATTGAACGTTTAATCTAAACGATCGGTCGCAATACTATTAATTAAGTACGAAACTCGAATTAAACGCTCACCGACCAATAAACTCGCTGCTGTGAACGTGCTGGCCGGAACTCAACGGAGAGAGGCGGCGCTCGGCGAGCATCCCCACGTCGGCGGCTGAAATGCTGATTAATCGAACCCTCGTCGGTGGCTGACTCCGTGAATTCCGGCGCTGCAGGCTCCTTCAGGCGTCCGACGGTGGCTGAGGTTCCCGGCTTGCAGACGGTGGCTGAGGCGTGACTCTCGGCTGAACGTGGCTGCGAGAGAAGGTTCCCGGACGTCTGAGCTCGTGGTTCACCGGCGAGGGCTAGCGATCGACTGTGGCTTGCCGGCGCAAATCTCAGACGCAACCGATCGGGGCTTCCGTCCGTGGAGTGACAGTGGTGGTCTCCGTCATTCGGTGAGGAGTCGGCAGCTCGGAGGGATGCGCCTATCGTTCTCGTGGCTTGAGGTCAGATCCGGTGCCGCGCAGGCTCTCGCGTGAACGCGGGCTGCGAAGGGTTTTCCGAACGTCTGGCTCGTGGTTCCTCGGTCGTGCAGCACGAGCACTCTTCGGCGTTGCGGGCGTGCTTGCGCCGGAAGGGCCTCACTCGCGGACTTGCCGGGCGGCGGCGACGCCGCGCGACCTTTCGGTTGGCGACGGCGGCAGTGACGTGAGGTCCGGATCAGCTGGCGGCGGCACGATGGTGGGAAGGCTTCGGTCGGCTCGTCGGCGGCAGCAATGGGCTAGGGTTCCGGCTAGGGCTGCGTGAACGAGAAGGGAGGTTTGAGTCCTTTAGGGTTAGGGTTTGCAATTCAACAAGAAGGAGAAAATGTGTGATCTTTTAGGGCTAGGGTTTGGGTTTGACACAAAGAAGAGTAGGTGTGGAGGCTAGGGTTTTCTCATGATATATATATACCATCTATCTAGGTCAAATTGTGTGCTATTGATCACCCTAATTTAGAACTAATTCACCAAAACGCCCTTAAATTACCTCCCCTTTAATTTTTCATAACTAATCACATCTTAAAAGAAAACAATTCACGTAAGACAAACCAAATTTCGGCCTCCACCTCGCCGAGCTTGATTAAAGATCACTAACCCAACTAAACACGGCGTTTACGAGAGCGTTAAATAAAAATAATAATAATACCTGTGATGACGGTCGTCACACAATTCAACAAAATACCATAATAAAAAAGTTACATCTATCCCTATGATAACAAGTTTAGCTACTCATGTCCACTATAAATCCTACTAAACTCAAATATAAAACCATAGTTCAACAATCAAAGTGAAAAGAACGAAGAAAGAACTCTTATGGCGTGAACGACAACGATCCCGACACCTATCACGAACCCCGAGCTCCAAAAGTCTTGTACTTGAAATCTCTCCAAAGTCTTCTTACAACCCCTCACAATGAATCTTAGACAATGGTATTCAAATATCTCCAAAAAAAAACCCTCCGAAAACAAGAGGCATAATTTCCCTTTTATAATATTGGCACGACATTGCAATGCTGGGCTTGGCGTTGAAACGTCGTGCCCTAGGCGAATATATAAAAAAGGAAAATATCATGCAACATTGCAACGCTGCTACCCTCGCGCGACTTTTGCTTACCGAAGTATCGTTGCAAAGCTGGAAGGCAGCGTTGCAACGCCATTGCTACGGGTCTTCAAGGCGTCTTTGTTGTGTTTTGTGTGTTGCAACTGCTGGAGTTTGTGCCCTAAAACTCGTAGTTTGTAATTATGTTCTAATTTATGTAATAAAGTGTTATTATAAATAAAGAGTTATTGTTCGTTATCTACGAGTTTTCCTTTGTCTAAACCCTTAATCCAATAACTGAACATCCAATGCTTTTAAATGAATCTTTAACTTAATATAGTGTACATATAAATGATCTCGGTTCGAGATACAACCTAAAGGGTCTATAGTTAGGGGATAAGGTTTGGGTACCTTGCCCTGGTAAAACTATGGATGTGACCCACTTTGTATTTGATACAAACACTGTGAGAGGTTGATTGAATCTCTCCTTATCTGATAGATCCTAACGTGTTCGTGTAGATGACATGTGAGTGTGGATATCCTATGTAATGAGATTACATAAGACCGAACCACAAAATAGTAACCTGTAGCTGTAACTCCGTTAACTACTTAGGTTTCTATTTCACTAGGATGACCAAGGCAACTTGATCTCAATCCTAAGCAGGTTACGAACTCCTGTTCACGAGGGTTTGTCCTTTGACTAGTATGGGTGAGAGTGGCCAGATTCGCCAACTCAATATGCCTACCTTCTTGGGGACAAGACCGAGTGAGCGGCTGGAAACTTAACTTAGCAAGATGAAATTCACTCCTTCCTGCCTACTAGGGTAAGTAGAGGAATGTTCCCTTAAATGTTGTCTCCAGGACTTGAACAAAGAGCCCGACCCTGTCAATCGCCCAGGAGGGACTCTATTTGTTGGTAGAACCACAAATAAATTGTTCATTAGAGGAGCACTGGTACTTAAGGCACAGGAAGTAAACTAGGGGTAAAACAAGAATTTGACCCAACTGGTGTTACGAACATTCGTGAAGGATTGACTTGCTGTTATTGGTCAATATCCGTGGACACATAAATATATCTGTAGTGAGAAGAGTGTAGTTGTGCGACTTTAGTGGAGTGTTCATGCAGTTAACGAATGTTGATTGGGAGGTTAATGAGATTAACAGAGCAATCTTGTATCGTTGGAGCTTCTGATCTGTAGGTCTATTAGGTCCACCTTCTAGCACGTAAAGGGTTCTTAGATCGTTTGAATTTGAAATTTTCAAATTCATAAGCGAATAAACTTAATGAATGTTGATACGATATAATATATAGTTTTGGAACTATATATTATAAATTTAATGTGAATATGATTTATATTAAATTACATGAGATAATTAAATATTTGAAAGAGTTCAAATATAAAATTCAAAAGTGAATGTGATTCATATTTGAAAACTATAGCGTAAAATCTATTGTGCATTCGATGTGCATTAAACTATAAGTTAAGAGGTAAAGTGATTATATGAGATTTAATCATTATTTATATTATGTTATTAAATTAAATATGATTTAATTAAATGAATTTGACTAATTAAATTAATTAATTAATTGGGAACGTGTCACGATGACACGTTCCCATCACCCCCATTCCCTTATCAATAGGGAGTGGGGAGTTACCCCTGCAATCCTGTTCTTTTTCTCAGAGAGAGAGGAGAGGTGGATCGATCGATTCTAGGTGAATTTTTTCTCTATGTAAAACTCTCTTTACCAATTCCCAACAACCTCTTTCAATTATTGGATTCCTTCCCACAAAGGAAGATCTAAGTGGTACTTAGAGATATTAGAGGTTTTCCTCATGGTAGTGTTCTGTTGGAGAAAAAAAAACAGAGATTTTTTGGGTGTTGTTGTGCTGCTGTGAACATTGGAGCAAAGAGTTGCTGGTTTGTGGAAATCAACAAATGTAATGTGTCTTCTTTTAATTTAATTGTTAAACTAAGCATGTTTGCACGTATACCTCCATGCCTAATTAGATTAAAATTTCCATGCTTGTTATATTTTCTCAATGTATGGGTTTTTGCATCTCAACCAAAACAAACTTGCAAATTACGATTCCAAATTCGTTTCCGCAACTCAAGGAGATCAAATCTCCATCATTTGGTGTTAGAGCAATTGTTGTTTTGTTTTGTTTGAAGCAAAATTGCATTGATTTGGTGAGAGTTTCCATTTGGTTTGCTGTAAAACTTGTTTAGGAATATTTTGGCCTTAGTTTATGATAACACACAAAATGTGTTATCCTTAGGCTTAATTATTGCTAGTTTTATGATAATTTCATGGTTTTTACGTGTTTAATTCATTCAATTTCAGGTTAAGAGCTTAAACAGAGCTATTGGAGATAATTTGGATCACTTGGGATCAAAACGAGGCTATTTGAAGCTAAAAATAATACCATTTGTAAGAGAAAGGATCAATCCAAGCATGATGACCCGAGGAGATGGTGTTGCAATGCCATGCATAGCGTTGCAACGCCATGCTTGGTGTTTGAGAGCGTTGAAGACCACTGTCGATAGCGTTGCAACGCTGCTTTGCAGCGTCGCAACGCTATATCGATAAGGGGCGGGCGCTTAGGGTAGCAACATTGCAACGTTGCCCTCAGCGTTGCAACGCCATCGATTATTTCCATATCTGCCAACCGTCTAGGGCACAACGTTGCAATGTTGTCCCTAGCGTTGCAACGCTACACCTATTTCATCTATAAATATATCCTTATGATTTCATTACAAGGCAGCGGAATTTGGTAGAGTTTTGCCCTAATTTTGAAATACACTTTGTAAGAAGAGAGAAAAGAGTGATTTTGGGGAACCAAAGCATTCGTGGAGGTTCGAGATCGAAGACGGGAGCTTGGAGACGAAGGATCGACATCGACACCTAGGTTTAAATTTCCTTTTCTTTCAATTTGTAATAGCGTTCTAAGACGTTTTTTACTTGTTTAGTTTGATTTTCATGTGATTTAGAGTAGCTAAACATTATAGTTAGGATTTGATTTACTTGTTATGACTTTCTTGCTATGTAATGAAGCAGGTTTTGTCTTTAGTTTTGGCAATTCGTTCTTGACTTTTTAATTTGTTGATATAAGTGGACTCGAGAGATAAAACTTGAATTAGAGCACAATTGTCAAAACCCTTAGATTTCTGGCATGAGAATGACTTAGAAATCCTAGGGAAACACATACAGAAGTTGCTTAATGTCATGCTTGTTGTAGGTTCATATGGACACTATGAGTTTATTGCATGTGTGAGGCTCACTAAGAATCGAGAGATTTTCTTGAGTATTTTACTTCTTGTTTATAATTTCATCTCGTTGGTTCAATGCATGTGTTAGTTAGGTCCTTAACTTGTAAAATCAATTCCCACCATTCTATCAATTCGTGTCTCCACATGTTTGTTTGTTTGCTTGTTTTTAATTTCAAATCAACTATCCATGTTATGTTTCTTTAGCTAAAATTTAGAATTAGTACCTTAGTAATTAATTAATCTAGAAACCCATTCCCGATGACGATACTTGGACTCATAAATCACTATACTAAAACATGACCCTTACACTGCGGTATTACAATATCATAAATATCCAACAACAAGTTTTTGGCGCCGTTGTCGGGGAATGACGATTATTTAGATTAATTAATATTAGGAGAAAATTTGAAATTTTAGACTAAAGCTTGTTTGTTTGTCTTTCCTTAATTGTTTTGTGTGTTTGTTTGTTTCCTTATTTGTGTTATTTTAGTTGTGTGTTTTTGAGTCTTTGTTTCTTGTTTTGGTTGCGTTTATATTGTGTGAAGTCTTGTTGTGAAATTAATAATTTTTCAAGTATGACTTTGCATAATTTTGAGTTTCCACCATTCTATTGTCTCTCTCAGGACCCTAGTTTTGTGCATCATGATTTTTCTGAACACCATTTACCTAATTTTTACCATTCTTTACCTGACATATATGAAAATTCACATGAGGGTAGTTATTTAGGCACTTGGAACCATAGTTTTTCGTACCTTAACCAACCCCTAGAAAAATCTTCTCTTATGGACCAATTGACAGAATATACCTTAGAATTGAAATTTAAAATTTTGGTTCATAGTGAATTAGAGAGGTTGGATAGGTTAGAAACTGAGGTGGTAGGACTTTGAGAAATAGTACAAGATAGAGCTCAATACCTTGACTAGTTAGTAGTTTCCCTTAAGGACATACAGGAACAATTTCTTATCCTTACCACTCAGGAGGTGCCACCTAGGAGGATTTGTTTAGATGTTAGTGAGGATAGTTTGGGGGAGACTGAGGCACACCATGATCAGGTTAGTGAGGAAGGCAGTGGTGATACACTTAGTTCCACAAGAGAGATCCAGGTGATAGAGTTAGAAGCAGAGAAGTCTTCTTTCCTTTTATCCCCAGAAATTTGTTTTATTTTTTATAACCATTTGTCTTATACTCGTGAGTGTAGGACAAATGGTTATAAAGAATAAAAGAATTTTCTAGGGATAAAAGGGAAAAGGAATTCTCAGCCTCTACTTCTATCACCTGAGTCTCCCCTGTGGAAATGATTATCTCATCATTGCCTAAGTCACTAACAAGATTATTTCGTACCTTTGTCTCTCCCAAACTATCCTCACTATCATATGAACAAATTCTCTTAGGTGGCACCTCCTGAGTGGCAAGCATAAGAAATTGTTCCTGTAAGGCCTTAAGGGAAATTACTAGCTGGTTAAGGTATTGAGCTCTATCCTGTACTATTTCCCAAATTCCTACCACCTCGGTTTCTAACCTATTCAACCTTTCTAATTCACTATGAACAAAATTTTGAATTTTCAATTCTAAGGTATATTCCATCAATTGGTCCACAAGAGAAGATTTTTCTATAGGTTGGTCAAGGTACGAAAAACTATGGTTCCAACTACCTAGATAACTACAGATTAATTAAGAGAAATCATGATGCACATTCCTAGGGTCCTGGGAGGGACAGTAGAAAGATGGAGAATCAAAATCATGCAAATTCATGGTTGAAAATTAATAATTCAGATCAAGACTTCTACACAATAGCAACAGAACAAAAAACAGGGGACCAAGACTGAAAAACACACAAAACTAAATAAAACAAATAAGGAAACAAACAAAAACAAATAAGGAAAGACAACACTGAAGGGAATCGAATCTCGTAGCGGAAGCGATTGTGAATCGCGCGCTCTTGATTTAGTTACAACGATTTCATTAAAAAACAAAAACATCTAGATTAAGCATATAAAATTAGATGGACAACAAGAAAATATTACCTTTGAAGAACTTTTCTTCACGTGCTTCTCCTCTCTCACGATCAGGATCTTAGCAACACGAACCACGAACGGAATAAGACACGACCACTGGATCTTCTCCGTTGTTCTCTAGGTGAGGGAGGAATGTGGGTTCCCCTTAGGTAAGATGAGATGTTGTGAGAGAGAGAGATTGTGTTTTGGAACCTTTCCACCAACACAACAAAGCCTTAGGTTAACATTTCCTAGTTGCATCTTATGCAACTATATATAAGGAGATAGGGATGGAAATTACCATCCTATCCCTTTTTCATTCTCTCTTTAATATATAGTTAGTATGTGAATCAAATTCACATTAAAACTATATATTATATCAATTATATCACATATAATTGATATGATATCTCATATATGAAATTGAACACTTCAATTTCATTCCTAACTTTATACCCTCAATATTGCCATGTTGAGCCAACGGAGGGACCTAATGGACCTACAGTTAATGAGCTCCAATGATATGAGATTAACTGACCAAACTATTTGATCCAGCTAATCAATATTCATTAACTACAAGTCACTCCACTATAGACTTGTAGCTGCACTCTCATCACTATAGATAATATTGTGTCCACTAATATAGTCATTACCCATGAGTCGACCCTTAACAGGTTGTTCGTAATTACAGCTGTGTCAAATTACCATTTTACCCCTGTGATTACCTCTTTGTTCTTTAAGCACCACTGATCCTCTAATGAACAACAAGTCTAAGGTCCAACCTTAGACGCATACCCTCATAGAGGGTGGGGCCTCGCTGTTCAAGACTTGGAGTCAGTTCTTAAGGGAACAACCTATCTAATTCTTTAGTGTAGGAATGAGTGAATTCCATCTTGCACAGTTAAGTTCCCAGGCTACCTACGAGGTTCGTCACTGAGAAGGTAGGCTTATTGAGTCGACTCACAGTGCCACTCTCACCCATACTAGTCTAAGGACAAACCCCTATAAGATGGAGTTCTTAACTTGCTCGGGATTCAAGTCGAGTCACTAATGACCATCTATAAATTACTAGTCTAATCCTGTTAACGGTGTTACACTTGTTAGACTAATTATTTGTAGTCTGGTCATGTATGAACTCATCATACAAGATGCCCCCACTCGCATGTTAACTACATGAATAAGTTGGATTACCTCATTTGAACTAATTACAAAACGGGTCGTATCCATGGTGTTTCCAGAATGAGGTTTCCAACCTTATTCTTATACGATAGACCATTTAGGTTATATTCTTGAACGCAATCCAAATAGTGTCCACTACACTGATGTTCAAGATATATGTTATAACCTTTGAGCTTAGTTTATTAGATTTTTAAATCAAGACTGTAATTCTATCAAAACAAATATCTCTTTATTTAATTGATGAAAATTACACAAGTTTAGGGCATAAATTCCAACAATCTCCCACTTGACCTAAAGCTTGTGGAGTATTGAAACATTACAGTAATGTTAATACAATAAACTAGGGCATTTAAACCCGTTTGTACAAAATATTAATTATGGTACAAAAACCCCTTTGAAATTAATTTTAATTAATATGATTAGATTATATTATTTAAAATTAATTTTAGGGTGCCCAAATAATCCCGCAGCGGAAGCGATTGTGAATCACGCTCTCTTGATTTAGTTACAAAGTTTTCATTCAAGAACAAAAACATCTAGATTAAGCATATAAAATTAGATGGACAACAAGAAAACATTAATCGCAAAAACCTTTCTTGAAGTTCTTCTTCTCTCTCGCGATCGGGATCTCAACAACACGAACCACGAATGAACTAAGACACGACCACCGGATCTTCTTCGTTGTTCTCTAGGTGAGGAGGAATGTGGGTTCCCTTAGGTAAGATGAGATGTTGTGAGAGAGAGAGATTTTGTTTTGGAACCTTTCCACCAACACAACAAAGCCTTAGGTTAATTTTTTCCAAGTTGCATCTTATGCAACTATATATAAGGAGAGAGGGATGGAAATTACCATCCTATCCCTCTTTCATTCTCTCTTTAATATATAGTTAATATGTTAATCCAATTCACATTAAAACTATATATTATATCAATTATATCACATATAATTGATATGATATCTCATATTTTAAATTGAACACTTCAATTTCATTCCTAACTTTATACCCTCAATATTACCATGTTGAACCAATATAGGGACCTAATGGAGCTATAGTTCACGAGCTCCAATGATATGAGATTAACTGACAAAACTCTTTGATCCAGTTAATCAATATTCATTAACTACAAGTCACTCCACTATGGACTTGTAGCTGCACTCTACTCACTATAGATAATATTGTGTCCACTGATATAGTTATTACTCATGGGTCGACCCTTCATAGGTTGTTTGTAATTACAACTGGGTCAAATTACTATTTTACCCCTGTGATTACCTCTTTGTTCATTAAGAACCACTAATCCTCTAATGAACAACAAGTCTAAGGTCCTATCTTAGACTCATACCCTCATAGAGGGCGGGGCTCCGTTGTTCAAGACCTGGAGCCAGTTCTTAAGGGAACAACCGATCTAATTCCTCTATGTAGGAATGAGTGAATTCCATCTTGCACAGCTTAAGTTCCCACTACCTCACGAGGTTTTGTCCTCGAGAAGGTAGGCTTATTGAGTCGGCTACATGCCACTCTCACCCATACTCGCCTAAGGAAAAATCACTATGAGCGGGAGTTCTTAACTTGCTCAGATTGTGTCGAGCCACTAATGACCATCTATAAATTACTAGTCTTATCCTCATTAACGATGTTACAATCGTTAGACTAATAATTTCTTGATCCGATCTTGTATGAACTCTTTAAAACAGGATGCCCCCACTGCATGTCAACTACATGAATGAGTTGGATTACTTCATTTGTACTAATTACAAAATAGGTTGCATCCATGGTGTTTCCAGAATGAGGTTTCCAACCTTATTCTTATACCATAGACTATTTAGGTTATATTCTTGAACTCAATCCAAATAGTGTCCACTACACTGATGTTCAAGATATATGTTATAACCTTTGAGCTTAGTTTATTAGATTTTTAAATCAAGACCAGTAATTCTATCAAAACAAATATCTCTTTATTTAATTGATGAAAATTACACAAGTTTAGGCATAAATCCCAACAATCTCCCACTTGACCTAAAGCTTGTGGAGTATTGAAACATTACAGTAATGTTAATACAATAAACTAGGGCATTTAAACCCGTTTGTACAAAATATTAATTATGGTACAAAAACCCCTTTGAAATTAATTTTAATTAATATGATTAGATTATATTATTTAAAATTAATTTTAGGGTGCCCAAATAATCCCAAGAATGAGCGCGATTGTGAATCACGCTCTCTTGATTTAGTTACAAAGTTTTCATTCAAGAACAAAAACATCTAGATTAAGCATATAAAATTAGATGGACAACAAGAAAACATTAATCGCAAAAACCTTTCTTGAAGTTCTTCTTCTCTCTCGCGATCGGATCTCAACAACACGAACCACGAATGAACTAAGACACGACCACTCGGATCTTCTTCGTTGTTCTCTAGGTGAGGAGGAATGTGGGTTCCCCTTAGGTAAGATGAGATGTTGTGAGAGAGAGAGATTTTGTTTTGGAACCTTTCCACCAACACAACAAAGCCTTAGGTTAATTTTTTCCAAGTTGCATCTTATGCAACTATATATATGAGAGAGGGATGGAAATTACCATCCTATCCTCTTTCATTCTCTCTTTAATATATAGTTAATATGTTAATCCAATTCACATTAAAACTATATATTATATCAATTATATCACATATAATTGATATGATATCTCATATTTTAAATTGAACACTTCAATTTCATTCCTAACTTTATACCCTCAATATTACCATGTTGAACCAATATAGGGACCTAATGGAGCTATAGTTCACGAGCTCCAATGATATGAGATTAATCGACAAAACTCTTTGATCCAGCTTAATCAATATTCATTAACTACAAGTCACTCCACTATGGACTTGTAGCCGCACTCTACTCACTATAGATAATATTGTGTCCACTTGATATAGTTATTACTCATGGGTCGACCTTTCATAGGTTGTTTGTAATTACAAGCTGGGTCAAATTACTATTTTACCCTCGTGATTACCTCTTTGTTCATTAAGAACCACTAATCCTCTAATGAACAACAAGTCTAAGGTCCTATCTTAGACTCATACCCTCATAGAGGGCGGCGGCTCCGTTGTTCAAGACACGGAGCCGCTTCTTAAGGGAACAACCGATCTAATTCCTCTATGTAGGAATGAGTGAATTCCATCTTGCACAGTTAAGTTCCCAGCTACCTACGAGGTTTTGTCCCTGAGAAGGTAGGCTTATTGAGTCGGCTACATGCCACTCTCACCCATACTCGTCTAAGGAAAAATCACTATGAGCGGGAGTTCTTAACTTGCTCAGATTCGAGTCGAGCCACTAATGACCATCTATAAATTACTAGTCTTATCCTCATTAATTGATGTTACAATCGGTTAGACTAATAATTTGCTTGTCCGATCTTGTATGAACTCTTTAAACAGGATGCCCCCACTGCATGTCAACTACATGAATGAGTTGGATTACTTCATTTGTACTAATTACAAAATAGGTTGCATCCATGGTGTTTCCGAATGAGGTTTCCAACCTTATTCTTATACCATAGACTATTTAGGTTATATTCTTGAACTCAATCCAAATAGTGTCCACTACACTGATGTTCAAGATATATGTTATAACCTTTGAGCTTAGTTTATTAGATTTTTAAATCAAGACTGTAATTCTATCAAAACAAATATCTCTTTATTTAATTGATGAAAATTACACAAGTTTAGGGCATAAATCCCAACAATCTCCCACTTGACCTAAAGCTTGTGGAGTATTGAAACATTACAGTAATGTTAATACAATAAACTAGGGCATTTAAACCCGTTTGTACAAAATATTAATTATGGTACAAAAACCCCTTTGAAATTAATTTTAATTAATATGATTAGATTATATTATTTAAAATTAATTTTAGGGTGCCCAAATAATCCCGCAGCGGAAGCGATTGTGAATCACGCTCTCTTGATTTAGTTACAAAGTTTTCATTCAAGAACAAAAACATCTAGATTAAGCATATAAAATTAGATGGACAACAAGAAAACATTAACTGCAAAAAACCTTTCTTGAAGTTCTTCTTCTCTCTCGCGATCAGGATCTCAACAACACGAACCACGAATGAACTAAGACACGACCACTGGATCTTCTTCGTTGTTCTCTAGGTGAGGGAGGAATGTGGGTTCCCCTTAGGTAAGATGAGATGTTGTGAGAGAGAGAGATTTTGTTTTGGAACCTTTCCACCAACACAACAAAGCCTTAGGTTAATTTTTCCAAGTTGCATCTTATGCAACTATATATAAGGAGAGAGGGATGGAAATTACCATCCTATCCCTCTTTCATTCTCTCTTTAATATATAGTTAATATGTTAATCCAATTCACATTAAAACTATATATTATATCAATTATATCACATATAATTGATATGATATCTCATATTTTAAATTGAACACTTCAATTTCATTCCTAACTTTATACCCTCAATATTACCATGTTGAACCAATATAGGGACCTAATGGAGCTATAGTTCACGAGCTCCAATGATATGAGATTAACTGACAAAACTCTTTGATCCAGTTAATCAATATTCATTAACTACAAGTCACTCCACTATGGACTTGTAGCTGCACTCTACTCACTATAGATAATATTGTGTCCACTGATATAGTTATTACTCATGGGTCGACCCTTCATAGGTTGTTTGTAATTACAACTGGGTCGAATTACTATTTTACCCCTGTGATTACCTCTTTGTTCCTTAAGAACCACTAATCCTCTAATGAACAACAAGTCTAAGGTCCTATCTTAGACTCATACCCTCATAGAGGGCGGGGCTCCGTTGTTCAAGACACAGAGCCGCTTTCTTAAGGGAACAACCGATCTAATTCCTCTATGTAGGAATGAGTGAATTCCATCTTGCACGCTTAAGTTCCCACTACCTCACGAGGTTTTGTCCCCGAGAAGGTAGGCTTATTGAGTCGGCTACATGCCACTCTCACCCATACTCGTCTAAGGAAAAATCACTATGAGCAGGAGTTCTTAACTTGCTCAGGATTCAGGTCGAGCCACTAATGACCATCTATAAATTACTAGTCTTATCCTGTTAACAGTGTAACACTGGTTAGACTAATAATTTGCGGTCCGATCTTGTATGAACTCTTTAAACAGATGCCCCCACTGCATGTCAACTACATGAATGAGTTGGATTACTTCATTTGTACTAATTACAAAATAGGTTGCATCCATGGTGTTTCCGAATGAGGTTTCCAACCTTATTCTTATACCATAGACTATTTAGGTTATATTCTTGAACTCAATCCAAATAGTGTCCACTACAATCGATGTTCAAGATATATGTTATAACCTTTGAGCTTAGTTTATTAGATTTTTAAATCAAGACTGTAATTCTATCAAAACAAATATCTCTTTATTTAATTGATGAAAATTACACAAGTTTAGGGCATAAATCCCAACAATCTCCCACTTGACCTAAAGCTTGTGGAGTATTGAAACATTACAGTAATGTTAATACAATAAACTAGGGCATTTAAACCCGTTTGTACAAAATATTAATTATGGTACAAAATTCCTTTGAAATTAATTTTAATTAATATGATTAGATTATATTATTTAAAATTAATTTTAGGGTGCCCAAATAATCCCAATGTGGAGCGATTGTGAATCACGCTCTCTTGATTTAGTTACAAAGTTTTCATTCAAGAACAAAAACATCTAGATTAAGCATATAAAATTAGATGGACAACAAGAAAACATTAACTGCAAAAAACCTTTCTTGAAGTTCTTCTTCTCTCTCGCGATCAGGATCTCAACAACACGAACCACGAATGAACTAAGACACGACCACTGGATCTTCTTCGTTGTTCTCTAGGTGAGGGAGGAATGTGGGTTCCCTTAGGTAAGATGAGATGTTGTGAGAGAGAGAGATTTTGTTTTGGAACCTTTCCACCAACACAACAAAGCCTTAGGTTAATTTTTCCAAGTTGCATCTTATGCAACTATATATAAGGAGAGAGGGATGGAAATTACCATCCTATCCCTCTTTCATTCTCTCTTTAATATATAGTTAATATGTTAATCCAATTCACATTAAAACTATATATTATATCAATTATATCACATATAATTGATATGATATCTCATATTTTAAATTGAACACTTCAATTTCATTCCTAACTTTATACCCTCAATATTACCATGTTGAACCAATATAGGGACCTAATGGAGCTATAGTTCACGAGCTCCAATGATATGAGATTAACTGACAAAACTCTTTGATCCAGTTAATCAATATTCATTAACTACAAGTCACTCCACTATGGACTTGTAGCTGCACTCTACTCACTATATAGATAATATTGTGTCCACTTGATATAGTTATTACTCATGGGTCGACCCTTCATAGGTTGTTTGTAATTACAACTGGGTCAAATTACTATTTTACCCCTGTGATTACCTCTTTGTTCCTTAAGAACCACTAATCCTCTAATGAACAACAAGTCTAAGGTCCTATCTTAGACTCATACCCTCATAGAGGGCGGGGCTCCGTTGTTCAAGACCTGGAGCCAGTTCTTAAGGGAACAACCGATCTAATTCCTCTATGTAGGAATGAGTGAATTCCATCTTGCACAGTTAAGTTCCCAGACTACCTCACGAGGTTTTGTCCTCGAGAAGGTAGGCTTATTGAGTCGGCTACATGCCACTCTCACCCATACTCGCCTAAGGAAAAATCACTATGAGCAGGAGTTCTTAACTTGCTCAGATTGTGTCGAGCCACTAATGACCATCTATAAATTACTAGTCTTATCCTGTTAACAGTGTTACACTGGTTAGACTAATAATTTGCGGTCCGATCTTGTATGAACTCTTTAAACAGGATGCCCCCACTCGCATGTCAACTACATGAATGAGTTGGATTACTTCATTTGTACTAATTACAAAATAGGTTGCATCCATGGTGTTTCCAGAATGAGGTTTCCAACCTTATTCTTATACCATAGACTATTTAGGTTATATTCTTGAACTCAATCCAAATAGTGTCCACTACAATCGATGTTCAAGATATATGTTATAACCTTTGAGCTTAGTTTATTAGATTTTTAAATCAAGATCTGTAATTCTATCAAAACAAATATCTCTTTATTTAATTGATGAAAATTACACAAGTTTAGGGCATAAATCCCAACAATCTCCCACTTGACCTAAAGCTTGTGGAGTATTGAAACATTACAGTAATGTTAATACAATAAACTAGGGCATTTAAACCCGTTTGTACAAAATATTAATTATGGTACAAAAACCCCTTTGAAATTAATTTTAATTAATATGATTAGATTATATTATTTAAAATTAATTTTAGGTGCCCAAATAATCCCATGTGAGCGATTGTGAATCACGCTCTCTTGATTTAGTTACAAAGTTTTCATTCAAGAACAAAAACATCTAGATTAAGCATATAAAATTAGATGGACAACAAGAAAACATTAACTGCAAAAAACCTTTCTTGAAGTTCTTCTTCTCTCTCGCGATCAGGATCTCAACAACACGAACCACGAATGAACTAAGACACGACCACTGGATCTTCTTCGTTGTTCTCTAGGTGAGGGAGGAATGTGGGTTCCCCTTAGGTAAGATGAGATGTTGTGAGAGAGAGAGAGATTTGTTTTGGAACCTTTCCACCAACACAACAAAGCCTTAGGTTAATTTTTTTTTCCAAGTTGCATCTTATGCAACTATATATATGAGAGAGGGATGGAAATTACCATCCTATCCTCTTTCATTCTCTCTTTAATATATAGTTAATATGTTAATCCAATTCACATTAAAACTATATATTATATCAATTATATCACATATAATTGATATGATATCTCATATTTTAAATTGAACACTTCAATTTCATTCCTAACTTTATACCTCAATATTACCATGTTGAACCAATATAGGGACCTAATGGAGCTATAGTTCACGAGCTCCAATGATATGAGATTAATCGACAAAACTCTTTGATCCAGCTTAATCAATATTCATTAACTACAAGTCACTCCACTATGGACTTGTAGTCGCACTCTACTACATATAGATAATATTGTGTCCACTTGATATAGTTATTACTCATGGGTCGACCCTTCATAGGTTGTTTGTAATTACAACCGGGTCGAATTACTATTTTACCCACGTGATTACCTCTTTGTTCCTTAAGAACCACTAATCCTCTAATGAACAACAAGTCTAAGGTCCTATCTTAGACTCATACCCTCATAGAGGCGGGGCTCCGTTGTTCAAGACCTGGAGCCAGTTCTTAAGGGAACAACCGATCTAATTCCTCTATGTAGGAATGAGTGAATTCCATCTTGCACAGTTAAGTTCCCAGCTACCTACGAGGTTTTGTCCCTGAGAAGGTAGGCTTATTGAGTCGGCTACATGCCACTCTCACCCATACTCGCCTAAGGAAAAATCACTATGAGCGGAGTTCTTAACTTGCTCAGATTGAGTCGAGCCACTAATGACCATCTATAAATTACTAGTCTTATCCTGTTAACAGTGTAACACTGGTTAGACTAATAATTTGCGGTCCGATCTTGTATGAACTCTTTAAACAGGATGCCCCCACTCGCATGTCAACTACATGAATGAGTTGGATTACTTCATTTGTACTAATTACAAAATAGGTTGCATCCATGGTGTTTCCGAATGAGGTTTCCAACCTTATTCTTATACCATAGACTATTTAGGTTATATTCTTGAACTCAATCCAAATAGTGTCCACTACACCTGATGTTCAAGATATATGTTATAACCTTTGAGCTTAGTTTATTAGATTTTTAAATCAAGACCAGAATTCTATCAAAACAAATATCTCTTTATTTAATTGATGAAAATTACACAAGTTTAGGGCATAAATCCCAACAATCTCCCACTTGACCTAAAGCTTGTGGAGTATTGAAACATTACAAGAATGTTAATACAATAAACTAGGGCATTTAAACCCGCTTTGTACAAAATATTAATTATGGTACAAAAACCCTTTGAAATTAATTTTAATTAATATGATTAGATTATATTATTTAAAATTAATTTTAGGTGCCCAAATAATCCCATGCAATGGGCGATTGTGAATCACGCTCTCTTGATTTAGTTACAAAGTTTTCATTCAAGAACAAAAACATCTAGATTAAGCATATAAAATTAGATGGACAACAAGAAAACATTAACTGCAAAAAACCTTTCTTGAAGTTCTTCTTCTCTCTCGCGATCAGGATCTCAACAACACGAACCACGAATGAACTAAGACACGACCACCACCGGATCTTCTTCGTTGTTCTCTAGGTGAGGAGGAATGTGGGTTCCCCTAGGTAAGATGAGATGTTGTGAGAGAGAGAGATTTTGTTTTGGAACCTTTCCACCAACACAACAAAGCCTTAGGTTAATTTTTTCCAAGTTGCATCTTATGCAACTATATATAAGGAGAGAGGGATGGAAATTACCATCCTATCCCTCTTTCATTCTCTCTTTAATATATAGTTAATATGTTAATCCAATTCACATTAAAACTATATATTATATCAATTATATCACATATAATTGATATGATATCTCATATTTTAAATTGAACACTTCAATTTCATTCCTAACTTTATACCCTCAATATTACCATGTTGAACCAATATAGGGACCTAATGGAGCTATAGTTCACGAGCTCCAATGATATGAGATTAACTGACAAAACTCTTTGATCCAGTTAATCAATATTCATTAACTACAAGTCACTCCACTATGGACTTGTAGCTGCACTCTACTCACTATAGATAATATTGTGTCCACTGATATAGTTATTACTCATGGGTCGACCCTTCATAGGTTGTTTGTAATTACAACTGGGTCAAATTACTATTTTACCCCTGTGATTACCTCTTTGTTCCTTAAGAACCACTAATCCTCTAATGAACAACAAGTCTAAGGTCCTATCTTAGACTCATACCCTCATAGAGGGCGGGGCTCCGTTGTTCAAGACACAGAGCCGCCTCTTAAGGGAACAACCGATCTAATTCCTCTATGTAGGAATGAGTGAATTCCATCTTGCACAGTTAAGTTCCCAGCTACCTACGAGGTTTTGTCCCTGAGAAGGTAGGCTTATTGAGTCGGCTACATGCCACTCTCACCCATACTCGTCTAAGGAAAAATCACTATGAGCAGGAGTTCTTAACTTGCTCGAGATTCGTGTCGAGCCACTAATGACCATCTATAAATTACTAGTCTTATCCTCACATTAATGATTGTTACACCGGTTAGACTAATAATTTCTTGTCCGATCTTGTATGAACTCTTTAAACAGGATGCCCCCACTGCATGTCAACTACATGAATGAGTTGGATTACTTCATTTGTACTAATTACAAAATAGGTTGCATCCATGGTGTTTCCAGAATGAGGTTTCCAACCTTATTCTTATACCATAGACTATTTAGGTTATATTCTTGAACTCAATCCAAATAGTGTCCACTACACTCGATGTTCAAGATATATGTTATAACCTTTGAGCTTAGTTTATTAGATTTTTAAATCAAGACTGTAAATTCTATCAAAACAAATATCTCTTTATTTAATTGATGAAAATTACACAAGTTTAGGGCATAAATCCCAACAATCTCCCACTTGACCTAAAGCTTGTGGAGTATTGAAACATTACAGTAATGTTAATACAATAAACTAGGGCATTTAAACCCGTTTGTACAAAATATTAATTATGGTACAAAAACCCTTTGAAATTAATTTTAATTAATATGATTAGATTATATTATTTAAAATTAATTTTAGAATGCCCAAATAATCCCATGCAAATGGCGCGATTGTGAATCACGCTCTCTTGATTTAGTTACAAAGTTTTCATTCAAGAACAAAAACATCTAGATTAAGCATATAAAATTAGATGGACAACAAGAAAACATTAATCGCAAAAACCTTTCTTGAAGTTCTTCTTCTCTCTCTCGCGATCAGATCTCAACAACACGAACCACGAATGAACTAAGACACGACCACCGGATCTTCTTCGTTGTTCTCTAGGTGAGGGAGGAATGTGGGTTCCCCTTAGGTAAGATGAGATGTTGTGAGAGAGAGAGATTTTGTTTTGGAACCTTTCCACCAACACAACAAAGCCTTAGGTTAATTTTTCCAAGTTGCATCTTATGCAACTATATATAAGGAGAGAGGGATGGAAATTACCATCCTATCCCTCTTTCATTCTCTCTTTAATATATAGTTAATATGTTAATCCAATTCACATTAAAACTATATATTATATCAATTATATCACATATAATTGATATGATATCTCATATTTTAAATTGAACACTTCAATTTCATTCCTAACTTTATACCCTCAATATTACCATGTTGAACCAATATAGGGACCTAATGGAGCTATAGTTCACGAGCTCCAATGATATGAGATTAACTGACAAAACTCTTTGATCCAGTTAATCAATATTCATTAACTACAAGTCACTCCACTATGGACTTGTAGCTGCACTCTACTCACTATAGATAATATTGTGTCCACTGATATAGTTATTACTCATGGGTCGACCCTTCATAGGTTGTTTGTAATTACAACTGGGTCGAATTACTATTTTACCCCTGTGATTACCTCTTTGTTCCTTAAGAACCACTAATCCTCTAATGAACAACAAGTCTAAGGTCCTATCTTAGACTCATACCCTCATAGAGGGCGGGGCTCCGTTGTTCAAGACCTGGAGCCAGTTCTTAAGGGAACAACCGATCTAATTCCTCTATGTAGGAATGAGTGAATTCCATCTTGCACAGTTAAGTTCCCAGCTACCTACGAGGTTTTGTCCCTGAGAAGGTAGGCTTATTGAGTCGGCTACATGCCACTCTCACCCATACTCGTCTAAGGAAAAATCACTATGAGCAGGAGTTCTTAACTTGCTCAGGATTCAGGTCGAGCCACTAATGACCATCTATAAATTACTAGTCTTATCCTGTTAACAGTGTTACACTGGTTAGACTAATAATTTGCGGTCCGATCTTGTATGAACTCTTTAAACAGGATGCCCCCACTCGCATGTCAACTACATGAATGAGTTGGATTACTTCATTTGTACTAATTACAAAATAGGTTGCATCCATGGTGTTTCCAGAATGAGGTTTCCAACCTTATTCTTATACCATAGACTATTTAGGTTATATTCTTGAACTCAATCCAAATAGTGTCCACTACACTGATGTTCAAGATATATGTTATAACCTTTGAGCTTAGTTTATTAGATTTTTAAATCAAGACTGTAATTCTATCAAAACAAATATCTCTTTATTTAATTGATGAAAATTACACAAGTTTAGGGCATAAATCCCAACAATCTCCCACTTGACCTAAAGCTTGTGGAGTATTGAAACATTACAAAGAATGTTAATACAATAAACTAGGGCATTTAAACCCGTTTGTACAAAATATTAATTATGGTACAAAAACCCCTTTGAAATTAATTTTAATTAATATGATTAGATTATATTATTTAAAATTAATTTTAGGGTGCCCAAATAATCCCGCAGCGGAAGCGATTGTGAATCACGCTCTCTTGATTTAGTTACAAAGTTTTCATTCAAGAACAAAAACATCTAGATTAAGCATATAAAATTAGATGGACAACAAGAAAACATTAACTGCAAAAAACCTTTCTTGAAGTTCTTCTTCTCTCTCGCGATCAGGATCTCAACAACAGGAACCACGAATGAACTAAGACACGACCACTGGATCTTCTTCGTTGTTCTCTAGGTGAGGGAGGAATGTGGGTTCCCCTTAGGTAAGATGAGATGTTGTGAGAGAGAGAGATTTTGTTTTGGAACCTTTCCACCAACACAACAAAGCCTTAGGTTAATTTTTCCAAGTTGCATCTTATGCAACTATATATAAGGAGAGAGGGATGGAAATTACCATCCTATCCTCTTTCATTCTCTCTCTTAATATATAGTTAATATGTTAATCCAATTCACATTAAAACTATATATTATATCAATTATATCACATATAATTGATATGATATCTCATATTTTAAATTGAACACTTCAATTTCATTCCTAACTTTATACCCTCAATATTACCATGTTGAACCAATATAGGGACCTAATGGAGCTATAGTTCACGAGCTCCAATGATATGAGATTAACTGACAAAACTCTTTGATCCAGTTAATCAATATTCATTAACTACAAGTCACTCCACTATGGACTTGTAGCTGCACTCTACTCACTATAGATAATATTGTGTCCACTGATATAGTTATTACTCATGGGTCGACCCTTCATAGGTTGTTTGTAATTACAACTGGGTCGAATTACTATTTTACCCCTGTGATTACCTCTTTGTTCCTTAAGAACCACTAATCCTCTAATGAACAACAAGTCTAAGGTCCTATCTTAGACTCATACCCTCATAGAGGGCGGGGCTCCGTTGTTCAAGACCTGGAGCCAGTTCTTAAGGGAACAACCGATCTAATTCCTCTATGTAGGAATGAGTGAATTCCATCTTGCACAGTTAAGTTCCCAGCTACCTACGAGGTTTTGTCCCTGAGAAGGTAGGCTTATTGAGTCGGCTACATGCCACTCTCACCCATACTCGTCTAAGGAAAAATCACTATGAGCAGGAGTTCTTAACTTGCTCAGGATTCAGGTCGAGCCACTAATGACCATCTATAAATTACTAGTCTTATCCTCATAATGATGTTACACCGTTAGACTAATAATTTCTTGTCCGATCTTGTATGAACTCTTTAAACAGATGCCCCCACTCGCATGTCAACTACATGAATGAGTTGGATTACTTCATTTGTACTAATTACAAAATAGGTTGCATCCATGGTGTTTCCAGAATGAGGTTTCCAACCTTATTCTTATACCATAGACTATTTAGGTTATATTCTTGAACTCAATCCAAATAGTGTCCACTACACTGATGTTCAAGATATATGTTATAACCTTGTAGCTTAGTTTATTAGATTTATAAAGCAAGACTGTAATTCTATCAAAACAAATAACCTTTTATTTAATTGATGAAAATTACACAAGTTTAAGGCATAAATCCCAACAATCTCCCACTTGACCTAAAGCTTGTGGAGTAGTGAAACATTACAGTAATGTTAATACAATAAACTAGGGCATTTAAACCCCTTTGTACAAAATACTCCCACTTGCCCTAGTTAAGGAATACTTGTAAACCTAGACCTTCTAGGTGACTCTCAAAAACTTTAGCCGTGAGAGCCTTTGTAAAAGGATAAACAATGTTGTGCTCTAAGGCTATCTTCATGACAATCACATCTCCTATATGCACGATCTCCTGGATGAGATGATATTCCGGCTCAATGTTCTTTCCCCTCTTGTGACTTCGGGGTTCCCTCGAATTTACCACTGCACCACTGTTATCGCAATACAACGTGATGGGAAAATACATATTTGGAACAATTTCCAAATTTAACACGAATTTTCTTAACCAAACAACCTCCTTAGCTGCTTCACAAGCTGCTACATTTTCGGCCTCCATGGTTGAATCAGCGATGCATTTTTGCTTGATGCTTTGCCATACTACAACTTCTCCGTTAAGAGTGAATATCGACCCTGATGTTGATTTCCGAGAATCTTTATCAGTCTAAAAGTAAGAATCTGTGTATCCTGTAAGGATCAGATCCTTAGCCCCATACATAAGCATGTAGTTCCTTGTTCTCCGAAGATACTTAAGGATAGTCTTAACCGCTGTCCAGTGCTCAAGTCCTGGATTGGATTGATACCTATTGACCATCCCAACTGCAAAACAGATGTCAGGCCTAGTACACAACATGACGTACATCAGGCTCTCAACTGCCGATGCATAAGGAATCCGTCTCATATCCTCGACTCCTTGAGGTGTCTTAAGACACTGTTCCTTAGACAAATTGATTCCATATCTAAAAGGCAACAAGCCCCTTTTGGAATCTTGCATTTTTACAAGAAACTGCGCATCACCCAAATCTTTCATCTTGAACTATGT
The DNA here is from genome assembly GCA_036507285.1 of Trichosanthes cucumerina. Taxonomy (NCBI): domain Eukaryota; kingdom Viridiplantae; phylum Streptophyta; class Magnoliopsida; order Cucurbitales; family Cucurbitaceae; genus Trichosanthes; species Trichosanthes cucumerina. The sequence goes on from CM071837.1 coordinate 6,954,750, forward strand.
AACTAGCCATTCATTGATGTCAATAAGAAAACCTACATCATTCCCAAGGAGTAGGATATCATCCACATAGAGAATTAGGAATGCGACAAAACTATTGATGATTTTCTTGGAGATACAAGGTTCATCATCATTCTTGTCAAAACCATAAGATCTGATTGCCTCATCAAATCTTATATTCCAGGACCTAGAGGCTTGTTTCTGTCCATAAATCTTTTAAGCCTGCAAACCTTTTGCTCTTGTCCTTGTTCAATGAACCCTTTGGGTTGGTCAATGTAGATGTTTTCCTCAAGATTGCCATTCAAAAAGGTTGTCTTAACATCTATTTTGTTGGGATGTATGTCCTCATCTCGTGTAGTTTGTAATATTCAAAGTTGTAAATGAATAAGTGTTATTTATTTGAACATTATGTAATAAATAAGAGTTATTTATTTAAACTTTGTGTCTCACATTTTTCATAAACTTAATCCAATAAACTAAGCTCCAGGGTCATTGTATTATGAGAGAACTAAGAACTTGAACGGTCTGTAGTGGACACACAGGGAAGATCACGTTCGAGTTAATGACCCGAACGGTCTACGGTATATGGATAGGGTTGGAAACCTAATCCTGGAAAAACTGTGGATGCGACCCGCTTTGTATTAGATACAAACGAGGTGATCTGACTCGTTCATGTGGTTGACATGCAAACACATGAACGAGTGGGGGCATCCTGTGCAATGAGATTGTACAAGACCGGACAAAGGAATTATTAGACTTCTCGATGTAACACCGCTAATGTATAGAGCTAATAAATTCGTAGATGACCATTAGTGACTCGACCTTAATCCTGAGCGTGTTACGGACTCCGGTATGTGGGGGTCTGTCCTTTAACTAGTACGGGTGAGGGTGGCCACTGTTGCTCGCCCAATATGCCTATCTTCTCAGGGGCAGGCCCACGTGGGGAGCTGGGAACTTGACTACGCAAGAAAGAATTCGCTCGTTCCCGACTTGGGGAAACTAGAGGGGTTGTTCCCTTAAGTGCTGTCCTAAGGGCTTGAACAACGGGGCCCCAATCTCTCATTGGCCTGAGAAGGTTGTTGTTTATGGTTGGACCATGCAACACAGTTGTTCATTAGAGGAGCAGTGGGACTTGAGAAGCAAGAGGTAGACATAGGGGTAAAACGGTAATTTGACCAAGTTATGACTGCGAACAACCTGTGAATGGTCGACTCATGGGTATTGGTTACATCGATGGACACAACTTGCCCTAAAGTTACTAGAGTGCAACTACGGGCTTTAGTGGAGTGTTACCGTAATTAATGAATGTTGAATAACCGGGTCAAAGAGTTTGAAAGGTTAGTCTCGGATCATTGGAGCTCGTCACGTGGAGGTCCATTAAGTCCCTCGGTTGGCTCAAATTGGACAAATTGAGAGTTTACAGTTTGGTGGGAATTTGAAGTGTTCAAATTCATTATTAGGGTATTTGTGTCATTTATATGAGATATAGATGACATAATATATAGTTTGATGTGAATGAGATTCATAATAAACTATAGTATAGCCTAATTGATTAATTAGTGCTAATTGGAGAAATTGAATTGAGAGAAATTAAATTGAATGTGATTCAATTTATAATTCCACATTTATGCAAATGAGATTTGTATAATAAGGTATGAGATGCCGTACATTATATAATATTCAAATGTGATTTGTATATTCTATGGTTGTGGTAAAATTGTGATTTGGTGGACGTTTTAACTACATCACACAATAGTATTTAAAGGCTTTGCAAGAAGCCTTTGGTGTGCCATTTGCCATTTTTTGGATTTCCTTCCAAAGAGAGCAAGTGATTCTCTCTCAAATCGTCTCTCAATTCTCTCTCATTCTCTCCTCACCCAAAAACCAAAGGGAGTCCCACTCACTCTCCCTCAACCTCCAGAGAACAACCGAGAAGACCCTTTGGAGGTGTCTCCCCTTTCGGATTGTGGTTCGTGTTCGAGGAGAACGTTGGATCGAGAGAGATCGTGATCGGGGAAGGAGAAAACGTTGAAGAAGTGTTCTTCAAGAGGTTAGTATCCATTATACTTACTGTTTTCTCTATTATTTTGCATGTTTAGCCTAGGATCTATGAGTTAGATTCAATTTTAAGATAGGAATTACACAACGGATCAACGACGTTTCACAACGTCTTCCGCTGCGGGAATACAAAATCCATTCAATTGGTATCAGAGCCAATTGTTGCTCTTCGTTGTCTATTCTGTGAATTCTTAAAATTAGGTGGGTAGCATTAATTTTCATGAGATGAATGTTAATGGTTTGCAATTTTGGATGTTTTCGGTTTTTGACAATTTTTAGATTTACATTAAAGTTGAAGTCATCAATGTATGGACCCGTTGTTTTGGGCATTTTTTAATGTAAATCGAGTCTGTAAGTCTGTGTTGTTCGTGGACAGAGTTGTCGTGAAGAAAACGGAGCAAAAACAGGCGATTTCGGTGAAAAAGCAAAAGCTGTGTTGCTGGAAGTTCATCAGCGTTGCGACGCCATCCATCTTCTTTGGAGGTCGCGCAATGCGCCGTTACAACGCTAGCGGGCGCGTGGCGTTGCAATGCCACAACGTTGAGAACGCTGGGCGTGACGCCATAGATTATAGCGTTGCAACGCCGTGGCGTAATTGTGCGTGGAACGCGAAATTTCCATGTCTTTACAACGTTGTCAGTGGTTCGAGCCTAGTGTTGTGCAACTATTGTTTTTTTTTATTATTATTTATTTATTTGTTAATGTATTTTATTTAATTATTTTAATTAATATTAATATAAGAGTTATATTAATGTTAATTAATTTAATTTTTTGTCCCTAGGGTGCCAAAAATTCGTCCAATATTGCTATTTAATTATTTTATGCATGAGATGTATGATTTAATTATTTCTATGTGCATAGTGTATGTCATATAGATTTAAAATACCACCTTAGGTTAAACATTTCATGCATCATATTTATATTATAAGAGTTATAATATATAGTATGCATGATTGGATTATATTATAAGAGTTATAATATAATGTTTGCATGATTTAATTTATTTAATATAAGTGTTATATTTTTAAATTAAAAGCATGTTCATGCATTTAATTCATGTGATGAATGTATGTTATAGTATAGTATTATTCATGTGATGAATGATCAAACACTATAACATAGAAATGCATGTAACCTAAGTTAATTATTAGTTTTAAATGGTTTAGAACTTGAATAATTAGATTTAGGTTTTCTAATTCTAATAAGATTAGAATTAGGAAATCAAATATGACCATTGAATGGAGACTTATAAGTAACTCTGTCTAAGGAAGATTTTGTCTAAGGCTGGGGTATTTAAGTTGACGCTTGCGGAACACCCCTACCTGGAAATCGACCTTGGAGTGAATTCGGTCCGGAGATTCTTAGATTATATTCTCGTGAGTGTCGTTAATTAAGAGTTAATTAATTTACTCACATAGACCTAAGTTAATAGTGTGATTATAGACTTAGGCTAACCCAATATAAGAGTTATATTGGTAAACTTAGATAAATTTTAGCAGGTTTATCTAGGTCAATCTCGAATATTTTAAAGTGTTGAGTGGGAGGAAATAAAGTGTATGAGATACATTTAATTTTTCATCCACAAGTCTCCGTTAAGTTCGCACCGTGAGATCCATGCTCGGCCTCGTGGCGCAAATGGGAGTGTCCCCCTACGGGTGGCATTTGTATAGGTCAATATCAACGTGAATGGAGAGAGTACTTATAGTGAGTGGGAGCGGGACCTGTGAAAATGGGGCACACGATCTCTTCTTTCGATTCACACCGTGAGACGCCTATGATCCGCCTACTAGTTTGGCCTGGACCAGACAATCCCTACGGAGGAATAATGGTAGCTGGATGCCTAATGGAATAATAGTTATTCTGGTATTAGGGTTTGGTCGAGAGAGTCTCGGCCTAGAGGAAGAGTGGGTTTGTCTACCCTACGGTGGCGGTCATTCTAAACCTTTAGGGTATCATTCCAAATTTTGAATTACCTAGGGATCATAGGATAAAAATTTTTTAAAACCCGATTGGATTATCAAAAGTTTTTGCGAGACTAATACAAAGTTTTTCATTTTATTTCAGCAACAAAAATGTCAAACGCTTTTAACGCTCATTTAGCTTCCGTTAAGTTAGTCGTCGATAGTATTTTGTGGAAAAACAATATAGACACGATTTTGGTAAATGACGACCAAGGGGTTGCACTCACTAAGGAGGGTCCTCAGGTGCTCGGTTCAACAGTCCTATTCGACGATCTACAAACGTTCCAATCCTTGGTGCAAAGTAGGGGACAGGAAGCTCAGGTAAGTGTTGCCTTAAGAACTTTTCACATGGGTTCGACCTTTGGGATAAAGTTTGTAGACTCTTAAGGCCCTAAGGTGAAGAAGGAGAAGTTGAAGGAAGTTAAGGTTGACCGCGCTGCCGCTCTAAAAGGCAAAGAAATCAATGATGTTGCCAGAAAGTGTTTCTACTGCAACAAGGACGGACACCTGAAAAGCAGTTGTCCCAAATTCCTTAATGAAAAGAAGATGACAGGTAAATGTGATTTACTTGTCACCGAAACTTGTTTAGTGGAGAGTAATGACTCTACTTGGATATTGGATTCAGGCGCCACTAACCACGTGTGCTCTTCTTTTCAAGGATTAAGTTGCTAGCATCGGCTGCAACAGGGTGATATAACACTCAGGGTTGGATCCGGAGAAGTTGTCTCAGGTGCAGCAATAGGCACGGTGAAGCTGTTCTTTGGCGGGAAGTACATATTATTGGACAATATGTAAATAGTTCCTGGGTTTACGAGAAACCTAGTTTCTATTTCCTGCCTATTAGAACAAAATATTTCCATTTCTTTCAAGAGCAATAAAGCGTTTATTTCTCGAAATGGAAATTTGATTTGTTTTGCTTCGCTTAAGAGCAATTTGTATGTTTTGAACCCTAATTCGGTCAAAAGTGTTTTCAACACCGAATTGTTTAAAACAGCTGAAACGCAAACTAAGAGATGAAAAGTTTCTCCAAAAGAAAGTGCCCATCTTTGGCATCTTGGGTTAGGCCACATTAATCTCAATAGAATTGAGAGACTAGTGAAGAGTGGACTTCTAAGCGAGTTGGAAGATAACTCTTTACCAGTATGTGAGTCATGCCTTGAAGGCAAAATGACCAAACGTTCTTTTAGTGGAAAAGGATATAGAGCCAAGGAGCCCATTGAGCTTATACATTCTGACCTCTGTGGTCCGATGAATGTTAAAGCACGAGGAGGTTATGAATACTTCGTATCTTTCATAGATGACTATTCGAGGTATGGGTACATTTACCTAATGCATAGGAAGTTTGAAACACTTGTAAAGTTCAACGAGTTCAAGACTGAGGTTGAGAACCTTTTAGGTAAAACGATAAAAACACTTCGATCGGATCGAGGTGGAGAGTAAATGGACACTGAATTCCAGGACTATATGATAGAACATGGAATTACGTCCCAACTCTCAGCACCTGGTATGCCACAGCAGAATAGTGTATCGGAGAGGAGAAACAGAACCCTGTTGGACATGGTTCGGTCAATGATGGACTATGCTCGTCTCCCTGATTCTTTTTGGGCGCAGTGGAGACTGTGGTTTACATTTTGAACACCGTTCCGTCGAAGAGTGTTTGTGAAACACCTTTCGAACTCTAGCATGTTCGTAAAACCAGTTTACGTCATTTCAGAATTTGGGGATGCCCGACTCATGTGTTAGTGTCAAACCCGAAGAAGTTGGAACTCCGTTCAATGTTGTGCCTCTTTGTAGGTTACGCAAAAGAGACTAGAGGTGGTTTCTTTTACGATCCTAAGGATAATAGGGTGTTTGTGTCGACAAACGCCACTTTCCTGAAGGAAGACCACATCAGGGATCACTTACTAAGGAGTAAGATTGTGTTAAATGAAATGGACAGTACATCAACAAGAGTTGCTGATGGTGCTAGTACATCAACAAGTGTTGTTGATCCTAGCTCGTCTCGTCAAGTCCGTTCCCAAGAGTTGGGAATGCCTCGACGTTGTGGGAGGGTTGTGAGACAACCTGAACGTAACATGGGTTTAGCTTAAACCCAGGTCGTCACTTTTGATGATGACTGTGAGGATCCATTGTCCTATGATTAGGCAATGACTGACGTTGACAAAGACGAATGGATCAAAGCTATGCACCAGGAAATGGAGTCGATGTACTTCAATTCCGTCTGGGAGCTTGTGGACCAACCGGATGGGGTTAAACCCATTGATAGCAAGTGGATCTACAAGCGTAAACGTGGCGTAGATAGGAAGGTGCAGACCTTCAAAGCCCGACTAGTGGCAAAGGGTTTTACCCAGGTGGAAGGGGTTGACTATGAGGAAACCTTTTCACATGTTGCCATGGTAAGTCGATTAGAATCCTTCTAGCCATTGCCGCATATTATGACTATGAGGTATGGCAGATGGATGTCAAGACCGCCTTTCTGAATGGCAACCTTGACGAGACCATCTACATGGACCAACCCAAGTGGTTCATTGCCCAAGGCCAAGAGCAAAAGGTTTGTTTGGCCTCAAAGGTCTATTTATGGATCAAAACAAGCCTCGAGGTCTTGGAATATAAGGTTTGATGAGGCGATAAAATCTTATGGCTTTGATCAAAATGTTGACGAGCCTTGTGTTTACAAGAAAATCGTTAACAGTAATGTCGCATTTCTTATATTGTATGTGGATGATATCCTTCTCATTGGGAATGAGGTAGGATTTCTTACTGACATTAAGGAATTGTTGGCTTCGCAATTCCAAATGAAAGATTTGGGAGAGGCACAGTATGTTATAGGTATCCAGATTGTCTGGAATCGGAAGAACATAACGCTAGCCATGTCTCAAGCGTCATATATTGACAAGATGTTGCCTAGATATAAGATGCAGAACTCCAAGAAGGGCTTGTTGCCTTTCAGGCATGGGGTTCACCTATCTAAGGATCAATGTCCTATGACGCCTTAAGAGGTTGAGGATATGAGACGAATCCCCTATGCTTCAGCTGTAGGGAGCCTGATGTATGCGATGTTGTGTACTAGGGCCAACATCTGTTATGCAGTTGGGATTGTCAGTAGGTATCATTCCAATAAAAAATTAGATCACTGGACAACCGTAAAGGCAATCCTCAAGTATCTTAGGAGAACGAGTAACTACAACCTTGTGTATGGGAGTGGGGATTCCTTACGGGATACACAGATTCTGACTTTCAGACCGATAAGGATTCTAAGAAATGAACTTCGGGGTCAGCCTTCACTCTGAATGGAGGAGGTGTAGTGTGGCGAAGCATCAAGTAGGGATGCGTTGCTGATTCCACGATGGAAGCCGAGTATGTTGCGGCTTGTGAAGTTGCAAAGGAAGTTGTTTGGCTTAGGAAGTTCATGACGGATTTGGAAGTTGTTCCAAATAAGAACTTGTCGATCACACTGTTTTGTAACAACAGTGGTGGAGTAGCCAACTCGAGAGAACCTCGGAGTCCTAAAAGGGGCAACCATATAGAGCGTAAGTATCATCTTATACGGGAGATTGTGCACCGCGGAGACGTGACAGTCACGCAGATAGCTTCGGAGCACAACGTTGCTGATCCATTTACAAAGGTCCTCACTGCTAAGGTGTTTGAGGGTCACCTAGAGAGTCTAGGTCTTCGAGTTCTTCCTGACTAGGGCAAGTGGGAGTATTGTAAAGGGGTATTCAATGCCCTAGTTTATTGTATTACTTTATTGTATTACTTTACTATACATTTGAGAAATGTATCATGTACTACACTAGCTTAGTGCAAGTGGGAGCTTGTTGGGATGTATGCCATCATCTCGTATAGTTTGTAATATTCCAAGTTGTAAATGAATAAGAGTTATTTATTTCAACATTGTGTAATAAATAAGAGTTATTTATTTAAACTTTGTATCTCACATTTTTCATAAACATAATCCAATAAACTAAGCTCCAGGGTCATTGTATTATGAGAGAACTAAAAACTTGAACGGTGTGTAGTGGACACACAGGGAAGATCACGTTCGAGTTAATGACTCGTACAGTCTACAGTATATGGATAGGGTTGGAGACCTAATCCTGGATACACTGTGGATATGGCCCGCTTTGTATTAAATACAAACGAGGTGACCTAACTCGTTCATGTGGTTGACATGCAAGTGGGGGCATCCTGTGCAATGAGATTGTACAAGACGGGACCGTGAATTATTAGACTTACTGATGTAACACCGTTAACAGTATAGAGGTAATAAATTCGTAGATGACCATTAGTGACTCGACCTTAATCCTGAGCGTGTTACGGACTCCTGTATGCGGGAGTCTGTCCTTTGACTAGTACGGGTGATGGTGGCCACTGTTGCTCACCCAATATGCCTATCTTCTTAGGGGCAGGACCACGTGGGGAGCTGGGAACTTGACTACGCAAGAAGAAATTCACTTGTTCCCGACTTAGGGAAACTAGAGGGGGTGTTCCCTTAAGTGTTGTCTCTACGGCTTGAACAACGGGGCCCCACTCTCTCATTGGCCTTAGAGGATTGTTGTTTATGGTTCGACCATGCAACACAGTTGTTCATTAGAGGAGCAGTGGGACTTAAGGAGCAAGAGGTAGACACAAGGGTAAAACGGTAATTTGACCCAACTGTGACTACGAACAACATGTGAAGGGTCGACTCATGGGTATTGGTTATATCGATGGACACAACTTGTCAGTGATGAGAATGTAACTATGGAGTGGAGTGTTACTGTAGCTAATGAATGTTGAATAACCGGGTCAAAGAGTTTGACCGGTTAGTCTCGGATCATTGGAGCTCGTCACGTGTAGGTCCATTAGGTCTCTCGGTTGGCTCAAATTGGACAAATCGAGGGTTTACAGTTTGGTGTGAATTTGAAGTGTTCAAATTCATTATTTGGGTATTTATGTCATATATATGAGATATAAATGACATAATATATAGTTTGATGTGAACGAGATTCATAATAAACTATAGTATAGCCTAATTGATTAATTAATGCTAATTGGGGAAATTGAATTGAGAGAAATTAAATTGAATGTGATTCAATTTATAATTCCACATTTATGCAAATGAGATTTGTATAATAAGGTATGAGAAACCTTATGTTATATAATATGCAAATGTGATTTGTATATTATATGGTTGTGGTAAAATTGTGATTTGGTGGAGGTTTTAACTCCATCACTGTCACACCCCCTCCCGAACTACCTGCTACTTAGCCCGAAAGGCGGCGTGAAACCAACAGACATTGTTTACCTCTTAACAATACCTGCTGACCTCAGTACTCTGATAAACATACTATGTTCGTGATATGGAACATTTTAACATAACACAAATGAAAATGGACAACTATTAAACATACACAAGGAGAAACCCTTCATAAGACTCTCTTGGAAACTAAAAGTCAAGTGCATCAAAACAACACAAGACAACTCATTGTTTATACAACCGCTAATGTACAAGACTTCTATAACTACATAACGACTTGCTATACAACACCAGCCACGTACAAACTAACAACTTATGAACTTCCAGCAGACTATGGCAGGATGTCAGGTACCAGGAGCTCGATCTCTACCTGAAAAGGTTTGAAAACATTGAAAGAATGAGCTAAAAAGCTCATTGAGTGTTTGTCTTTAAAACATTATAAGCTCACAGGTGAATCATAATAATGGCAGATTATAAGTAGAAAATAGCTTAACATCTGTTTGTAAACATTAACAAACCATGCTTCTTATTTACAGGTTTTAAGTCACCACTTGTGCATAGCACACAACTCGAAATGTACTAACATATCGAGGGTAGATAGATCAATAATATAATAGCTCATAACAATAAAACAAATGACATGATACCACATCAAACCATAGAGGTGGTAGAGTTACATTTATACCAATAAGGTTCATACCTCTCTCTCTCTCTCACGTGCACGTGGAATACCTTTGGTCGTTTGGTTTTCCTAATACCTTCTCTATGTCCTTCAAATTAAAGTAAAACCATTTACTACCCGAATACCTTCTCATTGTCCTTCAAAGATTTAGGTAAAACCATTTACTTCTGGATACCTTCTCATTGTCCTTCATGATCGGGATATCATGATTCATTCCCCTAAGTACCTTCTCGAATGTCCTTCAAGATTAGGGGTTAACCCCAAACAAGGGCATAATTTGTGTACCATGGAAATCATGTCTTTATAACACATACAACAATATCTTGACAATTTCATATTATCATCTAAACATGTTTCCAAGTGGATTTACATAAAACATTCTCTAAAGGAAAGCATACTTTCATAATTTAGTTTCCATACTTGGATTTATAGTTACAACTAATTCAAAGCATGCTTAGGTTCCATCATGAACCTTATGTTAGAAAACTCTATGAAGCCATTCACAACTAGTTCAAACAAGATGTAATTATCAACACTTATGTTCATGAAGAAAAACATAGGTCAAACATAGTTCTAAGATCACTCACAGTATTAGAATTGGAATCTTGGCTTGTAAACTTGACCTATTTGCTCATGGCCTGTCAAACAAGTCAAATCAATCATTAGAACCTCGAGCTCATGATTTTTGACCTTAAAACTTGCAAGAAAACACACTTTCAAATTTCCAGCATTTTCAGATTTTCTGCCCTGTGTTCAGACAGCCATAACATCTTCATTACTTATATGAAGACATGAAATTGAAATTCCAAACGGATTTGTTCAGAAATACCTCGAAAGCTACTTTCCTCAAAACAGACTTCTGCTGTTTCCAGATTCGGATTTCCTGCTGCACAACAAATTTAACTTGATATTTAGAACATCTTCTAGATATTTTGTACTCACGATTTCTTCACGAAAGTTGTAGGAAATTCAATACGCTTTCGAACCATACCAATTAGAGCTTCTAAATCTAAATATTCAGATCAAAACAACCAAAACATCAGAGACTTCCCAGATTTTACAGTAAATTCTGTCATCTTTCTTCCACTTCACAAAACAGTAAGTTAACTTCAGTATTAGCTCGAGCTTCCTTCACACGATTTGTTCCAAATTGAGTTAACTTTCATGTATCAAAAAATCAACTCTTACCTCTTCTTGTAGAGCTCGAGAAGATCAAAACATCAGAACTGGTCTGAGTTGATCACCTTGCTGCTATACAATTAAGCTTTGAGTTCTCCTCCTTTCTTCTGCAATTCCAGCTCCAAAATCACGAAAATGGCTTCCATTTTCTTCCTTTCTCCTTCTCCCACGAAGCTTCAACTTTGGTTTTGATAATTGAAGAAGAAAATTGAGAAGATAAAGCCATTTTAAAAACCAAGGAGACAAACTTTGTCTTTTTCCCTTTTGCTTTTTCTTTTCTTTTTCCTTTTCATTTTCCTTTCCTTTATCCCTTTCTTTCTTTTCTTTTCTTTCCTTTAAAACACAAAAATAAGTGTGTAAAGAAACCCTAAGCATTTAGCCAACTTATCCCATGTCTGTGAGACATATGATCTTCCATTCAATACATGATGCACCTAAAACTTCTCCAATTTGCTAATGATTTGAACTTACTTCAATGCAACTTTTAATATGCTTATTTCAATGTTTACCTATCCCTTTATGAAGTTTAGACACATTGTAGCTCCAAATTCAATAGATTCCGAAATTCGATCACGACATCATTTAGTGCAACATATCCAATTTTGCTTATTTCAAAACATCAGGAATGAGTGTAAAATGATAAAAGAAAATAGAGTTTAGGGCTTACAATTACTACCCTCAGTAGAGGAATTTCGCCCTCGAAATTCAAACGACGAAAAAGTTGTGGGTACTTTTCTTTCATTATGTCTTCGCTTTCCCATGTTGCTTCCTCGACGTCGTGATTTCTCCACAAGACCTTTACCAGTGGTATTGACTTGCTCCTAAGCACCTGTTCTTTCCGATCCAATTGACTGTGAGAGTTCTTCCTCATATGATAGATTCTCCTTAAGTTGTATTGGTTCTACCTTGAGCACATGTGATGGATCGAAATGTATTTCCTCAAAGATTGATACATGGAAAACATTATGTACTCGAGATAGTTCTGCGGCAACTCCGATCAGAGGTTGTTTGGCCCAACTCGCCCCCCGTTATCTAGGGCTTAACTTGATCTCCGACCTGGAATTCTAAGTCCTTTCGTCTCTTATCTGCGTTGCTCTTCTGACGGTCTTGTGCTTCCTTCAGATTCTTTCTGATTACCTTAATATTATCCGTCGTAACATGTACCAACTCAGGACCGGTTAGCTTCCGCTCTCCTACTTCATTCCAACATATCGGTGTTCTACACAACCTTTCATACAGAGCCTCAAATGGTACCATGCCATTACTTGACTAATAGTCGTTATTATAAGCGGATTCCATAAGTGATAGGTGTGTATCACAACTACCCTTAAATTGAAGGACACATGCTCTCAACATATCCTTTAGGGTCTGGATGGTCCTCTTTGACTGACCATCTGTCTGATGATGGAACGCTGTATTAAATTTCAACTTTGTCCCCATAGCCTTCTGTAAACTAAGCCAAAACTTAGAAGTAAATCTTGGATCCCTATCTGAAACTATGGACACTGGCACTCCGTATTGACTTACAATTCTTTCGACATATAGCTCAACAAGCTGATCAAGTGTAGAGGTCGCTTAAATCGGTATAAACCGTGTTGTTTTAGTGAGTCTATCCACTATTACCCAAATACCATCATCTTCACAAGAAGTATGTGGTAATCCAAACAGAAAATCCATAGTGATATGCTCCCATTTCCATTCCGGCACTGGCAATGGATTAAGGAGTCCTCCTGGTCTCTGTCTAACTGGTTTAACCTGTTGGCAGATCAAACATTATCAACATATTCAGCTACCTCCCGCTTCATCCCAGTCCACCAATACATTCCCTTTCAATGTCTTATACATCTTGGTGCTTCCTGGATGCATAGCGTAAGCTGAACTGTGAGCTTTCTCTAGAATAGCTTATTTAAGCTCACTAAAACATGGAACACACAGTCTTCTCTGCCTCTCTATGGCTCCATCTGATCTCATTTTAAATTCTGCTTCTGGGCCTTGTTTGGACTTCCCAAACATTTTCTGCAAGTTACTATCCTCTCGGTTGTCTTCTCACAACCTTTGCTATGAGTGAAGACTGACTGGAATTGAGCTAAAAGATTCCTAAACTCTCGCATTCACAACCGCCTTAGAATCCCTTAGAGTACTTAAAAATGTTGCTTGAATACCACACAGGGCCCTTAGGAAGTCTTGACTTCCTACTCAATGCATCTGCTACCACATTCGCCTTTACCTGGATGGCATTCTTTAGTACAATCATAATCTTTAATCAGTTCTAACTATCTTCCTTGTCTCACATTCAACTCCCTCTAATCAAAGATATGTTTCATACTCTTATGATCTGTGTAAATGTGACACCTTTCACCAAACAAGTAATGTCTCCGGATCTTCAGTGCTAAAATAACTGCTACTAGCTCGAGACCATGGGTAGGGTAATTACATTCGTGCTTTTTCAATTGTCTTGATGCATAAGCTATTACTTTTCCTTCTTGCATCGTAACACACCCAAAACCTTGTCTCGAGGCATCACAAGAAATCACATACTCTTTTCCCAAGCACAGAAGTGTCGAATAGGTGTTGTAACTAATCTCTTTTTCACTCCAAAAACTCTGCTCGCACTTGTCTGACCATTCAAACTTAGCATTCTTCTTTGTCAGAGCTATTAAGGGTAATGCTATTCGTGAGAAATCCTCAACAAATCGCCTGTAGTATCTTGCCAAACCTAGGAAACTACGTTACCTGCATAAATCGGGCCGGTCTCTCCCAGTTGACTACAGCTTTAACTTTATTTGGATCCACACTAAGACCATTTGCTGAGACAACATACCCCAAAAACACTACCTGATTCAACCAAAACTCGCATTTGGTGAATTTAGCATATAACTGTTTATCTTGTAGTGTTTGCAGAATAATCCTCAAATGTTCCTCATGAGCTTTCCTGTCAATTGAGTAAACTAGTATATTATCAATAAATACTATCACGAATTGATCCAAATACTAGTGGAATATTCTGTTCATGAGGTCCATTGAAACTGCTGGTGCATTCGTCAAACCGAATGACATTACTAAATGCTCATAATGCCCATACTTGGTTCTGAATGTTGTCTTAGAAATATCTGATTTCCTAACCTTTAACTGATGGTATCCTGATCTCAATCAATCTTAGAAAACACTGATGCTCCTCTTAACTGGTCAAACAAGTCATCTATACGGGGTAAAGGATACTTGTTACGTGATCGTGACTTTGTTTAATCGCTCAGTAATCAATGCATAATCTAAGGGTACCATCTTTCTTCTTTACAAATAACACTGGAGCTCCTAGGGTGATACACTAGGTGCCGTGTATCCTTTATCAACTAGTTCTTGTAATCGCATCTTCAACTCCTTGAGCTCACTTGGAGCCATTATATACAGCGCTTAAGAAATAGGTGTTGTTCCTGGTAGCAATTCAATAATGAACTCAACTTCCATATCGTGGCAACCCCAGATGGATCTACTGGAAAAACATCAAGAAATTCGTTCACAACAAGAACATCTTCTCGGTTTTAGTTTTTCTTCCCGCACTTCACTACGTGTGCAAGAAATGCCATGCAACCTTTCTCTCAACAACGTTTGACTTTTAATGCCAAATCAAGCTCGTAGGGTTAATCTTCTCTTCACCCATGAAAACCACGCTACTAATCTTGGTTTTGAAAACAACTTCCTTTCTATTTAGCACCACCGTGCCTCTCTCTGCAGCCTCATCGGAACTCTTGGTTGCTCAACCGTGCGGGACCCAACTCTCTCGTCCCTCTGTGTGGCTACTCTAAGTTGTGGGCAATCCCTCTTAAAATGTCCTGGTTACCCACATTGGTAACACACATTAACACTAACCAGACATTCGCCTCGGTGATTCTTACCATAATTTATACATGGAGTTCTTCTTGTTGCACTTGCAATGCACTGCGTGTATTGTCGGTGGTCTTACCGTGGATCCGGAAGATTGACTAGGTGCTCTTTGGCTCACCTCCGATCTGGCAGGCACCAACAACATGCGTTTGCCTCTCGATATCCGGTGCCACTTCGACTTTTAAAGTCCTGACGACTCAAAACATTCACTCAAGGTGTGAATCGTCGCTGCTCACGACCATGAAAACTACTCGTTGTTGAAGGCCCTCGAGTAGGCTCCACCACTGTTTGTGCCTTTGTTATACTCTGCTCAACACGTAGAGCACTCTCTACAAGCAAGGAAAAGTCAGCCCACTTTGCAATGCCTGTGACTGGGGTTCGTATCTCAGGACGTAACCCTCTTTCAAATCTCCGACACATGTCACTCTCAGATGCCATAATCACACCAAAGATACCGTGATGTACTTTCGGTATACCATCTCTCATACTCAGCCACTGAAAGTTGCCCTTGCTTCAGTTCTAAAAAAATTCATCCCTCTTTGCCTCACGTTACGTGGTAGGGTAATATTTATCTTCGAATATGCCTCTGAATGTTTGCCAATCCAGAGTACGTGCATCATTCCGTCTTGCTAAAATCGATTTCCACCATCCCTCTACTTCTTTCTCTAATAGGAATGTGGCTAGCTTGACTTTGCTCCTCAGAGCAACTCATTACATCAAAACATTTTGTAGCATATTCAGCCAAACCTCGGCATCAGCTGGATCTATGGAACCATCAAACACTGTGGCTCCTAATTTCTTTAGACGTTCTATTCTATACGCCTTTTTTTTTTTTTTTGGGATCACTTGGCCCTGCTTTCTCTGGCCCACCTACGTCCTGTGAAAAACTAACATGTTGCTCATCTCAGAACCTCGGTTTGGACTCTCTGGGCCTAGATCCTCTCTCTCAGTTGGCCTTGGTAGGATCCTCGCATCCCGCCCCGATCCTGCTCAAGGCTGCCCGCTAGTACGTGGTGGCATGACTCCAATAACATATCAATATACTAGACATACTATGGATATCTAACTCCCATACACACATACTAAACTTCTATTCACATTTTAGCCCTAACTGGACTTACTCTTATCCTTACTTGGACCATACCTTACTAGTTCGATCTGAACTAACTCAATAACTTGTTATGACTTTTACTTTATTCTCAGAGCTAACTTGCCCTGTCTCATTCCCATGGAGCTAATCGCTCGATACCAAGTTGTCACACCCCCCCCGAACTACTCTGCTACTTAGCCCGAAGGCGGCGTGAAACCAACGACATTGTTTACCTCTTAACAATACTCACACCTGTACTCTGATAAACATACTATGTTCGCATATGGAACATTTTAACATAACACACAGAAACTGGACAACTATTAAACATACACAAGGAGAAACCCTTCATAAGACTCTCTTGGAAACTAAAAGTCAAGTGCATCAAAACAACACAAGACAACTTATTGTTTATACAACCGCTAATGTACAAGACTTCTATAACTACATAACGACTTGCTATACAACACCAAACCACGTACAAACTAACAACTTATGAACTTCCAGTGAGACTATGGCGTGGATGTCAGTACTGTGAGCTCGATCTCTACCTAAAAGGTTTGAGAACATTGAAAGAATGAGCTAAAAAGCTCGGTGAGTGTCTGTCTTTAAAACATTATAAGCTCACAGTGAATCATAATAATGGCGATTATAAGTAGAAAATAGCTTAACATCTGCTTGTAAACATTAACAAACCATGCTTCCAATTTACAGTGTTTTAAGTCACCACTTGTGCATAACACACACTCGAAATGTACTAACTTATCGAGGGTAGATAGATCAATAATATAATAGCTCATAACAATAAAACACATGACATGATACCACATCAAACCATAGAGGTGGTAGAGTTACATTTATACCAATAAGGTTCATACCTCTCTCTCTCTCACGTGCGTGTGGAATACCTTTAGTCGTTTGGTTTTCCCTAATACCTTCTCTATGTCCTTCAAAGATTAAGGTAAAACCATTTACTACCCGAATACCTTCTCATTGTCCTTCAAATTTAGGTAAAACCATTTACTTCCCGGATACCTTCTCATTGTCCTTCAAAGATCGGGATATCATGATTCATTCCCCTAAGTACCTTCTCGAATGTCCTTCAAAGATTAGGGGTTAACACCAAACAAAGGCATAATTTGTGTACCATGGAAATCATGTCTTTATAACACATACAACAATATCTTGACAATTTCATATTATCATCTAAACATGTTTCCAAGTGGATTTACATAAAACATTCTCTAAAGGAAAGCATACTTTCATAATTTAGTTTCCATACTTGGATTTATAGTTACAACTAATTCAAAGCATGCTTAGGTTCCATCATGAACCTTATGTTAGAATACTCAATGAAGCCATTCACAACTAGTTCAAACAAGATGTAATTATCAACACTTATGTTCATGAAGAAAAACATAGGTCAAACATAGTTCTAAGATAGAGTCACTCACAGTATTAGAATTGAAATCTTGGCTTGTAAACTTGACCTATTTGCTCTTGGCCTGTCAAACAAGCCAAATCAATCATTAGAACCTCGAGCTCATGATTTTTGACCTTAAAACTTGCAAGAAAACACACTTTCAAATTTCCAGCATTTTCAGATTTTCTGCCCTGTTATCAGACAGCCATAACTTCTTCATTACCTATCCAAAAATAATGTAATTTATACCAAACTCTTCCTTTTTGAACCCTCTAAAAATCATATGAAGACATAAAATTGAAATTCCAAACGGATTTGTTCAGAAATACCTCGAAAGCTACTTTCCTCAAAACAGACTTCTGATGTTTCCAGATTCGGATTTCCTGCTGCACAAGAAATTTAACCTGATATTTAGAACATCTTCTAGACATTTTGTACTCACGATTTCTTCACGAAAGCTGTAGAAAATTCAATTAGATTTCGAACCATACCAATTAGAGCTTCTAACTCAAAGTATTCAGATCGGAACAACCAAAACATCAGAGACTTCCATGATTTGACAGCAAATTCTGTCTTCTGTCTTCCTCTTCACAAAACAGTACGTTAACTTCAGTATTAGCTCGAGCTTCCTTCACAACATTTGTTCCAAATTGAGTTAACTTTCATGTATAAAAAACTCAACTCTAACCTTCTCTTGTAGAGCTCGAGAAGATCAAAACATCAGAATTGGTCTGAGTTCATCACCTTGCTGCTATACAATTAAGCTTTGAGTTCTCCTCCTTTCTTCTGCAATTCCAGCTCCAAAATCACGAAAATGGCTTCCATTTTCTTCCTTTCTCCTTCTCCCACGAAGATTCAACTTTGGTTTTGATAAATGAAGAAGAAATTTGAGAAGATAAAGCCATTTTAAAAACCAAGGAGGCAAACTTTGTCTTTTTCCCTTTTGCTTTTTCTTTTCTTTTTCCTTTTCATTTTCCTTTCCTTTATCCCTTTCTTTCTTTTCTTTTCTTTCCTTTAAAACACCAAAATAAGTGTGTAAAGAAACCCTAAGCATTTAGCCAACTTATCCCAAGTCTGTGAGACATATGATCTTCCATTCAATAGATGATGCACCTAAAACTTCTCCAATTTGCTAATGATTTGAACTTACTTCAATGCAACTTTTAATATGCTTATTTCAATGTTTACCTATCCCTTTATGAAGTTTAGACACATTGTAGCTCCAAATTCAATAGATTGCGAAATTCGATCACGACATCATTTAGTGCAACATATCCAATTTTGCTTATTTCAAAACATCATGAATGAGTGTAAAATGATAAAAGAAAGTAGAGTTTAGGGCTTACAATCACACAATACTATTTAAAGGCTTTGCAAGAAGCCTTTGGGGTGCAATTTGCCATTTTTTGGCTTTCCATCCATAGAGAGCAAGTGATTCTCTCTCAAATCCTCTCTCAATTCTCTCTCATTCTCTCCTCACCCAAAAACCAAAGGGAGTACCACCCACTCTCCCTCAACCTCCCGAGAACAACCGAGAAGACCCTTTGGAGGTGTCTCCCTTTTCGGATCGTGGTTCGTGTTCGAGGAGAACGTTAGATCGAGAGAGATCGTCACCGGAGAAGGAGAAAACGTTGAAGAAGTGTTCTTCAAGAGGTTAGTATCCATTATACATACTGTTTTCTCTAATATTTTGCATGTTTAGCCTAGGATCTATGAGTAGATTCAATTTTATGATAGAAATTACACAACGGATCAACGACGTTCCACAACGTCTTCCGCTGCGGGAATTCAAAATCCCTTCACATTTTCCATACCTCATAGTCTTAATATGCGGCAATGGCAAGAAGCATACGAATAGACTTTGCCATAGTAACAGGTGAAAAGGTCTCCTCATAGTCAACCCCTTCAACCTTGGTATGACCCTTTGCTACTAGTCTAGCTTTAAAGGTTTGCACCTTCCCATCTACACCACGCTTTCTTTTGTAGATCCACTTATAACCTATAGGTTTTACCCCATCAGGCTTATCTACAAGATCCCAAACAGAATTGAAGTACATAGACTCCATTTCTTGGTCCATGGCTATGACCCATTTGCCTTTGTCTTTGTCAACCATTGCTTGATTATAAGTCAATGGATCCTCGCAGTTGTCATCTGGTATAACAACTTGGGTTTTAGCTAAACGCATGTAACGGTCAGGCTGTAATACAACTCTCCCACTACGTCGAGGCATACTCAACTCTTGAGATGGACTCTCTTGACTAGACAAAGGAGTATGAACAACTCTTGTTGACATATTAGTTTTATTAGCAACTTTTGCGATTGTTCCGTCTAACTCACTCAACACAACTTTACTTTTTGGTTTGTGGTCCCTTATGTGGTCCTTCACTAAGAAAATTACATTTGTCGACACAAAAACCTTATCTTCCTTAGGATTATAGAATAAACCACCTCTTGTTTCTTTTGGGTATCCTCCTGGAAAACCCCATATCCTGAAGTGACATAAACTACCTTTACGTCCTTTCCAGAGTTCAAAAGGTGTTTCAGAAACACTTTTTGAGGGCACATTATTCAAAACGTATATTGCAGTCTCCACTGCCTAACCCCAAAAGGAACTAGGGAGATGAGCATAACTCATCATTGATCGAACCATGTCCAACAAGGTTATATTTCTCCTTTTCGATAGACCATTTTGCTGCGATGTGCCGGGAGCTGAGAGTTGAGATGTAATTCCTTGTTCTATCATATAGTTCTGGAATTTTAAATCCATGTACTCTCCACCTCGATCTGATATAATTATTTTAACAGTTTTACCTAATTGATTTTCAACCTCTGTCTTGAATTCCTTGAACATTTAAAGTGCTTGAGACTTGTGGTGCATTAGGTAAATATGCCCAAATCTAGAATAATCATCTACAAAAGTGATGAAATATTCATATCCTCCCCTGGCTTTAACATTCATCGGGCTACAAAGGTCTGAATGTGTAAGTTCTAAAGGGTTTTTGGCTCTATAACCTTTTCCATAAAAAGTCTTTTAGTCATTTTGCCTTATAGGAAGGATTCACATACTGGCAAAGAGTTTTCTTTTAACTCGTTTAGAAGTCCGTTCTTTACCAATCTCTCGATCCTATTGAGATTAATGTGACCCAATCTTAGATGCCAAAGATGAGCATTTTCTTTAGGAGAAATTAGTTCGTGTACTTGCAATTTTGTATAAATCACTGTTAAACCTATATTAACTGAATTAAATCGCTTGCAAATAATTCTCAAGAAGAGCAACACATAATACAATACTTTTTCAATGAAATAAACACCTTATTCAATTGAAAAGAAAATAAAGTACAATGTTCGCGAAGGCAAGAAATAGAAATAAGGTATCTAACAAACCCTTAAGCTACAAGTTATCAAATAACATCTTTTGTTTGCCCGACGATTGCTCTTTATTTGCTTCTTTTCCTCTTCTTCTGTATCTTCTTAAGTTCAGAAGTCTGGCTGCAGTTATTAGCCTAGAGGATGAATCCTTCTGAGAAGTTTTAGAATGAGCAAACAAATTTGCCTCTTCATTTTGTTGTCTCTTATCATCCATAAGAAACTGATTATTCTGTAGCTCATTTAGCAGAGAAGTCAGATCATAATCTATGTTGTTCATCGCTGCATTGTTACGGAATTGCAGAAAACTCTTCTGAAGAGGTTCTAGGATGAACAAAACCTGACATTTCTCATCTATGATCGTTCCGTTTAATTCCGCTATGTTGAAGTGGGCAATCAGATTGAGAACATGTTTTCTCACTAACGTTCCTTCCTTCATGCGTGCGTTTTAAACGAATTTTAGAGCTTCATGCCGAATTTGTTTGGACGGTTGTCTAGACAAATTTTGCACAAAATTCATGATCTCACGAGCTGAGACCTTGCCCTCCAGGAATCTTACTTAGGCTAAAACCAATCTAATGGTTCACCTAACTCTATCAATATAACTCTTAAATCGATAATCAATATAACTTTTATATTGATTTTATCCTAAGTTTGTTCATATAACTCTTTATATTAAATCTAGGATTTCTAGTTTATTAACCCCTTAATAAACTCGGTGACGCTGCTGTAATTTATAAAGTCTCTGATTAAATTTCACTCCCAGGTCAGTTCCCAGGTAGTGGGGTTTCGTTTCCGTCAGCTTAAATACCTCAACCTAGACAAAACTTCCCTTAGACAGAGTTGCTCTTTTAACCATAGCTTATAAATTACTTGGTTCCTATTTCTAATCTAATTAGAACTAGATGACCTAAGGTCTACTATTTCCAAGTTCTAAACATTTTAAAACTATTAATCAACCTGAGGTGACATGCATACTATGTTTTAGTGCTTGATCATTAATCACATGAATAATAAGACAATCATAGCATAACCATCTCATGATGCATGTCAATGTTGTCCATAAATTAATATAATAACTTTATATTAATTAATCATGCAAACTATATGATATAACTCTTTATATTATAAATGATGCATGAAAATGCTTAACCTAAGGTGAGATTTCTAAAATAAAAGCATACATTATGCATGACAATAATAACACAACAACTGCATAAATTAAATAGCAAAATTAGACCAATTTTGCACCCTAAAATTAATTTTATTTCATATAATCTAATTATATTAATAAAAATTAATTAATTAAAATTATAAATTAAATATAAAATATTTTTATATTTAATATATAATAAAAAAAAACGTTTCTGCCCATTGTTGCTTTGCGTGAAACGTCTCTGGCGTTCCAACGCTGCGGTTTGTCGTCTTCTGCCGGCTGAAACGAATCTCATCAACAGCGTTGCGCAACACATTAACGTTGCAACGCTTTCGTCTCCTGCGCGCTCCTTCAGCAAGCGCAGCGTTGCAACGCCAATGAACAGCTTTGCAACGCTGCACACAGACAACACATGGAATCTGCTATTCTTTGCTCGTTTTCGCTCCGATCTTCTTAACAACCACTTTGCCTCGATCGACACGGACTTAAAGACTCAATTTTCAATCAAAATTAATAATTCAGATCAAGACTTCTAAACAATTGCAACACAACCAAAAACAGGGGGCAGAGACTCAAAAACACACAAAACTGAAATAAAACAAATAAGGAAAAAAAAACAAACACACAAAAACAAATAAGGAAAGACAACATTGAAGGGAATCGAATCCCGCAGCGGAAGCGATTGTGAATCGCGCGCAATTGATTTAGTTAGAACGATTTCATTCAAGAACAAAAACATCTAGATTAAGCATATAAAATTAGATGGACAACAAGAAAATATTACCTTTGAATAACCATTCTTCAAGTGCTCCTCCTCTCTCACGATCAGGATCTCAGCAACACGAACCACGAACGGACTATAACACGACCACTGGATCTCTCCGTTGTTCTCTAGGTGAGGGAGGAATGTGAGTTTCCCTTAGATGAGATGTTGTGAGAGAGAGAGATTGTGTTTTGGAACCTTTCCACCAACACAACAAAGCCTTAGGTTAACTTTTCCTAGTTGCATCTTATGTAACTATATATAAGGAGATAGAGATGGAAATTACCATCCTATCCCTCTTTCATTCTCTCTTTAATATATAGTTAATATTTGAATCCAATTAACATTAAAACTATATATTATATCAATTATATCATAAATAATTGATATGATATCTCATATATGAAATTGACACTTCAATTTCATTCCTATCTTTATATCCTCAATATTACCATGTTTAGCCAACGGAGGGACCTAATGGACCTACAGTTTATGAGCTCTAATGATATGAGAATAACTGACCAAACTCTTTGATCCAGTTAATCAATATTCATTAACTACAAGTCACTCCACTATAGACTTGTAGCTGCACTCTCCTCACTATAGATAATATTGTGTCCACTTATTTAGTCATTACTCATGAGTCAACCCTTCATAGGTTGTTCGTAATTACAGCTGTGTCAAATTACCATTTTACCCCTGTGATTACCTCTTTGTCCCTTAAGCACCACTGATCCTCTAATGAACAACAAGTCTACAGTCCTACCTTAGAATCATACCCTAATAGAGGGCGAGGCCCCGTTGTTCAAGACCTGGAGTCAGTTTTTAAGGGAACAACCTATCTAATCCTTAGTGTAGCAATGAATGAATTCCATCTTGCACAGTTAAGTTCCCAACTACCTACGAGGTTCTATCCCTGAGAAGGTAGGCTTATTGAGTCGACTACAGGCCAGTCTCACCCATACTAGTCTAAGAACAAACCACTATAAGCAGGAGTTCTTCACTTGCTGAGGATTCAGATCGAGTCACTAATGACCATCTATAAATTACTAGTCTTATCCTGTTAATGGTGTTACATTTGTTAGACTAATAAATTGCGGTCCGGTCTTGAATGAACTCTTCATACAGGATGCCCCCACTCGCATGTGAACTACATGAATGAGTTGGATTACCTCATTTGTACTAATTAAAAAATGGGTCGCATCCATGGTGTTTCCAGAATGAGGTTTCCAAACTTATTATTATACCATAAACCATTTAGGTTATATTCTTTAATGCAATCCAAATACTGTCCACTACATTGATGTTCAAGATATATGTTATAACCTTGGAGCTTAGTTTGTTGAATTAATAAAGCAACATTGTAATTCTATCAAAATAAATAATTCTTTATTTAATTGATCAAAATTGCACAAGTTTAGGGCATAAATCCCAACAAACCCAAGACACTTTAGTCTAAAACCTCAAATTTTCTCTTAATATTAATTAATCTTAATAATCGTCATTCCCCGACAACGGCTCCAAAAACTTGTTGTGTAAAATAATGGATATACAATACCGCAGTTTACGGGTCAAGTTTTAGGATAGTGATTTATGAGTCCAAGTATTGTCCTCGAGAATGAGTTTATAGATTAATTAATTACTAAGATACTAATTCTCAATTTTAGCTAAAGAAACATAACATGGATAGGTGATTGAATATAAAGACAAGCAAACAAACAAACATGTGGAGACACGAATTGATAGATTTGAGAAAAGTGATTTTACAAGTTAATGACTCAACTCACACATGCAATGAACTAATGAGATGAATTTATAAACAAGAAGTAAAATATTCAAGCAAATCTCTCGATTCTTCGTGAGCCTCCCACATGCAATAAACTCCATAGTCTACATATGAACCTACGACATGCACGACATTAAGCAACTTTTTTATCTGTTTCCCTAAGAATTCTAGATCATTCTCTTGCCAGATTTCTAAGGGTTTTGACAAATTTGATCTAATTCAAGTTTTATCTCTCAAGTCCACTTAAACCAACAATTTACGAGTTAAGAGTGAATTGCCAAAAATAAGAACAAAACATGCTTCAATACATAGTAAGAAAGTCTCAACGAGTAAATCAAATCCTAACTACAACATTTAAATCAATACATAGTAAGAAAGTCTCAAACGGAGGTACAATCTGAAAGAAAAGGAAATTAAATTTATGTGTCTATGGCGGTCCTTTGTCTCCGAGCTCCCGTCTTCGATCTCGAACCTCCACAAGTGCGTTGGCTACCAAAAACGCTATTCTCTCTTTTTACAAAGTGTGTTTCGAAATTAGGGTGGAAATCTAGCAAGTTCGGCCCTCTTTGCAAGAATGCATAATGATATATTCATAGGTTCAATCGGTGCAGCGTTGCAGCGCTGTACCCTAAGCGGCTAGTAAATAAGGAAACAGTCGACAACGTTGCAATGCTGATGACAACGTTGCAACGCCGCTACCCTAACGCGCGCGCCTCTTTTTTATCTGGCGTTGGGACACTGCAAACAACATTGCAACACCCTCTTTGCGGTCCCTCGTGCTTGATCCCTTATCGAGATAGTGTTGCACCGCTAAAAGGTAGCGTTGCAACGCTACCTGCATATGCCTTCAACGCATCTACACAACACGCTCGCCATTGCAACGGTATGGACAACGTTGCAACGCCATAACTTCTGGTCTTCTAGCTTCGGATGATCCTTTCACTTCTAATTGATTTTACTTTTATCTCCAAAAAGCTTCGATTCGATCCCGAGTGATCTAAAATGTCTCCAATAGTTTCATTTAAGCTCTTAACCTGAAATTGAGTGATTTAAACATGTAAAAGTCCTGAAATAATCATAAAACTAGCAATAATTAAGCATAAGGATAACACATTTTGTGTGTTATCAACCACTGTTTTAGATTATGATGTACCCCCCTAGAATTTTAGTTCAAGTGGGAGTTTTTTGGGGTTTGTGCCCTAAAACTTGTAGTTTGTAATTATGTTCTAATTTATGTAATAAAGTTTTATTATCAATAAAGAGTTATTGTTCGTTATCTACGAGTTTGCCTTTATCTTAACCCTAAATCCAATAAACTGAACATCCAAGGCTGTTAAATGAATCTTTAACTGAATGTAATGTACATATAAAGGATCCCGGTTCGACATACAAGCTAAAGGGTCTATAGTTAGGGGATAAGGTTTGGGTACTTTACCCTGGTAAAACTATGGATGTAGCCCACTTTGTATTTGATACAAACACTGTGATCCTAATGTGTTCGTGTAGATGACATGTGAGTGGGGATATCCTATATAATGAGATTACATAAGACCGGACCACGAAATAGTAACCTCTAGCTGTAACTCTGTTCACTGGTTAGGTTTCTATTTCACTAGGATGACCTGGGCAACTTGATCTCAATTCTGAACAGGTTACGAACTCCTAATCGCAAGGGATTGTCCTTTGACTAGTATGTGTGACAGTGGCCAGATTCGTTGACTCAATATGCCTACCTTCTTGGGGACAAGACCGAGTGAGCGGTTGGGAACTTAACGTAGCAAGATGGAATTCACTTCTTCCCTCCAACTAAGGTAAGTAGAGGAATGTTCCATTAAGTGGTGTCTCCGGGACTTGAACAAAGGGCCAGACCCTCTCATTGGCCCGAGAGGGGCTCTGTTTGTTGGTAGGACCATAAAAAAATTGTTCATTAAAGGAACACTGGTACTTAAGGCACCTGTAAACAAGGAATAAAATGGTAATTTGACCCAACTGGTGTTACGAACATTCGTGAAGGATTGACTTGCTGTTATTGGTCAATATCCGTGAACAAGAAAATATATCTACAGTGAGAAGAGTGTAGCTGCAGGATTTTAGTGGAGTGTTCCTGCAGTTAATGAATGTTGATTGGAAGGTTAATGAGATTAACTGAGCAGGTTAATGAGATTAACTGAGCAGGTTAATGAGATTAACCGAACAATCTCGTATCGTTGGAGCTTCTGATCTGTAGGTCCATTAGGTTCACCTTATAGCTCGTAAAGGGTTATTAGATCGTTTGAATTTGAAATGTTCAAATTCATAAGGGAATAAACTTAATGTATGTTGATACGATATAATATATAGTTTTGGAACTATATATTATAAATTTAATGTGAATATGAATCATATTAAATTACATGAGAGAATTAAATATTTGAAAGAATTCAAATATTAAATTCAAATGTGAATGTGATTCATATTTGAAAAGTATAGATTAAATCCTAATTTGCATTTGATGTGCATTAAACTATAGGTTAAGGGGTAAAATGATTAAAGGAGATTTAGTCATTATTTATAATATGTTATTTAATTAAATAAATTTGATTAATTAAATTAATTAATTGGGAACGTGTCACGATGACACGTTGCCATCACCCACATTCCCTTATCGATAGGGAGTGAGGAGTAACCCCTGCAATCTTTTTCTTCTTCTGAGAGAGAGAGGAGAGGTGGATCGATCAGTGATTCAAGGTGAATGTTTTCTCTGTGTAAAACTCTCTCTACCAATTCCCAAAAACCTGTTCCAATTGTTGGATTCCTTCCCACAAAAGAAGATCTAAATAGTACTCAGAGATATGGGAGGTTTCCTGGTGATAGTGTTCTGTTGGAGAAAAAAAAACAGAGAATTTTTGGGTGTTGTTGTGCTGTTGTGAACATTGGAGCAAGGAGTTGCTAGTTTGTTGAAATCAACAATGGTAATGTATCTTCTTTTAGTTTAATTGTTAAACTAAGCATGTTTGCACGTGTATCTCCATGCCTAAGTAGATTAGAATTTCCATGCTTGTTATATTTTATCAATGTATGAGTTTTTGCATTTCAACAAAAATAAACTTGCAAATTACGATTCCAAATTCGTTTCCACTGCTCAAGGAGATCAGATCTCCATCAGCAACGTTGTAAGGCAGCGTTGCAACGCCATCGACATGAGCTCTCAAGGTTGAATGGCTGCAAGCAGGGGGTTGTAACGACGAGAATGGTGTTGCAATGCCATCTTCTCGGGTTTGATTCCTTGTTTTGGCCTTCCTCCTTCAATTTAATCTCCTTTTTAGCTCCTTTAAGCATACTTTGACTCTTTTTTCACCCGTATTTCTCCATCCGTCCTTGTATTTCTATTTATCTAGAAATTCAACAATTTAAACACATGAAAGCCCTGAAATTATCACAAAACTAACATAATTTAAGCCTAAGGATAGCACATTTTGTGTACTATCAAACACCCCCAAACTTAAACAATTGCTAGTCCTCAAGCAAAAACAAGAGAAAGAATAATCATATCAAAGTAGGCTTCATACTAAAGACTCAAACCTCAGGAATTTTATGAATCGAAGAATAAATTAATAAAAAAGACAACATTGATTAAATGCTAAATATTAAGTTTTTAAAATTGAATCAAATTATTCCTTGAGTGAATGTGTGATAGCCTTTTCCAGTTTAGTCCTTATAAGCCCTAGATAACCTTATTTAGTCCTTTGCTCATCTTCACTCTAGACTGGCCCTAGGATCCTAATCTTTAGCATCATTTACACAATCAGAAAGTTTTACCCTTTTTTTTTTATGTTTTTCTTTCACCCCAAACTCACACTTTATTTCACTAACAAATATTTTCTTATTGTTGTTATATGGATATTTTCTTTTTGGAGGGAATCTTTAAGTCATCTATGCCTTCACTCCAACATATTAACACTTTGTGTTGAAAATAGCTGACTACGAGCATAGATACCATCTAGACTGTCAGAGACTACTCAAGCCCTAGGTGGTTTATATCTAAAGATCTGTAATGGTCACACCACTTAAGATGTTGGAGTACCCTCTGTTTATCTATTTTTTTAGAGTGGAAAAACTGTAAAAATGTATACATTTTGATTATGCAAACTTGCTCTTTCATCAGCTTCTAAGCTTATCGAGGTGACAACGATCTTTTGGACAAAATAAACTTGCCCTAAGCATTCAAGACCTCTCTAGGATTGGCTAAGTGCAATTAAATTCAAGCAATTCCCTAATCAATTTTAATCATCCTAAAACTACAATTTAAGCAAGTTCGCCCATGAGATGAACGTTATTCACAATTCAGGATTAAATTTCATCAGTGGTTATCATAGTCAAAATAGGAAAGACTCACAATGAGCAATCCATTCCATCATCCTGAAATTAATCGAATGAACCAAATACACACAACAAAATGTGATAGAGTATGGAATGAAGTCAGATAAAAATCATGCAGTAGCAGTAATTAAAAAGTCATACAATCAACACCAAACATGAGGACAACATCGTCCCCAATGTCCAAATACAGATAAAAAGGAAAAAAAATCAACTAGAGAAGCAAGAGGGGATAGAAAAGAACTGTATTGCCCTGAGCTCGAACAAAATCTTAATCCTCATCAAAGGAAGCGTAAGGAGGCATAGGTCCTGCAAATGTTGGATCAGAGCCATGAATGTGTCTAAGACAGTCGTATAGATGGCAGTTGGAAGCCTCATTGTGCTGCAAGTGCCTCATGATCCGACGCTCCTCTCGACGACTCTGAGTCTCGTGCTGGTCGAAACGCTCCCCTAGTCTTGCCATGCTCGAACAAGATCCTGATAATCCTATGGGGCAGAGCGATGTGGACATTCACGCTGCCCCTCCTCACCCATGTTGACCTCGTCTTCGCCAAGGAAAAACTATGGCTTGTCGGTCGACATCCCAGCAAGTACTCCTCGGTCGTGATCCCGAAGTCCCATGATGTAATTCTTATCCATCACCCCCTTGAGGTGAATCAGCTCATCCGCGGAGGTCCAGGTGACTCCGACAAGACGACATAGGGCGGTAATGAGAGAGGGATGCCCTAGTTCTTCAATGGTCGGACTCTCCGAACATGTCGGATGTAGCGACTGATGACCTTGCGCACATCAATCGTCTTTCAAGTGACCAGGGCGTAAAGGAGGATGGCTCGGTCCTTCGTCACGTCACTCATATAGGCAACTAGCTGGAGTCTAGCACAGATAAAAGTATGCCACACTCGGCTCGATACGGTGAGGTCTGCTATCTGAGTTTGGAAACCTCGCCTCCGCTCGTCACCCATTAAGCTCCAGCCCACGCCAATGTAGCAAGTATTTGTGCAGGGTCAAATTGTGTCCTCCATATAGAGTGTTGTTAGCTCTCTGAATGAGAGCTAAGCTTGAGCTTTTATTGCAATCATTCCTTAGTATTTCGAGAATTCATGACTGTTTAACCCCTGGATTAAGTACTTTGTGTGCTAGTTCTACAAATTAATTTTGAAATATCATAAGATCATTGTAGTACTTCTGATTGTTGGAATGTTATGCTTTTCTTACCATATTTTCAGGAATTTTGGCAGATGATGCTATGAAGTGTTGAAGGTCTGCTTCAAGCTGCTGTAGCGGTGAAACGACTGATGGATAAGGATTGTTGGAGCTCAATGTTGATATCAGATGCAATGACACACGTGGAAAAAATTCATTAATTGAGCTGGACAGAAGCTGTCATATCAGATGTCGTGGGCCAAAAAGAGAATGTCTTGTCATTACCCTTTGGTCTATTCAACCCTTAATTCGAGGTGGATAGGATATAAAGTGTCTCTTTTCGGCTGTTTAAAGGAAGAGAGAAAAATAGAATCCGATTGGGGAAGAAGACAAGGGACGATTTACAACAAGCCGTCTTTGGAAAGCTCCCTTTTCTTGAAAGAAGGCTGGTGTGGACCGAGGAAGGCTAGGGAAATTTCACCATCTGTTCATTCTTCGTTCTCCCATACATTTACTTGCTAATTTGTAACTAAGACTAATTTTCTAATATGCTTAATTCTAGTTTTACTGTTTCATTACTGCTGTTCTTTTTTAGTATGAACTAATCACTCTTGGGGTGAGGATTAGGAGACTTTATGTGGATGTATCTTTGATGAAAGAGTAAATTGCTGCAACCTCTCTCTTGTGCCTTGTGAATTAAATGTTTAGCTAAGGTTTGTTTGGCCCTCTCATTTTAGTAGTGTTTATTCCAACTTGGAAAAGGGAAGAGTAAACTGATTTCAAGGCATGACACTAGTTCTGATTAAGAGATTTACTTCTCTAAGGTGATTGAGGAGTCTAGGAATAGTCACTCACCTAGTGTTAACAGTATGAGTTAAAATTAAGGGTGTTTAATGGAAATTAAGTGCCTGATTCGCGAGGAAATCTAGAAAGATTCCGTGAGACATACTTTTTGAGCTCTGGTGCAGTTTTGAGCTCTAACATTAAGGTTGCTGAAGCATAATTTCGTCCCTAATCCTATCCCCTTTTTACTATTTGTTTAAACTTGTGTTGTTGCTGCCTTGCGGTTTCTAGTTTTCTTTTGCATTACTTTAGTAATTTAATTGTTGTCCCTATTTCCTAATTCAATTATTCATTTCATTTATGTTGGTTACCTTTACTCATTAAACTCAACTCAACCCTGTGAATTTCCTACAACTAATCCCTGAGGAGACGATTAAAATCATTATCACTTGCTGCTTAGATTGTGTATGCTTGCAAAGTTTAGGAGTGTTTTCTTAATAATTTACACACCCCTTTTAAGCAAACAAGTTTTTGGCGCCATTGCCGGGGATTAGTTTGATTTTTACTTTGCTTGAGTTGTTTTTAGTGATTTTTGAGCTGAAAGAAAGGTCTAACTAAGGTGTTTCTTCGTTTTCAGGTGCTGTAATTGTGCATGAATGATTTCCCAGGTTTAGAATTTTTCCTAGATCCTGAACCTGAGAGAACATTTCATAGAAGAAGGAGGATTTTAAAGGAAAGAATGGCAGATTTTCGTGGAGGTCCTGTAGATCCTAATAATCCTCAAGTAAACCCTGGAAACCAACCATGGCCAAGAAGGCTTTAGACCACCTTTAGTTGAACCCCAAGCTATGGTCCCTGCCAATGTTATTGTTTTAGCAGATGACAGGGAGAGAGCTATTAGAACCTATGCCAATCCCTTGGTTGAAGAGCTAAATCCTGGGATCATTAGGCCAGAAATCCAAGCCCCAACGTTTAAGCTTAAACCTGTCATGTTCCAAATGCTCCAAAACATTGGACAGTTTCATGGTCTATCATCTGAAGATCCTCACTTGCATTTAAAATCATTTCTAGGGGTTAGTGATTCTTTTAAACTTCAAGGAGTGCCCAAGGATGCTCTAAGGTTGAGTTTGTTCCCTTACTCCCTTAGAGATGCAGCCAAGACATGGTTGAATACACTTCCTCCTGGGGCAGTTGACTCTTGGAACACCCTTGCTGAAAAATTCCTCATTAAGTATTTTCCACCGACTAGGAATGCTAAGTTTAGGAATGATATCGTGGCTTTCCAGCAGTTGGATGATGAATCCTTGAGCGAACCCTGGGAGAGATTTAAGGATTTGCTTAGGAAGTGTCCTCATCATGGACTCCTTCATTGTATTCAAATCGAGATATCTTACAATGGCTTGAATACAACCACTAAACAAGTTGTGGATGCTTCTGCAAATGGGACTCTTTTATCAAGAACCTATAATGAAGCATTTGAGATACTGGAGAGAATATCCTCAAACAACCGTCAGTGGGCTGATTCAAGGAGCTCCCAAGGTAAAAAGGTTAGAGGCATGTTGGAGTTAGATGCTTTAACCGCTATAAATGCACAAATGGCATCCATGGCCAATATGCTTAAAAACCTTACTGTTGGAAATGCAACTCAAGTTTCCCGTAATGTTCAGAATGCAGCTATGGTAAACCAAGTAGTAAGTTCTGAGTCATGTGTTTATTGTGGCGAAGGACATACATTCGACTGTTGTCCTAGTAACCCAACCTCAGTATACTATGTTGGGAACCAAGGTACTCAAAGGAGCAATCCCTATTCTAATACTTATAACCTAGGCTGGCGGAATCACCCTATCTTTGCTTGGGGAGGTCAGGGAAGTAATTCTCAAGCCCCTCAAGTACAACAAAAAGTGAGTTATCCACCAGGTTTTGGGCATCAGAATCAGCAGGCCTATGGTAATCAGCAGCCGATGATCCAGCATCAGAGGGTTGTAACCGCCACGCAGCATATTCCAGGTACTTATCTTGAAAGTTTGCTGAAGGAATATATGGCTAAGAATGATGTTGTCATTCAAGGGCAACAAGCCGTTATTCAAAGTCAACAAGCTTCGATGAGAAACCTCGAAGTGCAAGTGGGGCAACTTGCTAATGAGATAAGGTCTAGGCCTCTAGGTAAGCTCCCTGCAGATACTGAACTTCCAAAAAGGGAAGGGAAGTAACAAGTGGAAGTTATAGAGTTAAGGAGTGGAAAACCTTTAGCTAAGCCGGAAGAGAACAACAAGAACAACCATAAGGGGAAAGAAGTAGCAGTGCAATTCGAAGAAAGGAAGGAAACACTGAAGAACCCTAGTGACGTAGAGGTTGAGGAAGTTGAGGAATTACCAAGAATACAAACAAGGTATGCTTGCACAGTTTAGGAGTGTTTTCTTAATAATTTACACACCACTTTTAAGCAAACAAGTGTACTCGTCAATATCATAATCAGGTAAACAAAAATACCTGTTAATGGACACTAAATCGAATTGGATGCATTTCCCTTGCACGGTGGTGTGCATGTTGGCGTAGAATTCCCGCACAAGGGGAATCACTTCTGTCTCAGGTTGTTGCACCAACAACTCGCAATGTCTCTGTTTAATGTTATTGTAGATGTCCTGGTGATGGGAGTCATCAGGGGCAATGCCCTGCTAAGGAACCAGAGTGTGGTTCACTACATAGCTCTAGTAGCGACCCGCAATGTCATCATCCACGAACCTCTGCTCATCATATGCTGAACTGGAACTGGTGGTCGTCTTTGTTCTCTTAGGTGCAATGTGTGACTAGTGCAAAAAAAGAACTAACCAATGACAAGCAACAAAGTTAGTGCCAACAAGAGAGGAAAAATAATGAGATGGCCTATGGAAACCACTAGATGGTGCATGAGAAATCTACTAGGCTCATGAGGTAGAAATGAAAATAAACTTTTAAGCTCTCTACGCAAGGATGAGTAAACAAGTGTGAAAAATAGTAATCCAAGGACTCTTTCCACCTATCAAACATGAAATAGAAGTGGAAATACAAAACAAGGAAGCCATGTACAAAAGCAGACTAATTCATCACAACCATATAAGGAGCAAGAGTAAAAATAAGCACAAACCCAAAGACAATCCAAGAAAAACAAATATACATGCCCAATCTAACAATAGGATATAGTTCCCAATTTGCAAGTGAAAACTTCCAAATGACCAAATTAACATGCTAGTGCAACTACAAGTTCAAACAACTAATCACATGCTCATATAGGAAGAATTGTCCAAAGAGAAAGCACAAACACAAAGCTAATACATGTTTCCACCAACATAAGGCAATGGGCAAGAACATTTATTACCAAAATCATCTTCCCAAACTTAAGATCTAGCTTCTCAAGAGTAATAATGCACAAAGGTGACAACAAATTTGGGAACTAACCACAATATATCATGAAAAATCATCTAAGAACAAATTTGGGAACTTCCATCAATTCACCCAAATCCTCTATTATCAAAACTATACCAAGAAAAATCATCGAAGACAAAGATTCATCACCAAAAATAAGAATATAGCTAAAACAAACAACAAATCCCAACCTTAATCAGAGAAACACAAAAAAAATTGAAATAAAATGATAGAGAAATGTTACCCACGGTGGATCTCCAAATTGGTATGAGATTTGCCCCAAAAATATCCAATCTTGCACAAAAGAGGAAGAAAAGTGAGTGGGTGTGGATTAAAGTTAACAATCTTGGAGGAATATTTTGAGAGATTGAAAAAAAAGTGGGGAGAAAAGAGAGGAGAAGAGAGAAATTTGGGCAAAAAATGGCCCAATCGATGAAATCTGGAATTTTTAAATTCCAGATTATGACACAACAACAGTAACGATGAGCGGCGTTACAACGCGCTCCTCACGTCGCGTGGCTGGTAAAGCGTGTGACGTCGTAACGCCAGCGCAAGGGTTGCAACGCTTGGTTAAGCATTGCGACGCCGTTTCGAGACTTGCTTTTTTTTCGCCTGAAAACAGAAAACAAAAAGATATCAAATAACTAAGAGATAAATAATAACAAGAAACAAAATAACTGAATTAAAATAAAATCTTACAAGAAAATCATTCCTCAACACCGCAGTAATGTTTCACACGTTGCCCATTGACTTTGAACAGTGCTTTATCCTTGCCTTGCAACTCAATTGTTCCATCAGGAAATACTTCCTTCACAGCAATGGACATGACCACCTTGATTTCAATTTACCTGGGAACAAACGTAAATCGGAGTTAAAAAGGAGAACTTGCTGACCAAAAGAAAATGTTATATTTTTGATCTATTGATCATGCCAACAAGTTGTTCGCTCTTTATATAACTTGGCGTTCTCATATGCTTGATTTTTTAACTCCTCCATCTCATTAATTTGCATCAATCTTTGCTCGCCCGCCTTCTGAAGATCAAAGTTAAGTGTTCTGATTGCCCAGTAGGCTTTATGTTCCAACTCCATAGGTTAGTGGCATGCCTTGCCAAACACCAATCAGTACGGTGATGTACCTATCGGTGTTTTGAAGGTTGTGCATGCTGGGATTTATGCCCTAAACTTGTGTAATTTTGATTAATTAAATAAAGGGTTATTTGTTTTGATAGAATTGCAATCTTGCTTTATAAATCCAATAAACTAAGCTCCAAGGTTATAACATATATCTGGAACAACAGTGTAGTGGACACTATTTGAATTGTGTTCAAGAATATAACCCAAATGGTCTATGGTATAAGAATAAGGTTGGAAACCTCATTCTAGAAACACCATGGATGCAACCCATTTTGTAATTAGTACAAATGATGTAATCCAACTCATTCATGTAGTTGACATGCGAGTGGGGGCATCCTGAATCGAGAGGTCATACAACACCGGACCAGAAATTATTAGTCTAACCAGTGTAACACCGTTAACAAGATAAGACTAGTAATTTATAGATCATCATTAGTTACTTGACCTGAATCCTGTGCAAGTTAAGAACTCCTTCTTGTAAAGGTTTGTCCTTACACTAGTATGGGTGAGACTTGCCTATTGCCGACTCAATAAGCCTACCTTTCTTCGGACAAAACCTCGTATGTAGCTGGGAACTTAACTGTGCATGATTGAATTCACTCATTCCTACACTAGGGAATTAGATAGGTTGATCCCTTAAGATCTGACTCCAGGTCTTGAACAACAGGGCCCCGCCCTCTATGAGGGTATGAGTCTATGGTAGGACCTTAGACTTGTTGTTCATTAGAGGATCAGTGGAGCTTAAGAAACAAAGAGGTAATCACAGGGGTAAAACGACAATTTGACTCAGCTGTGATTACGAACAACCTGTAAAGGGTCGACTCATGGGTAATGATTATATCAGTGGACACAATATAATCTACAGTGAGGAGAGTGCAGCTACAAGTCTATAGTGGAGTGAGTTGTAGTTAATGAATATTGATTAACTGGATCAAAGAGTTTGATCTGTTAATCTCATATCATTGGAGCTCATGAACTGTAGGTTCATTAGGTCCCTCTGTTGGCTCAACATGGTTATATTGAGGGTATAAAGTTAGGAATGAAATTGAAGTGTTCAATTTCATACCTGAGGTGTTATATCAATTGTATATGATATAATTGATATAATGTATAGTTTTAATGTGAATTAGATTCACATATAAAGCATATACTAATGAGAGAATGAAAGAAGGGTAGGATTGTCATTTCCAACCTATTTCGTTATATATATATGGTTGCATGACATGCAACAAGGTTAAGACATTGTGTGCCATTTGATTGTGTTGTTGGAAAGGTTCAAAAAACCACAATCTCTCTCTCTCACAACATCTCATTTTACCTAAGGGGAACCTACATTCCTCCCTTACCTAGAGAACAACGGAGAAGATCCAGTGGTCGTGTCTTAGTCTGTTTGTGTTCCAGTTGCTAAGATCGTGATCGTGGGAGAAAGGAGAACAAGAAGAAAAGTTCTTCAAAGGTACAATTTCTTGCTATCCATATTTTGTTTATATGCTTAATCGAGTTAGTTTCGTTCTTGAATGAAATCGTTGTAGCTAAATCGAGAGCACGCGATTCACAATCGCTTCCGCTGCGGGATTCGATTCCCTTTAATTGGTATTAGAGCCCATTTGCGTTCTTGATTTATGTTCTGGATTTTTCAAGAACGAGGTGGGATTTACTATTTTGCATGAGATGTATGAACGGTTTTGCAAATTAGATGATTTCGATTTTGGCACTTAGATTTATAATTTTTACATCGAATTGTTCAATGTAAGAGCCCAGAGTTTTGGGAAAATTTAATTGTAAATCGAGTCTGTATGTCCGTGTCGATCGAGGCAAGGTTGTTGCTGGGAAGATAGGAGCGAAAACGAGCAAGGAATAGAAGATTCCACATGCTGTCTGAGTGCAGCGTTGCAACGCTGTTCATTGGTGTTCAACGTTGCGCTTCCGGAAGGAGGAGCGCATTAGAGGCAGCGTTGCAACCCTGAAGGCGTTTCGCAACGTGCTCCAACGGGCAGAAACGGACAACTTACAACGTTGCAACGCTGCAATCAGCGTTGCAACGCCGAAGGCGTTTCAACGAGCATCAACGGGCGGAAACGTTTTTGTATTATTTTATATATTAGTTATAAAAACGTTTTATATTTAATATATTTATTTAATTAATTTTTGATTAATATAATCTTATTATATTTATTAAAATTAATTTTAGGGTAGCAAAATTGGTCTAATTTTTTTATTTGAATTTTGCAATTGTTGTGTAATTATTGCCATGCATAATGTATGCTTTTATTTTATAAATCACACCTTAGGTTAAGCATTTTCATGCATCATTTATAATGTAAAAAGTTATATTATATAGTTTACATCATTAATTAATATAAAGTCGTTATATTAATTTATGGATAGCATTGACATGCATTGTATATCATGAGATGATTATGGTAGGAATGCCTTATTATTCATGTAATGAATGATCAAGCACTATAACATAGTATGCATGTCACCTAAGGTTAATTATTAGTTTTAAAATGTTTAGAACTTGAAAATAACCATAGGTTATCTAGTTCTAAGTAGATTAGAATTAGGAACCAAGTAATTTATAAGCTATGATTAAAAGAGCAACTCTGTCTATGAAAAGTTTTGTCTAGGCTGGGGTATTTAAGCTGATGGAAACGGAACACCCTTACATGGGAACTGACCTGGGAGTGAAATTTAATATGAGAGTTTATAAATTACAGTATCATCAACGGATTTATTAACGGGTTAAA
The DNA here is from genome assembly GCA_036507285.1 of Trichosanthes cucumerina. Taxonomy (NCBI): domain Eukaryota; kingdom Viridiplantae; phylum Streptophyta; class Magnoliopsida; order Cucurbitales; family Cucurbitaceae; genus Trichosanthes; species Trichosanthes cucumerina. The sequence goes on from CM071837.1 coordinate 6,992,901, forward strand.
TAAACTAGAAATCCTAGATTTAATATAATGAGTTATATTAACAAACTTAAGATAAAATCAATATAAGAGTTATATTGATTATCGATATAAGGGTTATGTTGAAAGAGTTAGGTAAAAACCATTAGCCGGGACTTAGCCTAAGTGAGATTCCTATAAACTTTAAAGTATTTAGTGGGAGGAAAAGTGTATGAGATACATATTTTTCCACCTACGTTATCTCCAGAAAATTCACACCGTGGGACTAATACTTGGCCCCGTAGCGCAAATGGGAGCGTCCCCCTTCGGCTGGTGTTTGTATGAGTCAATATCAAGGTGAATGGAGAGCACACTTATAGTGAGTGAGAGCAAGTTTAGTGAAAACAAAACCTACGGTCTCTTTTGTCGGTTTACACCGTTAGACTACTATGGTCAACCTGCTAGTTTGGGTTGGACGAGACTATCCCTTCGGAGGGCTTGATCATAGGGGATGGTGAAGGGAATGAGAATCTCCGCGCAGCGGAAGACGATCGAATCGTCGTGGTATCATCGTGCTACATGCTTATTAAAATGATCTAACTATTAGATCTAGGCTAAACATGCTGAAATTTTACAGCAAGAAGAATAACTTATTTGTTGTAGACCGATTTAGCAACCTCTCCTTGTAGATCACGAACTCTTCGCGCTTCTCGATCTCCACGAACTCTCCCCACGAACGGATCCAAAACACTACCAAATGATCTTCTTGGTTGTTCTCTTTTGGAGAAGGGAAGTTGGTGGAAACTTTTGAGTTTTGGAAAGAGTGGAGAAATGAGAGAATGAAGAGAGTTCACTTTTGGATTCTTAGGTCAAAATCCAAAAATGAGAACTTGGTTTACAAAATCCATCTTACAAAGGGTTTAAATAGTGGAATGATGAAGTTCACAACTTCACATAATTACCACTTTACCACAACCATATGTTATGTAAATCTCATTTACATAATTATATAATATAAAATATATCATATTTTATGTTGGAAATCTTATTTGCAATAATTGTGGATTTAATCAAATTGAATAACATTAAATTTATTTTCTCTCTTTCAATTTCTCCAATTAGCCTTTAATTCAACAATTAGGCCAACACATAGTTTATTTTGAATCTCATTCATATTAAACGATATATTATATCATCTATATGATATAATTACTCTTAAAGTGAAATTGAACACTTCAATTTCACACCAAAACATTAACCCTTCTTTTATCCCAGATTGAGCCAACCAAGAGACCTAATGGACCTACAGTGACGTGCTCCAATGATTTGAGGTTGACCAGTCAAACTCTTTGACCCGGTCAACTAATATTCATTAGCTACAGTAACTCTCCACTAAAGCCTGTAGCTATACTCCCATCAGTGTAGAATATCACGTGTCCACTGGTATAACCAATACTCATGAGTTGACCCTTCACAGATTGTTCGTAGACACGGCTAGGTCAAATTACCGTTTTACCCTTGTGTCTACATCTTGTTCCTTAAGTCACCACTGCTCCTTTAATGAAAAACATATTGTGATGGTCCAACCATACACAACACCCTTCTCGGGCCAGTGAGAAGGTGGGCGCCCGTTGTCCAAGCCACAGAGACAAAGACTTAAGGGAACAACCCCTCTAGTTTCCCTATAGGAGGGAACGAGTGAATTCCATCTCGCGTAATTTGGTTCCCAACTCTCTACTTGGGTACCTAAGAAGATAGGCATATTGGGCGAGTGACTGAGACCACCCTCACGCGTACTAATCAAAGGGCGGACCTCTGGTGAGATGTGTCCATGTCTACGCTTCGAGTGATTCGTGTCGAGTCACTAATGGTCATCTACGAATTTATTAGTCTTTTCACAATGCGATGTTATATCGATAAGTCTAATAATTCACGGTCCTGGCTTTGTACAATCTCATTGTATGCAGGGATGCCCCGACTCGCATGTGTCAACCACATGAACGAGTCGAGATCACCTCGTTTGTATCTAATACAAAGCGGGTCGCATCCACAGTGTATCCAGGATTAGGTCTCCAACCCCATCCTTATACTGTAGACCGTTCGGGTCATTAACTCGAACGTGATCCTCCTTGTGTGGCAACTACACACCGCTCAAGTTCTAGTTCTCTCATATATTCAATGACCCTGGAGCTTAGTTTATTGGAAAGGTTTAAAATATTTGCGAGACACAAAGTGAAGAAAAGAATAACTCTTATTAATTTCAAAACAGTATTTTACAAACACGAGATTAAGACAGAAATCCCAACAAACTCCCACTTGGACTAAGCTAGTGGAGAAGGTGCATTTCCAAAATGTACTTGAGTTACAATAAAAAAATTACAATAAACTAGGGCATTGAATAAACTAGCTCCCCGGATCCAACCCGTAGAGTCACCTCACCCTCTCGCAGCGGTTGCCAGGAATCAATCCACTGAAAAGATGAACAAACGTGGTTAGTGGCGTCTGAATCTAATATCCAGGAAGAGTCATTACTCTCCACTAAACATGTTTCTACCACAAGTAAATCACATTTACCTTGGTTCTTCCTCTCGGCCAGAAATTTGGGACAGTTTCTCTTCCAGTGTCAGCTACCATTGCAGTGGAAACACTTTCCTTTCTCTGCAACCTCCTTGACGTTCTTGCAATTCTGGGCGGCAACACAGTCAGTTTTACCCCTCTTCATCCTCTTTTTCCCTTTCGGGTGTAAAGGAGCAACAGGTTTTGTCACAGAAGTCGAACCCCTGTGATAAGACACCAGAGGCAACATTTGCCTCAGTTCCCCGACCTGTTTAGGACCGAAATTCTGTGAGCTCATTGAGGAGGGTAGTCGAGTGTAGCTAATTTTGTTCGTGAATGACATTGCTACTGGCCCAAGGAAACTCTTCAAGAGTCTCCATAATAAAACTGACCTGGCTCGACTCGTCGATTGAAGCCCCATTCATCTCGGCCAGATTAAAGCGGGTCGTCATGTCTAGAACATGTTCACGGAGAGACGACCCTTCTTTCATCCGAGCGTTGAAAATGTATTTGAGCGAGTCATGCCAGACCTGAAAGTACTGTTGTCCAAACATTTCCTGCAACGTCTCCATGATTTCCTTAGCGGAAACCATCAGCTCATGCTTCTTTGCCAAAACATCATATATGCTGGCAATTAAATAGACCTTGGCCTTTTCATTGGCCCTGATCCATCGATCGTACGTATCGCAAACTACTCGCGATGCAGTCGAGCCCCGCATCTGAGGACACTCCTCAGACAACACAAACTTTATGTCGTCAGTCACCAAAATGGTATTGATGTTGTTTTTCCAGCTCTGGTAATTATCTCCCACTAACTTATCGGAAGCAAGTAAAGCTATAATAGCGCTAGACATTTTTAGCTGAAAAATTTAAGAAAAACTTTGTATTAGTCTCGCAAAAAACTTTTTGAAAAAACCAATCTAAATTTTAGCAAAATTGTTTTCATGATCCCTAGGTCATTCAAAACTTTGCAATGATACCATAAAGGTTTAGAATAACTGCCACCGAAGGGTGAACAAAACACTCCTCCTCTAGGACGAGATTTTCTCGATCAGACCCTAATCCCAGAATAACTCTTATTCCATTAGGCATCCAATTACCATTGTTCGGTCGAATTCATTAACACTCAACGAATTCTGTGAGTGTCACCCTCAATCTTTAAGTTTTCAAGTATCCGTCCTAACAATAGCCACCGAAGGGTGAACTAAGAAGGAAAACCAACAAGGAAACTGTATCCCTTTCGGGAATTCACTATGTTCCGACTCCTATGATCAAGCCCTCCGAAGGGATTGTCTGGTCCAGGCTAAACTAGCAGGCAGATCATAGGTGTCTCACGGTGTGAATCGAAAGAAGAGACCGTGGGTCTCGCTTTCACAAGTCCCGCTCACACTCACTATATGTCACACCCCGTCCCAGCTTAGTTGCCAAACCTAGGAAGAGATGCAAAGACAAAGAAAACCAAACCTCTTGTTGGCTTTCCTTGACTAACCCTAGACTTAACATAAATTAAACATAACACAAAATGTGTGAACAAGCAAAATTAAGCACTTATATACACTTAAATATGAAACACATTCACTTCCATTACTATGTTATTTAGGTAATCATAAAGTTTCCAAGTTTATTACAACCCATCTAATATGTTCTCACTACAAACCATATACAAAAGAAAGTATATATACAAGGAGCTAAATGGCGTGGTGGCAAATAGATCTTGTTAAGGCTAAGCACTGGAATCTCGTCTGCTACCTGGGAAGAGTAGACATAAAGAAAACGTGAGGTAGGAAGCCCAGTGAGTGTCTATTATAAGCTCACAGGTGAAGCATAATAATGGCAGACTATAAGTAGAAAATAGCTTAACATCTGTTTGTAACATAAACAAACCATGCTTCCAATTTACAGGTTAAAGTCACCATTTACGCATAACACACAACTCATAATGTAGTATTATATTGAGGGTAGATAGATCAATAATGTAGAAGCTCATAATAATAAAACACATGGCATGATACCACTTTTGAAACATAGAGGTGGTAGAGTTACATTTGTACCAATAAGGTTCATACCTCTCTCACGTGCACGTGGAATACATTTGGCCCTTTGGTTTTCCCTAATACCTTCTCTATGTCCTTCAGAATTAAGGTAAGACCATTTCCTACTCGAATACCTTCTCATTGTCCTTAAGTATCGGGAAATTATGATTCATTCCCCCCTAAATACCTTCTCGAATGTCCTTCTGTATTAGAGGTTAACCACAAACAAGGGCATAATTTGTTTACCATGGAAATCATGTTTTTATAACACATACAACAATTTCTTGACATTTTCACATTATCATCTAAACATGTTCCCAAGTGGATTTACACAAAACATTCTCTAAAGGAAAGCATACTTTCATAATTTAGTTTCCATACTTGGATTTATAGTTACAACTAATTCAAAGCATGCTTAGGTTCCATAAAGAACTTTATATTAGAAACTCCATGAAACTATACATAATTAGTTCAAACAAGATTCAATGATCATCAATTATGTTTTTGAAGTAAAACATAGGTTAAGCATAATTCTAAAATAGAGTCACTCACAATCACCAAAAGAGTTCCAAGGGTTATACGCTTTTCCTATCTCCGTTTGCCCTGAAAATAAAATTAGTAATATCAATTCTTTCCCCTATGCACCTTAGAAACAGATCTACTTCAGTCCCATAACTCAATTCAGAATAGCCATACACACACTTTGTTGTAAGGTATATAGAAATGGAGGAGAATCTCCTTCAATCTTTTGCTAGCAGTTTTTCCCTTGCACCTAAAATTACAGGTTCAACTTTCAGCTTGGGTTCCTCAACATTTATCAAAACAACCACCAAATATTTTTTGATAAACCTCAAGGACAAAATCTTAGCTTACTTACCTCAAAGTTTCAGCTTCTAATTCCTCCTAATGAGATCAAAATAGACTGAACTCCTCACACTGTTCTGCTACCCGAGAACATTAAACACCTCTCACTGTTCTGCACCTTTCTTCTTTGTCCTCTATGGGGTTTCCCTAAAGTCGAGCAGTTTCGTATTCTACACTCAATCTATGAGATTTTGACTAAAAAATCAACGAATTTGACTCAGTAAATTGAGAGATATGATCGTTTGAAGATGACCAATTTTCCAGTTGTTTGCTGTTTTTCGGCGAATTTGACAGCACCTACTTGCCATGTTTGACTCCGATGCTTCACCTCCTTTGGCCAGATCCTACTTCAATATTTACATCATAATCACCTTTTTAAAACACCTAAATAAGTGTGTAAATAAATCCTAAGCATTTAGCCAACTTATCCTAAGTTTGTGAGATATAAGATCTTCCATTCAATACATGATGCATCTAAAACTTCTCCAATTGGCTAATGATTTTAACTTACTTCAATGCAACTTTTAATATGCTTATTTCAATGGCTTACCTATCTCCTTATGAAGCTTAGACACATTGTAGCTCCAAATTCAATAGATTCCCAAATCCGATCACGACATCATTTAGTGCATCCTATATGATTTTGCATATTTCAAAACTTCATGAACGAGTGCAAAATGATAAAAGAAAGTAGAGTTTAGGGCTTACAATTTTCTCCCCCCTTAAGAGGAATTTCGCCCTCGAAATTCAGCACGAGAAAAGTTGTGGGTACTTTTCTTTCATTTGGTCTTCGCTCTCCCATGTTGCTTCCTCGACGTCGTGATTTCTCCACAAGACCTTTACCAGTGAAATTGATTTGTTCCTAAGCACTTGTTCTTTTCGATCCAGTACTTGTAGAGGTTCTTCCTCATATGATAGGTTCTCCTTAAGTTGTATTGGCTCTACCTTGAGCACATGTGATGGATCAGAAATGTATTTCCTCAACATTGATACATGGAAAACATTATGTACCCGAGACAATTCTATCGGTAAAGCTAATTTGTAAGCTGATGGCCCTACACGCTCCAGAATCTCGTAAGGCCCTATATATCTCGGCTCAGCTTCCCTTCCTTCCGAACATAAAAATACCCTTCCACGGGGATAGTCTCAGAAACTTTGTCTCCGATTTCAATTCTAAATCTCTTCTTCGTTTGTCAGTGTAGCTCTTTTGTCTATCTTGTCTTTTTCTTGATCTTTCCCTGATAAATTTAACATTCTCCGAGGTAACTTGCACCAACTCTGGCCCTATCGGTTTCCTTTCTCCTACCTCCCCCCAGCAAATAGGGGTTCTACATTTCCTTCCATATAATGTTTCGTACGGTGCCATTCCGATGCTAGAATGATAACTATAATTGTATGCAAACTCCATCAATGATCGGTGAGTCTCCCAGCTTCCTTTATATTGCAATACGCATGCTTGAAGCATGTCTTCGAGGGTCTGAATGGTTCTTTCAGACTGACCGTCGGTTTGTGGATGAAATGTTGTACTAAAGTGCAACTTTGTTCCCAAGGCCTCTTGGAGACTCGGCCAGAACTTGGAAGTAAATCATGAATCCCTATCTGACACAATAGAAATTGGGCTCCGTATTGGCTTACAATCCTGTCAACATATAATTTAGCAAGTTTATCCAGAGTAAAAGTTACCTTGACGGGTAAGAATCGAGCAGTCTTAGTCAACCTGTCTACTATCACCAAAATCCCGTCATAACCACTTTGTGTTCGGGGAAGTCCAAATAAGAAATCCATGGTTACATGCTCCCACTTCCATTCAGGTATTGGGAGTGGATATAGAAGCCCTCCTTGTTTCTGTCGTTCAGGTTTAACCTGCTGACAAATTAAACATTTAGAGACATACTCTGCTATTTCTCGTTTCATTCCTGGCCACCAATAATGGTTCTTTAAGGTCCGATACATCTTTGTACCTCCTGGATGCATCGCATAGGCTGAACGATGTGCTTCTTCTAGTATCGCATTTCTCAAAGATTCATCTTTAGATACACAAAATCTACCATACCTCATCAATGCTCCATCACGCCTTACTTCGTAATCTGCTCTCTGATTCAAGTTCACCTCTTCTATCAATTTCGTCACGGTAGGGTCTTTAGCTTGACTTGAGATAACATCATTAATTAAGGTAGGTCTTACCTGAAAATGAGCTAACAAATTCCCTAGAGCCACTCTAACAGCATTAAGTGAACCCCTACGTTGCTTCGACTTTCTGCTCAGTGCATCAGCTACAACATTAGCTTTTCCTTTGTGGTACTCAATCGTGCAGTCATCGTCTTTTATCAACTCAAGCCACCGCCGCTGTCTCAAATTCAACTCTTTCTGTTCGAAGATATATTTTAAACTTTTATGATTTATGTAAATACAACACTTTTCACCAAACAGATAATGCCTCCAAATCTTTAAAGCCAACACAACTGCTGCGAGCTCCAGATCATGAGTAGCATAATTACATTCATGTTTTTTAACTGTCTTGAGGCATAAGCAATCACTTTCCCATCCTGCATAAGTACACATCCAAGGCCCTGATGTGAGGCATCACAGTAAACCTCAAACTCTTTTCCCGTGGTGGGTAGAGTTAGTACTGCAGTCTTTGTGACAAGTCCTGTTTCTTTAACTCTTGAAAACTTTTTCCACACTTTTCACTCCACTCGAACTTCGTATTCTTCTTTGTCAAACTGGTTAATGGGAGAGCTATCTTCGAAAATCCCTCAACAAAACGTCGATAGTATCCTTCAAGTCCCAAAAAACTACGGACTTCCGTTATTAAAGTGGGATGCTCCCACTTTACTATAGCTTCTGTCTTCTGAGGATCCACTTGAACCCCAACTGCTGACACTACGTGTCCCAAAAACACAACCTATTCCAGCCAAAACTCACATTTACTAAATTTGGCATACAACTTCCGATTTCGTAATGTCTGTAACACTAGTCTGAGATATTCTGCATGCTTCTCTTTACTTTCTGAATACACCAAGATGTCATCAATAAATACTATCACAAACTGATCAAGGTAAGGATGAAATACCCGATTCATGAGATCCATGAATGTTGCTGGGGCATTTGTTAACCCCAATGGCATTACTAAGAATTCATAATGCCCATACCTTGTCCTGAAAAATTCGCTTTTGGTACATCGAAATCATTGATCTTCACCGATGGTAACTTTGATCGTAAATCAATTTTGGAAAACACTCGAGGCACCCTTTTTAGTTGGACGAACAGTCAAACTATGAGGGGCAAAGGATATTTGTTACGTATTGTTACCTTATTCAATTGTCGACAATCAATACATAATCGTAATGTCCCATCCTTCTTTTTAACAAACAATACAGGTGCCCCCAACGGAGATACACTTAGTCGAATATAAACCTTATCCACCAACTCCTGCAACTGAGTTTTCAATTCCTTCAATTCCTTCGGTGCCATCCTATACGGGGATTGAGATATTGGCGTTGTCCCTTGCATCAGGTCTATGGTAAATTCCACCTCTCTATCAGGTGGCAACCCTGTTAGCTCTTCTGGGAAGACATCTATACTCACATACTACTGGAATGTCTTCAGGTTTCGATTTACTCACTGGTGCAAAAACTACATATGCAAGATATGTTGTACAACCTTTCTTCAGTAATTTTCCAGCTTTAATAGTTGATATCATACAAGTGAGTTAGATCTTCCTATGCCCCTTAAACACAACCTAAGTGTCGTCAGATTTACTCAACACAACTTCCTTTCTATGACAGTCCATTAAGGCATGATACCTAGATAAGAAATCAATCCCCAAAATAACGTCGAACCCATGAAGATCTAAGGGAATAAGTTTAGTTGTCATGATCATACCATTCACTTCCACCATACAATTAGTATAAACATTACAAACTATTGACATACCACAAATAGGAGTATAAATACACAGCTCCTCAGATAAAGGTTCTAACTTCGCAACAATGCTAGCAGCAAACATTTTAGAGATAGAATGTGTGGCTCCTGGATCTAATAATGCATGTGCAGGTTTATCACAGATAGAAAGTCTACCCGTAACAACTTCTGGGGCATCATCTGCCTCCTGCTGTGTCATGGCGTCAATCTTCCCCTGTTGTCGTGGTCGACCTACCTGCCCCTTTTGCTTAGCACTACTAGTGTCTTCTCCTCCAGCTGCACCAGTATTTTGCTGCAGGTTCACAGTACGCGATGTAGTTCTCTGTCCCACCATGCCTTCTTGCATTAGTTGGGGGCATTCCCTTTTTAAGTGACCACCTTGCTCACAGTTGAAACATACATTTTCGACACTCAAACATCGACCCCAATGATACTTTCCACAAGTGTCGCATGAAAGGTTTCCTTCTTTGAACTTGCTCTTGACTCACTCAGGTTGCCTTGTGCACGGAGTCCTCGCGATCCCATAAGCAAACTTGATCCCTGCTGCCTTTGTCTTTCCCCACGTCCACCTGTACAAGTCCTTGGAGTAGACTGTCCACAACGATGGGGTTTAAAGCTCCCTTTTCCTGAAACTCCTGGAGTGAATCTCCTATTATCTCCTCGTTGGAATCGGTCTCGTGGTAATTCAACAGAATAAGTGGTATGACCACCACCTACAACCCCTTTTCCCATTCTGTCATCTACTAGGCTTCGCTCTACTCGTAATGTCGTCTCCACAAGCTTTGAGAACTCAACCCACTCTGAACTTGCTGTCACAGGCGTTCTGATCTCTGTTTGTAGACCATTCTCGAACCTCTTGCATCAATCTGTCTCGTTTGCAATAATAGTGCTAGCATACTTTGATAATTATGTGAACTTCTTCTCATATTCTGTTACTGTCATCGATCCCTGAACAAGTCCTAGAAACTTGTTCCTCTTTGCATCACGATAAGAGCTCGGATAATACTTATCTTCAAAGGCCTTTCGAAACTCTTTCCAGCTCCAAGCATCCTCTTTTTTGCTCTCTGCTATCCTCCACCAATCATCTGCTCCTTTCTGGAGTAAGAATGCTGCTAAATCGACCTTCCTGTTTTCAGGGCATCGCATGACCCTAAAACACTTCTCAATAAGATTTAACCAAACCTCAGCATCAGCAGGATCTGTAGTGCCTTCAAATCTTGTTGCCCCTAAGGCTTTCAGCCTTTCAATGCCATACTTCTTTTCTGGATTCGCTTGTGCTGATCCAACACATTCATCTAATCTTCGAGTTATTGTTGTAAAGATTTGTTCCTCCATGTTCACCTCTTGCTGAGGATGACTAGACTCTCCCTCTGATACCTCTCTTCCTCTATCAGCAGTAGCTTCTTGAGTTTCAGTCTCCACTTGCCTGCCTCGTTTGCCACCTCGAGCCATGGTCCTAAATTATACATTCTTATTAAAATAGATAAGACAACAAGCTCCTAGTTTAATGCATGAACCTAGTTCCCTTCCCAAAACCTTTTTCTCTGATACCAAGTTGTCACACCCCGTCCCAGCTTACTTGCCTAACCTAGGAAGAGATGCAAAGACAAAGATAACAAAACCTCTTGTTGGCTTTCCTTGACTAACCCAAGACTTAACTTAAATTAAACATAACACAACATGTGTGAACAAGCAAAATTAAGCACTGATATACACTTATATATGAAACACATTCACTTCCATTACTATGTTCTTTAGGTAATCATAAAGTTTCCATGTTTATTACAACCCATCTAATATGTTCTCACTACAACCCATATACAAAAGAAAGTATATATACAAGGAGCTAAATGGCGTGGTGGCAAATAGATCTTGTCAAGGCTAAGCACTGGAATCTCGTATGCTACCTGGGAAGAGTAGACATAAAGAAAACGTGAGCTAGGAAGCCCAGTGAGTGTCTATTATAAGCTCAAAGGTGAAGCATACTAATGACAGACTATAAGTAGAAAATAGCTTAACATCTGTTTGTAACATAAACAAACCATGCTTCCAATTTACAGGTTAAAGTCACCATTTATGCATAGCACACAACTCATAATTTAGTATTATATTGAGGGTAGGTAGATCAATAATGTAGAAGCTCATAACAATAAAACACATGGCATGATACCACTTTTGAACCATAGAGGTGGTAGAGTTAAATTTGTACCAATAAGGTTCATACCTCTCTCAAGTCCACGTGGAATACATTTGGCCCTTTGGTTTTCCTTAATACCTTCTCTATGTCCATCAGTATTAAGGTAAGACCATTTACTACCCGAATACCTTCTCATTGTCCTTCAGTATCGGGAAATTATAATTCATTCCCCCCTAAATACCTTCTCGAATGTCCTTCAGTATTAGGGGTTAACCACAGACAAGGGCATAATTCGTTTACCATGGAAATCATGTTTTTATAACACATATAAAATTTTCTTGACATTTTCACATTTTCATCTAAACATGTTCCCAAGTGGATTTACACAAAACATTCTCTAAAGGAAAGCATACTTTCATAATTTAGTTTCCATACTTGGATTTATAGTTACAACTAATTCAAAGCATGTTTAGGTTCCATCAAGAACTTTATATTAGAAACTCAATGAAGCTATAAATAATTAGTTCAAACAAGATTCAATGATCATCAATTATGTTTTTGAAGTAAAACATAGGTTAAGTATAATTCTAAAATAGAGTCACTCACAATCACCAAAAGAGTTCCAAGGATTATACGCTTTTCCTATCTTCGTTTGCCCTGGAAATGAAATTAGTAATATCAATTCTTTCCCCTATGCACCTTAGAAACAGATCTAATTCAGTCCCATAACTCAATTCAGAATAGCCATACACACACTTGGTTGTAAGGTATATAGAAATGGAAGAGAATCTCCTTCAATCTTTTGCTAGCAGTTTTTCCCTTGCACCTAAAATTACAAGTTCAACTTTAAGATTGGGTTCCTCAAAATTTATCAACACAACCAACCAAATATTTTTTGATAAACCTCAAGGACAACATCTTAGCTTACTTCCCTCAAAGTTTCAGCTTCTAATTCCTTCTAATGAGCTCAAAATAGACTGAACTCCTCACAATGTTATACTACCCAAGAACATTGAACACCTGTCACTGTTCTGTACTTTTCTCCTTCGTCCTCTTTGTGTTTTCCCTATAGTCGACCAGTTTCGTATTCTACACTCAATTTATGAGATTTTAACTCAAAAATCAAAGAATTTGACTCAGTAAATTTAGAGATATGATCGTTAGAATATTACCCATTTTCCAGCTGCTTACTGTTTTTCTGCAAATTTGACAGCACCTACTTGCCATGTTTGACTCCGATGCTTCACCTCCTTTGGCCAGCTCCTACTTCAATATTTACATCATAATCACCTTTTTAAAACACCAAAATAAGTTTGTAAATAAACCCTAAGCATTTAGCCAACTTATCCTAAGTTTGTGAGATATAAGATCTTCCATTCAATACATGATGCACCTAAAACTTCTCCAATTTTCTAATGATTTTAACTTACTTCAATGCAACTTTTAATATGCTTATTTCAATGGCTTACCTATCTCCTTATGAAGCTTAGACACATTGTAGCTCCAAATTCAATAGATTCCCAAATTCGATCACGACATCATTTAGTGCATCCTATACGATTTTGCATATTTCAAAACTTCATGAACGAGTGCAAAATGATAAAAGAAAGTAGAGTTTAGGACTTACAATTTACTACCCCCTTAAGAGGAATTTCGCCCTCGAAATTCAGCACGAGAAAAGTTGTGGGTACTTTTCTTTCATTTGGTCATCGGTCTCCCATGTTGCTTCCTCGACGACGTGATTTCTCCACAAGACCTTTACAATCTATCATGCAAACTATATTATAACTCTTATAATATACATGATGCATGATTATGTTTAACCTACGGTGGGATTTTAAATCTATATGATATACATTATGCACATAGAAATTAATTAAAATTATACATCTCATGCATAAAATAATTAAATACCAAAATTGGAACGATTTTTGGCACCTAGGGGTAATTATTTAATTAAATAAAATTAATATAACAATTATATTTATTATATTTAATGAAATAATTAAATAAATAATAATTAAATTAATTAAAACGTTTTTAAATAAAAAAAACTAAAAATTAATAAAAAAAACTAAAAAACGGTCAACTTCGCGTGCAATTACTCCTGCAACGTATAAAGCGTTGCAACGCCAAGCTGACGTTGGCGCGTTGAGGCGCGCCCTCAACGCCATGCTTCTTCTGCGATGTCATCTACCCCGCACGCGTTGCGACGGCGTCGTAGGCGCGCGTCTCAACGCCATCGACAGACAGCAATCTCCTTTGTTGTTTCCCGCCCGGTTTTTCGCCTGTTTCCACTTCGATTTCTTCACGATAACTCTTGCCACGAACGACCCTGACTTACAGACTCGATTTACAACAAAATTGCCCAAAACAACGAGCCCTTACATTCATCTCATCAACATAATTGTAAATCTAATCTAGTGCCAAAAACCGAAAACATCCATTTCTCAATCCAAACATTCATCTCATGAAAACATGGTAAATTACCCACCTAAATCTTAATAATACAGTGCATGTATGAAGAACCATCGAGATGGCTCTGATATCAATTGAAGGGAATGAGAATCCCTGCACAGCGGAAGACGATTGAATCGTCGTGGTATCATCATGCTACATGCTTATTAAAATGATCTAACTATTAGATCTAGGCTAAACATGCTGAAATTTTACAGCAAGAAGAATAACTTACTTGTTGTAGACCGATTCAGCAACCTCTCCTTGGAGATCACGAACTCTTCGCGCTTCTCGATCTCCACGAACTCATCCCACGAACGGATCCCAAACACTACCAAATGATCTTCTTGGTTGTTCTCTTTTGGAGAAGGGAAGTTGGTGGGAACTTTTGAGTTTTGGAAAGAGTGGAGAAATGAGAGAATGGAGAGAGTTCACTTTTGGATTCTTAGGTCAAAATCAAAAAATGAGAACTTGGCTTACAAAACCCATCTTACAAAGAGTTTAAATAGTGGAATGATGAAGTTCACAACTTCACATAATTACCACTTTACCACAACCATATGTTATGTAAATATCATTTACATAATTATATAATATAAAATATCTCATATCTTATGTTGCAAATCTTATTTGCAATAATTGTGGATTTAATGAAATTGAATCACATTCAATTTATTTTCTCTCTTTCAATTTCTCCAATTACACCTTAATTGAACAATTAGGCCAACACATAGTTTATTATGAATCTCATTCATATTAAACTATATATTATATCATCTATATGATATAAATACTCTTAAAGTGAAATTGAACACTTCAATTTCACACCAAAATATTAACCCTTCTTTTATCCCAGATTGAGCCAACCAAGGGACCTAATGGAGCTACAGTGACGGGCTCCAATGATTTGGGGTTAACCAGTTAAACTCTTTGACCCGGTCAACTAATGTTCATTAGCTATAGTAACACTCCACTAAAGCCTGTAGCTGTACTCCCATCAGTGTAGAATATCACGTGTCCACTGATATAACCAATACTCATGAGTCGACCGTTCACAGATTGTTCGTAGATACGGCTGGGTCAAATTACCGTTTTACCCTTGTGTCTACATCTTGTTCCTTAAGTCACCACTGCTCCTTTAATGAACAACATATTGTGATGGTCCAACCATACACCACACCCTTCTAGGGCCAGTGAGAAGGTGGGCGCCGCTGTCCAAGCCACCGAGACAAAGACTTAAGGGAACAACCCCTCTAGTTTCCCTATAGGCGGGAACGAGTTAATTCCATCTCGCGTAATTAGGTTTCCAGCTCTCTACTTGGGTCCCTGAGAAGATAGGCATATTGGGCGAGTGACTTAGACCACCCTCACCCGTACTAATCAAAGGACAGACCCCGACAGACAGGAGTTCGTAATACGCTCAGGATTCAGGTCGAGTCACTAATGGTCATCTACGAATTTATTAGTCTTTTACTATCAACGGTGTTATATCAGTATGTCTAACAATTCACGGTCCGGTCTTGTACAATCTCATTGTACAGGATGCCCTCATTCGCATGTCAACCACATGAACGAGTCAGATCACCTCGTTTGTATCTAATACAAAGCGGGTCGCATCCACAGTTTATCCAGGATTAGGTCTCCAACCTCATCCTTATACTGTAGACCGTTCGGGTCATTAACTCGAACGTGATCCTCCTTGTGTAGCAACTACACACCGCTCAAGTTCTAGTTCTCTCATATATTCAATGACCCTGGAGCTTAGTTTATTGGAAAGGTTTAAAATATTTGCGAGACACAAAGTGAAGAAAAGAATAACTCTTATTAATTTCAAAACAATATTTTACAAACACGAGACTAGGACAGAAATCCCAACAGATTGAACAAAGTAGACACCTGAAAGGGATAAAGATTTCCTTAGACTGTTTTTCAATCTAGTCTTCCCTTCGACGGATTTTATTGGAACGAGACTATGGGATCAAAAGATAGAGGGTTACACTCACGGGGTACATAAGTTGTGTATGTATCCTGACCGAAAAATCGTAACTAAAACCTATAGGAATAAGAGTTACTCTAGCATTAGGTTTTGGTCAAGAGTGTCTTCATCCAGAGGAGAAGTGTTTTTGATTACCCTTCGGTGTCATACATTCTAAACCTTTGGAGTATCATTGAAAATTATAAATGACCTAGAAATCATTTGATAATTAGCTAAAACATGATTAGATTAGAGTTATAGCAAGAAACTCATACAAGTTTATTTGTAAATTTTCAGCAAAAATGTCTAGCTCTATAATTTTCTTATTGGGTTCGGAAAAGTTAACCAGATAGAATATAATGATCTTAAGTTTGTGCTAACTAAGGAGTGTAGTTAGGTGTCAGGCTCGAATACGTCACGAAATGTTCCTGATGCATATAATCGATGGATCTAGGCCAATGATAAGGCAAGGGTCTACATGCTGGCAAGTATGTCTGACATATTAGGCAAGAAGCATGAGGGCATGATAACCGCCAAGGAAATCATGGATTCCGTGTAGGGTATGTTTGGACAACAGTCCACACAGGCTCGACACAATGCCCTAAAGTAAGTATTCAACTCAAGGATGCCAAAGCGTACATATGTTTGGGATCATATCCTTGATATGATGGTGCACTTCAACATCACGGAGTCAAATGGTGCTTCCATCGATGAGTCGAGTGAGGTCATTCTTGAAACCCTTTCAGATAGTTTCCTATAGTTTAGAAGTAATATTGTCATGAACAAGCTTACTTTTAACCTTACCTCCCTTCTGAATGAAATCCAAACCTTTTAATCTTTGATGAAAATTCAGGGATCGAAAGGTGAGGCAAATGTTGCTAGTAGGAGTTATCACAGAGGTTCGACCTCTGGGACGAAAACAGTGGCTTCATCTCTTTCTAACCTGAAAGGGAAGAAGAAGAACATGAAAAAGGTTGGTAAAGGGAAACGAGTTGACAATGTTGCCGCCAAGAAGGGCAAGAAAGTCAAAGAAGTTACTGACAAAAGAAAGTGTTTCCACTACAATGAAGACGGGCATTGGAAACAGAACTGTTCGAAGTACATTGCGGAAAAGAAGAAGGAAGGTAAATGTTATTTACATTGCCTAGAAGCTTGTTTAGTGGATGATGATAAAATTGCTTGGATACTTAATTCAGGCGCTACTAATCATGTTTGCTCTTCTTTTCAGGGAATTGATTCCTTGTAGCAGCTACAGAAAGGTGAGATAACACTCCGAGTTGGAAATGGAGAAGTCGTCTCAACTGTAGTTGTAGGCACGATGTAGCTTTATTTTGGCAACAAATATATGTTGTTGGACAATATATTAGTGATACTAGGGTTTACTAGAAACCTTATTTCAATTTCTTACCTCATAGAAAAATGTATTTATGTTTCTTTCTCAATGAATAAAGTGTTTATTTTGAAGAAAGATGTGGAAATATGTTATGCTTCATTAGAAAATGGGTTGTATGTATTAAGGCCTAATTCAGTCAAAATGGTTTTGAAAATTGAATTATTTAAAACTGCAAACGCACAAACTAAGAAACGTAAAATTTCTCTTAAAAGAAAATGCTCGTCTTTGGCATCTAAGATTGGGTCACATTAATCTCAATAGAATTGAGAGATTGGTAAAGAATGAACTTCTAAATGAGGTAGAAGAAAATACTTTACCTGTATGTGAATCATGCCTGGAAGGCAAAATGACTAAATGACCTTTTAGTGGAAAAGGTTATAGAGCCAAAGAACCTCTTGAGCTTATACATTCAGACCTTTGTGGTCCGATGAATGTTAAAGCCAGGGGAGGATATGAATATTTTATCTCTTTTATAGATGATTATTCTAGATTTGGGCATATTTACCTAATACACCACAAGTCTGAAGCACTTGAAAAGTTCAAGGAATTCAAGACTGAGGTTGAAAATCAATTAGGTAAAACTATTAAAACACTTCGATCAGATCGAGGTGGAGAGTACATGGATTTAAAATTCAAGAACTATATGATAGAGAATGGAATTACATCCCAACTCTCAGTTGTAGGCATACAACAACAAAACGGTGTATCGGAAAGGAGAAATAGAACCTTGTTGGACATGGTTCGATCAATGATAAGCTATGCACATCTCCCTAGTTCCTTTTGGGGTTACGCTGTGGAAACTGCAATATACATTTTGAATAATGTGCCCTCAAAAAGTGTTTCTGAAACACCTTTTGAACCCTGGAAAATACGTAAAGGTAGTTTATGTCACTTCAGGATATGGGGTTGTCCAACACATGTGCTTGTGACAAATCCAAATAAGTTGGATTCACGTTCAAAGTTCTGCCTATTTGTAGGATACTCAAAAGAAACAAGAGGTGGTTTATTCTATGATCCTAAGGAAGATAAGGCTTTTGTGTCGACAAATGCCATTTTCTTAGAGGAGGACCACATAAAGGACCACAAACCAAAAAGTACAAATGTGTTGAGTGAGTTAGACGGAACAATAGCAAAGGTTGCTAATAAAACTAGTACGTCAACAAGAGTTGTTGATACTGGTTTGTTTAGTCAAAAGAGTCCATCTCAAGAGTTGAGTATGCCTCGACGTAGTGGGAGGGTTATAATTCAACCTGACCGTTACATGGATTTATCTGAAACCCAAATTGTTATACTAGATGACAAATGCGAGGATCCATTGACTTATAATCAAACAATGGTTGACAAAGACAAAGACAAATGGGTCATAGCCATGGACCAAGAAATGGAGTCTATGTACTTCAATTCCGTTTGGGATCTTGGAGATAATCCTTATGGGGTAAAACCTATAGGTTGGAAGTGGATCTACAAGAGAAAGCGTGGTGTAGATGGAAAGGTTCAAACCTTTAAAGCTAGACTAGAAGCAAAGGGTTATACCCAGGTTGAAAGGGTTGACTATGAGGAAACCATTTCACCAGTTGCTATGGTAAAGTCTATGCGTATCCTACTTGCAATTGTCGCATATTATGACTATGAGGTATGGCAAATGGATGTCAAGACAACCTTTTTAAATGGCAATCTTGAGGAAACATCTACATGGACCAGAGCAAAAGATTTGCAAGCTTAAAAGACCAATTTATGGACTGAAACAAGCCGCTAGGTCCTGGAATATAAGATTTGATGAAGCAATCAAATCTTGTGGTTTTGACCAGAATGATGATAAACCTTGTGTCTACAAGAAAATCATCAAAAGTTTTGTCACATTGTTAATTCTCTATGTGGATTATATCCTACTCATTGGGAACGACGTAGGTTATCTTATTGACATCAAGGAATGGCTAGCTACGCAGTTCCAAATGAAAGATTTGGGTGATGCGCAGTTTGTTTTTGGGATCCAGATTGTCCTGAACTGCAAGAATAAAACACTAGCCTTGTCTCAAGCATCTTACATAGACAAAGTGTTGTCAAGGTTTATGATGCAAGATTCCAAAAAGGGTTTGTTGCCTTTTAGACATGGAATCCATTTGTCTAAGGAACAGTGTCCTAAGATTCCAAAGTGTTGCATCGGCTATTGGGAGCCTGATGTACGCCATGTTGTGTACTATGCCTGACATCTGTTTTGCAGTTATGATGGTCATAGGTATCAATCCAATCCAGGACTTGAACACTAGAAAGGGGTTAAAACAATCCTTAAGTATCTTCGCAGAACAAGGAACTACATTCTAGTGTATGGGGCTAACGATCTGATCCTTACAGGATACACGAATTCTAACTTTTAGACTGATAAAGATTCTCGAAAATCTACATCAGGGTTAGTATTCACTCTTAACGGAGGAGTTGTAGTATGCTGAAGCGACAAGCAAGGATGCATCGCTGATTCCACCATGGTGGTTGTATATGTAGCAGCTAAAGAGGTTGTTTGGATAAGGAAATTCATGCTAAATTTGAAAGTTGTTCCAAATATGACTTTGCCTATCACGTTGTATTGCGATAACAGTGGTGTAGTGACAAATCTAAGGGAACGCCGAAGTCACAAGAGGGGAAATATAATCTCATCCGGGAGATCGTGCATAGAGGAGACCTGATTGTCCAAAAGATAGCCTTAGTGCACAACATTGCTGATCTTTTTACAACGGCTCTCACGGCTAAAGTTTTTGAGAGCCGCCTAAAAGGTCTAGGTTTACAAGTATTCCCTAACTAGGGCAAGTGGGAGTATTTTGTACAAAGGGTTTAACTGCCCTAGTTTAATGTATTTACATTACTATAATGTTTTAGTACTCCACAAGCTTTAGGTCAAGTCGGAGATTGTTGGGAATTATGCCCTAAGCTTATGAAATTTTGATCAATTAAATAAATGGCTATTTGTTTTGATAAAATTACAGTCTTGCTTTATGAATCCGATAAACTAAGCTTCAAGGTTATAACATATATCTTGAACATCAGTGTAGTGGACACTATTTGGATTGTATTCAAGAATATAACCTAAATCATCTATGGTGTAAGAATAAGGTTGGAAACCTCATTCTAAAAATACCATGGATGTGACCCATTTTGTAATTAGTACAAATGAGGTAATCCAACTCATTCATGTAGTTGACATGCGAGTGGTGCATCCTGTATGACGAGTTCATATAAGACCGGACCACAAATTATCAGTGTAACTAGTGTAACACCGTTAACAGGATAAGACTAGTAATTTATAGACGGTCATTAGTGACTCGAGCTGAATCCCGAGCAAGTTAAGAACTCCTATTTATTGGGTTTATCCTTAGACTAGTATGGGTAAGGGTGGCCTGTAGCCGACTCAAAAAGCCTTCCTTCTCAGGGACAGAACCTCGTAGGTAGCTGGAAATTTAACTGTGCAAGATGGAATTCACTCATTCCTACACTAAGAAATTAGATAGGTTATTTCCTTAAGAACTGACTCCAAGTCTTGAACAACGGGGCCCTGCCCTCTATGAGGGTATGAGTCTATGGTAGGATCTTAGACTTGTTTTTCATTACAACATCAGTGGTGCTTAAGGAACAAAGAGGTAATCACAGTTGTAAAACGGTAATTTGACCCAACTGTAATTACGATCAACCTATAAATGGTTGACTCAAGGGTAATGACTATATTAGTGGACACAATATTATCTATAGTGAGGAGAGTGCAACTACAAGACTATAGTGGAGTGACTTGTAGTTAATGAATATTGATTAACTGTATCAAAGAGTTTGATCAGTTATTCTCATATCATTGGAGCTCATGAACGGTAGGTCCATTAGGTCCCTCCGTTGGGTCAACATGGTTATATTGAGGGTATAAAGTTAGTAATTAAATTGAAGTGTTCCAATTTCATACATGAGGTGTTATATCAATTGTATATGATATAATATATATAGTATATAGTTTTAATGTGAATTAGATTCACATATAAACCATATACGAGAGAATAAAGGAAGGGTAGGATGGTCATTTCCATCCTATTTTCTTATATATATGGTTGCATGAGATGCAACTGGGTTAAGAAATTTTGTGCCATTTGGTTGTGTTGTTGGAAAGGTTCGAAAGACTACAATCTCTCTCTCTCAAAATATCTCATCTTACCTAAAGGGAACCTACATTCCTCCCTCACCTAGAGAACAACGGAGAAGATCCGGTGGTAGTGTTCGTAATCTGTTGGGTTCGTGTTGCTAAGATTGTAGAAGTGGGAGAAGAAGCACTTGAACAAAGGTTGTTCAAAGGTATATTTCTTGTTGTCCATATTGTGTTTATATTCTTAATCTAATTAGTTTCGTTCTTGAATGAAAACGTTGTAACTAAATCGAGAGCGCGCGATTCACAATCGCTTCTGCTGTGAAATTCGATTCCCTTCAGTCCAACACATGTGCTTGTGACAAATTCAAATAAGTTGGATTCACGTTCAAAGTTATGCCTATTCGTAGGATACCCAAAAGAAACAAGAGGTGGTTTATTCTATGATCCTAAGGAAGATAAGGTTTTTGTTTCGACAAATGTCATTTTCTTAGAGGAGGACCACATAAGGGACCCCAAACCAAAAATTAAAGTTGTGTTGAGTGAGTTAGACGGAACAATAGCAAAGGTTGCTAATAAAACTAGTACATCAACAAGAGTTGTTGATACTGGTTTGTCTAGTCAAGATAGTCCATCTCAAGAGTTGAGTATGCCTCGACGTAGTGGGAGGGTTATAATTCAACCTGCCCGTTACATGGGTTTATCTGAAACCCAAGTTGTTATACTAGATGACAACTACGAGGATCCATTGACTTATAATCAACCAATGGTTGACAAAGACAAAGACAAATGGGTCACAACAATGGACCAAGAAATTGAGTCTATGTACTTCAATTCTGTTTAGGATCTTGTAGATAAACTAGATGGGGGTAAAACCTATAGATTGTAACTGGATCTACAAGAGAAAGCATGGTGTAGATATAAACGTGCAAACCTTTAAAGCTAGACTAGTAGCAAAGGGTTATACCCAGGTTGAAGGGGTTGACTATGAGGAAACCTTTTCACCTGTTGCTATGGTAAAGTCTACACGTATCCTACTTGCAATTGTCGCATATTATGACTCTGAGTTATGGAAAATGGATGTCAAGAAAACCTTTTTGAATGGCAATCTTGAGGAAAAAATCTACATGGACCAACTCTAAGGGTTCATTGAACCAGGACAAGGGCAAAAGGTTTGCAGGCTTAAAAGGTCAATTTATGGACTGAAACAAGCCTCTAGGTCCTGGAATATAAGATTTGATGAAGCAACCAAATCTTATGGTTTTGACCAGAATGATGACGAACCTTGTGTCTACAAGAAAATCATCAATAAGTTTTGTCGCATTCCTAATTCCGTATGTTGATGATATCCTACTCATTGAGAATGACGTAGGTTATGTTACTGACATTAAGGAATGACTAGATACGCAGTTCCAAATGAAAGATTTGGGTGATGCGCAGTTTGTTCTTGGGATCCAGATTGTCCAGAACCGCAAGAATAAAACACTAGCCTTGTCTCAAACATCTTACATAGACAAAGTGTTGTCAAGGTTTAAGATGCAAGATTTCAAAAAAGGCTTGTTGCCATTTAGACATGGAATTCATTTGTCTAAGGAACAGTGTTCTAAGACACCTCAAGGAGTTCAGGATATGAGATGGATTCCTTATGCATCGGCTTTCGGGAGCCTGATGTACGCCATGTTGTGTACTAGGCCTGACATCTGTTTTGTGGTTGGGATGGTCAGTAGGTATCAATCCAATCCAGGACTTGAACACGAGACAACGGTTAAGACAGTCCTAAAGTATCTTCGGAGAACAATGAACTACATGCTTGTGTATGGTGCTAAGGATCTGATCCTTAAAGGATACACGGATTCTGATTTTTAGACTGATAAAGATTCTCAAAAATCTACATCAAGGTCGGTATTGACTCTTAACGGAGGAGCTATAGAATGGCGAAGCGTCAAGCAAGGATGCATCGCTGATTCCACTATGGAGGCCGAATATGTAGCAGCTTGTGAAGCAGCTAAGAAGGTCGTTTGGTTAAGGAAATTGATGCTAAATTTTGAAGTTGTTCCAAATATGATTTTGTCAATCACGATGTATTGCGATAACAGTGGTACAGTGGCAAATTCGAGGGAACCCCTAAGTCACCAGAGGGGAAAGCACATTGAGCTGAAATATCATCTCATCTGGGAGATCGTGCATAGAGGAGACGTGATGTCACGAAGATAGCCTCAGAGCACAACATTGCTGATCCTTTTACAAAGGCTCTCACGACAAAAGTTTTTGAGAGTCACCTAGAAGGTCTAGATTTACAAGTCTTCCCCAACTAGGGCAAGTGGTAGTATTTTGTACAGAGGGTTTAAATGCCCTAGTTTATTGTATTTAAATTACTGTAATGTTTTAGTACTCCACAAGCTCTAGGTCAAGTGGGAGATTGTTGGGATTTATGCCCTAAACTTGTGTAATTTTGATCAATTAAATAGTGTGTTATTTGTTATGATAGAATTGCAGTCTTGCTTTATAAATCCAATAAACTAAGATCCAAGGTTATAACATATATCTTGAACATCAGTGTACTGGACACTATTTGAATTGTGTTCAAGAATATGACCTAAATGGTCTATGGTATAAAAATAAAGTTGGAAACCTCATTCTGGAAACACCATTGATGCGACCAATTTTCTAATTAGTACAAATGAGGTAATCCAACTCATTCATGTAGTTGACATGCGAGTGGGGGCATCCTGTATGAAGAGTTCATACAAGACTGGACCCCAAATTATTAGTCTAACCTGTGTAACACCGTTACTAGGATAAGACTAGTAATTTATAGATGGTCATTAGTGACTCGACCTGAATCCTGAGAAAGTTAAGAACTCCTGCTTATAGGGATTTGTCCTTAGACTAGTATTGGTGAGTGTGGCCTGTAGCCGACTCAATAAGCCTACCTTCTAACGGACAGAACCTCGTAGGTAGCTGGGAACTTAACTGTGCAAAATGGAATTGACTCATTCGTACACTAAGGAATTAGATAGGTTGTTTCCTTAAGAACTGACTCCAGGTCTTGAACAACGGGCCCCACCCTCTATGAGGGTATGAGTCTATGGTAGGACCTTAGACTTATTATTCATTAGAGGATCAGTGGTGCTTAAGGAACAAAGAGGTAATCACAGGGGTAAAATGGTAATTTGACCCAAACTGTGATTACAAACAACCTGTGAAGGATCGACTCATTGGTAATGATTATATTAGTGGACACAATATAATCTATAGTGAGGAGAGTGCAGCTACAAGTCTTGAGTGACTTGTAGTTAATGAATATTGATTAACTAGATCAAAATCAGTTAATCTCATATCATTGGAGCTCATGAACTGTAGGTCCATTAGGTCCTTCGTTGGCTAAACATGGTTATATTGAGGGTATAAAGTTAGGAATGAAATTGAAGTGTTCAATTTCAGTCATGAGGTGTTATATCAATTGTATATGATATATAATATACCAAACTCCCACTTGGACTAAAACGTCTGTGGGGTAAAACATGTTGAGCAAAGAAAAACTGCCCTACTGTACAACCCGTAGTCCTAGACTCTCTAGGTAAAGTTTTAATATAGTGAATTTGAGTACGAGTATCGTCCAAAGGATTGGGTTATTTAATTCAATTAATTCCTATTAATAACACCATTCAATTTTATCAAGAAAATTAAACTTAAGGTGAAGTGAAACACAAAATCAAAGAGTGAAAATTGAGAAAAATCAGAAGAGACAAATATCTTAAGGAGTAGATTTCACCAATTAATTAACTATTTTCTTGAGATCATGCTAATGGGTTATTGCACTATTTTTTTAAACCAAGAAACTAATATATAAAATAACCTCTCTCGAGGCAAGTGAATCTCATTCAAGACATAGAATTAAACATATCTATTCAACCTAAAAATCAAACATGACACTAAGTTCTTTTCTTAAGGGTTTATAATAACGCTTCAATCATTCTCATGTTAACGTAACTATAAGTCACGCAATTGAGATCAGATCTAAAATATCTTTCACCAGAGTAATTTCAGACCTAAGAACAAATAAACTGTGATCAAGAGTCTATAAGCATTAAGGAGGCAATTGTATGAATAAAAGCATTACAATAAACCAAAACCAGTCAATTCAACAAAATACCATAATTAAAAGGTTATATTTATCCCTAAGATAACAAGTTTAGCTACTCATGTCCACTATAAATCCTACTAAACTCAAATACAAAACCATAATTCATTAATCAAAGTGAAAAGAATGAAGAAAGAGCTCTCGTGGCGTGAACGGCAACGATCCCGACGCCTATCACGAACTTCGAGCTCTAAAAGTCTTGTACTTGAAATCTCGCCAAAGTCTTCTTACAACCCCTCACAATGAATCTTAGACAATGGTATTCAAATCCCTTCAAAAAAAGCCCTCCCAAAACAAGAGGCATAATTTCTCTTTTATAATATCGGCACGGCGTTGGAACACTACACCGTGCCCTAGGCAAATAAATAAAAAAGGAAAAAATCTTGTAGCGTTGAAATGCTGCTACACTCGCGCGCCTTTTGCTTATCGAAGTAGCGTTGCAACGCTGGAAGGCAGCGTTGCAACGCCATCGCTACGGGTCTTCAAGGTGTCTTTGTTGTTTGCGGGGCGTTGCAACGCTACAATGCCACTGACATAAGCTCTCAAGGTTGAATGGTTGCACGCAGGGCGTTGCAATGCCATCTTCTCGGGTTTGATTCCTTGTTCTGGCCTTTCTCCTTCCATTCAATCTCCTTTTTAGCTCCTTTAAACATACTTTGACTCCTTTTTCGCCCATATTGTTCCATCTATCCTTGTATTGCTCTTTATCTTGAAATTCAACAATTTAAACACATGAAAGCCCTGAAATTATCACAAAACTAACATAATTTAAGCCTAAGGATAGCACATTTTGTGTGCTATCAGGCACAAACCTTAACAGTTACACCTAGTGGTTACTATTTTGTTGTTTGGTCTTATGTAATCTTATTACATAGGATATCCCCACGCACATGTCGTCTACACAAACACGTTAGGATCACTGTGTTTGTAAACGAATCAATGAATCTTAGAGAATGGTATTCAAATCTCTCCAAAAAAAGCCCTCCCAAAACAAGAGGCATAATTTCCCTTTTATAATATCGGCTACACCGTGCCATAGGCGAATAAATGAAAAAGGAAAAAATCTTGTAGCATTGCAACGCTGCTACCCTCGCGTGCCTTTTGCTTATCGAAGTAGTGTTGGAACGCTAGAAGGCAACGTTGCAACGCCATCGCAATCTTTAGTCGTGAGAGTCTTTGTAAACGGATCAATTATGTTGTGGTCCGAAGCGATCTTCGTGATCGTCACATCTCCTCGTTGCACCGTATAAGGTGATACTTCCTCTCAACATGCTTCACTCGTTCGTGGCTACGAGGTTCCTTTGAATTGTCTATCCCACCACTGTTGTCACAGTATAAGATGATGAGAGGTTCCATATTTGGAACAATTTCAAAATCTGTAAGGAATTTTCTTAACCAAACAGACTGTTTAGCTGCTTAACAAGCAGCTACATACTCTACCTCCATGGTGGAGTCGGCGATGCATCCTTGCTTGATGGTACGCCATACTATGGTTCCTCCGTTAAGGGTGAAAACTGATCCCAATGTGGATTTCCCAGAATCTTCATCGGTCTAAAAAACAGAATCAGTGGATTCTGCAAAGATCAAATCCTTGCACCCATAGACAAGCGTATAATCCCTCGTTCTCTTGAGATACTTGAGGATATTTTAACTGCGGTCTAGTGGTATAACCCTGGATTGGACTGGTACCTATTGACTATTCTCACTGCATGACAAATGTCTCCCCTCGTGCATAGCATAACATACATTAAGTTACCTGCTGTCAAGGCATAAGGAATACGTCTCATATCCTCAACTTTGTGAGGTGTCTTAAAACATTGTTCCTTAGCCAGATGAATTCCATGTCTGAAAGGTAATAAACCCCTCTTGGAATTCTTCATAAAATATCAGATCAACATTTTGTCGATATAGGACGTTTGAGACAGATCTAGAACTCTGTTCTTGCGATTCTTGAAAATTTGAATTCCAATAACATACTGCGCCTCTCCCAAAAGTTTCATTTGGAATTTGGTCGCCAACCATTTTTTTTATGTCAGTTAGGTATCCTACATCATTCCCAATGAGTAAGATATCATCCACATAAAGTATTAAGAAAGCTACTTTGTCGTTGATGATCCTCTTGTAAACACAAGGCTCATCAACGTTTTGGTCAAAACCATAGGACTTATCGTTGTATCAAATCTTTTGTTCCAAGATCTGGATGCTTGTTTCTTCCTATAAATGCATCGATTGAGCTTGCAAACTTTTTTCTCCTAACCTTAGGCTATGAACCCTTCGGGCTGAAACATATAGAATCTCTCGTCAAGATTACCATTCAAAATGGAAGTCTTGACATCCATTTTCCAGATCTCATAGCATAAAATGGGACTATGGACAAGAGTATCCTAATTGACTTAAGCATAACAACAGGGGACAAAGTTTCTGCATATTCAACTCCTTCCCTTTTGGTAAAACCTTTTGCTACAAGTCTAAACTTAAAGGTCTGTACCTTTCCGGCTGCATTTCTCTTTCTCTTGTAGATCCATTTGCACCCTATGGGTCTTACACCTTCAGGCTGGTCTACAAGGTCCCAAACTTAATTGAAGTACGTTGACTCCATTTCATGGTCCATGACTTTGATCCATTAGTCTTTATCTACATTATTCATTGCATGTTTATAAGACAATGGATCCTTTACGTCGTCATCTGGTATAAAAACTTAAGTTTCAGTTAAACCAAGTAGCGGTCAGGTTGGGAAACAACCCTCCCACTGCGTTGAGGCATTCCCAACGATTGAGAAGGACAAGACAAACTCCACGTGTTGGCTTCTTCATCAACTCTTGATGAAGGTACAACCTGGTCAACAACTCTTGTTGGCTCTTCTGTAGCTTCATTTATGTAAACCCGAGGTCTTTCTTTGGAACTTCCTTATTAAAAAACAACAAAAGGAAAGAAGAAATGAATGTTTAAAACTTGGTTTTCCATGTTTTAAAAAGAAAAGAAATGAAGTGAAAGACAAAAGGAAAACAAGGAAGGAAAGTTTAAACCATTTTTGTTTGGTTTTCTTTAAAAGATAAAAGAAGAAAAGAAAATGAAATAAATGTTTAATATATTAAGTTTTGTTTTGTTTTGAAAAGAAAAGAAAGAGATGAAGGAAAGAAAAAACAGAAAAGGAAAAAGAAAAGAAAAAGCAAAAAGGGAAAGGGAAAAAGACAAAAAAATACCTTTTCCACCGTTTGCCTTTTTAAAGATTTATCTCTCCATTTTCTTCTTCATTTACCAAAAGGAAGCTGTAAGCTTCGTGAGCTGAAGTTCAAGGGAGAAGAAGAAGGAGAAAACCTCTAATTTTGGAGCTGGAATTGCAGAAGAAAAGAGAAGAACTCAAGGGAATTATTATAGCAGCAAGGTGAATCATTCTGCCATTGGCTGATGTTTTGATCTTCTCGAGCTCTAAAAGAAGGGGTAAGTGTTGAAGTTTGCTTTTCCTGAAAGATAACTCATTTTTACACAAAGTTCATGAAGGAAGCTCGAGCAAATTCTTATGTTATGTTACTGTTTTGTTAAGAGGAAGGCAGAAGACAGATGTTTGTTGTCAAATCCGAAAAGTCTCTGGTTTTTGGGTTGTCCTGATCTTTAGAGTTGGAGTTAGAAGCTCTAAAAGGTATGGTTCGAAAGCTTATTTAATTTACTACAACTTTCGTGAAGAAACCGTGAGACGAAAATGATTGGAAGATGTTGTAATCATCAGGTTAAGTTTCGGGTTGTAGAAGGAAATTAAATCTGGAACAGCAACAGGGTCATTTTAGGGATTAAGCTACTGAGGTATTTTCGAACCAATCCGTTAGGAATCTCAGTTTCATGTCTTCATAAGCTTTTTAGAGGGTTCAAAAGGAAGAATTTTGTATAAAGGACATCCTTTTTGGATAGGTAATGAAGAAGTTATGACTGTTTGAATACAGGGTATAAAATCTGTGAAATGCTGGAATTTTGATAGTGTGTTTTCTTGTAGTTTTAAGGTTAAAAACCATGAGCTCGAGGTTCTAATGCATGGATTTGGTTTGTTTGACAGGCCAAGAGGAGATAGGTCGAGTGTACGGGCTAAGATTCTAGTTCTAACACTGTGAGTGACAAAATTAACTTAAAAAATGAACCATATGTTTGAAATATGCTTAAAGAAATGCAAGTTTTGCTAGAATGAGATATTTCAATGCTTTGTGTTTTATTTTTGAACACATGTCTATGAGTATTCTTGTTTTCCTAGAAATGTTTCAAATGTTCATTGTGACCCTAAAAGTCTTTATGAAACTTATACATGAGCATATGTCCGAAGATTGCCAAAGTTTATGGAAATGTTATGATTTCAAGCAAGTATGTACTAGCAAGTATGTTTTAAAGATTTCCAGTTTTATGAACAAGCTTGGTAAGCTTGAGTTTTATGAAAGAAAAGATAAGAAGGCATGTTCAAATGTTTTTATCATGTTTTCTGAGATATTGAGCCCAAGGGTTTATGGTACCGTGTGCACATAGGTCTTATTCTGTTGTCGACGTTGAGTGTACTCCGTGACAACAATGGTGTCGTGAGTGTTGGGCGGGCCCCACTACGACAAAGACGATGGGAGTGTTGGGCGGGCCTCACTACATCGTAGAGTAAACGTTGGTTGTACTGGGTGTGCCCTACACAACGTGGATTGTGACATGTTTTTAAAAGAGATGATATCATTTACATGCCTTATGAGATTTTAAAGATATACTTGTTGGTTTTCTAAAAGTCTATTATGATTCTACGTTTACTTTCAACGCTTGAATACAAATGCATATACTCATAGTTTTTAGGTGACATGTTTTACAAGTTATAGATTTTAAACACAGTCACTCACTGAGCTTCATAGCTCATTCTTTCATTGTTTTCAAACTTCTCAGGTAGAGATCGAGCTCGTGGTACGTGAGTTACTTCCATAGTCTGCTAAAGCTCCATAAGTTTTAATACTTTGTACGTGGCTGGTTTTGTATCGCAAATCCCTATGTGTTATAGTTTATTTTGAGAGGACTATGCTGTTATAGTTGTTTGTACATTAGAGGTTATATAAACAATGAGTTGTCTAGTGTTGTTTCTGATGCTCCTGACTTCTTAGTTTCCAAGAGAGACTTATGAAGGGTTTCTCCTTATGTATGTTTAATAGTTGTCTAGTTTCCGCTGTGTTATGTTAAAGTGTTCCATATGCGAACATAGTATGTTTATCAGGAGAACAGGGTCAGCAGGTATTGTTAAGAGGTAAACAGTGTCTGTTGCCTTCACGCCGCCTTTCGGTCTAAGTATCAGGTAGTTGGGAAGGGGGTGTGACAACTTGGTAACAGAGCAGTTAGCTCCATGGGAATGAGACAGGGCAAGTTAGCTCTGAGAATAAAGTAAAAGTCATAGCAAGTTATTGAGTTAGTTCAGATCAAACTAGTAGAGTATGGTCCAAGATAGGATAAGACTAAGTCCAGTTAGGACTAAAATGTGAATAGAAGTTTAGTATTGTGTATTTGAGTTAAGTATCCATAGCATGTCTAATATGTTGATATGTTATAGTAGTCATGCCACCACATACTAGCAGACGACGCAGGCAGGATCAGGATAGGACGCAGGATCCTACCAAGTTCAATCTGAGAGGGGATCTAGTGCCTCGGGAGTCCAAAGTGAGGCCAGAGATGAGCAACATGTAAGTTTCTCACATGAGGTCGGCAGGCCAGAGAGAGTAGGGCCAGGTGACCCAGAGAAGACGTATGGAATTGAACGTCTAAAGAAATTAGGAGCCACAGTGTTTGAGGGTTCCATAGATCCAGCTGATGCTGAGGTTTGGCTGAATATGCTTGAAAAATGTTTTGATGCAATGAGTTGCCCTGACGAGCGAAAAGTCAAGTTAGCCACATTCCTGCTAGAGAAGGAAGCAGAGGGATGGCGGAAATCAATTTTAGCCAAACAGAGTGATGCACGTACTCTGGACTGAAAAACTTTCAGAGGCATATTCGAAGATAAATATTACCCTGGCACATACCGCGAGACGAAGAGGGATGAATTTTTAGAATTTAAGCAAGGGTCACTATTAGCGGCTGAGTACGAGAAAAGGTATACCGAGCTATCACGGTATGCTAATGTTATTGTGGCATCTGAGAGTGACAGGTGTCGACGATTTGAAAGAGGGCTACGACCTGAAATACGTACCCCAGTTACAGCCATTGTTAAGTGGACTGACTTATCCCAGTTGGTAGAGCCTGCTCTACGTGTTGAGCAAAGTATAACAGAGGCAAGACCAGTAGTGGAGCCTATTCGAGGGCCTTCAACGGCGAGCAGTTTTCGGGGTCGTGAATAGCGAAGATTCACACCTGGAGTAAATGTTTCAAGTCGTCAGGACATTAAGAATCGAGCTGGCGGCCAGACATCAAGCAGATGAATGTTAGTGGTGCCTATCAGAGGCAGAGTTAGAGAGCACCTAGCGAGTCTGCCAGATCCACAGTAAGACCACAAACAATGCAGGAGTCTGTTGCCAGTGCAGCAAGGAGAACTCCATGTGCGAATTGTGGCAAGAACCACCGAGGCCAATGTCTTGTGGGTGTCGATGTGTGTTACCAATGTGGACAGCCAGGGCATTTCGAGAGGGATTGCCCACAGCTTAGAGCAGCCACACAGAGGGACCAGGGAGTTGGGTCCTGCATACAGTTGAGCGACAAAGAGTTCCAATGAGGCTGCGGGAGAGGGCACCAAAAGTAGAGCGAGAAAAGGAGTTGTAGGGAGACCTAGGCAACAGGGAAAAGTCTACGCTATGACTCAGCAAGAAGCAGAGGATGCACCAGATGTTATTACTGGTACGATTTCTATTTGTAATGTACTTGCACGTGTTTTGATAGATCCAGGTGCTATGCATTCCTTTGTTTCTAGTATATTCCTGACTAAGGTGAATAGGAAGCTAGAGCCTTTATTTAAGGGGTTAGTTACATACACTCCAGTTGATGATGCTTTACTAGTCAATTCAGTGTTGCGAAATTGTGAGGTCTTAGTAGAAGGTCTCAATATCTTAGTGGATCTTCTTCCACTAGAGTTGCAGGTGTTAGATGTAATCTTAGGGATGAATTTCTTATTCACTCATTATGATTCCATGGATTGCCATAGAAAGGAAGTTGTTTTTAAAAAACCAGGGTTGGTAGAAGTGGGTTTCAGGGGTGAAAATAAGATTATTCCTACGAGTTTGATTTCAGCATTCAAAGCTCAGAAGTTGTTGAGAAAAGGTTGCACGGTGTTTCTTGCACACGTAGTGGAGGTGCAGGAAGAAAAGCTAAAACCAGAAGATGTTCTTCTGGTGAACGAGTTTCTTGATGTTTTTCCAGCAGATTTGTAAGGGTTGCCACCTGATAGGGAAGTAGAGTTCACTATTGAATTGTTACCAGGAACAACACCAATTTCGCAAGCGCCGTATAGAATGGCTCCAATTGAGCTCAAGGAGTTGAAGATGCAGTTACAAGAACAAGTTGATAAAGGATACATCAGACTTAGCGTATCACCCTGGGGAGCTCCAGTTTTATTTGTAAAGAAGAAAGATGGTACCCTTAGATTATGCATTGATTATAGACAATCAAACAAAGTCACGATACATAACAAGTATCCTTTACACCGTATAAATGACTTGTTTGACCAGTAACGAGGAGCATCAGTGTTTTCTAAGATTGATTTGAGATCGGAGATACGACCCAGATTAAAGGTAAGGGAATCAGATATTCCTACGACGGCAGATTCAAACTGTGCAGGCGGTATGAGTTTTTAGTAATGTCGTTCAGTTTGACGAATGCACCAGTAGTTTTCATGGACCTCATGAACAAAATATTCCACCAGTATTTGGATAAGTTTGTGATACTATTTATTGATGATATACTAGTTTACTTAGTTGACTGAAGAGCTCATGAGGAACATTTGAGGATTATTCTGCAAACACTACGGGATAAACAGTTGTATGCTAAATTCACCAAATGTGAGTTTTGGTTGAATCGTAGTAGTGTTTAGGGGGCATGTTGTTTCAAAGAAATGGAGTTAGTGTGGATCCGCATAAAGTGAAAGCTGTGGTCAACTGGGAGACACCAGGCAGTGTGACAGAGGTACGTAGTTTCCTAGGCTTGGCAGGATACTACAGGCGGTTTGTTGAAGATTTCTCACGATTAGCATTACCTTTATCATCTTTAACAAGGAAGAATGCTATGTTTGAATGGTCAGATAAGTGTAAACAGAGTTTTCAGGAGCTGAAAAAGAGATTAGTTACAACACCTATTCTGACACTTCCTGTAATAGGAAAAGAGTATATGGTTTACTGTGATGCCTCGAGGCAAGGTTTAGGGTGTGTTCTGATGCAAGAAGGAAAAGTAATAGTGCAAGACAATTGAAAAAGCACGAATGTAATTACCCTACCCATGATCTCGAGCTAGCAAAAGTTGTTTTAGCACTGAAGATCTGGAGACATTACGTGTTTGGTGAAAGGTGTCACATTTACACAGATCATAAGAGTCTGAAATATATCTTTGATCAGAGGGAGCTGAATATCAGATAGAGAAAATGGTTAGAGCTGATTAAAGATTATGATTGTACTAGGCGATTGTGGTAGCAGATGGATTGAGTAGGAAGTCAAGACTTCCTAAGGACGCCTTGTGTGATAATCAAGCAACATTTTTAAGTACTCTAAGGGATTCTAAGTCAGTGGTGAATGCAAAGAGTTCAGGGAATCTTTTAGCTTAGTTCCAGGTCAGGCCTTCACTCGTAGCGGAGGTTGTGAGAAGACAACCAGAGGATAGTAACTTGCAGAAAATGTTTGGGAAGTCCAAACAAGGTCAAGAAGCAAAATATAAATGAGATCAGACGGAGCCATAGAGAGGCAGGGAAGACTGTGTGTTCCAAGTATTAGTGAGCTTAAAAATGCTATTTAGAGGAAGCTCACAGTTCAGCTTACGCTATGCATCCAGGAAGCACCAAGATGTACAAAACTTTGAATGGAACATATTGGTGGCCTGAATTGAAGCGTGAGATAGCTGATTATGTTGATAGATGTTTGATCTGCCAACAGGTTAAACCAGTTAGACAGAGGCTAGGAGGACTCCTTAACCCACTACCAGTGCCGGAGTGAAAATGGGAGCATATCACTATGGATTTTTTGTTTGGATTACCACGTACTTCTAGTGGACATGATGGCATTTGGGTAATAGTGGATAGACTCACTAAAACAGTACGGTTTGTACCGTTAAAGCGACGTCTACGCTTGATCAGCTAGCTAAACTATACGTTGACAAAATTGTGAGTCAATACGGAGTGCCAGTGTCCATAGTTTCAGATAGAGATCCAAGATTTACTTATAAGTTTTGGCCTAGCTTAGAGAAAGCTATGGGGACAAAGCTGAATTTTAGTACAACATTCCATCCTCAGATAGATGGGCAGTCTGAGAGAACCATCTAGACATTAGAGGACATGTTGAGAGCATGTGTTCTTCAATTTAAGGGAAGTTGGGATACACACCTATCACTTATGGAATTCGCTTACAATAATAGCTATCAGTCGAGTATTGGCATGGCACCATTTGAGGCTCTGTATGGAAGACCATGTAGAACGCCCGTATGTTGGAATGAAGTAGGAGAGCGTAAGCTAATCGGTCCTGAGTTGGTACAAGTTACGACAGATAACATTAAGGTAATCAGGGAGAATTTAACGGTAGCACAAGACTGTCAGAAGAGTTATGCAGATAAGCGACGAAATGACTTAGAATTCCAGGTCGGAGATCAAGTTTTCTTGAAGTTATCTCCGTGGAGAGGTGTCCTTCATTTTGGCAAGAAAGGTAAACTAAGCCCTAGATATATTGGTCCTTATCAAGTAACAGGACGAGTTGGGCCAGCAGCCTACAGACTGGAGTTGCCAGAAGAATTATCTCGTGTACATGATGTTTTTCATGTGTCCATGTTGAGGAATTATATTCCAGATCCGACACATGTGTTGCAAGCACAACCAGTTGAGTTGAAAGAAGACATGAGTTACGTAGAGGATGCAGTCCAAATCCTCGACAGGAAAGAACAAGTTTTGAGAAACAAGACGATCTCACTCATGAAGGTTCGTTGGAGACATCACGGAGTGGAGGAGGCAACCATGGAGTTAGAGGACCTAATGAGAAGGAAGTACCCGATGATTTTCACTTAAAGACTACTCAATTTCAAGGACGAAATTTCTTAAGGGGAGGTAAGTTGTAAGCCCAAGATCTTTCTTTGGAACTTCCATATTAAAAAACAACAAAAGGAAAGAAGAAATGAATGTTTAAAACTTGGTTTTCCATGTTTTAAAAAGAAAAGAAATGAAGTGAACGACAAAAGGAAAACAAGGAAGGAAAGTTTAAACCATTTTGGTTTGGTTTTCTTTAAAAGATAAAAGAAGAAAAGAAAATGAAATAAATGTTTAATATATTAAGTTTTGTTTTGAAAAGAAAATAAAAGAAAGAGATAAAGGAAAGAAAAAAAAGAAAAGGAAAAAGAAAAGAAAAAGCAAAAAGGGAAAAAGACAAAAAAAACACCTTTTCCACCGTTTGCCTTTTAAAAGCTTTATCTCTCCATTTTCTTCTTCATTTACCAAAAGGAAGCTGTAAGCTTCATGAGCTGAAGTTCAAGGGAGAAGAAGAAAGAGAAAACCTCTTATTTTGGAGCTGAAATTGCAGAAGAAAGGAGAAGAACTCAAGGGAATTATTATAGCAGCAAGGTGAATCATTCTGCCATTGTCTGATATTTTGATCTTCTCGAGCTCTAAAAGAAGAGGAAAGTGTTGAAGTTTGCTTTTCCTGAAAGATAAGTCATTTTTAAACAATGTTCATGAAGGAAGCTCAAGCAAATTTTATATGTTAAGTTACTGTTTTGTTAAGAGGAAGGCAGAAGACAGAAGTTTGCTGTCAAATCCGAGAAGTCTCTTGTTTTTGGGTTGTCCTGATCTTTAGAGTTGGAGTTAGAAGCTCTAAAAGGTATGGATCAAAATCGTATTGAATTTCCTACAACTTTCGTGAAGGAATCGTGAGACGAAAATGATTGGAAGATGTTGTAATCATCAGGTTAAGTTTTGTGTTGCAGCAGGAAATTAAATCTGGAACAACAACAGGGCCATTTTAGGGATTAAGATACCGAGGTATTTTCGAACCAATCCGCTAGGAATCTCAATTTCATGTCTTCATATGCTCTTTAGAGGGTTCAAAAAGAAAGAATTTTGAATAAAGTACATCCTTTTTGGATAGGAAATGAAGAAGTTATGATTGTTTGAATACATGGTATAAAATCTGTGAAATGCTAGAATTTTGAGTGGGTGTTTTCTTGTAGTTTTAAGGTTAAAAATAATGAGCTCGAGGTTCTAATGCATGGATTTGGTTTGTTTGACAGGCCAAGAGGAGATAGGTCGAGTGTACGGGCTAAGATTCTAGTTCTAACACTGTGAGTGAAAAAATTAGCTTAAAAAATGAACCATATGTTTGAAATATGCTGAAAGAAATGCAAGTTTTGCTAGAATGAAATATTTCAATGCTTTGTGCTTTATTTTTTAACACATGTCTATGAGTATTCTTGTTTTCCTAGAAATGTTTCAAGTGTTCATTGTGACCCTAAAAGTCTTTATGAAATTTATACATGAGCATATGTCTGAAGATTGCCAAAGTTTATGGAAATGTTATGATTTCAAGCAAGTATGTACTAGCAAGAATGTTTCAAAGAGTTCCAGTTTTATAAACAAGCTTGGTAAGCTTGAGTTTTATGAAAGAAATGATAAGCAGGCATGTTCAAATGTTTTTATGATATTATTCTGAGATATTGAGCCCGAGGCTTTATGGTACCGTGTGCACACACAGGTCTTATTCTGTTGTCGACGTTGAGTGTACTCCGTGACAAAAATGTTGTCGTGAGTGTTGGGCGGGCCCCACTACGACAAAGACGATGGGAGTGCTGGGCGGGCCCCAATACATCGTAGAGTAAACGTTGGTTGTACTGGGCGTGCCCTACACAACGTGGATTGTGACATGTTTATAAATAAACTTATATCATTTACATGTCTTACGAGATTTTAATGATATACTTGTTGGTTTTCTGAAAGTCTATTATGATTCTACGTTTACTTTCAGCACTTGAATCAAATGCATATACTCATAGTTTTCAGGTGACATGTTTTACAAGTTATAGATTTTAAACACAGTCACTCATCGAGCTTCATAGCTCATTCTTTCAATGTTTTCAAACTTTTCAGGTAGAGATCGAGCTCCTGGTACCGGAGTTACTGCCATAGTCATCTAAAGCTCCATAAGTTTTAATACTTTGTACGTGGCTCGTTTTGTATAACAAGTCCCTATGTGTTATAGTTTATTTTGAGAGGACTATTATTACGTGATATTTCAGATATTGCAATACCGCAAGTGTACGGGTCAAGTTTTAGTTTAGTGATTTGAGTACAGAGTATCGTCCTCAGGAATGGGTTTTCTATATTAATTAATTACCAAGATACTTTTTCTTAATTTTAGCTAAACCAACAAAACTTTGATGGATAGTGAAAAGAAAGATAGAAAATAAATGTACAATTGGAGACACGAATATGATAGAATTGAAGGAAGATGATTTCACAAGATAATTCCTTATTCAACACATGCAATGAACTAATATTTTGAATTTATAAACAAGAAGTAAATTACTCAAGAAAGTCTCTCGATCTCTCAAGAGCCTCGCACATACAATAAATCCTATAGTCTCCATATAAATCCTAAGCATGCACGACATTAAACAACTTCCTTATGCGTTTCCCTAAGATTTCTAGGTCATTCTCATGCCAGAATTCTAAGAGTCTTGACAACCTTGTTCTAATTTACGCTTTTTCTCTCGAGTCCACTTAAACCAAAGATATAAAAGAAATTAAGAATTAATTGCCAAAAATAAATAACATAACAAAGTTTAATACATAATCAAATAAATCTAAAACATGCTAATCAATTTCCAACTACAACGTTTAGCTACTCAAAATCACCATAAAAACAAACTAAAGTCATAGGAAAAGTCTTTAAACTCAATTACAAACTAAAAGAAAGAGAAATAAACTTATGTGTCGATGTGGGTCTCTCGTTCCCGAGCTCCCGTCACAATCTCGAGCCTCCACAAACGCTTTAGCTCCCAAGGAATGCTCTTTTTTCTCCCCTTAGAGTATGTATTTCGAAACTAGGGCTAAAAACTACAAAATTCGGCTCCCCTTGCAATGAAAATAACATGTTGTATTTATACTCGCTTCTTCTTGCACGGCGTTGCAACGTCGTGTTCTGCTGCCACCACCCGATCCCATCGCGACCATTTTTTGTCATATCTTTTCGCTCGGGTGTCCAAATGACCTCCGGTTTGACGCGTTGGAATCGTGATTCGATGTAGAATCTCTCAGTATATTTCCTATACTCAAAATACATCAATAGGTTTCTTGGGTCTTCAATTAAGCACACACATGTTCCAAGTTACACCAAAATAGCCTAAAAACACTCAATTCTTGCTTCTCAAGCTTAGTTTCCTGAAATTAAACATAAAATACCATGAAAGCTTATGTTTTAAATATAAAAACTAGCTAAAATATAGAAATAAGATAGCATATTTGCATGCTATCAAATACTCCCACACTTAAGCTTTTGCTAGACCCGAGCAAAACAAAATTAAACTATAAGATCTTTCTTATGCATATATCAGACTCGAGCCTCAGAGATTTAAAAGGAAATTTAAGTAATCATGAGTAACAATCAAACATGATTCTTCAACAAGCAATTTAAAACTTTTTCTAAGTGTGTCCTACGTGTGTGTGTGATTAGCCTCCGTTCCATTAATCTCTACTAAACCCATAACAACTTTATTAAGTTCTCCATTCAACTTCCCCCCTACACTGGTCATAGTTTCTAATCCTTGAGTCTTCCCACATTCAAGAAATAAACAACTTTACTCAACACTTAATCACTCTTTTGATGCCACTTTTTCTATTTTCTTCTTTTTTTGTGCAAGGACACTAGCTTCAAACATCCACTACAGGGACCCTTACCCAGAGCACTCGCTCAATGAGTGGCCTAACTGATCACAGTGAAGGTAGCTCTTTTTGTCCTCATGATTTTTTTAACAAACAAAAAAAAAACTTTTTCACATAATGCACATATTATACAGATCATGCACTTTATATTGTCATTCACCCTATCCTGCAGTTTAACTCTCAAATCAGTTTTTAGACCTATCGAGGTGACATCAAACTTCTAAACCTAATAACTTTATTTTAAGCATTTCAAAACTAAAGGAACATAGGCTATATGCATAATAATGCAGGAAAAACTCAAGAAAAATTTTAAATTAACTCAAATTCATATCATGCTCTCAGTTTCAGCAGAATCAAAAAAAAATTCAATTAATACTCGTCGTAAGCCATTATAATCATACTTATGCATAAGATCAATCAAGAATTCAACACATACTCAGGACAGTCACAACAGATAAGCAAATCCACCCCCAAACTTAAACTAAACATTGTCCTTAATGTTTGCAAAATAAGCTCAAAGAAAGTAAGAATGGTAAGAATGAACAATACTGTCCTGAGTAATGGAGATTTTTATTTTTCTTTTGAATTTCTTCGGCGGCCAAGTTATGTGAATGAAGTACTGCAGAACGGGAGCATGGGTTTCACGAGGGAGACATCAACACAACCTAACAAAACAAAAACAACGAAAACTAAGAACTAACCAAACAAATAAAACAAATAACGCAAAAACAAAAACGTAAATGAAATGTAAAGCTTGGGTTGCCTCCCAAGAAGCGCTTTCTTTCACGTCTTTAGCTAGACTGGACCCATGGTTGGCATCAAGGCACTTAAAATTGCTCATATTTCTTCGGGCCCTTCTTGCTTGAGTCAATATAGCCTTCTATGTCTTAAAGGCTCTCTTGTTTTTCTTGGGCACCTGAAAGATAAATATTTTTGTTATTTTTGTTTGAAATAAAAGAAGAAAATTCAAAACAAGACTGGTGAGTATAGGAAAAATGGTTATCAAGATTAAAAGAAACTTTTGAGATAAAGGGAAGGAAGACTTTTCAGCCTCAAGCTCTATCACCTGGATTTGTTTTGTGGAAGTGATTGCATTACCATGCTCGGCCTCAGAAACCTATTTTTGGTGTGTTTCAGTCTCCTCCAACTCATCCTCACTATCATATGCATAAGTCCTCATAGGTTGTTCTTTCTCAGTGGCAAGAATAAGAATTTGCTCCTGTAGGGCCTTAAGGGATTCTACCAGTTGATTAAGATGATGAGTCCTTTCATGTATTATTTCCCCAAGTTCTACCACTTTAGCTTCTAACTTATCCAACCTTTCTAATTAAGCATGACAAAAATTTTTAACCCTCAACTTCAAAGTATATTCCATTAATAAATCCACAAGAGAAGAGTTTTCTATAGATTGGTTGGGGTAGGAAAAATTTTGGTTACAACTGCCTATATGATTACCATCAAAAGAATTTTCATAAATCATATATTCATAAAGGTAAGGATTATACATTTGGTATCCAAAGAATTCATGATTCACATACCTAGGGTCCTGAAAAGAATAGTACATTGGCGAAGAATTAAACTCTTGAAAAGTAATACTTTAAATCACAACAATTCAAAACTAAACTTTTACACAAAATCAATACAACCAAAACAGGAGACAAAGACGCGAACAGCACACAAGACTAAATTAAGAGCAAAAAGAAAAATAAAAAAAAATAAATAAGAAGAAAAAATAAAAAAAAAGGAAAGAAACAAAAAAAGA
The DNA here is from genome assembly GCA_036507285.1 of Trichosanthes cucumerina. Classification (NCBI taxonomy): domain Eukaryota; kingdom Viridiplantae; phylum Streptophyta; class Magnoliopsida; order Cucurbitales; family Cucurbitaceae; genus Trichosanthes; species Trichosanthes cucumerina. Next base: position 7,034,256 of record CM071837.1, read on the forward strand.
AAAGAAACACACAAAATGAAAAATAAATAAGGAAACTAAGCACAAAAAGAGAAACAAATAAGGAAACAAACAAAAAAGAAAAAACACAAAACGAAAAAAATAAAAAATAAGAAAACAACAACAAATTAAGAAAAAAAACAAGTCAGAAAACAGAACACAAAATGAAAGAAAAAAATAAGGAAAAAAATAAATAAGGAAAAAACAAATAAGAAAAAAACAAATAAAGAAAAAAACCAAAAAAGAAAAAAAACAAATAAGGAAAAAAAACCAAAAAAGAAAAGAAAAAAGAAATAAGGAAAAAAAACACAAAAGGAAAAAAAACCTTTAGTCTAAAATCTCGAATTTTCTCCCAATATTAATTAATCTAAATAATCGTTATTCCCCGGCAACGACACCAAAAACTTATTGCGTGATATTTCTGATATTGCAATACCGCAAGTGTACGGGTCAAGTTTTAGTAAAGTGATTTGAGTACAAAGTATCGTCCTCAGGAATGGGTTTTCAAGATTAATTAATTACCAAGATACTTTTTCTTAATTTTAGCTAAACCAACAAAACATTGATGGATAGTGAAAAGAAAGATAGAAAATAAATGTACAATTGGAGACACGAATATGATAAAATTGAAGGAATATGATTTCACAAGATAATTCCTTATTTAACACATGCAATGAACTAATATTATGAACTTATAAAGAAGAAGTAAATTACACAAGAAAGTCTCTCGATCTCTCAAGAGCCTCGCACATACAATAAATCCTATAGTCTCCATATAAAACCAAAGCATGCACGACATTAAACAACTTCTTTATGCATTTCCCGAAGATTTCTAGGTCATTCTCATGCCAGAATTCTAAGAGTTTTGACAACCTTGTTCTAATTTAAGCTTTTTCTCTCGAGTCCACTTAAACCAAAGATATAAATGAAATTAAGAATGAATTGCCAAAAATAAATAACATAACAAAGTTCAATACATAATCAAATAAATCTAAAACATGCTAATCAAATTCCAACTACAACGTTTAGCTACTCAAAATCACCATAAAAACAAGCTAAAGTCATAGGAAAAGTCTTTAAACTCAATGACAAACTAAAAGAAAAAGAAATAAACTTATGTGTCGATGTGGGTCTCTCGCTCCCGAGCTCCCGTCACGATCTCGAGCCTCCCCAAACGCTTTAGCTCCCAAGGAATGCTCTTTTTTCTGCCCTTAGAGTGTGTATTTCGAAACTATGGCTAAAAACTACCAAATTCGGCTCCCCTTGCAATGAAAACAACATGTTGTATTTATAGGGTTTTTCGGTACCGCGTTGCAACGCTGGTCATGGCGCTGTAACGTTACTGTACTCTTGCCCACCAAATTTACTGCGACCATTTTTGTCATCTCTTTTCGCTCGAGTGTCCAAATGACCTTTGGTTTGATGCGTTGGAATCGTGATTTGATGTAGAATCTCTTAGTATATTTCTTATACTAAAAATACATCTATATTTTTCTTGGGTTTTCAATTAAGCACACACATGTTCCAAGTTACACCAAAATAGACTAAAAACACTCAATTCTTGCTTCTCAAGCTTAGTTTCCTGAAATTAAACATAAAATGCCATGAAAGCTTATGTTTTAAATATAAAATCTAGCTAAAATATAGAAATAAGATAGCATATTCCCATGCTATCATCTATGCTGTTATAGTTGTTTATGCATTAAAGGTTGTATAAACAATGAGTTGTCTAGTGTTGTTTTTGATGCTCCTGACTTCTTAGTTTCCAAGAGAGACTTATGAAGGGTTTCTCCTTGTGTATGTTTAATAGTTGTCCAGTTTCTGCTGTGTTATGTGAAAGTGTTCCATATGCGAACATAGTATGTATATCAGGAGAACAGGTTCAACAGGTATTGTTAAGAGGTAATCAATGTATGTTGGCTTCACGCTGCCTTTCGGGCTAAGTAACAGGTACTTCGAGATGGGGTGTGACAATTTAATACTAATTTACTATGTGGTTTGTGATTCCTCATGTGTTCTTCTTCCAAGAAAGTGGCGTTTGTCGATACAAACACCTTATTTTCTTGTGGGTCGTAGAAAATACCACCTCTCGTTTCTTTTGGATAGCTTACAAATAGGCATAATCTTGAACGAGGTTCCATCTTCTTAGGGTTTGCCACTAGCACGTGTGTTAGACAACCCCAAATCCTGAAATGATGTAAACTAAGTTTACTTCCCTTCCACAACTCAAAAGGTGTTTCTAAAACACTTTTTGATGGAACAATGTTCAAGATTTGAACCGCAGTCTCTACTGCGTAATACAAAAACGAGTCAGGCAACTAAGCATAGCTCATCATAGATCGAACCTTGTCAAACAAGGTTGTATTTTTCTCCTTTCAGATACACCATTCGGTTGTGGTGTGTCTGGTGCTGAGAGTTGTGACTGGATTCCATGTTCGATCAAATATTCCTGGAAACTTAAGTTCATATACTCTCCACCACAATCGGATTGAAGTGTTTTAATGGTTTTTCCTAACGTATTTTTGAAGGGAATTGAATCCCGTGCGGAAGCGATTGATCGCATTTACTCTCAATTATGTGACATAGAAATTACTCAAAAAATCTAGCTAAGCATACTTCTTGCAAACATCTAGCTAACCATCCCGTGCGGAAGCGATTGGATGGTTTCCTTTGAACACTGAATCTTCAAGTAGTTTCTCATCGTCTACGAGCTCCTCTTCTCTACGAACAAATCCTCGAACACAATCAAAAGACCTTCTCGGTTGTTCTCTAGGAAAGGGAGAGAGGTGGGATCTCCTTTTTTTGATTAGGTAGAGTAGAGAGATTTTGAGAGAGGAATGTTGTTTTCTAGGATTCCAAATTTTAGCAAATGCATCAAGTGTTGTAAAATGCCTCCAAAAGGATGCTTTTATAGGCAATGTGGGTGGAGACAATGTTTCCACCCATTTTGCCACTAACTCCACATATTATGCATAAATGCATTAGATAAGGTGTCAAACACCTTATTATATGAATCATATTCACATAATGTGGAGAAAGTGGATTTAATTAAATCCAATTTCATCTCTCCATAATTTTTCAATTAGTTATGTCCTAATTCCATAATTAGACACAATTAGGTTCAATATGAATCATATTCACATTGAAGTATATATGATATCAATCATATCACATATAATTGATATAAGCCATAAAATGAACTTGAACATTTCAAATTCATTCCAAAACTTTATACCCTCTTTTAATTCCATGTTGAGCCAACCAAGGGACCTAATGGACCTACAGATCATGAGCTCCAACAATACAAGATTGACTAATCAAACTCATTGATCCCGTCAATCAACATTCGTTAGCTACGAGTCACTCCACTAAAGGCTCGTAGTTGCACTCTCCTCAGTGTAGGACAAGTTGTGTCCATTGATTAAATCAATGCCCGTGAATCAACCCTTCACAGGTCGTTTGTAGTCACAGTTTGGTCTAATTACCATTTTACCCCTATGACTACTTCTTGCACCTTAAGCACCACTGATCTTCTAATGAACAACAAGTTTATAGCCCGACCATAAACATTATCCCTCTTGGACTAGCAAGAGGGAGGGCCCCGTTGTTCAAGAACTGGATCAAACTCTTAAGGGAACAACCTATCTAGTTACCCTACAATGGAAACGAGTGAATTCTCTTTTGCGAAGTTGAGTCCCCAGCTCCCTATTACATTTCATCCTTAAGAAGATGGCATTTTGAGTCAGCAACTCTGGCCACTCTCACCCGTACTAGTTAAAGGACAATCCCTGCAGATAGGAGTTCGCAACTCGCTCATGATTCAGGTTGAGTCACAATTGGTCATCGTTTGAATTATTAGCCCTAACCTATCAACGGTGTTACTGGATTGGTCTAGTCTTGTGCAAAAACTTTGCATAGGATGCCCCCACTCGCCTGTTAACTACACGAACAAGCTCAATTGTCTCGTTTTATCAAATATAGAGTCTGTAATTGAGTTATGGGTCGTTCGGGACCAATTTCTTGCAATTTGGTTGAGAATCGAAGGAGAAATTGAAGAAAGATGCTGCTGTGTTCATGAGTTTCTGCCACTGCCGAAGCAACAACGTTGCAACGCTGAAGAACGGCTTCGCAACGCCAGTGTTCCCTATCGACACGGGCGCTCAAAGGGGTCAGCGGCGTTGCAATGCTGCCCCTCGGCGTTGCAACCCCACCCCGATAGCAGACACACAAAAGGACAAAGCGGCCGTTGTGTCACACCCCGTCCCAGCTTACTTGCCTAACCTAGGAAGAGATGCAAAGACAAAGATAACAAAACCTCTTGTTGGCTTTCCTTGACTAACCCAAGACTTAACTTAAAATAGACGTAACACATCATGTTTGAATAAGCAAAGTTAAGCACTGATATACACTTATATATGAAACACATTCACTTCCTTTACTATGTTCTTTAGATAGTCATAAAGTTTCCAAGTTTATTACAACCCATCTTATATGTTCTCACTACAAACCATATACAAAGAAAGTGTATATACAAGGAGCTAAATGGCGTGGTGGCAAATAGGTCTTGTGAAGGCTAAGCACTGGAAACTCGTCTGCTACCTGAGAAGAGTAGACATAAAGAAAACGTGAGCTAGGAAGCTCAATGAGTGTCTATTATAAGCTCAAAGGTGAAGCATAATAATGGCAGATTATAAGTAGAAAATAACTTAACATAAACAAACCATGCTTCCAATTTACAGGTTTAAGTCACCACTTATGCATAGCACATAACTCATAATGTAGTATTATATTGAGTGTAGATAGATCAATAATGTAGAAGCTCATAACAATAAAACACATAACATGATACCACTTTTGAACCATAGAGGTGGTAGAGTTACATTTGTACCAATAAGGTTCATACCTCTCTCACGTGCACGTGGAATACCTTTGGCCCTTTGGTTTTCCCTAATACCTTCTCTATGTCCTTCAGTATTAAGGTAAGACCATTTACTACCCGAATACCTTCTCATTGTCCTTCAAAGACGGGAAATTATGATTCATTCCCCCTAAGTACCTTCTCGAATGTCCTTCAGTATTAGGGGTTAACCAAGATCAAGGGCATAACTTGTTTACCATGGAAATAATGTCTTTATAACACATACAACATTCTCTAAAGGAAAGCATACTTTCATAATTTAGTTTCCATACTTGGATTTATAGTTACAACTAATTCAAAGCATGCTTAGGTTCCATCATGAACTTTATGTCAGGAACTCCATGAAGCTATACATAATTAGTTCAAACAAGATTCAATGATCAACAATTATGTTTTTAAAGAAAAACATAGACCAAGCATAGTTCTAAGATAGAGTCACTCACAGTATTAGAATTAGAACCTTGGCTTGTAAACTTGACCTATTTGCTCTTGGCCTGTCAAACACAACAACTCAACCATTAGAACCTCGAGCTCATGATTTTTAACCTTAAAACTTGCAAGAAAACACACTTTTAAATTTTCCAGCATTTTCAGATTTTCATCCCTGTATTCAGACAACCATAACTTCTTCATTACTTATCCAAAAATAATGTAATTTATACCAAACGCTTCCTTTTTGAACCCTCTAAAAATCATATGAAGACATGAAATTTAAATTCCAAACGGATTTATTCAGAAATACCTCGAAAGCTACTTTCCTCAAAAAACTTATCATTGCTTTTTTCAAATTCGGATTTCCTGCTGCACAACAAATTTAATCTGATATTTAAGACATCTTCTAGACATTTTCTACTCACGAATTCTTCACGAAAGTTGTTGGAAATTCAATAAGCTTTCGAACCATACCGATTAGAGCCTCTAACTCCAAGTATGCAGATCGGAACAACCAAAACATCAGAGACTTCCCGGATTTGACAACATACTTCTGTCTTCTGCCTTCCTCTTAACAAAACAGTAATATCAATTCATTTCCTTATGCACCTAAGAAACAGGTCTAATTCAGTCCCATAACTCAATTAAGAATAGCCATACACACAATTTATTGTAAGGTAAATAGAAATGGAAGAGAATCTCCTTCAATCTCTTGCTAGAAGTTTTTCCCTTTTACCTAAAATTACAGGTTCAACTTCCAGCTTGGGTTCCTCAAAATTTATCAACACAACCACCAAATATTTTTTGATAAACCTCAAGGACAACATCTTAGCTTACGTACCTCAAAAGTTCAGCTTCTAATTCCTCCTCAAGAGCTCAAAAGAGACTGATCTCCTCATACTGTTCTGCTACTCGAGAAACTTGAACACCCTTCACTGTTATGCACCTTTCTCTTTCGTCCTCTTGGTATTTTCTGCAAAGCCGACCAGTTTCGTATTCTACACTCAATTTGTGAGATTTTGGCACAAAAAGCATCGAATTTGGTTCAGTAGACAGAGATATATGATCGATTGAAGTTGGCCCATTTTCCAGCTGCTGGTTGTCTTAGTAAGAATTTGACACCACCTTCTTGCCAAACTTAACTTCGAGCCTTCACCTCCTTTGGCCAGCTCCTACTTCAGTATTTACATCATAATCACCTTTTTAAAACAACAAAATAAGTGTGTAAATAAACCCTAAGCATTTAGCCAACTTATCCTATGTTTGTGAGACATATGATCTTCCATTCAATACTTGATGCACCTAAAACTTCTCCAATTTGCTAATGATTTGAACTTACTTCAATGCAACTTTTAATATGCTTATTTGAATGGTTTACCTATCCCCTTATGAAGTTTAGACACATTGTAGCTCCAAATTCAATAGATTCCCAAATTCGATCACGACATCGTTTAGTGCAACCTATACGATTTTGCATATTTCAAAACATCATGAACGAGTGCTCAATGATAAAAGAGAATAGGCGAAGCATGAAGCAAGGATGCATCGCTGACTCCACAATGGAGGTTGAGTCTGTCGCTGCTTGTGAAACAGCTAAAGAGGTTGTTTGGCTAAGGAAATTCCTTGCTGATTTGGAAGTTGTTCCAAATATGGAATCTCCCATCACCTTATACTGTGACAACAGTGGTGCGGTAGCCAATTCGAAGGAACCTCGCAACCAAAAGCGAGGTAAGCACATCGAGAGAAAGTATTACCTGATACGAGAAATAGTGCAACGAGAAGATGTGACAGTCACGAAGATCGCTTCGGAGCACAATATTACACTAGGATATGATATGCTATGCTATGATCTGTTAACAAAGACTCTCACGCCTAAAGTGTTCGAGGGTCATCTGGAAAGTCTGGTTCTAAGAAATTTGTACATATGCTAATCTAGGGCAAGTGGGAGATATGTAGTGGGGTATATGGATGCCCTAGTTTATTGTATTTATATCTCTATAACCATTGTTTTAGATTATGTTGTACTCCACTAGAGTTTTAGTGCAACTGGGAGCTTGTTGAGATTTCTGCCCTAAAACTCGTAATTTGTAATTATGTTCTAATGATTGTAGTAATGTGTTATTATTTCAATAAAGTGTTATTGTTCGTTATCTACGAGTTTGCCTTTATTTAAACCCTAAATCCAATAAACTAAACATCCAAGGTTGTTAAATGAATCTCTAACTGAATGTAATGTACATAAAAAGGATCTCAGTTCGAGATACAACTTAAAGGGTCTATAGTTAGGGGATAAAGTTTTGGTACCTTACCCAGTTTAAACTATGGATGTGGCCCACTTTGTATTTGATACAAAAAGTGTGATCCTAACATGTTCGTGTAGAATACATGTGAGTGGGGATATCCTATGTAATGAGATTACATAAGACCGAACCACGAAATAGTAATCTCTAGCTGTAACTTCGTTGACTAGTTAGGTTTCTATTTCACTAGGATGACCTAGGCAACTTGATCTCAATCTTGAGCAGGTTACGAACTCATGTTCGCGAGGGATTGTCCTTTGACTACTATGGGTGAGAGTGACCAAATTCGCCGACTCAATATGCCTACTTTCTTGGGTAAGTAGAGGAATGTTCCCTTAAGTGGTGTCTCCTGGACTTGAACAAACGGTCCGACCCTCTCATTGGCCCTAGAGGGACTCTGTTTGTTGGTAGGACCACAAACAAATTGTTCATTAGAGGAGCACTGGTACTTAAGGCACAAGATGTAACTCAGGGGTAAAATGGTAATTTGACCCAGCTGGTGTTACGAACATTCGTGCAGGATTGACTTGCTGTTATTGGTCAATAGCCATGGACACAAAAATATATCTGCAGTGAGAAGAGTGTGGGACATTCGTGGAGTGTTCCCGCAGTTAACGAATGTTGATTGGGTGGTTAATGAGATTAACCAAGCAATCTCGTATCGTTGAAGCTTCTGATCTGTAGGTCCATTAGGTCCACCTTCTATCTCGTAAAGGGTTCTTAGATCATTTGAATTTGAAATGTTCAAATTCATTAGGGAATATATTTAATGAATTTAGATACGATATAATATATAGTTTTGGAACTATATATTATAAATTCAATGTGAATATGATGCATATTAAATTATATGAGAGAATTGAATATTTGAAAGAGTTCAAATATTATATTAAGTGCGAATGTGATTCACATTTGCAAACTATAGGTTAAAATTTAATATATTTTGATGATTGATCGATCAATTTTCTGCAAGAATTCTCTCTCTTTCTCTCACTTTTAGAATTCCCAAATTTATCCAAAAGTTTGAATCCTTCCCACAAAGGATTTTGTTCTAAGTTGAATCTCAGAGAATAAAAGGTTTTCCTCATGGTGTTGTCCAATTGAAGAAAATAGGGAAGTTTCTTGGAAGTTCCTGTGTTGTTGTATTGTTTTGAGCAAGGAGTTCCTGTAAGTTGAAACTACAAAGGTAATTGTTCCTTCTTTTCTCTTTAGTTTAATTGTTAAACTTAATATGTTTGCATGTATGCTATTATCCATAACTAATAGGATTAGAATTTCCATGCTTGTTCTGTTTTTGCCAATGTACTGGTTTTTTTCAATTAAAACAATCAAGCAATTTACGATCCCAAACATGTTTTCGTTGCTCAAGGAGATCAGACCTCCATCAAATCTCGGGTCATTGGAGCTCGTCACTGTAGATCCATAAGGTCTCTCGGTTGGCTCAAACTGGATTAAAAAGGTTTACTGTTTTGGTGTGAATTGAAGTGTTCAAGTTCACTAAAGAGCATTTATGTCATTTATATGAGATATGAATGATATTATATATAGTTTAATGTGAATGAGATTCATAACAAACTATAGGTTAGCCTAATTGTTGAATTAGAGCTAATTTGGAGAAATTAGATTGACAGAAATTAAATTGGATGCGATTCAATTTAATAAATTCACAATATTGCAAATGTGATATGAGATATCTTATAATATGTGGTTATGCAAATATGATTTGCCTAACCTATGGTTGTGGTAAAATGGTAAATAGGTGGAGATTTCAAATATGATTTGCATAACCTTTGCAAGAAGAGGAAGCCACTCAGGTTGCTCATTTTTGTTGTTTTCTCACCAAAGCAACTAAACAATTCTCTCTCAAATCAAGCTCTCTCTCTCAACCTCTCCTCCCTTCCAAAATTGAATATCCCACCATTTTCCTTCTTCCAAAAGAAGAACAACGGAGAAGCCAAGTGGTGGTGTTCGGTTTACGTTCGTGAGAAGAGTTCGAGATCGTTAAGATCGAGGAAAGCACGAAGAAATCGTGCATCTTGAAAGGAATCTTGAAGAAGGTCTTCAACAAGTAAGTACGATTCATAACCTTACTGATTTCTTTCCTTAGTATGCATGTTTAGCCTATTCTAAGTGTTAGATAATTTTAATGAAATTTAAGTAGCACAACATAATCACGATGATTTGATTGTCTTCCGCTGCGCGAGGAGTTTCATTCCCTTCAACTGGTATTAGAGCCACTTGTTGGTTATTATAGTGCATTGTTTTTTCGTTAAAATTAGGTGGGTATTGCCTTTAATTCATTGAGATGAATGTTGGTTTGTAAAAATGAATGTTTTCGGTTTTGACACTTTTAGTAGATTTACATTTCTTATTGATTTGATCATTGTAAGGGCCCGTTGTTTTTGGAATTTTAATGTAAATCAAGTTCGTAAGTCCAAGTCAATCATGGCAAGATTGCTGTGAAGAAATCGGAGCGGAAGCGGGCGAGAATTGATGAAGAACAGCAAGCGGAGCTTGTTGTTATGTCGATAGCGTTGAGACGTTGTTAATCGGCATCTCAACGTTGCACATGCGGTTGGAGGCCTAGATACAGAGTAGCGTTGTAACGCTAGGCGTAACGTTGTAACGCCGAGGCGTGGAGCACGCGAGGCGTTACACTGGATGTTGCAGCACCGCAATGCTGCCCACGACGTAAGTCAACCCTTCACAGGTCGTTTGTAGGAAAAGTTGTGTCCATTGATATAACCAATGCCCGTGAGTCATCACTTAGTAACTGACGACCTGAAGTTCGTGCTTACTGAGGAGCGTCCTTAGTTGCAGAGCTCGACTGCATCACGAAGTGTTTGTGATGCATATGATCGATGGATCAGGGCTAATGAAAAGGCCAACGTCTACATCATTGCAAGCTTATATGATGTTTTGGCAAAGAAGCACGAGTTGATGGTCATTGTTGCGTGATATTTATGATATTGCAGTACCGCAAGTGTACGGGTCAAGTTTTAGTATCGAGATTTAGAGTTCCAAGTATCGTCCTCGGGAATGAGTTTCTAGATTAATTAATTACTAAGATATTTATTCTCAATTTTATCTAAAGTAACAAAACTTTGATGGATAGTGAAAACAAAGATAGAAAATAAATGTACAATTGGAGACACGAATATGATAGAATTAAAGGAAGATTATTTCACAAGATAATTCTTTATTTAACACATGCAGTGAACTAATATTATGAATTTATAAACAAGAAGTGAAAATACACAAGAGAATCTCTCGATCCTTAGTGAGCCTCGCACATACGATAAATTCTAAAGTTTCCTTATGAATTTTAAAAGCATACACTACATTAAGCAACTTCTTTATGTGTTTCCCTTAGACTTCTAGGTCACTCTCGTGCCATACTTCTAAGAGTTTTGACAATTTTGCTCTAATCTAAGTTTTTTCTCTCGAGTCCACTTAAACCAACAAGATATATGAAATTAAGAATGAATTTCCAAAAATAAATAACATAACAAAGTTCAATACATAATCAAATAAATCTAAAACATGCTAATCAAATTCCAACTACAACGTTTAGCTACTCAAAATCACCATAAAAACAAGCTAAAGTCATAGGAAAAGTTTTTAAACTCAATTACAAACTAAAAGAAAGAGAAATAAACTTATGTGTCAATGTCGATCCCTCGTTCCCGAGCTCCCGTCACGATCTCGAGTCTCCACAAACGCTTTGGCTCCCAAGGAATGCTCTTTTTTTCTCCCCTTAGAGTGTGTATTTCGAAATTAGAGCTAAAAACTACCATATTTGGCTCCCTTTGCAATGAAAACAACATGTTGTATTTATAGGACTTTTCGGTACGGCGTTGCAACGCTGGTCATGGCGTTGCAACACTATGCTCACGCCACAACCCATCATCGCGACCATTTTTGCCATATCTTTTTGCTCGGGTGTCCAAATGACCTCCGATTTGATGCGTTGGAATCGATATTCGATGTAGAATCTCCCAGGATATTTCTTATACTCAAAATACATCTATTTCTTGGGACCTCAACTAAGCACACACGTGTTCTAAATTGCACCAAAATAGTCTCAAAACACTCAATTATTGCTTCTCAAGCTCAATTTCCTAAAATTAACCATAAAATACCATGAATGCTCATGTTTTAAATACAAAAACTAGCTAAAATATAGAAATAAGGTAGCATATTTACATGCTATCAGTCACCGCTAAGGAGATCATGGAGTCGTTGCAGGATATGTGTCACACCCCGTCCCAGCTTACTTGCCTAACCTAGGAAGAGATGCAAAGACAAAGATAACAAAACCTCTTGTTGGCTTTCCTTGACTAACCCAAGACTTAACTTAAAATAGACGTAACACATCATGTTTGAATAAGCAAAGTTAAGCACTGATATACACTTATATATGAAATACATTCACTTCCTTTACTATGTTCTTTAGATAGACATAAAGTTTCCAAGTTTATTACAACTCATCTAATATGTTCTCACTACAAACCATATACAAAGAAAGTATATATACAAGGAGCTAAATGGCGTGGTGGCAAATAGTTCTTGTGAAGGCTAAGCACTGGAAACTCGTCTGCTACCTGGGAAGAGTAGACATAAAGAAAACGTGAGCTAGGAAGCTCAGTGAGTGTCTATTATAAGCTCAAAGGTGAAGAATAATAATGGCAGATTATAAGTAGAAAATAGCTTAACATAAACAACCATGCTTCAAATCTACAGGTTTAAGTCACCACTTATGCATAGCACATAACTCATAATGTAGTATTATATTGAGTGTAGATAGATCAATAATGTAGAAGCTCATAACAATAAAACACATAGCATGATACCACTTTCGAACCATAGAGGTGGTAGAGTTACATTTGTACCAATAAGGTTCATACGTCTCTCACGTGCACGTGGAATACCTTTGCCCCTTTGGTTTTCCCTAATACCTTCTCTATGTCCTTCAGTATTAAGGTGAGACCATTTACTACCCGAATACCTTCTCATTGTCCTTCAGTGTCGGGAAATTATGATTCTTTCCCCCCTAAGTACCTTCTCGAATGTCCTTCAGTATTAGGGGTTAATCAAGATCAAGGGCATAACTTGTTTACCATGGAAATCATGTCTTTATAACACATACAACAATTTCTTGACAATTTCATATTATCATCTAAACATGTTCCCAAGTGGATTTACACAAAACATTCTCTAAAGGAAAGCATACTTTCATAATTTAGTTTCCATACTTGAATTTATAGTTACAACTAATTCAAAGCATGCTTAGGTTCCATCATGAACTTTATGTTAGGGACTCCATGAAGCTATACATAATTAGTTCAAACAAGACTCAATGATCAACAATTATGTTTTTTTTTAGAAAAACATAGGCCAAGCATAGTTCAAAGATAGAGTCACTCACAGTATTAGAATTAGAACCTTGGCTTGTAAACTTGATCATTAGCTCTTGGCCTTGAAAGCTACTTTCCTCAAAACAGACTTCTGCTGTTTTCAGATTCGGATTTCCTGCAATTAGAGCTTCTAACTCCAAGTATGCAGATCAGAACAACCAAAACATCAGAGACTTCCCGGATTTGACAGCATACTTCTGTCCTCTGCCTTCCTCTTAACAAAACAGTAACATCAATTCCTTTCCTTATGCACCTCAAAATTTCAGTTTCTAATTCCTCCTCAAGAGCTCAAAACAGATTGATCTCCTCATATTGTTCTGCTACCCGAGAAACTTGAACACCCTTCACTGTTCTGCACTTTTCTCCTTCGTCCTCTTAGTATTTTCTGCAAAGCCGACCAGTTTCGTATTCTACACTCAATTTATGAGATTTTGACACAAAAATCATCTAATTTGGCTCAGTAGATAGAGAGATATGATCGATTGAAGTTGGCCCATTTTCCAGCTGCTTGCTGTCTTAGTAAGAATTTGACACCACCTTCTTGCCAAACATAACTTCGAGCCTTCACCTCCTTTGGCCAGCTCCTACTTTCTTATTTACATCATAATCTCCTTTTTAAAACACCAAAATAAGTAAATAAGTCAATCTAAAGTATTTAACCAACTTTACCTAAGTTTATAAAAGATATGAGCTTTTCATTCAATACGTAATGCACCTAAAATTTGCCTAACTTGCTATTGATATTAACATACTTAAATTAACCTTCTAATATGCTTATTTCAATGGTTTACCTATCCCCTTATGAAGTTTAAACACATTGTAGCTCAAAATTCAATAGATTCCCAAATTCGATCACGACATCATTTAGTGCAACCTATACGATTTTGCATACTTCAAAACATCATGAACGATTGCTCAATGATAAAAGAGAATAGGGTTTAGGGCTTACATATGTTTGGACAACAATCCTTTCAAGTTAGGCACGATTCGCTCAAACACGTCTTCAACGCCCGAATGAAAGAAGGGGTGTCTGTCTGTGGACATGTTCTGGACATGATGACCCACTTTAATTTGGCGAAGATGAACGAGACTTCAATCGACGAGTTGAGTTAGGTCAACTTTATTTTAGAGACACTTTTGAAGAGTTTCCTTTAGTTTCGTAGCAATGTTGTTATGAATAAAATTAGCTACACTCTGACCATCCTTCTTAACGTGGTACAGAACATCCAATCCTTGATGAGGATCAGGACATCGGAAGCTGAGGCAAATGTTGCCAACAGGTCTTATCATAGGGGTTCGACCTCTCCGAGTAAACCTTTTGCTCCTTCTCACCCAAAAGGGAAGAAGAAGAAAATGAAGAAGGGTAAAGTTGACCGAATTGCCGCCCAAAAGGGCAAGAGGTCAAGGAAATTGTAGAGAAATGAAAGTGTTTCCATTGCAATGGGATGGTCACTGGAAGAGAAACTGTCCCAAGTTCATTGCCGAGAGGAAGAATCAAGGTAAATATGATTTACTGGTAACTGAAACTTGTTTAGTGGAGAGTACTTACTCTGCCTTGATTTTGGATTCGGGCGCCACTAAACATGTTTGTTCTTCTTTTTAGGGAATTGATTCTTGGCACCAGCTGCGAGAGGGTGAGGTGACTCTACAGGTTGGATCCGGGGAGATAGTCATTGTTGCAGCTATCGACAAAGTGAAGGTTTTCTTCGGCAAGAATTACTTATTGTTAGACTATTTGTATATAGTCTCAGGGTTTACTAGAAACCTTGTTTTATTTCCTATCTTTTAGAACAATGTATCTCGATTTCATTTAATGTTAATAAAGCGTTAATGTTTCTTCAAAAGAAAATGGCCATCTTTGGCATCTAAGGTTAGGCCACATCAATCTCAATTGGATTGAGAGACTAGTGAAGTGTGGACTTCTAAGTCAGTTGGAAGAAAACTCTTTACAGGTGTGTGAGTCATGCCTTGAAGGCAAAATGATCAAACGTCATTTTAGTGGAAAAGAATATAGAGCCAAGTAACCCCTTGAGCTTATACATTCTAACCTTTGTGGTCCGATGAGTGTAAAAGCACGAGGTGTTTACGAATACTTCGTAACTTTCATTGATGATTATTCGAGGTATGGGTATATTTACCTAATGAATAAGAAGTCTGAAACTCTTGAAAGGTTCAAGGAGTAGAAGACTGAGGTTGAGAACCTATTAGGTAAAACGATAAAAACCCTTCGATCGAATCGAGGTGGAGAGTATATGGACACTGAATTCCAAGACTATATGATAGAACACAAAATTACGTCCCAACTCTCAGCACTTGGTATGCCACAACAGAATGGTGTATCGGAGAGGAGAAACAGAACCCTGTTGGACATGGTTCGGTCGATGATGAGCTATGCTCGTCTCCCTGATTCCTTTTGGGGTTATGCAGTAGAGACTGTGGTTTATATTCTGAACAACGTTCCGTCGAAGAGTGTTTGTGAAACACCTTTCGAACTCTGGAATGGTCGTAAAGGTAGTTTACACTATTTCAGAAGAATGTTGTTTGCTAGACTTAGAAATTTTAGCAAATGCATCAAGTGTTGTAAAATGCATCCAAAAGGATGCTTTTATAGGCAATATGGGTGGAGACAATTTCTCCACCCATTTTGCCACTAACTCCACATATTATGCATAAATACATAATATAAGGTGTCAAACATCTTATTATATGAACCATATTCACATAACATGGAGAAATTTGATTGAATTAAATCCAATTTCATCTCTAAAAAATCCTGCCATTAGTTACATCCTAATTCCAATTAGACAAAATCAAGTTCAATATGAATCATACACATTGAACTATATATTATATCAATCATATCACATATAATTGATATAATCCATAAATTGAACTTGAATATTTAAAATTCATTCCAAAAATTTATACCCTCTTTTAATTCCATATTGAGCCAACCGAGTGACCTAATGGACCTACAGATCATGTGCTCCGACGATACGAGATTGACTAATCAAACTCATTGATCCCGTCAATCAACATTCATTAACTACGAGTAACTCCACTAAAGGATCATAGCTGCACTGTCACACCCCGTCCCAGCTTACTTGCCTAACCTAGGAAGAGATGCAAAGACAAAGATAACAAAACCTCTTGTTGGCTTTCCTTGACTAACCCAAGACTTAACTTAAAATAGACGTAACACATCATGTTTGAATTAGCAAAGTAAAACACTGATATACACTTATATATGAAATACATTCACTTCCTTTACTATGTTCTTTAGATAGTCATAAAGTTTCCAAGTTTATAACAACCCATCTAATATGTTCTCACTACAAACCATATACAAAGAAAGTGTATATACAAGGAGCTAAATGGCGTGGTGGCAAGTAGGTCTTCTGATGGCTAAGCACTGGAAACTCGTCTGCTACCTGGGAAGAGTAGACATAGAGAGAACGTGAGCTAGGAAGCTCAGTGAGTGTCTATTATAAGCTCAAAGGTGAAGCATAATAATGGCAGATTATAAGTAGAAAATAGCTTAACATAAACAAACCATGCTTCCAATTTACACAAGTCACCACTAATGCATAGCACATAACTCATAATATAGTATTATATTGAGTGTAGATAGATCAATAATGTAGAAGCTCACAACAATAAAACACATAGCATGATACCACTTTCGAACCATAGAGGTGGTAAAGTTACATTTGTACCAACAAGGTTCATACCTCTCTCACGTGCACGTTTTCTTTGGCCCTTTGGTTTTCCCTAATACCTTCTCTATGTCCTTCAGTATTAAGGTAAGACCATTTACTACCCGAATACCTTCTCATTGGCCTTCAGTATCGGGAAATTATGATTCATTCCCCCCTAAGTACCTTCTCGAATGTCCTTCAGTATTAGGGGTTTATCAAGATCAAGGGCATAACTTGTTTACCATGGAAATCATGTCTTTATAACACATACAACAATTTCTTGACAATTTAACATTATCATCTAAACATGTTCCCAAGTGGATTTACACAAAACATTCTCTAAAAGAAAGCATACTTTCATAATTTAGTTTCCATACTTGGATTTATAGTTACAACTAATTCAAGATTGCTTAGGATCCATCATGAACTTTATGTTAGGGACTCCATGAAGCTATACATAATTAGTTCAAACAAGACTCAATGATCAACAATTATGCTTATTAAGAAAAACATGGGCCAAGCATAGTTTAAAGATAGAGTCACTCACAGTATTAGAATTAGAACCCTGGCTTGTAAACTTGACCTATTAGCTCTTGACCTATCAAACAAACCAACTCAACCATTAGGACCTCGACCTCATGATTTTTAACCTTAAAACTTGCAAGAAAACACACTTTTAAATTTTCCAGCATTTTCAGATTTTCTGCCCTGTATTCAGACAGCCATAACTTCTTCATTACTTATCCAAAAATAGTGTAATTTATACCAAACTCTTCCTTTTTGAACCCTATAAAAATCATATAAAGACATGAAATTGAAATTCCAAACAGATTTGTTCAGAAATACCTCGAAAGCTACTTTCCTCAAAACAGACTTCTGCTGTTTTCAGATTCGGATTTCCTGCTGCACAACAAATTTAATCTGATATTTAAGACATCTTCTAGACATTTTCTACTCACGATTTCTTCACGAAAGTTGTAGGAAATTCAATAAGGTTTCGAACCATACCAATTATAGCTTCTAACTCCAAGTGTACAGATCAGAACAACCAAAACATCAGAGACTTCTCGGAATTGACAGCATACTTACGTCTTACGCCTTTTCTTCTTCAAAAACAAAGCATCAATTCCTTTCCTTGCACCTTAGAAACAGGTCTAACTCAGTCCCATAACTCAATTCAGAATAACCATACACACAATTGATTGTAAGGTATATAGAAATGAAAGAAAATCTCTCTCAATCTCTTGCTAGATGTTTTTCCCTTTCACCTAAAACTACAGGTTCAAATTTCAGCTTGGGTTCCTCAAAATTTATCAACACAACCACCAAATATTTTTTGATAAACCTCAAGGACAACATCTTAGCTTGCTTACCTCAAAAGTTCAGCTTCTATTTCCTCCTCAAGAGCTCAAAATGCAGATGATCTCCTCATACTGCTCGCTACAGAAAACTTGAACACCCTTCACTGTTCTGCTCTTTTCTCCTTCGTCCTCTTGGTGTTTTCTGCAAAGCCGACCAGTTTCGCATTCTACAAGAGGAAGAGGCCCCGTTTTTCAAAACCTGGTTTTAACTCTTAAGGGAACAACCTATCTAGTTACCCTACGACGAGAACGAGTGAATTTTTTCTTGCGAAGTTTAGTCCCCTGCTCCCTACAAGGTTTCATCCCTGAGAAGATTGGCATATTGAATTGGCAACTCTGGCCACTATTTCTCGTACTAGTCAAAGGACAATTCCCACAGACAGGAGTTCGCAACTCGCTCACGATTCAAGTTTACTCACTATTGGTCATCATTTGAATTGTTGGCCCTAACCTATCAATGGTGTTACTGGATTGGTCTAACAATTCTTTGTCCAGTCTTGTACAAACTCTTTGCACAATATGCCCCCACTCACATGTCAAGTACAAGAACGAGTTGGGTTGTCTGGTTTGTATCAAATACAGAGTGCGCCGCACCATGTGTTAGTAGGATGAGGTGTCACACCCCCTCCCGAACCACCTGCTTACTTAGCCCGAAAAGAGGCATGAAGCCAACAGACATTGTTCACCTCTTAACAATACCTGATGACCCTGTTATACCTGATAAACATACTATGCTCGCATATGGTAAACTTTAACATAACACAGCGAAAACTTGATAACTACTAAACATACATTGGGAGAAACATTTCTTAAGTCTCTTATTTGAAACCTTAAACAAGCAATAACATCACAACTCAGAACATGCCAACCAACTTGTTATACAACCTCTTATGTACAAACAACTATAACTACATAACGACTTGCTATACAATGTCGACCACGCATAAACTATCAACTTATGAATCTTCCAAAGAGACTATGGCAGGATGCCAGGTACCAGGAGCTCAATCTCTACCTGAAAAGGTTTGAAAACATTGAAAGTAGGAGCTAAAAAGCTCAGTGAGTGTCTATCTTTAAAACATTATAAGCTCACAGGTGATTCATAATAATGGCAGATTATAAGTAGAAAATAGCTTAACATCTATTTGTAAACATAAACAAACCATGCTTCCATTTTACAGGTTTAAGTCACCACTTATGCATAGCACACAACTCGAGATGTACTATCATATCGAGGGTAGTTAAATCAATAATATAGAAGCTCATAACAATAAAACACATGACATGATAGCACATCAAACCATAGAGGTGGTAGAGTTACATTTATACCAATAAGGTTCATACCTCTCTCTCTCACGTGCACGTGGAATACCTTTGGTCGTTTGGTTTTCCCTAATACCTTATCTATGTGTTCAGTATTAAGGTAAAACTATTTACTACCCGAAAACCTTCTCCTTTTCCTTCATTATTAAGGTAAAACAATTTACTACCCGGATACCTTCTCATTGTCCTTCAGTATCGGGATATCATGATTCATTCCCCTCCCTAAGTACCTTCTCTAATGTCCTTCAGTATTAGGGTTAACCACAAACAAGGGCATAATTTGTGTACCATGGAAATCAAGTCTTTATAACACATACAATAATTTCTTGACATTTTCACATTATCATCTAAACATGTTCCCAAGTGGATTTACACAAAACATTCTCTAAAGAAAAGCATACTTTCATAATTTAGCTTCCATACTTGGATTTATAGTTACAACTAATTCAAAGCATGCTTAGGTTCCATCACGAACTTTATGTTAGAAACTCCATGAAGCTATACATAATTAGTTCAAACAAGATTCAATTATCAACAATTATGTTTTTTAAGAAAAACATAGGTCAAGCATAATTCTAAAATAGAGTCACTCACAGTATTAGAATTAGATCCTTGGCTTGTAAACTTGACCTATTTGCTCTTGGCCTGTCAAACAAACCAACTCAACCGTTAGAACCTCGAGCTCATGATTTTTGACCTTAAAACTTGCAAGAAAGCACACTTTCAAATTTTTCAGCATTTTCAGATTTTCTGCCCTGTTTTCAGACAGCCATAACTTCTTCATTACTTATCCAAAAATAATGTAATTTATACCAAACTCTTCCTTTTTGAACCCTATAAAATTCATATGAAGACATGAAATTGAAATTCCAAACGGATGTATTCAGAAATACCTCGAAAGCTACTTTCCTCAAAACAGACTTCTGCTGTTTCCAGATTCGGATTTCCTGCTGGACTACAAATTTAACCTGATATTTAAAACCTCTTCTAGACATTTTCTACTCACGATTTATTCACGGAAATTGTAGGAATTTTAATAAGCTTTCGAACCATATAAGTTAGAGCTTCTAACCCCAAGAATACAGATCAGAACAACCAAAACATCAGAGACTTCCCAGATTTGACAGCAAACTTCTGACTTCTGCTTTCCTCTTAACAAAACAGTAACTTAACATAAGAATTTGCTCGAGCTTCGTTCATGAAATTTGCTTAAAAATGAGTTAGCTTTCAGGAAAAGCAAACTTCAACACTTACCTCTTCTTGTAGAGCTCGAGAAGATCAAAACATCAGAACTTGTATGAGTTGATCACCTTGCTGCAATAATAATTCCCTTGAGTTCTTCTCCTTTCTTCTGCAACTCCAGCTCAAAATCATAGCTTTTCTCCTTCTTCGTCTCCCTTGAATTTCAACTCACGAAGCTTACAGCTTCCTTTTGGTAAATGATGAAGAAAATGGAGAAGATAAAGTCATTTTAAAAAAGCAAATGGTGGTGGCAATCTTTGTCCTTTTCCCTTTTGCTTTTTCTTTTCTTTTTCCTTTTCTTTTTCCTTTCCTTTGTCCCTTTCATTCTTTTCTTTTCTTTTCTTTTCTTTTGTTTTTTTTATAAGGAAGTTTGAAAGGAAGATCTTGGGTTTACAACTTACCTCCCCTTAAGAAATTTCGTCCTCGAAATTGAGTAGTCTTAAGTGAAAATCATCGGGTACTTCCTCCTCATTAGGTCCTCCAATTCCCAGGTTGCCTCCTCCACTCCGTGATGTCTCCAACGAACCTTCACGAGGGAGATCGTCTTGTTTCTCAAAACCTATTCTTTCCTGTCGAGGATTTGAACTGCATCCTGTACGTAACTCATGTTCTCTTTCAGCTCAACTGGTTGTGCTTTCAAAACATTAGTCCAATCTACAATACTTCCTCAACATGGACACATGAAAAACACCATGTACTCGAGATAGTTCTGGCTGCAACTCCAAATCAGAGGCTTGGCCTAACTCTCGTCCCAAGCATCGGATAAGGACCAATATATCTAGAGCTTAGTTTACCTTTCTTGCCAAACGAAGGACACCTCTCCAAGGAGATTACTTCAAGAAAACTTGAACTCCGACCTTGAATTCTAAGTCCTTTCGTCGCTTATCTACATAACTCTTCTGACGGTCTTGTGCTACTTTCAGATTCTCTCTAATTACCTTAATATTGTCTTTCGTAATTTGTACCAACTCGGGACCGATTAGCTTCCGCTCTCCTACTTCATTCCAACATACGGGCGTTCTACACGACCTTCCATACAGAGCCTCAAATGGTGTCATGCCAATACTTTACTGATAGATGTTATTATAAGCGAATTCTATAAGTGATAGGTGTGTATCACAACTACCCTTAAATTGAAGAACACATGCCCTCAACATGTCCTCTAGGGTCTGGATGATCCTCTCTGACTGCCCATCTGTTTGAGGATGGAATGTTGTACTAAAATTAAGCTTTGTCCCCATAGGTTTATGTAAGCTAGGCCAAAACTTAGAAGTAAATCTTGGATTTCTATCTGAAACTATGGACACTGGCACTCCGTATTAACTCACAATTCTGTCGACGTATAGCTTAGCTAGCTGATCAAGCGTAGACGTCGCTTTAATCGGTATGAACCGTGATGTCTTAGTGAGTCTATCCATTATTACCCAAATACCATCATGTCCACATGAGGTACGTGGTAATCCAAATAGAAAATCCATAGTGATATGCTCCCATTTCCATTTCGGCACTGGCAATGGATTAAGGAGTCCTCCTGGTCTCTGTCTAACTGGTTTAACCTGTTGGCAGATCAAACATCTATCCACATAATTAGCTATATCCCGCTTCATCCCAGGCCACCAATACGTTCCCTTTCAATGTCTTATACATCTTGGTGCTTCCTGGATGCATAGCGTAAGCTGAACTTTGAGCTTCTTATATAATAGCATCTTTAAGCTCACTAACACTCGGAACACATAGTCTTCCTTGCCTCTCTATGGCTCCATCTGATCTCATTTTAAATTCTGCTTCTGGGCCTTGTTTGGACTTCCCAAACATTTTCTGCAAGTTACTATCCTCTGGTTGTCTTCTCACAATCTCTTCTACGAGCGAAGACTTGACTTGGAATGGAGCTAAAAGACTCCCCGAATTCTATGCAATCACAACTGCCTTAGAATCCCTTAGAGTACTTAAAAATATCGCTCAAATACCACACAAGGCGTCCTTAGGAAGTCTTGACTTCCTACTCAATGCATCTGCTACCACATTCGCCTTACCTGGATGGTATTCTATGGTACAATCATAATCTTTATTTAGTTCTAATCATCTTCGCTGTCTCATATTCAACTCCTTCTGATCAAAGATATATTTCAGAGTCTTATGATCAGTGTAAATGTTACACCTTTCACCAAACAAGTAATGTCTCCAGATCTTCAGTGCTAAAACAACTGCTGCTAGCTCAAGATCATGGGTAGGGTAATTACATTCGTGCTTTTTCAATTGTCTTGACGCATAAGCTATTACTTTTCCTTCTTGCATTAGAACACACCCTAAACCTTGTCTCGAGGCATCACAGTAAATCACATACTCTTTTCCCGTTACAGGATGTGTCAGAATAGGTGTTGTAACTAATCTCTTTTTCAGCTCCTAAAAGCTCTGTTCACACTTATCTGACCTTTCAAAATTAACATTCTTCCTTGGTAAATCTGTTAAGGGCAATGCTAATCGTGAGAAATCCTGAACAAACCGTTTGTAGTATCCTGCCAAGCTTAGGAAACTACGTACCGCTGTCGCACTAACTAGTCTTTCCATGTTGACCACAACTTTCACTTTATCGGGATCCACACCAACTCCATTTGCTAAAACAACATTCCCCAAAAACACTACCTGATTCAACATAAACTCACATTTGGTGAATTTAGCATACAACCATTTGTCTCGTAGTGTTTATTGAATAATCCTCAAATGTTCCTCATGAGCTTTCCTATCAATTGAGTAAACTAGTATATCATCAATAAATACTATCACGAACTGATCCAAATAGTGGTGGAATATCCTGTTCATGAGGTCCATGAAAACTTTTGGTGCATTCGTCAAACCGAACGACATTACTAAAAACTCATAATGCCCATACCTCGTTCTAAATGTTGTTTTAGGAATGTCTGATTCCCTTACCTTTAACTGATGGTATCCTGATCTTAAATCAATCTTAGAAAACACTGATGCTCCTCGTAACTGGTCAAACAAGTCATCTATTCGGGGTAAAGGATACTTTCTACGTATCGTGACTTGTTTAACTGTCTATAATCAATGCATAATCTAAGGGTACCATCTTTCTTCTTACAAATAACACTGGAGCTCCCCAGGGTGATACACTAGGTCTGGTGTATCCTTTATCAACTAGTTCTTGTAACTGCATCTTCAACTCCTTGAGCTCACTTGGAGCCATTCTATACGGCGCTTAGGAAATAGGTGTTTTTCCTGGTAGCAATTCAATAGTGAACTCAACTTCCCTATCAGGTGGCAACCCTGACAGATCTGCTGGAAAAATATCAAGAAATTCGTTCACAATAAGAACATCTTTTGGTTTTAGCTTTTCTTCCTACACCTTCACTACGTGTGCAAGAAATGCCATGCAACCTTTCCTCAACAACTTTTCAGCTTTTAATGATGAAATCAAGCTCGTAGAGATAATATTCCTTTCACCCCTAATAACCACTTCAGCTAACCCTGGTTTCTTGAAAACAACTTCCTTTCTATTTAGCACCACTGGTGCCCTCTCTTGCAGCTACTGGAACTCTTGGCTGCTCAACTGTCTAGGACCCAACTCCTTGGTCCCTATGTATGGCTGCTCTCAGCTGTGGACAATCCCTCTTGGAATGCCCTGGTTGCCCACACTGGTAACACACATTGACACCAACAAGACATTGGCCTCGATGACTCTTGCCACAATTTGTACATGGCGTTCTCCTTGTTGCACTTGCAACAGACTCCTGTATTGTCGGTGGTCTTACTGTGGATCTGGCAGATTGACTGGTGCTCTTTGACTTTGCCTCTGATAGGAAGCACTAACATGTGTTTGCCTCGATGTCTGGCCGCCAGCTCGACTCTTATAGTCCTGACGACTCAAAACATTCACTCCAGGTGTGAACCATCGCTGCTCACGACCATGGAAACTGCTCGTCGTTGAAGGCCCTCGAGTAGGCTTCACCACTGTTTGTGCCTCTGTTATACTCTGCTCAACACGTAGAGCAGTCTCTACAAGTAGGGAAAAGTCCGCCCACTATGCACTGCCTGTGACTAGGGATCGTATCTCAGGATGTAACCCTCTTTCAAATCTCCGACACCTGTCACTCTCAGATGCCACAATCACATCAGCATACCGTGACAGGTCGGTATACCTTCTCTCGTACTCAGCCACTTATAGTGACCCTTGCTTTAATTCTAAAAATCCATCCCTCTTTGCCTCACGATACGTGCTAGGGTAATATTTATCTTCAAATATGCCTCTGAAAGTTTGCAATTCTAAAGTGTGTGCATCACTGTGCCTAGCTCGTCTTAACTTCCACCATCCCGCTGCTTCTTTCTCTAGTAGGAATGTGGCTAGCTTGACTTTGCTCCTCAGGGCAACTCATTACATCAAAACATTTTGTAGCATATTCAGCCAAACATCGGCATCAGCCGGATCTATGGAACCCTCAAATACTGCGACTCCTAATTTCTTTAGACGTTCTATTCCATACGCCTTTTTTTTAATAACTTGGCCCTACTCTCTCTGGCATACCTGCCTCCTGTGAGAAACTAACATGTTGCTCATCTCTAGCCTCAGTTTGGACTCTCGGGGCACTAGATCCCCTCTCAGATTGACCTTGGGTAGGATCCTGCGTCCTGCCTTGATCCTGCCTGTGTCGTCTGCTAGTACGTGGTGGCATGACTCCAATAACATATCAATATATTAGACATACTATGGATACCAAACTCCAATACGCAGTACTAAACTTCTATTCACATTTTAGCCCTAACTGGACTTACTCTTATTCTTACATGGACAAAACTTTACTAGTTCGATCTAAACTAACTCAATAACTTGCTATGACTTTTACTTTATTCTCGGAGCTAACTTGCCCTGTCTCAATCCCATGGAGCTAACTGCTCTGATACCAAGTTGTCACACCCCCTCCCAACCACCTGCTAACTTAGCCCGGAAAGAGGCATGAAGCCAACAGACATTGTTCACCTTTTAACAATACCTGATGACCCTGTTCTACCTGATAAACATACTATGCTCGTATATGGTAAACTTTAACATAACACAGCGGAAACTTGATAACTACTAAACATACATAGGGTGAAACATTTCTTAAGTCTCTTATTTGAAAACTTAAACAAGCAATAACATCACAACTCAGAACATGCCAACCAACTTGTTATACAACCTCTTATGTACAAAGAACTATAACTACATAACGACTTGCTATACAATGTCAGCCACGTACAAACTATCAACTTATGAATCTTCCAGCAGACTATGGCAGGATGCCAGGTACCAGGAGCTCAATCTCTACCTGAAAAGGTTTGAAAACATTGAAAGTAGGAGCTAAAAAGCTCAGTGAGTGTCTATCTTTAAAACATTATAAGCTCACAGGTGATTCATAATAATGGCAGATTATAAGTAGAAAATAGCTTAACATCTATTTGTAAACATAAACAAACCATGCTTCCATTTTACAGGTTTAAGTCACCACTTATGCATAGCACACAACTCGAGATGTACTATCATATCGAGGGTAGTTAAATCAATAATATAGAAGCTCATAACAATAAAACACATGACATGATAGCACATCAAACCATAGAGGTGGTAGAGTTACATTTATACCAATAAGGTTCATACCTCTCTCTCTCACGTGCACGTGGAATACCTTTGGTCGTTTGGTTTTTCCTAATACCTTCTCTATGTCCTTCAGTATTAAGGTAAAACCATTTTCTACCCGAAAACCTTCTCCTTGTCCTTCAGTATTAAGGTAAAACAATTTACTACCCGGATACCTTCTCATTGTCCTTCAGTATCGGGATATCATGATTCATTCCCCCCCCCCCCTAAGTACCTTCTCTAATGTCCTTTAGTATCAGGGGTTAACCACAAACAATGGCATAATTTGTGTACCATGGAAATGATGTCTTTATAACACATACAACAATTTCTTGACATTTTCACATTATCATCTAAACATGTTCCCAAGTGGATTTACACAAAACATTCTCTAAAGAAAAGCAATCTTTCATAATTTAGCTTCTAACTTGGATTTATTGTTACAACTAATTCAAAGCATGCTTAGGTTCCATCACGAACTTTATGTTAGAAACTCCATGAAGCTATACATAATTAGTTCAAACAAGATTCAATTATCAACAATTATGTTTTTATGAAAAACATAGGTCAAGCATAATTCGAAAATAGAGTCACTCACAGTATTAGAATTAGATCCTTGGCTTGTAAACTTGACCTATTTGCTCTTGGCCTGTCAAACAAACCAACTCAACCATTAGAACCTCGAGCTCATGATTTTTGACCTTAAAACTTGCAAGAAAGCACACTTTCAAAATTTTCAGCATTTTCAGATTTTCTACCTTGTTTTCAGACAGCCATAACTTCTTCATTAGCTATCCAAAAATAATGTAATTTATAACAAACTCTTCCTTTTTGAACCTTATAAAACTCATATGAAGACATGAAATTGAAATTCCAAACGGATGTGTTCAGAAATACCTCGAAAGCTACATTCCTCAAAAGCAGACTTACTGTTTTTCCAGTTGATTTCTCTGACTAAAAATGTAACCTGATATTTAAAATATCTTCTAGACATTTTCTACTCACAATTTCTTCATGAACGTTGTAGGAATTTCAATAAGTGTTCTAACCATACCAATTAGAGCTTCTAACTCCAAGAATACAGATCAGAACAACCAAAACATCAGAGACTTTCCACATTTGACAGCAAACGTCTGACTTCTGCTTTCCTCTTAACAAAACAATAACTTAACATAAGCATTTGCTCGAGCTTCCTTCATAAAATTTACTTAAAAATGAGTTAGCATTCAGGAAAAGCAAACTTCAACACTTACCTCTTCTTGTAGAGCTCGAGAAGATCAAAACATCAGAATCGTCCGAGTTGATCACCTTGTTGCAATAAAAATTCCCTTGAGTTCTTCTCCTTTCTTCTCGCAACTCCAAATTTCTCAAAATCAAAGCTTTTCTCCTTCTTCTCCTCCCTTGAACTTCAACTCACGAAGCTTACAGCTTCCTTTTGGTAAATGAAGAAGAAAATAGAGAAGATAAAGTCATTTTAAAAAAGCAAACGATGGAGGCAATCTTTGTCCTTTTCCCTTTTGCTTTTTCTTTTCTTTTTCCTTTTCTTTTTCCTTTCCTTTATCCCTTTCTTTCTTTTCTTTTCTTTTCTTTTCTTTTTTTTTTTATAAGGAAGTTTGAAAGGAAGATCTTGGGTTTACATGAGCTTCCCAACCTAATCCATCTACTATACACCATTCGGGTCATAGTGTATGTGTGACCTTGGACCTTAGTTTATTCGATTTTAGTTTGTAATTGCGAGAATACAAGTTTGATGGGAAAATAACAACATTATTCATTTTCTCAAATAATTACAAATACACAAGTTTAGGGCATAAATCCCAACATTTGTAACTTCAACCTTAAACTCTTTGCACTTTTCAAGAGCCTCAAACTTATGATGCCTTAGGTATAGATAACCATACCTCGAATAATCATCTATGAAAGAGATGAAATATTCGTACCCTCCTCGAGCTTTAACATTCACCGGACCACAAAGATCGAAATGTATTAACTCTAAGGGCTCTTTGGCTCTATAATCTTTTCCAGTAAAAGATCGCAGTCATTTTTCATTCCAAGCATGATTAACAAGGAAGTAAAGAATCATCTTCTAACTTGTTTAGAAGTCTATTCTCCGTTAATCTCTTAATCCGGTTGAGGTTTATATGACCAAGTCTTAAATACCAAAGATAGGTATTATTATTTGGAGAAACCTTTTGCCTTTTAATTCGAGCATTTGCAGTTTTAAACATCTCATAATTTAAAATTGCTTATGTTTGCTTCAGTTTAAGTACATATATATTGTTTTCTTATTTAGTTGAACAATCATTGACACCCTTTTTCGAAATGAACGCTTCATTAGATGAAAAAAAATCAATAACCATGTTCAATAAAACAAGAGATAGACAATATGTTCCTCTTAGGTCTAGGAACTATGTATCGATTTTCTAAAAATAAAAATCTATCTTTGAAAAACAGCTTCGCATCTTCCACTGCACGAGCTGAGACGACGTCTCCCGTTCCGACATCGAGCGTCATCTCACCCTAATCGAGCTCCTTCGCATCTCCCACTTGGTTAGTGAATCCTGAGTAAAGTATCTAGGTAAAATCATCATTTTCCACAAAACATGTTTGAAGAACAAGTAAATCACATTTACCTTTCTTCTCTTTGAGTTCAACAAAGTACTTTGGGTAATTTTGCTTCCAGTGGTCGTCCATGTTGCAGTGGAAACACTTTTCTTTGTCTGCAATCTTGGCCTTTTCCTTGCCCTTATCAGAAACGACAGTTGCTTTCCCCTTCCCTCCTTACTTTTTCTTCTTGATGTTCTGAAGGCTAGAAGAGGAGCTGCAGGATTTTGTTCTAGAGGACGAACCATTATGGAACTTTTTGGAATCGGAAAATAGATTTTCCTCTCCATCAACCTGTCCCTTAATCATCATAAGAGACTTGAAAGTTGGTAGCTCGTTTAGGAGAGTAGTCAGGTTGGTCTCTATCTTGTTCATTACTGCATTGCTGCGGAATTACAAGAAACTCTTCGGAAGAGATTCCATGACGAATGACATATGACTTTGCTCGTCTATGACCGCGCCACTCATTTCTACCACGTTGAAGTGGACCATTAGATCAGAACGTGTTCTCTCATCGATGACCCCTCCTTCATACGAGAGTTATAAACGTACTTGAGGGAGTCATTTCGAAGTTGTCCAGATGGTTGTACTAAATTGTTTTGCAATGAACTCATGATCTCACGAGCCGAGATCATGCCCTCGTGCGTCTTGGCAAGAACATCTGAGACACTAGCCAAAATATAGACCTTGGCTTTGTCATTGGCCTTGATCCAATGGCCATATGCATCCTTAACAACTAGAGGAGCGTTTCGAACAGGGACCTGAGGACACTCCTCAGTCAGTACAAACCAAAGGTCATCAACAACCAAAATCGTAGTCTAGTTGGACTTCCACGTTGTATAGTTTTCGCAAGTTAAACGTTCACTTTGGAGTAAGGCTATAATAGAGGACGACATGCTGAAATTTCAAAATAGTTCTAATTAGTTATGCCTTTTAAAACTCGTGAAAACCCAATCAATTTAAGAAAAATTATTAAAGAACCCTACCTTCTCAAAGATGAAACCTCGTAGGGAGCTGGGAACTTAACTTTGCAAGAAGGAATTCATTTGTTCTCGAACTAGGGTAACAAGATAGGTTGTTCTCTTAAGAACTGAATCCAAGTTTTGAATAACGGGGGCCCTCCCTCTTGCTTTTTCGAGAGGGGCATTGATTATGATCGGACCATAAACTTGTTGTTCATTAGAGAATCAGTGGTGCTTAAGGAACAAGAAGTAGTCATAGGAGTCAAACGGTAAATTTACCCAACTGTGACTACAAACTACTTGAGTGTATAAAGTTTTGGAATGAATTTGAAGTGTTCGAATTCAATTCAAAGAATTATATCAATTATGTATGATGTAATGGATATAGAATATAATTTAAAGTGAATATGATTCACAATAAATTATATTATTGCCTAATTATGGAATTAAGGCATAAAAAGAGAAATTAATTTGAGAGATATGTAAATTGAATATGATTCAATTTAATTTTCCTGTTATGTAAATATGATTTATATAATAAGGTATTTGATACATTATATTATGCATTTAAGCATAATTGGAGGAAATGGTGGCATAATGGGTGGAGAATTTTTCTCCACTCACATTTCCTTTATATCCTTTTGGATGCATTTCAGAACACTTAAGTCATTTTGCAAGGTTTTTCATCCAACGCAAAAGGAGTTCCCACCTCTCTCCATCTCCTAGAGAAAATTCGAGAAAACATAGTGGAGGTGTTCAATTGTAGAGAATGGAAAGAACGTTGACGACGAAAGGATTACGGGAAGAGTTCGGTGTTCAAAGGTTATCCCTTATTCTATTATGCTTCCATAATTAGACTTAACTTTAGTTTACTGTTTTTTGTGAATTTCTATGTGAACATAATCAAGAACAAAGGAGGTCAATCGCTTACGCATCGAGATTCTATCCCTTTAGTTGGTATCAGAGTCATTGTTGCTCTTGATTATGTTAGAAATTTCTCAAAAACTAGGTGGGTATAGCATTCAATTTCGTGAAATTGTTGTGGTTTGCAAAAATGGATGTTTACATAATTTTTCATTTTAGATTTACAATTTCGTTGAAATCTTCAATATAAGGGTTGTTGGTTTTTGCAAATAGTATTGTAAATCGAGTTTATAAATTTGTTTCAGTAGTGGCAAGGAGTTGCTTTGAAGAAATGGAGTGGAAACAGACAAAGAAATGGAGGTTGTTCGTTGGCGTTGCAACGTCGCACAAGCGAAGAAATAGCTTACTACAGGGCAGCGTTGCAACGCTAGGAGAAACGTCGCAATGTCGCTCGGCGTATGACCCAAGGAGGGCCTTGAGCAGCATGGTGTTTCAACGTCGTTGCGTTAGTTGCAGAAGACGCGTGAGAAAATTTTGCGGGATGATTGGCGAGTGGACAGTTTTTTAGGTATTTTTTATTTTTTTTATTTACTTATTTTATTAATTATAATAAATATAATTAGATTATATTAATTTTAATTAATTTTAGGATGCAAAATTATGGTCCAATTTTGCTATTTTAATTATGCAATTGTCGTATATTTATTATGGGCCTAATGTATACCATATAGATTTAAATCTCGCCTTAGGTTAAGCCTATTCATGCATCATTTTATAATATAGAGTGTTATATTATATAGTATGCTTGTTTAATTAATATAATAGTTGTATTAATTTTATGAAAGCATAGTCATGCATTTAATTCATGTGATAAACATGTTGTATGCTTTAATTTAATTATGTGATGAATGATCAAGCACTTTAACATAGAAATGCAAGTAACCTAAGTCTAATTAACTAGTTCTAAAATTGTTTTAGACCATGTTATTTATTAGACTTCGGCTATCTAGATCTAATAGGATTATAATTAGGGAACCTATGATTTATAAATAATGATTAGAGAGGAATTCTGTCCAACGAAGGTTCTAGCTAGGTTGGGGTATTTAAGTTGAAGGAATCGGAACAACTCTACCTGGGAACCAACCTGGGAGTGAATTTAATTATGATTTTTATAAATTTTACTTCGTGAGTGATATATATTAAAATTTTAATAAATCATAGACCTAAGTTTAATAAATTGTTTATAGACTTAGGTAACTCTAATATAAATGTTATATTTGTACACTTAGGTAAATTATCGTCGAATTTATCTAGGACCCAATAATTCAAAAGTACTTAGTTAAAGGAAATATGTGTATATGATACATTATTTCCACGTACGCATCTCCGTTAAGTTCATACCATGAGATCCATACTCGGGCTCGTGGTCCAAATGGGAGCATCCCCCTTCGGATGGTGTTTGTATGGGTCAAAATCAAGGTGAATGGAGAGAGTGCTTATAGTAGGTGGGAGCGAGACCTGTGCAAACGGGTCCCACGTGTCTCTTATATTGGTTTGCACCGTGGGATTCTTATGATCTTCCTGCTAGTTTGGTTTGGACCAGACAATCCCTTCGGAGGGCCTGATCATAAGAGTAAGAACAAAGCGAACTACCAGAAGGGATAGGGTTACCTTAGTTTGTTTTTCAACTTAGCCTTCCTTTTTGTTGATTTTTTTGGATCGGAACTATGAGAAGTAAAGATAGAAGGTAACACTCACTGGATACATTAAAAGTTAGTGAATCCAGATCGAAAATGGTAGCTAGAACCTATAGGGAGTAAGACTTATTTCGGTAATAGGGTCTGGTTGAGACTGCCTCGTCCCATTGGAGAAGTGATTCGACTACCCTTCGGTGGCGGTTATTTTAAACCTGTGGGGTATCATTGCAAATTAATTGACCTAGGGATTATAGATTAATTTTGCTAAAATATTATTGGATTAAATATAGGTTAAATGCTAGATAGTAATACAAGTTTTTCTTATTTTTGAACAAAAATTTCAAGTTCGATTATTTCACTTTTGGTTGTTGAAAAACTCACAGGAAACATTTACCAAACCTTGAATAATATCATTAACACGATATTAGTTGTGGACGAGTTGAAGTTCGTTATCACTAAGGACTGCCCTCAGGTGCTAGGCCCGACTGCAACACGAAGTGGTAGTGACACATTTGATAGATGGACCAAGGCCAATGACAAGGCCAAGGTTTACATCTTAGCCAGTATGTCTTATATATTGGTTAAGAATCCTGAGAACATGGTCACCGCGAAGGAGATCATGTCATCGTTGCAGGACATGTTTGGGCAACAGTCCTATCAGGTCAGGCACGATGCTCTCAAGCACATTTTCAATGCCAGGATGAAGAACACGGCATCTGTCAAGGAAGATGTTCTCGACATGATGGTTCACTTCAATGTGGTAGAGATGAATGAAGCATCTATCGACAAGTCGAGTCAGGTAAGCTTCATACTGAAGACTCTACCAGATAGTTTCCTATAGTTTTGTAGCAACACTATTTTTTCAGCATGACTAGATCTTTAGTTCAACTATTAGCTTCTGAAAAACTTAACGGGGATAACTACACAACATGGAAAACAAATCTGAATATAGTACTAGTAATAGATGACCTAAGATTTGTCTTAAATGAGGAATGTTCTCAGGCCGGTGCCTCAAATGCTAAACGAACTAGTCGGGAAGCTTATGATCGATGAGTTAAGGCTAACGCTAAAGCTCGTGTTTATATTATTTCCAACATGACTGATGTATTGGCGAAGAAATACGAATCCTTGGGTATAGCTAAGGCTATCATGGATTCGTTAAAAGAGATGTTAGGGCAACCGTCATCAGTTCTGAGACGTGAGGCTATTAAGTACATTTTCAACAAGCGTATGAAAGAAAGGACCTTTGTTAGATAACATGTCCTGGACATGATGGTCCACTTCAATATTGCTGAAGTAAATGGTGGCGCCATCGACGAGGCAAATCAGGTTAGCTTTATTATGTAGTCTCTTCTAAAGATCTTCATACCATTTCAGACGAATGCTTCTCTAAATAAGATAGAGTTTAAACTGACAACCCTTCTTAACGAGCTCCAACGTTTTCAAACACTTACAAAGTCTAAGGGGAAAGAGGTGGAGGCAAATGTTTTCACCATAAAGAAAGTTTTAAGAGGATCGTTCACTGAAGCTAAAGTTGGACCTTCAAAGAAAAAGAGTGTTCAAATGAAAAAGGAAGGCAAGGGGAAGGGTCCCGTGACAAACAAGGGATGAAAGTTGCAGAAGAAAGAAAATGTATTCACTGCAACCAAAACAGGCACTAGAAGAGGAATTGCCCAAAGTACCTTACTGAGAAAAAAGAAAATAAAGAAGCACAAGGTAAATATGATTTACTAGTGTTCGAACATGTTTAGTGGAGTATGACATCTCAAATTGAATATTGGATTCAGGGGCCACTAATCATATTTGCTTCTCTTTTGAAGAAACTAGTTCCTGAAAAAAGCTAGGAGAAGGCGAGATAACCCTTAAGGTTGGAACAGGAGAGGTTGTCTCGGCCGACGCATTGGGCGACTTGAAGTTGTATTTCGATGATAGATATATCATATTTAAAGATGTTTTGTATGCTCCTAAAATGAAACGAAATTTAATATCTATCACATGTATATTTGAACAAATGTATAAAATATCCTTTCAAATCAATGAAGCGTTCATTTTAAGAAAAAATATTCAAATTTGTTCTGCTATCAAGAAAACAACTTATATAAGTTAAGACCAATTAAAGCAAATTTTGTCTTAAATACTAATATGTTTAGAACAACCAAAACTCATAATAGAAGACAAAATGTTTCTTCCAAAGCCTATCTATACTACCTAAGACTTTGTCACATAAATCTCAATAGGATTGGGAGTTTGGTTAAGAATGGACTCCTAAATTATTTAGAAGACAATTCTTTACCTCTATGTGAGTCTTGTCATGAGAGAAAAATTACTAAGAGATCTTTTACTAGAAAAGGTCTCAAAGCCACAATATCCTTAGAGCTGGTACATTCGAATCTCTGTGGACCGATTAATGTCAAAGCTCGAGGTGGGTATGAATATTTCATCAGTTTCGTTGGTGATTATTCAAGGCATCGTTATATTTATATAATGCATCACAAGTCTGATTCTTTTGAAAAGTTCAAAAAATATAAGACTGAGGTTTAGAACCAATTAGGTAAAACGATTAAGAGACTCCGATCAAATCGAGGTGGGGAGTACATGGACTTAAGATTCCAGGACTATATGATAGAACACGGAATCAAGTCACAACTCTCTACACCTAATATGCCTCAACAAAACGGTGTATCTGAAAGAAGAAACAGAACCTTGGTCGGAATGGTTCGCTCAATGATGAGCTTTGTTAAGTTACCCGATTCCTTTTGGGGACATGCATTAGAAACTGTTGTCTATATTTTGAATAACGTTCCCTCTAAAAGTGTTTTAGAAACACCTTATAAGTTATGGAAATGGTGTAAAGGCAGTTTATGTCATTTTAGGATATGGGGATGAAGGGAATCATAATCCCCGCGCAGCGGAAGACGATCGAATCGTCGTGGTATCATCATGCAACATGCTTATTAAAATGATCTAACTATTAGATCTAGGCTAAACATGCTGAAATTTTAGAGCAAGAAGAATAACTTACTTGTTGTAGACCGATTCAACAAACTCTCCTTGTAGATCACGAACTCTTCGCGCTTCTCGATCTCCACGAATGCTTCCCACGATTAGATCCCAAAAACTACCAAATGATCTTTTTGGTTGATCTCTTTTGGAGAAGGGAAGTTAGTGGAATTTTTTTTTGTTGTTTTGGAAGATGAGGAGAATTGAGAGAAATGGAGAGAGTTCACTTTTGGATTCTTAGGTTAAAATCCAAAATTGACAGCTTGGCTTACCAAACCCATCTTACAAAGGGTTTAATAGTTGAATGATGAAGTTCACAACTTCACATAATTACCACTTTACCACAAGCATATGTTATGTAAATCTCATTTACATAATTATATAATATAAGATATCTCATATCTTATGTTGTAAATCTCATTTGCAATAATTGTGGATCAAATTGAATCACATCCAATTTATTTTCTCTCTATCAATTTCTCCAATTAGTCTTTAATTCAACAATTAGGCTTACATATAGTTTGTTATGAATCTCATTCATGTTAAACTATATATTATATCATCTATATGATATAATTACTCTTAAAGTGAATTTGAACACTTCAATTTCATATCAAAACATTAACCCTTCTTTAATCCCAGATTGAGCCAACCAAGGGATCCTTAAGGTGAATTTGATGTATACTGCCTTTACGTCCACTCCAGAGCTCAAAAGGTGTTTCACAAACACTCTTTGAGGAAACATTGTTCAAAATGTAAACCGCAGTTTCTACTGCGTACCCCAGAAGGAATCAGGGAGACGAGCATAGCTCATCATTGACCGAACCATGTCCAACAAGGTTCTATTTCTGCTCTCCAATACACCATTCTGCTGTGGCATACCAGGTGCTGAGTGTTGGGACGTAATTCCATGTTCTATCATATAGTCCTAGAATTTAGTGTCCATGTACTCTCCACCTCGATCCGATCGAAGTGTTTTAAGCGATTTACCTAGGAGGTTCTCAACCTCAGTCTTATACTCCTTGAACTTTTCAAGAGTTTCAGATTTCTTATGCATTAGGTAAATATACCAATATCTAGAGTAATCGTCTATGAAAGACACGAAGTACTCATAACCGCCCGGAGCTTTAACATTCATCGGACCACAGAGGTCAGAATGTACTAACTCAAGAGGCTCTTTGGCTCTATATCCTTTTCCACTAAAAGGACGTTTTGTCATTTTGCCTTCAAGGCATGACTCACATACTGGTAAAGAGTTTTCTTCCAACTCGTTTAGAAGTTCACTCTTCACCAGTTTCTCAATCCTATTGAGATTAATGTGGCCCAACCGTAGATGCCAAAGATGAGCATCTTCTTTTGCAGAAATTTTTTCTTTCTTAGTTCGTGTTTCTGCAGTTTTAAACAATTCAGTATTTAAAACATTTTTAACCGAATTGGGTTTTAAAATATACAGATTATTTTCAAGTGAAGCTGAACAAATAACATTCCCTTTGAAAGAAATAAACGCTTTATTTAATTCAAAAGAAACTGAAATACATTGTTCAATTAAACAGGAAATAGAAACAAGGTTTCTAGTAAACCATGGAACTATGTACAAATTGTCTAACAATGAGTACTTCCCGCCAAAATGCAGCTTCACGGTGCTGATTGCTGCAGCAGAGACAAGCACCCCGGATCCAACCCATAGAGTCACCTCACCCTCTTGCAGCGGCTGCCAGGAATCAATCCCCTGAAAAGAAGAACAAACGTGGTTAATGGCGCATGAATCCAATATCTAGGAAGAGTCATTACTCTCCACTAAACATGTTTCTACCACAAGTAAATCACATTTACCTTGGTTCTTCCTCTCGGCTAGGAATTTTAGACAGTTTCTCTTCCAGTGTCCGCTTCCATTGCAGTGGAAACACTTTCCTTTTTCTGCAACCTCCTTGACCTTCTTGCCCTTCGGGGCGGCAACTCGGTCAGTTTTACCCCTCTTCATTTTCTTTTTCCCTTTCGGGCGTAAAGAAGCAACAGGTTTTGTCCTAGAGGTCGAACCCCTGTGATAAGACTTGTAGGCAACATTTGCCTCAGATTCCCTGACCCTGTTCAGGGACTGGAAATTCTGTAGCTCGTTGAGGAGGGTAGTTAGAGTGTAGCTAATTTTGTTCATAACAGCTTTGCTACGAAACCAAAGGAAACTCTTCGGAAGAGTCTCCATGATAAAACTGACCTGGCTCGACTCGTCGATCGAAGCCCAATTCATCTCGGCCAGATTAAAGCGGGTCATCATGTCTAGAACATGTTCACGGACAGACGACCCTTCTTTCATCCGTGCGTTGAAAATGTATTTGAGCGAGTCATGTAGGACCTGAAAAGATTGTTGTCCAAACATTTCCTGCAATGACTCCATGATTTCCTTAGCGGAAACCATCGGCTCATACTTCTTTGCCAAAACATCAGACATGCTGGCAATTATAGAGACCTTGGCCTTTTCATTGGCCGTGATCCATCGATCGTACGTACCGCGAACGACTCGCGACGCGGTCGAGCCCGGCATCTAAGGACACTCCTCAGACAACATGAACTTTTTGTCGTCAGTCGCCAAAATTGTATTGATGTTGTTTTTCCAGCTCTGATAATTATCTCCCACTAACTTATTGGAAGCAAGTAAAGCTATAATGGCGCTAGACATTTTTAGCTGAAAATTTAAGAAAAACTTTGTATTAGTCTCGTAAAAACCTTTTTGAAAAACCAATCTAAATTTTAGGAAAAATGTTTTCATGATCCATAGGTCATTCAAAATTTTGCAATGATACCCTAAAGGTTTAGAATAACTGCCACCGAATGGTGAACAGAACACTCCTCCTCTAGGACGAGACTTTCTCGATCAGACCATAATCCTAGAATAACTCTTATTCCATTAGGCAACCAATTACCATTGTTCGGTCGAATTCATTAACACTTAACGAATTCTGTGAGTGTCAACCTCAATCTTTAAGTCTCCAAGTATCCGTCCTAACAATAGCCATCAAAGGGTGAACAAAGAAGGAAAACCAACCAGGAAACTGTATCCCTTTCGGGAATTCACTGTGTTCCGACTCATATGATCAAGCCCTCCGAAAGGATTATCTGGTACAGGCCAAACTAGTAGGCAGATCATAGGTGTCTCACGGTGTGAATCGAAAGAAGAGACCGTGGGTCTCGTTTTCACAAGTCCCGCTCCCACTCACTATAAGTACTCTCTCCATCCACGATGATATTGATCTATACAAATGCCACTCGAAGGGCGACGCTCCCATTTGCGCCACGAGGCCGAGTATAGATCTCACGGTGCGGACTTAACGGAGATTTATGGTTGAAAATTCAAATGTATCTTATACACTATATTTTCCTCCCACTCAGTACTTTAATTTTAATAGGGATTGACCTAGATAATCGGCTAAAAAATTACCTAAGTCTACCAATATAACTCTTATATGTTATTTAGCCTAAGTCTATAATCACATTATTAACTTAGGTCTATGTGAGAAAATTAATTAACACTTAACTAACGGCGCTCACGTAAATATAATCTAAGAATCTCTGCACCAAATTCACTCACAGGTCGGTTTCCAGGTAGGGGTGTTCCGCAAGCGTCAACTTCAATACCCCAGCCTTAGACAAAACCTTCCTTAGATAGAGTTACTAATCAGCCACCATTCAAAGATTATATTTGATTTCCTAAAATTATAATCTCATTAGAAAATTAGAAAACCTAAGTCTAATTATTCAAGTTCTAAACACTTTAAAACTAATAATTAACATAGGTTGCATGCATTTCTATGTTATAGTGCTTCATCATTCATCACATGAATAACTATATACTATAACATGGTAATCATTCATCACATGAATATAAATGCATGAGCATACTTTAATCTAAAAATATAACAGTTATATTAATTAAATTAAATATGCATTTAATTACATTATAACTCTTAACATAACCTATCATGCAAACTATATTATAACTCTTATAATATACATGATGCATGAATATGTTCATCCTAAGGTGGGATTTTAAAGCTATATGACACACATTATGCACATAGAAATTAATTAAAACATACATCTCATGCATAAAATAATTAAACAGCAAAAATGGACCGATTTTTAGCACTTAGGGGCAATTATTAAATAAGATAAAATTAATATAACAATTATATTAATAATATTTAAAAATAAAAAATAAATTAATTAAAAAACGTTTTAATTAAAAAAAACTGATAAATTAATATAATCCAACGTTAAAAAACGCTCAATGATGGCCACTTTTATTCTGCAACGTACACAACGTTGCGACGCTGTGGGCAGCGTTGCAACGTTGTCGCCTACAGCGTTGAGGCGCGTCCTCAACGCAAGAGGCGTTGCAACGCCACTCTGCTGCAGCGCCCCGACCGCATGGACGGCGTTGAGACGCCGTTGGGCAGCGTCTCAACGCCATCGACAAAACAACACTGTTCTTGCTGTTTTTCGCCTGTTTCCGCTCTGATTTCTTCACGACAACTCTTGCCACGAACGACTCAGACTTACAGACTCGATTTACAACAAAATTGCCCAAAACAACGGGCCCTTACATTGATCTCATCAACATAATTGTAAATCTAATCTAGTGCAAAAAATCGAAAACATCCATTTCGCAAACAAAGCAATCATCTCATGAAAACATGGTAATTTACCCACCTAAATGTTAATAAAACAGTGCATAGATGAAGAACCATCGAAATGGCTCTGATACCAATTGAAGGGAATGATAGTTTCCCGCGCAGCAGAAGACGATCGAATTGTCGTGGTATCATCATGCAACATGGTTATTAAAATGATCTAACTATTATATGTAGGTTAAACATGCTGAAAGTTTACAACAAGAAGAATAACTTACTTGTTGTAGACCGATTCAACAAACTCTCCTTGTAGATCAAGATCTCTTCGCGCTTCTCGATCTCCACGAATTCTTCCCACGATCAGATCCCAAACACTACCAAAAGATCTTCTTGGTTGTTCTCTTTTGGATAAGGGAAGTCGGTGGGAACTTTTTTTTTTGTTTTGGGAGAAGAGGAGAATTGAGAGAAATGGAGAGAGTTCACTTTTTGGATTCTTAAGTTAAAATCCAAAATTGAAAACTTGGCTTACCAAACCCATCTTACAAAGGGTTTAAATAGTTGAATGATGAAGTTCACAACTTCACATAATTACCACTTTACCACAATCATATGGTATTTAAATCTCATTTACATAATTATATAATATAAGATATCTCATATCTTTTGTTGCAAATCTCATTTGCAATAATTGTGGATTTAATCAAATTGAATCACATTCAATTTATTTTCTACCTATCAATATCTCTAATTAGCCTTTAATTCAACAATTAGGCTAACATATAGTTTGTTATGAATCTAATTCATGTTAAACTATATATTATATCATCTATATGATATAATTACTCGTAAAGTGAATTTGAACACTTCAATTTCATACCAAAACATTAACCCTTCTTTTATCCCAGATTGAGCCAACCAAGGGACCTAATAGACCTACAGTGACGGGCTCCAATGATTTGAGGTTAACCAGTCAAACTCTATGACCCGGTCAACCAATGTTCATTAGCTACAGTAACACTCCACTAAAGCTTGTAGCTGTACTCCCATCAGTGTAGAATATTACGTGTCCACTGATATAACCAATGCTCATGAGTCCATCCTTCACAGGTTGTTCGTAGACATGGTTGGGTCAAATTATCGTTTTACCCCTATGTCTACATCTTGTTCCTTAAGTCCCCACTACTCCTCTAATGAACAACATATTGTGATGGTCCAACCATACACAACACCCTTCTCGGGCGGTGAGAAGGTGGACGCCTTGCTGTCCAAGCCCTGGAGACAACACTTAAGGGAACAACCCCTCTAGATTCCTTATAGGCGGGAACGAGTGAATTCCATCTCGCGTAATTAGGTTCCCAGCTCTCTACTTGGTTCTGTCCCTGAGAAGGTAGGAATATTGGGCGAGTAACCAAGACTACCCTCACCCGTACTAGTCAAAGGACAGAACCCCTCAGACAGGAGTCCGTAATACACTCAGGATGCAGGTCGAGTCACTAATGGTCATCTACGAATTTATTAGTCTTTCTCTGTCAACGGTGTTATATCAGTAAGTCTAATAATTCACGGTCAGGTCTTGTACAATCTCATTGTACAGGATGCCCCCACTCGCATGTCACCCACATGAACGAGTCAGATCAGCTAGTTTGTATCTAATACAAAGGGGGTCGCATCCACAGTGTAACCAGAATTAGGCCTCCAACCCCATCCTTATACTGTAGACCGTTCGGGTCATTAACTCGAACGTGATCCTGCTAGTGTGTCAACTACACACCGTTCAAGTACTAGTTCTCTCACATATTCAATGACCCTGGAGCTTAGTTTATTGGAAAGGTTTAAAATATTTGCGAGACACAAAGTGAAGAAAGCATAACTCTTATTAATTTCAAAACAATATTTTACAAACACGAGATTAGGACAGAAATCCCAACAGTGGATGCCCGACACATGTGTTGGGGCAAAATCCTAAAAAAATAAGACGTCGTTAAAAGTTATGCCAATTTGTATCCAAAAGAAAAAAAGTGTGGTGTGGTTTATGATTCTTAACAGAATAAGATGTTTGTGTCGACAATTGCAACATTCTTAGAGGAAGACCACATCAGAAGTCATCAACCTTGCAGTAGAGTAGTATTAAATGAACTTTCAAAAAACGCTACAGATAAAGCTAGTTCATCTACTAAAGTAAGAGATAAAACTAGTACATCTGATCAATAACACCCTTCTCAAGTGTTGAGAATACCTCGACATAGTGGGATGGTTGTTCATCAGCCTTACCGTTACTTGAGTTTAACTAAAACTCAAGTCGTCATACCTGATGACGACATAGAGGATCCATCGACCTATAAACACGCGATGAAAGATTTGGACCCAGACTAGCGGGTCAAAGTCATGGACCTTGAAATGGAGTCTATGTATTTCAATTCTGTGTGGGTACTTGTAGATAAACCAAATAACGTAAAACTAATTGGTTGTAAGTGGATCTACAAGAGAAAACAAGGCGAAGCCGATAAAGTACAAACTTTTAAGGCTCGACTTGTGGCAAAGGGTTATTCCCAGAGAGAAGGAGTGGACAATGAAGACACTTTTTCTTTCATTGTCATGCTTAAGTCGATTAGAATACTCTTATCCATCGCCACTTTTTATGACTATAAAATTTGGCAGATGGATGTCAAGATTGCCTTTCTTAATGGAAATCTTCAGGAGAGTATCTATATGGCTCAACCAGAGGGGTTTATTGCGCAAGGTCAACAACAAAAAGTTTGTTAGTTTCAGAAATCCATTTATGGGTTAAAACAAGCTTCTAGATCTTCCAATATAAGATTTGATACTGCGATAAAATCTTATTGTTTTGAACATAATGTTGACGAGCCTTGTTTGTGTACAAGAAGATCATCAATTCTACTATGAGGTTGTTAGTTTTATATGTTGACGACATTCTACTCACTGGGAAAGATGTAGGTTACTTGATTGACATCAAGAAATGGCTAGCTACACAGTTCGAAATGAAATATTTGGGAGATGCACAGTATGTTCTAAGGAATCAAATTGTTCGAAACCTCAAGAACATAACACTAGCCGTGTCTCAAGCAACTTATATAGGCAAAATGTTGTCTAGGTATAAGTTGCAGAATTCCAAAAGAGGTCTTTTACCGTACAGATATGGAATTCATTTGTCAAAAAGAACAATACCCTAAGGCACCTCAAGAGGTTGAGGACATGAGACATATTCCTTACACTTCCGCAGTTGGGAGTCTGATGTATGCAATGTTATGTACTAGACCTGACATATGCTACGCAGTAGGGATAGTCAGTAGGTATCAGTCAAATCTTAGATATGATCATTGGACTACCGTTACGAATATCCTGAAGTATCTTATGAGAATGAGGAACTACATGCTCCTGTATGGTGCTAAGGACTTGATCCTTACTGGATACACTAGCTCTGATTTCCAGACCAATAAAGATGCAAGATAATCTACATCGGGATCAGTGTTCATTCTGAATGGAGGAGCAGTAGTGTGGAGAAGTGTGAAGCAAAACTTTATTGCAAACTCCACAATGGAAGCCAAGTACGTAGCTACAGGTGAAACAACAAAGGAAGAAGTGTGGTTGAGGAAATTCTTGAAGGATTTGGAAGTCATTCCAAATATGCATCTTCCTATCACCCTATATTGTGATAACAGTGGTGCAGTTGCAAACTCAAGAGAACAAAGAAGCC
The DNA here is from genome assembly GCA_036507285.1 of Trichosanthes cucumerina. Classification (NCBI taxonomy): domain Eukaryota; kingdom Viridiplantae; phylum Streptophyta; class Magnoliopsida; order Cucurbitales; family Cucurbitaceae; genus Trichosanthes; species Trichosanthes cucumerina. Next base: position 7,078,040 of record CM071837.1, read on the forward strand.
ATAAGCGCGACAAGTATATTGAGTGCAAATACCATCTTATCCAAGAGATTGTACATCGTGGAGACGTTGTAGTGACTCACATATCTTCTGAGCAAAACATTGTTGATTCTTTTACAAAGACCCTCACGGCTAAAGTGTTTGAAGGTCACACACAGTCTCTAAGTCTACAAAGTTAGTAAACTAGAACAAGTTGGAGAACATGTGGGAATATGCCCAAGTTTATTGTATTCATATGTTTATTGTACTCATATCTGTCTCACTTAAATTCAACATTGGGATATTTTACTAGGAGTTTTAGTCCAAGTGGGAGTTTGTTGGATTTTTTGTCCTAAAACTCGTAGCTTGTAATTAATAAATATTTTTCGTCTTTCTTTTTCGATAAAATTGTTATTGAATTAGTATACTATAATCTTGAATCAAATAAACTAAGGTCCCGAGGCTATTTATTGTAGACATGAACTTTATGTGATGACATAAAACATGGATTAAATTCGAGTTTATAGCTTAAAATGGTCTATAGTATAGGGATAAAGTTGGGCGCCTAATTCTGGGTGAAGGGATTGAAATTCCTATAGCGGAAAACGACATGAAACGTCGTGGTTTTCATTGCAAAATTCATTTCTTAAAATTGAATTAAACTATTTAATTCTAGGCTAAACATGGATAAAGTGAAGAAAAACAGCGAGTAACTTGTTACTTGTTGATAAACTCTTCTTCAAAGCTTTTCCTCCTCCGGTCACGATCCCTCTCAAACCAACATTCTCTACGAATCAAACGGTAAAACACTTCTAAAGGGTCTTCTCGGTTGTTCTCAAGTGGTTGAGGGAGAGTGTGTGGGACTCCCTTTGGTTGTGGGTTTTGAGAGAAATCTAAAGGAATTGAGAGAGAACTCTTTAGAGGGAATTACAGTTGCTCTAGGTGAAAATAAAAAAAATGGCAAAGTGTCTCACCAAAGGCTTCATTCAAGCCCTTTATATATTGGTATGTGGTGGTTTTAAAACCTCCACCAAATCACCATTTTACCACAACCATATAATATGCAAATCATATTTGCATATAACATAAAATAAGGTATCTCATACCTTATTATACAAATTTCATTAGCATAATTGTGGAATTTTAAATTGAATCACATTCAATTTAATTTCTCTCAAATCAAATTCTCCAATTAACATTAATTATTCAATTAGGCTATCCTATAGTTTATTATGAATCTCATTAACATCAAACTATATATTATGTCAACTATATCACATATAAATGACACAATTACCCAATTAATGAATTTCAACACTTCAAATCCACACAAAATAGTAAACCCTCAATTTATCAAGTTTGAGTCAAACGAGGGACCTAATGGACCTACAGATGACGAGCTCCAATGATCCAAGATTAACCTGTCAAACTCTTTGACCCAGTTATTCAACATTCATTAGTTACGGTAACACTCTGCTAAAGCCCATAACTTCACTCCTATCACTTTAGGACAAGTTGTGTCCATCAATATTGTTGGGATTTTTGTCCTAATCTCGTGTTGTAATATATTGTTTGCAATTAATAAGAGTTATTCATTTCTTTACTTCGTGTCTCGCAATATTTATAAACCTTTCCAATAAACTAAGCTCCAAGGTCATTGAATTTATGAGAGAACTAGAACTTGAACGGTGTGTAGTTGACACACAAAGAGAATCACGTTCGAGTTAATGACCCGAACGGTCTACAGTATAAGGATGGGGTTGGAGACCTAATCCTGGATACACTGTGGATGCGACCCGCTTTGTATTAGATTTAAACAAGGTGATCTGACTCGTTCATGTAGTTGACATGCGAGTGGGGGCATCCTGTACAATGAGATTGTACAAGACCGAACCGTGAATTATTAGACTTACTGATATAACACCGTTGACAGTAAAGACAAATAACTTCGTAGATGACCATTAGTGACTCAATCTGAATCCTGAGCGTGTTACGGACTCCTGCATGTGGGGGTATGTCCTTTGATTAGTACAGGTGAGGGTGGTCTCAGTCACTCGCCCAATATGCCTATCTTCTCAAGGACAGAACCAAGTAAGAAGCTGAGAACTTAACTACGTGAGATGGAATTCACTCATTCCCGCCTTTAGGGAAACTAGAGGGATTGTTCCCTTAAGTCTTTGTCTCTCTAGGCTTGGACAATGGCGCCCACCTTCTCACCGCCCGAGAAGGGTGTTGTGTATGGTTGGACCATCAGAATATGTTGTTCATTAGAGGAGCAGTGGGGACTTAAGGAACAAGAGGTAGACACAGGGCTAAAACGGTAATTTGACCCAGCCATGTCTACGAACAACCTGTGAAGGGTCGACTCATGGGTATTGGTTATATGAATGGACACGTAATATTCTGCATTGACGGGAGTGCAGCTACGGGCTATAGTAGAGTGTTACTGTAGCTAATGAATATTGGTTAACTGGGTCAAAGAGTTTGACAGGTTAATCTCAGATCATTGAAGCCCGTCATTGTAGGTCCATTAGATCCCTTGTGTGGCTTAATCTAGGATATAAGAAGGGATAATGTTTTGGTATGAAGTTGGAGTGTTCAATTTCACTTTAAGGGTATTTATATCATTTATATGAGATATGGATGATATAATATATAGTTTAATGTGAATGTGATTCATAATAAACTATATGTTAGCCTAGTTGTTGAATCAATGACTAAATGGAGAAATTAATCGAGAGAAATTGAATTGGATGTGATTCAATTTAATTAATACACAATTATTGAGATATGAGATATCTTATATTATGTGATTATGTAAATGAGATTTACATTACCTATAGTTGTGGTAAACTGGTAATAATGTGAAGTTTTGAACTCCATCATTCCACTATTTAAACCTCTTTGCAAAAGGGTTTTTGGTAAGCTAAGTGAAGCTAAGTTCTCATTTTTTGGGTTTTGATCAAAAGAGTCCAAAAGAGAATTCTCTCTACTCTCTCATTTCTCCTCTCTTTCCAAAACACAAACAAGTTCCCACCAACTTCCCTTCTCCAAAAGAGAACAACCAAGAAGACCATTTGATGGTGTTTGGGATCCGATCGTGGGAATAGTTCGTAGAGATCGAGGAGCACGAAGAGTTCGTGGTTTACGGGAGAAATTGTTGAATTTGTCTACAAGAAGTAAGTAATTTCCTTCTTGCTGTTAATTTTCAGCATGTTTAGCCTAGATCTAATTGTTAGATCAATTTTGATAAATACTTGTTGCATAATGAAACCACGACGATTCAATCGTCTTCCGCTGCGCGAGGACTATCATTCCTTTCAGATATAACCAATACCCATGAGTCGACCTTTCGCAGGTTGTTCATAGACACAACTTGGTCAAATTACCGTTTACCTTTGTGTCTACCTCTTGCTCTTTAAGTCCCACTGCTCTTCTAATTAACAACTATGTTACATGGTCCAACCATAAACAACAACCCTATCTGAGAGGATGGGGCCCCGTTGTTTAAGCCCTGGAGACAACACTTAAGGGAACAACTCGTCTAGTTTCCCTAACTCGAGAACGAGTGAATTCCACCTTGCGTTGTCAAGTTACCAGCTCCCCACGTGGTCCTGCCCCTGAGAAGATAGGCATATTGGGGGAGCAACTGCGCCCACCTTCACCCGTACTAGTCAATGGACATACCCCTGCAGACAGGAGTCCGTAACACGTTTAGGATTAAGGTTGAGTCACTAAAGGTCCTCTACGAATTTATGAGTCCTATACTGTTAACGGTGTTACATCAGTAAGTCTAATAATTCACAGTCCGGTCTTGTACCATCTCATTGCACAGGATGCCCCCACTCGCATGTCAACCACATGAATGTTGGGATGTATGTCATAATCTCGTATATGTTTGTAATATTCATTACTAAAAGAAATAAGAGATTTTTTTTTCATCACTTTATGTCTCGCATATTTAAAAATTTATCCAATAAACTAAGCTCCGCGGTCATTGAATTATGAGAGAACTAAAACTTGAACGGTGTGTTGTGGACATACAGAGAGGATCACGTTCGAGTTTATGACTCGAACGGTCTAAAGTATACGGATAGGGTTGGAGACCTAATCCTGGTACGCTTATGCATGTTGCCCTCTTTGTATTAGATACAAACGAGGTGATCCAACTCGTTCATGTGGTTGACATGCGAGTGGGGGCATCTGTGCATTGAGATTGTACAAGATCGGACAGTGAATTATTAGACCTACTGATGTAACACCGTTAACAATATAACACTAATAACTTCGTAGATGACCAATAGCCACTCCACCTTAATTCAGAGAGTGTTATGAATCCGGTCTATAGGGGTTTGTCCTTTGACTAGTACGGGTGAGGGTGGTCATAGTTACTCGCCCAATATGCCTATTTTCTTAGGGACAGGACCACGTGGGGAGCTAAGAACTGGACTACGCAAAATGGAATTCACTCATTCCCGACTTAGAGAAACTAGAGGGGTTGTTCCCTTAAGTGTTTTCTCTAGGGCTTGGACAACGACCGCCCACCCTCTCACTTTAACGAGAGGGGTGTTGTTTATGGTTGGACCATACAACGTTGTTGTTCATTAGAGGAGCAGTGGGATTGAAGTTGCCAGAGGTAGACATAGGCGTAAAACGTTAATTTGACCAAGCAGTATCAACGAACAACCTGTGAACGGTCGACTCACGACCATTGGTTATATCGATGCACACAACTTGTCCTACAATGATGGGAGTGCAGCTACGAGATTTAGTGGAGTGTTGCCATAGCTAATAAATATTGAATAACAAGATAAAAGAGCTTGACAGGTTAGCCTCGGATCATTGGAGCTCGTCATCTGTAGGTCGATTAGGCCCCTTGGTTGGCTCAAACTGGATAAATTGAGGGTTCACTATGTTGGTGTGGATTTGAAGTGTTCAAATTCATTAAAAGGGTATTTATGTCATTCATATGAGATATGATTGACATAATCTATAGTTTAATGTGAATTAGATTCATAATAAAATATAGGTTAGCCTAATTCATTAATTAGTGTTAATTTAGAGAAATTGAACTGAGAGAAATTAAATTGAATGTGATTCAATTTAAAATCAACAATTATACAAATGTGATTTATATAATAAGGTATGAGATATCTTATTATATGTGTTATGCCAATATGTTTTGCATAACCTAATGTTGTGGTAAAATAGTAAATAGGTGGAGATTTCAACTCCACCTATCACCACTATATAAAGCCTTTGTGAGAAGGCTTTGTAAGTCTCACTTCTCATTTTTCAGAATCTCACCAAAAGACTATCTCTCAAATTCCCTCAATCTCTCAAAAATTTTCTCTTCCTTAAACCAAAGGGTATCCCACAACTCTCCCTCTATCGATCAAGAACAACTGAGAAAATCAATCTGATCCAATTCGTTCATAGTCTGAGAGTTCTTGATTATAGAGATTGAGTGCACGAAGAGTTCGTGACCGGAGAAGAAAATCTTGAAGAAACGTTCTTCAACAAGTAAGTACTTCTTTCTTACTGTTTTCCTTCATTTTATGCATGTTTAGCCTAATATATATGAGATAGGTTTAATTTTAAGAGACGTTTTTCAAAACGAACACCACGATGATTCAAAGTCATTTCGGTTGCGAGAGTTTCATTCCCTTCAATGAACGAGCTGGATAACCTCGTTTATATCTAATAAAAAGCGGGTCGCATCCATAGCGTCACCAGGTTTAGGTCTCAAACCCTATCCGTATACTGTAGATCGTTCGGGTCATTAACTCGAACGTGATCCTCCCTGTGTGTCCACTACACACCGTTCATGTTCTAGTTCTCTCATAGAACAATGACGCTAGAGCTTAGTTTATTGGATTATGTTATGAAAATATGCGAGACACGAAGTTCTAATAAATAACTCTTGTTTATTTACAACATGGAACATTACAAACTACAGGAGATTAGGGCATACACCCCAACAAACTCCCACTTGAACTAAGCTAGTGGAGTACATTATACATTTCTCAAATGTACAGTAATACAATAAAGTAATATAATAAACTAGCGCATTGAATACCCCTTTACAATACTCTCATTTGCCCTACTCAGGAAGCACTCGAAGACCTGGACTCTCTAGGTAACCCTCAAACATCTTATCGATGAGGGCCTTTGTAAATGGATCAGCAACGTTGTGCTCCGACGCTATCTGTGTAACCGTCACGCCTCCCCACTGCACAATCTCCCGTAACCGGTGATACTTACGCTCAACATGTTTGCCCCTCTTATGACTCCGAGGTTCTCTCGAGTTGGCTCATGCACCACTGTTGTCACAAAACGGGGTTATTGGCAAGTCCATATTTGGAACAACCTCCAAATCAAGAATGAACTTCCTTAGACGAACAACTTCCTTTGAAGCTTCACAAGTCGCAACATACTCGGCTTCCATTGTGGAATCAGCAATGCATCCCTGCTTGATGCTTCACCATGCTACAACTCCTTCGTTCACAATGAACGTTGACCCCGAAGTGTATTTCCTAGAATTATCGGCCTAAAAGTCAGAGTATGTGTATCCCGTACGGATCAAATCCCCACTTCCATACACAAGGTTGTAGTTCCTCGTTCATCTTAGAACTTGAGGATTGCCTTTACGGTCGTCCAGTGATCTAATCCTGGATTGGATTGCCTACTGACAATCACAACTACATAATAGATGTCTGGCCTAGTACACATCATGGCATACATGAGGCTCCCTACAACTGAAGTATAGGGGATTCGTCTCATATCCTCAACTTCTTGAGGCGTCTTAGGACATTGATCCTTAGATAGGTGAACCCCATACCTGAAAGGCAGCAAGCCCTTCTAGGAGTTCTGCATCTTATATCTGGAAAACATCTTGTGAATATAAGATGCCTGAGACATGGTTAGCGTTCTGTTCTTCTGGTTTCGGACTATCTGGATGCCTAGAACATAATGAGACTCTCCCAAATCTTTCATTTGGAATTGAAAAGCCAACCATTCCTTAATGTCAGTAAGAAATCCTACCTCATTCCCAATGAGCAGGATATCGTCCTTATACAATATCAGAAATATGATAGTGTTGTTGATGATTTTCTTGTAAACAAAAGACACATCAACATTCTGACTAAAGCCATAAGATTTGATCGCCTCATCAAACCTTATATTCCAAGACCTAAACGCTTGTTTTAGTCCATAAATATACTTTTCAAGTCGCCAAACCTTTTGCTCTTGGCCTTGGGTAATGAACCCCTTGGGATGATCCATGTAGATGGTCTCATTAACATTGCCATTCAGAAAGATCGTCTTGACATCCATCTTTCATACCTTATAGTCATAATATGTAGCAATGGCCAGAAGGGTCCTAATAGACTTTACCATGGCAACAAGAGAAAGGGTTTCCTCATAGTGAACCCCTTCAACCTTGGTAAAACCCTTTGCCACTAGTCTGTCTTTGAAGGTCTGTACCTTCCCATCTACACCACGTTTACGCTTGTAGATCCACTTGCAACCAATAGGTTTAACCCCATCCAGTTGGTCCACAAGCTCCCAGATGAAATTGAAGTACATCGACTCCATTTCTTGGTCCATAGATTTAATCCATTCGTCTTTGTCAACGTCAGTCATTGCCTTGTGATAGGTCAATGGATCCTCGCAATGATCATCAGGGGTGATGACTTGGGTTTCAACTAAACCCATGTAACGCATAGGCTATCTCACAACTCTCCCACTACGTCGAGGCATTCTAAATTCTTGAGAACGGACTTGACTAGATGATCTGGGATTAACAACACTTGTTGATGTACTAGCTATTGGGATGTATGTCCTCATCTCGTGTAGTTTGTAATATTCCAAGTAGTAAATAAATAAGAGTTATTTATCCTAACTTTATGTTAAAAATAAGAGTTATTTATTTGAACTTTGTGTCTCGCATATTTCATAAACTTAATCCAATAAACTAAGCTCCAAGATTATTGTATTATGAGAGAACTATAAACTTGAACAGTGTGTACTGGACACACAGGGAGGATAACGTTCGAGTTAATGAACCGAACGACCTACAGTATATGAATAGGGTTGGAGGCCTAATCCTGGATACATTGTGAATGTGGCCCGCTTTGTATTAGATACAAACGAGGTGATCTGACTCGTTCATGTGGTTGACATACGAGTGGGGGCATCATGTGCAATGAGATTTTACATGACTAGACCGTGAATTATTAGACTTACTGATATAACACCGTTAACAATATAGGGCTAATAATTTTGTAGATTACCATCAGTGACTCTAGTTTAATCCAGAGTGTGTTAAGGACTCCTGTCTGGGGGGGTATGTCCTTTGACTAGTACGGGTGAGGGTGGCCACTAATTCTCGCCCAATATGCCTATGTTTTCAGGGACAAGACCACGTGGGGAGCTGAGAACTTGACTACGCAAGAAGGAATTAACTTGTTCCCGACATAGAAAACTAGAGGGGTTGTCCACTTAAGCGCTCTCTCCAGGGCTTGGACAATGGGGCCCCACTCTCTCACTGCCCTCAGAGGGTTGTTGTTTCTGGTTGGACAATACAACATAGTTGTTCATTAGAGGAGCAATGGAACTTAAGGAGCAGTAGGTAGACAAAGGGGTAAAACGGTAATTTGACCCAGCAGTGTCTACGAACAACATGTGAATGGTCGACTCATTGGTATTGATTATATCGATGGACACAACTTGTCCCATAGTGATGAGAGTGCAGCTACGGGGTTCAGTGGAGTGTTATTGTAGCTAATTATTGTTGAATAACCGGGTCAAAGAGTTGGACATGTTAGTCTAGGATCATTGGAGCTCGTTATGTGAAGGTCCATTAGGTCCCTCGGTTGGCTCAAATTTGCAAAATTGAGGATTTACAGTTTGGTATGAATTTGAAGTGTTCAAATTCATTATTTGGGTATTAATGTCATTTATATGGGATATAGATGACATAATATATTGTTTAATGTGAATGAGATTCATAATAAACTATAGAATAGCTTAATTGATTAATTAGTGCTAATTGGAGATATTAAATTCAATGTGATTCAATTTAAAAATTCTACATTTATGCAAATGAGATTTGTATATCATATAGTTGTGGTAATATTGTGATTTGGTGGAGATTTTAACTCCATCACACAATAGTATATAAAAGCTTTGCAAGATGTTTTTAGTGATGCTTTTGCCATTTTTTGGATTTTGATCCAAAGAGAGCAAAACATTCTCTCTAGAACTCTCTCAATTCTCTCTAAGATTCTCCTCACCCAAAACCAAAGGGAGTCCCACCTACTATCCTTTAACCTCCTGAGAACAATCGAGAAGATTTTTTTGGAAGTGTCTTGCAACGCTGTTCGAGGTTCGACACGAGGAGATCGTTGGTTCGAGAGAGATCGTGACCGGAGGAGGAAAACATTGAAAAGGTGTTCTTCAACAAGTAAGTAACGACTACCTTACTGTTTTTCTTCTCTAGAAATGCATGATTTACCTAGAATTAAAGTTGTTTAGTTAAATTTTAAGATAGGAATTACACAATGACACAACGACGTTTCAAAACGTCTTCCACTGCGGGAATTCCAAATCCCTTCAATTGGTATCCTAGCCAATCGTTGCTCTTCGTTGTGTATTCTGTAAATATCATAAAATTAGGTGGGTAGCATTAATTTTCATGAGATGAATGTTAATCGTTTTCATTTTTGGATGTTTTCGATTTTTTGGCACTTAGTTTAGATTTGCATTAAAGTTGATGACATCAATATAAAAGCCTAGTGTTTTGGGCATTTTTTTACTTGAAATCGAGTCTATATGTCCGTGTCATTCGTGGCAAGAGTTGCTGTGAAGAAAACGGAGGGAAAACGGGCGATTTCGGTGAAAAACAACAAAAGTTGTTTGATGGAAATTCATCCCTGTCGTGACGCTATTCTTTTGCGTTGTGTCGCCATCCATGTTGCTGGAGAGGGTGTTGTAGTGCAGTGTTGCAACACCACAACGTTGAGAACGTTAGGCAAGACGTTGTATACTACAACGTTGCAATGCTAGCCACAACGTAGTGGAGCAGAGTGTGAGATTCATGCGCAAGTGGTATCAGGGGTTGGCGGTTCGAATTGGGAGTTACGCAACCATTTTATTTATTTATTTAATTGTAAACTTGTTTTACAAATGTATTTTTTTAATTATTTTAATTAATATTAAAATAATTGTTATATTAATGGTAATTAATTTATTTTTATTCCCCTGCCAAAAATTGGTCCAATAATGTTATTTAATGATTCGGTAAAATACCTTTTTAGTCCCCGAGTTTTGAGCAATAGGTGCCTTTGGTCCCTGAGTTTTGAGAAATATGTTTAAAAGGTCCCTCATGTTATTTTTTTATTTCTTAATTCTTTTTGAATTAATTATATAAAATCAATATTTTTAATATAGATTTTTTTAATTAGAAAAATAAAAAAATAAATTCTCTCGTTACACTCTCATCTGTCCTCCCTCCATCTTCCTTCTCTTTCTTCTTTTCCTTTTTCCTCTCCCACAACATTATCTTCCACACACTCTCTCTCATGTATCTCACTTTTTTTCACTCTCTCTAACCCTTCAAAAGGGTGGATCTCAACTACCCACCCTTCAATTTACAAAACCGCAACAAATCAAAAAAATCTCTCTTAAGATTTAGTTTTTTCCCTCAATCTTCTCAAATCACCCATAATCAATAATCAAAGTTATGATCATTGTCTTTCAAACTCACTTATGATTTGAACCTCTAGATTAAACTTAAGAGATTTTTATGTAAAAGTTTCATATGTGATGTACAGAGGAGAGAGAGTGGGGTAGAAGGGGTGAAAGAGGGAAAAAGAAACGAAGAAGAGAAGAAGATGAAGGGGGGAGGGAGGGAGAGAGGAGATAAGAGAGATTTGAGAGGGAAAATATATATATTTATTTAATTAAAAAATATTGATTTTATATAATTAATTAAAAAAGAATTAAAAATATAGAAACATGAGGGACCTTTTAAACCTATTTCTCAAAACTGGGGGACTAAAAGGGTCTATTTTAAAATCTCATGGACCAAAGACACCTATTGCTCAAAACAAGGGGGCCAAAAAGGTATTTTACCCTAAATTATTCTATGCATGAGATGTATGATTTAATTATTTCTATGTGCATAATGTATGTCATATAGATTTAAAATCCCACCTTAGGTTAAACATTTCATGCATCATTTATATTATAAGAGTTATAATATATGGTATGCATGATAGATTTATATTATAAGAGTCATAATATAAAGTATGCATTTTTAATTTATTTAATATAAGTGTTATATTTCTTAGATTAAAAGCATGCTCATGCATTTAATTTATGTGATGAATGTATGTTATAGTTTAGTATTATTCATGTGATGAATGATCAAGCACTATAACATAGAAATGCATGTAACCTAAGTTAATTATTAATTTTAAAATGTTTAGAACTTGAATAATTAGGCTTAGGTTTTCTAGTTCTAATAAGATTAGAATTAGGAAATTAAAATATGATCTTTGAATGGAGACTGATAAGTAACTTTGTCTAAGGAAGGTTCTGTCTAAGGCTGGGGTATTTAAGCTGACGCTTTCTGGAACACCCTACCTGTGAACCGATCTGAGTGTGAATTTGGTCCGGAGATTCTTATGTTATATTCTCATGAGTGCGTTAATTAAGAGTTAATTAATTTACTCACATAAACCTAAGTTAATAATGTGATTATAGACTTAGGCTAATCCAATATAAGAGTTATATTGGTAGATTTAGGTAAATTTTAGTCGGTTTATATAGGTCAATCCCGATTAATTTAAAGTGATGAGTGGGAGGAAATAAAGTGTATGAGATACATTTAATTTTTCATCCACAAAATTCCGTTAAGTTCGCACCGTGAGATCCATACTCGGCCTTGTGGCGAAAATGGGAGCGTCCACCTACGGGTGGCTTTGGTATGGGTCAATATTCAACGTGAATGGAGAGAGTTCTTATAGTGAGTGGGAGCAGGAGCTGTGAAAATGGGACCCACGGTGTCTTCTTCCGATTCACACCGTGAGACGCCTATGATCCTCCTACTAGTTTGGTCTGAACCAGACAATCCGTACGGAGAGTCTTGAACATGGGAGTCGAAACACCGTGAATTCTCGAAAAGGATACGATTTCCTTGTTGGTTTTCCTTCTTAGTCCTCCCTATGGCGGCTATTGTTTGGATGGATATTTGGAAATTTAAAGATTGAGGGTGACACTCACAGGAATCGTTAAGAGTTAATGAATTCAGACCGAAAAATTGTAACTGGATGCCTAATGGAATATGAGTTATTCTGGGATTAGGGTCTGGTCGAGAAAGTCTCATCCTAGAGAAGAAGTGGGTTTGTCTACCCTACAGTGACGGTCATTCTAAACCTTTGGGGTATCATTGCAAATTTTGAATGACCTATGGATCATAGGATAAAAATTTGCTAAAACGTAATTGGATTTTCAAAAAATTTTGCGAGACTAATACAAAGTTTTTCATTTTTTCCGAAACAAAATATCAAACGCTTTTAACGCTCCTTTACCTTCCGTTAAGATAGTCGGCGATAATATTTCGTGGAAAAACAATATTAAGACAATTTTGGTAAATCACGACCAAGAGTTTGCGCTCACTGAGGAGGGTCTTCAGGTGCCTGGTTCAAAAGTCCTATTCAACGATCTACAAACCTTCCAGTCTTTGGTGCAAACCAGGGGACAAGAAGCCGAGACAAGTGTTGCCTTAAGACCTTTTCACAACAGTTTGACCTCTAAGATAAAGTTTGTTGGCTCTTCAGGCTCTAAAGCAAAGAAGGAGATATTGAAAGAGGATAGTGTTGACCGCGTTGCGGGCCTAAAAGGCAAAAAAATCAAGTAAGTTGCGAGAAAGTGTTTCTACTGCAATGGGGACGGAAACCTCAAAAGGAGTTGTCCCAAGTTCCTTGATGAAAAGAAGATGACAGTTAAATGTGATTTACTTATCACAGAAACCAGTTTAGCGAAGAGTAAAGACTCTGTCTGGATATTGGATTCAGGCGCTACTAACCACGTTTGCTCTTCTTTTCAAGGATTAAGTTATTGGTTGCGGCTGCAAGAGGGTGAGATAACACTCGGGGTTGGATCCAGAGAAGTTTTCTCAGCTGCAGCAATAGGCACTGTGAAACTGTTCTTTGGCGGGAAGTATTTATTATTTGATAATGTACATAGTTCCTGAGTTTACTGAAAACCTAGTTTCGATTTCTTGCCTATTAGAACAAAATATTTATGTTTCATTCAAGAGTAATAAATCGTTTATTTCTCGAAATGGAAATTTGATTCGTTCTGCTTCGCGTGAGAGTAATTTATATGTTTCGAACCCTAATTCGGTCAAAAGTTTTTTGAATACCGAATTGTTTAAAACAGCAGAAACGCGAACTAAGAGAGTGCATGTTTCTCCAAAAGAAAGAGCCCATCTTCGACATCTAAGGTTAGGCCACATAAATCTCAATAGAATTTAGACACTAGTGAAGAGTGGACTTCTAAGCGAGTTGGAAGAAAACTCTTTACCGGTTAGTGAGTCATTCCTTGAAGGCAAAATGACCAAACGTCCTTTTAGTGGAAAAGGATATAGAGCTAAGGAGCCCCTTGAGCATATACATTCTGACCTCTGTGGTTCGATGAATGTTAAAGCAAGAGGTGGTTACGAATACTTCGTATCTTTCATAGATGACTATTCGAGGTATTGGTACACATACCTAAGACATAGGAAGTTTGAAACTCTTGAAAAGATCAAGAAGTTCAAGACTGAGGTTGAGAACCTGTTAGGTAAAACTGTAAAGACACTTCGATCGGATCGAGGTGGAGAGTATATGGACACTGAATTCTAGGACTATATGATAGAACATGAAATTACGTCGCAACACTCAACACTTGGTATGCCACAGCAGAATGGTGTATCGAAGAGGAGAAACAGAACCCTGTTGAACATGGTTCGGTCAATGATGAGCTATGCTCGTCTCCCTTATTCTTTATGGGGTTACGCAGTGGAGACAGCAGTATACATTTTGAACACAGTTCCGTTGAATAGTGTTTGTGAAACACGTTTCGAACTCTGGCATGGTCGTAAAACCAGTTTACGTCATTTTAGAATTTGGGGATGCCTGACCCATCTGTTGGTGTAAAACCCGAAGAAGTCGGAACCCCGTTCAAAGTTGAGCCTCTTTGTATGTTACCCAAAAGAGACTAGGGGTGGTTTCTTTTATGATCCTAAGGATAATAGGGTGCTTGTGTCGACAAACGTCACTTTCCTTGAGTAAGACCACATCAGGGATCACTTACCAATGAGTAAGATTGTGTTGAATGAAATGGACAATTCATCAGCAAGAGTTGCTGATGGTGCTAGTACATCAACAGGTGTGTTGATCCGAGCATGTCTAGTCAAGTCCGTTCCCAAAGATGGGAATGCCTCGACGTAGTGGGAGGGTTGTGAGAGAGATTGAACGTTACATGGGCTTAGCTGAAACTCATGTCATCAGTCCTGATGATTACTGCGAGGATTCATTGACTTATGATCATGCAATGGATGACGTTGACAAATACGAATGGATTAAAGTTATGGACTTGGAAATGGAGTCGATGTTCTTCAATTCTTTCTTAAGGAGCTTGTGGACCAACCGGATGGGGTTAAACCTATTGGTTGCAAGTGGATCTACAGGCTTAAACGTGGCGTAGATGGGAAAGTGCAGACCTTCAAAGCTCGGCTAGTGGCATAGGGTTTTACCTTTTCACCTGTTGCCATGGTAAAGTCGATTAGAATCCTTCTGGCCATTGCCGCATATTATGACTATGAGGAATGGTAGATGGATGTCAAGACCACCTTTCTGAATGGCAACCTTGATCAGACCATCTACATGCACCAACCCAAGGGGTTCATTGCTCAAGGCCAAGAGTAAAGAGTTTGGAGGCTTAAAAGGTCTATTTATGGACTGAAACAAGCCTCAAGTTCTTGGAATATAAGGTTTGATGAGGCGATCAAATCTTATAGCTTTAATAAAAATGTTGACGAGCCTTGTATCTACAAGAAAATCGTTAACAATACTGTCGCATTTTTAATATTGTATTTGGATGATATCCTTCTCATTGGGAATGATGTAGGATTTCTTACTGACATTAAGGATTGGTTGGCTTCGCAATTCCAAATGAAAGATTTGACAGAGACACAGTATGTTCTAGGTATCCAGATAGTCTGGAACCGGAAGAACAACACACTAGCCATGTCTCAGGCGTCTTTTATTGAGAAGATGTTGTCTAGATATAAGGTGCAGAACTCAAAGAAGGGTTTGTTGCCTTTCAGACATGGGGTTCACTTGTCTAAGGATCAATGTCCTAAGTCTTCTAAAGAGGTTTAGGATATGAGATGAATCCCGTATGCTTTAGGTGTAGGGAGCCTGATGTATGCCATGTTGTGTACTAGGCAAGACATCTGTTATGCAGTTTGGATTGTCAGTAGATATCAATCCAATCCAAGATTAGATCACTGGACAGATGTAAATGCAATCCTCAAGTATCTTAGCAGAACGAGAAACTACAACCTCGTGTATGGGAGTGGGGATTTGATTCTTACGAGATACACAGATTCTGAATCTCAGTTTGATAAGGATTATAGGAAATCCACTTCGAGGTAAGCCTTCATTCTGAATGGAGGAGTTGTAGTATGGAGAAGCATCAAGCTAGGATGCATCGTTGAATCCACGATGGAAGCCGAATATGTTGCGGCTTGTGAAACTACAAAGAAAGCTGTTTGTGTTAGGAAGTTGATGCTAGATTTGAATGTTGTTCCAAATATGAACTTGTCGATTACGTTGTTTTGTGACAACATTGGTATAGTAGCAAACTCGAGAGAACCTTGGAGTCATAAAAGGGGCAAGCACATTCAGCGTATGTATCACCTGATATGGGAGATTGTGCACCGCGGAGACGTGACGATCACACAGATAGCTTCGAGCACAATGTTGCTGATCCATTTACCAAGGCCCTCATGGCTAAGGTGTTTGAGGGTCACCTAGAGAGTCCAGGTCTTCGAGTGCTTCCTTACTAGGGCAAGTGGGGATACTAAAAATGGGTATTCAATGCCCTAGTTTATTGTATTACTTTATTGTACATTTGAGAAATGTATCATGTACTCCACTAGCTTAGTCTAAGTGGGAGTTTGTTGGGATGTATGTCCTCATCTTGTGTAGTTTTTAATATTCCAAGTTGTATATAAATAAGAGTTATTTATTTTAACTTTATGTTATAAATAAGAGTTATTTATTTGAACTTTGTGTCTAGCATATTTCATAAACTTGATCCAATAAACTAAGCTCCAGGGTCATTGTATTATGAGAGAACTATGAACTTGAACAGTGTGTAGTGGACACATAGAGAGGATCACGTTCGAGTTAATGACCCGAACGGTTTATAGTATATTGATAGGGTTGGAGACCTAATCCTAGATACACTGTGGATGCGGCACGCTTTGTATTAGATACAAACGAGGTGATTTGACTCGTTCATGTGGTTGACATGCGAGTGGGGGCATCCTGTGCAATGAGATTGTACAAGACTGGACCGTGAATTATTATTAGACTTATTGATGTAACGTCGTTAAAGTATAGGGCTAATAATTTTGTTGATAACCATTACTGACTCGACCTTAATCCTGAGCGTGTTACAAACTTCTTTCTACGGGGGTCTGTGCTTTGACTAGTACGGGTGGGGTGGCCACTGATGGTCGCCTAATATGCTTATCTTCTCAGCGACAGGACCACGTGGGGAGCTGAGAACTTGACTACGCAAGAAGAAATTCACTCGTTCCCGACTTCGAAAAACTAGAGGGGTTGTTCCCTTAAGTGTTGTCTCTAGGGCTTGGACAACAGGGCCCCACTCTCTCACTTGCTTGAGAGGTTTGTTATTTATGGTTGGACCATACAATGTAGTTGTTCATTAGAGGAGCAGTAGGACTTAAGGAGCAAGAGGTAGACACAGGGGTAAAACGGTAATTTGACCCAACAGTGTCAACGAACAACATGTGAGATGTCGATGTTGCGTGATATTTATAATATTGCAATACCGAAGTGTACGGGTCATGTTTTAGTATAGTGATTTATGAGTCCAAGTAACGTCATCGGGAATGGGTTTCTAGATTAATTAATTACTAAGGTACTAATTCTCAATTTTAGCTAAAGAAACTTAACATGGATAGTTAATTTGAAATTAAAAACAAGCAAACAAACAAACATGTGGAGACACGAATTGATAGAATGGTGGGAATTGATTTTACAAGTTAAGGACCTAACTAACACATGCATTGAACCAATGAGATGAAATTATAAACAAGAAGTAAACTACTCAAGAAAATCTCTCGATTCTTAGTGAGCCTCACACATGCAATAAACTCATAGTCTCCATATGAACCTACAACATGCATGGCATTAAGGAACTTCTTTATGTGTTTCCCTAAGGTTTCTAGGTCACTCTCGTGCCAGACTTCTAAGGGGTTTGACAACTTTGCTCTGATTCAAGATTTATCTCTCGAGTCCACTTAAATCAACAAATTAAGAAGTCAAGAACGAGTTGTCAAAAATAAGAACAAAACATGCTTCAATACATTATAATAAAGTCATAAGAAGCAAATCAAATCCTGACTACACTGTTTAACTACTCTAAATTACATGAAAATCAAACTCAACAAGTAGAAAACGTCTTCGAACGCTATTACAAATTGAAAGAAAGAGACATAAACTTAGGTGTCGATGTCAGTCCTTCGTCTCCGAGCTCCCGTCATCGATCTCAGACCTCCACGAATGCTTTGACTCCCAAAAACGCTATTTCCTCTCTTCTTAAAAGGTGTATTTCGAAATTAGGGCAAAACTCTACCAAATAGTGCTCCCATTTGCAAGAAGAAATAATGTTGTATTTATAGGATAATTCGGTGCAGCGTTGCAACGCTAGGGATAGCGTTGCAACGCTGTACCCTAGGCGGCTGGTAAATAAGGAAATAGTCGGCAGCATTGCAACGCAGCTACCCTAACTCGCCCACTCCTTATCGAAATGGCATTTCAACACTGCGAAGCAGCGTTGCAACACCCTCTGGCAGCGTTGCAACGCTATCGCCTGTAGTTTTCAATACAACTTCACAGCACGCTCGACGTTGCAACGCTATTGTCAGCGTTGCAACACCATCACTTTGGGTCCATTAGCTTGGTTTGGTCCTTTCACTTCCAATTGATGTTATTTTAAGCTCCAATTAGCCTCGTTTTGATCCCGAGTGATCCAAAATATCTCATATTGTTCTGTTTATGCTCTTATCTTGAAATTAAATGATTTAAACACGTGAAAGCCCTGAAATCATCATAAAACTATAAATTATTAAGCCTAAGAATAACACATTTTGTGTGCTATCAAACACCCCAAACTTAAACTTTTGCTAGTCCCGAGCAAAAACAGAGTTAAACATTAGATTGTTCTTAAACATATATTTTATTCAAGCCTCAAAGATTTAAGAGAAAATTTTGCAATCACAGGAAACATTTAAACATAACACTGCAACAAGTAATTTAAAACTTTTCCTAAGTGTTCCTACGTGTGTGTGTTATTAGCCTATGTTCCCTTCATTTTTACTAAGTCCGGATCAACTTTACTAGGCTCTCTATTCAACTTCCCCCTACACTGGTCATAATTACTAATCCTTGTGCCTCCCCACATTCAAGAAATAAATAACTCTACTTAGCACTTATTCATCATATATATATAATTTTTTTTATGCAAGAACACTAGCTTTCACACATCCACTGCAGGGACCCTTACCTAGAGCACTCGCTCAATGAGTGGCATAACTGATCACAGTTGAGGTAGCTCTTTTTGCCCTCACGATTTTTTCTTTAGCAAACAAACAACATAAACAAAATAGTTCATATATTATACAGATCATGCGCTTGATATTGTCATTCACCCAACCATGCAGTTTTAATTATCAAATCAATTCTTAGACCTATCGAGGTGACATCAAACTTCTAAGCCTAATTACTTTGTTCTATGCATTTGAAAACTACAGGAACACATGCTATGTGCATAATGGTGTAGAAAAAACTCAAGAAAATTTTAAATTAACTGAAATTCATGTCATGCTCTCAAGTTTCATCAGAATCACAAGAATTTTCAATTAGATCTCTTCCTAAGCCATCCTAGTCATACTTATGCATAAAATCAGTCAACAATTCAACATATACTCAGGACAGTCTCAACAGATAAACACATTCACCCCCAAACTTAAACTAAACATTGTCCCCAATGTTTGCAGAACTAAGCACAAATTAAGTATAAGGGTAAGAGTGAACAATACTGTCCTGGGTAATGGAGATCTTTCTGAGATTCTTGGATAGCAAAAGGATGTGTGTTGGAGTTCCTCAGAATGGGAGCATGGATTTCAACGAAGAAGGGCATCTCCACAACCTACGAAGTAAAAACAACAACTAACTAAGGATTAAAAAATAACAAACTAAAGCAAGCTAAAAATATGAAAACAATAGTAAGTGAAGCTTGAGTTGCCTCCCAAAAAGCGCTTTCTTTAACGTCTCTTGCTAGATTGTACTCCCTCAAGGTGTTTCTTTCCTTGCTTGCAGTGTCTGGAGTGATGTGTTCATTTGGCCAATCTGGGTCTCTATAATTTTTATTGCAGCTCCATGACTGGTCACTATACCGTATGAATCGCGCATCGCATTCTCCACTTGTTGGACCGACTTACGATTCAAATATGAAGGAGTGCAATGTGTCTTCCAGAGATGGTTTCCTCTCTGATGTAGAAGCATGCCCTGTAGGAGGATTCAACACATTTTTGTTGTTAGCATAAGAGAAATTTTCATGGTACCTCAAACCTTGATTGTAATGTGTTGGTAGGTTATTCTGAGTCTGATTTCCTCCATAGGTGTTGCTTCTGTTGTTCAGGTAGTGCAATTGCTCCATAGTGGATTCTCCATTGGGCTTGGAGCATTGAGAGGACATCCCTGTCTGTGATGATCCTGCAAAATTATTCACGACATGAGTGAGAGATGCCATATGAGATCTAAGAGAAGTTACCTCATCGAGTTGATATAATCCAGCTACTGGCTTAGATCTGTCATTTTCTGTAGGCCACTGATAGCTTGCAGTTGACACTTCCTCAAGGAGGGCACGTGCTTCTGGCACAGTCTTCGTCATGAAGGTTCGTCCAGCAGTGGCATCCAGAATGGTCCTGGTCTTACCTTCTAGTCCATTATAGAACAGTTGCACCTGTAGCCAATGTGGGTAGCCATGTTGTTGGCACCTCCTGAGCATGTCCTTGTACCTTTCCCAAGCCTCGAATAGTTGCTCTCCCTTCTGTTGCCTGAATGTTCCAATCTCAGTACTTAACTTTGCAGCTTTCACAGGTGGAAAGAATATTGTCATGAAGCCTTGGGCTAACTCCTCCCAAGAAGTGATACTCCCTGAGTGGAGGGACCCTAGCCATTCTTTGGCTCTACCCTGCAAAGAAAAGGAAAGAGACGTAAGTGAATACTATAAGCAGAGATACCATCCATTTTAAATGTACCACAGATTTCTAAAAAAATTTTAAGATGAGAGTTAGGATCTTTTGTGGCTAACCCTCGGAAAGCACCTTCCCTAACCATTTGTATCAACCCTGTCTTAACTTCAAAATTATTAGCATTGATAGGGGCATGGACTATTCCAGCCTGCTTAGAATTAAACACAGGTTTGAAATACTCTCTGATAGGTTTAGGGTTATTGATGAGCTCTGGATCAACCATTTCCTGAGGTTCTGCTCTTCCTACCCTTAGGAGTCTCCTACATGTCCTCTCGATCTCAGGATCAAAAGGGTGCGAATCTGCAGCTCTCCCCTTGGGCATACACCTGAAGGAACAAAAAGAAAGAAATTTTTAAAAAAAAGAAAAACACAAACAACTAGAAAATAAAACAAGAAATCAAGACATAAAACATAAAACTTGGGTTGCCTCCCAAGAAGCGCTTTCTTTACCGTCTTTAGCTAGATGGTGACTTATCAGGACACATAAAATCGCTCATATTTCTTCGGGCCCTTCTTGCTCGAATTGATGTAGCATTTCTATGTCTAAAAAGCTATCCTATTTTTCTTGAACACCAGACAGAAAATTATTTTTGGGATTTTTATTTATTAAAAGAGAAGAACTTAAATCTAAGCAAGACTCGTGAGTGAAAGACAAATGGTTATAAAAAATAAGGGAAATCTCTAGTGATAAAAGAAAAGAAGACTTCTCAGCCTCTAACTCCATCACTTGGATCTCCCTTGTGGAACTACGTGTTTCACCAGTGTCCTCCTCACTAACCTCATCATGGTGTGCCTCAGTCTCCCCCAAACTATCCTCGCTAACATCTAAACAAACCCTCTTAGGTTGCATCTCCTGAGTGGTAAGGATAAGAAATTATTCCTGTAAGGCCTTAAGGGAAACTACTAGCTGGTTAAGATATTGAGCCCTATCCTGTACTATTTCCCAAAGTTGTACCACCTCAGTTTCTAACCTATCCAACCTCTCTAATTCACTATGAACAAAATTTTTAAATTTCAATTCTAGGGTATATTCCGCCAATTGGTCGATAAGAGAAGATTTTTCTAGGGGTTTGTTAAGGTACGAAAAATGATGGTTCTAAGTGCCTAAATAACTACCCTTATGTGAATTTTCATATATGTCAGGTACAAAATGGTAAAAATTTGACACATGGTGTTTAGAAAAATTATGATGCACAAAACTAGGGTCTTGAGAGGGACAATAGAATGGTGGAAACTCAAAATTATGCAAGGTCATACTTTAAAAATCAATAATTTCACAACACGACTTCACACAATATCAACACAACCAAAACAGGAAACAAAGACTCAAAAACACACAAAATTAATTAACACAAATAAAGAAACAAACAATCACACAAACAATTAGGGAAAGACAAACAAACAAGCTTTAGTCTAAAATTTCAAATTTCCTCCTAATATTAATTAATCTAAATAATCGCCATACCCCGGCAACGATGCCAAAAACTTGTTGCGTGATATTTATAATATTTCAATACCGGAGTGTACGGGTCAAGTTTTAGTATAGTGATTTATGAGTCCAAGTATCGTCCTCGGGAATTGGTTTCTAGATTAATTAATTACTAAGGGTACTAATTCTCAATTTTATCTAAAGCAACAAAACATTGATAAGTGTTGAAAATAAAGACAAACAAACAGACAAACATGTGGAGACACGAATTGATAGAATTGAGGAAAGTGATTTTACAAGTTAATAACCTAATTAACACATGCATTGAACTCATGAGATGAATTTATAAACAAGAAGTAAATTACTCAAGAAAATCTCTCCATTCTTAGTGAGCCTCACACATGCAATAGAATCCATAGTCTCCATACGAACCTACGACATGCATGGCATTAAGCAACTTCTTTATGTGTTTCCCTAAGATTTATAGGTCACTCTCGTGCCAGACTTCTAAGGGTTTTAACAATTTTGCTCTGATTCAAGCTTTATCTCTCGAGTCCACTTAAATCAACGAATTAAGAAGTCAAGAACAAATTGTCAAAAATAAGAACAAAACATGTTTTAATACATTGTAATAAAGTCATAACAAGCAAATCAAATTCTGACTACACTGTTTAACTACTCTAAATCACATTAAAATCAAACTAAACAAGTAGAAAACGTCTTAGAACGCTATTACAAATTGAAATAAAGAGAAATAAACTTAGGTGTTGACGTCGATCCTTCGTCTCCGAGCTCTCGTCTTCGATCTCGAATCTCCACGAATGCTTTGGCTCCCAAAAATGCTCTTTTCTCCCTTCTTACAAGGTGTATTTCGAAATTAGGGCAAAACTCTACCAAATTGTGCTCCCCTTTGCAAGAAGAAATAATGTTGTATGTATCGGATAATTCGGTGCAAATACAGTAACACTAGGGACAAAGTTAAGCAGCAACGCAGCACTCTAAAGGCGGCCGGTAAATAAGGAAATAGTCGGCAGCGTTGCAACGCCGCTACCCTAACGCGCGCGCTCCTTATCGAAATGGTGTTGCGACGTTGCGAAGCAACGATGAAAAGCCCTCTGTGCGGCTTCTCGTGCATGTGTCCTTATCGATATAGCGCAGTAACGCCTCTACGACGTTACCAGCGCTATCGCCTGTAGTCTTCAATACAACTTCACAGCACGCTCGGCGTTGCAACGCTATTGTCAGCGTTGCAACGCCATCACTTCAGGTCTATTAGCTTGGTTTGGTCCTTTTACTTCCAATTGATGTTATTTTAAGCTCCAATTAGGCTCGTTTTGATCCCGGGTGATCCAAAATATTTCCAATTGTTCTGTTTATGCTCTTATCCTGAAATTAAATGATTTAAACACGTGAAAGCCCTGAAATCATCATAAGACTAGCAATTATTAAGCCTAAGAATAGCACATTTTGTGTGCTATCAGTCGACTCATAAGTATTGGTTATATCGATGGACACAAATTGTCCTATAGTGATGAGAGTGCAACTACGGGTTTAGTGGAGTGTTCCCGTAGCTAATGAATGTTGAATAACTGGGTCAAAGAGTTTGACAAGTTAGTCTCGGATCATAGGAGCTCGTCACGTGTAGGTCCATTAGGTCCCTCGGTTGGCTCAAATTGGACAAATAGAGGTTTACAGTTTGGTTTGAATTTGAAGTGTTCAAATTCATTATTTGGGTATTTATGTCATTTATATGGGATATAGATGACATAATATATAGTTTAATGTGAATGAGATTCATAATAAACTATAGTATAGCATAATTGATTAATTAGTGCTAATTAGAGAAATTTAATTGAGAGAAATTTAATAAACTATGTGATTCAATTTAAAAATTTCACATTTATGCAAATGAGATTTGTATAATAAGCTATGAGATACCTTATATTATGTGATATGCAAATATGATTTGTATATCATATAGTTGTGGTAATATTGTGATTTGGTGGAGATTTTAACTCCATCACACAATAGTATATAAAGGCTTTGCAATAAGTTCTTAGTGATGCTTTTGCCATTTTTTGGATTTTGATTCAAATAGAGCAAAACATTCTCTCTAGAACTCTCTCAATTCTCTCTAAGATTCTCCGAACCCAAAACCAAAGAGAGTCCCACCTAGACTCCCTCAACCTCCCGAGAACAACCGAGAAGATTTTTTTGGAAGTGTCTTGCAACACTATTCGAGGTTCAATTCGAGGAGATCGTTGGTTCGAGAGCGATCGTGACCAAAGGAGGAAAGCATTGAAGAAGTGTTCTTCAACAAGTAAGTAACGACTACCTTACTATTTTTCTTCTCTAGAAATGCATGTTTAGCCTAGAATTAAAGTTGTTTAGTTCAATTTTAAGATAGGAATTACACAACGAAACAACGATGTTTCACAACGTCATCCGCTGCAGGAATTTCAAATCCCTTCACTAGCACCATCAACAACACTTCTGATGAACTGTCCATTTCATTTAACAGAATCATACTCCTTAGTAAGTGATCCCTAATGTGGTATTCCTTAAGGAATGTGGCATTTGTCGACACAAGCACCCTATTTTCCTTAAGATCGTAAAACAGACTGAAGGGATCGAATCACGCAGCGGAAGCGATTGTGAATCGCGTGTTCATGATTTTGTTTCATAGATCTAAAATACAAGAACTAGGTCTAAGATTAAACATGCATTTCTAATTAGGACAGCAAGATAACATACCTTTGAAGAACATTTTCTTCACAATTTCCTTCTGTCACACCCCCTCTCGAACTACCTGCTAACTTAGCCCGAAAGGCGGCGTGAAGCCAACAGACGTTGTTACCTCTTAACAATACCTGCTGACTCTGCTTTACCTGATAAACATACTATGTCCACATATGGAAAACTTTAAACTTAACACAGTGGAAACTGGACAACTATTAAACATACATAAGGAGAAACTCTTCTTAAGTCTCTCTTGGAAACTAAAACGAGCAAGAACATCAGAACCACAAAAAGGCCAAACCATTAATTATACAACCACAACCTGTAACGCACGTATGACTATAACTACAAAGTCCCCTCAAAACTAACTACAATACATAAGGACTTGCTATACCACCCAACCACGTACAAAATATCAACTCGTGGAGCTTTCAGCAGACTATGGCAGGATGTCAGGTACCAGGAGCTCGATCTCTACCTGAAAAGTTTGAAAACACTGAAAGAATGAGCTATGAAGCTCAGTGAGTGACTGAGTTTAAAAGAAGACTATTAACTCGTAAATCATATCACCTGACAATCTACGAGCATATGCATCTGTAATCAAACGTTAAAAGTAATTGTGTAATCATAATAACTTTTCAGAAAAACCAGCAAGTATATCGTTAAAATCTCGTAAGGCATGTAAATGATATAAACTATTTTTAAAACATGTCACATTCTACGTTGTGTAGGGTACGCCCAGTACAACCAACGTTTGTTCTACGATGTAGTGGGGCCCGCCCAACACTCCCATCGTCTTTGTCGTAGTGGGACCTGCCCAACACTCACGACAACGTTGTTGTCACGGAGTACACTCAACGTCGACAATAGAAATGACCTGTGTGCACACGGTACCATAAAGCCTCGGGCTCAATATCTCAGAGATCACATGAAAACATTTGAACATGTCTGCTTATCTTTTTCTTTCATAAAACTCAAGCTTACTTAGCTTGTTCATAAAACTGGAAATCTTTAAAAACATTCTTGCTAAAACATACTTGCTCGAAATCATAACATTTCCATAAACTTCGGAAAATTCAATAAACATATGCTCGTGTATAAATTTCATCAAGACATTTAGGCCCATCATGAAAAATTAAAAAATTTCTAAGAAATCATGAATGCTCATAAACAAGTGTTCAAGGAAAACAATAAACATCAAAACTCTTTCATTCAAGCAAAACTTGTATTTTCTTAAAACATAATTCAAGCATATAGAACATTTTTGAAGTTCGTTTTGTCACTCACAGTGTTAAACTAGAACCTTGGCCCGTACACTTGACCTATCTCCTCTTGGCCTGTCAAACAAACAAAATTCATGTATTAGAACCTCGAGCTCATGGTTTTTAACCTTAAAACTACAAGAAAACACTCCAACCAATTTTCCAGCATTTTACAAATTTTCTGCCCTGTTTTCAGACAGCCATAACTTTTTCATTACTTATCTAAAAAGAATGTAATATATAGAAAACTCTTTCTTTTTGAACCGTCTAAAACTCTTAAGAAGACATGAAAACGGGATTCCAAACAGATTGATTCGAATTTACCTCGAAAGCTACTTTCCTCAAAACAACTTCCTGCTGTTCCAGTTTCGTTTTTCCTGTTGCACAACAAAATTAACGTGAGATTTAAAACATCTTCTAGACATTTTCTACTCACCATTTCTTCACAAAACCTGTAGGAAATTCAATAAGCTTTCGAACCATACCAATTAGAGCTTCGGATTCCAACTCTACGGATCAGTACAACAAAAACATCAGAGATTTCTCGGATTTGATAGCAAATTTTGTCTTTTGTCTTCCTCTTCACAAAACAACAACTTAAGTTCAGAAGTGGCTCAAGCATCATTCACGAAATTGTTCAGAAATGAATTAGCTTTCATGAAAATCAAACCTCAACTCTTACCTCTTCTTGTGGAGCTCGATATGAACAGAAAGCCATAACAGGGTTGAGTTGATCTCCTTGCTGCTATACAACCAAGCTTTAAGTTCTCCTCCCTTCTTCTGCAACTCTAACTCATGAAAATCTCCTTCTTCTTCTTCCTTTCTCCTCCCCCCACGAAAACCCTTGCTTTCCTTTTGATAAATGAATAAGAAGATCGATGGAATGAGTTGTTTTAAAAAGAAAATAAAGGTGGGGTCCACCATCCACTTTCTTTTTCCCATTTTCATTTTTCCTTTTCCTTTATTTTCTTGTCTTTTCTTTTCGTTTTAAATCAAACCAACTATAATATACTATCCTTTCCTTTCTTGTTTTCCTTTGTTTTTGTTTTGTTTTTTTTAATTCCAAAGAAAGATCTCGGGTTTACAACTTACCTCCCCCTTAAGAAATTTCGTCCTCGAAATTTAGTAGTGCTTCGGTGAAGATCATAGGATACTTCCTCCTCATTTGGTCTTCTAATTCTCTGGTTGCCTCCTTCACTCCGTGATGTCTCCAACGAACCTTCACGAGTGGGATCGTCTTGTTTCTTAAAACTTGTTCTTTCCTGTCGAGGATTTCAACTGCATTCTCTACGTAACTCATGTCTTCTTTCAGCTCAACGGGTTGTGCTTGCAGCACATGTGTCAGATCTGGAATATACTTCCTCAACATGGACACATGGAAAACATCATGTACTCGAGATAGTTCTGCTGGTAACTCCAGTCTGTAGGCTGCTTGCCCAACTCGACCCGTTACTTGATAAGGACCAATATACCTAGGACTTAGCTTACCCTTCTTGCCAAAACGAAGGACACCTCTCCACGGAGATAACTTCAAGAAAACTTGATCTCCGACTTGGAATTCTAAGTCCTTTCGTCGCTTATCTGCGTAACTCTTCTGACGGTCTTGAGCGACCTTTAGATTCTCCCTGATTACCTTAACATTATCTGTTGTAAATTGCACCAACTCAGGATCGATAAGTTTCCGCTCTCCTACTTCGTTCCAACATATGGGCGTTCTACATGGTCTTCCATACAGAGCCTCAAATGGTGCCATACCAATACTCGACTGGTAGCTGTTATTGTAAGCAAATTCCATAAGCGATAGGTGTGTATCCCAACTCCCTTTAAATTGAAAAACACATGCTCTGAACATGTCCTCTAAGGTCTGGATGGTCCTCTCTGACTCCCATCGGTCTGAGGATGGAACGTTGTACTAAAATTCAACTTTGTTCCCATATCCTTCTGTAAGCTAGCCCAAAACTTAGAACTAAATCTTGGATCTATATCTGAAACTATGGATACTGACACTCCGTACTGACTCACAATTTTGTCGACGTATAGTTTAGCTAGCTGATCAAGTGTAGATGTCGCTTTAATCGGTATAAACCGTGCTGTCTTGGTGAGTCTATCCACTATTACCCAAATACCATCATGCCCACTTGAAGTACGTGGTAATCCAAACAGAAAATCCATAGTGATATGCTCCCATTTCCATTCCAACACTGGCAATGGATTAAGGAGTCCTCCTACTCTCTGTCTAACTGGTTTAACCTGTTGGCAGATCAAACATCTATCAACATATTCAGCTATCTCCCGCTTCATCCCAGGCCACCAATACGTCCCCTTCAAAGTTGTGTACATCTTGGTGCTTCCTGGATGCATAGCATAAGATGAACTGTGAGCTTCCTCTAGAATAGCATCTTTAAGCTCACTAACACTCGTAACGCATAGTCTTCCTTGCCTCTTTATGGCCCCGTCTGATCTCATCTTAAACTATACTTCTGAGCCCTGTTTTGACTTTTCAAACATTTTATGCAGGTTACTCTCCTCTGTTTGTCTTCTCACAATCTCTGCTATAAGTGAAGACCTTACTTGGAATTGAGCTAAGAGACCCCCTGAACTCTCTGCAGTCACAGCTGCATTAGAATCCCTTAGAGTACTTAAAAATGTTGCTCGAATACTACACAAGGCATCCCTAGGAAGTCTTGACTTCGTGCTCAATGCATCTGCTACCACATTCGCCTTACCAGGATGGTATTCTATGGTACAATCATAATCTTTAATCAGTTCTAACCATCTTCTCTGTCTCGTATTCAACTCCCTCTGATCAAAGATATACTTCAGACTCTTATGATTTGTAAAAATATGACACCTCTCACCAAACAAGTAATGTCTCCAAATCTTCAATGCTAGAACAACTGCTGCTAACTCGAGATCATGGGTAGGGTAATTTCAAACGTGCTTTTCCAATTGCCTTGATGCATAAGCTATTACTTTTCACTCTTGCATGAGCACACACCCTAAACCTTGCCTCGAGGCATCACAGTAAATCACATAATCTTTTCCCGTTACTAGAAGTGTCAGAATAGGTGCTGTAACTAATCTCTTTTTCAGCTCCTGAAAACTCTGTTCACACTTATCTGACCATTCAAACTTAGCATTCTTCCTTGTCAAAGCTGTTAAGGGTAATGCTAATCGTGTGAAATCCTCAACAAACCGTGTGTAGAAATCTGCCAAGCCTAGGAAACTACGTACCTCTGTCGCACTAACTGGTCTCTCCCAGTTGATTACTGCTTTAACTTTATTTGGATCCACACTAAAAGGACCCACAGTCTATTCTTTCGATTCACATCGTGAGACGCCCATGATCTGCCTGCTAGTTTCGTCTGGCCCAAACAATCCCTACGGAGGGCTTTAATCATGCGAGTCAGAACACCGTGAATTCCCAAAAGGGATTCGATTTTCTTTTTGGTTAGCCTTCATAGTCCTCCCTACGATGGCTATTGTTTGGACGATACCTGGAAATTTAAAGAGTGAGAGAGACACTCTAAGGATTCATTAAGAATTAATGGATTCAGACCAAATAATTATAACGAAATGCCTAATGGAATAAATGTTATTCAGGAATTAGGGTCTTGTCGAGAAAGTCTCGTTCTAAATGAGAAGTGATTATGTCTACCCTACGGCGACGGTCATTCTAAACCTTTTGGCTATCATTGCAATTTTAAATTGTTGGGATGTATGTCCTAGTCTCGTACTTGTTTGTGATATTCATGATTAAAATAAATAAGAGTTACAAACTTTGTCCAATAAACTAAGCTCCAGAGCCATCAAATAATGAGAGAACTAGAACTTGAATGGTGTGTAGTGGACACACATGGAGGATCACGTTCGTGTTAATGACCCAAACAGTCTACAGTATATGGATAGGGTTGGAGACCTAATCCAGGATACACTATGGATGCGACCCACTTTGTATTAGATACAAACGGGGCTATCCAAGTCGTTCATGTGGTTGACATGCGAGTGGGGGCATCTTGTGCAATGCGATTAAGATTATACAAGACGAGACTGTGAATTATTAGACCTACTGATGTAACACCGTTGACAGTATAGGACTAATAACTTCGTAGATGACCATTAGTGACTCAACCTTAATCCTGAGTGTGTTACAGACTCCTGTTTGAAGGGGGTGTCCTTTGACTAGTACGGGTGAAGGTGGTCACAGTTACTCGCCCAATATGCCATCTTCTAAGGGACAAGACCACGTGGCGAGCTGGGAACTTGACTACGCGAGATGGAATTCAATCGTTCCAGATATTGTTGGGTAATATTTATGATATTGCAATACCGCAGTGTACGGGTCAAGTTTTAGTATAGTGATTTATGAGTCCAAGTATCGTCCTCGGGAATGTGTTTCTAGATTAATTAATTACTAAGGTACTAATTCTCAATTTTAGCTAAAGAAACATAACATGGATAGATGGTTGAAGTAAATACAAACAAACAAACAAACATGTGGAGACACGAACTGATAGATTTGTGGGAAGTGATTTTACAAGTTAAATACCTAACTAACACATGCATTGAACCAATAAGATGAAATTATAAACATGAAGTGAAATACTCAAGAAAATCTCTCGATTCTTAGTGAGCCTCACACATGCAATAAACTCAGTCTCCATATGAACCTACAACATGCATGGCATTAAGCAACTTCTTTATGTGCTTCCCTAAGATTTCTAAGTTATTCTCATGCAAGAATTCTAAGGGGTTTGAAAATTTTGCTCTAATTCAAGTTTTATCTCTCGAGTCCACTTAAATCAACAGATTAAGAAGTCAAGAACGAATTGTAAAATATAAGAACAAAACATGTTTCAATACATTGTAATAAAGTCATAACAAGCAAATCAAATCCTAACTACAATGTTTAGCTACTCTAAATCACATGAAAAACAAACTAAACAAGTAAAAAATGTCTGAGAACGCTATTACAAATTTAAAGAAAGAGAAATAAACTTAGGTGTCGATGCCGATCCTTCGTCTCCGAGCCCCCGTCTTCGATCTTGAACCTCCATGAATGCTTTGGCTCTCAAAATCACTCTTTTCTCTCTTCTTACAAGGTGTATTTCAAAATTAGGGTAAAACTCTACCAAATTGTGCTCCCCTTTGCAAGAATCATAAGGTTGTATTTATAGGCATCAATGGGGCAACGTTGCAACGTTAGGGAAAGCGTTGCAACGCTGTACCCTAGGCGCGTATCAAATATGGAAACTAGCGACAGCGTTGCAATGCTGCTACCTTAAAGTGCGCACTCCTTATCGGGCGTAGCGTTGCGATCTTTGCAAGGCGCGTTGCAACGCTACCGCACGGCCTTCATAAGCGTCTTCTTATCGAGATGGCGTTGCAACGCCAAAAGGCAGCGTTGCAACGCCATCGCCTGTAGCCTTTAATGCCTCTTGGCTGCACGTTCGGCGTTGCAACGCTCTATATCGCGTTGCAATGCCATCACCTCGCGTCTTAAAGCTTGGTTTGATCCTTTCATTTCCATTTGATGATCTATTTGGCTCCAAATAGCCTCGTTTTGATCCCGAGTGATCCAAATTTTCTCCAATAGCTTTGTTTAAACACTTAACCTGAAATTGAGTGATTTAAGCACGTAAAAGCTATGAAATCATTACAAAACTAGCAATAATTAAGCTTAAGGATAGCACATTTTGTGTGCTATCAAACACCTCCAAACTTATACTTTTGCTAGTCCCGAGCAAAAATAGAATTAAACATCAGATTGTTCTTGTACATACAACTGATTCAACCCTAAAAAAATTAACAGAAAATCTAGCAATCACGTGAAACACTCAAACATAACACTTCAGCAAGCAATTTAAAATTTTTCCTAAGTGTTCCTACGTGTGTGTGTGATTAGCCTTTGTTCCCTTCATTTTTACTAAGCCCGGATCAACTTTACTAGGCTCTCCATTCAACTTCCCCCTACACTGGTCATACTTAATAATCATTTAGTCTCCCTACATTCAAGAAATAAATAACTCTACTTAGCACTTAATCATAATATTTTTTTTTATGCAAGAACACTAGCTTTCACACATCCACTACAGGGACCCTTACCCAGAGCACTCGCTCAATGAGTGGCCTAACTGATCACAGTGGAGGTAGCTCTTTTTGCCCTCACGATTTTTTCTTTAGCAAACAAACAACATAAAAAAAATAGTTCACATATTATACAGATCATGCGCTTCATATTGTCATTCACCCTATCTTGGAGTTTTAACTCTCAAATCAGTTATTAGACCTATCGTGGTGACATCAAACTTCTAAGCCTAATAACTTTGTTCTAAGCATTTCAAAGCTACAGGAACACATGTTATGTGCATAATGGTGCAGGAAAAACTCAAGAAAATTTTAAATTAACTCAAACTATGTCATCCTCTCAAGTTTCAGCAAAATCACAAGAACTTTCAATTAGATCTCTTCCTAGGCCATCATAATCATACTTATGCATAAAATCAGTCAGCAATTCAACACATACTCAGGACAGTATCAACAGATAAACACATTCACCCCCCAACTTAAACTAAACATTGTCCCCAATGTTTGCAAAACTAAGCACAAATTAAGTATAAGGGTAAGAGTGAACAATATTGTCCTGGGTAATGGAGATCTTTCTAAGATTCTTGGATAGCCAAAGCATGTGTATTGGAGCTCCTCATAATGGGAGCATGGATTTCAACGAAGAAGGGCATCTCCACAACCTACGAAGTAAAAACCACAACTAACTAAGAATTGAAAAACAACAAACTAAAGAAAGTTAAAAAAAGGAAAACAAAAGTAAATGAAGCTTTGGTTGCCTCCCAAGAAGCGCTTTCTTTAACGTCTTTAGATAGACTGTACTTCCTCAAGGTGTTTCTTTCCTTGCTTGCAGTGCCTGGAGTGATGTGTTAATTTGGCCAATTTGGGTCTCTATATTTTTTATTGCAGCTCCATGACTGGTCACTATACTAGATAAACTGGTGACTGTATTCTCCAGCTGGTTGGACCGACTTCTGGATTCAGCTATAAAGGAGTGCAATGTGTCTTCCAGAGATGGTTTCCTCTCTGATGTAGAAGCATGCCCTGCAGGAGGATTCAACACATTTTAGTTGTTAACATAAGAGAAATTTTCATGGTAACTCAAACCTGGATTGTAATGTGTTGGTAGGTTATTTTGAGTCTGATTTCCTCCATAGGTGTTGCTTCTGTTGTTCAGGTAGTGCAATTGCTCCATAGTGGATTCTCCATTGGGTTGGGAGCATTGAGAGGACATCCCTGTCTGTGGTGATCCTGCAAAATTATTCAGGGCATGAGTGAGAGATGCCATATGAGATCTAAGAGAAGTTACCTCATCGAGTTGATATAATCCAGCTACTGGCTTAGATCTGTCATTTTTCTGTAGGCCAAAGGTAGCTAGCAGTTGACACATCCTCTAGGAGGGCACGTGCTTCTGGCACAGTCTTCGCCATGAAATCCCCGCCAGCAGTGGCGTCCAGAATGGTTCTGGTCTTACATTCCATTCCATTATAGAACAATTGTACCTGGAGCCAATCTGGGTAGCCATGTTGTGGGCACCTCCTAAGCATGTCTTTGTACCTTTCCCATGCCTCGAATTGTTGGTCTCCCTCCTACTGCCTGAATGTTCCAATCTCAGTCCTTAACCTTGCAGCTTTCTTAGGTGGGAAGAATTTGGTCATGAAGGCTTAGGCCAACTCCTCCCAAGAATTGATACTTCCTGAGGGAAGAGACCCTAGCCATTCTTTACCCCTACACTGCAAAGAAAAAGGAAAGAGACGTAAGCGAATACTATCAACAGAGATACCATTCATTTTAAATGTACCATAGATTTCTAAGAAATTTTGAAGATGAGAGTTAGGATCTTCTGTGGTTAAGCCTCTTAAGGCATCTTCCCTAATCATTTGTATCAGCTCTGTCTTAAGTTCAAAATTATTAGCATTGATAAAGGCATGGACTATTCCAGCCTGCTCAGAATTAAACACATGTTAGAAATACTCCCTGATAGCTTTAAAGTTATTGATGAGCTCCTGATCAACCATTTCCTGAGGTTATGCTCTTCTTTCCCTTAGGAGTCTCCTACAGGTCCTCTCGATCTCAGGATCAAAAGGGTGCAAATTTGCAGCTCTCCCCTTGGGCATACACCTGGAGGAACAAAAATAAAGAAATTAGAAAAAAAAAACGAAAAACACAAACAACTAGAGAATAAAACAGAAAATAAAGACATACAACATAAAACTTGGGTTGCCTCCCAAGAAGCGCTTTCTTTAACGTCTTTAGCTAGACGGTCACTTATCAGGGCACATAAAATTGCTCATATTTCTTCGGGCCCTTCTTGCTTGAATCGATGTAGCCTTCTAAGTCTAAAAGGCTATCGTGTTTTTCTTGAGCCCCAGACAGAAAATTATTTTTGGGATTTTTATTTATTAAAAGAAAATAACTGAAATCAAAGAAAGACTCGTGAGTGAAAGACAAATGGTTATAAAAAATAAAGGAAATCTCTAGTGATAAAAGAAAAGAAGACTTCTAAGCCTCTAACTCTATCACTTGGATCTCCCCTTTGGAAATAAGTGTTTCACCAGTGTCCTCCTCACTAACCTGATCATGGTGTGCCTCAGTCTCCCCCAAACTATCCTCACTAACATCTAAACAAACCCTCCTAGGTGACATCTCATGAGTGGTAAGGATAAGAAATTGTTCCTGTAAGGCCTTAAGGGAAACTACTAGCTGGTTAAGATATTGAGCCCTATCTTGTACTATTTCCCAAAGTTCTACCACCTCAGTTTCTAACCTATCCAACCTATCTAATTCACTATGAACCAAATTTTTAAATTTCAATTCTAAGGTATATTCCGCCAATTGCTCCATAAGAGAAGATTTTTCTAGGGGTTGGTTAAGGTACGAAAAACTATGGCTCCAAGTACCTAAATAACTACCCTAATGTGAATTTTCATATATGTCAGGTAGAAAATGGTAAAAATTAGACACATGGTGTTCAGAAAAATTATGATCACAAAACTAGGGTCCTGAGAGGGACAATAGAATGGTGGAAACTCAAAATTATGCAAAGTCATACTTGAAAAATAGATAATTTCACAACAAGACTTCACACAATATCAACACAACCAAAACAGGAAAGAAAGACTCAAAAACACACAAAATTAAAATAACACAAATAAGGAAACAAACAATCACACAAACAATTATGGAAAGACAAACAAACAAGCTTTAGTCTAAAATTGTAAATTTCTTCCTAATATTAATTAATCTAAATAATCGCCATTCCCTGGCAACGACGCCAAAAACTTGTTGCGTAATATTTATGATATTGCAATACCGTAGTGTGCGGGTCATGTTTTAGCATAGTGATTTATGAGTCCAAGTATCGTCTTCGAGCATGGGTTTCTAGATTAATTAATTCCTAAGGTACTAATTCTCAATTTTAGCTAAAGAAACATAACATGGATAGATGGTTGAAGTAAATACAAACAAACAAACAAACATGTGGAGACACAAACTGATAGATTTGTGGGAAGTGATTTTACAAGTTAAAGACCTAACTAACACATGCATTGAACAAATGAGATGAAATTATATACAAGAAGTGAAATACTCAAGAAAATCTCTCGATTCATAGTGAGCCTCACACATGCAATAAACTCATAGTCTCCATATGAACCTACAATATGCATGGCATTAAGCAACTTCTTTATGTGCATCCCTAAGATTTCTAAGTCATTCTCATGCCAGAATTCTCAGGGTTTTGACAATTTTGCTCTAATTCAAGTTTTATCTCTCGAGTCCACTTAAATCAATAGACTAAGAAGTCAAGAACGAATTGTCAAAAATAAGAACAAAACATGTTTTAATACATTGTAATAAAGTCATAACAAGCAAATCAAATCCTGACTACAATGTTTAGCTACTCTAAATCACATGAAAATCAAACTAAACAAGTAGAAAACGTCTGAGAACGCTATTACAAATTGAAAGAAAGAGAAATAAACTTATGTGTCGATGTCGGTCCTTCGTCTCCGAGCTCCCATCTTCGATCTCGAACCTCCACGAATGCTTTGGCTCCCAAAATCACTCTTTTCTCTCTTCTTGAAAGGTGTATTTCGAAATTAGGGTAAAACTCTACCAAATTGTGCTACTCTTTGCAAGAATCATAAGGTTGTATTTATAGGCATCAATGGGGCAGCGTTGCAACGCTAGGGACAGCGTTGCAACGTTGTACCCTAGACGCGTATCAAATATGGAAACTAGCGACGACAGACGACGCTACCTTAACGCGCGCGCGCCTTTATCAAAGTAGCGCTTTACGCAGTAAGCGCGTTACGGTAACGCTACACCGCACGGCTTCATAAGCGTTTTCTTATCAAGATGGCGTTGCAACGCCAAAAGGCAGCGTTGCAACGTCATCGCCTGTAGCCTTTAAAGCCTATTGGCTGCACGTTCGGTGTTGCAACGCCATCACCTCGGGTCATAAAGCTTGGTTTGATCCTTTCACTTCCATTTGATGTTCTATTTGGCTCCAAATAGCCTCGTTTTGATCCCAAGTGATCCAAATTGTCTCCAATAGCTCTGTTTAAGCTCTTAACCTGAAATTGAGTAATTTAAACACGTAAAAGCTATGAAATCATTACAAAACTAGCAATAATTAAGCCTAAGGATAGCACATTTTGTGTGTTAGACATTAGGGAAACTAGAGGGGATGTTTCCTTATGTATTTTCTCCAAGACTTGGACAACGGGGGCCCACCCTCTCACTAGCACGAGAGGGGTGTTGTTTTTGGTTAGACCATACAATGTTGTCGTTCATTAGAGGAGCAGTGGGGACTTAAGGAGCAAGAGGTAGACGCAGGGGTAAAACGATATTTTGGTCCAACAGTGTGTACGAACAACCTGTGAAAGGTCGACTAATGGGCATTGGTTATATCAATGGACACAACTTATCCAACCGTGATGGGAGTCAACTACGGGTTTTAGTGGAGTGTTACCGTAGCTAATGAATGTTGATTAACTGGATCAAAGAGTTTGACAGGCTTGTCTCGGATCATTCGAGCTCGTCATTTGTAGGTCCATTAGGTCCCTCGGTTTGCTCAAAGTGGATACATAGAGGGTTTACAGTTTCGTCTGGATTTGAAGTGTTCAAATTCATTAAAAGGGTATTTATGTCATTTATATGAGATATGATTGACTTATTATATAGTTTAATATGAATGAGATTCATAATAAATTATCGGTTATCCTAATTGCTCAATTAGAGCTAATTTAGAGAAATTGAATTGAGAGAAATTAAATTGATTGTGATTCAATTTAAAATCCACAATTATACAAATGTGATTTGTATTAACAGGTATGAGATATCGTATTATATGTGGTTATGCAAATATGATATGCATAACCTATGGTTGTGGTAAAATGGTAAATAGGTGGAGATTTCAACTCCACATATCACCATTATTTAAAACTTTTGTGAGAAGGCTTTTGTAAGCTAATTGCTCATTTTTTTGGATTATCACCAAAAAGAAATTCTCAAATTCTCTCTTCTCTCTCCAGCTTTCTCTCCACTTAAAAACCAAAGGAGTCACCACTCTCCCTTTACTAAAGGCGGGAACGAGTGAATTTCATCTCGCGTAGTTAAGTTCTCAGCTCGCTACTTGGTCCTGTCCCTGAGAAGATAGGCATATGGGGCGAGTAACTGTGACCACCCTCTCCCGTACTAGATAGGAGTCCGTAACACGCTCAGGATTCAGGTCGAGTCACTAATGGTCATCTCACGGTTATTAGTCCTCATCACAACCAGCGGTGTTACATCGTGAGGTCTAATAATTCATGGTCCGGTCTTGTACAATCTAATTACACAGGATGCCTCCACTCGCATGTCAACCATATGAACGAGTCAGATCACCTCGTTTGTATCTAATACAAAGCGGGCCGCATCCACAATGTATCAAGGATTAGGTCTCCAACCCTATCCATATACTGTAGATCGTTCGGGTCATTAACTCGAATGTGATCCTCCCTGTGTGTCCACTACACACCGTTCAAGTTCCAGTTCTAGTTCTCTCATAAATTCAATGACCCTAGAGCTTAGTTTTTTGGAGAAGTTTATAAATATTGCGAGACACAAAGTGATGAAATGAATAACTCTTATTAATTTCAAACAATATATTCCAAACACGAGATTAGGACAAAAATCCAAACATTGTCATGTCAAGACCAAACAATAAGGCAGATCACAGGTGTCTCATGGTGTAAGCCGATAGAAGAGATCCTTGGTCTAGTTGAAACGAATTGGGCTCCTACTAACTAAAAGTACTCTCCCCATTCACCTTGAATATTGACAAATACAAACACAATCCGAAGGGGTTGCTCCCATTTGCACCACGAGGCCATGTATGCATCTCACGATGTGAACTTAAGGAGAAGCATATGTGAAATAAAATTTATCATATACATTTCATTCCCTCCCATTAACGGGATGTACCTAGATAAACAAAATATATTTAGCTAAATCTACCACTATAACTTTTACATTTGATTAACCTAGGTTTAACAACATACTAAACTTATGTCTATGTGAGTTTTATTTATTAACTATTAATAAGTGCCACTCACAAAATATATTCGATGAATCTCTGAGTTATATTAACTCCCAAGTCAGTTCTAAGGCAGGGGTGTTCGTTGTCATCATCTTAAATACTCCATCGTTAGACAAAACCTTTCTTAGTCAGAGTTACTAATTAATCACCATTCATAAAAAATATTAATTTCCTAAGTCTAATTAATTCATGATGTAAACAATTTAAATCTATTTAGATAACTGTTATTGTGCTTGATCATTCATCACGTGAATAATAAACTATATAACATATTCATCACATGAAAAAATGCATTCAAATGCATTTAGTTTATATCATATAACTCTTATATTAATTCAACATGCATAACTATATATTATAACTCGTATAATTTAAAATATTGCATTAAAATGTTTAAGTTAAGGTTGGATTTTCAATCTATATGACATACAGTGTGCATATAATAATTATACAACAATTGTATAATTAAATAGCAAAATTGAAAAATTTTTGGCACCACTAAAACCATTAATTAAATTGATGAGATTTAATATAAACATATTATATCAAATAAATTTAATTCAAATTAATCTAAAATAAAAAATAAATTACATTTTCAAAATTAAAACACGAAAGGACGTTCAACAACCCACATTTGAGCCAAAATCTCGTGCTTCTTCAACCCAACTACACACGATGGTGAGAGAATACGGGTGGTGTGTCAACTGCACGCCACTTCGCGATGTGATGCATGTAGCATTGAGACAAAGCGCCTAGCATCTCAACATTGCACCTTCAACAGGCCAACAACTCCAACACCAACGTCGTGCTCTGTATAGAATAAAACGCCTTCTATTCTATGATCATTTTTTGTTATGTTCTTTTGTGCATGCCACGAACAATGTGGACCATAAAGGCTCGATTTTCAATAAAATTGACCAAAACAATGGGCACTTATGTTGAACGTTTCAACGGAATTGTAAAACAAATCTTAGAGCCAAAAAAGTAAACATTCAATTTTGCAAACCGAACATTCATCACATCAATAATAAGGTACCAACTTTATTTTAAGTAAATTGCATACCACAACGATAGCAAAGATCTGGCTTTGATACGAATTGATGGGATTGACTCCCTCCACTCTACGATATAGTGGGGCCCGCCCATCACTCCCATCGTCTTTGTCGTAGTGGGGCTCGCCTAGCACTCACGACAACATTGTTGTCACGAAGTACACTCAACGTGGACAACAGAAAATGACTTGTGTGCACACGATACTATACAAACTCGGGCTCAACGTCTCAGTCATTTACTTATTGGAGTCCCAGAAGACACATAAAAAAATACTTGAACATGCCTACTATCTTTTCTTTCGTAAAACTCGAGCTAACTCAGCTTGTTCATAAAACTGGAAAACTTTAAATAATACTTGCTAGTACATGTTTGCTTAAAATCTTAACATTTTCACTAAATTTTGGTATTCAATACACATATGCTAACATAAAAATTTCATCGGGAAAATGTAGCTCACAACGAGCACTTTATATAATTTGTAGGAAAGCATGTATGCTCATAAGTATGTGTTCAAAAGAAAACATAAACCATTAAAGTCATTTCACTCTAAGGAAGTCATGTGTTTCTTTAAGAATGATTCGAGCTTATAAATAAGTTTCGAAGTTCGTATTGTCACTCACAACGTTAAATCTAGAGCCTTGGCCCGTAAACTCGACCTATTTCCTCTAGGCTTGTCAAACAAACCAAATCCATGTATTAGAACCTCGAACTCATGAATTTAATCCTTGAAATTACAAAAAACCACTATATCATTTTTTCAGCATTTTACAGATTTCATGCCTTGATTTCAGACAAGCATAACTTCTTCATTACTTAGCCAACAAGGATGTATGTTGTACCAAATTCTTCCTTTTAGAACCCTCTAAAAAGTATATGAAGAAATGAATACCTCGAAAGCTTCTTCCCCAAAAGCAAACGTCTGCTATTCCAGATTCATTTCACTGTTGCAACCCGAAATTGAACTGAAATTTTAAACATCTTCCAGTCGATTTCTACTCACGAGTTCTTCATGAAAGTTTTAGGAAATTCATTATGCTATCCAACCATACCTATTAGAGATTGAAGTTCAAATCCTACTAATCAGCACGACGCAAAAACCAGAGGTTTCTCGGATTTGACAGCAAATTCTCTCCTCTGCCTTTCTCTTCACAAATCAGTTACTTAAGATCCCAATTTGCTCGAGCTTCCTTCACCAATTTGTTCAAACATGACTTAGCTTATAAGAAAAACAAACCTCACCTCTTATCTTTTCTTGTGGAGCTCGAAATGATCCAGATAACAGAACTAGGCAGAATTAATTTGAGTTCTCCTCCTTTCTTCTGCAACTTCAACTTCAGAAAACCCTTCCTTCCTCTTCCTTCGTCCTTCTCCCACGAAGCCCTCAGCTTTCCTTTCTTAAAATGTGGTGGAAATTGAAATAAACGAGTTATTAAGAAGGAAAAAAAAAACAAACGGTGGAGGGTCCCATTTGTCTTTTCTTTTCCTTTTTTTTTCTCTTTTTCTTTTACTTTTCATTCAAGTATTTCCTTTTTATTTCTTTATTTTTTAAACAAAGCATACCAAATGTAATAAACATTTCCTTTCTTCTTTTCTTTTGTTTACTCCCCCCTCATTTGGACATGTAGTTCGCAGATTGCCTCCTACACTCCGTGATGTTTCCAACGAACCTTCACGAGTGGGATCGTCTTGTTTTTGAAAACTTGTTCTTTTCGGTCGAGGATTTGAACTGCATCCTCTGTATAACTCATGTCTTCTTTCAGCTCAACTGGTTGTGCGTGCAACACATTGGTCTGATCTGGAATATACTTCCTCAACATAGACACATGAAAAACATCATGTCCTCGAGATAGTTCAACTGACAACTCCAGTCTGTAGGCTGCTGGCCCAACATGTTCCACTATCTTATAAGGACCAATATACCTAGGACTCGGCTTACCTTTCTTGCCAAAGCGAAGGACACCTTTCCACGGAGATAACTTCAAGAAAACTTGATCACCGACTTGGAATTCTAAGTCCTTTCGTCGCTTATCTACGTAACTCTTCTGACGATCTTGTGCTACCTTCAAATTCTCCTGATTACCTTAATATTGTCTATCGTAACTTGCACCAACTCAAGACCGACTAGCTTGTGCTCTCCCACTTCATTCCAACATACGGGCATTCTACACGACCTTCCATATAGAATCTCAAATGGTGTGATGCCATACTCGACTGATAGCTATTATTATAAGCGAATTTCATAAGTGATAGGTGTGTATCTCAACTCTTTTAAATTGAAGGCACATGCTCTCAACATGTCCTCTATGGTGTGGATGGTCCTCTTTGACTGACCATCATTTTAAGGATGGAATGTTGTAATAGGATTAAGGTTTGTCCCCATAGCTTTCTGTAAGTTAGGCCAAAATTTAGAAGAAAATCTCGGGTCCCTATCTGAAACTATACACAAAGGCACTCCGCATTGACTCACAATTCTATCGACGTAAAGCTTAGCAAGCTGGTCGAGAGTAAACATTACATTACTCGGTATAAACCGTGCTTTCTTAGTGAGCCTATCCACTATTACCGAAATACCATCATGTCCACTTGAAGTATGTGGTAATCCAAACAGAAAATCCATAGTGATATGCTCCCATTTCCACTCTGGCACTGACATTAGGTTAAGGAGTCCTCATGGCCTCTATCTAACTTGTTTAACCTGTTGGCAGATCAAACATCTATCAACATAATCAGTCATCTCCCGGTTCATCCCAGGCCAACAATACGTCCCCTTCAAAGTATTGTACATCTTGGTGTTTCCTGGATGCATAACATAAGCTGAACTGTGAGCTTCCTCTAAAATAACACCTTTAAGCTCACTAAAACTTGGAACGCACAGTCTTCCCGGCCTCTCTATGGCTCTGTCACTAAAACTTGGAACGCACAGTCTTCCCAGCCTTCTTTGATGAGCACACACCCTAATCTTTGCCTCGAAGCATCACATTAAATAACATACTCTTTCCCGTTACAGGAAGTGTTAGATTAAATGTTGTAACTACTCTATTTTTCAGCTCCTGAA
Organism: Trichosanthes cucumerina; assembly: GCA_036507285.1. Lineage (NCBI taxonomy): Eukaryota > Viridiplantae > Streptophyta > Magnoliopsida > Cucurbitales > Cucurbitaceae > Trichosanthes > Trichosanthes cucumerina. The sequence continues at coordinate 7,120,829 of CM071837.1, forward strand.
AACTCTGTTTACACTTATCTAACCATTCAAAAGTAGCATTCTTCCTTGTTAAAGTTGTTAAGGGAAATTCTAATCGTGACAAATTCTCAACAAACCGTCTGTAATATCCTACCAAGCTTAGGAAACTACGTACCTTTGTCGCCCTGGATGGTCTCTCCCAGTTGACCACAACTTTCACTTTATTTGGATCCACACTAACTCCATTTGCTGAGACAACATTTCCCAAAAACACTACTTGATTCAACCAAAACTAACATTTGTTGAATTTAGCATACAACTGTTTATCACGAAGTGTTTGTAGAATAATCCTCAGATGTTCGTCATGGGCTTTCCTATCAACCAAGTAAACTAGTATGTCATCAATGAATACTATCACACACTGATCCAAATACTTGTAGTAAATCCTATTCATGAATTCCATGAAAACTGCTGCTGCATTCGCAAAATCGAATGACATTACTAAAAACTCATAATGTCTGTACCTCGTTGTGAATGCTTTCTTAGGAATATCTGTTTCCATTACCTTTAACTGATGGTATCCTGATCTTAAATCAATCTTAGAAAACACTGATGCTCCTCGTAACTTGTCAAACAAGTCATCTTTTCGAGGTAAAAGGATACTTGTTGCGTATCGTGACCTTGTTTAACTGTCTATAATCAATGCATAATCTAAGGGTACCATCTTTCTTCTTAAAAAAGAACACTAGAGTTGCCCAAGGAGATACACTAGGTCTGATGTATCCCTTATCAACTAGTTCTTGTAACTGCATCTTCAGCTCTCTGAGCTCGCTTGGTGTCACACCCCTTCCCGAACTACCTCCTAACTTAGCCCGGCAGACAGTGTGAAGGCAACAGACATCGTACACCTTTCTAACGATACCTGTTGACCCTGTTTTACCTAATAAGCATACTATACTTGTATAAGAAACACCTTAAACATAACACAACAGAATATTGACAATTACGTAACCTACGTAAGGAGTAACCTTACTTAAGACCCTCTAGAAAACTGAAACAGATATGAACATCACAATAAAAAACATACCCAACCATTGTTTACACAACCACAACTTAGAATGTACACATAAACATAACTTCATAGTCCTTCTACAATACATATAGACTTCCTATACAACTCCACCCACGTACAAAATATCAAACTCTTGGAGCTTCTAGCAAACTATGGCAGGTTATCAGGCACCGGGAGCTCGATCTCTACCTGAAAAGTGGGAAAACACTGAAAGAATGAGCTATGAAACTTAGTGAGTGACTTGAGTTTAAAAGAAAACTATTAACTCCTAAATCATATCACCTGACAATCTATGAGCATATGCAGCTGTAATCAAACGTTAAAAGTAACAATGTAATCATAATAGTTTTTCAGAAAAATGAGCAAGTATGTCGTTAAAATCCCGTAAGGCATATGAATGATTGAAATCCTTTTAAAACATGTAACAATCCACGTTGTGTACGACACGCCCTGTACAACCAATGTTTACTGTACGATGTAGTGAGGCCCGCCCAACACTCCCATCGTCTTTGTCGTAGTGGGGCCCGCCCAACCGTCACGGCAACATTATTTTCACGGAGTACAGTCAACGTCGACAACAGAAAATGACTTGTGTGCACACGGTACCATATAGCCTCGGGCTCAATGTCTCAGTCATTTACTCATTGAAGACTCAGAAAAATACATAAAAATATTTAAACATGCTTGTTTATCATTCCTTTCGTAAAACTCAAGCTTACTCAGTTGTTCGTTAAAACTGGAAATCTTTAAATCATACTTGCTAGTACATACTTGCTCGAAATCATAACTTTTCATACATTTCGCCAAACACTAAACATATGCTGATGTATAAATTTCATCAAGATATTTAGGCTCACAACAAGCACTTGAAATCATTTCTTATAAAATATGAATACTCATAAAATTGTGTTTCAAGGAAAACATTAATCATTGAAACCATTTCGTTTTTGCAAAGCCTTGAATTTTCATAAGCATAATACAAGCCTATAAACAATTTTCGAGGTTCGTTTTGTCACTCACAGTGTTTGAAACTAGAACCTTTGCCCGTACACTCGACCTATTTCCTCTTAGTCTGTCAAACAAACCAACTCCAAGTATTAGAACCTCGAGCTCATGGTTTTTAACCATAAAACTACAAGAAAACACACCATTAAAATTTCCAGCATTTTACAGATTTCATGCCCTGTTTTCAGACACTCATAACTTCTTCATTACTTAGCCAAACAGGGTGCACTTTATACCAAACTATTCCTTTTTGAACCCTATAAAAATCATATGGAGACATGAAGTTGAGATTCCCAACAGATTTGTTCGAAAATATCTCGAAATCTTCTTCCCCAGGAACTCACTTCTGCTATTCCTGATTTGATTTCCTGCTGCAACTCGAAACTTGACCTGATAATTACAACATCTTCCAATCATTTTATACTAACAATTTCTTCACCAAAGTTGTAAGAAATTCTATAAGATTTCCATCCATACCTATTAGAGCTTCTGATTCAACCTCTACAGATCAGGACAACAAAAACGCCAGAGGCTTCTCAGATTTGACAACAAATTTTGTCTTCTGCCTTCCTATTAACAAAAGAGTAGCTTAACTTAAGAATTTGCTTCAGCTTCCTTCACGAACTTGTTCAAAAATGAATTAGATTTCATGAAAAGCAAACTTCAACACATACCTCTTCTTGTGGAGCTCGAAATGAACAGAATATCAGAACAGGGATGAATTCAACATTGAATTTCCATGGATCCTTGAACAAACCTTTCTCCTTTCTTCTTCAAGCTCAAAACAAAAACTTCACCTTTTTCCTCTTCCTTTATGCACCTCCCACGAAACCCTCTGCTTATTTTGTGAGAAATGAGATGGAAATGAATTTGAAATGATTTTAAAAGGATTTTAAAGAAAACCATGCGGTTGAGGTTTTGTCCTTTTGTCTTTTTCACTTTTTCTTTTTCTTTTCTTTTCTTTTTCTCATCTCTCCTTTATCTCTTTCTTTCTTTTCTTTTCTTTTCTAAAAAAAAAAAACATAATATGATACATTTCTTTCATTTTCTTTTCTTCATTATTTTTAAAGCAAAACAAACCAAAATGGTTCAAACTTTTCCATCATCGTTTTCCTTTTTTCTTTTTCTTCATTTCTTTTCTTTTATATCAATGAAAACCAAGTTTTAAACATTGATTTCCTCTTTTCTTTTTAAGGAAAATTCCAAAGAAGGATCTCGGGTTTACACTTGGAGTCATTCTATACGGCGCTTGCGAAATAAGTGTTGTTCCTGGTCGCAATTCAATAGTGAACTCAACTTCCCTATCATGTGGTAATCCTGACAGATCTGCTGGAAAAACATCAAGAAATTCGTTCACAACAAGAACATTTTCTTGTTTTAGCTTTTCCTTCTGCACCACTACTACATGTGCAAGAAACGTCGTGCAACCTTTCCTCAACAACTTCTCAGCTTTTAATGCTGAAATCAAACTCGTAGCAATAATCTTCCTTTCACCCCTGAAAACTACTTCAGCCAACCCTGGTTTCCTAAAAATGACGTCCTTTCTATTGCAATCCATGGAAGCAAAATGAGTAAATAAGAAATCCATCTATATGATTGCATCTAACACCTGCAACTCTAGTGGAAGAAGATCCACTAAAATATTGAGACCTTCTACTAATACCACACAATCCCGCAACACTGCATCAACTAGTAAAGCATCACCAACTATAGTATATATAACTAACCTCTCAAATAAAGGCTCTAGCTTTCTATTAAGCTTAGTTAGGAACATAATGGAAACAAAGGAATGCGTAGCACTTGGATCTATTAAAACACGTGCAAGTACATTACAAATAGAAATTGTACCAGTAATCACATGTGGTGCATCATCTGCTTCTTGCTACGTTATAACGTAGACCTTTCCTTCTTGCCTAAGTCTCCCTACAACTCCATTATGTCTAGAACCGCTGATGCCCTCTACAGTAGCTACTGGAACTCTCGGCTGATCAATTGTCTGTGACCCAACTCCCTGGTCCCTATGTGCGGCCACTCTAAGTTGTGAACAATCCCTCTTGAAATGCCCTAGCTGCCCACATTGGTAACACACATTAACACTAACAAGACAGTGACCTCGATGATTTTTGCCACAATTTGCACATAATGTTCTCCTTGCTACACTGACAACAGACTCTTGCACTGTCTGCGGTCTTCTTGCGTATCTAGCAGACTCACTAGGTGCTCTTTGACTGTGCCTCTGATAGGCACCAATCACGTTCATCTGCCTCGATGCTTGGCCACTTGCTCGATTCATAAAGTACTAACGACTTGAAATATTCACTCCAGGTGTGAATCTTCATTGTTCACACGTAGATACGTACCCGAAAACTGCTCATTGCTGAAGGCCCACGAGTAGGCTCAACTATTGATTGCGCCCCTACTATAATCTGCTCCACACGTAGAGAAGTCTCTACCAGTTGAGAAAAATCAATCCACTTAGCAATGGTTGTGTCTAGGGTACGTATCTCAGGTCGTAATCCCCTTTCAAATCTTCGACACCTATCACTCTCATATGCCACAATCAGATAAACATACCGTGACAGCTCGGTATACCTTGTCTCGTAGTCAGCCACTGAAAGTGACCCTTGCTTCAGTTCTAAAAATTCATCCTTGGTTGCCTCCCGGTACATGCTAGGATAATACTTATCCTCGAATATGTTTCTGATAGTTTTCTAATTTATAGTGTGTGCATCACTGCGCCTAGCTAGTATTGACTTCCACCATCCCTCTGCCTCCTTCTCTAGCAAGAATGTGGCTAACTTGACTTTCCGTTCATCAGGACAACTCGTCACATCAAAACATTTCTCAAGGTTATTCAACCAAACCTCAGCATTAGCAGGATCTATGGAACCCTCAAACACTGTGGTTCCTAATTTCTTTAGACGTTATATTCCATACGTCTTCTCTGGATCACTTGGTGTTGCTCTCTCTGGCCTGCATACCTCCTGTTGTGATTTTTGTCCTAATCTCGTGTTTGTAAATTACTGTTTGAAATTAATCAGAGTTGTTTATTTCATTAGTTTGTGTCTCGCAATATTTACAAGCTTTTCCAATAAACTAAGCTCCAGGGTAATTGAATTTATGAGAGAACTACTTGAACGGTGTTTAGTGGACACACAGGGACGATCACGTTCGAGTTAATGACCCGAACGGTCCATAGTATATGGATAGGGTTGGAGACCTAATCTTGGATACACTTTGGATGTGGCCCGCTTTGTATTAGATATAAACGAGGTAATTTGACTCGTTCATGTAGTTTACATCCGAGTGGGGGCTTCCGTGCAATGAGATTGTAAAAGACTGGACCGTGAATTATTAGTCCTACTGATTTAACACTGTTGACAGTAAGGACTAATAATTTCATAGATGACCATTAGTGACTCGACCTGAATCATGAGCGTGTTACGGACTGACGGAAGTGCAGCTACGACCTATACTGGAGTGTTACCGTAGCTAATGAATGTTAATGTTTTGGTATCATTGGAGCTCGTCACTGTAGATCAATTAGGTCCCTCGGTGTGCTCAATATGGGTCAAAAAAAGGGTTAATGTTTTGGTATGAAATTGAAGTGTTCAATTTCACTTAAAAGGCATTTATGTCATTTATATGAGATATGAATGATATAATATATATTTTAATGTTAATGACGCTCATAATAAACTATAGGTTAGCCTAATTGTTGAGTTAGGGCTAATTGGAGAATTTAATTGAGAGAAATTAAATTGGATGTGATTCATTTTAATAAATCTACAATTATTGCAAATGTGATTTGCAATATGAGATATGAGATATCTTATATTATATGGTTATGAAAATGAGATTTGCATAACCTATGGTTGTGGAAAAGTGGTAATAATGCGGAGATGTTAACTCCATCAATTCCACTATTTAAACCATTTGCAAGAAGGGATTCATAACTCACTCTCTCATTTTTTGATTTTCATCAAAGGGAATAAGAGAATTCTCTAAACTATTCTCTCAAATTCTCCTCCCTCTCCAAAACCAAAAGTCCCACCACTTTTCTTTTTCCAAAGGAAGAACAACCGAGAAGGTTGTTGGTGGTGTTCGGTTTTCGTTCGAGAGAAGCATTTCGTTGAGATCGAGAAGCACGAAGTGTTCGTTACCAAGGAAAGAACTTTGAAGAACAATCTACAACAAGTAAGTATGTTATTGTCGTTGTTTTTCCTTCATCTTTTGTATGTTTAACTTAGATCTAAGAGTTAGATCAGTTTAACATAATTCAAGTGGCATAATGATACCTTGACGATTCGATCGTCTCATGCTGCGCGGGGATTTTCATTCCCTTCACCTCCTGTGAGGAACTAGCTTGTTTCTCCTGCTTGGCCTCAGTCTTGACTCTCGAGGCAATAGTTCCCCTCACAGATTGGCCTTGGATAGGATCCTACGTCCCGCCCTTATCCTGCTTGCGTCGTCTGCTAGTACGTGGTGGCATGACTCCTATAACATATCAACACTCGACAGACTTTTGATACATAACTCAAATACACAATCTACTAACCTATTATTCATATTTTAGACCTAATTTGACTTAATGTTATCCTAACATGGACCATGCTCTGGTAGTTCGATCTGAACTAACTCAATAACTTACAATTACTCCTTAGTTTTTTCTTCGAACTAACTTGCTCTGTCTCATCCCCATGGAGCTAACTGCTCTGATACCAAGTTTTCACACCCTCCCGTACTACATGCTAACTTAACCCGAAAGACGGTACGGAGCCAACCAACATTGTTTACCTCCTGTAAGCCCTAAACCCTATTCTCTTTTATCATTGAGCACTCGTTCATGATGTTTTGAAATATGCAAAACTGTATTAGGTTGCACTAAACGATGTCGTGATCGAATTTGGGAATCTATTGAATTTAGAGCTACAATGTGTCTAAACTTCATAAAGGGATAGGTAAACATTGAAATAAGCATATTAAAAGTTTCATTGAAGTAAGTTCAAATCATTAGCAATTTGGAGAAGTTTTAGGTGCATCATGTATTGAATGGAAGATCATATGTCTCACAGACTTGGGATAAGTTGGCTAAATGCTTAGGGTTTCTTTACACACTTATTTTGGTGTCTTAAAAAAAAAAGAAAAGAAATGAAGTGAAGGATAAAAGGAAAACAAGGAAGGAAAAGATCAAACCATTTTGGTTTGGTTTGCTTTAAAAATAATGAAGGAAATGAAATGAAATGAATGGATATAACATTGTGTTTTGTTTTGTTTAGGAAATAAAAGGAAAGAAAGGAAAGAGAGAAAGGGATAAAGGAAAGGAAAAAGAAAAGGAAAAAGAAAAGAAAAAGCAAAAGGGAAAAAGACAAACTTTGCCTCCTTGTTTTTAAAATGACTTTATCTTCTCCATTTTCTTCTTCATTTATCAAAACCAAGCTGAAATTTCGTGGGAGAAGGAGAAAGGAAGAAGAAGGAAGCCATTTTTCATAAACTTGGAGCTGTAGTTGCAGAAGAAAGGAGAGGAACTCAAGAGGATTCTTTATTGCAGCAAGGAGATCAACTCAGACCAGTTCTGATGTTTTGGTCTTTTCGAGGTCAAAAAGAAGAGGTAAGAGTTGCGTTTTTGATACATGCAAGTTAACTCAATTTGGAACAAAGTTTGTGAAGGAAGCTCGAGCTAATACTGAAGTTAACTTACTGTTTTGTGAAGAGGAAGACAGAAGACAGAATTTGCTGTCAAATCTGGGAAGTCTCTGATATTTGGGTTGTTCTGATCTGTATACTTGGAGTTAGAAGCTCTAATTTGTATGGTTAGAAAGCTTATTCAATTTCCTACACGTTTTGTGAAGGAACCGTGAGACGAAAATGATTGGAAGATGTTGTAATCTTCAGGTTAAGTTTCGGGTTTCAGCAGGAAGTGAAATCTGGAAAAGCAGCAGAATCATTTTAGGGGTTACGCTACTGAGGTAATTTCTAACCAATACGTTAGGAATCTCATTTTCATGTCTTCATAAGCGTTTTAGAGGGTACAAAAAGGAAGAGATTGGTATAAAGTACATTCTTTTTGGATAAGTAATGAAGAAGTTATGGCTGTCTGAAAACAGGCGTAAAAATCTGAAAATGCTGGAATTTTGAAAGTGTGTTATCTTGCAAGTTTTAAGGTCAAAAATCATGAGCTCAAGGTTCTAATGATTGATTTGGCTTGTTTGACAGGCCAAGAGCAAATAGGTCAAGTTTACAAGCCAAGGTTCCAATTCTAATACTGTGAGTGACTCTATCTTAGAACTATGTTTGACCTATGTTTTTCTTCATGTACATAAGTGTTGATAATTACATCTTGTTTGAACTAGTTGTGAATGGCTTCATGGAGTTTTCTAACATAAGGTTCATGATGGAACCTAAGCATGCTTTGAATTAGTTGTAACTATAAATCCAAGTATGGAAACTAAATTATGAAAGTATGCTTTCCTTTAGAGAATGTTTTGTGTAAATCCACTTGGGAACATGTTTAGATGATAATATGAAATTGTCAAGAAATTGTTGTATGTGTTATAAAGACATGATTTCCATGGTAAACAAGTTATGCCTTGATCTTGATAACCCCTAATACCAAGGACATTCGAGAAGGTACTTAGGGGAATGAATCATGATATCCCGATCATCAAGGACAATGAGAAGGTATCCGGAAGTAAATGGTTTTACCTAAATATTTGAAGGACAATGAGAAGGTATTCGGGTAGTAAATGGTTTTACCTTAATACCGAAGGACATAGAGAAGGTATTAGGAAAAACCAAACGACCAAAGGTATTCCACGTGCACGTGAGAGAGAGAGAGAGGTATGAACCTTATTGGAATAAATGTAACTCTACCACCTATATGGTTTGATGTGGTATCATGTCATGTGTTTTATTGTTATGAGCTTCCATATCATTGATCTATCTACCCTCGATAATTTAGTACATTTCGAGTTTTGTGCTATGCACAAGTGGTGACTTAAAATCCGTAAATTGGAAGCATGGTTTGTTTATGTTTACAAACAAATGTTAAGCTATTTTCTACATATAATCTGCCATTATTATGATTCACCTGTGAGCTTATAATGTTTTAAAGGTAGACACTCACTTGAGCTTTTTAGCTCATTCTTTCAATGTTTTCAAACCTTTTGTGTAGAGATCGAGCTCTCTGCACTGACATCCCGCCATAGTCTGCTGGAAGTTCATAAGTTGTTAGTTTGTATGTGGCTGGTGTTGTATAGCAAGTCGTTATGTAGTTATAGAAGTCTTATACATTAGCGGTTGTATATGCAATGAGTTGTCTTGTGTTGTTTTGATGCACTTGACTTTTAGTTTCCAAGAGAGACTTATGAAGGGTTTCTCCTTGTGTATGTTTAATAGTTGTCCAGTTTCTGCTGTGTTATGTTAAAATGTTCCATATGCGAAGATAGTATGTTTAAGAGGTAAACAATGTCTGTTGGTTTCACGCCGCCTTTCGGGCTAAGTAGCGAGTAGTTCGGGAGGGGTGTGACAATTTGTATCGTGAGCGATTAGCTCCATGGGAATGAGACAGGGCAAGTTAGCTCACGAGAATAAAGTAAAAGTCATAACAAGTTATTGAGTTAGTTCCGATCGAACTAGTAAGGTATGGTCCAAGTAAGGATAAGAGTAAGTCCAGCTTAGGGCTAAATGTGAATAGAAGTCTAGTCATCGTGTATGGGAGTTAGATATCCATAGTAAGTCTAGTATATTGATATGTTATTGGAGTCATGCCACCACGTACTAGCGGGCACGCACGCGGCAGGATCGTATGGGATGCGGATCCTACCCAAGGCCAATCGAGAGGGATCTAGTGCCCCCGAGAGTCCAAATCGAGGTTACTGATTGAGCAACATGTTAGTTTCTCACGAGGGCGGGTGGGCGAGAGAGCGGGGCCAAGTGATCTAAAAAAAAAAAAAAAAAAAAAAAAAGGTGTATAGAATAGAACGTCTAAAGAAATTAGGAGCCACGGTGTTTGATGGTTCCATAGATCCAAATTGATGCCAAGTTTGGGTGAATATGCTACAAAATGTTTTGATGTAATGAGTTGCTCTGAGGAGCAAAGTCAAGCTAGCCACATTCCTATCAGAGGAAGAAGCAGAGGGATGGTGGAAATCGATTTTAGCCAGATGGAGTGATGCACGTACTCTGGATTGGCAAACATTCAGAGGCATATTCGAAGATAAATATTACCCTAACACGTAACGTGAGGCAAAGAGGGATGAATTTTTAGAACTGAAGCAAGGGCCACTTTTAGTGGCTGAGTGTGAGAGAAGGTATACCGAGCTGTCACAGTATGCTGATGTGATTATGGCATCTGAGAGTGACAGGTGTCGGAGTTTTTAAAGTGGGCTACGTCCTGAGATACGAACCCCAGTCACAGGCATTGCAAAGTGGGTGACTTTTCCCTTGCTAGAGAGTTCTCTCACGTGTTGAGCAGAGTATAACAGAGGCACAAATGCAGTGGAGCCTACTCAAGGGCCTTCACCGACGAAAGCGCTTCCATGGTCGTGGAGCAATGACGATTCACACACTGGTGAATGTTTTGAGTCGTCGGACTTTAAAAGTCGAGCTGGCGGCCAGACATCGAGGTAAACGAATGTTAGTGGTGCCTATCAGAGGCAAAGTCAAAGAGCACCTAGTCAATCTGCCAGATCCACAGTAAGACCACTAACAATACAGAGTCTGTTGCAAGTGCAACAAGGAGAACTCCATGTATAAATTGTGGTAGGAATCACCGAGGCCAATGTCTGGTTGATGTCAATGTGTGTTACCAATGTGGGCAACAAAGACATTTCAAGAGGGATTGTCCACAGCTTAGAGTAGCCACACAGAGGGACCAGGGAGTTGGGTCCCAGACAGTTGAGTAGCCAAGAGTTCCAGTAGCTGCAAGAGAGGGCACCAGTGGTGCTAAATAGAAAGGAAGTTGTTTTCAAGAAACCAGGATTGGCTGGAATGGTTTTTAGGGGTGAAAGGAAGATTATTCCTACGAGCTTGATTTCAGCATTAAAAGCTGAAAAGTTGTTGAGGAAAGGTTGCATGGCATTTCTTGCACACGTAGTGGAGGTGCAGGAAGAAAAACTAAAACCAGAAGATGTTCTTGTTGTGAACGAATTTCTTGATGTTTTTCCAGTAGATCTCGCTGTGGTTTGCCACACGATAGGGAAGTTGAGTTCACTATTAAATTGCTACCGTGAATAGCACCTATTTCTTAAGCGTCAGATATATATCGCTCCAAGTGAGCTCAAGGAGTTGAAGATGCAGTTACAAGAACTAGTTGATAAAGGATACACCAGACCTAGTGTATCACCCTGGGGAGCTCAAGTGTTATTTGTAAAGAAAAGAGATGGTACCCTTAAATTATGCATTGATTATAAACAGTTAAACAAGTCACGATACGTAACAAGTATCCTTTACCCCATATAGATGACTTGTTTGACCAGTTAAGAGGAACATCAGTGTTTTCTAAGATTGATTTGAGATCAGGATACCATCAGTTAAAGGTAAGGGAAACAGATATTTCTAAGACAATATTCAGAACCAAATATGGACATTATGAGCATTTAGTAATGTCATTCGGTTTAACGAATGCACCAACAGTTTTCATGGACCTCATGAATATGATATTCCACTAGTATTTGGATCAGTTCGTGATAGTATTTATTGATGATATACCAGTTTACTCAATTGATAGGAAACCTCATGAGGAACATTTGAGGATTATTCTACAAACACTACGAGATAAGCAGTTGTATGCTAAATTCACCAAATGTGAGTTTTGGTTGAATCAGGTAGTGTTTCTGGGGCATGATGTTTCAACAAATGGTGTTAGTATGGATCCAAATTAAGTGAAAGTTGTGGACAACTTGGAGAGACTAGTTAGTGCGACAGAGGTACGTAGTTTCCCAGGCTTGGCAGGATACTACATACGATTTGTTGAGGATTTCTCATGATTAGCATTACCATTAACAATTTTGACAAGGAAGAATGCTAAGTTTGAATTGTCAGATAAGTGTGAACAAGTTGTCAAGAGCTGAAAAAGGGTATGTGATTTACTGTGATGCCTCGAGACAAGGTTTAGGGTGTGTTCTGATGCAAGAAGGAAAAGCAATAGCTTATACGTCAAGACAATTGAAAAAGCACGAATGTAATTACCCTACCCATGATCTCGAGCTAGTAGCAGTTGTTTTAGCACTGAAGATCTGGAGACATTACTTGTTGGGTGAAAGGTGTCACATTTACAAAGATCATAAGAGTCTGAAATATATCTTGATCAGAGGGAGTTAAATGTGTGACAAAGAAGATAGTTAGAACTGATTAAAGATTATGATTGTACTATAGAATACCATCCAGGTAAGGCAAATTTGGTAGCAGATGCTTTGAGTAGGAAGTCAAGACTTCCTAAGGACGCCTTGTGTGGTATTCGAGCAACATTTTTAAGTACTCTAAGGGGTTCTAAGGCAGTTGTCAATGCAGAGAGTTCAAGGAGTCTTTTAGCTCTGTTCCAGGTCAGGTCTTCACCCATAGCAAAGGTTGTGAGAAGACAACCAGAGGATAGTAACTTGTAGAAAATGTTTGGAAAGTCCAAACAGGCCCAGGCGCAATTTAAGATGAGACCGGATGAGCCATAGAGTGGCGAGAGAAGAGAGACCATGTGTTCCATGTTTTAGTGAGCTTAAAGATGCTATTCTAGAGGAAGCTCACAGTTCAGCTTACGCTTTGCATCCATGAAGCACCAAGATGTATAAGACATTGAAAGAGAACGTATTGGTGACATGGGATGAAGCCAGAGGTAGCTGATTATGTTGATAATGTTTGATCTGCCAACTGGTTAACCAGTTAGACAGAGACCAGGAGGACTCCTTAATCCATTGCCAGTGCCGGAATGGAAATGGGAGCATATCACTATGGATTTTCTGTTTGGATTACCATATATTTCTAGTGAACATGATGGTATTTGGGTAATGGTGAATAGACTCACTAAAACAGCACGGTTTATACCGATTTAAGCGACGTTTACACTTGATCAGCTTATTGAGCTATATGTCGAAAGAATTGTAAGTCAATACGGAGTGCCAGTGTCCATAGTTTCAGATAGGGATCCAAGATTTACTTCTAAGTTTTGGCTTAGTTTACGTAGAGGCTATGGGGACAAAGTTGAAATTTAGTACATAAATGCTCCATCCTCGATGACAGATGGTCAGTTAAAGAGGACCATCCAAACCCTAGAGGATATGTTGAGAGCACGTGTCCTTCAATTTAAGGGTAGTTGTGATACACACCTATCACTTATGCAATCCGCTTATAATAACAGCTATCAGTCAAGTATTGGCATGGAACCATTTGAGGCTCTGTATGGAAGGTCGAGTAGAACGCCCGTATGCTAGAATGAAGTAGGAGAGCGGAAGCTAATCGGTCCTGAATTGGTACAAGTTACGACGGATAATATTAAGGTAATCAGAGAAAATCTGAAGGTAGTACAAGATCGTCAAAAGAGTTATGCAGATAAGCGACGAAAGGATTTAGATTTCCAGGTCGGAGATCAAGTATTCTTAAAGTTATCTCCGTGGAGAGGTGTCCTTCATTTTGGCAAGAAAGGTAAGTTAAGTCCTAGATATATTGGTCCTTATCCAGTAACGGGGCGAATTAGACCAGCGGCCTACAGACTGGAGTGGCCAGCAGAACTATCTTGAGTACATGATGTTTTTCATGTGTTCATGTTCAGGAAGTATTATCCAGATCCGACACATGTGTTGCAAGCACAACCGGTTGAGTTGAAAGAAGACATAAGTTACATAGAGGATGCAGTTCAAATCCTCAACAGGAAAGAACAAGTTTTGAAAAAGGAATCGATCTCACTCGTGAAGGTTCGTTGGAGACATCACGACGTCGAGGAAGCAACATGGGAAAGCGAAGACACAATGAAAGGAAAGTACCCACAACTTTTCTCGTGCTGAATTTCGAGGGCGAAATTCCTCTTAAGGGGGTAGTAAATTGTAAGCCCTAAACCCTATTCTCTTGTATCATTGAGCACTCGTTCATGATGTTTTGAAATATGCAAAATTGTATTAGGTTGCACTAAACGATGTCGTGATCGAATTTGGGAATCTATTGAATTTGGAGCTACAATGTGTCTAAACTTCATAAAGGGATAGGTAAACATTGAAATAAGCATATTAAAAGTTTCATTGAAGTAAGTTCAAATCATTAGCAATTTGGAGAAGTTTTAGGTGCATCATGTATTGAATGGAAGATCATATGTCTCACAGACTTGGGATAAGTTGGCTAAATGCTTAGGGTTTCTTTACACACTTATTTTGGTGTCTTAAAAAAAAAAGAAAAGAAATGAAGTGAAGGATAAAAGGAAAACAAGGAAGGAAAAGCTCAAACCATTTTGGTTTGGTTTGCTTTAAAAATAATGAAGGAAATGAAATGAAATGAATGGATATAACATTGTGTTTTGTTTTGTTTAGGAAATAAAAGGAAAGAAAGGAAAGAGAGAAAGGGATAAAGGAAAGGAAAAAGAAAAGGAAAAAGAAAAGAAAAAGCAAAAGGGAAAAAGACAAACTTTGCCTCCTTGTTTTTAAAATGACTTTATCTTCTCCATTTTCTTCTTCATTTATCAAAACCAAGCTGAAATTTCGTGGGAGAAGGAGAAAGGAAGAAGAAGAAGGGAAGCAATTTTTCATAAACTTGGAGCTGTAGTTGCGAGAAGAAAGGAGAGGAACTCAAGAGGATTCTTTATTGCAAAGAAGGAGATCAACTCAGACCAGTTCTGATGTTTTGGTCTTTTCGAGCTCAAAAAGAAGAGGTAAGAGTTGCGTTTTTGATACATGCAAGTTAACTCAATTTGGAACAAAGTTTGTGAAGGAAGCTCGAGCTAATACTGAAGTTAACTTACTGTTTTGTGAAGAGGAAGACAGAAGACAGAATTTGCTGTCAAATCTGGGAAGTCTCTGATGTTTTGGTTGTTC
Source organism: Trichosanthes cucumerina (assembly GCA_036507285.1). Lineage (NCBI taxonomy): Eukaryota > Viridiplantae > Streptophyta > Magnoliopsida > Cucurbitales > Cucurbitaceae > Trichosanthes > Trichosanthes cucumerina. The sequence goes on from CM071837.1 coordinate 7,135,874, forward strand.
TGATCTGTATACTTGGAGTTAGAAGCTCTAATTTGTATGGTTAGAAAGATTATTCAATTTCCTACAAGTTTTGTGAAGGAATCGTGAGAAGAAAATGATTGGAAGATGTTGTAATCTTCAGGTTAAGTTTCGGGTTGCAGCAGGAAGTGAAATCTGGAAAAGCAGCAGAATCATTTTAGGGGTTAAGCTACTGAGGTAATTTATAACCAATACGTTAGGAATCCCATTTTCATGTCTTCATAAGAGTTTTAGAGAGTTCAAAAAGAAAGAGTTTGGTATAAAGTACATTCTTTTTGGATAAGTAATGAAGAAGTTATGGCTGTCTGAAAACAGGGCAGAAAATCTGAAAATGCTGGAATTTTGAAAGTGTGTTATCTTGCAAGTTTTAAGGTCAAAAATCATGAGCTCAAGGTTCTAATGATTGATTTGGCTTGTTTGACAGGCCAAGAGCAAATAGGTCAAGTTTACAAGCCAAGGTTCCAATTCTAATACTGTGAGTGACTCTATCTTAGAACTATGTTTGACCTATGTTTTTCTTCATGTACATAAGTGTTGATAATTACATCTTGTTTGAACTAGTTGTGAATGGCTTCATGGAGTTTTCTAACATAAGGTTCATGATGGAACCTAAGCATGCTTTGAATTAGTTGTAACTATAAATCCAAGTATGGAAACTAAATTATGAAAGTATGCTTTCCTTTAGAGAATGTTTTGTGTAAATCCACTTGGGAACATGTTTAGATGATAATATGAAATTGTCAAGAAATTGTTGTATGTGTTATAAAGACATGATTTCCATGGTAAACAAGTTATGCCTTGATCTTGATAACCCCTAATACTGAAGGACATTCGAGAAGGTACTTAGGGGGGAATGAATCATGATATCCCGATACTGAAGGACAATGAGAAGGTATCCGGGAAGTAAATGGTTTTACCTAAATACTGAAGGACAATGAGAAGGTATTCGGGTAGTAAATGGTTTTTCCTTAATACTGAAGGACATAGAGAAGGTATTAGGAAAAACCAAACGACCAAAGGTATTCCACGTGCACGTGAGAGAGAGAGAGAGGTATGAACCTTATTGGAATAAATGTAACTCTACCACCTATATGGTTTGATGTGGTATCATGTCATGTGTTTTATTGTTATGAGCTTCCATATCATTGATCTATCTACCCTCGATAATTTAGTACATTTCGAGTTTTGTGCTATGCACAAGTGGTGACTTAAAATCCGTAAATTGGAAGCATGGTTTGTTTATGTTTACAAACAAATGTTAAGCTATTTTCTACTTATAATCTGCCATTATTATGATTCACCTGTGAGCTTATAATGTTTTAAAGGTAGACACTCACTGAGCTTTTTAGCTCATTCTTTCAATGTTTTCAAACCTTTTCAGGTAGAGATCGAGCTCCTGGTACCTGACATCCTGCCATAGTCTGCTGGAAGTTCATAAGTTGTTAGTTTGTATGTGGCTGGTGTTGTATAGCAAGTCGTTATGTAGTTATAGAAGTCTTATACATTAGCGGTTGTATATGCAATGAGTTGTCTTGTGTTGTTTTGATGCACTTGACTTTTAGTTTCCAAGAGAGACTTATGAAGGGTTTCTCCTTGTGTATGTTTAATAGTTGTCCAGTTTCTGCTGTGTTATGTTAAAATGTTCCATATGGGAAGATAGTATGTTTAAGAGGTAAACAATGTCTGTTGGTTTCACGCCGCCTTTCGGGCTAAGTAGCAGGTAGTTCGGGAGGGGGTGTGACACCTCCTAACAATACTTGTTGACCTTGTTTCACCTGATAAACATATTATGCTCGCATATGGAAGAATTTAACATAACACAGCGAAAACTTGATAACTACTAAACATACATAAGGAGAAACTCTTCTAAAGTCTATCTTAAAAACAAAACGACAAGACCATCAGTGTTGGGATGTATGTCCTCGTATTGTGTAGTTTGTAATATTCAAAGTTGTAAATGAATAAGAGTATTTATTTCAACATTGTGTAATAAATAAGAGTTATTTATTTAAACTTTGTGTCTCGCATTTTTTCATAAACTTAATCAAGTAAACTAAGCTCCAGGGTCATTTCTTTATGAGAGAAGTAAGAACTTGAACGGTGTGTAGTGGACAAATAGGGAAGATCACGTTCGATTTAGTGACCCGAACGGTCTACAGTATATGGATAGGGTTGGAGACCTAATCCTGGATACACTGTGGATGGGGCCCGCTTTTTATTAGATACAAACGAGGTGATCTTACTCGTTCATGTGGTTGACATGCCAGTGGGGGCATCCTATGCAATAAGATTGTACCAGACCGGACCGTTAATTATTAGACTTACTAATGTAACACCGTTAACAGTATAGAGCTAATAAATTCATTGATGTCCATTAGTGACTCGACCTTAATCCTAAGCGTGTCACAGACTCTTGTGTGCGGGGATCTGTCCTTTGACTAGTACGGGTGAGGGTGGCCGCTGTTGGTCGCCCAATATGCCTATCTTCTTAGGGACAAGACCACGTGGGGAGCTGGGAACTTGACTACGCAAGAAGGAATTCACTCGTTCCCGACTTAGGGAAACTAGAGGAGTTGTTCCCTTAAGTGTTGTCTTCAAGGCTTGAACAACGGGGCCCCACTCTCTCATTGGCCTGAGAGAGTTGTTGTTTATGGTTAGACCATGCATCATAGGTGTTCATTAGAGGAGCAGTGGGACTTAAGGAGCAAGAGGTAGACACATGGGTAAAACGGTAATTTGACCCAGCTGTGACTACGAACAACCAGTGAAGGGTCGACTCTGATAGAGATATGATCTCCTTGAGCAGCGGAAACGTGTTTGGAATCTTAATGTGCTTGATTCTTTTAATTGAAACAAAAACTAGTACATTGATAAAAATACAGAAAAGAGCATGAATTCTAATCCTATTAGACATGGATTAATTAAACTAAAGGGAAGAAGAATACCTTTGTAGTTTTCCTCAGCACAACAACTCCTTGCTCCTAGAGAAATCAACAAAGTAGCAACACAGGTACTCCTCTGTATTTCCAAGTAGGACACCACCAAAAGAATAAACCTTCTATCCTCAAGGTGCTTAGATCTTTCCTTTGTGGGAAGGATTCCGACAGTTGGATGAACTTTTGGGAATGAGAATGTGAGAATCAGAGAGAGAGAGCAATTCTCCAATTGCTTGTCCAAAAACATCGAACAACCTCATCTCCTCCATTAGAGAGGAATAAAACGAGGGATCACCTCCCCACTCCCTATCGATGGGGAGGTAGGTGGGGAACGTGTCCTTCTGACACGTTCCCATTGATTTAATATTAAATTAAATTAATCATTAATTAAATCATATTTATTTAATCAAATTAAATATCTTATATTTAATTAAGATTAAATCATATTTAATCATATCCTTCCCTCTAACCTATAGTTTTAATGTACATCTAATGCACATTAAATTTTAATCTATAGTTTTTAAATATGAATCACATTCACATTTAAATTTAATATTTGAACTCTTTCAAATATTTATTCTCTCACATAATTTAATATGAATCATATTCACATTAAATTTATAATATATAGTTCCAAAACTATATATTATATCGTAACCATATACATAAGATATATTCCCTAGTGAATTTGAACATTTTAAATTCAAATGATCTAAGAACCCTTTACGAGCTAGAAGGTGGACCTAATGGACCTACAGATCAGAAGCACCAACGATACGAGATTGCTCGGTTAATCTCATTAACCTCCCAATAAACATTTGTTAACTGCGGGAACACTCCACTAAAGTCCCACAGCGGCACTCTTCTCACTGTAGATATATTTTTGTGTCCATAGATATCGACCAATAACAGCAAGTCAATCGTTCACGAATGTTCGTAACACCAGCTGGGTCAAATTACTGTTTTACCCCTGGGTTACATCTTGTGCCTTATGTACCAGTGCTCCTCTAATGAACAATTTGTTTGTGGTCCCACCAACAAAAAGACCCCTTCTCGTGCAAATGAAAGGGTCGGGCCCTTTGTTCAAGTCCCGGAGACACCACTTATGGGAACATTCCTCTACTTACCCTAGTAGGCGGGAAGGAGTGAATTCCATCATGTTAAGTTAAGTTCCCAGAAGCTCACTCGGTCTTGTCCCTAAGAAGGTAGGAATATTGAGTCGGCGAATCTGGTCAGTCTCACCCATACTAGTCAAAGGACAATCTCTCACAAACAGGAGTTCGTAACCTGCTCAGGAATGAGATAAAGTTGCCTAGGTCATCCAAGTGAAATAGAAACCTAACTAGTCAACGGAGTTACAGCTAGAGCTTACTTTTTTGTGGTCCGGTCTTATGCAATCTCATTACATAGGATATCCCCACTCACATGTCATCTACACGAACACGTTCGGATCACAGTGTTTGTATCAAATACAAAGTGGGCCACATCCATAGTTTAACTAGGGTAAGGTACCCAAATCTTATCCCCTAACTATAGACCCTTTAGGCTGTATCCCGAACCGAGAACCTTTTTATATACATTACATTCAGTTTAAGATTCATTTAACTGTCACACCCCCTCCCGAACTACCTGCTAACTCACTCACTTTCTAAGATTTGCGTGAAGCCAACAGACATTGTTACCTCTTAACAATACCTGCTGACACTGCTTACCTGATCAACATACTATGTTCGCATATGGAACACTTTAAACTTAACACAACGGAAACTGGACAACTATAAAACATACATGAGGAGAAACTCTTCGTAAGTCTCCCTTGGAATCTAAAACAAGCAAGAACATCAGAACCACGAACAGTCCAAACCACTAATTAAACAACCACAACCTCTAAAGCACATACAACTATAACTACATAGTTCTCTCAAAATAGTCTACAAAACATATGGACTTGCTATACAACACCAGCCACGTACAACATATCAAACTTATAAAGCTTCAGCAGACTTATGGCGGTGTTTTCGGCACCGTGGAGCTCGATCTCTACGAAAAGTGGGAAAAACATCAAAAGAATGAGCTATGAAGCTCGGTGAGTGACTTGAGTTTATAAGAAAGTCATTAACTCGTAAATCATATCACTGGCCATCTATGAGCATATGCTTCGTAAATCAAGTGTTAAGGTAATGTGTAATCATAATAGCTTTTCATGAAAACTAGCAAGTATATCGTTAAAATCTCGTAAGGCATGTAAATGATATAAACTCATTTTTAAAACATGTCACAATCTACGTTTGTTCTACGATGTAGTGGGGCCCGCCAAAGACTCCCATCGTCTTTGTGTCGTAGTGGGGCCCGCCAAAGACTCACGACAGTGCACCAGTTGTCACGGAGTTCACTCAACGTCGACAACGTAAAAATGACCCGTGTGCACACTGCACGGTACCATAAAGCCTCGCTCAATATTTGAGAACATCACATGAAAACTTTTGAACATGCCTGCTTATCTTTTCTTTTCATAAAACTCAAGCTTACTTAGCTTGTTCATAAAACTGGAAATCTTTAAAAACATACTTGCTAAAACATACTTGCTCGAAGACATAACATTTCCATAGACTTCGGAAATGCAATAAACATATGCTCGTGTATAAATTTCATCAAGACATTTAAGATCATCATGAACACTTTAAAACATTTCTAAGAAATCATGAATGCTCATAAACAAGTGTTGAAGGAAAACAATAAGCATTGAAACCATTTCGTTTTAGCAAAACCTTGCATTTCATAAGCATAATACAAGCCTATAAACAATTTTCAAGGTTCGTTTTGTCACTCACAGTGTTAGAACTAGTGTCTTGACCCGTACACTCGACCTTTTTGTTCTTGGCCTGTCAAACAAACCAAAACCATGTTTTAGAACCTCGAGCTCATGGTTTTTAACCTTAAAACTACAAGAAAACACTCCAACAAAAATTCCAGTATTTAACAGATTTTATGTCCTGTATTCAGGTACTCATAACTTCTTCATTACTTAGCCAAAAAGGATGTACTTTATACAAAATTGAACCCACTAAAAATCATATGAAGACATGAAATTGAAATTCCCAATAGATTGGTTCAGAAATACCTCGAAAGCTTCTTTCCCAGGAACTAGCTTATGCTATTCCAGAATCGATTTTCTGCTGCAACCCAAAACTTGGCATGATATTTACAACATCTTCTAGTCATTTTATATTCACTATTTCTTCATGAAAGTTGTAGGAAATTCAATAAGCTTTCCAACCATACCTATTAGAGCTTCCGATTCAAACTCTACAGACCAGTACAACAAAAACATCAGAGACTTCTCGGATTTGACAGCAAATTCTTTCTTCTGTCTTCCTCTTCACAAAACAGTAGCTTAAGATCCGAATTTGCTCGAGCTTCCTTCACGAATTTTGTTCCAATATGAGTTAACATTCATGAAACAAAATCTCAAATCTTACCTCTTCCTGTGGAGCTCGAGCTGAACAGAAAACAAGAATAGGATTGAATTGATTAACTTGTTGTTATAAAGACTTACCTTTAGTTCTTCTCCTCTCTTCTGCAACTTCAGCTTCAAAAACCCTCTTCTTCCGCTTCCTTTCTGCTTCTCCCACGAAAACCCTTGCCTTCACTTCATAAAATGTGAAGAAATTGATGGGGGAAGTCTTTTTAAAAAGAAAGAAACAAAGGTGGGGTCCCACCATCCACCTTTCCTTTCCTTTCTTTTCTTTTCTTTTCTTTTTCCTTCCTTTATCTTTTCATTTCTTATCTTTTCTTTGCAAAACAAAACAAACTTAGTATATTAAACATTTGTTTCATTTCCTTTTCTTCTTTTGTCTTAAAAGCAATCCAAACCAAAATGGTTTAAACTTTCCTTCCTTGTTTTCCTTTTGCCTTTCACTTCATTTCTTTCCTTTTTAAAACATGGAAAACCAAGTTTTAAACATTTATTTCTTCTTTCTTTTTGTTGTTTGATAATAAGGAGGTTCCAAAGAAAGATCTCGGGTTTACATTAACAGCCTTGGGTGTTTAGTTTATTTGATTTAGGGTTTAAACAAAGGCATCTCGTAGAAAACGAACAATAAAACTTTATTGAAAGAATAACACTTTATTACACTCATTAGAAAATAATTACAAACTACGTGTTTTAGGGCACAAATCTTGACAAACTCCCACTTGCACTATAACTCTAGTGGGGTACATGATAATCTAAAACAGTGGTTACAAGAGATAGAAATACAATAAACTAGGGCATCCAATACCCTATTACATATCTCCCACTTGCCCTAGAGTAGCTTATGTACATATCTCGTAGACCTAGACTTTCTAGATGACCCTCGAACACTTTAGCCATGAGAGTCTTTGTAAAAGGATCAGCAATATTCTGCTTCGAAGCGATCTTCGTGACTGTCACATCTCCTCGTTGCATTTTTTCTCGTAACAGGTGATACTTCCTCTCGATGTGCTTTCATCGCTTATGGTTTCGAGGTTCCTTCGAATTCGCTACCTCACCACTGTTGTAAGAGTATAAGGTGATGGGAGATTCCATATTTGGAACAACTTCCAAAACAGTAAGGAATTTCCTTAGCCAAACAACCTCCTTAGCTGCTTCACAAGCAGCGACATACTCAACCTCCATCGTGGAGTCAATGATGCATCCTTGCTTGATTCTTCGCCATACTATAGCTCCCCCATTAAGGGTGAAAACTGATCCCGATGTGGATTTCTGAGAATCCTTATCGGTCTTAAAATCAGAATCAGTGTATCCAGTAAGGATTAGATCCTTAGACCCATACACTAGCATATAGTCCCTCGTTCTCCTTAGATACTTGAGTATATTTTTAACTGTTGTCCAATGGTCTAACCCTGGATTGGATTGGTACCCACTGACTATTCCCACTGCATAACAAATGTCTGGCCTCGTGCACAACATAGCATACATTAAGCTACCTACTGCAGAGGCATAGGGAATATGTCTCATATCTTCAACATCTTGGTGTCTTGGGACACTGTTCACTAGACAGATGAACTCTGTGCCTGAAGGGTAACAAGCCCCTCTTGGAATTCTGCATTGAATATTTGGACAACATCTTGTCGATATAAGACGCTTGAGACAGCTAGCGTTTTGTTCTTACGATTCCTAAAGATCTGAATCCCAAGAACATACTGTGCCTCTCCCAAATCTTTCATTTCGAATTGGGTCGCCAGCCAATTCTTTATGTCAGTTAGGTATCCTACATCATTCCCAATGAGAAGGATATCATCCACATAAAGTACTAACAAAGCTACTTTGTCGTGACGATCCTCTTGTAAACACAAGGCTCGTCAACGTTTTGGTCAAAGCCGTAAGACTTGATCGCTGAATCAAATATTGTATTCCAAGATCTTGATGCTTGTTTCAATCCATAAATGGATCAATTAAGCTTGCAAACTTTTTGCTCCTGACCTTGTTTTATGAACCCTTCGGGCTGAGACATATAGATGCTCTCATCAAGATTACCATTCAAAAATGCAGTCTGGACATCCATTTTCCGAATTTCATAATCATAAAACGCGGCTATGGACAAGAGCAATCTTATAGACTTGAGCATAGCAACAGGGAAAAAAGTTTCTTCATAGTCAACTCCTTCCCTTTGGGTAAAACCCTTTGCTACAAGTCCAGCCTTAAAGGTTTGTACCTTTCCGGCTACATCTCTCTTTCTCTTATAGATCCATTTACACCCTATGGGTCTAACCCTTTCAGGTTGGTCTAGAAGTTCCCATACTTAATTGAAGTCCATTAACTACATTTCAAGGTCCATGGCTTTGATCCATTGGTCCTTGTCTACGTCATTCATTGTTTGTTTATATGACAATGGATATTCTACGTTGTCATCAAGTATGACAACTTGAGTTTCAGCTAAATCCAAATAGCGGTCAGGTTGGGAAATAACCCTCCCACTGCGTCGAGGCATTCCCAACGATTGAGAAGGACGAGACGGACTTGAGGTGTTGACTCCTCCATCAACTCTTAATGAAGGTCTAGCTTGATCACCAACTCTTGTTGGTTCATGTGTAGCTTCATTTAGTACTAATTTACTACGCAGTTTATGGTTCCTCACGTGATCATCCTCCAATAATGTGGCGTTTGTCGATACAATCACCTTGTTTTCTTGTGGGTCGCAGAAAAGACCACCTCTCGTTTCTTTGGGATAGCCAACAAATTGGCACAATCTTGAACGAGGTTCCAATTTCATTGGGTTTGTCTTGAGCACGTGTGCCGGACAACCTCAAATCCTCAAGTATTGTAAACTAGGTATACGCCCCTTACAAAGTTCAAAAGGTGTTTCTGAAATACTTTTTGATGGAACACTTTTCAAGATTTGAACTGCAGTCTCTACTGCGTATCCCCAAAACGAGGCCGACAATTGAGCATAGCTCATCATAGAACGAACCATGCCTAACAAGGATCAATTTCTCCTTTCTGACACACCATTTTGCTGTGGTGTATTAGGTGTTAAGAGTTGAGATTTAATTCCATGTTCTATCTATATAGTCCTGGATTCTCAAATCCATATACTCTCCACCTCGATCGGATCGAAGTGTTTTAATAGTTTTTCCTAATGCATTCTCTACTTTAGCAATAGCTTCAGACTTGTGATGCATTAGGTATAGATAACCATACCTTGAATAATCATCTATGAAAGTGATGAAATATTCGTACCCTCCTCGAGCTTTAACATTCACCGGACCACAAAGATCTGAATGCACAAGTTCTAGAGGCTCTACGACTCTATAACCTTTTTCAGTAAAAGGTCGTTTGGTCATTTTACCTTCCAAGCAAGACTCGCAAGGCGGTAAAGAATCATCTTCTAACTTGTTTAGAAGTCCATTATTCGAAAGTCTCTCAATCCGGTTGAGATTAATATGACCAAGTCTAAGATGCCACAGATAGGTATTATTATTTGGAGAAAGTCTTTGCCTTTTTAGTCTAGGTATTATTATTTGGAGAAAGTCTTTGCCTTTTTAGTCCGAGTACTAGCATTTTTAAACATCTCATGATTTAAAACTGATTTGCTTTTATTCGGTTTCAGTACATACAAGCCATTTTTCAATTTAGCAGAACAAATATTGACACCCTCTTTCAAAATGAACGCTTCATTAACAGAAAATGAAATACAATATCAAAGTTCTATTAAAAAAGAGATAGAAATTATGTTCCTTTTAAGCTTAGTAACTATATACAGATTTTTTAATGAAAGAAATCTATCTCCGAAAAATAACTTGGCATCTCCCATTGCACGAGCTGAGACGACGTCTCCCGTTCCGACCCTGAGCGTCATCTCACCCTCTTCGAGCTCTTTGAAGGAACTAGTTTCCTCAAATGAAGAGCAAACATGATTAGTGGCTCCTGATTCAAGTTTCAAGGTTAGATCATTATTTTCCACTAAACATGTTTCAAGAACAAGTAAATCTGATTTAACTTTCTTCTCTTTGAGCTCATCAAGGTATTATGGGCAGTTTCTCTTCCAGTGCCCATCCATGTTGCAGTGGAAACACTTTCCTTTATCTGCAAGCTTGGCTTTTCCCTTGCCCTTGTCAGCAGCAGGTGTCTTCCCTTTCCCTCTTATTTTCTTCTTTTGGGTCTTCTTAAGCCCAGAAGAAGAGTTATAGGACTTAGTCCCAGAGGATGAACCCTTATGGAACCTTCTGGAATGGGCAAACAGATTTTCCTCTCCATCAGCCTGTCCCTTATTCTTCATAAGAGACTGGAAAGTTTGTAGTTCATTAAGAAGAGTAGTCAAATTATACTCTATCTTGTTCATCACCCCATTGCTGCAGAATTAGAGGAAACTCTTCTGAAGAGATTCTAGGATGAACGATACCTAACTTTTCTTGTCAATGATCGCTCCGTTCATCTCAACCACGTTGAAGTGAACCATCAAATCAAGAACGTGTTCTCTCACCCACGACCCCTCCTTCATACGGGAGTTATAAACGTATTTGAGGGATTTGTGTCGAATCTGTCCAGACGGTTGTCCAAACATTTCCTACAATGAACTCATGATCTCACGAGCTGAGACCATGCCCTCGTGCATTTTGGCCAGAACATCAGAAACACTAGCCAAAATGAAGACCTTGGCCTTATCATTGGCCTTGATCCAGCGATCGTATGCCTCCTTAATAGATTGAGGAGCGTTACGAGCAGGATTCTTAGGACATTCCTCAGTTAGTACGAATCGAAGGTCGCCAACAACGAGAATCGTATTGAAGTTGGACTTCCACGTAGTAAAATTCTCACTAGTTAAACGGTCGCTTTAAAGTAAGGCTATTATTGAGGACGACATGCTGAAAAACCAAAATAGTTCTAATTATTTAAGCCTTTTAAACCCATTGTATAAACCAATCTAATTTAGCAAAATTATCAAAAAATCCTAGTGTTTAAACTAAAACTCACTGTTTATGTTAAACCTTTAATTTTGCAAGGATACTTCAAGGGTTTAGAATAAAAGCCTCCGTCGGGCGGTCAGTCATTGCTCCCTTGAATTGAGACTTTCTCAGCCAATTCCCACTACCATAACATCTCATGTCCCAATGGTCCTTAGCTACCGTTTGTTTGGTCAAGGATTTGTTAACTAACTTAACTCATCCCGTAAATGTGACCGTCATTTTCAGATCCAATAGGCCCGAGCCAACAGGCTACTAGTAAGAAAGACAACTGCTGGCAAACAACCTAAGAGACCCTATCCATTTCTGGAGTTCACGGTGTTTCGATCCCTATAGTCAGGCCCTCGGTAGGGTTTGGCTCTTCCAGGACAACCTAGCAGGCGGACTATAGAAATCTCACGGTGCGACCTAATGGAGGAGACCGTAGGACACGTTGACACGCGTCCATCTCCTATTTACTATGAATACTTCTCTCATTCACCTTGGTATTGAACCATGCAAACACATACCGTAGGGGGACGCTCTATTGACGCCACGTAGCCGAGCATGGAACTCACTATGTGAACTCTTGAGGACATGAGAGTAAACTCGATGCGAACATCTCGTTTTCTCCCCCTGAAGTTTCTAAAATTAGGGTATGGATTTAACTTAGTCAGATTCGGGCTAAAAGAATCTACCTAAGTCTATGTGTATTATAACTATTATAACTAGGTTAAAGCCTTATGTCTAGGTGAATAAAATTTTTATTACCTACAGATAAAACAGGACTGAGGTTAATTCAACTCAGGTTCCGGGTCTGTTCCCAGGTAGGAGGTTTTCCATTAATCGTCAGCTTAAGTACCCCCAGCCTTAGACAAAACTTCACCGGTAGAGTTCCCTTATAACCAAAGTCTTAAAGTCCTACTATATCTTAAACTATTTAAAATACTACGTAAGACTTTTTTCTAATCCTATTAGAAATTGAAACTTAGGTCTTAATTAATTTTAAACGATTTAAAACTAACTAAATTTAACCCAAGCTCCTATGTTTGCATGCATTTCTTTATTATAGGTTATGGTTTCTAAAACCCCTTTAATTTATAACTTTTATAAATTTTAAAAATTAACCTATGATAAATAAACTATAGTATAAATCCAACAATCAAAATTCTAATTGGAGTTATATAAGAAATTCAACTTCTTGAATTACAAAATTACTTAAACAAAATAACATTTATTTTAAACAAAGTAATTTCATGCTCCATGCAATTTATTTTCCATATAATCTAATTATAACACTTATAATTAGTTACTTATAAAAAAATAAATTAGTCATGCATTCAACCATATTCATATAACATTTATATAAATAAAATGCATGAACTTGGTTATCCTAAGGTGGGAATAATCTAAATGACATTCATATAGAAAAATAGCTGTAAAACCGGAATAATTTGGCCCCTAAAGTGCAAAAAAATAAAATAAATTACATTAATTTATTTCATAAAACCGGTCCAAAAACACCCTGAACCGGTCTTGAATTGCTCGAACCGGACTAAAACTAACGAACCAGCTCGAACCGGTCTACTACTGCTTGAACCGCCTCACGGCGTTGCAATGCTGATGCTAGCGTTGCAATGCCTGCTTCATCCTCGCGCGCGCCTGGTATCGGGATGGCGTTGGTAACGCAGAGGGGCGGCGGCGTTACACGCCACGCGACCCCTTGAGCTCCCGCGTCGATAGGGAGCGCTGGCGTTGCGACGGTGTTCTTCAGCGTTGCAACGCTGTTACTTCGGTAGTAGCCTTCTTCCACGAACACAACACTTCAACTTTCAATTGCTCCATCGATTCCCAACCGAAATGCATGAAATTTATCCCGAACGACTCGTAACTCAATTACATACTCAATTTTGCACTTTACGCCCAAAAACGCAGGGGCCTTTACATCCAATTTGAACAAAAAAAGAAGTAAACTAAGGCCAAAACATTCCTAAACTAGTTTTACAGCAAACCAAATGCATTTCCCACCAAATCAATGCAATTTTGTTTCAAAACAAAACAATTCAAGCATGGCCCTGTACCAATTGATGGAGATCTGATCTCCTTGAGCAGCGGAAACGTGTTTGGGATCTTAATGTGCTTGATTGTTTTAATTGAAACAAAAACTAGTACATTGTTAAAAATACAGAACAAGCATAAATTCTAATCCTATTAGACATGGATTAATTGCTTACATGCCAACATATATATTAAGTTTAACAATTAAACTAAAGGGAGGAAGAATACCTTTGTAGTTTTCCTCATCACAACAACTCCTTGCTCCTAGAGAAATCAGCAAAGTAGCAACACAAGTACTCCTCTATATTTCCAAGCAGGACACTACCAAAAGAATAAACCTTCTACCCTCTTAGTGCTTAGATCATTCCTTTGTGGGAAGAATTCCAACAGTTTGAAGAACTTTTGGGAATGAGAACGTGAGAATCAGAGAGAGAGAGGAATTCTCCAATTGCTTGTCCAAAAACATCGATTAACCTCCTCTCATCCATTGGAGAGGAATAAAACGAGTGATCACCCCCCCACTCACTATCGATGGGGAGGGAGGTGGAGAATGTGTCCTTCTGACACGTTCCCATTAATTTAATATTAAATTAAATTAATCATTAATTAAATCATATTTATTTATTCAAATTAAATATCTTATATTTGATTAAGATTAAATCATATTTAATCATATCCTTCCCTCTAACCTATAATTTTAATGTACATCTAATGCACATTAAATTTTAATCTATAGTTTTTAAATATGAATCACATTCACATTTAAATTTAATATTTGAACTCTTTCAAATATTTAATTATGTCACATAATTTAATATGAATCATATTCACATTAAATTTATAATATATAGTTACAAAACTATATATTATATCGTAACAATATACATAAGATATATTCCTTAGTGAATTTGAACATTTCAAATTCAAATGATCTAAGAACCCTTTACAAGCTAGAAGGTGGACCTAATAGACCTACAGATCAGAAGCTCCAACGATACGAGATTTCTCGGTTAATCTCGTTAACCTCCCAATCAACATTCGTTAATCATGAAGACACTCCACTAAAGTCCCACACCGCATCTGCTCTCATTGCGAGATATATTTCGTGTCCACGGATATCGACCAATAACAGCAAGTCAATCCTTCACGATTGTTCGTATCACCAGCTGGGTCAAATTACCGTTTTACCCCTTGGTTACATCTTGTACCTTAAGTACCAGTACTCCTCTAATGAACAATTTGTTTGTGGTCCCACAAAAAAACAGAGTCCCTCTTGGGCCAATGAGAGTGTCGGACCCTTTTTTCAAGTCCCGGAGACACTACTTAAGGGAACATTCCTCTACTTACCCTAGTAGGCGGGAAGGAGTGAATTCCATCTTGCTAAGTTAAGTTCCAGGCCGCTCACTCGGTCTTGTCCCCAAGAAGGTAGGCATATTGAGTCGGTGAATCGCCCACTCTCACCCATACTAGTCAAAGGACAATCCCTCGCAAACAGGAGTTCGTAACCTGCTCAGGATTGAGATGAAGTTGCCTAGTTCATCCTAGTGAAATAGAAACCTAACTAGTCAACGAAGTTACAGCTAGAGGTTACTATTTCGTGGTCCGGTCTTATGCAATCACATTACATAGGATATCCTCACTCACATGTCATCTACACGAATACGTTAGGATCGCAGTGTTTGTATCAAATACAAAGTGGGTCACATCCATAGTTTAACAAGGGTAAGGTACCCAAACCTTATCCCCGAACTATAGACCCTTTAGGTTATATCTCGAACCGAGATCCTTTTTATGTACATTACATTCAGTTAAAGATTCATTTAACCACCTTGGATGTTTAGTTTATTGGATTTAGGGTTTAAATAAAGGCAAACTCGTAGAAAACGAACAATAACACTGAAATAATAACACTTTCTTACAGTAATTAGAACATAATTACAAACTACGAGTTTTAGGGCACAAATCCCAACAGACTCATGGTTATTGGTTATATTTATTGGCACAACTTGTCCTACGGTGATGAGAGTGCAGCTACAAGCTTTGGTGGAGTGTTACCGTAGCTAATGAATGTTAAATAACCGGATCAAAGAGTTTGACAGGTTAGTCTCGGATCATTGGACCTCGTCACGTGTAGGTCCATTAGGTCACTCGATTTGCTCAAATTGGACAAATTTAGGGTTTAAAGTTTTGTGTGAATTTGAAGTGTTCAAATTCATTATTTGTGTATTTATGTCATTTATATGAGATATAAATGACATAATATATAGTTTGATGTGAATGAGATTCATAATAAACTATAGTATAGCCTAATTGATTAATTATTGCTAATTTGAGAAATTGAATTGAGAGAAGTTAAATTGAATGTGATTCAATTTATAATTCCACATTTATGCAAATGAGATTTGTATAATAAGGTATAATTCCACATTTATGCAAATGAGATTTATATAATTGTGGAATGTGATTCAATTTATAATTCCACAATTATATAATATTCAAGTGTGATTTGTATATTATATGGTTGTGGTAAAATTATGATTTGGTGGAGGTTTTAACTCCATCACACAATAGTATTTAAAGGCTTTGCAAGAAGCCTTTGGTGTGCCATTTGACATTTTTTAGATTTTCATCCAAAGAGAGCAAAAAGACTTTCTCTCATTCTCTCTCAATTCTCTCAAACATTTCTCCTCACCCAAAATCATAGGGAGTCTCACTCATTCTCCCTCAACCTCCCGAGAACAACCAAGAAAACCCTTTGGAGGTGTTTTCCTGTTTGGATCGAGGTTCGTGTTCGAGGAGTTCGTAGTTTCGAGATAGATCGTGATCGGAGGAGAAGAGGATTGAAGAAGTGTTCTTCAACAAGTAAGTATTGTTTTCCCTCACTGTTTTTTTCTCCTTTTTGCATGTTTAGCCTAGGATCTATGAGATAGATTCAATTTCAAGACACGTTTTACACAACGGATGAACGACGTTTCACAACGTCTTCTGCTGCGGGAATTCAAAATCCCTTCAATTGTGTATTCTGGAGATTCTTATAATTAGGTGGGTAGCATTAATTTTCATGAGATGAATGTTAATGGTTTGCAATTTTGGATTTTTTCGGTTTTTGGCATTTTTTAGATTTACATTAAAGTTGATGAGATCAATGTAAGAGCTCGTTGTTTTGGACATTTTTGAATGTAAATCAAGTCTGTAAGTCCGTGTCGTTCGTGGCAAGAGTTGTCGTGAAGAAAACGGAGCAAAAACGAGCGATTTCAATGAAAAACAACAAAAGTAGTGTTGTTGGAACTTCATCAGCGTTGCGACGTTGTTCATCAGCGTTGCGACGCCATCCATGCTGCTGCAGTACAGCGTTGCAACGCTAGCGGTGACGTTACAACACCACAGCGTTGAGAACGTTGGGTGCGCCGCTATACATTAAAATTTGTTTTTATTATTTATTTATTTGTAAAATTTGTTTTTTTAAATGTATTTTATTTTAATATTTTAATTAAGATTAATATAAATGTTATATTAATGTTAATTTATTTAATTTTATGTCCCTAGATGCCAAAAATTGGTCCAATATTGCTATTTAATTATTTTATGCATGAGATGTATGATTTAATTATTTATATGTGCATAGACTATGTCATATAGATTTAAAATCTCACCTTAGGTTAAACATATCATGCATCATATTTATATTATAAGAGTTATAATAAATTGTATCCATGATACAATTATATTAGAAGAGTTATAATATAATGTTTGCATGATTTAATTTATTTAATATAAGTGTTATATTTGTAAATTAAAAGCATGCTGATGCATTTAATTCATGTGATGAATGTATGTTATAGTATAGTATTATTCATGTGATGAATGATCAAGCACTATAACATAGAAATGCATGTAACCTAAGTTAATTCTTAGTTTTAAATTGTTTAGAACTTGAATTATTAGACTTAACTTTTCTAGTTCTAATAAGATTAGAATTAGGAAATCCAATATAACCTTTGAATGGAGACTGATAAGTAACTCTGTCTAAGGAAAGGTTTTGTCTAAGGCTGGGGTATTTTAGTTGACGATTGCGTAACACCCCTACCTTGAAACCGACCTGAGAGTTAATTCGGTCCGGAGATTCATACGTTATATTCTCGTGAGTGTCGTTAGTTAAGAGTTAATTAATTTACTCACATAGACCTAAGTTAATAATGTTATTATAGACTTAGGTTAATCCAATATAAAAGTTATATTGGTAGATCTAGGTAAATTTTAGCCGATTTATCTAGGTCAATCACGATTATTTTAAAGTGTTGAGTGGGAGGAAATAAAGTGTATGACATACATTTAATTTTTCAACCACAAATCTCCGTTAAGTTCGCACCGTGAGATCCATGCTCGGCCTCGTGGCGCAAATGGGAGCGTCCCCCTACGGGAGGCATTTGTATGGGTCAATATCAACGTGAATGGAGAGAGTACTTATAGTGAGTGGGAGCGGGCCCTGTGAAAACGGGACCCACGGTCTCTTCATTCGATTCACATCGCGAGACGCCTATGATCCGCCTGCTAGTTTGGCCTGGACAAGAAAATCCCTACGGAGGGCCTTGATCATGGGAGTCGGAACACCGTGAATTTCCGAAAGGGATATGATTTCCATGTTAGTTTTCCTTCTTTGTCCTCCCTACGACGGCTATTTTTTGCACGGATACTTGGAAATTTAAAGATTGAGGGTGACACTCACAGGATTCATTAACAGTTAATGGATTCAGACCGAAAAATGGTAACTAGATGCCTAATGGAATAATAGTTATTCTGCTATTAGGGTCTGGTCGAGAAATCTCGTCCTAGAGGAGGAGTGGGTTTATCTACCCTACCATGACGGTAATTCTAAACCTTTAGGGTATCATTGCAAATATTGAATGACCAAGGGATCATAGGATAAAAATTTGCTAAAACCCGATTGGATTTTCAAAAGTTTTTGCGAGACTAATACAAAGTTTTTCATTTTATTTCAGCAACAAAATGTCAAACGCTTTTTACGCTCCTTTATCTTCCGTTAAGTTAGTCGACGATAGTATTTCGTGGAAAAATAATATGGACACGATTTTGGTAAATGACGACCAAGAGTTCGCGCTCACTGAGGAGGGTCCTCAGGTGCATGGTTCAACAATCCTATTCAACTATCTACAATCCTTCCAACCCTTGGTGCAAACTAGGGGACAGGAAGCTGAGGCAAGTGTTGCCTTAAGACCTTTTCACAGGGGTACGACCTCTGGGATAAAGTTTATAGACTTTTCAGGCCCTAAGGGGAAGAAAGTTGAAGGAAGTTAAGGTTGACCGCGTTACCGCCCTAAAAGGCAAAGAAATCAAGGATGTTGCCAGAAAGTGTTTCTACTGCAACGGGGACGGACACCTGAAAAGAAGTTGTCCCAAGTTGCTTGATGAAAAGAAGATGACAGGTAAAGGTGATTTACTTGTCACAAAAACTTGTTTAGTGAAAAGTAATGACTCTGCTTGGATATTGGAGTCAGGCGCCGCTAACCATGTTTGCTCTTCTTTTGAAGGATTAAGTTCCTAGCAGCGGCTGCAAGAGGGTGAGATAACACTCAGGGTTGGATCCGGGGAAGTTGTCTCAGCTGCAACAATAGGCACGGTGAAGCTGTTCTTTGGCGGGAAGTATTTATTATTGGATAATATGTACATAGTTCTTGGGTTTACGAGCAACCTAGTTTCTATTTACTGCATATTAGAACAAAATATTTCAGTTTCTTTCAAGAGCAATAAAGTTTTTATTTCTCGAAATGGAAATTTTATTTGTTCTGCTTTGCTTGAGAGCAATTTATTTGTTTTGAACCCTAATTCGGTCAAAAGTGTTTTGAACACCGAATTGTTTAAAACAGCTGAAACGCGAACTAAGAGATTAAAAGTTTCTCCAAAAGAAAGTGTCCATCTTTGGGATCTTCGGTTAGGCCACATTAATCTCAATAGGATTAAGAGACTAGTGAAGAGTGGACTTCTAAGCGAGTTGGAAGAAAACACTTTACCGGTATGTGAGTCATGCCTTGACAGCAAAATGACCAAATGTCCTTTTAGTGGAAAATGATATAGAGCCAAGGAGCCCCTTGGGCTTATACATTCTGATCTTTGTTGTCCGATGAATGTTAAATCACGAGGTGGTTACGAATACTTCGTATCTTTCATAGATGACTATGCGAGGTATGGGTACATTTACCTAATGCATAGGAAGTTTGAAACACTTGAAAAGTTAAAGGAGTTCAAGACTGAGGTTGAGAACCTATTAGGTAAAACGATAAAAAGACTTCGATCGGATCGAGGTGGAGAGTATATGGACACTGAATTCTAGGACTATATGATATAACATTGAATTACGTCCAAACTCTCACCACCTGGTATGCAACAGCAGAATGGTGTATCAGAGAGGAGAAACAGAACCCTGTTGGACATGGTTCGGTCGATGATGAGCTATGCTCGTCTCCCTGATTCTTTTTGAGGTTACGTAGTGGAGACTACGGTTTACATTTTCAACAAAGTTCCGTCGAAAAGTGTTTGTGAAACACCTTTCAAACTCTGGCATGGTCGTAAAACCAGTTTACATCATTTCAGAATTTTGGGATGCCCGACCCATGTGTTGGTGTCAAATCCGAACAAGTTGGAACCCCGTTCAAAGTTGTGCCTCTTTGTAGGTTACCCAAAAGAGACTAGAGGTGTTTTTTTTTTACGATCCTAAGGATAAAAGGGTGCTTGTGTCGACAAACGCCACTTTGCTTGAGGAAGACCACATCAAGGATCACTTACCAAAGAGTAAGATTGTGTTGAATGAAATGGAAAGTTCATCAGCAAGAGTTGTTCATGGTGCTAGTACGTCAACAAGTGTTGTTGATTCTAACTCGCCTAGTCAAGTCTGTTCCCAAGAGTTCGGATTGCCTCAACGTAGTCGAAGGGCTGTGAGACAACCTTAACGTTACATGGGTTTAGCTGAAACCCAAGTTGTCACTCCTGATGATGACTACGAGGATCATTTGACCTATGATCAGGCAATGGCTGACGTTGACAAAGACGAATGGATTAAAGCCATTGACCAGGAAATGGAGTCGATGTACTTCAATTCCGTTTGGGAGCTTGTGGACCAACCGGATGGGGTTAAACCTATTGGTTGCAAGTGGATCTACAAGCGTAAACGAAAGGGAATGAGAATCCCCGCGCAGCGGAAGACAATCGAATCGTCATGGTATCATCATGCAACATGTGTTTATTAAAACGATCTAACTATTAGATCTAGGCTAAACAGGCAATGGCTAAATAGGACAAAGACGAATGGATTACTTGTTGTAGACCACTTAAGCAATCTCTCCTGCAGATCACGAATTCTTCGTGCTCCTCGATCTCAACGAACTCTTCCCACGATCGGATCCCAAACACTACCAAAATAGATCTTCTTGGTTGTTCTCTTTTGGAGAAGAGAAGTTGTTGGGAACTTTTGTGTTTTGGAAGGTGAAGAGAATTGAGAGAGTAGAGAGAATTTCACTTTTAGATTCTTAGGGCAAAATCCAAAAATGACAACTTGGCTTGTCAAACCCTTTTTACAAAGGGTTTAAATAGTGGAATGATGAATTTCACAACTTCACATTATTACCACTTTACCACAACCATATGTTATGTAAATCTCATTTACATAATTATATAATATAAGATATCTCATATCTCATGTTGCAAATCTCATTTGCAATAATTGTGGGTTAATTAAATTGAATCACATCCAATTTATTTTCTCTCTATCAATTTCTCCAATTAGCCCTTAATTCAACAATTAGGCTAACATATAGTTTATTATGAATTTCATTCATATTAAACTATATATTATATCATCTATATCTCATATAAATGATATAAATACTCTTAAAGTGAAATTCAACACTTCAATTTCATACGAAAACATTAACCCCTCTTTTATTCCAGATTAAGCAAACCAAGGGACCTAATGGACCTACAGTGACGGTCTCCAATGATCTGAGGTTAATCAGTCAAACTCTTTTACCCGGTCAACCAATGTTCATTAGCTACAGTAACACTCCACTATAGCCTGTAGTTGTTCTCCCATCAGTGTAGAACATTACGTGTCCACTAATATAACCAATACCCATGAGTCGAACCTTCACAGGTTGTTCGTAGACACGGCTGGGTCAAATTACCGTATTACCCTTGTGTCTACTTCATGTTCCTTAAGTCCCCACTACTCCTCTAATGAACAACATATTGTGATGGTCCAACCATACACAACACTCTTTTCAGGCCAGTGAGAGGGTGGGCGCCCGTTGTCCAAGCCCTGGAGACAGCACTTAAGGGAACAACCCGTCTAGATTCCCTATAGGCGGGAACGAGAGAATTCCATCTCGCGTAGTTAGGTTCCCAACTCCCTACTTGGTTCTGTCCCTGAGAAGATAGGCATATTAGGCGAGTAACTGAGACCACCCTCACCCGTACTAGTCAATGGACAGACCCCCACAGTCAGGAGTCTGTAATATGCTCAAGATTCTGGTCGAGTCACTAATGGTCATCTACGAATTTATTAGTCTTTACTGTCAACGGTGTTATATCAGTAAGTCTAATAATTCACGGTCTGGTCTTGTACAATCTCATTGTACAGGATGCACCACTCGCATGTCAACCACAGGAACGAGTCAGATCACCTCGTTTGTATCTAATACAAAGCGGGCAGCATCCACAGTGTATCCAGGATTTGGTCTCCAACCCCATCCTTATACTGCATACCGTTCGGGTAATTAACTCGAACGTGATCCTCCTTGTGTGTCAACTACACACCGTTCAAGTTCTACTTCTCTCATATATTTAATGACCTTGGAGCTTAGTTTATTGGAAAGATTTAAAATATTGCGAGACACAAAGTAAAGAAATGAATAACTCTTATTGATTTCAAAACAATATTTTACAAACACGAGATTAGGACAGAAATCACAAAAAACTCCCACTTGGACTAAGCTAGTGGAGAAGATGCATTTCCAAAATGTATTTGTGTTACAATGAAAGATACATTAAACTAGGGCATTGAATACCCGTTTACACATCTCCCACTTGCCCTAGTCAGGAAGCTCTCGAATACCTAGACTCTCTAGGTGACCCTCAAACACTTTAGCCGTGAGGGGCTTTGTAAATGGATCAGCTACATTGTGCTCTGATGCTATCTGTGTGACTGTCACGTTTCCGCGGTGCACAATGTCCCGTATCAGATGATAGTTGCTCTCAATGTGTTTTCCTCTCTTATGACTCCAAGGCTCACGTGAGGTGGCTACTGCACCACTGTCATCACAGAACAGCGTGATCGGTAAGTTCATATTTGGAACAACTTCAAAATCCGTCATAAACTTCCTAAGCCAAACAACTTCCTTTGCGCCTTCACAAGCGCGCAACATACTCGCTTCCATAGTGGAATCAGCAATGCATCCTCGCTGATGCTTCGCCATACTACAGCTTCTCCATTCAAAATGAAGGCTGACCCCGAAGTGGATTTCCTAGAATCCTTATCGGTCTGAAAATCATAATCCGTGTATCTTGTAAATATCAAATCCCCACAGCCATACACTAAGCTGTAGTTCCTCATTCTCCTAAGATACTTGAGGATTGCCTTTACTACCGCCCAAAGGATCTAATCTCGGATTGGGTGATATCTACCGACAATTCCTACTGCATAACAGATGTCGGGCCTAGTACACAACACTGCATACATTAGGCTCCCCACAGCTGAAGCATATGGAATGCGTCTCATATCCTCAACAACTTGAGGAGTCTTAGGACAGTGATCCTTAGACAAGTGAACCCCATGCCGAAAAGGTAGCAAGCCCTTCTTGAAATTTTGCATCTTATATCTAGACAACATCTTGTCAATATAAGACGTCTGAGACAAGGCTAGCATTCTGTTCTTCCGATTCCGGACTATCTGGATACCTAGAACATAATGAGCTTCTCCCAAATCATTCATTTGGAATTGTGAAGCTAGCCATTTCTTAACGTCAGTAAGAAATTCTACCTCATTCCCAATGAGAATAATATCGTCAACATACAACACAAAAAATGCGACAGTTTTGTCAACGATTTTCTTGTAGACACAAGGCTCGTCAGCATTTTGATCAAAGCCATAAGATTTGATTGTTTCATCAAACCTTATATTCCAAGACCTCGAAGCTTGATTTAGTCAATAAATACACTTATGAAGCCGGCAAACCTTTTGCTCTTAGCCTTGGGCAATGAACCCTTTGGGTTGGTCCATGTAGATGGTCTCATCAAGTTTGCCATTCAAAGAGGTTGTCTTGACTTCCATCTGCCACACCTCGTAGTCATAATACGCGACAATGGCTAGAAGGATCCTGATTGACTTTACCATGGCAACAGGTGAAAAGGTCTCCACATAGTCAACCCCTACAACCTGGGTAAAACCATTTGCCACTAGTCGGGTTTTGAAGGTTTGCACATTCCCATCTACGCCACGTTTACGCTTGTAGATCCATTTACAACCAATAGGTTTTACCCCATCCGGTTGATTCAAAAGTTCCCAGACAGAATTGAAGTACATAGACTCCATTTCTTGGTTCATAACTTTAATCCACTCGTCTTTATCAATATCAACCATTGTCTTATCATAGGTCAATGGATCCTCACAGTCATCGTCAGGAGCGACAACTGAGGTTTCAGCTAAACTCATATAGCGATCGGGCTGTCTCACAGTCCTCCCACTACGTCGAGGCATTCCGAACTCTTAGGAACGGATTTGACTAGACGTGCTAGAGGTCATCAACAACGCTTGCTTCGACGTATTAGCCCCATCAAGAATCTGATTCTTGATGTACTCGCCCATTTCATTCAATACAATTTTACTCCTTGGTAAATGTTCCCTGATGTGGTCTTCCTTTAGGAAAATGGCGTTTATCGACACAAGCACCCTATTTTCCTTAGAATCGTAAAACAGACCATCCCTAGTCTCTTTAGGGTAACCTACAAATAGGCACAATTTCTAACGGGGTTCAAACTTTTTTGGGTTTGACACCAACACATGGGTCGGGCATCCTCAAATTCTGAAGTGATGTAAACAACTTTTACGTCCACTCCAGAGCTCAAAAGGTGTTTCACAAACACTCTTCGATGGAACATTGTTCAAAATGTAAACCGCAGTCTCCACTGCATACCCCCAAAAAGAATCAGGGAGACGAGCATAACTCATCATCGACCGAACCATGTCCAACAAGGTCCTGTTTCTCCTCTCCGATACACCATTCTGTTGTGGCATACCAGGTGCTGAGAGTTGGGACGTAATTTCGTGTTTTATCATATAGTCCTGGAATTCAGTGTCCATGTACTCTCCACCTCGATCCGATCGAAATGTTTTAAGCGATTTACCTAAGAGGTTCTCAACCTCAGTCTTGTACTCCTTGAACTTTTCAAGGGTTTCAGACTTCTTGTGCATTAGGTAAATATACCCATATCTAGAGTAATCGTCTATGAAAGACACGAAGTACTCATCACCGCCCCGAGCTTTAACATTCATCAGACCACAGAGGTCAGAATGTACTAACTCAAGAGGCTCTTTGGCTCTATATCCTTTTCCACTAAAAGGACGTTTCGTCATCTTGCCTTCAAGGCATGACTAACACACTTGCAAAGAGTTTTCTTCCAACTCGTTTAGAAGTCCACTCGTTACTAGTTTCTCGATCCTATTGAGATTAATATTACCTAACCGTAGATGCCAAAGATGGGCATTTTCTTTTGGAGAAACTTTTGCACTCTTAGTTCGCGTTTCTGCAGTTTTAAACAATTCAGTATTCAAAACATTTTTGACCGAATTGGGTTTCAGAACATACAGATAATTTTCAAGCGAAGCTGAACAAATGGCATTCCCTTCGAAAGAACTAAACACTTTATTTAATTCAAATGAAACCGAAATACAATGTTCAATTAAGCAGGAAATAGAAACAAGGTTTCTAGTAAACCCTAGAACTATGTACAAATTGTCTAAAAATAAGTACTTCCTGCCAAAATGCAACTTCACAGTGCCGATTGCTGCAGCAGAGACAAGCTCTCCGAGTCCAACCCGTAGAGTCACCTCACCCTCTCGCAGGGGCTGTTAGGAATCAATCCCCTTAAAAGAAGAACAAACGTGGTTAGTGGCGCCTGAATCCAATA
The DNA here is from genome assembly GCA_036507285.1 of Trichosanthes cucumerina. Classification (NCBI taxonomy): domain Eukaryota; kingdom Viridiplantae; phylum Streptophyta; class Magnoliopsida; order Cucurbitales; family Cucurbitaceae; genus Trichosanthes; species Trichosanthes cucumerina. The sequence goes on from CM071837.1 coordinate 7,161,505, forward strand.
TCCAGGTAGAGTCATTACTCTCCACTAAACAAGTTTTGATTACAAGTAAATCACATTTACCTTGGTTCTTCCTCTCGACCAGGAATTTGGGGCAGATTCTCTTCCAGTGTCCGCCCGCATTGTAGTTGAAACTCTTTCTTTTCTTTGCAACCTCCTTGACCTTCTTGCCCTTCTGGGCGGCAGCTCAGTCAGTTTTACCCCTCTTCATCCTCTTCTTCCCTTTCGGGCGTGAAGGAGAAACAGGTTTCGTCCCAGAGGTCGAACCCCTGTGATAAGACGTGTAGGAAACATTTGGCTCAGATTCCTCGACCCTGTTCAGGGACTGGAATTTCTGTAGCTCAATGAGAAGGGTAGTAAGATTGTAGCTAATTTTGTTCATAACAGCATTGCTACGAAACTGAAGGAAACTCTTCGGAAGAGTCTCCATAATAAAACTGACCTGGCTCGACTCGTCGATCGAAGCCCCATTCATCTCGGCCAGATTAAAGTGGGTCATCATGTCTAGAACATATTCACGGCCAGATGACTCCTCTTTCATCCGAGCGTTGAAAATTTATTTGAGCGAGTCATGCCGGATCAGAAAGGACTGTTGTCCAAATATTTCTTGCAAGGACTCCATGATCTCCTTAGCGGAAACCATCAGCTCGTGCTTCTTTTCCAAGACATTAGACATGCTGGCAATTATGTAGACCTTGGCCTCTTCACTAGCCCTGATCCACCGATCGTACGTATCGCGAACACTTCGCAACGCGGTCGAGCACGACATCTGAGGACACTCCTCAGAAAGCACGAACTTTATGTCGTCAGTTACCAAAATTGTATTGATGTTGTTTTTCCAACTCTAGAAATTATCTCCCTCTAATTTTTCGGAAGCAAGTAAATCTATAATAGCGCTAGACATTTTTAGCTGAAAATTTAAGAAAAGCTTTGTATTAGTCTCGCAAAAACCTGTTGAAAACCAATCTAGTTTTAGAAAAAAATTGTTTCATGATCCCTAGGAAATTCAAAGTTTTGCAATGATACCCAAAAGTTTTAGAATGACCGCCACCGAAGGGTGAACAGAACACTCCTCTAGGACGAGACTTTCTCGATCAGACCCTAATCCCAGAATAACTCTTATTCTATTAGGCATCCAATTACCATTGTTCGATCGAATTCATTAACACTTAACGAATTCTGTGAGTGTCATTCTCAATCTTTATGTTTCCAAGTATCCGTCCAAACAATAGTCACTGAAGGGTGAACTAAGAAGGAAAACCAACTAGGAAACTGTATCCCTTTCGGGAATTCACTGTGTTCCGACTTCCATGATCAAGCCCACCGTGTTGGGATTTTTGTCCTAATCTCGTGTTAGTAAAATATTGTTTTGAAATTAATAAGAGTTATTATTTTCTTCACTTTGTGTCTCGCAAATATTTTGAACATTTCCAATAAACTAAGCTCCAGGGTCATTGTATATATAAGAGAACTAGAACTGGAACGGTGTGTAGTTGACACACAAGGAGGATCACGTTCGAGTTAATGACCCAAACGGTCTACAGTACAAGAATGAGGTTGGAGACCTAATCCTTGATACACTGTGGATGTGGCCCGCTTTGTATTAAATACAACCGAGGTGATCTGACTCGTTCATGTGGATGACATGCGAGTGGGGGCATCCTGTACAATGAGATTGTACAAGACCGGACCGTGAACTATTAGACTTACTCTGATATAACACAGTTGACAGTAAAAACTAATAAATTCGTAGATGACCATTAGTGACTCGACCTGAATCCTGAGCGTATTACGGACTCCTGTCTGCCAGGGTCTGTCCTTTGGCTAGTACGGGTGAGGGTGGTCTCAGTCACTCGCCCAATATGCCTATCTTCTCAGGGACAAAACCAAGTAGAGAGCTGGGAACCTAATTACGCGAGATGGAATTCACTCGTTCCCGTCTATAGGGAAACTAGAGGGGTTGTTCCCTTAAGTGCTGTCTCCAGGGCTTGGACAACGGGCACCCACCTTCTCACTGGCTCGAGAAGGGTGTTGTGTATGGTTGGACCATCACAATATGTTGTTCATTAGAGGAGCAGTGGGGACTTAAGGAACAAGATATAGACACAGGGGTAAAACGGTAATTTGACCCAGCAGTGTCTATGAACAACCTGTGAAGGGTTGATTCATGAGTATTGGTTATATAAGTGGACACGTAATATTCCACACTGATGGGATTACAACTACCAGCTTTAGTGGAGTGTTACTGTAGCTCATGAACATTAGTTGACCGGGTCAAAGAGTTTGACTTGTTAACCTCAAATCATTGGAGCCCGTCACTGTAGGTCCATTAGGTCCCTTGGTTGGCTCAAACTGGGATAATAGAAGGGTTAAAGTTTTGGTATGAAATTGAAATGTTCAATTTCACTTTAAGAGTAATTATATCATATAGATGATATAATATATAGTTTAATATGAATTAGATTCATAATAAACTATATGTTTGCCTAATTGTTGAATTAAAGGCTAATTGGAGAAATTGAAAGAGAGAAAATAAATTGAATGAGATTCAATTTGATTAAATCCACAACTATTGCAAATGAGTTTTGCACCATGAGATACGAGATATCTTATATTATAAAATTATGTAAATGAGATTTACATAACATATGGTTGTGGTAAAGTGGTAATTATGTGAAGTTGTGAATTTCATCATTCCACTATTTAAACCCTTTGATATATGGGTTTTAAGCTTTGGAGGCTAAGTGATATTCTCTCTTCTCTCTCATTTCTCCTCTCTTTCCAAAACACAAAAGAAGTTCCCACCAACTTCCCTTATCCAAAAGAGAACAACCAAGAAGATCTATTTTTGTATTGTTTGGGATCGGATCGTGAGAAGAATTTGTGGAGATCGAGAAGCGCGAAGTGTTCGTGATCTACAAGGAGAATTTGTTGAATCGGTCTACAACAAGTAAGTTAACCAACTTGCTGTACATTTTTTAGCATGTTTAGCCTAGATTTAATAGGTAGATCGGTTTTAGTAAACACGTTGCATGATGATACCATGACGATTCGATCGTCTTCCGCTGCGCGGGGATTCTCATTCCCTTCACTCGGAAGGGATTATCTGGTCCAGACCAAACTAGCTGGCAGATCATAGGTGTCTCACGGTGTGAATCGAAAGAAAAGACCGTGGGTCTCGTTTTCACAAGTCCTGCCACTCACTATAAGTACTCTCTCCATCCACGATGATATTGACCTATACAAATGCCACACGAAGGGGGACGTTCCCATTTGCTCCACGAGGCCGAGTATAGATCTCACGGTGCGGACTTAAAGAAGATTTGTGGTTGGAAATTGAAATGTATCTCATACACTATATTTCCTCCCACTCAGTACTTTAATTTTAATAGGGATTGACCCAGATAATCGGCTAAAAATTACCTAAGTCTACCAATATAACTCTTATATGGTATTTAGCCTAAGTCTATAATCACATTATTAACTTAGGTCTATGTGAGAAAATTAATTAACAATTAACGTCACTCACGAAAATATAACATAAGAATCTCTAGACCGAATTCCCTCCCAGGTCGGTTTCCAGGTAGGGGTGTTCCGCAAGCGTCAACTTAAATACCCCAGCCTTAGACAAAACCTTCCTTAGCCAGAGTTACTAATCAGTCTTCATTCAAAGATTATATTTCATTTCCTAAAATTCTAATCTTATTAGAAAATTAGAAAACTTAAGTCTAATTACTCAAGTTCTAAACACTTTAAAACTAATAATTATCTTAGGTTGCATGCATTTCTATATAATAGTGCTTGATCATTTATCACACAGATAACAATATACTATAACATAATTATCATTCATCACATGAATATAAATGCATGAGCATACTTTAATCTAAAAATATAAGACTATAGTGATAGGTTATAGTGATAGGTTACATTACATTATAACTCTTATAATATAACTTATCATGCAAACTATATTAACTCTTATAATATATATGATGCATGAATATGTTTAACCTAAGGTGGGATTTTAAAACTATATGACATACATTATGCACATAGAAATTAATTAAAATTATACATGTCATGCATAAATAATTAAATAGCAAAAATGGACCGATTTTTGGTACCTAGGGGCAATTATTTAATTAAATAAAATCAATATAACATTTATTTTAATAATATTTAATAAAATAATTAAATAAATAAAAATAAAACATTTTTTTATAAAACAAAACTGGAAAATTAATAAATCCAACAGTCAGAAAACGCCCACGTCGCCCGCATTAATTCTTCAACGTATACAACTTTGAGTTGCGTTCTAAACGCAGCAGCGTTGCAACGCCACTCTACTGCAGAACCTCCGACCGCAAGCATGGCATTGAGACGACGTTGGGCAGCGTCTCAACGCCATCGACATAACAGCAAACGAACTTGTTGTTCTTCCATCGATTTTCGCTTGTTTCCGCTCCGATTTCTTCACAGCAACTCTTGCCACGAACGACCCTGACTTACAGACTCGATTTAAAATAAAATTGCCCAAAACAACGGGCCCTTACATTGATCTCATCAACATAAATTGTAAATTTAATCTAGTGTAAAAAACCGAAAAAATCCATTTCGCAAACCAAACATTAATCTCATGAAAATATGGTAAAATACCCACCTAATTCTTAATAAAACAGTGCATAGATGAAGAACAATCGAAATGGCTCCGATACCAATTGAAGGGAATGAGAATCCCCGCGCAGCGGAAGACGATCAAATCGTCATGGTATCATCATGCAACATGTGTTTATTAAAACAATCTAACTATTAGATCTAGGCTAAACATGCTAAATTGTAAAGGAAGAAGAACATACTTACTTTGTAAACCCGAGATCTTTCTTTGGAACTTCCTTATTATCAAACAACAAAAAGAAAGAAGAAATGAATGTTTAAAACTTTGTTTCCCATGTTTTAAAAAGAAAAGAAATGAAGTGAAAGACAAATGGAAAACAAGGAAAGAAAGTTTAGACCATTTTGGTTTGTTTTGCTCTTAAAGACAAAAGAAGAAAAGGAAATGAAACAAATGTTTTATATTAAGTTATTTTTTTTTGTTAAGAAAAGAAAAGAAAAGAAAAGAAAAGAAAAGAAAGAAAGAAGATAAAGGAAAGAAAAGAAAAGGAAAAAGAAATGGAAAATGAAAAAGTAAAAAGGTGCAAAAAGACAAACCCTCCACCGTTTGATTTTTTTTAAAAGAAGTTCTCTCCATTTTCTTCTCTTTCATCACAAACTAAGGCTGAAGCTTCGTGGTTGAAGGAGAAAAGAAGAAGAAGGAGGCCATTTTTGGTGATTTTGAGCTGGAGTTGCAGAAGAAAAGAGGAAAACTCAAGAGGATTCTTTATTACAGCAAGGAAATCAACTCAGACAAGCTCTGATTTTCTGTTCATCTCGAGCTCCACAAGAAGAGGTAAGAGTTGAGCTTTTTATTCATGAAAGTTAACTCATATTGGAACAAAATTCGTGAAGGAAGCTCGAGCCAATTCTAATGTTAAGTTGCTGTTTTGTTAAGAGGAAGGCAGAAGACAGAAATTTGCTGTCAAATCTGAGAGGTCTCTGATGTTTTGGTTGTTCTGATCCGTATACTTGGAGTTAAAAGCTCTAATTGGTATGGTTCGAAAGCGTATTCAATTTCCTACAAGTTTTGTGAAGGAATCGTGAGAAGAAAATGATTGGAAGATGTTGTAATCATCAGGTTATGTTTCGGGTTGCAGCAGGAAGTGAAATCTGGAACAGCAGCAGGATCATTTTAGGGGTTAAGCTACTGAGGTATTTTCTAACCCATACGTTAGGAATCTCATTTTCATGTCTTCATAAGAGTTTTATAGGGTTCAAAAAGGAAGAGTTTGGTATAAAGTACATTCTTTTTCGATAAGTAATGAAGAAGTTATGGTTTCTCTGAAAAACAGGCGAGAAAATCAAAAATGCAGGAATTTTTAAAGTGTGTTTTCTTGTAGTTTTAAGGTTGAAAACAATGAGCTCGAGGTTCTAATACATGAATTTGGTTTGTTTGACAGGCCAAGAGGAAATAGGTCGAGTGTAGGGCTAAGATTCTAGTTCAAACACTGTGAGTGATAAAACGAACATCAAAAGTGTATATATGCTTGAATTATGTTCAAGAAATGCAAGTTTTGCTAGAATAAGGTTTTCAATGCATTATGCTTTCTTTTGACTACATGTTTATGAGTATTCATGTTTTCCTAGAAATGTTTCATGTGTTCATTGTGACTCTAAAAGTCTTTATACAGTTTATACATGAGCATCTGTTCAATGGTTGCCACAATTTATGGAAATGTTATGATTTCAAGCAAGCATGTACTAGCAAGTATGTTTTAAAGTTTTCCAGTTTATGAACAAGCTGAGTAAGCTTGAGTTTTATGAAAGAAAAGATAAGCAGGCATGTTCAAATGTTTTCATGTGATTTTCTAAGATATTGAGCCCGAGGCTTTATGGTACCGTGTGCACACAGGTCTTATTCTGTTGTCGACGTTGAGTGTACTCCGTGACAACAACGATGTCGTGAGTGTTGGGCGGGCCCCACTACGACAAAGACGATGGGAGTGCTGGGCGGGCCCAACTACATCGTAGAGTAAACGTTGGTTGTACTGGGCGTGCCCTACACAACGTGGATTGTGACATGTTTTTAAAAGAGTTTATCTAATTTACATGCCTTACGAGATTTTGATGATATACTTGTTGGTTTTCTGAAAGTCTATTATGATTCTACGTTTACTTTCAATGCTTGAATACAAATTCATATGCTCATAGTTTTCAGGTCACATGTTTTACAAGTTACAGATATTAAACACAGTCACTCACTGAGCTTCATAGCTTATTCATTCTATGTTTTTCAAACTTTTCAGGTAGAGATAGAGCTCCTGGCACCTGAGTTACTGCCATAGTCTGCTGATGCTTCATAAGTTAAATACTTAGTACGTGGCTTGTTTTGTCTAGCAAGTCTCTATGTTTGTAAATTATTTTGTGAGGACTTTGGTGTTATAGTTGTTTGTACATTAGAGGTTGTATAAACACTGGTTGTCTTGTGTTGTTTCTGATGCACTAGACTTTTAGTTTCCAAGAGAGACTTGTGATGGGTTTCTCCTTGTATATGTTTAATAGTTGTCCAGTTTCCGCTATGTCATGTTTAAGTGTTACATTTTCGAACATAGTATGTTTATCAGGTGAATAAGGGTAAACAAGTATTGTTAATAGATAAACAATGTCTGTTGGCTTCACGCCGCCTTTCGGGCTGAGTTAACAGGTAGTTCGGGAGGGGGTGTGAAAACTTGGTATCAGAGCAGTTAGCTCCATGGGAATGAGACAGGGCAAGTTAGCTCTGAGAATAAAGTAAAAGTCATAGCAAGTTATTGAGTTAGTTCAGATTGAACTAGTAGAGTATGGTTCAAGTAAGGGTAAAAGCAAGTCCAATTAGGGCTAAAAGATGAATAGAAGTTTAGTATTGTGTACTTGAGTTAAGTATCCATAGCATGTCTAATATTTTGATATGTTATAGGAGTCATGCCACCACGTACTAGCAGACGACGTAGGCAGAATCAGGGCAGGACGCAGGGTCTTACCCAAGGCCAATCTTAGAGGGGATCTAGTGCCCCAAGAGTCCAAACTGAGGCCAGAGATCAGCAACATGCCATTTCCTCACAGGAGGTAGGCAGGCCAGAGAGAGTAGGGCCAAGTGATCCAGAAAAGGCGTATGGAATAGAACGTCTGAAGAAATTGGGAGCCACAGTGTTTGAGGGTTCCACAAATCCAGCTGACGCCGAGGTGTGGCTGAATAAACTTGAGAAATGTTTTGACGTGATGAGCTGCCCTGAGGAGCGTAAAATCAAGCTAGCCACATTCCTGCTAGAGAAAGAAGCAGAGGGATGGTGGAAGTCAATTTTAGCTGACGGAGTGATGCACGCACTTTAGACCGGCAAACTTTCGAGGCATATTTGAAGATAAATATTACCCTCGGCACATACTGCATGGGCTTAAGAGAGATGAAGTTTTAGAATTAAAGCAAGGGTCACTATCAGTGGTTGAATACGAGAGAAGGTATACCGAGCTATCACGGTATGTTGATGTTATTGTGGCATCTGAGAGTGACAAGTGTCGACGATTTGAGAGAGGGTTACGACCTGAGATACGTACCCCAGTCACAGCCATTGCTAAGTGGACTGATCTCTCAGCTGGTAGAGACTGCTCTACGTGTTGAGCAGAGAATAGTAGATGTGCAGTCAGTAGTGGAGCCAACTCGTGGGCCTTCAACGACGAGTATTTTTCGGGGTCGCGAACAACGAAGATTCACACCTGGGGTGAATGTTTCAAGTCGTCAGGACTTTAAGAATCGAGCTGGCGGCCAGATATCGAGGCAGATGAATGTTAGTGGTGCTTATCAGAGGAAGAGTCAAAGAGCACCTAGTTAGTCTGCCAGATCCATAGCAAGACCACAAACAATGCAGGAGTCTGTTGCCAGTGCAGCAAGGAGAACTCCATGTGCAAATTGTTGCAAGAATCATCGAGGCCAATGTCTTGTTGGTGTCGGTGTGTGTTACCAGTGTGGGCAGCCAGGGCATTTCAAGAGGGATTGTCCACAGCTTAGAGCAGCCGCACAGAGAGAGAGGAGTTGGGTCCCAGATACTGAAGCGGCCAGAGAGAGTTCCAAAGAGGCTGCAGGAGAGAGCACCAAAGGTGCAAAACATAAGGGAGTTGTAGGGAGACCTAGGCAACAGGGAAAGGTCTACGCTATGACTCAGCAAGAAGCAGAGAATGCACCAGATGTGATTACTGGTACGATTTCTATTTGTAATGTATCTGCATGTGTTTTGATAGATCCAGGTGTTACGCATTCCTTTGTTTCCAATATATTCCTAACTAAGCTTAGTAGGAAGCTTGAGCCTTTATTTGAGGAGTTAGTTATATACACTCCAGGTTGGTGATGCTTTACTAGTCAATTGTGTGTTAAGAGATTGTGAGGTCTTAGTAGAAGGTCTCAATATGTTAGTGGATCTTCTTCTACCGAGTTGCGGATGTTAGATGCAATCTTAGGGATGGATTTCTTATTCACTCATTATGCTTCCATGGATTGCCATAAAAAGGAAGTTGTTTTTAGAAAACCGTGGTTGCACTCAAGTGGTTTCGGGGGTGAAAAGAAGATTATTCCTACGAGTTTGATTTCAGCATTCAAAGCTCAGAAGTTGTTGAGAAAAGGATGCACGGCGTTTCTTGCTCACGTAATGGAGGTGCAGGAAGAAAAGTTAAAACTAGAAGATGTTCGTGTTGTGAACAAATTTCTAGATGTTTTTCCAGCAGATCTGTCAGGGTTGCCACCTGATAGGGAGGTAGAGTTCACTATTGAATTGCTACCAGGAACAACACCTATTTCGCAGGCGCCGCATAGCTGAAGATGCAATTACAAGAACTAGTTGATAAGGGTTACATCGGACCTAGTGTATCATGCACGGGAGCTCCAATGTTATTTGTGAAGAAGAAAGATGGTACCCTTAGATTATGCATTGATTACGAGACAATTAAACAAAGTCACGATACGTAACAAGTATCCTTTACCCCGTATTGATGACTTGTTTGACCAAATTCTGAAAGCATCGGTGTTTTCTAAGATTGATTTGAGATCGTGATACCATCGATTAAAGGTAAGGGAATCGAGATATTCCTAAGACAAACATTCGTAACTGTGCACGGCATTATGAGTTTCTAGTAATGTCGTTCGGTTTGACGAATGCACCAAAGAGCTTTTCATGGACCTCATGAATGTGGATATTCCACCAATATTTGGATCGATTCGTGATAGTATTTATTGATGATATACTAGTTTACTCGGTTGACAGAAAGCTCATGAGGAACATCTAAGGATTATTCTCAAAACACTACGAGATAAACGATTATGCGCTAAATTCACCAAATGTGAGTTTTGGTTGAATCGGTAGTGTTTTTGGGCATGTTGTCTCAAAGAAATGGTGTTAGTGTGGATCCAAATAAAGTTAAAGTTGTAGTCAAATGGGAGAGACCACACCAAAGTCACGATAGAGGTACGTAGTTTCCTAGGGTTGGCAGGATACTACAGGCGGTTTATTGAGGATTTCTCACGAATAGCATTACCCTTAACAGCTTTGACAAAGAAGAATGCTAAGTTTGAGTGGTTAGATAAGTGTGAACAGAGTTTTCAGGAGCTGAAAAAGAGATTAGTTACAACACCTATTCGACACTTCCTAGAATCGAAAAGAGTATGTGATTTCTTCGTGATGCCTCGAGACAAGGTTTAGGGTGTGTTCTGATGCAAGAAGGAAAAGTAATAGCTTATGCGTCAAGACAATTGAAAAAGCATGAATGTAATTACCCTACCCACGATCTTGAGTTAGCAGCAGTTGTTCTAGCACTGATGATCTGGAGACATTACTTGTTTGGTGAAAGGTGTCACATCTACACAGATCATAAGAGTCTGAAATATATCTTTGATCAGAGGGAGTTGAATATGAGACAGAGAAGATGGTTAGAACTGATTAAAGATTATGATTGTACTATAGAATACCATCCAAGGAAGGCGAATGTGGTAGCAGATGCTTTGAGCAGGAAGTCAAGACTTCCTAGGGATGCCTTCTGTGGTATTCGAGCAACATTTTTAAGAACTCTAAGGGATTCTAAGGCAGTTGTGAATGCAGAGAGTTCAGGGAGTCTTTTAGCTCAGTTCCAGGTCAGGTCTTCACTGGTAGCAGAGGTTGTGAGAAGACAACCAGAGGATAGTAACTTGCAGAAAATGTTTGGGAAGTCCAAACAGGGCCCAGAAGCAGAGTTTAAGATGAGACCATACGGGGCCATAGAAAGGCAAGGAAGACTATGTGTTCCGAATTTTTTAGTGAACTTAAAGATGCTATTCTAAAGGAAGCTCACAGTTCAGCTTACGCTATGCATCCAGGAAGCACCAAGATGTACAAAACTTTGAAGGGAATGTATTGGTGGCCTGGGATGAAACGAGAGATAGCTGATTATGTTGATAGATGTTTGATCTGCCAACAGGTTAAACCAGTTTGACAGAGGCCAGGACGACTCCTTAACCCACTGCCAGTGCCGGAGTGGAAATGAGAGCATATCACTATGGATTTTATGTTTGGATTACCACGTACTTCAAGTGGGCATGATGGTATATGGGTAATAGTGGATAGACTCACTAAAATAGCACGGTTTGTACCGATTAAAGCGACGTCTACGCTTGATCAGCTTGCTAAGCTATACGTCGATAGAATTGTGAGTCAATACGGAGTGCCAGTGTCTATCGTTTCAGATAGAGATCCAAGATTTACTTCAAAGTTTTGGCCTAGTTTATAGAAAGCTATGGGAACAAAGCTGAAGTTTAGTACAACATTCCATCCTCGATGCATGGGCGAAAATGAGAGACCCATCCAGACGTTAGAGGACATGTTGAGAGCATGTGTCCTTCAATTTAAAGGGAGTTGGGATACACACCTATCGCTTATGGAATTTGCTTACAATAACAGCTACCAGTCGAGTATTGGTATGGCACCATTTGAGGCTCTGTATGGAAGACCATGTAGAACGCCCGTATGTTGGAATGAAGTTGGAGAGCGGAAGCTAATCGGCCCTGAGTTGGTACAAGTTACTACCGACAATATTAAGGTAATCAAAGAGAATCAAGGTAGCTCAAGACCGTCTCAAGAGTTACGCAGAGATAAGCGACGAAAAGACTTAGAATTCCAAGTCGGAGATCAAGTTTTCTTGAAGTTATCTCCGTGGAGAGGTGTCCTTCGTTTTGGCAAAAAGGGTAAACTAAGCCCTAGATATATTGGTCCTTATCAAGTAACGGGACGAGTTGGGCCAGAAGCCTACAGACTGGAGTTGCCAACAGAACTATCTCGAGTACATGATGTATTTCATGTGTCCATGTTGAGGAAGTATATTGCAGATCAGACACATGTGTTGCAAGCACAACCAGTTGAGCTGAAAGAAGACATGAGTTACGTAGAGGATGCAGTTCAAATCCTCGACAGGAAAGAACAAGTTTTGAGGAACAAGACGATCCCACTCGTGAAGGTTCGTTGGAGACATCACGGAGTGGGAGGAAACCTGGGAGTTAGAGGATCTAATGAGGAGGAAGTACCCGATGATTTTCACTTAAAGACTACTCAATTTCGAGGACGAAATTTCTCAAGGGGAGGTAAGTTGTAAACCCGAGATCTTTCTTTGGAACATCCTTTTTATCAAACAACAAAAAGAAAGAAGAAATGAATGTTTAAAACTTGGTTTCCCATGTTTTAAAAAGAAAATAAATGAAGTGAAAGACAAAAGGAAAACAAGGAAAGAAAGTTTAGACCATTTTGGTTTGTTTTGCTTTTAAAGACAAAAGAAGAAAAAGAAATGAAACAAATGTTTTATATTAAGTTATTTTGTTTTGTTAAGAAAAGAAAAGAAAAGAAAAGAAATGAAAGAAAGAATATAAAGGAAAGAAAAGAAAAGGAAAAAGAAATGAAAAATGAAAAAGTAAAAAGGTGCAAAAGGACAAACCCTCCACCGTTTGATTTTTTTTAAAAGAAGTTCTCTCCATTTTCTTCTCTTTCATCACAAACTAAGGCTGAAGCTTCGTGGTTGAAGGAGAAAGGAAGAACAAGGAGGCCATTTTTGGTGATTTTGAGCTGGAGTTGCAGAAGAAAAGAGGAAAACTCAAGAGGATTCTTTATTAAGACAAGGAAATCAACTCAGACAAGCTCTGATTTTCTGTTCATCTCGAGGTCCACAAGAAGAGGTAAGAGTTGAGCTTTTGTTTCATGAAAGTTTACTCGAGCCAATTCTGATGTTAAGTTGCTGTTTTGTTAAGAGGAAGGCAGAAGACAGAAATTTGTTGTCAAATCCGAGAGGTCTCTGATGTTTTGGTTGTTCTGATCTATATACTTGGAGTTAGAAGCTCTATTTGGTATGGTTCGAAAGCTTATTCAATTTCCTACAAGTTCGGTGAAGGAATTGTGAGAAGAAAATGATTGGACGATGTTGTAATCATCAGGTTAAGTTTCGGGTTGCAGCAGGAAGTGAAATCTGGAACAGCAGCAGGATCATTTTAGGGGTTAAGCTACTGAGGTATTTTCTAACTTATACGTTAGGGATCTCATTTTCATGTCTTCATAAGAGTTTTAGAGGGTTCAAAAAGGAAGAGTTTGGTATAAAGTACATTCTTTTTGGATAAGTAATGAAGAAGTTATGGCTGTCTGAAAACAGGGCAGAAAATCTGAAAATGCTGAAATTTTATAAAGTGTGTTTTCTTGTAGTTTTAAGGTTGAAAACCATGAGCTCGAGGATCTAATACATGAATTTGGTTTGTTTGACAGGCCAAGAGAAAATAGGTCGAGTGTACGGGCTAAGATTCTAGGTCAAACACTGTGAGTGATAAAACGAACATCGACAGTGTATATATGCTTGAATTATTTTCAAGAAATGCAAGTTTTGGTAGAATAAAGTTTTCAATGCATTATGCTTTCTTTTGAATACATGTTTATGAGTATTCATGTTTTCCTAGAAATGTTTCATGTGTTCGTTGTGACCCTAAAAGTCTTTATAAAGTTTATACATGAGCATATGTTCAATGGTTGCCAAAATTTATGGAAATGTTATGATTTCAAGCAAGCATGTACTAGCAAGTATGTTTTAAAGTTTTCCAGTTTATGAACAAGCTGAGTAAGCTTAAGTTTTATGAAAGAAAAGATAAGCAAGCATGTTCAAATGTTTTCATGTGATTTTCTGAGATATTGAGCCCGAGGCTTTATGGTACCGTGTGCACACAGGTCTTATTCTGTTGTCGACGTTGAGTGTACTCCGTGATACTTAGCATTGCCGTGTGAGTCTTTGGCGGGCCCCACTCGACAAAGACGATGGGAGTGTTGGGCGGGCCCCACTACATCGTAGAGTAAACGTTGGTTGTACTGGGCGTGCCCTACACAACGTGGATTGTGACATGTTTTTAAAATAGTTTATCTCATTTACATGCCTTACGAGATTTTGATGATATACTTGTTGGTTTTCTGAAAGGCAATTATGATTCTACGTTTACTTTAAATGCTTGAATACAAATGCATATGCTCATAGTTTTCAGGTCACATGTTTTACAAGTTACAGATATTAAACACAGTCACTCACTGAGCTTCATAGCTCATTCTTTCTATGTTTTTCAAACTTTTCAGGTAGAGATCGAGCTCCTGGCACCTGAGTTACTGCCATAGTCTGTTGATGCTTCATAAGTTAAATACTTTGTACGTGGCTGGTTTTGTCTAGCAAGTCTCTATGTTTGTAAATTATTTTGTGAGGACTTTGGTGTTATAGTTGTTTGTACATTAGAGGATGTATAAACACTGGTTGTCTTGTGTTGTTTCTGATGCACTAGACTTTTAGTTTCCAAGAGAGACTTGTGAAGGGTTTCTCTTTGTATATGTTTAATAGTTGTCCAGTTTCCGCTATGTCATGTTTAAGTGTTCGATTTTCGAACATAGTATGTTTATCAGGTGAATAAGGGTCAACAGGTATTGTTAAGAGATAAACAATGTCTGTTGGCTTCACGCCGCCTTTCGGGCTGAGTTAACAGGTAGTTCGGGAGGGGGTGTGACATACTTGATGTAGACCAATTCAGCAATCTCTCCTACAAATCGCGAATTCTTCGTGCTCCTCGATCTCAACGAACTCTTCCCACGATCGGATCCCAAACACTACCAAAATAGATCTTCTTGGTTGTTCTCTTTTGGAGAAGGGAAGTTGGTTGGAACTTTTGTGTTTTGGAAGGTGAAGAGAATTAAGAGAGTAGAGAGAATTTCACTTTTGGATTCTTAGGGCAAAATCCAAAAATGTCAACTTGGCTTCTAAAACTCTTTTTACAAAGGGTTTAAATAGTGGAATGATGAATTTCACAACTTCACATTATTACCACTTTACCACAACCATAGTTTATGTAAATCTCATTTACATAATTATATAATATAAAATATCTCATATCTCATGTTGCAAATCTCATTTGCAATAATTGTTGATTAATTAAATTGAATCACATCCAATTTATTTTCTCCCTATCATTTTCTCCAATTTGCCTTTAATTCAACAATTAGGCTATCATATAGTTTATTATGAATCTCATTCATATTAAACTATATATTATATCGTCTATATCTCATATAAATGATATAAATACTCTTAAAGTGAAATTGAACACTTCAATTTCATACCAAAACATTAACCATTCTTTTTATCCAGATTGAGCCAACCAAGGGACCGAATGGACCTACAGTGATGGACTCCAATGATCTGAGGTTAACCAGGCAAACTCTTTGACCCGGTCAACCAATGTTCATTAGCTATAGTAACACTCCACTATAGCCTGTAGCTGTACTCCCATCAGTGTAGAATATTACGTGACCACTGATATAACCGATGCCCATGAGTCGACCTTTCACAGGTTGTTCGTAGACACGGCTGGGTAACATTACTGTTTTACCCCTGTGTCTACTTCTTGTTCCTTAAGTCTTCACTGCTCGTGTAATGAACAACATATTGTGATGGTCCAACCATACACAACACCCTTTTTGGGCCAGTGAGAAGGTGGGCGCCCGTTGTCCAAGCCCTGTAGACAACACTCCACTTAAGGGAACAACCTCTCTAGATTCCCTATAGGCAGGAACGAGTGAATTCCATCTCGCGTAGTTAGGTTCCCAGCTCTCTACTTGGTTCTGTCCCTGAGAAGATAGGCATATTGGGCAAGAAACTGAGACCACCCTCACCTGTACTAGTCAAAGGACAGACCCCCGCAGACAGGAGTCCGTAATACGCTCAGAATTCAGGTCGAGTCACTAATGGTCATCTCACGAATTTATTAGTCTTTCTTTATCACAACTGTGTTATATCGCAAGTCTAATAATTCACGGTCTTGTCTTGTACAATCTCATTGTCCAGGATGCCCCCACTCGCATGTCAACCAAATGAACGAGTCAGATCACCTTGATTGTATCTAATACAGAGCGAGCTGCATCCACAGTGTATCCAGGATAAGGTCTCCAACCCCATCCTTATACTGTTGACCGTTCGGGTCATTAACTCGAACGTGATCCTCCTTGTGTTTGAACTACACATTGTTCAAGTTCTAGTTCTCTCATATATTCAATGACCCTGGAACTTAGTTTATTGGAAATGTTTAAAATATTGCGAGACACAAAGTAAAGAAATGAATAACTCTTTTTAATTTCAAAGCAATATTTTACAAACACGAGATTATGACAGAAATATATGAGTTGCTGATGCTAGTACGTCAACAAGTGTTGTTGATTCTAGCTCGTCTAGTCAAGTCCGTTCCCAAGAGTTGGGAATGCCTCGACGTAGTGGGAGGGCTGTGAGACAGCCTGAATGTTACATGGGTTTAGCTGAAACATAAGTTGTCACTTCTGATGATGACTGCGAGGATCCATTGACCTATGATCAGACAATGGCAGACGTTGACAATGACGAATGGATTAAAGCCATGGACCAAGAAATAGAGTCGATGTACTTCAATTCCGTTTTGGAGCTTGTGGACCAACCGGATGGGGTTAAACCTATTGGTTGCAAGTGGATCTACAATCGTAAACGTCGCGTAGATGGGAAGGTGAGGACCTTCAAAACTCGACTAGTGGCAAAGGGTTTTACCCAGGTGGAAGGGGTTGACTATGAGGAAACCTTTTCACCTGTTACCATGGTAAAGTCGATTAGAATTCTTCTGGCGATTGCCGCATATTATGACTGGCAGATGGATGTCAAGACCGCCTTTCTGAATGGCAACCTTGACGAAACCATCTACATGGACAAGCCCAAGGGATTCATTGCCCAAGGCCAAGAGCAAAAGGTATGCCGGCTTGAAAGGTCTATTATTGGACTGAAACAAGCCTCAAGGTCTTGGAATATAAGGTTTGATGAGGCGATCAAATCTAATGGCTTTGATCAAAATAATTGACGAGCCTTGTGTTTATAAGAAATTAGTTAATAGTACTGTCGCATTTTTAATATTGTATGTGGATGATATCATTCTCATTGGGAATGAGGTAGGATTTCTTACTGACATAAAGGAATGGTTGGCTTCGCAATTCCAAATGAAAGATTTGGGAGAGGCATAGTATGTTCTAGGTATCCAGATAGTGCGGAACCAGAAAGCCATGTCTCAAACGTCTTATATTGACATGATGTTGTCTAGATATAAGATGCAGAACACCAAGAAGGGGTTGATGCCTTTGAGGCATGGGGTTCACCTGTCTAAGGATCAATGTCCTAAGACGCCTCAAGAGGTCGAGGATATGAGACGAATCCCCTATGCTTCAGCTGTAGGGAGCCTGATGTATGCCAAGCTGTGTACTAGGCCTGACATTTGTTATTGCAGTTGGCATTGTCAGTAGGTATCAATCCAATCCAGGATTAGATCACTGGACAGTCGTAAAGGCAATCCTCAAGAATCTTAGGAGAACGAGGAACTACAACCTTGTGTATGGGAGTGGGGATTTGATCCTTACGAGATACATAAATTCTGACTTTCAGACCGATAAGGATTCTAGGAAATCCACTTCGCGGTCAGCCTTCATTCTGAATTGAGGAGTTGTAGTTTGGCGAAGCATCAAGCAGAGATGCATCGCTCATTCCACGATGGAAGCCGAGTATGTTGCTGGTTGTGAAGCTGCAAAGGAAACTGTTTGGCTCAGAAAGTTCATGACGGATTTGAAAGTTGCTCCAAATATGAACTTGCCAATCACACCGTTTTGTGACAACAGTGGTGCAGTAGCCAACTTGAGAGAACCTCAGAGTCAGAAAAGGGGCAAGAATATAGAGCATACGTATCATCTGATACAGGAGATTGTGCACCGCGGACACGTGACAGTCACGCAAATAGCCTCGGAGTACAACGTTGCTGATCCATTTACAAAGGCCCTCACAACTACTGTGTTTGAAGGTCACCTAGAGAGTCCAGGTCTTCTAGTGCTTCCTGACTAGGGCAAGTGGGAGTATTGTAAAGGGGTATTCAATGCCCCAGTTTTATTGTATTACTTTATTGTATTACTTTACTGTACATTTGAGAAATGTATCATGTACTCCACTAGCTTAGTCCAAGTGGGAGTTTGTTGGGATGTATGTTCTCATCTCGTGTAGTTTGTAATAATCCAAGTTGTAAATGAATAAGAGTTGTTTATCTCAACATTGTGTAATAAATAAGAGTTATTTATTTCAACTTTATGTCTTGCATTTTTTCATAAACTTAATGCAATAAACTAAGCTATAGGGTCATTGCTGTACGAGAGAAGTAAGAACTTGAACGGTGTGTAGTGGACACACAGGGAAGATCACGTTCAAGTTAATTACTCGAACGATCTACAGTATATGGATAGGGTTGGAGACCTAATCCTGCATACACTGTGGATGCGTCCCTCTTTGTATTAGATACAAACGAGGTGATCTGACTTGTTCATGTGGTTGACATGCGAGTGGGGCATCCTATGCAATAAGATTGTACAACACTGGACCGTGAATTATTAGACTTACTAATGTAACACCTTTAACAGTATAGTGCTAATAAATTCGTAGATCACCATTAGTGACTCGACCTTAATATTGAGTGTGTCACGAACTCCTGTCTGCGGGGATCTATACTTTGACTAGTAAGGGTGAGGGTGGCCTATGTT
The DNA here is from genome assembly GCA_036507285.1 of Trichosanthes cucumerina. Lineage (NCBI taxonomy): Eukaryota > Viridiplantae > Streptophyta > Magnoliopsida > Cucurbitales > Cucurbitaceae > Trichosanthes > Trichosanthes cucumerina. The sequence continues at coordinate 7,180,233 of CM071837.1, forward strand.
GCTCGCCCAATATGCCTATCTTCTCTGAGGAAGGACCACGTGGGGAGCTGGAAACTTGACTACGCAAGAAGGAATTCACACGTTCCCGACTTAGGGAAACTAGAAGGGTTGTTCCGTTAAGTGTTGTCTATAGGGCTTGAACAACGGGGCCCTACCCTCTCATTGGCCTTAGAGGGTTGTTGTTTATGGTTGGAGCATGCAACATAGTTGTTCATTAGAGGAGCAGTGGGACTTAAGGAGCAAGAGATAGACACAGGGGTAAAACAGTAATTTGACCCAGCTGTGATTACGAATAACCATTGAAGGGTCGACTCATGGGTATTGGTTATATCGATGGACACAACTTGTCCTACAGTGATGAGAGTGCAGCTACGGGCTTTAGTGGAGTCTTACAGGTTAGTCTCGGATCATTGGAGCTCGTCACGTGTAGGTCCATTAGGTCCCTGGGTTGGCTCAAATTGGACAAATTGAGGGTTTACAGTTTGGTGTGAATTTGAAGTGTTCAAATTCATTATTTGGATATTTATGTCCTTGCTATGAGATATAGATGACATAATATATACTTTAATGTGAATGAGATTCATAATAAACTATAGTATAGCTTAATTGATTAATTAGTGCTAATTGGAGAAATTGAATTAAGAGAAATTAAATTGAATGTGATTCAATTTATAATTCCACATTTATGCAAATGAGATTTGTATAATAAGGTATGAGATACCTTATATTATATAATATGCAAATGTGATATGTATATTACATGGTTGTGGTAAAATTGTGATTTGGTAGAGGTTTTAACTCCATCACACAATAGTATTTAAAGGCTTTGCAAGAAGCCTTTGGTGTGCCATTTGCCATTTTTTCTATTTTTATCCAAAGAGAGCAAAAAGACTTTCTCTCATTCTCTCTCAATTCTCTCTAACATTTCTCCTCACCCAAAACCAAAGAAAGTTCCACTCACTCTCCCTCAACCTCCCTAGAACAACCGAGGAGACCCTTTGGAGGTGTCTCCCTGTTCGGATCGAGGTTCGTGTTCGAGGAGTTCGTAGTTTCGAGAGAGATCGTGACTGGAGGAGAAGAGGATTGAAAAAGTGTTCTTCAACAAGTAAGTATTGTTTTTCCTTACTGGTTTCTTCTCCTTCTTGCATGTTTAGCCTAGGATCTATGAGATAGATTCAATTTTAAGACACGTTTTACACAACGGATCAACGACGTTTCACAACGTCTTCCGCTGCGGGAATTAATAATCCCTTCAATAAGAACAACAAACTCTAAAGCACATACAACTATAACTACATAGTCCCCTGAAAATTAATTACAACACATATTGCCATGTTATATAACACCACCCACGTACAAAATATCAAACTTGTTGAGCTTTCAGCAGACTATACCAGGATGTCAGGTACCAGGAGCTCGATCTCTACCTGAATAGTTTGGAAAACTCTGAAAGAATGAGCAATGAAGCCCAGTGAGTGACTGAGTTTAAAATCTATAACTCATAAATTATATCACCTGGCAACCTATGGGCATAAGCATCTCTAACAAAGCGTCAAAAGAAAACATGTAATCATAGTAGCTTTTTCCGAAATCCAGCAAGTGTTACATTAAAATCTCGTATGGCATATTGATATTAATAACCCTTATAAAAACATATAACAATACACACAGTGTAGGGCACGCCCAGAATAGGGCCCACCCAACACTCCCATCGTCTTTGTCGTAGTGGGGCTCGCCTAGAACTCACGACAGCATTGTTGTCACGGAGTACACTCAACGTCGACAATAGAAAATGACCTTTGTGCACACGGTACTATACAGCCTCGGGCTCAAGGTCTCAGTCATTTACTTATTCGAGTCCAAGAAAACACATAAAAAAAATACTTGAACTACAAATCATTCCATTATAGACTTGTAGCTGCACTCTCCTCACTATATATTATATTGTGTCCGTTGATATAATCATTACCTATGACTCGAACCTTCACAGGTAGTTCGTAATCATGACTGGGTCAAATTACTGTTTTACCACTGTGATTACCTCTTTGTTTCTCAAGCACCACTAATCCTCTAATGAACAACAAGTCTGAGGTCCTACCATAGACTCATACCCTCTTAAGCAAGTTTAGAGGATGGAGCCCCGTTGTTCAAGACCTTGACTCAGTTCTTAACGAAACAACCAATATAATTCCTTAGTGTGGGAATGAGTGAATTCCATCTTGTATAGTTAAGTCCCCAGCTACCTACGAAGTTCTGTCCCTTAGAAAGTAGGCTTATTGAGTCGGCTACGAGCAACTCTCACCCATACTAGTCTAAGGACAAACCCCTATAAGCAGGAGTTCTTAACATACTCAGGATTCAGGTCGAGTCACTAATGACCATTTATAAATTATCAGTTTTATCCTTTTAACGGTGTTATACTGGTTAGACTAATAATTTGCAGTCCGGTCTTGATTGAACACTTCATACAGGATGCCCATGTCAACCAAATAAATGAGCTGGATTACATCATATGTAATGAGTACAAAGTGGGTCGCATCCATGGTGTTACCAGAATAAGGTTTCCAACCTTATTCTCATACCATAGACCATTTAGGTTATACTATTGAACATAATTCAAATTGTGTTTACTACACTTATGTTCAAGATACATTATAACCTTGGACAGGATGTTCTAACTCGCCTGTCAACTACATGAACAAGATGGATCGCCTCGTTTGTATCAAATACAAAGTGGGTCGCATCCACAATGTTACTAGGATGAGCTTCCTAACCTTATCTATATATTATAGACCATTCAAGTCGCTACACAGTGTTTAAGATCTCATAAATATGTATGACACTGAAACTTAGTTGATTGGATTACGTTTGAAATGAGGGGACAAGGTTTCATGAAAAATAACGTTTATTTATATATACATCAAATTTTATAAACAACACGAGTTTAGGGCATACACCACAATAGTTGGTGTGAATATGATTCATGATACTTCAATTATTGCGTATTTATGAAATTGTTTCATAATTAGAGGAGTTAAACCTATGAGATGTGAAAATTGAGTATGATTCAGTTTATAATGCACATTATGTAAATATGATTTCTATAGTATATGTAACGACCCTAATTTTGTAACCGGAAATGTCTAGGGAAGTTACAGGACCAAAATTTTCTGCAGCATAACAACAGTACTATGACAAACCTTAAGTTTTTCCTTGAAACTTGTTACGCATAAAAACACTCATAAGATTTGTGAAACACAAAACCTCCTCCAAACTACATTGAACAATAGGTTGGGTCCCTAAAAAACAAGAAAATAATCAACTAAAGTTGAGTGCTCCACGTAGTGAAGACTTTAACATTCACTGACAAACTTCTTCGAAAGGAAAAGGAACAACATAACTCAAGGAAGATACAAATATCCAGCGGAAGTTAGAAAATAATTTAGAGATTAACTTCACTTTTAAAGGGAATAAAACCCTAAGCACTCTACGAGTCCATATATGTGAACTAAATGACATATAGAGTTATGATATATATAGAATATACAACGTAAACGTAAAGTAATAGAACTGTCCCCTATCAACTAAAGGACATCAAAGAACATCCTCATAGCCTCGTTAGGTCGGCACCATCGTCATCCACCACATAGTCTAACTTCAATCTTACAAAAAATAGAATTAGATGAGTGAGTATAACGATACCTAGTAAGTAGCCTACTTACGTCCATACCTACCTCAACAAAAATAATAAGATTCCTCTCCTAAACTCACTCAACCCCAAACAGGTCCCACTCTTAGCATAATCGATCATGAGCCTTAATACTAATAACTTGAGCTCTACCCTTTGCCCTATAACTTGATTGACGATTCTATGAGATAAAATATCTCTCACACCACAACACGATGGCATAAAGTAGTGAAGGTTCGAACAAACACACCCAATGGGGAATCGCCCCAAGACCAACACGAGATAATGGAATATAACCATTCCCTAACGGCGACGTACCCATGTTCACCTCAACGCTAACATAGAGTTGTGTATTCAACATTCTCCATGGAGATCCACCCTTAAGCTAGCACGCAACAATGGAAAACAAGAACTCCCTGCTTGGGGACATACCTCAGGATCACTATCGAAATATCATAAATCTAGAAGTTCTGACTCACTCAGGCGTAACTTAGGGTTTAGTAAGTGTTGGGTTCTAGGTTTTATAAGGTTACTAGGGGCAAGCTATTTCTCAAGTCCTCGGCCCATTCCAGGGGTCTCAAACCCAGGTATGTTCAAGAATCCAACATGTGCTCTTAAGCAACTTTCTTATACGACTGAGTTCCACAACATATGCTAGAAACGAACTTCGAAGTGTGAAACTGATGGAACTGAACAAACTTCAGTGAACAGCGACGCGTCATTGAGCGTGGAGGTCAAATCTGAGAAGCTCGCCAATCGATATATCAAAAATTGGTCCTAAAACATAAAGAATGTGGTAAATGGGGTTAAGCAAACTTTTGTGATTTCAGCTTCATGGGTGCAAATGTCGGCTTACTCTGTAAATGAGGCAGCAGTTGATCGTGTGACTGCCTCAGAATCCAACATTCGACTACACAAAGACGCTTGTGGTCGAAGGGCCCTGCATCCTACGACATCTGGATGAATGTCGTGAGCGTTGCGTGGCAAAGCGAAGCTCCACAACGACGACTTGATTTTGCGTGTAGCCGTCAACAACCGAAGTCGGTCAGCTTGCAAGTAGCTTCACGTACCAAAGGCGGCAGATCTTGCGGTTGACGAATCCACATGACAACACCCTCTCTCGCTGGACGAAACTTGAAGTGAGAAGAAGAAAGGACCTCTAGCAACCCTAATTTCCTTTCCCTTTTGACCTTTTTGTCCCTTCACTTTCTTTAAAACTACAACAAATGCCATGAACTAAAATTACTATTTTGCCTATGTCTTACGCATTAAACAAAAAGTCTAAATTTGCACAACCCCACATTAAATTAGCTAACTTGCAAGCCCAATCAATTTAATTCCCATTAAAATAATCCAAAAGACAAGCTAAAAGGCGCTTTAAAATGTTTGGGTGTTACAATATGTAAGCCCTATCTCTTTGGAACTTCCTTGTTAACAAACAACAAAAAGAAAGAAGAAATGAATGTTTAAAACTTGGTTTTCCATGTTTTTAAAAGAAAAGAAATGAAGTGCAGGATAAAAGGAAAACAAGGAAGGAAAAGCTCAAACCATTTTGGTTTGGTTTGCTTTAAAAATAATGAAGAAAATGAAATGAAATGAATGGATATAATATTGTGTTTTGTTTTGTTTAGGAAATAAAAGGAAAGAAAAGAAAAGAAAGAAAGGGATAAAGGAAAGGAAAAGAAAAGGAAAAAGAAAAGAAAAAGCAAAAGGGAAAAAGACAAAGTTTGCCTCCTTGGTTTATCAAATGGCTTTATCTTCTCAATTTTCTTCTTCATTTATCAAAACCAAAGTTGAAGCTTCGTGGGAGAAGGAGAAAGGAAGAAAATGGAAGCCATTTTCGTGAGTTTGGAGCTGGAATTGCGAGAAGAAAGGAGGAGAACTCAAAGCTTAATTATATAGCAAAGAAGGGTGATCAACTCTGCACAAGTTCTGATGTTTTGGTCTTTTCGAGCTCAATAAGAAGAGGTAAGAGTTGAGTTTTTGATACATGAAAGTTAACTCAATTTGGGAAAAATTTTGTGAAGGAAGCTCGAGCTAATACTGAAGTTAACTTACTGTTTTGTTAAGAGGAAGACAGAAGACAGAATTTGCTGTCAAATCTGGGAAGTCTCTGATTTTTTGGTTGTTCTTATTTGAATACTTGGAGTTCAAAGCTCTAATTGGTATGGTTCGAAATCTTATTGACTTTCCTAAAACTTTCGTGAAGAAATCGTGAGTAGAATATGTCTAGAAGATGTTCTAAATATCAGGTTAAATTTGTTGTGCAAAGCAGAAAATCCGATCTGAAAACAATGAAGTCCTGCTTTGAGGAAAGTAGCTTTCGAGGTATTTCTGAACAAATCCGTTTGGAATTTCAATTTCCTGTCCTCATATTATTTTTAGAGGGTTCAAAAAGGAAGAGTGTGGTATAAACTACATTATTTTTGGATAAGTAATGAAGAAGTTATGGCTGTCTGAATACAGGCGGAAAAAAATCAAAAATGCTTTGGAAATTTGAATGTGTGTTTTCTTGCAAGTTTTAAGGTCAAAAATCATGAGCTCGAGGTTCTAATGATTGATTTGGCTTGTTTGACAGGCCAAGAGCAAATAGGTCAAGTTTACAAGCCAAGGTTCCAATTCTAATTCTGTGAGTGACTCTATCTTAGAACTATGTTTGACCTATGTTTTTCTTCATGAACATAAGTGTTGATAATTACATCTTGTTTGAACTAGTTGTGAATGGCTTCATAGGGTTTTCTAACATAAGGTTCATGATGGAACCTAAGCATGCTTTGAATTAGTTGTAACTATAAATCCAAGTATGGAATCTAAATTATGAAAGTATGCTTTCCTTTAGAGAATGTTTTGTGTAAATCCACTTGGGAACATGTTTAGATGATAATGTGAAAATGTCAAGAAATTTTTGTATGAGTTATAAAGATATGATTTCCATGGTACACAAATTATGCCCTTGTTTGGGGTTAACCCCTAATACTGAAGGACATTCGAGAAGGTACTTAGGGGGGAGAATGAATAATGATATCCCGATATTGAAGGACAATGAGAAGGTATCCGGGAAGTAAATGGTTTTACCTAAATACTGAAGGACAATGAGAAGGTATTCGGGTAGTAAATGGTTTTACCTTAATACTGAACGACATAGAGAAGGTATTAGGGAAAACCAAACGACCAAAGGTATTCCACGTACACGTGAGAGAGAGAGAGGTATGCACTTTATTTGTATAAATGTAACTCTACCAACTCTATGGTTTGATGAGGTATCATGTCATGTGTTTTATTGTTATGAGCTATTATATTATTGATCGATCTATCTACCCTCGATAAGTTATTACATTTCGAGTTGTGTGCTATGCACAAGTGGTGACTTAAAACCTGTAAATTGGAAGCATGGTTTGTTCATGTTTACAAACAGATGTTAAGCTATTTTCTACTTATAACTTTGCCATTATTATGATTCACCCGTGAGCTTATAATGTTTTAAAGATAGACACTCACCGAGCTTTTTAGCTCATTCTTTCAATGTTTTCAAACCTTTTTGGTGTAGCGATCGAGCTCCCAGTACTGACATCCCGCCATAGTCCGCTAGAAGTTCATAAATTGTTAGTTTGTACGTGGTCGGTGTTGTATAGAAAGTCGTTATGTAGCTATAGAAGTCTTGTACATTAGCGGTTGTATAAACAATGAGTTGTCTTGTGTTGTTTTGATGCACTTGACTTTTAGTTTCCAAGAGAGACTTATGAAGGGTTTCTCATTGTGTATGTTTAATAGTTGTCCATTTACTAACAGATATGTTAAAATGTTCCATATGCGAACATAGTATGTTTATCAGAATACAGTGGTCAAGCAGTATTGTTAAGAGGTAAACAATGTCTGTTGGTTTCACGCCGCCTTTCGGGCTAAGTAGCGAGTAGTTTCGGGAGGGGGTGTGACAACTTGCATCGAGCACTTAGCTCCATGGGAATGAGACAGGCAAGTTAGCTCGAGAACAAAGTAAAAGTCATAACAAGTTATTGTGTTAGTTCGATCGAACTAGTAAGGTATGGTCCAAGTAAGAATAAGAGTAAGTCCAGTTAGGGGCTAAAATGTGAATAGAAGTTTAGTCTTGTGTATGGGAGTTAGATATCCATAGTATGTCTAGTATATTGATATGTTATTGGAGTCATGCCACCACTTACTAGCGACATTTGACGCAGCGGGATCGGGGCGGGATGCGGATCCTACCCAAGGCCAACTCGAGAGGGGATCTAGTGCCCCGAGAGTCCAAATCGAGGTTCTGAGATGAGCAACATGTTAGTTTCTCACAAAGGGCGGTGGGCGAGAGAGCGGGGCCAAGTGATCCAAAAAAAAAAAAAAAAGTGTATAGAATAGAACGTCTGAAGAAATTAGGAGCCACAGTGTTTGATGGTTCCATAGATCCAGTTGATGCCGAAGTTTGGCTGAATATGCTACAAAATGTTTTGATTTAATGAGTTGCTCTGAGGAGCAAACTCAAGCTAGCCACATTCCTATTAGAGGAAGAAGCAGAAGGAGGGTGGAAATCGATTTTAGCCAGACGGAGTGATGCACGTACTGGATTGGCAAACATTCGAGGGCATATTCGAAGATAAATATTACCCTAGCACCTAACGTGAGGCAAAGAGGGATGAATTTTTTTAATCGATGCAAGGGCCACTTTCAGGTGGTGAGTATGAGAGATGGTATACCGAGCTATCACAGTATGCTGGTGTGATTATGGCATCTGAGAGTGACAGGTGTCGGAGATTTGAAAGAGGGTTACGTCCTGAGATACGAACCCCAGTCACAGGCATTCCAAAGTGTGCTAACTTTTCCCTGCTTGTAGAGAGTTCTCTACGTGTTGAGCAGAGTATAACAGAGGCACAAATAAAGGTGGAGCCTACTCGAGGGCCTTCACCGACGAAAGCGCCATGGTCGTGAGTGCAATGACGATTCACACCTTGAGTGAATGTTTTGAGTCGTCGAGGACTTTAAAAGTCGAGTGGCAAACAGATATCGAGGCAAACGCATGTTAGTGGTGCCTATCAGAGGCAGAGCCAAAGAGCACCTAGTAAACCTGCCGATCCACAGTAAGACCACCGACAATACAGGAGTCTGTTGCATGTGCAACAAGGAGAACTCCGTGTATAAATTATGGTAAGAATCAACGAGGCCAATGTCCGTTAGTGTTAATGTGTGTGTACCAATGTAGGCAACCAGACATTTTAAGAGGGATTGCCCACACTTTAGAGTAGCACACAGAGGACCAGGAGTTGGGTCCCAGATACGATTGAGCAACCAAGAGTTCCAAAGAGTCTGCAAGAGAGGGCACCAGTGGTGCTAAATAGAAAGGAAGTTGTTTTCAAGAAACCAGGATTAGTTTGGAATGGTTTTTAGGGGTGAAAGGAAGATTATTCCTATTTAGCTTGATTTCACAGATTAAAAGTGAAAAGTTGTTGAGGAAAGGTTGCATGGCATTTTTGCACACGTAGTGGAGGTGCAGGAAGAAAAACTAAAACCGTAAGATGTTCTTGTTGTGAACGAATTTCTTGATGTTTTTCCAGTAGATCTGCATCAAGGTCACACCGATAGGGAAGTTGAATTCACTATTGAATTGCTACCAGAACAACACACCTATTTCTTAAGCGCTGTATATAATGGCTCCAAGTGAGCTCAAGGAGTTGAAGATGCAGTTACAAGAACTAGTTGAGAAAGGATACACCAGACCTAGTGTATCACCCTGGGGAGCTCAAGGGTTATTTGTAAAGAAAAGAGATGGTACCCTTAGATTATGCATTGATTATAAACAGTTAAACAAGTCACGATACGTAACAAGTATCCTTTACCCCATATAGACGACTTGTTTGACCAGCTAAGAGGAACATCGATGTTTTCTAAGATTGATTTGAGATCGTGATACCATCGATTAAAGGTAAGGGAAACAGATATTCCTAAGACAACATTCAGAACCAAATATGGGCATTATGAGCATTTAGTAATGTCATTCGGTTTATCGAATGCACCAACAGTTTTCATGGACCTCATGAATTGGATATTCCACTAGTATTTGGATCAGTTCGTGATAGTATTTATTGATGATATACTAGTTTACTCAATTGATAAGAAAGCTCATGAGGAACATTTGAGGATTATTCTACAAACACTACGAGATAAGCAGTTGTATGCTAAATTCACCAAATGTGAGTTTTGGTTGAATCAGGTAGTGTTTCTGGGGCATGATGTTTCAACAAATGTTGTTAGTATGGATCCAAATTAAGTGAAAGTTGTGGACAACTTGGAGAGACTAGTTAGTGCGACATAGGTACGTAGTTTCCTAGGCTTGGCAGGATACTACAGACGGTTTGTTGAGGATTTCTCACGATTAGCATTACCATTAACAATTTTGACAAGGAAGAATGCTAAGTTTGAATGGTTAGATGAGTGTGAATGGGTTTTAAAAGAGTCGAAAAGAGAGTTAGTTACAAAGACCTATTTTGACACTTCCTCAGAATTTGGAATAGAGTATGTAATTTATTGTGACGCCTCGAGGCAAGGTTTAGGGGTTGTACTCGTGCAAAAAGGAAAAATAATAGCTTATGAGTCAAGACAATTGAAAAAGCACGAATGTAATTACCCTACCCATGATCTCGAGCTAGTAGCAGTTGTTTTAGCACTGAAGATCTGGAGACATTACTTGTTGGGTGAAAGGTGTCACATTTACACACAGATCATAAGAGTCCAAATATATCTTTGATCGTGAGGGAGTTAAATGTGAGACAAAGAAGATAGTTAGAACTGATTAAAGATTATGATTGTACTATAGAATACCATCCAGGTAAGGCGAATGTGGTAGCAGATGCTTTGAGTAGGAAGTCAAGACTTCCTAAGGACGCCTTGTGTGGTATTCGAGCAACATTTTTAAGTACTCTAAGGGATTTTAAGGCAGTTGTCAATGCAGAGAGTTCAAGGAGTCTTTTAGCTCTGTTCCAGTCAGTCTTCACCATAGCAAAGGTTGTGAGAAGACAACCGAGAGGATAGTAACTTGTAGAAAATGTTTGGAAAGTCCAAACAGGGCCCAGAGGCAGAATTTAAGATGAGACCAGATGAGCCATAGAGAGGCAGAGAAGACTGTGTGTTCCATGTTTTAGTGAGCTTAAAGATGCTATTCTAGAGGAAGCTCACAGTTCAAACTTTACGTTATGCATCCAGTGAAGCACCAAGATGTATAAGACATTGAAAGGGAAACGTATTGGTGACATGGAATGAAGCGAGAGGTAGCCGATTATGTTGATAATGTTTGATCTCGCCAACCGGTTAACCAGATTAGACAGAGATCGAGGACTCCTTAATCCATTGCGCGCTTTAATGGAAATGGGAGCATATCACTATGGATTTTCTGCTTGGATTACCATATACTTCTAGTGAACATGATGGTATTTGTGTAATGGTGAATAGACTCACTAAAAACAAAGACGGTTTATACCGATTTAAGCGGCGTTTACACTTGATCACCTTATTGAGCTATATGTCGAAAGAATTGTAAGTCAATACAGTGCCATTGTCCATAGTTTGAGATAGGGATCCAAGATTTAGTTCTAAGTTTTGGCTTAGTTTACGTAAGGCTATGGGGACAAAGTTGAAATTTAATACAACGTTCCATCCTCGAGACAGATGGTCACCAAAGAGGACCATCCGCACCCTAAAGGATATGTTGAGAGTATGTGTCCTTCAATTTAAGGGTAGTTGTGATACACACCTATCACTTATGCAATCCGCTTATAATAACAGCTATCAGTCAAGTATTGGCATGGAACCATTTGAGGCTCTGTATGGAAGGTCGAGTAGAACGCCCGTATGTTAGAATGAAGTAGGGAGCGGAAGCTAATCGGTCCCGAAGTTGGTACAAGTTACGACGGATAATATTAAGGTAATCGGAGAAAATCAAGGTAGTACAAGACCGTCAAAAGAGTTATGCAGATAAGCGAAGCGCGAAGGATTTAGAAATCCAGGTCGGAGATCAAGTATTCTTGATGTTATCTCCGTGGAGAGGTGTCCTTCGTTTTGGCAAGAAAGGTAAGTTAAGTCCTAGATATATTGGTCCTTATCCAATGAATTGGGGCGAATTAAGCCAAAGAACCTACTGTGACCGGAGTGACCAAAGAAAACTATCTTGAGTACATGATGTTTTTCATGTGTTCATGTTCGTGAAGTATTATCCAGATCCGACACATGTGTTGCAAGCACAACCGATTGAGTTGAAAGAAGACATAAGTTACATAGAGAATGCAGTTCAAATCCTCGACAGGAAAGAATAAGTTTTGAAAAACAAATCGATCTCACTCGTGAAGGTTCGTTGGAGACATCACGGGTGGAGGAGGCAACCGAATTAAAGGACCAAATAAGGAGGAAGTACCCGATCATTTCCAGTTAAAGACTACTCATTTTCGAGGACGAAATTTCTTAAGGGGAGGTAAGTTGTAAGCCCTATCTCTTTGGAACTTCCTTGTTAACAAACAACAAAAAGAAAGAAGAAATGAATGTTTAAAACTTGGTTTTCCATGTTTTAAAAAGAAAAGAAATGAAGTGAAGGATAAAAGGAAAACAAGGAAGGAAAAGCTCAAACCATTTTGGTTTGGTTTGCTTTAAAAATAATGAAGAAAATGAAATGAAATGAATGGATATAATATTGTGTTTTGTTTTGTTTAGGAAATAAAAGGAAAGAAAAGAAAAGAAAGAAATGGATAAAGGAAAGGAAAAGAAAAGGAAAAAGAAAAGAAAAAGCAAAAGGGAAAAAGACAAAGTTTGCCTCCTTGGTTTATAAAATGGCTTTATCTTCTCAATTTTCTTCTTCATTTATCAAACCAAAGTTGAAGCTTCGTGGGAGAAGGAGAAAGGAAGAAAATGGAAGCCATTTTCGTGAGTTTGGAGCCGAATTGCGTAAGAAAGGAGGAGAACTCAAAGCTTAATTATAGAGCGAAGAAGGTGATCAACTCAGACCAGTTCTGATGTTTTGGTCTTTTCGAGCACAATAAGAAGAGGTAAGAGTTGAGTTTTTGATATATGAAAGTTAACTCAATTTGGAACAAAATTTGTGGAGGAAGCTCGAGCTAATACTGAAGTTAACTTACTGTTTTGTTAAGAGGAAGATGAAGATGAAATTTTTGTCAAATCAGGGAAGTCTCTCGATGTTTTGGTTGTTCTTATTTGAATACTTGGAGTTCGAAGCTCTAATTGGTATGGTTCGAAATCTTATTGAATTTCCTACAACATTCGTGAAGAAATCGTGAGTAGAATATGTCTAGAAGATGTTCTAAATATCATGTGTATTCTGTGACTTCTTAAAATTAGATGGGTAGCATTAATTTTCATGAGATGAATGTTAATGGTTTGCAATTTTGGATGTTTTCGGCTTTTGACACTTTTTTAGATTTACATTAAAGTTGATGAGAATAATGTAAAAGCCCGTAGTTTTTGGCATCTTTTAATGTAAATTGAGTGTATAAGTCCGTGTCGTTCGTGACAAGAGTTTTCATGAAGAAAACGGAGCAAAAACGGGTGATTCCGGTTAAAAACTACAAACATGGTGTTGCTGGAAGTTCTTCAGCGTTGCGACGCTATACATTTTAGCGTTGTAACGCAGAACAACGTTACAACGCCGTGGTGTAGTAGTGCGTGGAGCGCAAAAATTGTGGAGGAGTGCATCGTTGTCGGCGGTTCGAGCCGCCAGTTATGCAACTGCCATCTTTTTTCGGTCAGAATCCATCAGCGTTGCGACGGTATATATTTTAGCGTTGCAATGCAGTTACAAAGTTGCATCGCCTTCCGTAGTTATTTGTGGAGGCGCGGAAAAAGCAGAACCATGGTTGTGGTGGGTGCTGGTTCGAGCCTGCGGTTGTGCTACTGCCTGTTTAATTTTTTATTTATTTGTAAATTTTGTTTTATAATTGTATTTTATTTAATTATTTTAATTAATATTAATATATATGTTATATTAATTTTAATTAATTTAATTTTGTGTCCCTAGGGTGCCAAAAAACGGTCCAATATTGCTATTTAATTATTTTATGCATGAGATGTATGATTCAATTATTTCTATGTGCATAGAGTATGTCATATAGATTTAAAATCCCACCTTAGGTTAAACATTTCATGCATCATATTTATATTATAAGAGTTATAATATATAGTATGCATGATAGGATTATATTATAAGAGTTATAATATAATGTTCGCATGATTTAATTTATTTAATATAAATGTTATATTTTTAAATTAAAAGCATGCTCATGCATTTAATTCATGTGATGAATATATGTTATAGTATAGTATTATTCATGTGATGAATGATCAAACACTATAACATAGAAATGCATGTAACCTAAGTTAATTATTAGTTTTAAAATGTTTAGAACTTGAATAATTAGGCTTAGGTTTTCTAATTCTAATAAGATTAGAATTAGGAAATCAAATATAACCTTTGAATCGAGACTGATAAGTAACTCTGTCTAAGAAAGGTTTTGTCTAAGGCTGGGGTATTTAAGTTGACGCTTGCGGAACACCCCTGCCTGGAAACCGACCTGGGAGTGAATTCGGTTCGGGGATTCTTAGGTTATATTCTCGTGAGTGCCGTTAATTAAGTGTTAATTAATTTACTCACATAGACCGAAGTTAATAATGTGATTATAAACTTAGGCTAATCCTCTATGTGCATAGAGTATGCCATATAGATTTAAAATCTCACCTTAGGTTAAACATTTCATGCATCATATTTATATTATAAGAGTTATAATATATAGTATGCATGATAGGACTATATTATAAGAGTTATAATATAATGTTCGCATGATTTAATTTATTTAATATAAGTGTTATATTTTTAAATTAAAAGCATGCTCATGCATTTAATTCATGTGATGAATGTATGTTATAGTATAGTATTATTCATGTGATGAATGATCAAGCACTATAACATAGAAATGCATGTAAACTAAGTTAATTATTAGTTTTAAAATGTTTAGAACTTGAATAATTAGACTTACGTTTTCTAATTCTAATAAGATTAGAATTAAGAAATCAAATATAACCTTTGAATAGAGACTGATAAGTACTTCTGTCTAGGGAATGTTTTGTCTAAGGTTGGGGTATTTAAGTTGACCCTTGCGGAACACCCCTACCTGGAAACCGACCTGGGAGTGAATTCGATCCGTAGATTCTTAGGTTATATTCTCGTGAGTGTCGTTAACTAAGTGTTAATTAATTTACTCACATAGACCTAAGTTAATAATGTGATTGTAAACTTAGGCTAATCCTCTATGTGCATAGAGTATGCCATATAGATTTAAAATCCCACCTTAGACTAAACATTTCATGCATCATATTTATATTATAAGAGTTATAATATATAGTATGGATGATAGGATTATATTATAAGAGTTATAATATAATGTTCGCATGATTTAGTTTATTTAATATATATGTTATATTTTTAAATTAAAAGCATGCTCATGGATTTAATTCATGAGATGAATGTATGTTATAGTATAGTATTATTCATGTGATGAATGATCAAGCACTATAACATAGAAATGCATGTAACCTAAGTTAATTATTAGTTTTAAAATGTTTAGAACTTGAATAATTAGACTTAAGTTTTCTAATTCTAATAAGATTAGAATTAGGAAATCAAATATAAGCTTTGAATGGAGACTGATAAGTAACTCTATCTAAGGAAGGTTTTGTCTAAGGCTGGAGTATTTAAGTTGACGCTTGCGGAACACCCCTACCTGGAAACCGACCTGGGAGTGAATTCGGTCTGGAGATTCTTAGGTTATATTCTCGTGAGTGTCGTTAATTAAGTGTTAATTAATTTACTCACATAGACCTAAGTTAATAATGTGATTATAAACTTAGGCTAATCCAATATAAGATTTATATTGGTAGACTTAGGTAAATTTTAGCCGGTTTATCTAGGTCAATTCCGATTATTTTAATGTGCGGAGTGGGAGGAAATAAAGTGTATGAGATACATTTAATTTTCCATTCACAAATCTCCGTTAAGTTCGCACCGTGAGATCCATGCTCGGCCTCGTGGCGCAAATGGGAGCATCCCCCTACGGTTAGCATTTGTATGGGTCAATATCAACGTGAATGGAGATAGTGCATATAGTGAGTGGGAGCGTGAGACGCCTATGATCCGCCTGCTAGTTTGGCCTGAACCAGACAATCCCTACGGAGGGCCTTCATAATGGGAGTCACAACACCGTGAATTCTCGAAAGGGATACGATTTCCTTGTTGGTTTTGCTTCTTAGTCCTCCCTACGGTGGCTATTGTTTGGACGGATACTAGGAAATTTAATGATTGAGGGTGACACTCACAGGATTCATTAAGAGTTAATGGATTATGACCGAAAAATGGTAGCTGGATGCCTAATGGAATAATAGTTATTCTGGTATTAGGGTCTGGTCGAGAGAGTCTCGGCCTAGAGGAAGAGTGGGTTTGTCTACCCTACGGTGGCGGTCATTCTAAGCCTTTAGGGTATCGTTGCAAATTTTTAAATGACCTAGGGATCATAGGATAAAAAATTTGCTAAAACCCGATTGGATTTTCAATAGTTTTTGCGAGACTAATACAAAGTTTTTCATTTTATTTCAGCAATAAAAATGTCAAACGCTTTTAACGCTCTTTTAGCTTCCGTTAAGTTAGTCGGCGATAGTATTTCGTGGAAAACAATATAGACACGATTTTGGTAAATGACGATCAGGAGTTCGCGCTCACTGAGGAGGGTCCTCAGGTGCTCGGTTCAACGATCCTATTCAACAATCTACAAACCTTCCAGTCCTTGGTGCAAACTATGGGACAGGAAGTTGAGACAAGTGTTGCCTTAAGACCTTTTCACAGGGGTATGACCTCTGGGATAATGTTTGTAGACTCTTCAGGCCCTAACGGGAAGAAGGAGAAGTTGAAGGAAGTTAAGGTTGACCGCGCTGCCGCTCTAAAAGGAAAAGAAATCAAGTATGTTGCCAGAAAGTGTTTCTACTGCAACGGAGACGAACACCTGAAAAGGAGTTGTCCCAAGTTCCTTGATGAAAAGAAGATGACAGGTAAATGTGATTTACTTTTCACATAAACTTGTTTAGTGGAGAGTAATCACTCTGCTTGGATACTGGATTCAGGCGCCACTAACCATGTTTGCTCTTCTTTTCAAGGATTAAGTTCCTGGCAGCGGCTGCAAGAGGGTGAGATAACACTCAAGGTTGGATCCGTGGAAGTTATCTCAGCTGCAGCAATTGGCACGGTGAAGCTATTCTTTGGCGGAAAGTACTTATTATTAGATAATATGTACATAGTTCCTGGGCTTATGAGAAACCTACTTTCTATTTCCTACCTATTAGAACAAAAAATTTCTGTTTCATTCAAGAGTAATAAAGCGTTTATTTCTCAAAATAGAAATTTGATTTGTTTTGATTCGCTTAAGAGCAATCTATATGTTTTGAACCCTAATTCGGTCAAAAGTGTTTTGAACACCAAATTATTTAAAACACCTGAAACGTGAACTAAGAGATTAAAAGTTTGTCCAAAAGAAAGTGCCCATCTTTGGCATCTTCGGTTAGGCCACATTAATCTCAATAGGATTGAGAGACTAGTGAAGAGTGGACTTCTAAGCGAGTCGGAAGAAAACTCTTTACCGGTCTGTGAGTCATGCCTTGATGGCAAAATGACCAAACGTCCTTTTAGTGGAAAAGGATATAGAGCCAAAGAGCCTCTTGAGTTAATACATTCAGACATCTATGGTCCGATGAATGTTAAAGCTCGGGGCGGTTATGAGTATTTCATGTCTTTCATACACGATTACTCCATATATGGGTATATTTACCTAATGCACAGGAAGTCTGAAACACTTGAAAAGTTCAAGGAGTTCAAGACTGAGGTTGAGAACCTGTTAGGTAAATCGCTTAAAACACTTCGATCGGATCGAGGTGGAGAGTATATGGACACTGAATTCTAAGACTATTTGATAGAACATGGAATTACGTCCCAACTCTCAGCACCTGGTATGCCACAACAGAATGGTGTATCGGAGAGGAGAAACAGAACCTTGTTGGACATGGTTCGGTCCATGATGAGCTATGCTCGTCTCCCTGATTCTTTTTGGGGTTACGGAGTGGAGACTGCGGTTTACATTTTGAACACAGTTCCATCAAAGAGTGTTTGTGAAACACCTTCGAACTCTGGCATGGTCGTAAAACAATTTTACGTCATTTAAGAATTTGGGGATGTCCGACCCATGTGTTGGTGTCAAACCCGAAGAAGTTGGAACCCTGTTCAAAGTTGTGCCTCTTTGTAGGTTACCCAAAAGAGACTAGAGGCTGTTACTTTTACGATCCTAAGGATATTAGGGTGCTTGTGTCGACAAACGTCACTTTCCTTGAGGAAGACCACATCAAGGATCACTTACCAGGGAGTAAAATTGTGTTGAATGAAATGGACAGTTCATCACGTCAACAAGTGTTGTTGATCCAAGCTCGTCTAGACAAGTCCGTTCCCAAGAGTTGGGAATGCCTCGACGTTGTGGGAGGGTTGTGAGATAGCCTGAACATTACATGGGTTTAGCTGAAACCCAGGTCGTCACTCCTGATGATGACTGTTAGGATCCATTGACCTATGATCAGGCAATGGGAGACGTTGACAAAGACGAATGGATTAAAGCCATGGACTAGGAAATGGAGTCGATGTACTTCAATTCCGTCTAGGAGCTTGTGGACCAACCGGATGGGGTTAAACCTATTGGTGCAAGTGGATCTACAAGCGCAAACGTGGCGTAGATGGGAAGGTGCAGACATTCAAAGCTCGACTAGTGGCAAAGGGTTTTACCCAGGTGGAAGGGGTTGACTATGAGGAAACCTTTTCACCTGTTGTCATGGTAAAGTCAATTAGAATCCATCTGGCCATTGACGCATATTATGACTATGAGATATGGCAGATGGATGTCAAGACCGCCTTTCTGAATGGCAACCTTGACGAGACCATCTACATGGACAAGCCCAAGGGGTTCATTGCCCAATACCAAGAGCAAAGAGTTTGCCGGCTTAAAAGATCTATTTATGGACTGAAACAAGCCTCGAGGTCTTGGAATATAAGGTTTGATGAGGCGATCAAATCTTATGGCTTTGAACAAAATGTTGACGAGCCTTGTGTCTACAAGAAAATCGTCGACAAAATTGTCACATTTCTTATATTGTATGTGGATGATATCCTTCTCATTGGTTATGAGGTAGAATTTCTTGCTGACATTAAGGAATGGTTGGCTTCGCATTTTCAAATGAAAGATTTTGGAGAGGCACAGTATGTTCTAGGTATCAAGATTGTCCGGAATCGGAAGAACAGAACGCTAGCCATGTCTCAAGCGTCTTATATTGACAAGATGTTGCCTAGATATAAGATGCAGAACTCCAAGAAGGGCTTGCTGCCTTTCAGGCATGGGGTTCAGTTGTCTAAGGATCAATGTCCTAAGACGCCTCAAGAGGTTGAGGATATGAGACGAATCCCCTATGCTTCAGCTGTAGGGAGCCTGATGTATGTCATGTTGTGTACTAGGCTCGACATCTGTTATGCAGTTGGGATTGTCAGTAGGTATCAATCCAATCCAGGATTAGATCACTGGACAACCGTAAAGGCAATCCTCAAGTATCTTAGGAGAACGAGGAACTACAACCTTGTGTATGGGAGTGGGGATTTGATCCTTACGGGATATACAGATTCTGACTTTCAGACCGATAAGGATTCTAAGAAATCTACTTCGGGATTAGCCTTCATTCTAAATAGAGGAGCTGTAGTATGACGAAGCATCAAGCAGGGATGCATCGCTGATTCCACGATGGAAGCCGAGTATGTTGCGGCTTGTGAAGCTGCAAAGGAAGCTGTTTGGCTCAGGAAGTTCACGACGGATTTGGAAGTTGTTCCAAATATGAACTTGCCAATCACACTCTTTTATGACAACAGTGGTGTAGTAGCCAACTCGAGAGAACCTCGGAGTCATAAAAGGGGCAAGCATATAGAGTGTAAGTATCATCTAATACTGGAGA